>CM064895.1:18528047-19778047 GCA_030347415.2 Decapterus maruadsi
TTCACCAGCTCTGACAGTGGCCGCAGCTGCCGAATACAGGGGTTAGGGTGAGAGAGTCAAAATGAAGAGAGATGGAAATGTTGTTGTTGTCAGGATGATATATAATCCAACAATACATTCAGGGTTCTTAAGTTCAAAAGGCTTTCTCTTACCTTTTTATTTGTGACCTTTGGAAAATCTTTAATAGAATCAGCCCAATTTGATAAGTGTTCCTGATTCTTCTTTGGATCACCAAGCTCCCTTACGTTCAGTGTTGCCCTAAACTGGGGGTTTCCTCCCTCAACAGTCATCTGTACATCATCAGGCCTTTTAAATTCTATTTTTAAAAAGTTAGGAGAAGTAATCAAAAACAGTTATTTAGAATTTTTAGAGCTTCAAACGTTTTTGAGCTAATATGAACTTTTACCTTTGTGATCTCTGAAAGAATCTTCCCCGCTGTGGCAATTATTTGAGTAAATAGGGATAAATAAAATCCAGCGTACACTCTTGTCACACTCTTGGTATGAGCTGCTCTGAGTCTCTTTGAAAGAAAGGTAACACAAAGGTAAAACAAAAATTTGACTCAAAGATGGGCAGCAGCATTGGGGCAACATTATGGATGGAATGAAAATTTTAATCAACATGAGGTTTGATTTGGCATTAGAAATCTGCCTCTCTATTTGAAAACTCTTAGAAAACTACATGAAAAGGTTGTGCCTTGTTCTCTTCAAAGAATAATCTACTCAAGAATATATTCCTAAATATAATTCACTTTCATCACAGATGCTCACATCACAAGTGCTCAAATATACTTTAGAGATGCAAAAGAGTTGCATTCTTGTTTTTGCATTAGCCCAAGAACATTAGTTAAAAGTTACTTCATTCCCAAAATGTGGCATGGTAAAGAATCTCAACAATGCAACAAGCAGAGTCTGACAGTGGGTGGTTTATGTTTGTCATCAAAACGTTGCTGATGACCTATGAATCCTCACCTAGGTAACTTGTAGTATTTGTATCAATCTTGGCCATAATTCTGAGGGAGCCCCCGAGGCTGCCCTCAGACACGTAGTGTGTACCAAACCTCTCCAGAACCTTCCTGTAGGCGGCGTAGTCATAGACAGATGGAAGTTTGGCCAGTGCCTTCCACAGCTCCTCCGATACCAAGAGGTAGGCTACTGAGGAGAGTTGCTCTGGAATTGTGCTATCTCAATATCATTCTTTAAAACCAAAAGCGGTAACCCTTTAATTTCCAGGCCGTTAATTACGTCATAATATCAAGAAATTACCGAGTAATAAAAATTAATTGCATAGTAATGCCAAGGAATAGCCTAGAAATAACGGTCAATTTCATGGTAATGTTGAGAAATATGCAGGAAATAACGTTTAATTGTGGAGAAATAGCCCAGTAATAATGGTCAACTGTGTAGTGATGTTCAGAAATATAGCCCAGAAATAACAAGTAATTGCATGGTAATGTCAAGAAATATAGCAAAGAAACGGCAGTCTAGTAAAATAGACAAGTTGTAGTAGTAGAATTACCGCTAAGTCTTGGGTAATTACAGAGTAAATAGCCTGTCGTTTCCATGATATAGTCAAGTTCTTTCAATGTGATGAACCTGGTGTAATTGTCATTTCCACGGTCTTACCTTATGGTTAGCTGCAATATCTGTATCCCAAAAGCAAATGGTAGATCTGGAAATATCACCATAATTAACCCATAATTACCTTTCTGCTGCCTGCAAAGTGTAGTGGACTTTGTTCCTTAGAAACGTATGGGTAGTTTCAGCCTAACTAACATGGTTATGAGAACTTCCACTGTTATAGTCTTGCCCAGTGGAAATGTCACTGTAGTTAACCCATAATTACCTTTCCACTGCCTGTAAAGTGTAGTGGGCTTTGTTCCTTAGAAACGTATGGTAATTTCAGCATAACTATGAGAACTTCCACCGTAATAGTCTTGCCCAGTAGAAATGTCACCGTAGTTAACCCATAATTACCTTTCTGCTGCCTGCAAAGTGTAGTGGGCTTTGTTCCTAAGAAACGTATGGGTAGTTTCAACGTAACTAACACGGTAATAAGATCTTACACTGTAGTAGTCTTCAAATCAATCAGGATCAAATGTGTAAACATTTTCCAACAAAGATAAGCTATGTACCATGAAATGTCACAACATGAACTCTTTTAGGAACATAGACACAATTTCCAAATGATGGAGGAGATAATTACCTTCACATTTTATATCAAGTGTAGGCTACAATATTCCTGCTATAACCTATCCACCTTTTTCTGAACTTCATAGAAGAAATGCAAAGAATGGAATGTTGTCCTGTTAAATCTCAAAACTCATATTCACATGTTCCCATGAAAAAAATACAATGAAGCTGTTTTCAGTTGTTTTTAATAATTTACCTGCTTATGTTAGCGTACAGGAACATGCCCAGTAGAGTTATTCCGTTTCCGATACCAGTATTGGAAATGCCTCCGATACCACTGAAAATGTTGGCATCGGTATCAGCAGTAGGCTACTGGTGTCCTGGTGTAGCCAGGACGGTCTGCAGGCCCCCACTGCTGCCTTGTGTTCTGTGCACAATAACAAGGGACGCAGGGCTGGGTTCACACTCAGGTTTATTCCTGTATGATGTGACATAAAACAAAAGGATGTGAATTAAAAGGTTATCTTCTCCATGAAAGTCATTTCTCAGTCAGAAACAGTGCAGACTGACAAATGCAGCACTATATTTCTCCCAAAAAACTATCACATCCCTTCACATGGTAAAACACACAGGTAGAAATCTCTAACATAACAATGGAGGCTGAGCAACCACACACATACAAAAAAATACAAAAATAAAACCACAACAATTGGATTATATTAACAATTAAAAATTTGATTAATTAAAAAAAAGAAAAGAACTTCACACATCATCTGATGGGTTTTGATGAAATTAATAAGAAAAATGTGTTGTTTCCTTGTAAAAAGGAGAAAGGTGGGATTCTCCGGGAATTAGCTGGATAATTTAGAGTGGCAAGGTGTATGGTATGGGTCTTGGTTAGAAGACGCGGAGGCATACGTCCGGTTTAGTGGATTTAATTGTGGTTCTGTAATAAATAAAGATACAAAGTAACAATCAGTACAAAACACCCCATGTAATGTACATAATAACATAACTCAGATATAAAGGACTGTAATAATTAAACATGATTTATGCTGTAAACAGTCACCTCACGTAACATAAACACAGTGAGAAGCTAATTAGCTAGTTAGCTGGACTTAGCTGGACGTAGGTAGCAGCAACTTAGCATGTCATTAGCAGGTAAACAATGCACATTAACATAATGTAGCTTTCAACTCCGACTTTGAAACATCATGTAAACTCACCTCTGGCATGTACACACAATAAACCCAGGATGTACAGGTGAAGCTTGGGTATGCTACAGGCAAAGGTAATTACAAGCTGTCCACCGCTGCATCAGGAGGAGAAAAGTAACCTTACAGCTACGGCATCTCACAGACAGGTGCATCGCGTCGGAATAACTATGATGCATTCAAGAGCGTGGGAAATATGTAAACTAGCATGAAAACTCAATATAACTGAATGGCAGTTGGTTCACTTAACAACACCTAAACAACATGGGCTTTCTAACACCTTGACACAGGTACCGATCCGATACCACATGTGTTTATCTGTGGGTTATAAATACAACATGCAGCTAGAATATAATTATAATTATGATAATAATAATTGAAATGATGTTGTATTCATAACCCAAATATAAACAGAAAAAGTAAACTACACATTTTGGTGTTTATGTAACCAGGAGTAAAAAAACACACAGTTAATTCAGTACAATAAAAGAAGAGAGACTGTTTATTTTCATTATCTTTTTTGCATAGTCAAAGTTTTAGTTTTCCTACAGGACCACTCAGTTCACATGGTCCCACGAGGGGTACCCAGAGCGATAGAAAAACATCGCTCTGGGGGTACCTAGTCCTCAGCAGCCAATCAGAGGCTTTGCAGGTCATGCTCAGCCTATCGGCTCGGAGGAGAGGTGAGACTGCGTTGCTCTTCCGGTCTGTCGGATCTCAGCCAGAGAAGCAATGGCAGCTGCATGCTAAGAGGAAGAGGAAAAAACAGGAGAAAAACCCGGAGTTTACCTGTGAAAAAGGAAAAGAGAGTCGGAGCACTTACCCAGTGGAGATCCGGAGCCAAGTCGAGTCAATTATCCAATGAAAAAGAACAGCTTGTTGACGCTTGCCGTCGTCAATGCTAATGCTAGCTCTGTCCGCATCGCTTTTCATCTGGAGAGCTGCTGCGAGACCGACATCGGCGTGTGTTGCCATGATACACAGAGCAACGGTGAGAAATGTGTTTTTAGCTGCTCTGGTGCTATTTCCCTTGTTTTTCCCTGTGCTGAACGAAAACAGTGGTTAAGCTTATCAGAGTAAATTGAAATAAATAATAGTGCAATATTTCTGAACATTATGCACATTGAGTGTAATGTTTTTGCTGATGTGAATAAAATTAAAGTGGATGTGTTTTATTTTCACTTATTTTTATTATGCCAATTTAAAGGGAGAAAAGGAGTACTTAGATGTGTATGCGTTGTTTCTGATTGAGAAATGACTTTCATGGAGAAGATAACCCTTTAATTCACATCCTTTTGTTTTATATCACATCATACAGGAATAAACCTGAGTGTGAACCCAGCCCTGCGTCCCTTGTTGTTGTGCACAGAACACAAGGCAGCAGTGGGGGCCTGCAGACCGTCCTGGCTACACCAGGACACCAGTAGCCTACTGCTGATACCGATGCCAACATTTTCAGTGGTATCGGAGGCATTTCCAATACTGGTATCGGAAACGGAATAACTCTACTGGGCATGTTCCTGTACGCTAACATAAGCAGGGAAATTATTAAAAACAACTGAAAACAGCTTCATTGTATTTTTTTCATGGGAACATGTGAATATGAGTTTTGAGATTTAACAGGACAACATTCCATTCATGTACTTTGCATTTCTTCTATGAAGTTCAGAAAAAGGTGGATAGGTTATAGCAGGAATATTGTACACTTGATATAAAATGTGAAGGTAATTATCTCCTCCATCATTTGGAAATTGTGTCTATGTTCCTAAAAGAGTTCATGTTGTGACATTTCATGGTACGTAGCTTATCTTTGTTGGAAAATGTTTACACATTTGATCCTGATTGATTTGAAGACTACTACAGTGTAAGATCTTATTACCGTGTTAGTTACGTTGAAACTACCCATACGTTTCTTAGGAACAAAGCCCACTACACTTTGCAGGCAGCAGAAAGGTAATTATGGGTTAACTACGGTGACATTTCTACTGGGCAAGACTATTACGGTGGAAGTTCTCATAGTTATGCTGAAATTACCATACGTTTCTAAGGAACAAGGCTCACTATACTTTACAGGCAGTGGAAAGGTAATTATGCGTTAACTACGATGATATTTCCACAGTGGAAATTCTCATAACCGTGTTAGTTATACTGAAATTACCATACGTTTCTTAGGAACAAAGCCCACTACACTTTACAGGCAGTGGAAAGGTAATTATGGGTTAACTACAGTGACATTTCCACTGGGCAAGACTATAACAGTGGAAGTTCTCATAACCATGTTAGTTAGGCTGAAACTACCCATACGTTTCTAAGGAACAAAGTCCACTACACTTTGCAGGCAGCAGAAAGGTAATTATGGGTTAATTATGGTGATATTTCCAGATCTACCATTTGCTTTTGGGATACAGATATTGCAGCTAACCATAAGGTAAGACCGTGGAAATGACAATTACACCAGGTTCATCACATTGAAAGAACTTGACTATATCATGGAAACGACAGGCTATTTACTCTGTAATTACCCAAGACTTAGCGGTAATTCTACTACTACAACTTGTCTATTTTACTAGACTGCCGTTTCTTTGCTATATTTCTTGACATTACCATGCAATTACTTGTTATTTCTGGGCTATATTTCTGAACATCACTACACAGTTGACCATTATTACTGGGCTATTTCTCCACAATTAAACGTTATTTCCTGCATATTTCTCAACATTACCATGAAATTGACCGTTATTTCTAGGCTATTCCTTGGCATTACTATGCAATTAATTTTTATTACTCGGTAATTTCTTGATATTATGACGTAATTAACGGCCTGGAAATTAAAGGGTTACCCCAAAAGCCTGTGCTCCTGTAAGGAATAAAAATAAATTAGAAACCATTTACCATGTTTGATTTTCTGCATAAAGTTTTCCTTTTAAAAACAATTGCATTGTAGGTTCCTACAAACCTTCTTTGTGGTATCTCTGCTTAAGAAGTTATAGTTGCTGTGTCCTGTTGTTGTACCAGTCACTGTCCCTTTTCTGTTAATCTCCTTCACATATTCCCATTCACTTTTGAACATTTCATCATGGAAGTAACTCTGAGCCGTAACCTGAGGACAAAGGTAGCTGGACTTTCATGTCATGCCATTCAATAATCAATTCGATACAATTCAGAAATGCAAGATGTCCAACTTGTTAAACACAGCATACACAGTTACAATGCATATCAATGAATGGAAATTACATTTAAAAACAGTGTATTTCAAATACCGTATGCACTACCATTACATGTTTACCAGACTCTGGAGGAAATCTCCCAAGCTCTATGGGGCAGTGAAATATCTCTCAGCTTATTCTTGGGATTTTGGTTCCGTCTCACAGTTCTCACCAATCTTGCCAGCACCAAAACGCTGACAGACTTAGTGGGGGACTAGGTGGTGCAATGGCATATCTGGCAGCTTGAGAGATAGATTTGTCCCTTAAAGATTGGTGGAGACCAAAACAGAGTCCATTTTGGGCTTCCATGTACCAGGTTGCCAGAAATGCAACCTTGAATGGATGCTAAATAAGTGTCCAACAAAATAAATGGTATCAAATGTAGGAGTTTCCAGAGTAACCAACCATATGGCTGTACTGGATAGTACTAAGGGGTAGTCGATACTGACATCGGTGAACACCGCTGAAGATGGTGCGACATTGCCCACCATAACTCCTTGTATTGATGACAATGCCCCTCCACGTTCCTGTCACTGCATCATACCTACAAAATCAACAACATAGTTGCAACAATAAGCATATAGTACTATACCTGCATTTGTTTGTGCTTGTACGATTACACAAATGCAAATGGAAATAGATGAAGATTCAATCCGTACCCCTTTCCAAAGAGGTCACTGCCAGGTGGGTAGGGGTACTCTTCTTTACACACAAAGTTGGCATCAGTTTCACAGGAGCGTTCATCAAGTCCATCTCCTTCGCAATCCTGATCTCCATTACACACCAGGGACTGGCTAATACACTTCCCTGGAGGGCCAGAAAGCATCATCACTGTTTTTTCATTCTATATGATAATAAGAGTGAGCAGATTTCAAACCTGAAACGCAGCGAAACCTGTCTCCACATCCTTCCTCTGGAGGGCAGCCTCGTGTGGTTTGACAGAGCCTGGTTTCAGTTCTGCCTCCACTACAGGGGTACCCTCCAAACTGTGCACAGGTAACCATAGCCCGGCTTCTTGTCTGTAACAAATATTGTGGGGGGGGGGGGGGGAAAAAAGATAAAAATGCCTTATTATGAAATATCTCAATCCAGAAATATAACCCAACATAAACCAACAATAATGAAAACCAGTTTTGTGCATTTAAAAGAGAGGCACTATCGCTGATTTAATTTCAAACAAGATCATAAGAGGGAACACGTTGTCAAAATCGACCCTTCTAACCTGTAGTTTGGTGCATGGATCACACTCTGACCAACCACCAAAGGGACCCCACTGGCAATCAACTCTCTGCTGACAAAACCTTGGAAATAACATTTAAATCAAAGTATTTAATAAATGAAAACAATTCATTCCAAGGATTTCAATGATGCATGTGAAACAATAAAGGAAAAAGTAATTTACCCTTTGGGAATGAACAGAAAGAGTAGCCATGGCAAGACTGCTAAAAAGAGTTGTGCAATGTTCTGAAGAAGTGAGGACGGAGATGAACAGAGGATGAGAGCAGGAAACTGGGTAGATTTTTTTTTTTTTTTTTTTTTACAAAACTCTGAAAATTGTGTAAAATTTACCTACCTTCATGGTGAACGGAGAACAGCACGGAGGAAGAGGGTTGAGCAAGGTCTGACGCAGTTTTGCAGTTACATTTTGTTCTTAGGGAGTTGTACTCTCAGAGGGAATAGGGAAAAAATGAACACATGATAAACTGGAAATGTGCAAAAATTCTTGAGAAACTCCTCCTACCCCCCACCCACTCCTGTTCTTGGGGGTCAGAGTGTCTCTTGTTCTTAGACTGGTACCCAATTTTACTTAACAAACTCATCTTAAGGTTCACTCATCCACTTGTCATAAAGCTTCCAACCTATTAATCTCAGCACTCACTTGTTGAGGCAAAGAAATGGCCATGTAAAAAGTCCCAAGACAGCTGCACCGTTCAACTTTCTATCTATCAAACCCAAACTCACATGACAAACAAAATGACCTGACATGTCTTTATCTCAACGCTTACTGTTTTTGTACCAATTTTTAGTTTTGAGCATAGCTTTGTAACAATTCATGCTTCACAATTCATGTCTTATTAAATGATACATACTACAAACAGTTCATTTAGCCTAAATAACAGTTAATGAAGGGGGTCTGCTGCATGACACAATCTCGGGTAGATACAAAAACACACTTGTTATTGTGTATTGACATGAGAGTTGTGATGTGGACTAGCAAACACTGGAGGGCAACAGAGATTTGAGGACTGTTTCCTCCTCATGGCTCTTCAAAGAAAAGGGAATTTGTGTCGATTGTGTATAAGTGGAATTGATTTTATAACACTTTTGAAGAAAACTGCAACAAGGCCTCTGGGATCATGGCAAGGGATCCATTAAGGCATTGCCAAAGGTTGCATGAATCCAGATTAGATTAATCATAATGATTATCTTGACCATTTCTCCAAAGAGGTCAGAGAGACAGGGAGGCGAGGGCGGTAAGATGATGGAGCCCATGACAATCTGCTGTCTCTTTCATTTCTTGTGATTCCCTGCTATCCAATGAGGATGTGTTCCCATATTTGTATGTGGAATGCACTCTGTCTAATTATGGACATATATCAGAGGCAGACAGGGGGCCACGCTGTGCATATCCATCACATACTGGCAGCTCAAGAGGGAATAAATGTTTTGTTTTTTAGCAGCTGTAGAGCAGGCGAACTTGTGTTAGTGAGCATTAATTCCTGCTGCCTATCATTTGCGGACCATTTGGTCCTGCCTCACAATTTAGGATGTTAAATTAATGTGCAGTTCAACCTAAATGCTTTGCAAATGACAGTTACGATGCTTTTAACTGCAGTGGCAGTGGTATTTTGGAGTTGGAAATACACCTCTCTCTCTGAACCAAAAGCTGAGCCATTAAATAGAAAAACATTAGAAAGACAAGCTCAAACAAATACTTCATATTCACATATTCATATTCTCTGCCTGTCATTCACTAAGAACTACATCTCCTTCAAGGTAAGCATCTCATTCAATCCCATTCATCCTGCAGATAAAGCAATTCAAGAGCAATACAGAAATTGCATGTCATTTTAAAAAGCAACCCTTTTTATATGACGGTACACTGCAGTACACTTTATTATTTTGTAGTGCAAATATTTGATTATACATACACATAAAAAGTATCATTAAAACTGGGAGATAATATTGCATATTGAGCACTGTATCGCCGGAGGTAACGGTGCAAATTCCAGATACTACTGTACATACTTTGTGCATAATAGACTGAGATAATAGCTGGCGGTTTCAAGTGATTTCCTGTATTTCTTAAATGACCACACAATGCTTAATGACTCAGCTACTGTACTGCAGTGAGCCAAGTCCCAGCACCTCAGGCTAGAATAACAGTTGGCTCAGACAATAGGCCACCAGACCGTGCCCTCCATTAGTGCCGCTTCTGTGGATCTCATGTTGTCGAGAGGGCCATCACTGACTGCCATCTGCCTTGGAACTTTGGTCTGCCAGAGAATGACAGTCTGTGAGACTCAGACAGAGAGTCAATGAATATGCTGCTAATGTGCTTACTCACCTCAAGAGTAGGCCACATACTGAATTTCAACAAGTTTGTCATTATGTTGCCCTTGTAGCCTCGTGGTTAAAATAACATCAACATCTCGTGGGATGCATATGAAAAACACAAGATATTTAAAACATTTAGCAGCTTGTTAGCTAATTACCAACATCTAAGTTGGCTAGTCAATAGACAGTGGGTCCCAAATTAGCTGTTTTGTTTAATTTGTTTCAGATATTTTCCACACATCTACGTGATCATTTTACCCCCTCAGGCTCTTAAAGCTCTTTGGTGTCTTCAGTGAAAACAGTCTGGGTATATTTTTGGTTCAATTTTTTTTCCACCACTGAATGATCATAAATCATTGTTTTTTTCTTTTTTCTTTTAATTTTACCTTTTGCAATTGTGTTTTGTCCTATGCATGTTTTTTGTGATTTGTCCTACTGTACAGTAATTATGCATCTGCTTTTTATATGTGCTTTTGATTTGAATACTGTTTGTGATCTCGACAACATTGCAAATGAGGGCAGTGTCCATTTCAAGAATAAATAAAGGTTTGAATGAATAAAACACCCAATAACTGATTACAGTAATGTCATAAACCTTAACCTTTGTGACATTTTGAATTCATGGATTTCAGTTGTCAGGTCATTGAGGGTCACAAGACAAAAGGTTGGAAATCATTGACCAAAATAAATTGATTTTTAGCAGATTGTATTACATTTTGGCGTCTCTGTGTCCATTTTAACATGGCATGGTTCTACAAACGGTATACAGCACGAGCGGCTGCTGAAACTCTGCCTCCTCCTCACTCTCCAAACTTCTTTGAAACTGTGCATCTTGCTGCTGCCCCTCTTAAAACTGTCTGAATACCATCATCCATCTCTACCTCCCACACCTCTGCCTCCCCCTCATGTTTGTGTTTGTCCAAGTGTATGTCTCTGTGTGAGTGTGTGCGACAGAGAAAGACAGACAAGACACAAACATGCACACACTCTTACACAATGAACAAAATATTTCCTTTTTTCACATTTCTTAAGCAACAGACTGACAATAAAATCCAAGGTCAAATTTACATTAGTGCCTTTCTTTCATTTTTTCCTCAAAAAGCAGTGAGCTGAAGTGCATTAGCCTATTAATTAGCCAAAAAACACCAATAAGAGCCACAGGATAAGAACATTTACAGAAATCATTGTATCGAATGAAAAAGATTCTACACAAAGAAAGTGTGTGCATGTGCCTTTTCATTCCCTTAAGTGTGCAATAAAAACCACATAATACCCATCCAGTCCAACTCAGCTGATGATGTGCAAAGCAGCAATAATATGAGTACCTAAAGGATTGGTAACCAGGTGCGTACAGTGCGTACAGTAAGTCAAATGACAGATGGTCGCAACAACTCAACAACAACAACAAAAATCTATTCTGGATTTGATTTATTTTGTTTTTTTCAAGTAAGGACATCAAAGCTACAGCAAGTTGCACACACACCAAATCAGCCGCTAAGCTTCAGAGTTATCTCTGTTTTCTTTTCATGAGCAACACCTGGCTGCCTGCAGACTGGAAAAACAGTCTCAGCAAGGTCAATCCAAGTGATAAAACCCAACCACCTCCATCCAGATTTTCCTGGAAGCTGGATGATTTCCGGATGCTCCTCTGTACAGACAGGGAATCAAATACTGGCATGTGACCTCAAAAGCTGTAAATCAGCTTTAGATTTTGCTTTAGAGTGAGGCCATTGCTGATTGAATTAAATTACAGTTTCATTTTGCTTCTCTGCAGCTAACCAACCACCACTCAACAAGCCAGAGATGGGTCAGGAAATGATGCTTCAATTAGTCACTTAGTAGGCATAGAAGCTTTATTTGATCGGCCATTTTCCACTTAGAACAGTCACTTTCATTGGAACGAAGGTTTTTGATTTTACAACAGCAAGGGACTCTTTTTCACAGCAGAACATAAAGGCAACGACAACAGTTTGGACCAGGGAAGACACAAATGTCCTTACAACACAATTTGCTCCTTTGTGTGGGTTCATTCTTAAACTGTGTTGGGTAGTAACAAGTGCAACATTAAAAGAAATTTTAAAAAAAATACTTGGGGATTTGTTTTAAAGGTTGAAAACATTTCCAGCTGAGATGCACGTATGCTCTAAAGAACAATACAATATGCATAAATTAACAGCACAGACCTAATGAACCCTTGTAAGATTAATGTAAAAGTGTTTTCCTTCTTGGATTGTCCACAAACAAGTACCAAATAAATATGGAAGAAAGAAGCAGCTGAAAGTTAAGAAATAGTTGTCAATGACCCTTCGCAATAATTTAAATAATTTACAATTTATCGGCAGTATACTATTTGCAATTACAGTATGTACAAACTTTTCACGATATAAAACATTTTAACATGAAACCACACTGAAGTCATAGTACTGTTTGAACTTTAAAACTTGAACTCATTTTCACATTTAAGCATACAATACAAACATGTCTTCCTAGCAGATACTCAGTCACTCCATCACATGAGACTTTTTAGAAATGGCACAGTTACTCACAAGACACATACATTCACAAATCCAAAGAGAGGAGTTTTCTGTTTTTGGCTTTACATTACCAAACTTGACAACAATGTCCGTACAGGATACATTCTCATTCAAAATGCCAGACAGATCATAAGGTGTGTGGATGTTTGACTATGATGCAACGTTGTTGTTTTTGTTCATGCATAATGTGTAAAACCTTGCAACAAAAGTATTTTGAGTGTTGTTGTCTTTCTGGGTGTCATTTCAGGGTACTCTTTCGTCTTAATTGAGACACTGAAGGGTAAAGAATGAAATGTATTTCACATACATAAAAAATGAGAGTGCACTAAATGTATATTGCACCAGTATTGATATCGCGGAAATCCAGGAATTCAGAAACATTCAGAAACATGAAACACCTACTAAAGCGCTACAGCTAGACCTCAACTAAACACTGACTGAGCCTTTCTTTCCAAGTGCTGAATCACCAGTATGACATCAAGACAGCCCAACCTTACCCCAACCTCTGAATTATGCTTATTCCCATGCTCTATTAAATCCTTTCTTGTGTAAGTGTTTTTTCTTTACAGTACATGCACTGAATTATGAAGTTTACCCTTTTCTGACATGAAATAAAATAGGCCCCTGGGTGAGTGTTAAGCAACTTTATCACCTGTTATTATGAAAGACACAACACTGTCATGATGACTCATATGCATGGCACTACAGCAGTAAGTATCGACGCACATACAGCGGGCAAGCAATCAGCTGAAAAGCTGTAGACAGTGGAGACATGAGTGTATCTGGATGTATTGTATTTTTATGCTTGGGTTATCACGACTCAGTGTTCACCATAAAATCCAATAGATTCGTCACACTAGTTTCCTACCCACTAGAAATGAATGGGAATGTCAATTGCATTTCGAGAGCTCCCAAACAAATTATTTTTTCCTATAACTCTGCACCTTGACAATAAAAAAAGTGATTATTTAACTGGGATCCACAAGAAATTAAGTTTTTTTTCTTGGCTGAGGTTCACTCTGCCTGTTTCTCAGTCATTTTGAGCAAGAAGGGGAATCAGCCTATCCTACAAAATGACTTCACTGGAGACCATTACTGGCAGAAAAATCTAATGAGAAATTACTGTTCCACAAAGTAATATATATGGTTAATTTTAACTTAGTCTGTGTATCAAATAAACACAGCATAATAATGCTTTTTGAACACAGCATTCAAACTGCTGGGTGTCTGATTTGACAAGGGATGCATATTATTTCGAAAATAAATAAATAAAAATATCTTGGACAGGTTTTCCAACAGAGACAAACAACTGCTAGCTACTTACACCAGCCGACTATGTAAGAGGTTTAAGCTACACAGACTTTTGAAACAAAAAAAGGAAACTGTCACTGTTACTAGAATATCAAGAATGACATACCATGGGTTTAGCAGAAAGCTGATATGCTCTGAGGAATTGACCCTTGATGGAGTGGTAAGCCTAGAAACAGTGCATCAGATCAGTGGATAAAAGCAGTTATTTTTACAGCACAGGAAGTAAAGAAAATCAACATCTCACTTTAAAAAAAACGACAATATTGTGATCCCCAAAAATAGGAAACAAACTAAATCTCTCTTTCTCTCTCTGTTAGTGCTCAAACCAAACCAACCACTGCTGTTTCGACTAATCCCAACTTGTCCTCCCTCAACCCCCTTTTCCATTTGACCTCTCACTCTCACTTCACTATAGCCCTAAATAAAGTGAAAGGAGCAGTGCAGCTCCCCTCCTGAAATAAATGCCAAAGAGAAAACAGTGAGAACACAGACCCCCACCCACCAGCCACTGGCAGCAGCAACAGCAGAAATGGTGGTTGGTGGTGGTGGCAGCAACCATGCTCTCTAACATCCCCCCGCAGGCTCTCAGGTGGCATCATCATCATCATCGTCCAGGTGATAGTTGAGGGTGATGACGGCACTGATGAATTCTCCGAGCTCCACAAAGTCAGCAGTGATAATGTTGATGCCGCTCTCTCCGGGTCTCTGCGATCTGATCCACTGCATCATGCCCGGTAAGGCCCTAAGAGGATACATGGAAACACATACACACAAACAGGCAAAGACAAACACACGTACAGACACACGTCACGGGGGAGAGAAAGAGGAGGGTGTGGGGGATAAAGTCAGAAAAGATATAGAAGAGGGGATGATTCACGGTTGGTCGGTTTAACACAGAGAGGGGCACGCTGTGATAAGAGATCTGTGGGACGCAGCATGTGATGTCTGCAGACCAGACAACCAGCTGCGAGGATGACACTCCGAACAGTCGCTGGACATGTTCATGAGTCGAGCACCAGGGGAGGGTTTTTTTTTTTTTACTCCTGCAGATGCCTCACCCAGCTTTGTGCGTGACAAAATTCTCCTCCTTTTGCACCTGCTTTTCTCATTCCGTTCAAGTCGTACGCTGGCAAAGTCTGCGTGGCGACATGAATGGATGGATATTTTTGAAGGATGCCTACATCAAAGTTGCCCAATGCCTGGTGGGAAAGGCTGATAGTGGAGTTATCAAATGAATAATTCATGTGAGGAAAATTGATGGTTTTGCTGCTGAGGCTTTTAACAAACTGGTGACATTAAGGGGGAGTGAAATACAGACAAAGCTAAGGGTGAAAATCAGACGAAAAAAAACAACCTTTCACTATAACTGAGAAGGGGAGATACAGAAAGAAGGAGGAGAAAGATGAGGAGCATTGCCTGTGGTTGGTGGAAGCTTTTCAAAGAAAAAAAAACAACAACACTTGAATGAGGTCAGTGTCAAACGCCTGGGGATACCTGTGCAAACCAACATGCCTCTGGATTTCATTATAAAATGCCACAATGACTCACATGTGACTGTTTATCTGTATGTGTGTGTGTGTGTGTGTGTATTTTTGTCATGAGTTGTTACGGGTAAATCCTATCATTTCTGTGGCCTTTGGTGCCTGAGGGGTTGCTATAATTTCGGTCCCACAGTGTGTGTGTGTATGTTGAACATTGTGTGCCACCAGCAGTGCTAATCCTGCCCCCTTTCCAGTCGTATTGAGTTACACTGAGCATGAACGGGAAACATTTGCCATGTTCTTTCCAGCCTCTGCATTGCACACAAACACACAAATGAACAGGTACGCTCACACAAACACACACCTTTCTGTGATTGTCTCTCTCAGTCCGCTCGCTACGCCCTTCATCACTGTGCTCGCCTTGGGTGTCAGAACCACCTGCGAGACAAAGAACGTCCCCTTTCTCCTGCGAGAGACACATCAAGCATTCACATTGTTGAGGCATTTTATTCATTTATGCAGTGTGTTAACCTCAGCTGCAGAAAAAGTGCCACATAATAAACGTAGAGTCTGTGTGTGAATGAATTACGTAAACAAAAACATTTCCTTCCGAAACAACAGACACGCTATCAGAATCTCTTCCCCATTTCTGTCTTTTATCTTTTATCTATCTCTATCAACGTGTATGAACATACTTTCAAAGTGAGCAGAGGTTTATTTTTTTATTTTTACTGTGTGTCACAAAGCCAAAAGGTTGCCATTATTTGTGCATTTAATATTTTCTCATTCCCCCTGATGTAGCAGGGGGCTACAGCATTACAGCAAATGAGATAAATCAAGTGAAACCTTGTAAACTCTGGTTAAAGCATCAGCACAATGACAATAAATCAAAATCATAGTAAAATGAACCATCATGTTGGACTTTATGACTCAAGCTATAAAACATTTAACAAGTTAATGACACAGACAATTATTCAAAGCAATAAAAATACCTCTATTAAAAAATCATCAGATTTTGTCCTATTTAACCTCAAATGCTCATAGTGAAATGGATGACTGACCTGCGGTCAGTGACGGATGCCTGGAGAAACTGAACTAGCTTCTCTGGGTCTGTGGTGTTGGCCCAGGGAGAAGGCATCATCTGTCCTGGCCACAGGAAGGGAACCTCCAGGGCCATGGGGTGGTGGTAGAAGACCAGCACCTGATACTCCTTTTCCCACAGATACTGCAGACTCACCTGAGGATGAAGAGGAAGGAAAAGGATTTTCACTTAGCAGGAGGACATGAAGAGAGGCGGTAGCAGGTGAGGAAATAAAAATGGTGGTGGTGAGCATGGAATAGAAAATATAAAAGGGCCCTTTTTGTGTGATGAGTGACAGCAAACACCCTTAACAGGTGGCTGAGAGGTACCTGGTAGTTTCTCAAAAAGCCTGATGTTTATTTGAATAAAAGCAAACAGAAATAAGAGGATGCTTGACAGCACATCATGGTGATTATTAAGCAGCAATGTTCAATACTAGCTCCTGACTGACCGCAGAAATTGTCAAGTATGTTACTTTGGAAGACAGAATGCTTTGTTTCATAAACAAACAGTTTTATTTCAATGCTGCTTATCAAGAAAATATAAAACTAAAAAGAAAATGAAGCCTTTGTACTTCTGAAGTTTTTAAGCTTTTTCAGACTCTTGAAAAGGCATTTGAATAGAATTACAAAGTTTGAAGACTGGCATCCATAATTGATATTACTTTTTTTTGGCCAGTGTTTGTTTCTGTTTAATCCATTCAAATCACACATATTTTGCTTTTGTGGTAAAATAATAATTTCATGGTTGAATCCTGGCTGATCGAGTTTTGGTGTTGAAAGATTGTACCTACATACAGTAAATGTCTTTTACCAGCAGCAATAGCAATATTGTGTGTCGAATGATTGATGAAAGTAGCCACGTAATAAACTAACTTACTTATACTACTACTACTAACTTATTAGTACTGTAGCTATGATAAATCATGTCTTGATTATTTGTTTTGTGATAATGACCTTGTGTGCACATTTCCCTTTGGAATAAGCCACAGAAGTACTGGGTAAGCAACAATGCAGTGGATTAACATGGTAGACAGGAGAGAAACTGTGAGGTAAAGGACAGACAAGCATGTATTTGAGTGGATATACTCAGAAAAATGAATGGAGGACAGGGGACAGATACCTGTTGAGTACAGAACACCTGTCATTTGTCTGCTCTAAAATTAAACACAACCCACAAGGCCCCATAGCACCAATGAGAAGTTCATTATTTTGCCAGAATCCAGTAGTCACTCTTGGCCTTTTACTTCCTCTCTACAATTGATCCTCGCTTCTCAGCAGTGCATGAGGGAAAACTATGATCTTAAGAGTGTACCTTGCATCTTAAGTGATCAAAACACTGAAATCATTATTGCGCAGCACTGAGAAGACAATTCATCAAAAACCTTTTGAAGACAAACACAAAGAAAAAAAAGCCTCTGCCTCGGATGAGTCCTCCCTCAATCAAGAGTTGTTAAGCCAAAAGAAACGTCGGGGACAAATAAGGCTGGCTTTAATCCTAGTCCCTGTTAAGTGCTAGACATATTTTAATTTGATCATACCTCCTGAGCAAAGACGACTGGACAGAGCTTCTCTCCAAACACCTCTTTTAACATGCCCACCAGCTTTTCATGGTGCAGGTTCTGTACGCCATAGAAGTGGTTGAAGTCCAGGAATACGACCTCTCTGGCATGAGCAGACAGGAAACTGCTGATCTGTTCTAGGCCTTCTCTGACCTAAAAAAAGAAAAGAAAAATGAAAGTATTAATAATTTCTTTTATGACATATGGGCACACAAACAACTGCGATGTACTTGAAATCTCTGAAGGACCTTGCGTGATTAAGCTCTCAGTCTGAACTCCCACATAAATATGCTGCCACATACGCAGAAATGTACAAACATCACTTAGCAACCACAAACATCTCTAAATATTCAACACATCAATAACCATCCAAACTCCACGAGGTGCGCTGACCGTGGCACTGAAGAGCCCGTGGGCGAAGTACAGCTCGTTGTCAGGGTCACGGGGCTTGGTGGAGATGCGCAGGTCAAAGAAGCGGATCCCAGCCTCCAGTTGGCTGGTGAAGTTCATAGTCTGTGTAGCCAACCACTTCCTCATTAGCTTCTTGGCCACCGTGCCAAATACAGAAACAAAGTTCTGCACCGTCTCCGGCTGCTCTGGTCCCACTGGAGACGCCTCGTCGATGTAGAAACTGAAGGAATCATGGGAACCTGCATGGGAAGGACGCAAACATGAGTCTGTGAGCTAGAATACTGAGTGCTGACTTTTTTGTTTTTGCAGCGGGACATGGCTGTAACATCGGGGGTCAGTGCTGGAAACAGCCTGGTACCATGGCAACAAAACTGATAGTCAGTGAATAATAGCATCCGTGGTGATAAGTCATGAACTCTGACAGCTTGAAAAGAAGTCTGTGCAGACATACAGTACTCTGACTTTTTTCACATCTAAGAGCAAGTGCTGCACATATATGATCATTTACTTCCATAGCTTACAGTTTAAATATTTCCACAGTGAATCCTAAAATATAATTGTTAATTGGTGGACAGATTTGTCCCTCCAGTAACTGCCTTTGTATACTTTACATTACTCTGCATAGGCTTACTTTGCTTGCTAGTGATCTGAGTATGGAGCTGCGGAGGAAGACAATGAGATGTACTGTAGCTGAAAGGAGGGGAAACAATAACTTGAGCCTTGACTTGAGAACACAAGGAGAGGACAGATAGGAATGAGTCGAGGAGGGGTGTGACTATTTTCTTTAACAAACCAATTCAATGTGATTGAACGTTAATGAGTGTCATCAGCGACCCCTGAAATCGGAACTGTGTAGTGGCAGATGATGCAGGTGCAAGACTGTACTTAGGGTCAACAAATTATTATTTTAATTGACAATTCATCAGTGAATCTATAAAACACCTGAAATGCAAAAAAAATATGGTTGCATAGAGCTCAAGGTGATGGCATTACAGTCCAGTATCTCTAAACAGTTGACCAGCTTTAATAGCTTATGCTCACAATGGGTCAGTTTCATTAGGATGACCGTTACACACTCCACAATACAATACATCTTTGTGGGTTTCAGTTCTAGGTGGAGATTTCCATTTTCTTTTTTTTTTTTTTTTTTTTTTTTTCTTTTTTTTTTTTAAGTATATTTTTTTGGCGTTTTATGCCTTTATTTGATAGATTAGTAGAGATAGACAGGAAAGGGGGAGGCAGAGAGAGGGGAATGACATGCAGGAAAGGTCTGCCCGATGCGGGACGCGAACCGGGGACGCCTGCGTCTGCATATACATGGGGCGGCTGCCTTAACCACTGCGCCACGCACCGCCCCGAGATTTCCATTTTCTGTTTAAAGCTGATACCAGTGTGATCCTCTGACTCTGTAAATATGCCCAGTCCTCAGTAACCTAGTCTGCAGTTTCAGACCTCAGGAGATTTTCTAACCCCCTCAGAAAGGCTCCTTTACATTTTTCGCAAGTCCTTCACACTTCCTTGTAGGGTTTTTTATTTCAGATTATAGCAGCTCCCCTGTCATCTTTATTTGTGTAATTCACCCTCAAAATGATTTTGGAGCAGCTGCAGAAATCTTACAATCTCAGCAGAACAAACAGAATATTCTGTGAATGGAAAGACATCTCTGTCTATGAGTATTAAATAATTAACATAATTGTGATCTGGTTTAAGAGACCATTTAAACAAATGTTCTTTGTAGTGTATACTTATTCTAAAATATATATTCAAACAAACTAAGGGGAGTCGTATAGCTCACATTGGTCGAGTGGGTGCCCCATATGGAGGTTAGAGTCCTCGCATGTCATTCACCTCTCTCTGTCTCCCCATTTCCTGTCTCTCTCTAACTGTCCTGTCATTAAAGCCATAAAAGCCCCCCAGCAATACTTTTGAAAAGAAAAGAAAAAACTGTGATAGCAGCAAAAATAATTGGGAAAATGTGGAAGTCTGGGAACTAATGCTTCCCTTGGTGATTTCTTTATACAAACTGAATTCCCTTATTTAGGTCTGAAGGTTGTACTGTATGTACTTTTATGCCTGTTTGAGTGTGTGTGTGTGTGTTTGCGCACATGTTACGCACATCAGGCTGACAGTAATTCTGGTATCCACCTCCTGCTCCCATCTTTTCAATCAGTTTCTCATCCTTTCTTGTCTCTTCATCACATTCCCTCACTCTGTCACACAGACACACACAAATATGCACACATGCACACAGAGACAGAGGGAGACAGCAAGAGAGAGAGAGAGAGAGAGAGAGAGAGAGAGAGAACCTTAATTGACCTTCAGCTATCTATACACCAATGCCAGGCCTTTGCAGTCAGCCCAGAGAATGACCATAAGCAGAGCAGACAGCTGAATCCTGAGGCAGGGCAGCAAACAGCATCACTACAGGCTGAGCTGCACCAGCAGGGTCACAGCGTAGCAGAGTGTGACCTCAGACTGTTGCAACAGCTGGTTCTGCTGTTGTTGCAGGGAAGGATTTCTCTTTGGCTTTGAAGGTCATGCAACAAATCACTATAATTGGCATATAATCATTTCCATCACCCACGTATTACTAATTATTTTTTCGACAAATTGATTGGACTATAAAATGCCAGTAAAATTCCCAAATGAAGGCTGATTTATTTTGACTAACATTACAACATTTAATCTTTAAAGAGCAAATCTTAACTCTTGAGAAGAAGAATTGATTATCATAATCAATTACTTTACCAATCAACAAATGAATAATTGTTAACAACAGACACTACTGTGATGGCATTTTGTTTTACAGTTCATAAGGATACTCAGTAGATATTTATTTTCACATTTTGAGTTTGTGTAAATTAAATTCACTTATCCCCTGAGACATGCAAACAGCTCGGCCTATATATCTTATCACATTATAATGAAATGCCTACAGCAAAGTAATAAAACTTCCCCTTTATGCATTACTAACAAGCATTGCCTTAAATATGTATGACAAAAATCCTACTATCCATCTTACTATACTATCCATACTGCAGACAACAGCAATCCCACAGGAAAAACAGAGGTGGTATCAACCCTGAAGGGTTGAACAAGTGTGTAGATCCTTTGTGAGAAGATTAAGAGAAAGCTGAGCAGCAGAGAGGTAGAAACTGTGGTTTAAGCTTTTGTGCCTGAGCTTTGAACATGGTTAATTATTGTTTGTATTTTGAAATAATTTGCTCTACCTTAGTGCTGCAGCAAGTCTCAAGTGGCAATCATTTGAAGATATGAGGAAATGTTTGAGTTTCTAAAGTGTACTGTGCAGAAAATGGATTGTTTTTAAAGCTCATACATTTTAAAAGAAACAATTTAGCCCCAGAAATGAGACACCTAGGGACTGAGGTGACATCTCTGCATTCAGAACTATGGGTATGGCACCAGATAATAGCATCGAGAACGTGGGCACGATGTTCAGGCATTCAAGTGATTTTTCCCAGTGCAGGATATGATCACACTGTGACAACTCCAACAGGTTATACAGAGATTGACATAAAAGTGGGGTTGCGATGACCTTCTCAATTCCTTGCAAGAGAATTATGTGATGATTTAGAATTGTCTGCTTGAAGATTTTAGCTGGGATTTCAGCTGCATTTGAAGCCATCTATCACGGGATCTTAAAAGAGAGGCTTGAAGATAGATTCTGGTTTGTTCTTGCTTACAATGCCAGTACATGCAATATGACAGTATTATCACGAAGCATCAGAAATTGCAGTTGTTTGCAGCTGTATTTAACTATGGAGCTAGGAGAGACTAACCAGGTACAGTAGTTCAATGTCTAAAGGACACTCAGACCAGGATGACCAATGATTTTTTACTCCTTAACTCAGATTTTAAGTTATTCCATTAACATTTCAAAAACATATTACCTGACAATGTGCTTCCTCTAAATGGCATTACCCTGGCCTCCATGCCTGTAGTCAGAAACCTTAGGGTCATGACCTACTTCACCTGTGCAACAAGTTTCGAGGACAGCTTTCTCACACTAAAAACATCCTGTATTGAAAGGATGCTGGGAAAACTGGTATATGCATCTGTCTCGCTGTTCTATTTGTAAACTAATCTTTATGATCAAGATGTTGATGTTCCCAATAACAAAATGCTGCAATGCAGGAGAGATCACATATCTCCAGTGTTAGCTTCTCTGCATTGGCTCCCTGTAAAACACAGAAAACAGTTTAAAATCCTTCTCATCAACCAGGTAACATCGACCGTGGTGGCAGAGCCTTCAGCTGTCTGGCTCTTCTCCTGTGGAACCAGCCTTCAGTTTGTGTCCACAAGGCAGAAACCCTCTTAACGTTTTTATATCAGGCTTAAAAATGTCCACTTTGATAAGGCTTTTAGTTACAGCGGGCTCAGGTGAAGGAAGGGTCACTGCAAATCAATACAAAGTTGCTCTGAGTGGTCACCTTTTTCCTATGGTGACACGTTTCCATGCTGAAGGGAGCAGTCTCACCCAGGATGACAAAGCACCCTTTCTTTCACACAAGGCAGGAGGTGAGGTCACTGAATGATTTGATGAGTATGAAAATAATGTGAAAACCTGTGGGAGATTTTAAACCAATGTGTCGGACAGCGCTCAACACCACCATCACACAAACACCCAGCCATCTTCCATCTTTTAAAAGAATTGTATTCATCACTCGAGCAGAGTTCAGACACTTGTCATATCAATGCAAAGGCAGACTGAAGCTCCTATGGTGGCCGATACCTGTCTGTATCTAAGATGTTCAGTATGGTTTGTTTACCTACTAGAACTTAGACAGATGCTAGTGTGATTTTACCTTACAATGGCTCCATTATCACCTGTCGGATATTATACGTGAAGTCAGTGATGTCATTGTCATAGGGTGAAGAAGATGTGAAGAAAGTGGAGCAATCGAAAAAGAAAGAGATAAAGACTGAAACAAGCTGAGACAAAGATAACAGAGCGATTCATTCATTGATAATGATAATGGTGATGATGATGATTATGTTTGATGACCAAAGTGGTGGGTGATGACTGTTACCTTAAAGAATTGACCTGTGTTAACTGAGTCATTCTGGCCGAACAAGAGCAGACCATTAAGAAAGAACGGCTGGTGGTTTATGCCCTTTTTCATGACAAATCATTACAGCTCACCATGCACTCTTTCAAGATCTATTTAAGGATGCTGAGGAGAGGAGAGAAGAGGAGAAAATGAGGGAAGAAGGGAAATGGAAAGTAATAGGGTGGAGATGAGCCAAATGATACTAGATACCAGCAGCAGGCTTCTCATCCTCCCTCCTCTATACTCTCCCAGCATGAAGCTTTCTACAATTTTATAGTAACTCTTCAAGTCCTGCTCCTCTCTTCTACTTTAAGCAGGCCTGTATTTTTCAAATTCCTGTTCAATTTGCTCCAACCTCACTTTTTCTCCTGTCTCTCTACTTCTTTCCATTTATTGTGGGAGACAGAGTGCACACACTGCATACATTTCCAATATGCCTGAACTATCTGGCCTTATCACACACAATATATTTGGTCAAACTTAATCTGAGCTTTGGCGGAGATTTCAGGCGGGTCATGACTCATGGGGTCATTTCCATTGACAGAAAAAAGCTGTGCCATTTCCCACTTCTTTGCCACCAATTTGCTTCAATTCCCAACAAGTGTTTTTTCTGTCTCTTTCTCTCCTTGTTTATCTCCCTCTATGTTCTCCTTTTGTTTGTTTTGAATTTAACTCATCTGTTTTCCAGTGGCTTTTAACTGGCTGATTTCCTGCCCATCAACCGTCTCACTGCATTTCCAGTGTTTATCCTGGCATCTGATACCATTCATCCTTCTTGTTTGGGGGCTCAAACGGCAGCTGAGTGATCTCATCGAGGGACTGATGAGCAGACTTGGCTAAACATCCTGGGCCAGCCTTTCCCCTCCACATCTGACTGAGGGTGCCTCTTCTGCAATGGGTTTGTTTTTATTGCCTGTGAGGCCATCATAATTTAATACAACTGCCTTCACTCCTTCCCCCTGGCCAAAGGTATGCTATTCATTTCATACCTCTAGGAAAGCTTTGAGCTATTACTGCCAGCCATTGGAGAGGCTAAGTATCGCTCCCTTGAGGCTCTCTCATGCAAATCTTATGCTTTGGTTTAATGTGGGCACTCTAGTATCTTTGAAGTAAAGTGTCTTATCCCTTGCAGTAGTTTTCTTCCCTTGAATGAAGTTGACCCAATGTAATTCCCCTTGATAGTGAATTAATCCATTTTAATTATAGGTACAACTCACATTCTAATTCTGAAATAAATACTAGGCACAGGCTGCCTGTACCTTGCCTGAAATTATTGCAATGATAATATAATGACAAATATTTAATCATAATATCAAATAAAAAAAACTTTGAACAACTTTTTCAGAGGATGATTATAAATATTTTTGACCTGTAAAATTAACCAACGCATAGATATAACATGAACATTTAGACGTCATCTAAATTTACATGCAGTCGTGGCAGACACATGCTGGGCAGGGATACATTTTTTTTGTCTGTACCAGTCAGCTCATATTCCAAAAATACAGAAAATCCAATTCAGTTACTAAGGCGGTGAAACTGTGACAGTCATTCCCTTTCCTCCAGTAAAGCTTGTTTCATGGTGACAGAACCACAGAGAGACAGATCTGCAGTACCTCTGGAAGCACACCTTTGCTGACCACCTCAGTCACACGAATGCTCTGACAGGCAGTCTTCAGCACTCACCTGCCAGGTCTAACAATAGCCACAGAAAAACAGCCCACCCACCATGCCTCTGCAGCTTGGGGAAGACAAAGTTCAAACTTTCCCTTCTTCTCTCCCTTTAATGACATGCATCTTTGATCTACTACCAGTCCCCTCTGCCCTCCTTCTTCCCCTGGTCATGCTGAGTCATGTCTCAGCAAACATGCTCTTATCTCACAAAGTGGTTCTAACCAGCAGACAGCCAGCAGGATTCATCTTTATCAAAATGTATATTTGTGTGTGTACTTTTATATAATAAATAATAAATTAGCAAGGTCCATGGCTGCTGTGCTGTGTCATGAGTCATAGCATGATAAACAACTATATGGGTCTGTAATTACTCTAAATAAACAACTCAGTGGTCAATGGTTATGTTCCCTATCTACCATCTAAATCTGACTGCACTCGTTGACCTGGTGCAAAATTGTTTTTACATATAGTTCTTGGATAAGGCTGTCTATTCACAGCTTCTCTCCTTAACTTGACAGTTTTCAGTTAGATTTTATAACAGATCTGAGTCAGCTCTCCTCAAAGGGATGAATGATTTATTGGTGTCTTGGACTCTGGCGATCATGCAATTTTGACAAAAACAATCATCCCTTCTCTGGCATTCAGGAGCTGGCTTTATAGTGATTTGCTTCCTATCTACAAAGCTGTTCAATGTAGGACAGGACACATAACTTTTTGTTCTCTTCTCTCTGCGGTGTACCTCAAGGTTCCATTTTAGAGACAATTTTATTCTCATGAAATAAGATTCTCATGAAATAAGAAATGCAACATTTCTTATCCTAGTTACACTACTCTCCTTAGCTCAGTAGATATAGAGCATAAGTCCTGAACTTAGATTGTTTCTTCAGTGGTAGCTTTTCCCACTTCCTGACACTAGAAGACACTAAAATATTTTTTGAGTTAAAAGCTGTAGGACTGCTTTACATACAGTATATTAATTTCTGTTTCTTTAGGACTCGCTGAGTGTTGACAGCAGCATGTCTCTCTTTATTGGCTACCCATTGAATAAAGCATTAGTATCTGACTCTCCAGCACCAACTGGATCTTCTGAGCAACCTTTCCAATGCATCCCAATGGCCACTAAAAGTCCAAGAAATCGTTGACTATTAAATTGTTGAAACAGTTAAGCATTTCTTACACATATGAGTGTGGGTTTATGTGTATTTGTGTGCTCTATTTTTGTCTACACCAGACTTTACATTTTTGAAAGTCTCTTTGTATAAACTTTCACATTCACATTGAAGGGAGGTATAGGCTACCCGCTTTGATTAGCTGGTGCTCTACCATTGACATGGCACGACTGCAGTCCACATGATGTACTGGGGCAATATCCCTCAGCCTATTAACCCTTAACCCTTTGTAAGTGTGAGCTTGTAATTTGGAAATTAATCTTTTTTAATTGCTCACATTGGTTCCCCAGCCAATTAAACTAGCATTAAAAAAAAATGCAAATCAACTGACAAACGTCCATGATCAGCATATGAGACACAAAGAGTGGCCAGGTAGAGTAGCTCTATAGGTCAAAGGAACCAGCAGCAGGTAAGTAGATACTATCTGTCATGAGGCAGCTGTTGCATCTGCCAAACATGCTCTCTTGAGAACCTATCATGTGTTGTGCATAAACATGTACATTATTGTCCCTATTCTACATTCTATCCTATGCTTTGGCTCTTATAGTCGCAGAGAAAGGTGACAAATTGATCCCATTAAAACACCATGAAAAACTGATACTAATGAAGTCTTTTCTGTCATCACGAAATCTTGAAATAAACTCGTTGGCAATCATACAGATGATTATGTATACTAATGAGTACAGCTGTGCAATGCTGGCAACACAGGCACAGTGGGGACTGTTTAGCATTTTTGGCAACAGCAGTAAACTGTGCCATCAGATCAAGCCACACAGTAGCGTTCTCCAAATAGCCCAAATACACTGGCCTGGATCATTCAGGCTGTGTCAGCTGGTAAACTGTGTCTTTTTTTTTTGTTCCAAAAACACATCGACACTGGGTTACAGGGAGCAGTCTGATTGTGAGGATTGTAAACACCCTGAATATAACATTACTCCAACTAGGAGAAGCAAATGAAACAGTTATCACTTTGTTTTCTTGTCTGTCCCAGTTTAATTCCTTCTTGAACAGATGCTTGTAATGTTGCGCTCTAAGATGAGACATTAAGGATGTGATGTGAAAATGACTAATCAGAAAAATCAGACATATGCCCTTATAAAAAAAAACATGGCTGTTGCTAAATAAGCTCCCGTGTGGATTAGGGAATTTATCTCGACAAACATTATGCCAATATGTGCACACATGCACAAGAGAGTACAAAGAATCATAGGGTGTTTTAAGAATCTGTATCCAATTTGAGTAAAGACTGCAGCAGCTGAGCTCCAGGCCATAGGGCCAGTAAGAATGATACCTAATTTAATTGGACCATTTCCATGCTGCCTTAGCATGGACAAACTGTGGTTTAACACAGCACATGTCACGAGATTCTGCGAAATCACCTACATGAGGTACACGCTGTGCTGTTTCTGTCCCTCAGTTGATATTTGATTTAATCTACAAAATGCATGTGCCTTGGTGTCCTTGAGAGCTGTGGTCAGTGTTGGTGGTATGCCACGCCTCACTGGACACTTAGCACCATGCCATCTGCATGTGAAATGCCATCATTGCACAGCACATGCCAACCTTAAACTCAGCAGGTAGTCCAATGGCAGGAGAGAGGGAGAGGAAGAGTGAGACTGAGACAAAGAGGGAGAGAGAGAGAGAGAGAGAGAGGAAAAAGAGAGGTTGAAGCACAAAGGATTAGAAATGCAAGGAAATGAAGAATGAAAGCGCTTTGTGTGGAGGTGTGATAATCACTAGGCAGCAGATATGGAATTAACTGGCTGCTAATAAGCCATTCCATCAGTCAGATCAATGGTAGGCTTTACAACCTGCATATCAAAATTGAATGGAGTTAAAGGAGACATGCACACTGATTGGCTAAATGCCCACCAACCCATTTTTTTTTTTTTTTTATCGGAAGCGCCATGTGTGATCATTTCACTGAACCCATCCCACTCCCCGTCTCCTCTCCTCAATGGCCACCACCCCAGTAAAAACGCCTAAAGTCCTACATAAACCAGAGCGTGGATAATCTGTGCAGCCTCCTCTGACATCAGAGATGCTCTGCTGGTCACCTCGTTTTAGTTTAACCTTGGACAAACTCATCTTTGATGGAGAAGCTGTAAATCATGGGTGTTATTCATTCATTCACCCTCAGACAGCGGACCATAAACACCAGGAGGCTGAACTGTTCAAAAAATAAATGGCACTTCTCCCGTTGCGCAACAGGTCTTTGTTCTAACCGGGTACACTGAGAGTATAACAGCACATTAGGTCGCAGGAGTTACACTGGACGCAAAGTACAACATCAAAGTTGGCAAAGCACTGATATATTTTTAATATTAATAGCCTACTCATAGTATTTCTATTTCTTCCTCAGCCACCGGATGCATGCAATGCGCGTAGCTAGATTAAAAAAAAGAAAAGAGAAAAGAAAAGAGGGGAAAAAAGGACACATCTTTCTCAAGTAGGAAAAGTCACCTACCGGGAATGGCCAGGTTGGTGAGCGGGATAGTGTGCATACTCTGCGGTAAACTTGCCATCCAGTCAGCGAACCGCAGGTCGCTTCTCCCGTGAGACGAAGCCATGCTGTCGCTGTGCACAACGCTCCTTTCTCCTCGGACCGGTGCCTGCCTGCGCCAACCTGGGGTGCTCTCTCTCTCTCTCTCTCTCCCTCTCTCTCTCACACACACGCACACACACCAGAGCGCGTTCGAGAGCGCCCCCCACCCCCTCCACCCGGAGCAGTATCCACATCGGCGGGTTGCACAATTATGAAAATGCGGCTGGATGGATCCAAATATGGCAACACTCGGTGGCTGGATTTACACTAGCTAATACGCAATAACATTAACAAGCACATGTGTGAGTTTTACAGTCATCTTATAAAAATCACACAAACAGACTCATTAATTATTCTAGCTTTCAGCTGTATGTAACACATGATGGGGTCAGGCTGCTCAAAATTCATGCGGTCAAAACACCCACCACTTGACTTCTGCATGTTAAACACCATAGTGAAATAAGAGTCAAAGGTCCATCAGCTAATAATGTACTTATTGAGAACAGAAAGCACAGTAAGTGCATCGTGCCTGTCTTTTCAGGGGATTGGACATGTTTTTCATTCAATTCATTTCAATTTTTTTTAGCAGGTCCTGTTAATAGTGAGCTAAATATGTAAATCACTGTTGACCCAAAGGAACATAAGGTCACGCACTCGAATGACTAAGAGCGACAGTGATTCACTTTGATGATGAAAAAATGACATATCCACCATGGTGATAATCAGCTGGCTGGCCACCTTTAACATGAGTCACTCAAAAAAAAAAAAAAAAAAACTGGGTCACAAATGGTATAAAGATGGAGAATATAATAAAAGCTTAAGATTTTTTTCCCTCAAGTTTGGCTAAACAATTCCTCACAGGAGCCATTTCAGACTTGCGCCTAGTGCAGTCCCACGATGAAAGCAAAACTGGGAACTGGGTGGCTCGTCTAAGGCTCTGCCAAGCTTCCCACTTGGGATTTGTGTTTAGGCAATCATGGCTCAGGAGAAGTGACACTTGGGGAAGGGTTGATTATATTAAATCACTGTCGACAAATAAATTCAGTACCGTCATACCGCACTGCATTATCAGAAATCACTTCCACTGCCTGTCCCCAAATGCATCTACATACAACTGTCAAATAGGCTTCGGTCAGATATAGACAGGATGTCACTATGGTTTATCGGCATTGATTACCCTTTTCTTTGATGGATGCAACATTTGTAAAGTATTCAGACTGTAACTTGGATCAAAACAAGAAAAGAAAAGAAAACACCAGCAATTTTCAACTCAATTTGAATATAAAAACACATTGTTCTGTGTGTGTATTCAGTCTGTGTACAGAGATCAGTACAGTGCAAATAGTGCAGGAGCACAAATGTGATCTGACAGTCTTCGTGGTGGTTATATTCCATGGACACAGACATTTCTGGTCACAATAGCTCTCAGATCTCACAGCTGTCTTTCCACATTGCCATATTTTGTGGAGCAGATATGGATATGAAGTTATTACCCACTTTTTCAAAGTCTTCCTCGTTGGTTGTAATCTCAGGGCAGCGTCACTCTCTCTCTCTGATGTCTCTGATGTCTCGCTGATGCAGCTGGCAGGTGGTTAAAAACAGCAGCTCAGTTTCCACCTCCTGCCATGTGCTCAGTCTATCTTGTCTGGGGAGCCAGGTCTGCCTGTGGCGGTCTCTCTCCACGGTGAGGGTTGTGTGCTCGCTGAGTCTGGATTTCCTACGTTCTGGATTGGTCACAGTGGTCAGGTAATCTACCACTGAGTAGGCTACTCCATGTTTGGGGGTCAAATAGAGTCAGTTTGCTCTCTTTTTCTGATTGCTTTTTTCCAGTGTGCTTTTACTTTCCTTTTTGTTTTTATAGAAATTGCCTTGTTTAACAGGGGTTCTGTCTGAGTGCTCTGCTAGTGAGTCCAAGAAGCAGTTGGCTCAGGAGGGCTTCTCTTCAGGGTCTCCATTGGTAGAGGTGGTAAGAAATTTTAAGTGCTTTCTTTTGAATCTTTATAATCAGTAGATGTCATTGTAATTTTGCTCTGCATGCGTTATTCAGTGCTTTCTTTTGGACATAGTGAGCGGACTGGCAGAATTGTGCGTGCAGAGGCTCTAATTGGTGCTTCTCTCTGTTTGTTTGGGGTGTGGACCCAAAGTCTCCAAACCATGAAAAAGGCATTGTTGCCTTGTTACAGAGATGCTGCTGTTTATGCTGAAGTAGGAACAGCTGTTTTTTATTTATTTATTTGGCCTGTCCCTACTGTATCTAGAACTTGAATTCATTTGGTAGTTTGGTCACACAAAAAGTGAGACAATTGTTCAGTTGTCAGAACAACAGAAATCAGGTAAACCTTCATCATCTGATAATTGTGACTAATACAGACGGAAATACTGGCTCAGATTCTGGCAACACACTACTAACCATGCATCTTTAATTTTTAAATTTACAGTCACTATGGCTGTTAATCCAGAGGTCCAGTGCCATTATGAAAAATAGGTTGAAAAATTCAGCATAATAGGCTACCTCTCTGGTTTGACTCATGAGGGGATGTGCTGGATTAACATCAACAGCTAATGGCAACAGCCCCTGTCACTTTCTTCCATTTTTCTGCTTGATGATCGCCACCCATTTGATCTTCTTGATCCCCAAAGCCCACTGGCTTGAATTCTTCAGTTATGTAACAGCCCTCAGGTAATGGCAGCGTCTCTCTACTAGAGTTGAGAAATCACATCAAGAATCAGTCAATGTAAGCCCACCGTCCATATATAGAAAGCTCTAACCTGTAGAGTGTCAGAAACCATCACTTTCAAAGCTGTCATTTGCTTTCAATTACTGTGTGATTTGATGAGGTGAATAATTTGAATGTGCAAGTCGACTATTGTTGGTTTTAAGATTTTTTTTAAATCCAGATTGAGAAAAAAGAAACAATGAAACTCCTCTTTCCCCACTCAGCACACAAGGCTGTGTTTTATTGTATATACAAAGGCAGGAGAACAGCAAATGTCTGAGTACAAAATGTTGAGGCTTTTTGTTTTGTGGCTGAAATGTATAACATACCCATCAACTCAACAACAACTGAAACATATGCAGCTAAAAAAAAGAAGACAAGTTGACATACGTATTTCAAATAGTTTGTCCTTGTGGCAGTGCTGATTATCCCACCTTATTACTGCATCTAATTCATGTTCTAAATGGAGAGAAGATATCTTGTATTCATTACTTGGTGCAGCACAAGTTTAAAACATACATACTCCATTAGCTGAATGAGAAATTACCTGACCTACTGTATGACACATGTCAGTTCTGTGTATCATATTAGAGTAGCTTTTTGATCCTATGGTAAATATGATTCATGAGTTGAAATATTTATGAGGTTGTTGCATATTTATTGTTCACAGTACCAAGTAATGTTGCATTTTTCTTAAAGAATATATATATATATTTTAAAAATCCTGTTTTTATTGTAATATCAGATGGCTTGTTTGGTAACAGCTGCACAAACATCAGTAAAAAATAGTAACTTAGTGGTGTAAAAGGCAACAATGCAAGCTTGCCCTATTTGACACATAATATCAGAAGAAAGAACCATGCACGTTGGCTCAAATTCAGTTAATATTAGTGAGGACTAAAGCCTGTTGATATTTGCTTGCTGATTACCTGGGAGCTGAGCAGAAGCACTTGTGGTTTTGAAGTTTATTTGACCCATCTAAGGCTGCTAAATCACCAACTATTCATCACAGAGAAATGAAGTGACACAAACCGAAAACACATCTCAGACCCTTTGCCGGCTCCTCTAGATTTGTTGCATGGTTCTGAGGTTGGGAGACACCTGGAATACACCAGATCAGAAAGGAAATGAATCGTGGTTAGGATCATCATTAGACAGTGGACTGTGGGATCCTCGGTACTCAAACGTGTTAAACTGCCCTCACCTCAAAATGTGCGCCGGTGCATGCCTTGATATCGTCAGGAGTAAGTCCCTCCCATACTTCTATCAGAGTCAGGCCTTTTGTTTTATCAACATCAAACACAGCCTGGAAGAAAGAGAGGGAGGGAAAAAAGAATGAATACACAAAGACACTATTGCAAGTACGATCATTTCCTTAATAAATGGGTTTGATGTGTTGTCAACAGGATTACAGACAAAGATGTGGGAGCTCTTGCCTTCCCTCCTCTTTAAAAAAAAAAAAAAAAGTCACAGACAAGGGGGCCAGAGCTCCTCTTCAGTGTCACACATAGATGACAAATTAGCTGCAATTATTGGTGACACATCCAGAAAAGTCCTCAGTGAATGGCCCTCAACCTCTGAGGTTGGGAGACCTCAAAGAAGAATTGAGCAATTATGTTTTAATTGCTGCACTACTTTTAACAAAAATAAAAGACATTTGCCTAACAACTATGGCACTGATAGAAAAAATAAAAAATAAAAATGCATCACTGATACAGAATGAGTCAAGCAAAAACAAAAGATGTCATTAACAGATCCGTTTGAGTCATGACTCCCTGCCCCATGAACCATTATGGCTCTCATATTGTGCAGGTGGGCTTAGTCATGTCGCACAACAGAAGAGGGATGAGATAGTCATTGCTGGCATTGAGGAGGTAAATGGAGGACTGTGTACATTTTAAATAACTGAATTCCACCCTATAAAGTAATTCCTTTGAAAATTGCTGTTTGATAAGACTTTCATTTCAGAGCCGAAAAAATCCTCATATTTACATTAAGCTCAAATGAAAACACTGGATTATCCCCCAGTGACAGTGGGTAGAGGGTGAAGCATCTTTTCAGCTGCCATAACTGACAGTCAACTATCAGTTAATGCCAGTCGGGTTATAAATAGCGCGGTAAATTTCTATGGTTAATTTGGCCCCTCTTCTAACCTGGTATCACACTTCCCTACAACGATTTGTGAGGAGTTATTCTAAATATTCACATGTGCTTTAACAAAAATGGATAAATCTGCTTGTGGGCTTACAAACAGGCTTACACACAGGTTACACACAAAAGTAAGTATGTACGATTCACAAATGAGGCCTCTTGAGATTTCAGCATCGGAAAATTATTATTTCTTTTTCCATTTTCTTGTTGGGCACCTTCCACCAACAGACCTGTTATTATGTCTTTTTTTTAAGAGCAAAATAATAATTTTCACTCCATGAGGCTTATCTGTGGTTCCAACATGACAGGGATGTCTAACGTGTCATCTCGTCTCAAACCTGGATTCACATATATTTATTACAATATAATAATCCTAAACACTGTAATTTTCGGAAGGTACTCTGTAGTTCATACCTCACTGGTGGCTTTAAGACTGGGATGGACTTAAGCATTAACGTGGTCTTTATCTATGCTAGATACATAGATAGCTGAGGGCAGGAAGCAGGAACTTTACTTCTTTGGTCTTATACATTCTTTGGGCTATTGAAGGTATGTTGTCCCAGTGTATTAGTGTTTCCACATATTAGTAAAATGTTGTAGCAATAATATTCCATTAAACTCCCCTGGTTCAAGACTGCTGCTTTTAACCAACACCATGCTCTACAGCCTATCAAAATTGAACCTGCAGCAATGTTATTAGCCCCATGTATGCACTGAATGCAAAAAATAAATAAAGTTACTTTTTAAAGACAGGCAAGACATGCTGAGCAGAGCTGGGTCCTGTGGCTTCTCTCAGCAGGGAATGACAGGCCAAGCTACGGTCACAACCAGGCAATGTCAGTCAGCTCATTAGAACCTCACACACAGCGACAGGGCAGGAGGCAGATATCTCACTCCAATATAGCAAGACAGATGGAATGTCACAAGGAACAAAGGTTCATGGGTAACACAGACACTGACATGCATCTCTAATTGTGACACATGCCGCAAGTTATTACGGAAAATTTAGGTTTTGTCAAAATGTGCCAGAGGTGGTGGATCGAGTGTGTACATGTGACAGGTGGGTTACGTCAACATGAGCTCAGTTTGATTCAGTCTGCTTTAAAATACACGGGTGTGGGGGGATCAATTTTAAAGCAATTAACAGGGTCCCTTGCCCTTGTATTTAACATCCATGCTTCATGTTGAAAAACCTTTCTTGACATTATTCAAAGTCACCACCATTAACCAGATGGATGCAAGTTAGTCATTAAGATGCTGCCAGCCTACCACATGTGTTCTCTGGTGAGACGTGGGCTGAATGTCATGCAATGTCAACGATAAGCTGCCATCATTCAGCAAAAAAAAAAAAAAGGTAACATCTTAGCCCCCAGCAAATACATTTCATGAAAGCTTATCCAGAATACTGTCAGTGTATTAAAACAATTTCACGATTTTGAGATGAATACAAATAAAAAGTCATACAACTATAATTTTATTCTTCATCTATTGGCAACAACTGGTTGCTGGAATAGTAATTGCTGTCACTGGCATTGTCTTCATTACAGAATGCCAGAGGTAACACTGTTCTGGGCCCATTATGATAACTTATTAATTCAGAAGTTGTGCTGCTTCATCTGGGAATGCCATTTGTAATTATTTGTTACTTTATTAGTTTTTGTTTTTTTTTTAAAGGGAAATGAATACCAAAATAACAGTTGAGGAGAAAGCAGTGGCAGTGGCAAGCTTAGTGTGTAGATTTTTGTAATGGCAGCAACCCAAACATTGCAGGCCATGGAAGTGATGGAATTTGCAAAAGGTAATATCAAAAAACACACCGATACATAATTCATCATGTCAGTGCCAATGCTGCAAGTGAACAAGCTTGTAAACATGTGCACTGAGGTTAAGCAAGGAGAAATGGCATCATCTTATATAAAATGGTCCAGCTACAGTAAAAGCTGCAGAGACGGCGCCTGGGACAACAGGCTTCCTTCTACTGAGAGTCTCAAATCATCGGAACACTGTTTAGGACAACACTAAAATCACCATCGCTCCTGGCCATCCTGAGACAAGGAGGATGTTGTGTTTGCAGGCAGGGCCGTTGTACAGTATAGGGGAGAAAGGTGATGATAACTCTAGGGGCCCAGCGCTCAGTCGGGCCCACAAAACGCCCCAGTAGTCTAATCTTTGAATGACTGAATTATTCTGCATAAGACCCTGACTAATACTCATAGTAATGCTGCATCAAAACAAAGTAGGCTAAATAAAAAATGATAATACATACGTAGTCTAAGACAAAAAGTGAGGGGGCAGGGGCCCACTTTAGTATTCTTTCAGGGGCCCCAGAATTCCTCAATGGCTCTGTTTGCAGGAATACATTGTCTAAGCGAGCATCTGTGCACCCATCTGAGTGGAGGGGAGGGAGAATAGTGGAACAGCATTTTAGGAGAGGCCCCAGTTTCTGCTCTCCTTTTTGGAAAGAAATCGGAGCAGAGACTTTAATCATGTAAAGATAGCAACCAATGGAGAATACTTTTAGGATAACCATTATCAGGGTCATTAAAGGCACAATTTTCCACTAGAGAGTTTCCTGTGCTGGTTGCCACAACAATAATTTTCCTTGCAGCCCACAATTAATTTTATACACAGTAGTGTTGGCTAATATTCAATTTAATTTATTTATCCAGCTGCTGGGCTGTTGTTTATTATTAATCCAACCCCAGGTCACTGAATAAAAAAAGGGTTACACTGATTCAGACCTGCCTTAAGTTGTTCCCAACTAGTGACCACATCTTCTGACCTCACTCTGTGAAAATATAAAAACAGTTGTATATGGCACAAATGCGCTGGTAATATCCTCACTTTCTACATGTGGCCTCATCAGACTTAGAAATGGTTACTTTTATTGATCTGTTTTCACCGACAATCAGAGATAATGGTGTTCTCTTCATTGTTGTCATGGAGAAAGATGTTAACAGACTGGTGTTCTACCTTCAGCTGTATCACAGGTTAAATTATAGCCTACCGCAAGGAGTGCAGTAACCTGTCATTGGCAAGTTACTCTCAAAATGAGTAATCACTTCCTGTCATGAAAACAACTCATTTTTGTGTTTCAGGTTTGAAGGCTAATTTTAAAGCCCTGTGTTTTGCACAAGTTCCACCTTCCAACTGCAAAAGAGTACAGGCCAGCTTTAACTACAGCAGGAGCGTGGATGACCAGGAGAGACATACTGTACAGTATGTGGGAAAACCAAGGTAAGATTTTCTGTCAGTAGCCCAATCTCTGATCAACACAGTATTTGTCAAACCAAACTCATTCTCATTCAGCAGGCATGGTTCATCATTTTTGCATCCAATTTGAATAAAGCTTTCTAATTTGGGATAACTCTGAACAGAATGGCAGACAATGAATGAGCTGACGTGAAAATTTTAGAGTTTTTGTGTTTTTTGCATCCTTGTCTTCTTTCATTGAGTGTGCTGTAACTCTTCTCCTCGAACTCTAAACACTAGAAACCCAATAAGTCATGTTTCTCACAGCTATAGTGACGTAGTGGAAGTCCGTCTGAGATGTAAATCACAGTGTGCAGATAAGTCATTGATCGATACTTGACCAATCAATGCAGGCACAACATACACGGATCAGACGTAATATTTATTTTACTGGTTTGTATTTACAGCCACGGAAAATAATTAAAAATGCTACTCATGTTTAAAATCAAAAGACTAATGATTTGTGGATCTATAATCAATCAATCTATAATCAATCAAGAAATATAATTCAATTTCTCCCCGATCATGGATCCTTATTAAGTTGAATATCTAATATGAGAGTTGTCACTGACCTAGCTTTTCATTGCTGTGTGTTGAAAACAGCACAACTTTATAATCATCTTAACTTGACTGATGTTGCTACCAGCTAGTAGCCAAGCTAACAATAATTCTTGACCTGCTGCATACACACACAATCAAATCACTATTTCTACTTACGCCATTTGACACCAGAAACAGAAAAATAATGTCAGCGACAGCACCTTTATGACACAGCTGGGTATATTGGTTTACAAAATAAGAAATCACTGCGACAGCTGGAGGTGACAAAAAGTTGGCTTTTTAACATTGCTGCCAAGAATGAGTACTTTGGCAATATTTAAGGGGCTGACAGGTTGACAGTCACATGTCAGTGTTTTTTTGAGAAGCTCAGTTTTCCCTGTCTAAACTATAAAGAGAGACTGACACTGTCAAAGGAAGAGAGTTTTCAAAATGCTTACATTTAGGGATAGACAGTGCTGGCTTGGTGAGCATAGAAGACCAAATGGAGGGAGAAATATATTTTCAAATGTATTCAGCAGCACAGCAGATGTGGCAGAGGAAGAATAAAGTAGAGGAGGCATGTAGAGGTAAGAAATGAAGGTAGATGAAGAAATGAGAGGGAAATATTTGAAGATAACAATGGAAGGAGCTAGGGGAAAAAAATCTGTCTTGAATGATGGAAAAATTCAAGTTGTTAAAAACACGGAGGAAAAAAAAGGCAGAAAATAATAAGAAAGGAGCACTAATGGATAGAGAAGGAGAGAAAGCAGCAGGAGATGAAACACGGAAGGTGGAGAGGAGGAGGTAGTACTAGTGCTAGCAGGGTAGCAGAAAGAGCTTTAACCTTTATAAATGTTGACAGAAATCTTCTCGCTGAGAAATGTTGCGCAATCACAACAAAAGCCAGCCGAGCAGAAAAAAAAGGAAAAGTAGAAAAAAAAAAGCTGTGGACAGACTGTCTGACTTTGCCCCCGACAGGTCATGTTTTCAATAAGCGACTTCCAAAGGCAGTGGAGGGTCAGAGAGGGAATTGACCAAAGTACATAAGGACATGAAAACTTCATCAGCAGTGTGTGTGTCTCCCTCACACACACACCTACCCCACACCTGTTTTTTCCCCCAATGAGTTTTTACAACTCCTCTTCTCTGTTCACTTCATTCCCTACCCTCAATCTTCACTTCATGTGTTTTAGTTCCACCCTTGCATTTTTGCTTATTTATATTCTAAAAGAAAAATACATCCCTGGACTATCTTGAGCACTTTTCTGACAAGATAAGCTGCACCTGTAACTGGAACGTTTTTCACTAAAATCCTATTTGGCTGAATCACAATCTCAGGGGAATGTGAATGATTCATGCTCCACCATTGCTTGAATGTTTCTTTTTTTCCCTACTTCACCAAGCCCAGCAACATTTTGTTGTAACATGGGGGTTATATCTATCTATCTATCAGGTTACTCAAAGTCTTCCATCACACTTTACTCCAGTTAAACTGTGGGCAGGCTCATCAAAGTCATGAATTCAATTTTTTAGGCAAAGATCGTGAGATTTTGGAGAAGTGAGCCCACAGTAGTAGCTTGGTCAGGAGTTTTTATTAATGGCCTCTCCTCTGCAAACTCCACCCAAGTTTGTCTGACACGTACGGCTGCAGATCATCTCCATAACCATAACACAAGCATCAGCTCATCCCAGCCTGAGGGCTCTGCTTGAGGCAGGGATGGGTGCGGACTTGAAGAGTATCGACAAAATCCATAAAAAGTGAAACCTAACCCCAGCCATGAATATTAAATATACAGTATGTATGTATATATAAACACACACACACACACAACAAAATTAATAAGGACCTTCGTTCCACCAATCAACAGATTGAATTAGTGTTAATTGAACAAATTTAATTTACATCTCCCCGTGTCACTCGGTTGCATCATACCAATCTATCAGTTGCTTGTGTGTGCTTGTTTTTTGTGTGTGTGTATGTGAGGGAGATGTAATTAAAAGATAAGGATACAATGTGTGTGACTTGTGTTTCATTGGGCTCATTGTATCTGTGCTTTTTCTTATGGCGAGTACATATTCGGTGAACTGATTGGCTGTGATAAAATAAGAATGCAAACTCTTGGATTGCAAAACTTAAGTGGTCAAAATTTGTTTTCAGTCACTCCCGTGCCAACTGTGACATATAAAAATATAAAGCAGAAAGTTACATCTATCTAGCATTAGTGAGACATGGCTGAAATGATCACTAGGGAAAGAACTGCACTGAGGAGCAGCTTAATAAGATTCCATTTCCTTAATTAAGCATGGTATTGCAATAATTCATCAAACATATTTGCAATTACTGCATGATTAAATTTAGGGAGTTTGCAATTTGGTGTTTGTGCCAGCATTATTAGATCTGGGGCTTCATATTCTACAAAAAAATGTTCAGTCACATTTATCCACCTCGTCATGGATGTCTCGAGCAAATCTTTTTGTTAAAAAAATGTTGAACTACCGCTCCCTGATGACACCAGTAACCAGGCCATTTAAAGGCCAGGAATCCTGCTTCCTCCCTGCTTACTCACTGGTACTGTCTGTCAGTTAGCAGCCCTAATGTATGAGTAATAGCTCATGTATTCGTCACTCCCTGTTTTTTAGATTTAGGATGATGAAGACATATTTGCATGCAAGACGCATACACAATATAACAAACAACACACCTTTTCTGTGATGATACGATCCACACACTGTTTCCCTGTCAAAGGCAGACTGCATTTGTCCAATATCTTGTGTTTTCCTCCCTGAAAGAAAAACATAGCTGATTAAAAAAAAAAAAGATTAAACAAGAAGCAATTCATGCAGTTAAGTTTGTCAGTCATGTCAAACGTTGTGTTAATACTTTGAGGGATGCATCTTAAACTGTGATGTAACCAGAGATGCAGATGGTTATGGAAACTCAGTCTATCCCCAAAGGATACACAACAAATATTCTATGAAAGTGCATCTCTCAGTTTCCCTGCCAGTTGTCTTTAAGGAAATAAGCAGACATCCAAATGCCTCTAACGCTGCCCGTGTCGCACACATGATAACTCAAACCCCTCCCATCCTCTTTCTTCCATCATGAATGAAAACAGGCTTCAGGGCAGTAAATTTATGCTCACCTGCTGCACCATCTGGACCATAGCTGGGCGCCAGACAGGCTCCCATTAGCAAAAAACAGCATGCCTCTGAGAATGTAGAATGTTATGTTGCCCTTGCATCATATCGGGCTGCACTTTCTAAAAGTAAACCAATTCGGTCGGATTGCCTACAGCTATTGTCAGACGCCCTGTGGGGGTTTTTCACCCCCAGCTGGAGCACTGGTCGAACTATTCAGCCGTGTCTGAAACACTTAGTCCCATTCTTGACTTGCATTTTTAAATTAGCCAAAGACAAGCGAACAGGACATGGATTGTGTGCAGAACCTCATCAGGATGAGCTTGTGCTCCGTCATAAAGAGGCATTAAGCAATCCATTAAAAGAATTATCCTAAATCAGTCATTACACTCACTCATTATCGTGGAAGTAGATACATGGTATTGCTGGTGAAGTTACGAATAATATGGGAAAAGGAAATTGCCAATTTAATATTTTAATTTGGATTATTGTATTGAGAAAGGGAATGGGTCTTTTGAGAGAAGCAGTGTTAGAAAAACGGGCTGTGGTAACCCTTGGTTCTTCTATAAATACACATACATACATGTACACACTCTCACATGTACACGCACCTTAGCTGAGTGCTCCATGGTGACCACAACCTTGGTTCCAGCGCTAGCCACCAAATCCATTGCTCCACCCATTCCCTTCACCATCTTACCCTAAGAATGGAAGACAGAAATAAATATACAAGTTAGATATCTAGCGTTGACATATAACATAATTACAAAATGCACATAGCATTTATATGATGCATGCATTTGTACACATTCAAGTATAACTCCCCTAAAACTCCTCCTCTATCAATATATATTAATGTTTACAGCGCTGCTATGTGGCACAGAATCGTCAGTGCATTATCCTCCAATGCTGTGTGTTCAGAAAACATAATTCAAGACTCAGCAAAAACTTTGCACACTGAGGCAGAGAACAGGAGCACATGGGCAAAATGATTCTCCACTATCCAGTGAAGAGTTCAAGAAACAATAGGTACAATGCAAACCAAGCACACAGGTTTAGAATGATTCCAGTTTAACAGATCTAAAACAAGCTGGGAGCAAGGTGAATACACCCACCGCACATTAAAACAATCGACCAATTTACAAAACTCAAAACTTTTAAAGGGTATCATTTCTCTGGCAGAAAAATAGTTTGATAGAAAGTAGCTCCAGTGAAAAGGTTGGCAGTGTGTTTTGTGGATTATTCAGAGTAGCAGGAAGGCTGCTTCTGGCAAGACATGTTGCATGTAATTCTTCTACGCTGTGAGCACCACAAACTAAATTACACTCGCTGCCTTTGTATTGGGGTGCCGGGCAGAAATGTCAAAGGAAAGATATCTCAAAACCTGGGCAAATTAAAGCAAAGCTATCAGAGCAGACAGATACCACTGGAGGTGAGAGAGATGTGTGTTTTTTTTTGTAATTGGTTGAACCAAACCTGTAATCCTCTGAATGTAGCAGTTCTGTGATCAAACCAATATGGACGTCACTGTATGATGATACAGCAGCATTTCAGTATTTTTAGTATTCTGATGAATTTATTACCATTATAAAAGAGTTTTTTGGTCTGTGATGGTGCCATATTTTTCAAGAACATAGCTGGGTGGGTGTATAGATAAGGCAGGTGATAATCAAAGAAGAAAACTGTTTTTGAGAATTAAAACATCCCTGTTAAATCACCACTCTGGTTATGATCAATAAAAGAGTCAAAACAATAATACACATGTTAAAGAACTTACAAATTGTGTTTTACTGTGGGGGATAAGACTTCTACTTGTGCCAAATTTTACTGTACACAATGACTGCTTATATATTTCTGGCAACATGAAGTGACTGGAACTGTTATCAATTTTTGAGTGAAAGCTTTTTTGAAATGAAATGATGCAGCTACAGTACAATGCCTGTGTTGCACAGCAGTGACAGCAGCCAAACATACAGGATCAACAATTCAGTTCATGTCAATCCATTATTGTGTGTACGTGTGTGTGCGTGTGTGTGCAAGTGTGTGCGTGTGTGTGTGTGTACACAACATTGTTATATAGAGAGCATGGTCATAAAACAACATAGTTGAGGAGGCTTTCAGATATTATTGTGTATTACTGTCACTGACCTGGAAACCAGGTTACATACCAAATCTCAGTTAGTGACAGATGCTAAAGGCTTTTGTTGATTGAGTTTTAAAAAAAAAAATATTGAGGAACACATACTGTATAGTCTATCCAGGTGTTATATCCACTGTTTCTTATTTTGTCAGAAAAAAACAAATGTCAACTGCAAAGTAATTTCAGTTAAAAAAAAAATGTCAACAGAGTGAAGAACAAAGAGTTTCACATGCAGGGAAGCAAACCTAGGGAGGCATCCTTTCAAAATCCAGCATTCTCCTTTTTTTAGTTTACCTCTTACTGTAAATGAGTTTTGCGGTTGTACTTGGTGCTTTACAACATGTCTAGAGTTCTAGTCAGTGAGGGAATAAAATAAAGATGTTTCCTACAGCAGTGGAAATAAAATCACAAAGTGCTTGAAAATTTTGAATTAATGTGAAAAACAAGCAATCTCAAAGATCATCACCGCAACAGAATTGTCAGTCGGGTGAAAAATTGCCTTCAAGTCTTTCATTGTTCCCAATACAGAGGATTTCTACATAAGGAAGGCTGACATGCAGATATGGCCACAGGGTGATGGCTGTGTAACTGAATTAAAATTCCATTTGCTCATCAATCATGTGAAGAGCCTGCTTTGCTTTCTGCTCAATAACCAGAGGATATACATGCCAAGTGTGGTGCATCATAAGGATACTGTCTGCCTCCGTGGAGGCCAGCTGGGTGGGGAAGATATCAACAGAGAGCAGAAAGGAGGGCCGGGAGAGGGAGGTGGGGTAGAGGAAGTCGGGAATAACATCAACTGTGGACATGGGAGAGGCTGCATTTAATTTCATATACTTTACTGTATTACATTGTTGAGCACCAGTTGAAACTGGCGTTCTGTAACAGCTTAGATAACATCCTTGAATGAATCCACCAGAATCGACTGTTATTAAAACAGCATGCATTTTGACTTTTAACATTTAAATGCAATCTCTCCACCTTTCACCTCCCTACTCTGTGTTTTTATTTATTGTGACTCTTAAAAGGTGATACTCTAAAAAGAGGAGGCCGTGTTCTTTTTCGTATGATCAATGTTAATGCCCTCTTCGACAGTCAAAGGGCTAGCTGGTGTGTGCACGGGCCCTAGGGGCATAATGCTGCTGATCTGATAGTAGCAAGCCTGGATTTACAACTGTGCCTGAGCCGCGCACCTACTAATGCACTCCACCTAGCAACAAGGCTGCTGTTCATCAAAGGGAATAGGGGAGGGGGTCTGTTTTTGAGAATTAAAACATTCCTGTTAAATTACTGCTCTGGAAACGATCAATAAAAGAGTCAATATCGTAACAAGGAACAAGGAACTGAAAAAATAATTGTGTTTTACAGTGGGGGGCAGGTAAAATTTTATTGGACAAAAATGACTCATTGCATGTTTCTGGAAACAGAAAATGTCACAATGAAGTGAACTGTTGCCAAATTTTGAATGAAAGCTACTTTAAAATGAAGTGATGTAGCAACAACAATGCCTCAGCAGTGACAGCAGCCAAGCACGCAGGATCAACAATTCAGCTTGTGTCAATCCCTAATTGTTTACGCATGAGTGCGTGCATGGTCAAATGTCTCACGAATGCACTGGATTGTAAAAAGAAATTACAACTACAACATCACTGTTGAATAAAAAAGCTCTGCAGTAAAGTAACATTACTGTGGAGACATTCAGACAGGTATGGACTCTGCTCTCTGAGCAGTTTTCTCAGTGACTTATATTGTGCGGAGGATTGGAATTTGCTTGCCTGTGATTTACAGCTTTGCATGTGGTTATCTGAGCCCACTTTGATCTAAGCTGCTCCATGCAGCAAAGAGTCACACTTATCGTTATATGTGTTTGATGAAGAAGGAATTTTTGAAACGGTGTGACGAGATAAGCTAATAACCTATTCCATCCTGCTCACCAAAGTGATTTTTATTCAGTCCAATCAAGCCCAACAGTAGCTTTTGGTTGCCTGTCTGTTACACTTCTTTTGTCTAACCTGCTCACCTGCAACCCTGGTGACAAAAAATGGCACATTTTCTCATTGCTTGCATACTGTGGAAGAATGTTGGAAGACCAGAGAAGACCATGTGGCCAAATTAAGTGCTTAATGCAGGCTCTTAAGTATGAATGTTGCCATAATACATAGCAAACAACCAGTGGAACCTGAACGAGAGCACTCAAAAGGAACGAAAACATTGCCAGAACAATATCCACAAGAAGAGATATCCTGGTCCTAAGTAAGAAGAGTGTAATTTAGTCATTTTAATTAACACTGCTTTGATGACATTAACCTTGCTTGGACTGAAGCCCCACAGGTTTTTAATTTCCTCAGCACTATGACTGTGTACATTTGCCAGCTGTAATCTTAGCAAAAACGGGGGGAATCGAGGACAGTTGAAAGTGTGCATGACACATTTCGATAGCACAAACATAAAAACATGAAAATGTGCTTTGGGACTTCTCTATCCTAACCTATTAAACTGGTATTCAAGTGTTTAAATTACCTCTATTTTATTCATACATAAAATTGAGCAAGACGTGTTATGTTAACTTATTCCTCAACATATTACAGAAAGCCTAATTCTATTCAAACACAAAATTTCATTACAGCAAGTATGAAAATTGAAAGGCACGTCTGCATTAATTTTGTAGTTACATATTTCACTGCTTCACATTAGAGCCTGTAATGAGAAAACCATCTTGCACTAGTTACCACAGATGCTACCTCTTTTCTCTAAATACCCATTTTACTTTTTTTTTTACTGGCTTATTGAACTGTCTCTTTGAAATTACGGTAATCCTTGCCAGAAGCAGATATATACAGTAGTAGCCTACACATATGCTAATTAAATAGGCGTCAGAGAAGATGTAAGTCACAAAACATCCATTCATATAATGACTTTAAAAGTGAGAGATAACGTGGGGGGACTGCAGGAGGCAATATCAGTGGTGCACAAGCGAGATAACACAAGACTTCTTAAGTTGTAGGCAGCCCTGCTGAGGTGACGCCTATCATGACTTGTGAGAGCAGAGACAATGACACAGTCAATCCCACTCAACCAACAAGGTTTACCCAGAGAGCCGCCAATAACTAAGACATTTTAATGAAAAATAAACATGGGGGACCCCTGAAACTATAAAACATGTTTATACTGTGGTTTACCACAACACAGCTGGTCTATCTATCCACAATAATAGGGTAAGAAGTGTATAGTCTCACAATTTCCCAAAAGTCTACATCCTCTTCCTTCTGGAGGGAACACTTAAAAAACAATGCTGCTGCTCTTTTGCCCGTACGAGTCAATAGGATCGGTTCACAAACTGTTTCTATGTCTTACACAGCAGGGATTGATGTTTCCACAATGTGCTGCTGTGGCACTGGTGCATGAGAAAAATCATACTTTGACTAACACTGGATTTCTCTTACTAGGCTTAGGGGGCTGCTTGCGTTGCTATGACAACAGAATACAATTTCCTCATTTGCTTTGCAAGTGTTCGCTCTCCAGTCAGCGGCAGAGACACCACAGAAAATGACCCCCTTCACAATCCAAGAGTTCCCACTTACCAACTGCCTTCCTTTCTCTCCCCCTCAAATTCTCGGACAGACTCCGCTGTCTGATACAAATGGCTCTCTATTTAATAACATAGCGACAGTCCGCCACGAGCCTTCGTTACCCAGACAACTAATGACAAGAATCAGAGGGTGAGATGGGAGTGACAGAAAGACAATGGACAATGCGTTGAAAGTAACTGGGAAACATCTGTATGCAGTGCATAATTGGTGAATAAATTGTAATCTACTTTATGAAAAGACCAACACAGTTTTTTCTTCTTTCTTTCATAAAATAATGAGGAGCAGGAAAATGTTCATAAAAAAAGTAATAGTTAATCTGTGATATTTTTAGGTGAAGTGGTCATATGGCACAATTTCTAATGTTGTTCTAGCTTTTTACACTAGTTGCCAAAAATAGTCCGTGCAGCTCACACACCTTTGCAGAACAGAAAGACACAGACAGACAGAGAGGTTTGTACTAGTGCAAATTCCTAACAGGACATCTTCAACTGATGATAAGCTGGCAACCGTGTCCAAGTTAATGTGTTTATGATACAGCAGAAAACATGAAGTTCTGAGAAAAGAAAACATGATAGTCTTAAGCAGCTCCCTCATTAAAAAAACAGCCGTTAGGCCTTGTCATGAGCATTTGAGCTACTAACTGCATTTTAATAGTCAGTAGTCTGACCTATTGCAGCTCTTTAGCTGCAGTTACACTGAGCCTCCAGGAGCTTGGAACACATGCCTAATGTAGCGCTTGTTTTGCTCAGTTTGAAGATGACAACAGGCAAACTTAATTTTATTTTCATAAAAATACACAGTAGTAACTGGAGTCTGCCTTCATTTACGATATTTCACCTGTTGACTCCTCTCAGATGAAAACGGCAAGTGAAAACTAAAAGTAGAATCGCTCAGGCAGCCAAAATTCAAATCAATAAAAGTCAGCCACGGTTCTCATTTTGAAATCAGTGTGTTGCCGGCTGTTAGACATCTGTGAAGAGGGTAAAAATGACATGGAGAACACGGGTGTCTTCATCTTCTGCGAATTACAGGGTGCAGGACCCCTACATTTAGGACAGCTTGATAAAGCTCAAGCAGCTAAGTGATAAAATAGCACACCAAATCCAAAGCGCTATGCTTTATTTTATTACCTCTTTCTCTCCTGCTATTGTTTTTCCAGATGTTTCAGGTTGAGTGGAGATGTAAAAGCATTTCAAAGCCCTCAACTGGAAAATGTTCATCTGCATTTTGCGTATTAAAAACGTTCAAAATCAACATAATCAGGCTGAGAGTACAGGATCCCAGACTCCTACGTAAAACATTTCCAATTTCACGCTATGCACCCATCTTTAGATAGTGAATAATTTTCATTATCACAGAAGGTGGGAAATGTAATTCTCTTCATCCATCCCTTCAAAAGAGGGGATAATGAAGATTGAAGCGTAGGTGAGGACGGAGATATGTGTGCCTGTGTTGCTGCATCATATTACTGTTCGAGCTGTCCAACACTAGAATGGCCAAACAAGATAAACTCCCTGCCTCTGTACAGCAGCTCCACTGCAGGCCCTCAATATCTGCATAACATGCTTAATCAAGCACCGGTTAATTAGCAATTACCATGGGCAAACAAGTACAACTGGAGAGGTAAAGAGAAAATAAATTAGGTTGCAAAATTCAGAGCACAGAGCTGCGTGTGCTGTATTTTTTATGTACATGAATTATGATTTATAACATCTTCAGCACTCTGTGGCTGTATCCACTCAGCTGCTTAGAGTACATGCATCTATGCACAAAATGATGCACAGGCTGAAACAACCTTGCATGCACACTTCAGTCAAGCAGAAAACAGCTGTGTGCCGGAGGGCATTCTGGTTGAGCCCTCACACACTGAACAGCGTTTAATGGGTTCTTGACCTTAGTAATCACTGCAGACGACTGTGACCACAGTGGTCTTAAGACCAATTGACCTGATGGAACATTTAACAACAATGTGGGCCACCCATTACACTGTAACACCCCTCTCACCCCTCGATCCCCCAACAAGCATGTCCTGGTGATCTCGAATAACTACTAAAGCCACACTGTTGTGAATCTGTTTCAAAACATCACCGTTAACTAAAATTAAAAAGGCGATTCAAGTGTAAAACTGTCTAAAAGATAAATAATATATTATAATTATATTACCATATTTGTTTCTATAATGACCGCTAGCCTTTAACATCTTTTAACTTATGATAACCTGGGAATGCATGACCTAACTTATCCATTACATAACACATCCAAATATTCAGACCAGAGCTGAAACAATTAACCAATGAGCTAATCAACTGAAAACTAATTACTGATAATAACCAATTATTCTGATAACTGTGAAAACACTGGACACAATTTTCTGCTTTATTTCGTTTTGTTTTGTATGATAACACACTAAATATTTTGGGGTTTGTGACTGATAATTGGACAAAACAAGCAATGTGAAATCGTTCCATTTGACGCTAAAAATTTTTGCTTTTTTATAGTACAGACAATATAATTAATAGAGAAAATAATCAGCAGATTGATCAGTAATGAATATAATTGTAGTTGAGGCACTAATCCAGAATTTTCCTTAACATTCTGGTTGTTTCCAAAGCCAGCTGTGTCTGCAAGTGCAGACATATAGTATATATCTGTATATCTGTGAAAAATCCTAAAAGCTTTGCATTCCTGGAGCATGAACACCATTCTGCAATAAACTGAAATAAAGACAGACTATTAAATGCTTCACAAAGCAGCATTTGGAGCATGCCCATTGTGATTGTGCTGTGTTGACTTCTAGCAGATGGAGCAGAAAAGCATGAATTTAGAAGGTGGAAACACCGGAGCACCATGAAAGACAAACTCACAGGGATCATCCAGTTGGCTAGGTCTCCATGTTTTGACACCTGCATGGCTCCCAGCATAGTCAGGTTGATGTGACCCCTGAGGAGAATGATACAACAGAGAGAGACAGCTGTCAACTTCAGATTCAGCTCAACTTATGAACTTAAAATAAGCACTCCACTTTTGAGGAGTACACTCCACATTTACTCATTTTTTGCTAAAACATACAAGTGCTTTCTAGGGAGCAGAAGTTGTCATAGTAATACACTTAAAAACTTCTCAGCCAGTCTTGTTTCTAAAATATTTTGCACATTTACTCTGAAGGTTAATGTGGATAATCAGATTTGGTCTAGCTGCAATATTATAATTATACTACTAACATACCTCTTCCCATAATGACAGATAGCCTTTAACATCTTTTATATATATGTACAATTAGAAGAACAAATTGAAGTACAATTGAGAGGCAATGCTGTTATTTCCTCCTTCTACTGATGTGTACTGTATGTCAGTCCTCAGAGCAATTCCTTTTCCCCTCTCTTCTTAATTAGGGTTTCAAATCCAAAGAAGGGTAACAATGCCCCTGGATAGGTAGGTGACACTGTTTAGGATGCAGTTGTATAGATTTATACAAGGATCTATGACACTGTAAACTAGAGTGAAATCGTATTGAATTTCATATTCATATTGTATTTCACTGTTTCGCCATTGGTAACACAAATACATACAGGGATGAATAAGTAATAATGTTAATATAATATAATCCTAGTTCAAGATTAAGCTGGTGCAGAATTTCAGGGATCAGCCTTAACATAACCATGTGTTATGTCATGGCTCTACAGTAACTGTGATTGTACATCAGCAAACACACACACACACACACACACACACACACACACACACACACACACACACACACACACACACACACACACACACACACACACACACACACACACAAGGCATTTACGTGGTTGCATTTTGTCTCTGCCATTGGGATTGGCAACCGGGACTGGACAACGCTATTTATGAGCAGCATCGATTTCCACTGGGTGGACAAACAGAACTGATGCTGCAGGGAGTGCGGGTGGGCAATCTCAGGCAGCTGGCGAATCAATAAGAACCAGGGACCTTGGGAATGCTGTCTGGTTGTACTGGTGACAGTAGCCATTTATTAATATCCAGTGTCACAAATTGTAACTGTGTTCTGCGGTCAAACCCTGAATAATAGTTACAGCTGACTTATAGTGCAGGTGACAAACTACTGGATTAAGGGGGAACATGCTGAGAAAATAATTATAGTGCGTTTACTGTGTGGTTTTTTAACTGCACTGAGAAGTTCATTGAAGTGACTCATGACTGGTGATATGAAAAAGATTAATAAGTCGTCTACGGATAAATCCACGTAAATGTTGGGCATTAGTCAGCAAATAGGTTTTCAGACTTTACCCTCGGATCATGGCAAATGACTCATCACTGGAGAAATAGGCGGCCCCAGGAAGCACTGTGACGGTTTCCTTTCCTACAGAACAGACAGGTCAACATGTTTGGTTTCTTTTCTTTCTTAGCACGAGACCGTGTTGATCAGTTTACATATAAAGACAATCACAGAGAAGGTCAATGAAATGACATCAGACATTAACCATTTGAATAGAAGAGAACCTGATGTAAATACTAATGGGAAATCAGAGGCGTCATATGACATTAAGATAATATTACTTTAAATGTAAATCTGACTAAAGTATGAAATGATTACTATATTAACATAGTGTGTGGGATACAGACGAAAGGTCTGTTCATCCACCCAGAATTGAGTTGGACTAATGTTTCCTCATCCACATTTCATCTACACATACAATTATCAATGGGAGCTAATTATTACGGTAACTCTCACCAGCGTTAATCAGGTCTGCATCCACAGCATCCTCAGCGGGGTACGGGCCCTAATCCAAGAGAAACGAAGACAAATATGAATGAGCACAGGGGTGGGCAGACACGCAAACCACACTCACACATGTCACTCAGCCTGACCGGCCATGATCTTTCAAGGGAGAGACAGACACAATCACATTTCTCTGATTAGATGAGACATTGATTTTCTCTGTGCTCAACAAAGGGAGCAATCCCTCTGGAGACATGGAGAAAGGGAGGGGCAGGGAGGGGAAAAGAGGGGAAGGGAAGAGGAGGGGAGACGAGGGAGCAGTACCTCTGTAAAACTGACAGTCATAATTAAAAGAAATTTGAACAAATAAGTCATTAGCGTAGGCGCTTATATTCTCCTGTCAACACAACTGATTGGAAAGTCATTCGATAGCAGAAGCAGCAGCCTTTGTTGAAGGCTCAGCCAGCAAATAATGATTGTGAGAAAGAAAAATGGAAGAGAAAGTGTCAAACTGCCACAATCTGTTACATAACAAACTCAGCACATTTCAAATAAGGGGCCCCAACTAGCAATGATACAGTTTAAATAAATGGTGATTATTTTTTGCAACATGCTCAGAGCACTATTCAGTTAGAGAACGTGTACTGCAGCTTAAATGACTGTCTACACAAAGGACAGAAAATAAGAAGCTCGTTAGCTTGTTTAGTTGAGATTCAAAGCTCTGGAAAGTGAGGGGGAAGAAAACTCTCTGCAGGCGTCTTACCAGTCCCAATATCCCATTTTCACTTTGAAGATGTACAGTGATGTCAGGTTTTATGAAGTTGCTGGCCAGCATGGGGATACCTATGCCAAGGTTAGCTGATTAGCTTGTAGTTAAAGATAGAATCCATTCCTTTCGTGTTTATGTAGTGACATGCACTGTGGACCCGTCGGTCATGTTATGTTTTGTGACCAAACCCAAAACATCTAGACTGTGGCCAGTGTATAAACCCACTTAATCATATCGCTATAACATTTCCAGGACACCAAAATGACTGATAGAAGAATGCGAAAGAAGTATGCACAAACCATTGATTATTAATTGCTGTGACTGCTTTCCTGGGGAGGGTTGATGCTATCACAGTAGCATGCAAATGCTTGAATAAAAAAAATGCTTTGCATAATTTGCCAATTCAATCAACTGGTGCAAAGGCAACAATTATTCATTATGCTGTAAAAGAAAGGAAGCCAGGGCACAGTTTTCATTCATCTTGGGGTACAGGCTGATTGGGTTTTACTCGTGGTAATTGAAAAAGGAGGCATTATTATATCATTGCCGGCTGCTTGTGTTCTTTTCAAAGGATACCATACATCCCATCCTGGAACTCCAGGGCAGCACGACGAATGATTCTTTCCCGAACAATATCCGAGTCCTTCTTTGGTTTGGGCTTCTGTTCCTGGCCTTTCCTTACAGTGCGTTTCTGAAACCAAGCAGAGATGCAGAGAGATACATGAGGGAAAGAAAGACAGCATCCTGAGAGGTTATTTCTAGCCACGTACAAAGACAAGTATGAACAAAAATGTGTGTTTCTGGACAGTGGTACAGCTTAAACCGTATCAGAACTGCTTAGTCAGAAAGTGTTTATCTCTGCACTTTATGGTTACAGGATCAATTATGTATTACCTTTAATAATTCAACTCTGTGTTAAAGGAACATCATAATCCAGATATTAGAGAATGAATATGTGAATGCCACATGCCATTCCATGCCTTTTATACATAAATACAAATCCTTAGAGGTCTTCATTTGTACCTCAATCCTTTTCTCGTAGCTGCCTCCCTTGACAACCCTGTGGACATAGATGCTGGGTATGTGGATGTCCTCTTCAGCAAAGGTCCCGACATCCACCACCTCCTCCACCTACAAAGACAGACAGAGTGATGAACTCCACCTTCGCCTATAAAATGTCTCACGACCCCCGAGATTAAAGTTCAGATAAGAAAACCATGCACAGATGTAATTACATGACCAGGAAATAACCTCTGCCTACCCAGCTATGAAATATAAAAGATTCAGCGATAAAGACCAGTTGATTTTTTTTGCCATTCTGCAGGTTAATGCCATTGTATTGCCTTGAATTGTACTTATTTGAGCACTTTTAAAAGACAATTCGCTAACAACAGAGCACCGGATTTCCTTATGAATTCAGTGGGTTGAGAGTTGCCTCACTGTATTTCACAGTAAAAAAAATAATAAGGCTTAATATTTATGGGATAAGTGGTCACATTTATTCTTTGAGCAAATCCAGTGGCAAAAGCTGTCTGTACCCAAAGCCAGCTTGGCTGTCTGAAAACAGAAGGACATCATCTGACACTCTAAAGCCCATGGGACGTAGCTTGATCCTTGGATCAAAGGTGATGGAGAGTAGGGGTTTGTGGAGGAGATTGCATTGGTGTTGAGAGGATATTTGTCATAGCAAACAGAGAGGTTAAAACAAACTTTGACTTTTTATTCCCCTATGAGGAGCACAATGTACAGCTACATGTATTTTTTCTTACATTATTTATAAGTCTATTCCAAAAGTTCGGTCTCACGATCTCAGTGGAGCTGCTATAACTGTGGAGAATAATGTTGTCTATATACTATCATAACACTTAAATTACTATTACATCTAATATGGAAGGGTAATAAGAAATGTATGTGTCTCGGCTATCAAACAAAAAGTATTCCTGGCTTTGAGACAAAAGTGCATCACCTTTGTGTAGAAAGTGTCCAGCCGCAGAGGAACAGTGTACATAAGGGGTTATTTCTGTCTGACTAACAAGACACAGATGGAAATGGCTATTGATTTAAGCAGAGTTAGGTCAACATGACTGGGATAGAGATCCCTCCACAAGCGCACCTGCTGCCTCCTCCTTTGGTAACACATGCACTCCTGAGGAACTGCTATAAACTGAGCCTGCAGCCTCCACTATACAGGTGTTTCAGAGGTGTTTCGGAGGAGTTGTGCAGCATGTGTGGGATCCACTCATTTCAGCGGGACCATTTTTAGCCTGCTCAGGCTCCTAAAATTTTTAAACAGTGCATTACGAAAGCATTCACTCATTCACTTCTTTCGTATTTGTCAGCCTTATGCCAATATATTAATAAGAATTTAAATAACAGTAAGAATAAAAACAACAACGTCATCAACCTACACTCAGAATTTTTGATTTTTTGCAAACTAACTATAAGGGGAAAACTGAAATGTCAGCGTGGCATAAGTATTATTGTATACAGTACATAGTATCAAGTCCCTTTACTCAGGTTTGTCATCTTGAGTATAAGGTGACGAGCTTGGTACACCTTGATTTGTCCATTTTCAGCCCTTCTCTGCAGATCATCTCAGGGTCAGGGGAGAGTCATTTTTACATCCACTGGGATGTTGTTGGGATGGTACTGGGCAGGTGATACGTGATGCCCGTTTTTCCTCACACTTGAAATGAGATTCTCTTGTCTGATTCTGAGACTCCTGTAGGTGGTTTATTGTTTTTCACGCTCTGAGAATTTTTGTCTGGCAACTCCGCCATAAATCCCAGATCAGTGGAGTGCTGAAGCGATGGTCATCCTTCTGGAAGTTTCTCCCTTCTCCCTCGATTGCCGAGCTTGGCTGGACGGCCAACTCTTGGAGGAGTCCTGGTGGTTCCAAGTCTCTTCCATTTAAGGCCACTGTGCTGTTGGGAACCTTCGATGCAGCACAAATTGTTTTGTAGACTTTGCCAGACCTCAGCGCAATCCTTTCTCTGAGCTGAATTTAAACAATTGACCCTTCGCGGACTCCGCCCTAAAACCGCTATTGACCAATCATACGTTAGCAACCGTCACCTGACCCGTAACCATAGGCCTGGCAAGCTTCATTACATTTCCTGGGACGAAAAACAAAACGTTTGTAAAGAAGGATATTGTTATTGTTGTTGCTACTGCTGCTACAGCGGCGGCGGCAGCAGCAATATCGAGATGTTCAGATACGATCGGACTTTTTTTTCGACTTGAACAAGTGTAAATATGGGGATAACCATACGTTCACCTCCGACATGACAGCTGTACCAAAGCCGTACTTTTGGGGCTTTTACCTGGGCTTTCAGGCGAGGGATCCTCCAGGCAGGGGCTGCTTTCACTGACTGATACAGTGGTGGGAGAAAAAAAACTGCAGCGGAAGCCGTATGTGGTTCACAATCGCCCAAAAACTTGCAGTTTGACAACCAGTGAGATGACGTAAATCTTCGTGGTGGGTTGATAGACGGTAAAGTTACAAGCCCTACTTCTGCTCTGTACGTTGTCCAGTCGTGTCGTTGAACATATGTTTTATCCTCCGGCGCGAAATTTGCTGATATTTCCTTTGAAATCGATATCAAACATTGCCAGGAGCATGGCTCGGAGTGAAAGCTTGCCCGCCATAGCAACAATAACCAAGGGGGGCGGGGCTTACGCGAAGGGCGAATTGAAGCATGCAACACAACCAAGTATATACTTATATATACTTTCTGAATGCACTGGATGCCATGTAAACAATGGATTGTGTTCATCAAATACAGTGGACCTTGAGATTTTGAGTAAACATAAGAATCAAAGTGGGAAGGGATCAACAACGAGCAGAGAGAACTTTCCCATTATTGCACCAGAGACGGTGATAGGGGGTGCAATTTCTTTCTTCCCAGAGAAGCCTCCTGGAGGGAAAAGCCCTCGAGATGACAAAAGATTTTTTTTTTTAAAAAGGAAAAAAGGGGGAGAGACAGCAACAAAGCCCCATAGTTATCATCACATCACTCAGGGGCTCAAAGGAGGACTTAAGCATGACAACGTAATTCTCGCCCTCTCGTCTACTTTTCTGTGCTTCACTCCTGTGTGGCTCAGAGTGTAACCTACTTATTCCATGTACATGAGGGGCAAGCAGCCGTTCAGAGCAAATTGAATTGAATCTCTCTTTATCTCCACTTCCTCCCTCAGCACTCAGCGCTGACTGAGAGGAGTCAATGGCTAAGAGTGGATCCCATCTTAGCGTTGTCATGGATACACAGGCTTTGGTCTGTGGCGAGCTGGGGCCACTCAGGGCCATAAAGTGATTTTAGACTCTTTTTCTGGTTCTCTAGGTTGGGTTATGGTGAATCTCTGATGCGCCGACTGAAAATGAGGCCATGCAGGATGAGATTGGTAGTGCAACAGAACCGATAAAGCAGTCCCCCACACATCCACCCACATCTTTCTCCGGGGGCTTGATCTGTCTTTTATGAAAATGATTTCCAGAGACGTCTTCATCAAGCAAGATTGCTCGCACCGCATTATAAAACCGTAACAGACATGAAATAGGGTAAACTTGAGGCAAGAGAATCGCTACAAATATTTAGTTGCATGAATTTCTTCAGCTGATTGAATTTAATTAGAAGTGTATATCCCTTATTTTGTCTCATCGATCAAAATCCACCAAAAAAAACAACAGAAAAAGCAGAAATCAGACCTCAGATAGGTTTCTCCATGTCTGTCCGTTGTTCTCTCTCACATGCAAACAAATCATGTATTCAGTTTTCAATTAGCCTTCCAAAGCTAAGTCACAGCACAATAACAAGCTCATACAATTTAAATGTGCTGTGCACATAAAAAAGCCTTGGATCCTTTCATCTAGGTGATGTGTCCCGGCTGCACCATGGCTCAGATGTAGTTCAGACAGAAGGTTCAACAGACGAGGAGGAATAAAGCATTAAAACAAAATAATAAAAAACACACAAGGATAACGCATAAACACGCACGCAAATGAGCAGGTGTGTGGAGCGAGCGAGCAGGCGCATGCTTAGGCACACACGCATTGATATTCCCGTACTGTAAAACAATTTTCACATCAATGAGAGCAGAGCGCGGCATGAAGTGAGCTGGCAAGAGGATAGAGGGAACCAAAGTGCCCTCTGGGGAAACAACAAGTGTTTTTTTGGGTTTTTTTCCAAGTGTGTGCTTTTTTAGGCTGTGAGGTTTGTCAAATATTGTTAATCTCAAACCGATTGGTCACAATGATGCCACCTTCCTAGAATAAACCAACAACCAAAACTAAATTACAGAAGCAGTGCAGTGTTTACCGACTGACCACACTTTTAAGAATAGAAAGGATAGGAATGGGTGTGCTTTTCTCTGTTTCAGTGAATAGTACTGTATGTCTGAGTAAAAGGTATATCGAGTGCATTACAATTGTTGATCATCTGGGTTACATTCCAGTTGCCAAATGAACAAACAGAGGAGGGGATGGATTACATGATGGTATAATTCTGTCTGTGTTACATGAATGACTTCTAGAAACAATGCTCATTACACCCTGAATGAACATCGTATAATTTTAAAGTCCGACCATTCACTGTATCTTGTGGACAAACAATATCAACATATTCATTCAGGTTAACATAAACCTTTTCCGGTGGTAATGATCCGCTAACACTGAACTTTTGTAGGCATGGAAGAGACGCAATCATCACTGATGTAAACACAACACCCAGGTAACCCTGCTAATTTGCACCCTTTTGCTGCTGTAACATCTCTCAGAGCACAAACACCGTAAACACACCTGCCACCTGTCCAGCAGGGTGCTGTTAACCTAGGAAAACACATGGTACACTGCTTAAGGAGATGAAATGCTGAGCTTTTGCAAGTTTTAAAAAATACACAACCACTAAAGTATCTCAAGCAGCGACTTCGACACGTCTATAGAAACTCCCATCTGGGACTGAGACAGATCTGTTTTACCAGTTTGCACCATAAGCAGCTTGCGTTGTCTCTTCCTCATTGTGTGTGCGTGCTCTTTAAGTAGATGTGATGACATTGCTCCTTGCAAGTGTGTGTCCTCAGAGTGGCAGTGGAAAAGAGGTCAATCTGCTTTTATTAAGTAGGTTTACCCACATTTAAATTCCCCACCTATAGTTGTTTATTTTGGTGGAAAATATTACTGCTTAGCTCATTTTTTTCTCCCTTGAGAACAACAATTTACTTTTTGAACACTTTTGGCAAATATTTTAGGCTACTGGAAATGTGTCCTGGTGGTGGTGCAACAGGTAAATTCTGGGCATCATAGAGAATTATGGGGAATCTTCTCCAAGTGAGGATAAATGTCTGCACCTAATTTCAAGGCAATCTGTAAAGTAGTTGTTTGGATATTTTGGGCTTGAATTTCCACGCTGTGGCTGAACCACTATTGGAGCAGTAACTTCTTTGATAAATCTGCTTCAGTCTACAGATTTATCAATCTCAAATTTCTATTTTTAATATCAAACTAGATTGATATAACACCTTGATTAACTGGGATATTACTGGCAAGATTCAGTAGTTAATACTTTAATTATAGCGTTACCTGATCTTATAATCCATCATGTCTTTATTTTGTTTGGGTAAGTGTGTGTGTTTGCACACGTACCAAAATGCGACATCCAGGAGGAGGAGATGGTGTAGCTACAGGCGACAGAGCATGAGGATGACAGCGACACCACACTCTCATTACCCTGTGTATTTATAGCCTCTCCATCTTCCTCCCAGTGTGTGTTTGTGCGAGTGTGTTTGAGTGCGGGCACTTGGCCATGCTCTGCTGCCACTTTCGGGGCTCAGCTCGGGCTTTATCCTCTAACCCAGAATACTGACAACATGAGCAATCTGTTTCCTCTCTGTGGAAGCCCGCTTCGTCTATGAGAGCCTTTATGGTATCCAGAAAATGGGAGACAGCCAGCCAATGCAAACCCTAACAAAAATACAGGAACTAAAAATAATTTTTTCTTCAAGTCATACTGCACACTAAAGCAGCCGGGATGGACTTCACGCTCGGCTCAAATGGTAATGTTTACATTTCAAAGCACACAGAAGCCTTACAGAAGCAGTGCGCTTCAGATTCAGATGACAGGCTGTCATCGGGGAACCTTGAACTTACAGTCAGAATGTATAATATGCAAATTTACCATTTCAAATGTTCGCTTTGTGCATATGTTCAGCAAATCTGTGGTCCGTTTCCGCTCCCCTTCCACGTCTCTCTGTCTCCTTTTCAGTCTCTCCGTTCAACCCACGGTGACCCACAGCTGCTTATTAAACCTTAGCGCCAGAGTGCGTCATCGGCTTTAGCATCAGTCATAAGAGTCAATGTCAGCCTGGCACTTGTGTATAAGTCCATGCCAGCCCGTTTTAAGTCCTCGACACGTCAATGTCAGAGTATGTGATGCTGCATTTAAGATTGGACACATCGCTCAGTATGTCCTATTATACTTGGGAAGAGACATTTGAAGTTGTGCTCAATGTGAAACTTATCTTCAAAAGACTGAATTCAGGCAGGAAAGAATTACATTCAAATCACTATGTGAATATGGATCTTATGTTTGCACACAGGTATTCACTACTGCCTTAAGAACAGACATTCCAATTTAGTTCAAGAGAACTGACACACAAATGTAGAATATTGTCTGATCTTTATGATGTAAAATAATTGGCGCCTTGAGAGGTAAAGGAAACTTTGAGATATTAGAAATATTTCTAATCTGGTCAGTTAGCTTACTAGATATACTTCATGGGTTTATTCATGACTTCTTGGATTGCATCTGGATCTTTCAAAGCTACAACAAATGAATGTCACCAATGTCGATCACATATGAAGGTCACCAATTCATGAATTTATGTATGATCTCACATATCAAAAGTGTTTACTAAATGGATATATAACTACAATATTAATGCTACTAGTGTATTGATGTATTTTTCTCCCATATGTGCATGAAAATCAGTATACACACAATATTTGAGTGAAAAAAAAGTTAAAGGCATGAATTGCCCATCTTTCCAATAGCAATTTGCTGTGGTTGTCGCCAAACAGCCTTGCAATTAGCCTACCACTTTTTAGTCTCTGGAAAGGTTTCAGCTCAAAGTCATACTAGTGGCACTATATTGAGGACAATGTTCTTGCTACACAGACTATAGTATGTCAAAAATGAGGACTCAGTGGTGGTGACCTGCCATGCCAAAGTAGAGATACTAGTTCATCATTACCATAAGACAATCTGATTTCAAATCCATGTCTCTCTCTGAATCCTTAAGCATTAACTTTTGTAACACTATGACGATGAGCCAAAGAAGGGCTGGAAGGGAATCACTTAGACCATGTCTGTGCCCACAGCACCCTTCACTACAAATTTTGAAAAATCCAGACAGAAACAATGGCATTCATTGCACACAATAGCTTATTCATAAACCTCTTTAGGCAGGAAATGATGGGGAAAATTAGTGGATGTATAATTATGTGCCAACAGTAGCTTGAGTAATGGAGTTAGATGAGGGCACAAGTCAAGAGCAAGGCAAGAAAGCTCAACAAGGCATGAAAAACACTGGCTTAATAAATAACTGAAATTCCAGCAAAAAAGGCAGTATTATGTGGCACAAAGAATAAATAGTTGGTGCCAACACAAATCAATCCAAGACCAAACATTAGAGTAAAGAAAATTAGAACATTACCGACGCCTACAGTAGTTAAGCTTTTCCTTTTCTTTTTTTTTAACAATAGTAATTCCATCTAAGAAACGTATAAAGCCTCACTGCTTTGTTGTTTTGTTTGAACAGAGATGCAAATGGAAGGCTGCTGCTGAAACCCCAGAGTATACTGGGGTCATTTGTATCCAATTAGACCTCCAGCCTGGTCAAAAGAACAAAACACACTTATAAATACATTCATTCAGTTCATGCATGACTGGTTGGGTTGTGCACACTGACACCCACACCACTACATTGCATTGCCACAGTAACATAATACAGTTGAGTCATTTACTGTGTCTGATGGTCAAACAACAACAACCAAAAACATTGCTTTTATTCAGTCTTTGTTGTAATGTATCCCACAATGCTCTGGGGCCTTTCACTGTACCTGCCATAAGGGAATAACTGGACCAGCTGGATACCGGGGAACATTCAACAATTGAATAGTCAGGTTTGGTTGCCTAGCAACCATGGCAGGAGCTGGTGATGATCTGGTAATTCTCAAAGTGCTTTAATGCTATCTCTAGTTTTCTGACAAGGTAAGATTTATGTATTAGGACTGGGACAGGAATGACAATGATTCACTGGGGGTCACTGACCTGACCACTATCAGCAGTAGTGATAGCTCAGTTTAATGTTAAAAACAGGACATTTACTCTATAAGAAGGACCTGCCGTGGTATAATGTTTGGCAGAATGTAACAATGTGTATAACAAAGTGCAAATTCACTTTTCCTTAAAATTGTAGATGTGAAGTCGAGCTGGTAGGCATCAATTGCAGTGTTACTGACAGAATACAGGGAGATCTGAAGATTTGCATTTCCCTCCCAGTTACGTCTTACAAAAGTTGATTCACCATGCTACATCTCTAACATCCGTCTAATATTTTTTTTGCATTACATACACATTCAAGGTGAGGGAATTCAGAAATTCGTAATTAGGGCCCGAGCTAGTGACAACGTCACAGTGAAGGCCCTATTGAGATTTAAACGGTGTCAAGCAAGAAAAACAGTGAAAAACGGTGAAACAAAGTCCCGTGAACAAGTAAAAAGTAATCATGTCAAACAGTACATGCCCTCCCAAAAAAAGGGCGGCGCCCCCCTTTATACTGTTATTCGATTGAGGAATGTGAAAAATTTTGTATTTAAAAGTTGTTAGAAATGGGCGGGGCAAATTGGCTCTATAGCGCCCCCTAGAAATTTTGAAAAGTGAATAACTTTGTGTGCGTTTCACCTACAAACATTAAATTTTGTATGCTCATAGAAATCATCAAGACGCACAAAAAAGTCTGGGGTTCCTCGCTCTAAACCCAACAGGAAGTCGGCCATTTTGAATTGAATCTTCACTGATGATGTGATTGATGATGTTGATACTGGCTGATGAATCAATGTTCAACTTTACAACAGACAACAGTTTAAATCGCTATATCTAAATTTACCTCTGCATGACAACAGAGGGAATTTGATAAAATTCAACTGTTTAATTATCATTTAATACTAAAGCAATGCATGTTTGAAGGCATGACTGCATTGAGTGACAGACGGGAGTTGTCACAGTTGGCAAGCTGCTAGTTGTCTAGTTATCTGTGTAGGAGCTCTTCAAAAATGATGAGCAACGTTATGAAGGTTATATCAACCTATGACTGAATCTAACCCAGTTATGATGACGTTGTTATAATAGCTGTCTAGGTCTCTGTTCTTTGAGTTGAACAGAGATGTGCACCACCACTATATTGCCCAATTTTCAGTCAGTTTCTTGCCACAGTGTCCTGACATTTTTGTTGCTTGATAAGAGGCTTAGCCCTGGAACAATTTGAGTCTACCTGGCTGTGTAAAAGCTACAGAGCAAGAAATTTGGTCGAGTTGATGTAGGCAGTTTACTGTGCAATATGTTCCTCTAAGACCTTGCCCCACACTGGCCTGCCAAGCTGAGAGTTAAATGAATAGCTTAAAAAAAAAGAAACACCATCCATTGGTTCATTTCCCTGTCTTAACTGGTACCCAAGACAACAGGGTCAATATTGACAGTACATTAGCAGATTTATGACTGAGCGTGGACTGAATCCTAAAGACGCATTTATTTTCAGAGACGGTAATTGCCTCACTATCAGGGATAAAAGGTTCTTAATGGGGCCTGCAATACAGGCTTATCACTTTATTGTTACCAATAAGTAGACCTGTCATAGATAAAGTTCATATGTTACCTGCAGTGCCATAAAGCAGACAGGCAGACACTTATAACAGGATGCCAAGTTTCCCAAGTACTTAGACACACCACACCAACCTGTTTGTCTGAACACTTAATTAAAATACTATTTCATTAAAATATGCATTTAAGGTAAGAAGATTATTCCATATAATGAATGTGAAGGGGATGAATACTAATTCAGACAAGAGCTCATGTTTGATGTCATACTTTCAAAATGCAGTTCAAAAGACAAATAGCCAGAGAGTATATTCTATTCCAATTCAACATTTGAAAACCCTGTCTGATGTCATCTGTCAGACTGCAACACACCCTAATGAATGCCCCACCGGACAGAACCATTTAGTTGAAATGTAGATGACAAGCGTCTGAGTGCACTATTTGTTATTAGGACATGACAGGCAAGCAGTGAAATACAAAATCTTCAAAGACTGGGCTGAAACTGGCACAGTTGTTTGACACAGTCTGGTTTTAGCGCCTGGAAGGGAACATCAAATCGCATTTAAATTGGATTCATTTAGGTTCAGATGCAAATGCAGAGCTTCCCTTGCTCAAAATAATGTCATTTCTATCAGGTTGTGGAGCATCCTTTGGGTGAGGTTAATTGATGGAGATGGGACATTAATTATTTTCATAAATGGGTCATTTGTAGGAAGATTTCTTTAGGCTACACACCTATGTCTGGGACTCCAGTACAACTGGTTGCATACACACTGTGTCCTTGTTTGAATAATTAAGTCAAGCAATTATTTCTGAATCTCTGAGCGGCTGTTTGTGTTCAGAACGCTCTTCAGACCTTGTTAGCTAAAGTATGTCAGGTGCATCCTCAAAGCTTTTGATACTGTGGGATCTATCGCTTTTAACTTGTCACATCATTCCTGCTTTCTCTTTTTTATCATGCCTCTGCTCTAGGGAAGCAGAAATTCCACAACACCCTGAAAAATTAAAAAAAGAAAAGAAAAAAAGAAAAGAAAAGAAAAAATAATCACACCTATCTGTGACAAACAGTTCCTGAGTCTCTATGCCCTTTAAACAATCGTTTCATCCTCTGCACTTATCAAAAACACCTTGAGCAGATGACTCTGCTGCAGAAAGGCTGAGGCACACAAGTTTGATATTAAATCCAACCAGCCAATTATGCTTGTATCTCAGCTCTCTAAGCAGAGCAGTCTTATCATTCATTTCACTACCATCTACATCACAACTCCAGCAGACGTCACACAGAGACTCACTGCCGTCAGAGCAATTTGTCTCATTAACATTGTTGAAAAAACAGGGCAACTTCTATTGCACCGTATCACTGATGGGATGCTGTCACCACACATGCACAGGGTTTGGCTCAATGTCAAACTGTTGAATTTTGTGGCTCTTTCATTTAAGGTGTGTGCAGAATGCAGCTGTACTACTTACCACTATGAACCGGATTTTAACAATGTATTGACCATAAAGCACCTACAACTCTATAGTCAAAAAAAGTATACTCCCCATTTGGTCCCAGACGTTTCTAATCAGACTAAATCCCAAGTCCAGCCACCGTGCAATAATTGAAAATGTGCTTTGTAGATTTATGAGAGACCCTTTGCTACTGATTTATTTTCAGACAGCGCCTACGTTTTATGGTTTTCACACGCAGTTTTTCTCCCTGCTGCTCTCTGAATCAAATGCTGTCTATATAGGAGGTGTGAAGCTGTTTGTTAGAAGGGTAGAGAGAGGGAGATGGAGACATGTGTGCACACATGCGTATGCGTACACACACACAAGGAAAGAGATGAGCTATCACATTTCTGCACTGTCAAATGCCAGATAGGTGAGTAACCAGACAGACAGAATGTAACTATGACACAGACAGCACAGAGATGGCAGGACATGCTCGCTCCATTTCTGGGCTTACAACTGAAGGTTAAAGAGCTCAGAAATACAAGTCCATTAATAATATTATGCTCAGGGGAACAACTATAATTCAATACAAGGTGATCTTTTCAGCCCACAACCATTAGATACCCGACCTTTCACCTACAGGAGGCCTGTTTCGACCTTGAGTGTAAGAAAAAGAAAGAAAAGAATCCATATAGTGTCCTTTGAGGGTGTTTAGATCCATGACAGTGTTTTCTTTTTTCTTTTTTTTTGCTCTACCAACTAACTACCACATTTGTAGATGTTTGCGAGTAGGGGAGTGATTTTAGTTTTGTCGTGGAAATCGTACTTGGTTGGGTAGTAGAGGAGCAAAACTCCCTGAAAATAAGAGTCTGCATAATGTACAAAAATTATTAAAAGAAAGCTGGAGCGTAGATTTTGAGACGGTGACTGCTCCGATACATTTTGTGTGAAAAGACAAACTCCAGACAGACATTAATCGGGCAGGATGGTGGTGTTAGAAATGCGTACCTCAATTATAGTGGTTTTGGCTGCCTTGCACATGGGCTGATTGAAGTTCCTTGCAGTTTTCCTGGCAGGGAAGAGCAACAAACATGTGATGTGAAATTTTAGCTCAGGGAATATTTAAACTACAAACAACTCATAAACTCTCACTGTGATATACCATGTCTACCAGCAGGTATAAGCTTGTAGTTTACTGGAGGACACTGCTCCCTTGTGGAGAAAGACTTTACTACATTACATTATTACATTTACTAATTTCCCTTATTTGTGTGCACCAGATTCATGCTGATTGTTGGGATGATTGCACTAAATCCTTAACATAAATTAATGGTATTTCCACAATACCAGATGTGTGTTTTAATGAGGTGTGGTCCCTACATATATTCTTATTTAGTGCATTGTGAGCATCAAATCTCTTTATTTGCTCTGCAAGTTCAGCAGATACCTGAAAACAACGTTTCCAGCCCTGTCTGCCTTCCATGCTTTGATCAGTGCAAAGTCTCCAGTGATGGCCTTTTCCATGATGTAGTGCCTGCCGCCGAACTCTTGTACCTGTGCACAATGACAACACAGTTCAATTTTAAGTTACACTGCACACAGTCAAGGCTGAACATGGTGACCTGTTTTCATTTTCATTTGGCCTAAATACTGTACTCAAGTTCAGATCTAGATTAGTCATTATTGCACACTGTGTGACTATGTCACTGTGAAAAACTTCATTATGTTTTCTATATATGTTTATTCAAATGCACTTAATTTGGGTTTGCAGCAACCTGTAAAACAATGTGTAACTCTTATTTGAAAACATTCATAACACCACAGGTTCTCTTTGGTCCAAATCTGCAGTACATGCAAACAAAACTTTACTGTGCCATGGAGCCAATGATTAGTTTATTGCAGAGAAGACTGTCACTCTCACCGCTCTCTGCTCACTGGCGATGGCAATGCTGCCATCTTTGTTGTACTTGATGGGAGAGCCTCCCTCTTGAATCAGCGTGCCGTAGCCAGTGGCTGTGAAGAAGGCTGGAATCCCAGCACCTCCAGCCCTGATTCTCTCTGCAAGAGTGCCCTTGGGAGAAAAAATGTGACAGATTAAGAAATGAGTGTAGCAGATAAGTGTAATATGTACTGTAAATACAGGATGAACTCTGACCATTCAGATGTTGGTTCAAAAGTGGAAGTGTGTTTTCTGGATGTGGATAGCTTCTTCCGTATTGTGTAATGACTTAAAGCATTTCTGTGTGTTTTCTAACAAACCTGTGGTGTGAGCTCCACTTCCAGCTCCCCTGCCAGATACTGTCGCTCAAACTCTGCATTCTCACCAACATATGAGGAGATCATCCTCTTGATCTGCTTAGTCTGGAGCAGCAGGCCCAGGCCAAAGTTATCCACTCTGAAGATACACACACAGCATTACAGGCTTTTAAAAGGATTTTAACACTGAAGAAAAGAAAGACAGTAAAATGGTGCTTTCTATTAGAAATGTAATTATTTAGTTAGAAAAACATTCATAGCAGAAAATGAGAGAATACAAAATTAAGACAAAAATCAAATCCAGGCAATCTTCTCTAAAAAGATTTGGCTTTAATCTTCACTCATTGACTCTCTATACAAAATAGTTTGACAGAGAAGAAGAAGGGATGAAAAGAAGTTATCAGTAGGGCAAGGCTGACTGTCAAAGATTTAAAGGGTGAAACATAATTGGGGTCTCATAATCTGTTGTCATATAATTATTTATATCATTGAATGTTATTAAAAAAATAATTCAAGAGACACACACACACACATTCCTGATATATTCCAATGTGCCCTTTTGGTGTTAAAATTACCATAAATCGACAAAGAGGCCATTCAAAGTAGTAAGTGAGCAAAACCAATTGAGATGGCTCCTGGCAGAGTACAGACAGAACTGTGGCCTATCAACATCCTTAATCAAAGCACATGAGACTGAATACAGCTACAAAGCATTAGACAGAGGTAGCCTTTTGTGAGTATCTTTTTGTTGCAGTTGTCCACCCCTCTGATTGAAAAAATAAATAAATAAATCACACACAGACTGCATTTTACCTGCTCCAGATAGGATATCACATAATAATTTATACACTCAAATCTGATCAGGTTTTGACAGCAGGAAAAAATGAATTCTTAAAGCAAAGTACACACAGTGCTATGATAAAGTATTTCTACACACTTCAGTGACCAAAGAAAGTTATTGTTTCACGAGGGTTGGGGTAATACTATAAAAAGAAAAACTACAGGAGCTATCAGAGGACTGACCTGTGTGCACGGCTGGTCAGTCATTAACGTGTAAAAGGCATAGTGCTCTAAAAAAAACTTCATAAAAGCACATAAAGCCGTTTTAAACAGGGTGATCAAATAAGATCATAGAATTTTCCAGTTCTACCCAGTCTTATTACAAAACAGCAAACTCAAATCATGTCAGTTTAATTGCCTAATCCAAAGACTGGATTCTCCCTCATTTGTGTGAAGCTGAGATCAGGAACCACTGCTTTGTCCTCAACTCTAAGGCGTCAGGTGACAAGATATCTAGGCCATGTGCTATCAGAATACCAAAAACAGATGACTGTGGCAAATAGTCTGGCATACGCGCACACTCCTACACCACTGGCGTTAGTTTCTTAAAACTGTTTGGAAAGTTGAATTGATGTTGTCACTGTGTGATCTTGTGTATGTCATTAGTGTGAACTCACAGTGTGCATGTATGTGTGTCTGTGGACTTCGTTTAGAATTAAAACTTAATTCTGGCTGGTCAGAGCAACTTCCAGCAGTGATCTTGAGCACAAATGTTACTGCCGATTATATAGAGGCTATTATGTTTGTGTAAAAGGACGGAAGCAGATGATTAGTGAACAAATACAAAGCTACAGGGGGTGAAACTTGTGTCACAGCAAAATAATCTCCTCGCGTACAGCTAAATGCCTCTTATCTCATGTTACACTGCATAAGGAGCCCACTGTGTCTGTGTTCTACTGATTCTGGTGGGGAGACAGGAGAAAAACAAATGCATTCCCACCTATATATTCATAGAGATGTAAACCTAAATTTTATGAGATTTCCATCCAAAACCCATGTCTCTTAACATCTGATAAAACTGTAACCCAAGCAACTGCAAAACCTCAAGGAAGCTCTATTGTACAAACAGTGTATATACATTAACTTTTACTTATTTGGCAAAGCAACTTACAAGAGGGAACAATAAAGCTTCAGTACAGTAGGAGACCTTGATGTAACAACTAAGTGCTACATTTATAACATTCAAGTGCTTGGATAGAAAAACATAAAGCAAGCAATTTCCCTTGCTGTTGCCAACATTTAATTTTCCCTGCGTGCCAAAATGTCAACACATTACACTGACTGTTTGCACAGACTAATGAGAAACCACTAAAGAAAAAAAAACATTCACAAAAATCCATTCTTAGTCATATTTCTTCTTAGTGGTGTTACACAAATGGAGTAAGATGTGTGCATCATTCTATATTCATGAGGTAATAAGAAGTAAAACATAGTGTTATGTCATTTCACTGGCATTAAAAAGGGCATTACTTGTTAAACTGGTTTAATTGAGGAAGATTAACAGTATCCTCAGGCAATGCAAGAAAAGGCAAGTGGAATGGGAACGGGACTTTTCATCTACAACAACCTGCCCTCTAAAATTAAACATTATATAACTACTTTCCCCCTCCAGACATCTTTCCCGCAGACTGAGCCAGTAAATATTAAACATGACTGAGCTGTAACCAAGAAAAACAGTGGATGTAAGGTATCCAACATACAGTACACCCTCCCTTCATTGCAATGTAAAGCAGACGCATGCATGTCTCTTTCTTTGCACTCACACAAGACACTGGCAGGACGGCATGTGCAAGGGTACAAAATGTACAGTGCGGACTAAATAAACATGTAGACTATGTTGTGTATAACAAGTTCCATGTTGGATCCTCTGACAGAAAGGTCAGAAACTACATGAAACAGACAGTATGGCAATTGCAACAGTCTTTTATTTGTTGCAGTCTTCCCCAGCAATTATTGTCTACGGAGGTAAAAAAGCAAATAGCTGTTCAGAAGGATGGCCTGACTCAGGTAAACAATCTGAAGAATCAATATCCAGTACAATCAAGGTCCATGAGAAAAGTCTAATGGAGCACACCAACACTGTTATATATAGGTCAGAGTTTTCCAGGCTGAAATAACTGCTGGCTCACTCCCACAGTCAGCTCTCTGCAGTACTGTCCTTTCCCAAGTTTAGACCTCACTTCAACACTTTGGTGTATTTTGCGCTTTCAGTAACTGATTCCTCTTGCTGGCCTCAGTGGAAAAAAAAGTAGTGTTCAATTTGTGAAAGTTACTTAAAATAGCAACCATCAACTTTTACACTCAAGCCCCTTAGGAATATAAATCTGTGCACTTCCGCGCAAGGAGGTTACTCAATGACCAGTTGTAGTAGGCTATAAAATACAAATGATTTCAGAAGAATCCAGCAAAAAAAAATCCAGACAGGTAAGCACAGCCAAGTGCAATGGTAATGGTTACCGGTATATTTCAGATAGATATTTAGTGCGTTGCATGTAAAAACTAAACTTATGATGGTGATATGGCAACAAAAAAATGCAAAATATTGTGTGTTGTGTTTAAAATAGCAGACTTTGTGTTTATATATCAGTAGATGAGATAAGCTTTTAGTCACTGGTTCAAATTTCAGTCTTGCCATGTAAATAATCGGGCTAAGTTTCCACTGCCTTGCACTGACAGTGGGTTTGAATTACAGAAGAAAATTTGACAAGTGAAAAGACAAAACATGAAGGGAGATAGCAACAGCATGATGTCCAGGAAAATTAGGGTGAAATGCAGCAGGTGTTACTGTAAGGTTAAGTGTATGAGTGAAGTCTTGGTATGGTTTAGTAAATCTTATGTTCAGGAGGAAATTTTTAGACAGAATTTTAATCACTTAATTTTACATCAGACTTGTATGTCTCTGTGTACTCACCACATAACTGGTGATAATAAATATTAAAAGAATGAGTTGAGTATTTTATTTTCGAAGTTAGCACTACAATAGACACACAATTATTTTCATTCAAGGATTTCCCTTATTCAGACTTTTTTTCCTAATATAATAACAATATAGAAGAATAAATAAAATTAAAGAATAAATTGCTACATCTCTAGTTTGGCTAACTAAATATCAAAGAAGGCAATAAAAAGACAGAATACATAAATGACAAAAGTCATTAAGGTCAGCAGTAACTTCCTGCATTGTGCCACATTTTCACACAATCACCTGACAACTGAACACACTTTCACCTGAGCCTGCAACTTTGATAAGTTATCAGAGGCCAACATCTGGGTATCCAGATGCACATGACTGTCTGAAGACACAGCATCAAGGTCAAAAACACCTCTCCGATGTGTGTTTACAGCAGGTCTGTAACGAGACTCTCCCACAAGTCCAAATCAAAACAAAGAAAGATAAGGCAGAGGGAAAGAGATGCAGGGAAGAGTCTTTCAATCCTCTTTTTGACTGCAAAGCATGCGTCTGACCCTAAAGTAGCAGACATCATTAGACCATATATCCTAACTTTAAAGAAAAGTAGTATACTATCATCTTTCATTACATCAAAGATTAGTCAAAGATCCTGTTGACAGTCTATGAATTCAGAACACAGACTCTTTGAACACACACTTTTCAATGAAACAAATGACAGACAACGGGACCTTCACTGCCAACATTATGCCCATGCACACTTACCCTGCATTGTTGCTGACAGCTGTGAGACTCTTAACACCCGTCGTCAATAAACTGTTGATAAGATTCTCCGGGATACCACATAATCCAAAGCCTGAATGGGAACACAAAGAATAAAATTATGCATAAAGAAAATATGAGACCATAAGAGACCATTTTGAGCGTTTGAGTGACCTATGGCAATTTAAAGTGGAAAGCTCACCTTGTGAGTATATGTGAGTATGTAACTGATCTCTAGCCAGTATACCAAACAAGGAAACCCGATGCTGGATAACATGGTGATCCTTGGATCAAGCTTGCAGCGTTAGTGAGCATTACTTATTACACCAAGTGAAGCTGATTTCTGCTTGTCTGCTCCCCCATCAGTCAGACATGTGACACAGTGGAAAAAATGTTTAACAATGTCACTCTGAACTTGACTATAAATAAGAGGTGTGGGGTTTGTGTGTGCTGTGTGTGTACAGTAATCAACCAGCATGCCATACAGAGTGGAAACTAAGTTTGCTGAAAAGTGGTTTTGTGCCAGTTTGCCAGCACTGGCAATGAGGTCTGCATCAAACCATAGCTTACCTCCCACCAGAATGGTAGCTCCATCAGGGATATCTTTCACAGCCTCTGTAGGATCCGAGTAGAACTTTGAACTTCTCTGGCTGGATGTGGATAAGTAACAGCCACAGATCTGTGTAATACATAACAAGAGGTATACTAAAACAAACTTTGCATTTGTTAATTCATTCTTAAAAGTAGCTAATAGAGAAAAGAGAAAGACTGGAGGACTGGGGTCAGCTGATATGTACAGTTTAAACTGTTGATCTAGTTCATTCAGTTGAAGAAGGGAAAGATAAGCAAATCTGCAGAGCAAATCCTACAACAAAAGGGGTAGAGATTTAGGGCGGCCCACAGTCAAGAGCCCAAGTCCAACAGAGTTAGCTGACACCTCAAATCGTCTATCAACAGAAAGCTTATACCTCTGGTGCTCAGGTCATTTTATTGCAATTTGCCACCATAATTTCCTTGGCAGTGGCCAAAAGGACTGAATCTTAGAGAGAACTCCAAACACCAATTGTACTGTCACTTTTGCATCACAATGCTGGCTATTTGTACTATGCATTATAAATCTCAGCTGATATAGTAGCTGATATTACATATTTGAGAGTTCTGACTGATTGTTTTTAACACTGGTATTTAGAGCACCATTGGACAGACAGTGAAAGAGGGGGGAACTCTGCAGCCTACTTCATGAAATGAAACAGTTTGTAAAAAAAAAAAAAAAAAAACATCAAGGAGAAAGGAATCAGTCAGTTCACATAAAGTCACTTTTTACTGTTGCCCTGGGGTTTTACAACTGGCGTAAAGGTTTAATGCACCATGGCATCTTGAAGTCACTGAGGGCGATTTAGACAATACATATTGTATGATGTCTTGTGTGTCTCTCCATACTGTACATAGAGCAAAGATAAGGTTAAAAAAAACTCTTTGCATTTGGTTAACGGGCGCATTTCCTTTAGGCACAGAAAAAAATCTACATTAAACGTTTTCAAGTCTGTTTCCCTCGTCACTTGTCAACTCAAATAGCAGTTCCACACGAGAGTGTATTAGTGCAAAGCTATGCTGCTGGTGATGGTGGACAAAGTAAACACTTCACTTACAGCTCACAGACATACAACTGACATTGAACCACTTTACTGCATTTCAACCTGCTTCTTCGAGGAATTGTGTGTTTTAAAATAACTGATCCATGCAATTACATGCGTGCTCCAACGATTCAATTCATATTATGTATAACTTTAAGTTATCTTTGGTTTACAACATTAAAGCGAAAAAATGCAGTATGTTTAGAGGTTAAGTAACCAACAGTTTGAGGTCAGTTCACTACAGACTCGTAAACGTACCTACTTCAAGTAAACATAGGGGGATTAAACCGAAATGAGTTCACGTTAACCTTTTATTTCTAAATTGTTGGGTTTCAAAGAAAACAAAAGCTTCATAATATTGACCTTTTAATCGTTGCTCACTTAAAGTGCAAAAAATTCAATTAAACCATCTCGTCTCCAAGTTACCGTTCATATACCAACCTTGTTCAATTGGTGGTTAGCGAGGTTTAATTTGGTTCTGTAGGGACCTGAGAGGTTTTTGAAGATTAAATTCTCCGCTCTGCACAAAGCTTTGAGGGCCGCCATGTTTTGAGGCTAAACACGGGGGGAGCGAGCCGGGGAGCAGAGTGAAATCTGTAGCCGGTGGACGATAGATGATGCAGGCTGAGCTGAACACACCGTCGCAAAACGTGGGACAGACGCGCTCACTCGCTGCTAGCTTACACACACACACATACGCAGACAGCGACAAGATGACATTGGTTGGTGTGTCAAGTGGGCTGGACTTACATAAGGGGAAGGAGGGAAGCACACGCGAGCTAATTTAACTTTAACCCTTTCACCACCATTACGCTAAGCAATTCAACCACTTGGGATGTGTGTTTATAAAAGGCATTAAACTTACCATTATTTGTAAATAAGTAAGTAAATAAATAAATAAACGTCAGGGTACTATTCAAGTAGCAAAAGTGGTGGTTCAACAGTAAATGTTGTGTTGTTTTGATTCAGAGATACTTGAATCGCGCGTGCAGCACACTTGGAACGCTGATGCCTTGGCAACAGAAGTGACGTGTACGAGCACGTGAGTGATCCCTCGCTCACGTGACGAATAGTTTTAGTCATGGCCGACGACTACAGGCGACAAGGTTTCGAGTTGGAGAGAAGGATATTTGAGTTAGACATCAAGTGTTCTAGTCTGAGAGCTGAAAAGCAAGGTAGCGACGAGACCTTCCTTTTGTTTTCTATTGTGGTCGTCATTTGCACCCTGCAGTGCGTTGCTAACATTGTTGTTCAGTTTATTAGCCCACTAGCAGGGGTAAGCTAACGTTAGATAACGTAGCTTGCAACCATAACAACAGCTGTTGTCTGATGAAATGTTACATGTCGACAAACGATACTCACTCTACCGGTTATCTAATCCGTGGTATATTGTTTACTCACTAACAATTTAGTAACGTGTGCTCGCTGTCTGATTATTATTTTTTGGAAATGTAGGTTTGCCAGTTAAACGGCTAGCGCAAGTTCGCTAATGTTAGCTAACGTGCATGATTGTTGACAAACGTTCAGCTGACCCTGAAACATGATTCTGCATCATGCTAAATAAACCGGGGTTGAGAGGAGATCCTTCTTGCAGAAAATGCTATCGCTTAGTTTTGAGATGTACCCTCGTGTTTTTCGGTGCATATCAACTTTATCAGGCGTATACAATTTTTAATCCACTGCTTTTGTTATATTTGTGTACCGCATCATCAAAGTGCTTGTCATTCTGTAATGATAAAATCTCTTCGTAACCCGTCATAACAATTGTATTGCAACCCAAGTTGTGTAAATATGAAAGGCTAGCCTTCCACTTGCCTTGAATGTATAATGGCAGAAACAGATCGGTATTTAGGTATGTAATTGGTAAAATGTGTATGTCCTTCTTCCACAGATGATGACTATTTACAGAATGCGTCTGCCATACTAGACAAGTTGAAAAGCTATTACAGACAAGGAGGGGAGAGTAGCAACCTTTCCAAGCTGCTTCAAGATTACACACAGGTACTTCAGTACATCAAACTTCATTATTTATTTAGATAAACTATATTCATGATTGATTTGTATTTCTTTAATTACTCATGAAGTTTGTAAAATTAGAAATGCGCAAAAATGCCCTTGTAAAACTCCATGCAGCCAAGGTGATCTTGAAATTTGAGAAGGTGGAATAAATTGCTGAAATTGCTGTGGTTTATTTTTCCATTCATGCCAGACCTGCCAGTTTAGCATCTGGAGTGACACTGTACTGTTTGCTTAAGATGTGGCGCAAGTTACTAAATTAGTACAAATTTTTAAAGGGTTGCATAGATAAAGGAAAGTCAGATGTGTCACAGAAGCAGTGGTTAGATAGAGATTGTCAATCACTTTGGTTGAAGTGGTAGTGATTATATGACTGTGAATGATCTAAGCCTGAAAAAGTTTGATAATATGATAATTGAGACATACTATTTTGGGCGAATGAACACTCATAGACTTTAGATAAATGAATTACCATATTAGCAAGGAAATTGGATCATAATGTTTGCTCATGAGAGATTATTTAATATGAGTTTTGAAGAAGAAAACTACTATAGTAGTGGTTACCACTTCTTAGCAGATATATTATCTTTTTTTTCCATCTACCTGTAATTGAAGAACATATTTGAGTAGTTTCATGATACGGGAAAAGTGAACACTGACAATTTATTTGTTTGTTTTTCATCATTTAGGTGATCCTAGACATCACATTCTATGAAGAGAATAAATTGGTGGACCAGGAGTTCCCTGAGGACTGTTCACCATTTAAAATCCAGCAGCTTCTGCAAGACCTGACTGAGCCAGAGGTTTTGGCTGGAAGGCTAGCACCAGCACAAGAGGTTTGTATGTGTGTCTCAAAATGATTTTGTGTGTTCATGTGCCTCATTGTACTCTGTCTAGAATGAAATCGAGATGAGAGAGAACCCTATCATACAATATGTAGTTTGACACCTTTTTGATTTGATTTATTTATTTGCACATGAGAGAAAAATCATATAACAGCATGATGAAAGAGTAGAACAACAAAACAAAAAAAGTTTTTTTTTATTTGTCATTTCTTAGTACACGGTAGAAGGAAACAAAATGGTGTGGTTAAAAGCAGTTTAAAGGCAGTGCAAACATCAGGGCATCAAATAGAATAAAAACACATAAAACACACATCCTAGCTATGATAAATAAAAAAAAGCAGCAGCAGTGAAGTATTAAAGTGATTAAAGTGCAGAACAGGCAGTCCCCAGCAGCCATTTTAAAGTGTGTAAAAATATATATAGAATAGATACAAATGTGCATGAGAAACCAAAACCTTGGAAAAAGGTGTGGAAGGCTATAAAATATAGAAAGGAAGGTACCATTGCAAATGGATCAGGCACTTTCTGTGCTGTATACTTTCTCTATCTGGTTGATACATAGGTATACCTAGTAAGTTGTCAGTTCCACTTTTATTTCACTTTGGTTTATGGTCTCATACGCCACACTTACACATATGTGTTTCTGTCTTTGTGTGACACACTCTTTGGTTTATGGTAGGTGCAGTCTGTGTTGGGCTTAGAGCTGTTAGAATGCCTCTATTGGAGACGCGGCGCTCTGCTGTACATGTACTGCCACACCCTTCATCAACGAAAACAGTGGATCAAGAAAAACAAGGATACATTCCTTAAGGTACCACATTGGGAAAAGATTATAGTCATGGAGTCATAACGTTTTGTTTATAAACACATATGTGGATTTTTCTAATTTTGTATTTTTTTTCTATTGGCAAAAACAGTAATAAAGTGTCCAAGGTTTTTTCTTGGTATATGTTGATATTTGTCTGCTCATCTGACTCTGACAATATTCTAATCCAGTGTATTCAGGAAGGTGTGCGCTACCTGATGCGGATGCTGCAGGTGAGAAACTCCGTGAAGCTCAATGATGGAGTGGTGCTCCATGACACTGCTACAGCAGGCTTCCTGTCTGAAGGTAAATATGCCACTGCTCATCTTTGAATAACAGGAACTGTTGTGCTGCTCTGTATTTGATCATACTCACTGTCTGCCCATGTTTTCACCTAGGCATTTTCTCAGACACGCACTTGTTGACGATGATGTACATTGGGGAAATGTGTTTCTGGGCAGTCAAGTATGAGGATTGCAGCGCTGACACAATGGAGCGGAAAGAAGATCGCCTCCAGTTTCGGGACATTGGCACGCAGATCCTCAACAAATATGTGCTTGCCTGTGAGGGCCCCCTGCAAGGCCAGGGCTGGAACACAGAAAATGCCAAGGAAATCCTTAGTATTTTACAGTGAACCAGGCTGCTCCTGTGTTGAAGTTGCCTTCAGGCACAGATCTAAGTTCAGTATTCAAATATGTGTCAACACCAAATAAAAATTGAACCCATCAGGCGGGATGTAATGTTGTGGAAGGTTAAGGGGAGGCACAAGGAGTATGGGGGCATGGGGGGGTCTTTGGATCGGTGTCTACAGGCAACCTAATCCAATTCCAATTAGCCCCTGCCCAAAGCAGGTGAATGAGAGGCTGGAAAGTTTAACATTGGTGGTGTAAAAGTGGCAGGGGCTGTGGGGGAGGCTGATGAATAATTATTTTGCCCTGTCCTGCTGAAAAAGCAGTTATCATCCTGATTACAGACTGTTGACTGGGGCACTTGTTTTGCTCTAAGAATGTGTTATAATAACATTAATATTAATATAAAAAAGGTTATTAATAAAAAAATTTACCTTTTTTTTTCATTTTTTAAGATTGTTACAAGTTTAAAGATAATTCAGCTGGAAGACGAGACATTGCACAGTAACATTTTATTTATTGTTTTGTTGCCATTTTTGTTATGCTTTTAATATATTATAATTGCATATACATTAAATATGTATGTGTGTGTGTAAAAATACACACACACAGCAAAGAAAGGTGTTGAAAAACAATTTGACAATGATGTATTCATGACCATTTCAAGTATGATCAGATCTGTTCATACCAGCTTTGTAATGCGCCACTTGTATTCCCATCTATTGCAAGTTCCATTTTTCTGCCACTTGAGTAACTTTGATAGTATAACTATAAGTAGAGAATCTGTGATGTTTGGACAAAATCATTTTCTGTTTTTTATGTCCTTGTTGACAATAAACACGCGCGTTGTTTTAAGAAAAACGTGTATTTTGCATTACAACTCAGACGGATCAGTTGAAGATTTTCTGTGGAACTGCAATACCCACAGTGCCACGCTACCGCCAGCAACAAGGAACTGTAAATACGGAAATGTTTGTCATCCATGGGATGTTGTCATCTCCCTGTCTCTGGCTGAGTCCACTTAATGTAGCCCGCTGTGGTTATTTTTACACATGGCAGGAAAGATTCAGCAGCTAAGTGAGTCTGTGGTGATCCGTAGCCTCAGACGCTTCAAAGACAGATATTTCCCAAACACCGGTGGAGTTGTCGAAGATGACTTGAAGTATGTCGAAGCCACAGGAGAAGAGTCACAGCTGGGATTTCTGGATAGCTTACCGGTGAGACAGTCGCGATTCATTTGTGGGAGGGTTCCTTTTAACTCAACTAGAAAACAGTGTTTTGAGGTCCTTTTAACATCCATACACCTAATTCATCAAGTTCGGAATAAGTTTAACATTTGCGAAATCTCGACTTTACTGGCAAAATGAATCTCAGAACGTCAAGCCAAATTGTGACGACATACATTGTATCAAGCAGTGTGTAGTGTCTGTTGCTAGTTGCAGTTTCTCACTTATCCATAGGCTACCATTTGACATATCATTCACAATATTCATTGGAATGGAAGGATTCAGCTGATCTCAACTCCTGGGGATAGTTGCAATAGGCTACAGATTAGGGATATTAAAAAATACATTTCAATAGTAACCTTTTCAGTAACCACAAATTAATAGGCCTAAGGATTGCACATTTAATTTTATAGTTTTTGAGATGGACCTTTAGTCAAAATAGACAAAACGTAGGCTAATTATTTGTATTGCTTATGATGAGCAGAACAGGAAAATATATGATGGGCTGTTTAAATAGGCAGTTCTGGATTTTGTTTGCTTCTTTGTTTTTGTCAACAAAATAATGATTAAGTTTTGATTAATTTCAACAGGGTGGCCATATGACAAAAATACAGTTAAGGAAATCACATATCCAAAACAACCCTTTTCATTGAGTGTTTCAGAAGATGTTGAAAGTCTTCTGTTTTCCTGGTGACTGAATGGTCTAATTGAGACTAGTGGGGGTATGGATATGTTTAAAATAAGACTTCCTGCGACCATCCTTTGTTGCAACCATTCCCAGTCTGTACATCATTACTCTTATCTGGTGGCTTGCAGACTGATATTACACAAAACATGATTATATTCTAATAGATTTGCTGGTTGGTCTCATGACATTGTTGTTGTTGTTCAATAGACATTCATCTCGATATGTCTGTTTTTTGCTCAGACAAGGCAATAAATCAGCCGTCAAACTTCTCATGGGTATACAATCAATTAAACACAATTATTTATACACCATATTGCCCTGCAGGTGGACCTACAGTTTGTGATCATGACTCTTCTGTCTCCTGCGGATATCTGCCACCTGGGGGCCACCAGTCGGTACTGGAGGGCCATGGTTAGAGATCCATTACTGTGGAGGTATTTCCTGCTGAGGGACATGCCCTCCTGGTCCTCTATTGATCATCTGAGCATGCCCCAACTGGAGTTGTTGGACATACCACTGATCAGTGAAGATGAGAGTCTGGATGATAGACAAGAGGGGGAGAATAAAGGAACAGAACTGAAAATTGACTACATGTCAGAGTGGGTATCTCTTTCTTTATTCCTGTAACAGGATCAGTTGGTAATTATTATTTGGATGTGAAATTCTTCTAAGCACGGTCTTCATCTGAGCAGATACCTGAAGGGCTGCCCATCCTGTAGACAACAGTGGCTTCCTTCACGGCCAGCATATGAGGTTGTGACCTCATTTCTTCAGTCCCTTGTGCCGTCCTCAGAACCACGTTATGCCATGTTTGGCCCTGGCATGGAGCACCTGGATGTCTCTTTGGTCACAAGGCTCATGCATGCCCCAGATGTGCTTCCTGTGTCGGGCACTCCACACAGACAGATAAATGGTGAGTAACTTTGATGTTTAGTGCTGACAATGAAGGATACACTTCTCCTCGTCAGTATCAACAACATCAATATTAACATATTGACAAAACTACTCTGAAATGAAGGGGGAACAGGGGACAGGAGTTGGAAACTAGCCTTGGCTATAATCTCTGTATGCAGAACATCATTGACTTGTTTGACTTGTTTGTAGCAAGTGGAAGTGTCACTATGTAACCTGCATTGTCCCTACCAAATAAACAGAATTAAATTAAATTAAGCATGAAATGCTGGCCTAATATTACGAAGAGGCTGTCATCCATCATTGATATTGTACTATAAATTAAAACACATACTGTTTTATTGAGGAAAAAAAAAGCCTCAATCTGGGGAGAATTAAAAACACATTATCCTTCTTGTTGTAGGGTTAATTTCATACCATTAGGTGGCAGTAGTTGCCCTCTAACAAGTTACTATCAGCAGAGAACACTGTAACACAGTATAACAAATTCCTAATGAACACTCTCATCCTAGGAATTGGCTCAGGGATCAGTTACATGTTCAACAACCAGCACAAATTTAATATCCTGACTCTGTACTCCACCAACAGGTAAAGCTGTTGCATTTCAAGTTACCACATAAATTGCTTTTTCTGCTTATTTTTGAGGATATTTCACAGTCGTAAACTTTGTCTTTCTGCAGGGCAGAGAGGGAAAGAGCCAGAGTGGGACAGGAGAGCATTAGTAATAAACTTTTTACCTGTGAAGGAAAAGATGACTCAGGCTGCCCAATCTACAGCCCTGCCCCCCAGGTGCAGCAGGTGTGCCAAGTGGTGGATGGTTTCATCTTTGTGGCCAATGCAGAGCCCGGGAAAGGTGAGATGAGACCATTTATGTAAGCTTCTTCGCCTGCTCGTTTGATTGCTGAATAATCAACACAGGACATTTGCATGAAAACATTTGTTGTAGATGGAGGGATGTCTGAGGTGGCTCAGATCCAGGCTGTGCTGAGCTCAGCTGGGGGGTCCACATCCAGGCCTCTTCTGGTGCTGTCCTGTGTCTCCAGAGAAGAAGCAGTCAGGACCACCAGCCACAGGCTTCGTACTTCATGTGTTGACATGGCAAAGAGACTCCGATTAACCCAAATAGCTAACCCCTGGATGGTAATCGATTGATTGATGAACTATAATTAATGATCAACCTTCCGTGTCAGTTTGTGCCAGATTTTCAAGCTGCGTTTGTGTTTCTCTTTTATTAACAGGTGCAGGATACAGTGGCAGAATCCCTGTCAGGTCTTCTGGATGGCATTTCCTGGTTGCTGAGATGTTCTGGAGTCAAACTCTATGGTAGTTAGTTCCTTGATTCCTGCTACAGACCTCATTGCTGCTTCACCCCGACGGCATGATGCACTACAGCCATTTTTTGCGTAACGTGCATCACATGTACACAGAATGTCTCGCGGCTAGAGTGCTGCCTGTGAAATCTAATGAATTGGATGATTTGCTAACTATTATTCATGTGGGAGACCTAATAGAGACTATGATGTTATTTACACAGTGAGGTGTATTTAAATGAATTACAGCAATACAGGAGTTAGCATCTGGGAGGTTGACAACATTTGTTGCCCTGCTCACTTGAAGAAAGACTAACATTAAGGTTGTTTTGTGAATGTAAGAGCAGTCCTTGTACAATTTAGGCAATGCTCGTGTACATAGACAAACAAGTCCGGGTGCAGAGGTAGAAAACTAAAATTTCAGAAGAAATCACTAAATCCACATATTGTATGTAAAAACTATTTTTTTTAATTTTGCTGTGTTGCTGACCAATCCACTGAATCAGTTAGTGCTGTATGCCCTAAAACAGGTAGGCATTGTGATTAAGAAAAAAAAAAAAAAAGACTTGCGTTAAATCTAGTTTCTGTTTGTGGAATTTACAGGGTTTCTTTTGCCAAAAATGTTGGTGGTTCATTTAGTTCTGAACTGAGATGTTTATAGTCAAGAGTCTGTGCCAACAACCTCCTTGCAAAGAGTCAGCCTTATGTAACTTTCAGACAAAACCCACAGCTGTCTCATCAATGATTTGCACTCTCATACTGCAGATGTGACATTTAGAGCTGAACTGTAATGCAAGAAATGAAGATGATGTATTTTGTTTTGATAAGTTAATGCAATGAAGAAATTGTGTATTTTCGGTAAATTTTTGTTGTCTTTGTAACACATTTTACACATGTTATTCTGGTTTTATTGCACAATTTGTTGCAAAATTACTTTGTTGTCTATACAATATTTTCATATTTACAGAGTTTTATAATAGCATCCATTGGTGGTTCACTCTTTTATTATCTTACAATGCTGATAACACTGTTAAATAGTTGTTGAATAACCAGTACATTACTGCTAAACAAATGCAATGACAAGTCAATTATTGAGTAAAGTTTTTCTACCAGCATATCTTTCCGCACATATACACAACTCAAAAATATGTGAGCAGTGGAAGCTGTACTCATCCAACTAATGTGCCACACTCTTGCCCCGTGGTTGCTTTCTTCTGAGGTCACCACTGGCATGTAAAGTTGAATTCACATCTGGATGTCACCAAGTAACCGTTATTAAGTGCTGGGTTAGTGAGAGTGCTGCGTGTGTAACTGCCTTTGAGTTTGTTCCTTTATTTCAAATTTTTAAGGATATTACAAACATGTTTTCCAAATAGGAAAAATCTGGCAGTCCAAGAGTATATTAAATTATGTCTAAAGAAAAAAATACGACCTAAGCCAAATCATAAAATGTAATACTGCAAAAAGACATAACTCTCTTCTCCAAGGAGCCAGGTATTAAGTGACTCTTTGACTCGTGAATGAAAAGATTCCATGACCACAGAGATATGAAATGTTAGGAATTGTCTTTGAAATAATCACAGTAGTGACTCAGAGTTCTACAGCAAAGGTTCTTTATGCAACACTACCTCCTGCACACAATTTATATGCTCAGTTCTGAAAGAAAAGTCCTGAGAATCTGCCTCTCAATAACACCAGCACACGAGGCTTGTCATGTCATTTAGCAACATATCAAAATGGGGGTGCAAGCCCTAATTCAGACACTTGCAAGTCCACTTTTTAAAATCAAATAGCAACACTCATCATCATTCCCTAATGCATTGAATTTGTGTTTGTCCACTGAAAATTACCAATTGCGGCATAGCCAGCATCTCTGCTAGTTGAGTTCACATGGCAAAAGGGCATGGGGTGAACACGCATGATGACAAGATAATGTGCTTCACTGGTGCCTTTTTGTTCTAGTCCCCTAGGTAACCACTAATCACTGGCAAAATGCCCCCCACAGCCTTTCCATCAGTAGGTTCCTTAGCCTCAACAATCATTTTCATAGGCACAGATTTAGAATAGGACCATAATTGGTACAATTTAGGTGCATTAAGCTGAGCTGAATACTGGTGAAGTAGAGATTGATTCTTTTTTTTCTCAATCTGCGCTAAGATTTGAAGGAAAATGGTGGTTACTGCTTTATGTGTGTATGTCTGTGTGTGATTTTCTGCTTGAGACAGAGACAGGCCAACTTTACATCTCACCATATGTGTTCACTGTAAACAGGATGTCTGTCTCCTCAGTCCTCACTCTATCACCCGTTGTGTGCATGTATGCCAGTACTCATATTGTGCATGCAGACTCATGCTCACACAATTGGTTCACCACTCAAGGTGGACCACATAAGCCATGGGAACCTGTTTCTAGGGCAGGTATGCGAGGAATAACTTTGACTAATCCTGTGTTATTACTTTATGATCCTGATGGAGCCAATGAGGGAAGAGAGCTACCAGAAGACTGGCCACTGACAAAGTGGATGGATATGTAAAATGGCTACAGTCTTGATGAATGAAAAAGTGAATGAGCTGTGGTCAACAGATTAACTACTTTAATATTATTGTAAACTAATGGAAAGAAACTGCACCAGAATTAATGACATTACTGTGTGAGACGTGGGATGTGTTGGATGCTGGAACTTGTTGAGATTGGATATTTTCATGGTCTGTTTATTTAGACAGCAGACTGTGAACTATTAGCACACATCTCCACATAACAGTGCATTGGTGGGGTTTGGTGGGGGAGACTCCTGGGCCATGTTTTGGATGGGTGAATGAGTACCAGACATCCAGCTGCCTCTTGTCTTCCACAACCAAAAGGGGCCTCTGGGATATAATATGATGTCACAAGGAAGAAGCCCCAATTTACTGACCCAGGTTTACTGGAGCACAACATCTGCAACAGTTAAGACATATCATGAAGTTCATTGAGACATCAGGATGCTGTCTTTTGAGTGAACTAAAAGGGCAGTATTCTGTGACATAAAGCCTTTATGGACATTGAAGTCAAGTCAAATTCTGTGATGAGTGGTTCTGTGATTTAGGTTTGGTGTAATGCATGGGGGAGAGACATGTGCCTGTGGTGCAACAGACTTTTAATAAATGTCTTTATACACCCAGAGGCAATAGAACAAAAAATAATCTCAGTCTGTTTACTTATGCAACATGAGGAATGTTTTGGCAGAGGTATTTCCTATATATTCCCAGAGGCCGTCCCCACTAAATGAAACTGAAGTTTTTCTTGCTGTTGGGCCTGTATAATATCCCATTTTATGGCCTTGTTTGAATTGGTTTATATGCTACTAATAATTCAGTGTCTGTAAGATTAATCAGATATTGAGTCTGGAGACCCATATACCCAGGTATGATGGTTAAAGAAGCTTTTTTACTAACATTTACACAGAAAATTAATTAAAATCTGCTTTCAGTACATATTGAAAATAGTGCATTCCCAGTGGGGTGGGCACTCTAAAAGCAACATAGCCATAATTCTGCAATGACTATTCCTGTTGCCTTGCTTAAATTAAGCCTCTGCGTAAAATGTATATGCAAGGCTGTCATTTGCGGCGGTGCATAACATTGAATTTTATTCTATGTTAGTCAGTTAATTTATTAAAAATCAAGCTGTTTCAAGCAAAGGTTATAGTAAATAAAGTAGACACGACATGAGCGAACCTAAAAGCACACAGTGAAGACTATTAATCTAATGACGATTTATTGCCATGTCAATAAGTGTTTGACTTGAATGAATGAAGATGACACTAAGCACCGTGTAAACAGGTAAATACAGTTATCACGCCAACCAGCTCTGTCTCACCATCCTTTTCAGACCTCCTCTTTTTACATCAACCTCTCCATCTCCCGCTGTTCCTCTTTATCACCTTTGTCCCATCCTACCCTTTTCACTCTCTCCTCCTTTCATTAGAGTTAAGTCCCTGATTTGTATTCCACGATAACAGCCGAGATTAAAGTAGGCATTGAAAAAAAAAACATCATTTGCATGATGCATTCACTGATTAGGCTAAGCGTCCCTCTTAATTGTGTTGTTTTGCACATGGTGGGGCTCTCATGCTGATACTCTGTGGATCTAGTTCATCCCATGCAATCTCACCAGTTCGCTTCAATTTCCTCCCTACCTCACTGCATCCGTCGCTACGTAACCCCTGCTGTCATATATATGGCAGGTTAGGGGCTCGTAATACTGGATTAGGGTTCAGAACTGTTAGTGCTGAATTATTTGTGAATCTCTTTGAGCCTATCAACAGCTCCATTATATAGAAGATACAAAACCGGAGCACAGTGAAGTATCCATATTTTTGCTGCTGCTGTTGTTGTTGTTATTTTATGTGTGTCTGGTTGTGTGTGTGTGTGTCCCTTGTAGCCATTGGCCCTCTTTTATCCTAATCCAATAGGCAGCAGGGTGCTGACACAGTTGTGAATGGCCACACTTTCAATCTGATCCAGTACTAAATGCATTACAGGTGACTTGAAAGGGATGACACAAAGGGCACTCTTTCATTATGTAGAAAATAAAAATAGACAGACAAACACAAATAGACCTATTGAACGGCATGCTATTGCAGGAAATTACCTGCGGGTGTGGCATATACTGTATGTTGCCTGAAACAACAATGATCAGTTCGGTGGCTCAGAAGCTGAAAAACTAAACAGTGGTGTAAAACAACCATAATATATGGCATTTTGTCATGTGAAATCTCTGTCTTTATTTTATTTTTCATCAAAAAACAAACAAACAAAAAACAAAAAATTGATTGATGATTGATCAACTGAACAATAATTGTGTGGCAATGTTAACCTCCATTTCATCACAAACCTATAAACAAAACTTACATTGTGAGACATGTTCCTCAATTACATTACACTTGATCACTGTAGTCCTCCAACCTCCCTGTGTCACATGAACTCTGTTGCCCCACTAGCAAGCTTTTAAAAATGTATATCATTTTGACAAATGTTTTCTAAGACTTTGGTGCAAACTGTTTTGACGAAATGTAAGATTAAGATTTTCTGTCAGACTGGAGAGGTCTAAAAACAACAACAAAAACCAGGAGTGTTCTTTTTCACATATCATAAAACCCCTGCTTGATTTGTCCAAAATTAACTGGGAAACATTAACTTTTATTATGTTTTTTTTAATGATTAGTCATTTCAAACTGGGGCAATTCATGCTTAATATTCCAAAGAAACCACCTGCTGTAATCATAGATCAAAAAAGTGACATTAAGGAAAAAGTGTTTTAATGGTTACTTTAATGTTCGTCACTCCCCAGTCTCAAAGATCCAACTCAGGGTAAACTGCCGGTTTTATGGCTTGGAGGAAACCAAATTGAAGCCCTTACGGTGGCATCAGTCTGTGGGCTAGAATTGTTCTGTTGTCACATTCAATACACCATAAGTCCACATGATCACTCATGGCACACAAACACAGGAATGAGTATTCCATAACAAAGGAACTAATTCAATGGACGCCCCCACTCTCATCCAATCAGAGCTCTCTGCCTCATAACTGACCGAGCATGGTCAAGGGTTATTTAATACATCCCATTTGTTTGCCCATATTTCATTCTTGCTGGTAATTAATGCATCAAGTGTCTCAAGTCCCCTGAAAGGAACCCCTACGATGGTAACGCCAGTATTGCATCCTGCTTTTGTTTAATACTGAAATAATGTAAGTAAGTGCATGCTGACCACACACTAAATTCAGGTTGTATATGACAGCATTAGTACATGAGAACAGCTTTGGTGTCTCATCCAGTGTTTTTATGTGCACTTCAAGCTGGAGGACCTGGAAAAGCTAGGCCATAATTTGTGGATCTTGTAAACGAAAAGAGGACAGGGATATAAAAATACAAGGATGCCTCTGCTTGGTGCAGACAGGCCAATTCCATTTCTGCCCTCTCATGTCACAAATTATGTCAACTAAGAAATGGTACATTGGCAGGAACAAAACAAGAGGCAGGAATACAGACACACCTCTGTGCACCTACATTTGTCTTTCTGCCTTTGTTGAACTGTTGATGCTTCTCATCTGTTCCAGGTCACATTTGTTTGCATTACCCATTTACACTATTCGGCTGACATGAATATGTGACAAAAAAAAGGAAAGTTTAAGGTCAAGTAAATTTGAAGTTTGGGTAGCAGCTCTGCAGATTTATTTTGTGCTGCTTCAGTTTTTATTAGCTACTGCAAATGGTTTTGTTTACACTGATGGATGTTTGCCTTGGGAAGTTCATTGATTGGAGGTTAAATATCGAAAAGGAAAGAAATGTCCACGCAGGCAGATGGAAGAGGCCTACATGCGCAAAAGAAAACCTTCAGCCCAACAGCAACAGCTGGGTGCATGGGCGTGTTTTTCGCTCACGTGTCGGGGCGGGTCGTCCATACCATTGATGGCTTTTAGGTTGGGGGTTGAGTTCCTATGTCCATTGACAGCTAAAAATCTGAGCGAGCCTCTCGTGGCGTCACTTCTCCGGTGGACCCTGCACGTGACATATAGGGGCTATAGTTTTCATACAGCCATTCACAAAAGGGGGTATGCATTTCTCAATGGAACATGCTAAACGTGCGGTGTCGCGCCATTTCCAATATGTTTTTAAACATTCTTAGCGTATGCAGGTGGCCTATAGGTCTACTTTGCTTTGGGGACTACTTTATTGTTGTCTGACGCAACCACATATTCAAAGAAGCTCTCCCAAATATAATGACGATGATGATGATGATGATGATGATGATGATGATATTAGAGTCTTAAAAATAAATAAATAACGGAAATTACCCACAAACGGTGTGATTTAGTATTTCACAACCCTCAAGTTTACAGTTTGGGGATTTTTATTTTTATTTTAAGGCTGGTGTCTTTGATAATGAAATGCCACTATTTATTATAAATCCTTATTCGCCACTTAATATAAGTAGCACATCAAACAGAAACCGTGACAGTTGTGGTGGGTTTTATTTTGGAGGTTTGGCCCGGCAGGCTCTCTCTCTCTCCCTGGCTGTCCCCTGTGTGCTTATCGTGGAGTGGAGTGGAGTGGAGTGGATTGCTGGCGGATGAGGGCGCTTCACCGCCATGTGAAACACACACTTCGATGTGTCTCAGCGTCTCGGCGTGTGCAGCCAGCCCTGAAAGTAGGCTAGATGATGAACTGAACAGCAGATAAGGCCTTAAAACACAAATCGTCAATAGGGAATCCGCCTCCCGCCAGATCTAATGCTCGGGTGATGTGAAAATTCCGATCGGAGAGATCTTTACTCGGGACGCCCAGGCTGAGGTGAGGAAGCAGCAGGAGTTTTCGTGCCTGTCGGTGCTCACGCTGGCCATCAGATGACCAACTTTTGAAAGTCGATCTGCCCTGTCTTTGCAGTTTTTAACATCTCGAGACTTCTTAAGATAGGTAAGTGCGTTTGTCTTTTTTTAAGCGTTGAATGTGTCTTTTTGTGCTCGTTCCTCAAAAACACCGTTTTACGCAGTTTACGCACGGCGTTTAAAACTTTGTTCAAATTGCTTTTTTTAATGCATCAGACTATTGCAAAAAAAAGGAAAAGAAAGAAAATGGGACCAGTCATTAACTTTAACTCGCTTTCTGCTCGACACCGTTCACGGGAGCCACCCTGCACATTAAAATCTCAGAAACTTGCGGTTGTCTACAAGTTCTGCCGCAGTTTGATGTTGTGGAGCAGTTGGGCAAGACTTGGGATGAGATGAAGTGACAGCCATGGTTGATTTTGGCGGATGTAGCCTTTCTCCTTGCAAGTTACCCCCTCCTTCTCCCCTGTTCCCATAATGGCAGCAAAGTTTTATTTGGTCTGTTTAAAACAACAGAATTACAGCACAAATATCAAAGCCAAAGTGAGTAATATTTGCCCTAGACGAGATCTTTTGCTGGGTCTGTTTACAGAACATCTCGCTTTTTAGATGATAAAACATCTGTCTGAGCCTAGAATCTAATGAGAAATATTCTTGCTTATGACATGTAGATGTTCTGGATGTTGTTATCAATTAAATGCAACAGTTAAAAAGTGTCAATCAGAGGGTGCTTGGAGGAGTTTGTGGTGTTGCCCTCTTTAATAACTGTCAACACTCTCCGAAGGAAATGAGTTTGCAGTGGTGTGAAAGAGGCAAGAGGAATCAAAGAGCTTAGTTTTAGAAAGAAATGGTGTTGGGATTATTAAAGGATTTGTTGAATTGTTTTCACACTGCAAGACTAATTCATGGCACCAGTGGCTGTTGGAGAAGTGTGCACCCCCCCCCATCCCATCCCATCCCTTCTTTCTGTTTTTCTCTCTGTGTTGCATTCATTACCTACTTGAGCATTTAGCACTTTTCTGTGCTTTCACATTTCTGTTTTCTTCTCTGCTTGATTGCTCTTCATCAGTTATTGGCTGACTGTTGCACTGACTGCAGGAGGACACCTTTCCTGCTCTGTTGTTTAAATTAGGAAGCACACATCACTCTGTGATTAGATACAATGAGCAGACTTGGCTACAGAAAACCTTGCCTTTTTTAAGGCAGTTTGACCCATTCAGGCTTTATGTCAAAATTCTTTTTACGTAAATGGTTTCTTTTGCCTTGCAGCAAGGTAATTAATTTCGTTAAATGTGGTTTTATTGCTCTTTTGGGTCCCATATATTTAGCTGTGATTTGATCATTAACTTAACAACAATGCTCTCTCTGCACAGTCCTCCTCTGTAATGGCTCCAGGTCATTACCACACAGCTGTTTAAAAATGCAGCCTGTTTATTACATCCAACTGGATAATAGTTTAGAGGCCAAGTCATTAAAAAAAATGTGTGTTCTCTTCTTTAAGATGGCATCTTCTGATAATATTGACCTGAATATATCACAAGTTTAAAGGGATTTATTGTTGGAGTGCTGGTTCACTGGGCACTAATGCAAAGAGAACCTACATTGAGGCAGCCATTATAGCATCAATCAGCTAACAGTACAAGGTGTTTTAATAGATGAGGCGAGGAGACGTCAGTTCCAGCAGTTTCTGTCTGTGTTTGCCACACACCCACATACCACATTAAGCACAGCTGTTATGGTCTATATACCCTTTGACGACTCAGTATCACTCTGGAAACCATTAGACTTTTTAAACACATCCATTTGCATGTGGTCTTCAGTGATGCGCACGTCTGTCAGGATTTGCTCGTGTGTCTGACAGAGGGAGAAAATAGCAGGATTTAGAGCGAATTAGCAGCTACATACTTAAAAACACAAGATTGTGTGTTCTTTTGATTAGGAATGAACTTCACAGCCTTTTACACTGAGTGTTTTCCATTCAAAAGGCAGTAAATTGTTGAAACCCCAAAATTCAGGCAATTTCACTTTGATTATTCACTTTGACTTTGATTATTGTCACCAAAAACAACAGTTGAAGGAGTCAGATTATTGGGGTAAAATTTTACTTGACAACTATTAGTTTTTGTAATTAAGACACACAGACACATGTGCACATAGACAGAGACGTGGGGTGGAATGCTGCAAACCAGACATTTTCCACAAATATCGATTTTCAGTTCTGTCCAAGTGCACACCTCCCCTGTCTCCTCTGCACTCAGTCTTGTTTGTGCTTTCTTAGTCGTGCTTGTTCTCGTTCTAATGCACACACATCATTTACATACATGGGCAAGGGCACATGCTCACACACCCGCTTGCTTTCTCTGTCTTGCCTTCACACGCACAGACTGTAGCAGGGTTTGCAGATGTGTGTCCTGATCTGCTTCCAGCAGAGGCTCTTCTCATGCCAGTGTGCTGACTCTGAGTTTTCCACTCCCTCTTATGAAATAAGAGTAAGAGACATTAGAACCATCCAGTAGCCAGATTTGAATGCCTGAGAACACGCACAGATGCGCGTGCACGCACACTTATATACACACTACTCTTATTGTGAACCGAGGTTAATTAATGTATTAAAAGAAAATCAGCACAAGATACAGCACAAGACTATCAGGTTGTTGCAGTTTTTGGGCCCCAACTCTTGTCTAAGAGTTGCTGCTGGAAATGCAAATGTTGGCTCTTCTCACCACTGTCTGGTTCAACATACAGGCTCATGTTGAGGCCCGTGGTGTATTTACTCAAATTTTGTTTATTTTAAAGAAAGAGGTTAGCAGTGAAAAGAAGGGTCGAGGGCATAAAATCTATTTGCATGATTCTTGTGTAATTATTGAGACACTCAACAGTGGACCTTGGACTGTTTTGTGTACGTGTGCTGAAATTAATGATGATTAATTTGAAAGGACAGTATAAAAATATAATAATTTTCTCTATAATTTGTGAAAAATATCTTTTGTCTGTCAAATGGTCTTAAATAACAGCTCCTCAAATGACAGTCCCCCTGTTTCAAGGACTCTGTTTTTTGGGGGGTTTTTTGGGTTTTTTTTTTTGGGGGGGGGGGGGGGGGTTAGAATTTACAATTTGCATTGGGTTCAAATTTCATAGTTTTCACAAACTGTCTACAGGAAAGTAGTAGGAAAGTTGTGTAATGTAAGAAAACACAATCGCCTTCTTTTTCTTTTTGTTATATTTCGGGGAATTCCTTCCTTTAGTGCTTACACCCCTGCAGGCTAACATTAGTATATTTACTAAAAGCATTTCTTCTTCGTGGTATTCCACATATTAAAGATGCCTTGTGGTGTCACAAATTCATTCTTTATTCATATGAACATTATCCCGTGACTGTACTTGATTGCTGTTGGTTACAGGCAAAAGACCATGCATAGTTTGGGATTTTGGTTTGTAACTTTGGTTAGTAATGCAGTGACTGGCTCCAAGGTATTTAACAAGGTCATACTACATTGATTCACATCAATGTCACATTTCTTTAATTCCTCTTTAGTCCTCAATAAGCCCAACGAGATAAGCACTTTCAGCTTGGAACAGCATTGCATTTGACGGTTGGCAATGAATGAGATACAGGACCTACGAAAGGATGACATAATAAAGAACTGACAGTAAATTAAATGAAAAGCCAGGAGAGCACTAATGGGGTGCATTACATTCACACCGAAAGACTTGAAGTGTCCTTACAATGCCTAAGGTCGCTGAGAGCGTGATGTAGTTACACTGTCTTTAGAATTTTTGATATTTCTAAAAATCCATGCGAAGAAAGGCGATGATCAAGTGCTGCTTTTATAGCCTCTGAAACTAATTGTCTGAAATGAGATGTGACAAAGTTGAATCAAAAGAATGTCTCAGTGTAAAAGGCACTTTCCTATTGATAAAGCTTAAATGATTTGGGTCCAAACTTTTGAAAAAAAAAGTTTTAAGTACTTATTGTAAGCCCAAGAGTCTTTCAGTGCATGCAGTTGTTTTACATAAATGACTATTGATTTCACCATAGATGTTCACAATTGTGTACCTGAAGCGTTGACATCCCAAAACTTGACCATGCACATTTACTTGAGGTCAAGTGAAATGTGAGTCTGTTGGCTTTGAGTGTCTGAGGTGCTCTGAAGAGTTTTGTACATGTTGTTTTTGTTGTTGTTTTTTTTTACATACGGTAACATCAACGGTGTAAGAGATGATGTTCACTCTCTGTCTGCCTTTCCCTCCATTTTTCATCAGGACAAAACTCCAGTCAGTTGACTACTATGACTGTATAGGCAGAAGAAAGAGAAACTGTTAAGACCAATGTTAGTTATCTGGAAGATGCCCATCCACTGCCTTAATGAGTGTGTGTACATTCCTGTTTCACATGAGTGTCTCACACAGATTGACACTGGCAACTCTTTGAGGGTTGTCAGTGTTGAGAGAGTCCATCCCAGCATGGGGTCATTATCCAATTTAAGGGTGACCTGTTTTTTTTTGTTGTTGTTTTTTTCCTGTGCTTTTATGTTTGTGTGTGGATGTATGTATTTGTATAATCGTGGTATTGAGTGTATGGTGTAGCGTATCCATGTCTGCTTTTCACATGTGTAAATAACCATAAGTCACAAATTTACCTTGCAGCTCAATATGAAAAATAATATAAAGACTTGCACAACTGCTGAATTGTAAATTCTAACCAGGTGGAGTTTTCTTAAGAATAATATCCATGTTTTTATACCAGATGTTTTTTCTCATACAAGACATAAACAAAGCACAGACCTTTTTGTAAAATTCTGCTCCATAACACTAAATATAACATGCCACTTTCAAATCCATTAATCATTCATAAACCATTTTTTGTTCATCTCAACACAGTTTATATATTTGCATGTTTGAGCATTTTAATGTTATAATAGATAATCGTTTAGAAATGCTCTGTCTTTTGATATTACTCATTTTAAAGGACTGTAAAACTCCAGTAATGTGTGGAACATTCAGCTCCACCAACGGTGACACAATTGGTGAAATGCAAATACTAATAGGTGTTGGAGGTGATGCCACAGTAACTTAATGTGTCATCGCAAAAGATGCTGCATTTAGGTGACACTCATGGCAGTGGGAAAAGAGGCACCTTATGCCTAGGTGAGTTACTGTAAGTCTGACTTTGTCAGAGTTGTTACTTGTGTTTAAATACTGAAAAATCCTGATTTGTTATCCATCTTTTCCCATTATGGACCTTGTCATGCACCATTGCCCAAAAACAAATCAATATCAGACTAAGAAAGTCAAGTCAAGCTGCTTCAAATTGAATGTTTTTATTGTACCAAACCTCTCCCACTATTTTTATAATGAATTCAAGAGCAACAAGCGATATCATATTTCACATATGACTTAATAAGAATTTCCCAACTGGATAGATTTTGCAAAACAGAGACTTTATTTACTTGCAAGGATCATAGTTACTTAATTATTGTTTCTTCATAAGTTTGAAGAAAGAACCCCCCAGTTTGAGAACCGCTGCCCTTGCAAATTAGTGAAATCAGCACATTCTGTCTGCTCTCTCTTGGTGGAATCTCAAACTAAACTTGAGCTTGCAACATAGCTCTGCTTGTGTGCGTGTGTGTGTGTGTGTGTGTGTGAATATTTTCCTTCTGCAGATATAGAAGGGACTCTAACACAGACATGATGTGACCTCTGGCCCCCTAACCTTTCTTTTTCTTTGGCTTCACCCTTGCACAAACTTACCATCTGGTCTTAACCTCTTCCTCCCTCACTTGTCAGCTACTTTGGAACAAACACACATGATTAATAGGATTTAAGGAAACATGGGAGAAGCATGGTGCTGGCAGTGGGGTGCTAGGGTTAGATCTGTGTGTGTGTGTGTGTGTGCATGTGCGATGCACTCATGTTGCATCTGTGTGAGTGTGAAGTGAATGGGTGTGTGTTGTAGGGTAGAGGTAGTGGAGGGACGGTTGACCACAGAGGCCTTAAATGTTTACCAAGGGACCCCAGGCGGCCTGAGCTGAGCCTCCCTCTTTTCTCATTGGCTTAGGCAGCGTTCCCGCGAGTCGCAGAGCCTGTAATTGGCTGTGAGTAGGAGAGGAATGGGGGAGAAACGTGCACAAGTTGGAGATGAAGCACCAGTTTTGCCAAGGCTTTCACAGACTCTTTCACATGAGTGAAGAGGGGGGGGGACTAATGTTGGGATTAACATGAGGCCACATGTTGGAATAGAGGGGCTGTTTGGCTGCCTCTTTTTTTTTTTGGAGTTCTTCAACTGGTGGAAAAAGCAATGAATTTAAATTCTCCCAACACTACAAAGGAAACTGGTTTGAAAGTGCTTATCAAGTGTTGTTAAGTTTACCATAAAAGTGGTGCTGAAATATTAGATGTTTTCAAAGATCATTTTCGAATAAAAGATGACGCGAGAGAGAGGCAGAGAAGGTCTCAGCGAATCTGAAGGCGGATTTGGGCAAGAAGTCAACTGGAGGAAATGAGCAGTAATTGATAATAAAATAACCTTTTGAGTGAGGTCTTAGTGAGCCACAGGGAAGACACACATATTCACGTACACACACAAGCATTCGTATTGATGGTAGTCTTGGTCAGTGACTTGGCTTCTCACTGTTTCTGTTGTTTAACTATCAGTAACTTGAATAAGGTTGGATTTTTTACTTTGTACAATGTTTTGGTTCAATGTATCTTTTGCTCTACTATCTTTATATAGATTTTTTTTTTAAGTCGCAGTAAGGCCACTCCAGAGTAAATGGGTAGCTGGCAATCTTACTGTAATAAGGTGCCAATGTTTGATATACGGTAAACTGTCACACGAGGACTTGTGAACTTTCTGGCCAGGAAGTCTTGCAGGGCTGCATCTAAACTTGTTGCTCTTGAAAATGTGCCTGAGGCGGCGGCGGCACTGTTGCTCAGTTGTCACTCTATATAAGTAAATATACTGTGAAATGACATTTTGACTCTATTGTTTCTCGGCCCAAACTCCACCCCCAACTACAAGAATCTGATGTGCTGTGTAGCACACTGTGGATCTATGGTTTTAAATCCTCTGTCGTTAGGCCACACCAAAAACCGAGGGGAAATACTGGCAGCGTTGCCCTCAATAACATAGCCTCCACGTTTGGGGTTGTTGGCTGCCCAGCAAAGTTGCGGAGACACAGCTGTAAATAGCCAAGGGTGCGGACAGAAAGTTTGGCCTATATTTAGAGGTCGGACTTGACTGGTAGAACTTGTCCGCCAACACCAGCTTATTGACCGGGCAGAGTTTGTCAGTGTTTTTTAACATCATCAGCCATATGGTGTGAAAAAGCTCTAATTCCAGCCGTAGGTAGAAGATCTGGGTGAGGGAGGCAGTCACCACAGTTCTGTGTTAAAGGTTTTGTTGGGAAATTCAAGTTTAGTTTTTTTTTTTTTAGATGCGGGGGTTAGGCCCAGGGGGAATATGACTGCGTTGGTCTGTGGTTCACATTTTTGCCAAGAAGTCCTTTGTCTTTCAAGATTATCCTGTAACTTTGCTAACCATGGAATGATGTGATGACATGCCCTACCGCGCTGCTAATATGAAATTGTTTTGGTATTTGAAAAGGTGACGGCTGCTGTGACAGTGAACACTGAGATAATTACCACTCGATTCTACACGTGCCCTAATCTCTATGGGGAATGTCCATATAACAGCTGATTGTTTTGGTTTTACTGCTCCAAGGATAGTCAAAAGGATATGCAACTTCCATTAACAATGGAACAATGGAGGATTATCGAGGTGGAAGAGCCGTATGTCTCTCAGGAGCCTAACAACAGAGCTCAAAGGAGAGTATTAAACTTCCATTCACAAGTTGGCCATGACTTGTACTGGGGCTGAGTGTCTCCTGGCAAGTGTTGTATTCACAGCTCCAAAATGCCCAAAAGTAATGCATGTTTAATATTGTCACATGCTGATTTTAGGCAGTGAGTCATCATTTAAGTGTGAATGTTTTCCTATGTTTCACATTGCTTTTTCTTTTTGAGCTGAAGGTTTGATCGTGTTGAATTAAATTCAGTTACAAAATAGTTTTAAAGTTTTCAACACTTTTGAGAAATGTAATGCCACTTTATTTTGTTTAGAGTGAAATACACCACAAAGACAAACACTGAAAAACATTTTTCATACAACTTTCAACCGCTGCAGCAGCAACCTTGGACGATGATTAGTTATTCCCCGTCTCACGTTGGGTTTCACATACACCAGCTGTAAATAAATGGCAGCCACAGTTTGCGTTCAAATGGCGGAGAGAGAGAAAGAGAGAAAAAGAGAGTGGGATTCTGGGAGTGAGGGAAGGAGGGTTTTTTTTCACATGGGCATGTCATCATGGCATCCAGCTGATAATTATAATCACAGTGTCTCCGTCCCTCTCCCACTCTGCCCTCTGTCTCTGTCCTCAGCATCATGGCCATCTCATCGCCCTCCACCAGTCTCCTGCTCCTCCTAATTTCCTCCCTGGATTGGCTGTCCACTCCAGGTTCAGCATTTCTCACGGACAGGGTCAGAATGACATCATCAGGTGAGTTACCTGTGTTTCTTTTGTTGTTGTTGTTGTTGTTTTTAAAGTGAAATAGATTGATATAAAAACAAATCATCTTTCAGACAGTATCAATCTTTCCACATGCACCTCATTAAACATTAACAAATGTCATTCAGGTTTTGCACACAACATTCTGTTGACACTTGTTATCACGTCTTATGTCAGACATCAGTTGCAGAATGTTGTGTTTGCTTAGATACATGTGAAAAGGGTTCACTGTTGAGCAAATGCCGCACTTTCCTGGTTTGGCTAGTCAAACAGGCTAGGGATCAATAGAGCCAGGGTAAATATATGGTCTGGACTTCTCTGTCAAAGTCCAGGCAGGACGTTGCAGGATGTTCAGCCAGTAATCCAGCTGTCACTGAACCAGTTGAAATAATTGGGTGAAAGAATGCTGTAGCTGAGGAAACAAGCCAAATTTAAATACTAAAATGGTGTACCTTTTTAAAATCCCTCAAGCAACAGGAGGTTCATTTTAAATTCAATTATGACACCCTTTTCCTTATCATTTCCACCATTGGTTGTTAAGTCTCTGTCTCAAAACTGGCTCAGATATGATGAGGTTGAGGATGATGATGTTGATGATGAATTGGCATCTATCGTCTGATGGTCAAAAGTGCACAGCACTGCAACCGTTGTTTATCTAAAGTTCACCTGTGCATATGATTTGGCCAAGATATTGCAACTTCCAGGAATGGATCAATTATGTTGTTGACTTTGTCAAACTCTAGGAAAAAACAGTGTTGCTGCTGTTTTATTTTTAGGCATCTTTTTATTGAGTTGAAAATTGTTTATTTCCCTCAAATGAATTCTAATCAATAAGAATGATCAGGATTACTTGCTGAAAACATTTTGAACTTATATGCATTCCTTTGGGTCACTGTCTGGGTGACATAACATAAAGTCATTTGTAATGTAGTGCTATTTATAATTCAACTATGTTCAAACTGTTATTGATATTGCTCTTTCTGTCTTTGAATATTTTGGCAGACCACTGTCTTGCTGGTATATTCTTAGGCGCATCTGCTCATTGCCATTAGCAAGTGAGCCAGACACCGTTAAACAGAGACCTGAGAGACCTCCAAACCATCTGGGCAGCCTGTCGGGCAGCCACAGCACCTGTTGCTAGGATGGAAAGCATGCATGATACCTGGTGAAACGCTGTTGGAAATTTAGCTGTGCAATATGGGCTTTGTATGAGGCCCTATATTCACGTGGATTCACTGGGCACCTGCACAATAAATGATTTCCCAGTGTCTTCCATTTGCATTGCTGCCAACTCTCTCTACCCTACTGATTATCTTTTTAAGTGGGACACATCTAGTTTAAATGATTATAGAAAAGCTGTGACTCATTAATGCCAATTGGATTTTTTTTGCCCTCATTATGTCTAAATATTGACTGATGAATATCACACTGTTTTCATGGTTTCAAATGCTTTAGTTTTGGGAAAAATAAACTCAGTGGGCCAATGTGTGACAGAGGTTCAAGAACACTGGTTCAAATAGCATGTGCTTGGAACACATTGTTCAATCTGCTCTGGCATTTTTAGTGTGGACATAAATTTTGTAAATTTTTGGCAATTTCAAGCTAAAAAAAAAAATTTTCTGCCCAGGCTGGTAGTAAATTTTGCTTGTTAATCAGCCCTTTCACAGTTTGAGTATGAGTGGTCTTGGCTAAAGGAACTGTTGGCATTCTGATGAGAAAATAAGATAATAAGGTAATTCTGAGTGTTTGGTCAAAGAAGACAAGAAACAAGCTTGAAGCTTGTAAGTGATTTTGTGAAATCTGGAAAAGACCCACTAGTTATACTGTACATATAAAATAGGGGTAGCCAATAATATATTACTTAACTTGTGCACTGTACTGTAAATTTGTAAGAGAGTTTTGAGCTCTGTGTCTTTGTTCTCAGGCATTCTGCCTTTGACTTTGTAATGTGCTCACAAACGGTAGCTAATGTCTTTATCTCTGAGGGTTCACATTGGCTTTCTGATAAGCTCCCAGACGAACCGCTGATAACACGTTGAGGCTGAACTATCAAACGTCCTGACTGGTCCACCTTCAGACGTCAAAATTGGTCTCTCGCGAGCTCTGTGGTAACGTTGCCCTGGTCTTCCTCAACAACCGTTGAAACATCTGTAAACACAAAGCGCACACTGATAGCATGAGCAAACACACGCAGCCTGCGCCTTTCTCAGGTTTAGCACTGTGCAATCTTTGAACCTGACACCTGTTTTCTCCACCAAAGCACTCTACATCTGACCTTTTACCCACGCCTCCTTCCTCCGATATATCCAGTATGTTGAAGAACCCTCAAATGTGCTTTTGGGATTGTTTAAAACCATTTTGTTGTTGCTCTCAAGAGCCTTCCCGGAATTCTGCGGGTTATACTCTTTCTGCCACATTTTTATGTCTGTTGTCAGTCAAGCCACACAACAAGCCAAGAGTAGACTTTTGGAGATACTTCTATATATTTAAAGGCTTACCAGAGTAATTATAGCCAGTGGTAGCCATTTGTCTTGATCACACACGCACACATACACTTGCTTTTTCTTCGCCCCTGCTTTCCCTGAGCGTCTGCCTGTGTGCCTCAGGAGGACTCGCTCCTCAGGCCCATAGATTGATCCTGTTGTGTGAGGCTGTGTTCTTGGCCACAGAGGTGGTAACCAGTGGTAACCGTGCAGAGGTTTGGTCTGCCTGGCTTGTACACACAATCTACAGTTACATCTGCTTGGCTTGGGTGTGTTTGCTCTGAGCAGCAAAATTGAGACCTTGTGTGGGATATGCTGTCAGAAGTTAAGCAAAGTTGGGAGAGGGAAATACATAGGCCTTTTGTTAGATGGTGGGAGAGATAACTAAATGGTCTGTAATGGAGGACAGATGTAAAGATGCAGACCCAGCAGTATACAGTATGTATTTTTTATTTTTTAATGAATGAAAAATAAATGAAAGAAAATGAGCAAAAGTAAAAGTGGAACTTGCTTGCATAAGAAAATCAAAATCACTGCAGCAGCATGTTCTTTCTCACACAACAGCACCTGATTGTGACTGAGACGCAATTTTTAACTTGAAAATCTCATATTTCTTCCAATATTCTGAAAATTAGCACTGATCAATTATCATAGGGAAATGCAATCAATCAGTCAGCTACTGAGCTGCCTCTTGTTTTCAGTGTAATTAGTAGATTATGATTTCAACAGTGACTCACAATTTTAATGTGCAACTTTTTATGTGTGATGCTTACCTCTGTTTTATATAATTAAAAAGTGTAAAAGCACTTTGCCACTCAAGAATACAAATTGCGTACATATGAGAAAATAAAGCTGTGGAAATTAAATTAAATCAAATTAATTCATTCTTTCTTTTATAAAATAACAAAAAGTACAGGACAGTCAAAAATAGAATTTTAAAAAAACTAATACTGAGCCCTGTGATAGTGAATGCCAAAAGCACCCTTAAGTCAGTTGAAGGGGATTGGGTAAAATCTAAAACAATCATAATAATAGTGAATACTAAGAGATTTAGACGACCAGATATTGTTTTTAAATGAGTCTATGGAGTTATTTAGTCATGTCTGAAAAGTGGATCTCACACTTCACTGTAAGGCCACACAGTCAGCAGCTGAATTCAACATGTAGCTTTGTCCCATGTGAAAATATCTGGCACCCTACTGAAGTGTGGACGGCAGGGTAGTGGAATAAGCCTTGATAAAAAAAGGCAGGCTACAAAAGGTGAGGACAGAAAATGTGTGCTCACGGGATGTGCAGGTGTCAATACTACAAGCCAGACAACCCCAGCTCATCTATATTTACTCTCACTCCGACATAATATGACATAATGACAGCAATACCCTGATTTGCAATGGCATTAGAGGAGATTAACATCATTAGTTCCAGCTAAAAGATTGCTGGGACCGGAGTAAGCTGACTGGGTCACTGCGTGGTTAAACACACCAGACTGTGTCTGTTAGACTTCAAAGCTACATGAACACGGATGGGAATGAGAATCAGATGGAGCGAGAACTTGTCATCCTGTGGGTCCAAACTCTGATAGGGAAGCAGAGCCATAGGTCCTGTTGTGTAACTGCGAGGAAAGGCAGGACATATTCAAGGAATGGGACAATGGCACTTTGATACTCTTTGTCGGTTTTTGTTTTGAAGGTGGAAGTTCAGAGTGTGTGCATTTGCTCCTATTTGTGAAACTGCGTGTGAGCGTTGGCTGTTATTTATATCACCTGTTTACATTCTCTTGTTTGTATCTTGTTGCAGTCTCTCAGCGTTCTCCCCCTCTCTTCTGGCCCAGTGCTTGGGCTTTCTGGCTCTCTCAAATGCCACATGGCCTCCTGACTCAACTTGTAACCTCCACTATTGAGCTCAATTTGAACCTCTTTATTCAATACTCTCTTATTTAAATGAAATTTTAAACAACAAAAAATATGTCAGAATTTGGGAAATAAATTAAATGTCTGGTTGAAGTTTCCAGATTCTACGATTTTCTCTCATCTGGTCTGCTCAGTCTTGTCTCTTGCTCATAAACCCAGACACATTCCCTGAGAAAGACAAACGAAGCTGTTTGCTGCGCGTGCATTAACGCCTCTGCTCGGGCGTGTGGTGGGAAATTGCCCGTGTGTGCGCATCGTGCGTGTATGTCGGGAGGGGGTGTGGTGCCGTGCAGGGATATAATGTAGAACTTGGCATGTGCACATTCACAGGCACTTTTACTCACACAAGTGGCTGCCAATATCTCCATCTGGTTAACAGAAACACACACACATTGACTGATGAAGGAAGTGATGTGGATCATCTGGCTCGGATGCTGCAGTGGCAGTCAGGAGTCGGTCATGCTGAACAGCAGCACCAAGTTTGTCTGGAGTTTACTTAACTCCTCTAAAGCAGTGCCTGCCTACTCGAGACTTAAAGAGAGTGAATCTTGTATTGGGTTACACTGAGACTGGCAATTCGGCTTTTTGAGTGACATAATTGTGTTTACATGGTCATTCAAGAGCAGATACGAGCTATATGCGTGCAGGGACCAGGGATAACAGGACTCAGCCGTGTGTGTGTGTGTTTTCTCTTCAAGCACAGGGCAATCAAATCAATTACATGCTAATACCACAATGAAGAGACACTCGCAGTACTCCATGTACGCATAGTGTTTATGTGTCTGCCAGTTTGTGTGATTATTTTGTGTTGTTTTATTTTATTCTACTTTAAGTAAAAACAAAAAAAGCAACAGATATGAAAATCAATCTGCTCACAAACAGCACATGCAGTCCCAGAGTAATGGATGAGCAGATTTATCCATGTGGTGCTTTGAAAATGAACATGAGTGCTTTAAACTCTACACAGAGAAACTGAATACAAATGTAACATCAGCAGCAGCATCCAGAACTCATTGTAGACGGGAGGATGTTAGTGGATAAAAATGTTCTCCTTATCTGATGGGGGCATAGAGTTCAATTGAAATCGAATTAGCGATGCAGCACTGTATGTAAAGGAAAAAGATAATGGGCTGTCATATAGCTACAATGGGGTTTCTTTTCCCTCCAGCATTTAATGTCCTCATATGTTTCTTTTATTATGCTCATACAACATTTAAGTTTGACTTCTAGTTGATTTTGTTCCTAATAAGCCCCTAATGTTAACACATTGCATATAAAGAGAAAAGTAACAAACTCAAAATTGACCGGTGACTGACAAATAATGAATCACCTCCAGAGCCAGAGAAATGTTCTGGTTTTCATTTTCATCAATACAAGAGAAACATATGGTCACCAATACCAAACAGCATTTAAGTTGCTGTTGAATGTCGCTGTCCACCCCTCTCTCTCTCTCTTCTCCCTCCTATATCTCCTGTCTCCTTTGGAGCGTTATCAACCACAACGCTGACTTAAATCCGCTAATGAGCTGGAAAAGGTGGTAATTCATAGCGTCATAGCCTCATTTTCCTTTTCGCTCCACATGACAGTGGAGCATTTCACAGCGCAATTGCTGATAAAGCCCGATCGCGCACCTCTCCAGTCTCATTTTTAGTGCTGTTTGCCAGCTGGCGCAAGGGTCGTGCTTTTTTTAGGCTTTTTAGTGGATTTCAAACCTTAATGGCTAACGCTGACATCAAGGTAGATAAGTGGTTTCCTAGCTCCTCTGTATGGATTGATGAAGACAGGACGTGGAGCTAAGAGTTGTTTATCAGTCTCAGCTACAAACTTGCAGAGATACACACACACAAAAACACACACCCAACCCACAAGGACCAACGGATATGTACAGATAGCCAAGATGAGCTCATGCACACACACACAGACAAGTACACACTTTTTTTCCTTTCAGCCGAAGGCTTTCAGCTGTCACTTAATGGCAGCTGGCAGGTACAGGCAGGATTTAGATTCTCATCGCTGAAGCTCTGTGATGGCTATATATTAGTATGAGAGAAATACAAGTAAAGCCCTATAACATAATTAACAGCCTATAGGCAGGTGATCAACATCTGCCTGTCAAGATGTTGAACTGTGGCTTCTTGTGAGCCAGTTACAACTTGAACAAAACCTTAAACCTTTCTTTAACCTCAGAAAAAGACAGTACATGGCGAGAGGGCTTTTTACACAGCGGTGTAAATTATAGATTATGCTTTATGATAACAAATATGAAGTTGCAACAGAAGAAGTATGACAGGCGTGGCAAATGAGTGAAAGGAAGACACACTGAGAATCTGGTGAGAATATGAGACTCTCACTAACCCTTTACCTTTGACACACTTCAGATTTAACTGCCACTCATCCATGCAAACAGCTTTCTTAAAAAAAAAAAAAGAATGTACCTCTCCTGACCTTTACCAGCAGAGCCCCATTCTTTTTGGAGAGGTTAACATGCAAAATACTTGCTCTAGTTCTAGTTCTGGTTAGAGCAACAGTTTGGAAGTAAGCAGTGATGGGAGCATAGAAATGAATAACATTTTACTCAGATATTTAGGAACAAAAAGACAACAACAAATGTCTGAGTTGTCAGACAAGTTGCTGAAATAGGATTTTTTTTGTCTTTTTTAGGTATATTGACATTTGTCAAGCAAGAAACACTGATTCCGTAGGTGTTGGTTGACGTTTTATGCAACCTAGTAGATTTGTACTTTTAAGCTCTCCTTTGCATTCAGCATCTGCAGAAAGCTCTTTGATGGTGTCAGCTGGAATTTGCTGGATGGGTGGAGGGAGGGTGGGTTGAAATAGCAAAGCTCTGGGAACCACGACAGTGTGCAGAAGATGAAGGGAGGGAATGTGGAGAACAGGGTGGGGGCCGCTGGGGGTGGGGCAGGGGGAACGAGAGAGACGGAGAGAGCTGGAGGCACAACGGCATAGGAATGCAAAGAATTATGAGGTTGCATTGGCATCGAATGGAAAATAAGTAAAGTAATCGAAGTAATGGTGTGAGTGTGTGCAGTCTGACCTGCCCGCTGTTGGGGCTTGTTTGTTAGGGTGCTTTGTTGTGGTGTTTGTGGTTAGAAGTGTGTTGATGTTAATTAGAGATGCATGTTAGGCAAGTTTGTGTCTTTGCGTAAACGATGTGTGCATTTATGAATACACCAGTTGAATTTAGCTTCATGTTCATAAACTCGACATTGCACAGCCCCAGTTTGTCTTTAATTTCTCGCCTTGTGCTTTGAAGCCTGTTTATGTTCAGGTTCTGTGTGTGATTTACGCTGCAGCCACTGAGAAGAGAGCGAGCTGGAGGAGGGGAGGGGGGGTGGGCGAGGGGTGGAGAAATCGATGATACCTTCAGTTTTTTATTTATGGTTGCACCAAACCCCGGCACTCTCAGCTGGATGAGGAGCTTGCCTCAGTGTCGGGAGAGGGAGGTGGGTAGGGGACCAGTGATGAGGGGTGACAGTGTGCCGAAGGAGAGGTGGAGAGGGCTGAGTCAGGGGCTCGGGGTGGGGCAGAGGACAAATGGTATGAAATGTGTGTTGATAGATCTAAAGGTTATAAAAGGCCAGGCGACTGAGAATCGATGCAACATCACTCACTGCAGACTGTAAGTTAGTTTTATCTCCTGTCACTGTGTGTTGCTCACTTTGCTCATGACGTGGCTTTCATCTGGGCCAAGTGTGTGTGTGTGTGAGGTTGTTTTTCTCAAGGGAGCTGGCAGCTAACTGCAGGTATGATCTCCTACGACTGCGCCATCACTGCAAATATGTGATGCTCATGCAGTGGCAGACGAATGTTAAAGTACATTACATTAAAAGACGCATTTTCCCACCTGTGTTGGCCTTAAAAAGAACAGACCTAAGCCATCCATTCACCAGGAAAACCAGCTTAGTGAGATACTTCACATATAATGTAATTATGCTACAGGGGTGCAGCCCACTGGTACTGTTCAATGCCCTGGGGCCTTTTTGGGTGGAGTTTGCTTGTTCTCCTTGCACCTATGTGGGTTCATTCCAGGTACTCCACTCCCCCCACAGTCCAAAGATTTAGGTAGATTGAAGACTCTTAATTGCCCGGGTGTATGAACTTGTGAGGACATTGGCATATAGAGATGAACAATCTTGTGATAGACTGGCAAAGTGTCCAGGGTGTATTCATCCCATGTAACATGGTGTAGGCGAAGGATGGATGGTGGTGCTACAGGGAGACAGTTTGAAACAGTATAATAGTCGCTTATACAGTGTCAGTGTCAATGTCCAAAGCTTTACAGCTAGAATATTTTTATTGACAGTCTCTCAATCCCTCAAGGATTTGTGGTGAATCTGATGTGTTATTATTACCTTGTACTCGGCATGCTCCCTCACTGGCATTGGGGTTTAGATGAGATTGCGGTCTCTCTTTTCAAATGTGAAAAAAACGATAGTCGCAGCAGGTTCAAGGAAGAGTGAGAATGATGGTTTTGTCAGTGTTCCTGCATTGATAAACCAAAACCCCTAAAGGGTGGCTAGACCTCAGAAAAAGGTGATTCATCATCATCCTAATGCAGCCTGAGGTCGACTGTGTGATCTGTCTTTGAACCCTGTCTTTGTCTCACTGTTTTTCAGGGCCCCTTGAGCCTCATTTCACAGAGTGCATATCAAGGGACCAGGAGACCTTCCGCTGTTGGTGGAGTCCAGGCAGTTTCAACAACCTGTCCTCGCCGGGAGCACTCAGAGTCTTCTACCTTAAGAAAGAGTGAGCGTGATCTCCAAAGTAGATGCAGCCAAGTCATTGTTTTGCATGTGTAGCAATTAATGTTATTTGTTTCCCCTCTTCAGCTCTCCAACCAGTGAATGGAAGGAGTGTCCAGAGTATAACCATTCGAATAGAGAGTGCTACTTTGATGTAAACCACACATCTATTTGGATCCGCTACTGCGTGCAGCTCCGTGGCCAAAACAACGTCACCTATTTCAGTGACGACGACTGTTTCACTGTGGAAAATATTGGTCAGTAACCCTACATATGTTTACATATGTTTATTTTTACATTGTTAGGCGAATGCTGTGTTGAATTTTACAGTGGAGCATGGTCTAGTCTGATTATAGATTACCTGCACTGCGGGTTTCCAGGAAATAATTCTTACATATCAGCAAAATGTCACATGCTTGTCAATATCGGATCAAGTGTCAGACACACTTTGTTTACAGGGTAAATGTTTTGATGTCTGATGGTATTTATCTAAGGAGGACTATAGACAACACTGATAGATTTTCTATCATCACATGGCAGTGTCATATGTTTGGTAATATCTCTCCCATGAAAAAAAAAAATTATCTCTTCTCATGTGAGCAAGTTGATTATTGGCATGTTTTCAAAGATACATTTGGATGGAGTTTTTTTCCAAACCACTGAACATGCAGTGTATGTAGGGTTGGAAAAAAAAGAGTATAAATGGTCGGTTGTTTTGGTCTGACCCTTCGTCCAAAAAATTGAATTCATATCTCATCAGCTGTTGGCAGCGTCTCCAGGAAGATTGTTGTTGATGAGTCACAATCCTTGTGTTTTTAATTAGCTCCCTGCCTGTGCTACCATCAGGTCAAAGTTTCCTCTTTTGCCTTAGAAATAACAGTTTGCAAAAGAGTTTTATTTATTTATTTAATTAACACAATAAATTTAACCTCATCCTCCCCACACTAATCTCAGACTAAAACATAAATAGTCACTGTATAAAAAAATATTTTGTAACCTAACCAGCAAATTGCGAGATACTTTTCAGTTGTTTGTGTCCGCATGCATTTTTAAATGTATCAATTCGATAGGACATATATAGTTGTCTCACTAATGAAGTGCATTCAAAGACACTGAATGAATTCATGAATGCTCAGTTGTTTTAATCGCTTGGCATAGTTTTTGTTTAGTTCAAACTGAACTTTTACCCTTGTCCCCACAGTGCGTCCTGACCCACCAATGTCTCTGAACTGGACCCTCCTGAACCTAAGTCCCACTGGGCTTAGTTATGATGTCATTGTCGACTGGGAGCCCCCGCCCTCTGCAGACGTCAGGGCGGGCTGGATGCGTCTTGAGTACGAGATCCAGTACAGAGAGAGAAATTCCTCAAACTGGGAAGCAGTGAGTATCTTTTACTTGCTCTTGAATTCTTTCTCTTTCTCTCTCTCTCTCCTTGTGTGTATGCTTTTGTGCATGCACAAACAGTGCTGCATGTACTAACAGATGTAAACAGACGCCTCAACATTTAACAAAACACCCCTCACAAATGCAAACAATCATGCACCCCCTTAAAAGTAAATTGTAGGTAGCTCATAGAGGCACAGTGTCGTGTTTCCTTTCCCCTCCCCCATTTAAAGTGTCGTGGCTAAACAGCAGTGTAGCTCTGTTGGCAAGGCAGTGGAAGTTAGAGCAAGGCCCTCTGGGAAAACACAGGCTCTCTGAAGGAAGTGAAGGGAGGGATCTGTAGGTCAGAGGCCACGGGACCTTGAACAGGCTCATATTCTTTACCGCCTGATCAGCTAGTCAGTCGAATTCAGGACTTGGAAACCGTTAAAGAGTCTACTATTATAACAGCATGTGCTCTGTCTAATGTATCTGAAATGACTCAACAACTCCACCTTTGGAAAGGTCAGAGTTACAGGTACCAAAAATAAACATAGAGCTTCTGCCACTCTTAAGCATGAGTCAGCTCCAGTGTTTCTGTCTGTTCCGATTTAAATAAAAGTCAATTGTTTCTAAAGCAGTTTTTTGTTTACTTTCCCTTTCTCTCTTGTCCTCCTGTGTGTCTCTGTGTTTTAGTTGGAGATCCAGCCGCGCACCCAGCAGACAATCTATGGGCTGCACATAGGAAAAGAGTATGAGGTGCGCAGCCGCTGCAGGATGGTGGCCTTCACTAAGTTTGGAGAGTTCAGTGACTCCATCTTCATTAAAATGATGGAGGTCAACAGAAGAGGTAAATTCATGGTGGCTTAAGGGTGGAACACCAGTATTTTGGTCAGATCAAATATGGCTGACGGTTCAGACCGACAGGATGCATTGCTTTGGACAACCTGAAAATATGGATTCTATTTCATGGTTTGTTTTTGTTTATCTTTTTTTTTTTTTAGAGACTACTTTCCCAGTCACACTTATTCTCATTTTCGGGACTGTGGGCATCCTCATACTCATCATGCTGATTTTGGTATCTCAACAGCACAGGTAGGGCATCTTCTGTCTGACACTATGGCAGTGACAACAGCCAAGTTGTTTGATAAATTCTTGCGTTCAGTGATGTGTCACACCACACATACTCTCTCTCACACACACACACACCAAATACTAACAAATACTGTGAACAGATTGTATTCATCATGTCCTCCTCTTCCCTGCCGCTTCAGATTCATGATGATTGTGTTGCCACCTGTTCCTGTGCCCAAAATTAAAGGCATCGATCCAGAACTCTTAAAGGTAAGTTTATCTCAGTGTTGTGTTGTTATTCTCCTTTGTCTTTTATTCAAGATGCCCTATGTCTAGCCTGTTTGGAACCACACAGTAAAATATCCCCTACACACATACTTCTTCAAATGTTTTAATAATTACAATAACAATTTGTAATGAATCATCTTAATGCATTTATTCTACAAATCAAATGCCAGCTGCTATATTGTTGTCAGATCATTTTCTAAAGGATCTAATACATACAGTATAAAAGTCCTTGTAAAACACATGCACGAGAACTGAATTTGTAGCCATCAATAATTCATTGCATTCAACACGTGGATTTGTGCATTGTTTATTCAGTAGAGTGATTGTATAAAGTGCTGTGTAACCACAGGGTTTTTTTTTTCACATTTCCATTGAAATGTTTGATTAAAACCAGACAGTCCCAGGCGTCCGTGTAGTTCAGTCGGCTGAGGCACATTAGGCCACGTAATCATCACACCACCCACTGTTCATCTCCCAATCGCTGTTTGTTTATTGTGTGTAAACAATAAAATAAAAGAAAAAGAAAATAGTCCATAAATTATCTGAAAGCACAAGGGCAGGAGGACCATGAGGGATAATAAGACATGAGGAGGGTCGTGGTTCAGCGATATGTTGTGGGTGTATTTATGTTAGATGGTGTGGGATGCATATAACAGGCAGTCTGTTTGCACTTTATAAATTCACCCCTGGACACCAGAAAGCATTATTATGTTATTTATATTTGAATTGATAACATAATAATGCTTTTAGCTGTATGCACCATTTCTCCCAGCTTGATGGCGTCCAGTCGCTATCTTGGACTGACTTGAAACTGCAACGAACAAACCTACAGACTCCACCTTGAAAAAACGTAATTGCCACAGCTGTATAGAGCGGTTCTCAAAGTGAGGTCCAGGGACCCCCAGGGGTCCTTGAGAAGGTTCAAAGAGGTCCCCAACTTTTTCTTGAAATTTTATTTTTTTCTTTTCCAGAAATATTACTTATTTTTTTCAGAAATGTCTCTAAATTACTCCAAACATTCACCCCATTAAAAAAAAAAAAAAACGTACATTGACTAACAAAAAGTAACGTTATTCAGTCTCAGAACAAATATTTGTGTATTTCTGGTGACTGTTTAAAAATTTTGTCCAACGGGGGGGTCCATTTGTGTCAGTTTAGGGGTCCTTAATGTAGACCCACTAGTACAGAGAATATAACTTTTATTAATGCAAGGATTTCACTCAAATTTTGCACATGCAGAAAGGGAAACTGGACGAGCTGAATTTTATCCTGAGTGGAGGTATGGGTGGCCTGCCCACGTATGCACCAGATTTCTACCAAGACGAGCCATGGGTGGAGTTCATTGAGGTGGATGCTGAGGATGCAGACACTGGGGAGAAAGAGGATAACCAGGGCTCAGACACCGAAAGGCTCTTGGGTCTGCCCCAACCCGTGAGCCACCACATGAACATTGGCTGCTCCAACACCATCAGGTACTGCACAGATTCTCATGTGAAGACATGGTGTCATTGGACCGGACGGCTTTTGCAAGTATGAATTTCATATCTGTTTTTTCACCTCTTCCAGCTTCCCTGATGATGACTCAGGCAGGGCTAGCTGTTACGACCCAGATATGCCCGACCAAGACACCCTGATGCTGATGGCCACCCTGCTGCCAGGCCAGCCCGAGGACGGAGAATCTTCCCTTGATGTCGCAGAAAGAGACCCTACCCCAGAGAGAGGCGAGACGTCCCTCGTCCAATCGCCAACCACAGGACCCCAGACTTGGGTCAATACAGACTTCTACGCCCAGGTCAGCAACGTTATGCCCTCTGGAGGTGTGGTGCTGTCTCCTGGTCAGCAACTCAGAATCCAGGAGAACAGCTCAGCCACAGAAGAGGAAACAAAGAAAGGAAAAGAGAGTAAGAATAGCGAGGAGGCAGAAGAAAAGAAGCAGAAAGAGCTCCAGTTTCAGCTGCTGGTAGTGGATCCTGAGGGAAGTGGCTACAGCACAGAGAGCACAGCCCGGCAGTTCAGCACTCCCCCTAGCCCCCCAGCACCCCTCGAGGGATACCAAACCATACACCCTCAGCCAGTGGAGACCAGACCTGCAGGCACAGTGGTGGATAATCAGTCACCTTACATTCTTCCTGACTCTCCCCAGTCCCCATTCCTTGCTCCTGTTGCAGACTACACGGTGGTACAGGAAGTGGATAATCAGCACAGTCTGCTCCTCAATCCCCCTCCCCACCACTCCCCCCCTCCCTGCTTGCCTCAGCACCCCCCCAAGGCCCTACCTGCTATGCCCGTGGGATACATCGCCCCAGACCTGCTGGGCAACCTCTCGCCGTGAAATTACACAACACAAATGAACCCTTTTTTTTAGGTGTAAGGTTGATTGACCAGGAAGTCCCCTGCAGTCACAAAAAAAAGCCTGTTTCTGCCTGATCCACGCTGGAAACCAAAAAAATACCGTAGCACACAGCGTAGGTGAGAGTGTACAGGTGTTTTCAGAGGGTGCTGAAAGGGAGACATGAAAAGCTATATGATGTATTCTCAGCTCTTTCAACTGTGCCACATCAATTAATTGATGCAGAGCCTACCAAAAGTAAACATTAAAAAAAATACATAAATGCACAGTTTGCTAGATTTGCTGACATCCATGCACACAACATGACTGTGATCGTCACGAGTCCAAAAATCACTAGCTCACTGCTTTTGGATCTCATTACATTGCAATGACATTGCTGAAGTCTTAATCTCACAGAGAGATGTGAGTGTATGATTGACAGGGCAAGCACATTTTAGTCGTATTTTTCATACCACACCGTGAAAAAGTCATCGCTGATGTTGACGCCTCTTGCTGGCAGAGGTATTTCACTGCTCGATCGTGGCTTATTTTGTATTCTTAAAATTTCTTATTTCATCGTGTCATCGTATTCGTACTTTTGCTAGAGATATATTTTTATACAAAAAGGCATTAGCTAACGGAAAAATCTGACCTAAAATACAGTTGGAAACACAACTATGCATTTCTATCTTGCATTCCTGGCTTCATTTCTCTCAAAGACATGCTGTTCATATTTCCATGATGTAGTGGCCAAACTGAGTATATGTCATGAGATTTAGCTCCAAAAAACCTTACAGTTTAAACACAGATATCACTCACAATGACAACAAACATTGTCAACTACTAGTGTATACTATTACATTTCTTTCCTACCACGTGGAATGTTGAAAGGCATTCTGGGAAGTGAAGTTCACTGGAGGATAAATGGTTGATAGACATACAATTTTAGCATACTGATAAATTTGTGATTATACAAATCCCAACAACTTTATTTTTACCCTGAGTCAATTTTTACTAATTTTGACATGCACATCATACTGTGAACATACCTCCCTTACAGCGCTGGATGGCAGCTCCTCTAGTAAGTGGAAGGTTATATTCAGATTCAGTCACAATTGGGAGCTGCTCAGTGCCTCAGTGCACTAAGCACAACCAAGTAAGTGCCTTGCTCAAGGACACATTGATATGGTTATATATCAAAAGGGAACACCTGGCAATTCAAAAATAAAAAAGTACAGGTACTGCGTTATATATCCTGTTACAGCAGCCGCGTCTCATCCTTTCAACCAGCACTCACTCATAATCACATTGAAAACCTTTATTCTCTTACTTCTCATGTTGCATAGTTATTGCAGGGGCAGCACCTGCAGCAAGTTGAAAGACTGTGAAAGTATGTAATAGCTGTAATTACCTAACATGTTATATTTACTATCTGCCATGCACACAGTGTTAACAAACAGTGCCTATGATAGTGTTACTGGCTTGCCATATCTGTGCTCAGGCATGCTTTTCCAAGTAGAATTTGTGCATTTATGCATTGCTATATAAGCAAGAGCTGCTATGCAGGTAAATTGGTGTAAAGCCTCTCTGTAAATTTACTACTAAAAAAAATGCACATATACTAACACGGTAACATGCATGCACAACATACAAACACTACATCATAAATATTTGCCTTAATCGAATCATTAAATTCAGCCCTTTTGACATAGCCATAACAATTATGTGCTGAAAATTGTCTAAGAAAACAGTTGTGAGAATTTTTTCGAGGCCATTCATCTGTATTTTGCACGTTTCAGATAATCCTCAGTAAAGTTACCACAGGTTCAAACCAAAAATGTTGATCAACGCAAGGTCTTGTGTAATAGAGAAAAAATGTAACAAAAAAAAAAAAATAATAGATGCAAGTCTGGTACAGTTGGGAATATATATGTGTGTGTGTAAACAGGCACACATTGTGCCCCCATGCTTTTCTCAGAATCTCCAGATTTATATCATAATTGAGACAGAGTCTATTAATCAATTATTCAGTCCATTGCTGTGTAGCATAGGCTGTCTCTTTGTTCATTGATTGTGCAAGCTTATTATAAAGGAAAATGAATCCTTTTTGTAAAGGTTTTAGGTTCCTCATATGTTTTCATCCTATGAATTCTATCATAAAGACTATGACAATATGCCTGTGACAAACACAGCAGCATAGCATACTGTGTACAATAAGCTATTGAAGCTTTAGGGTTGTGCGAAATGCATGGTATTGTGATGCAACACGATGAATCTTCATTTCAACAAATCTATGAATGAGTCAGAGTTGAGCGCCTCTCACCATAAACAGAACGTACTTCACAGTGCAAAGGAAACGCACCCTGCCTTTGAATTATGTTGTTTTGCACTCATCCCTGAGATAAGCAAGCTGGTGACTCAGATAGAATAGGTCTCTTGTCCTAGACAATCCCATAACAAAGAGAGACAAAGAGCCATGAAATGACTTTTTTTTCTGAAAATGTGAATATGATAAATATGTGCCATTTTTCTCTCTCTGACTCTGTCTCTCAGTGTTCTGTTGTTACTGCCCTGTGCCGATGATTCCAGCAAGTCAATGCTGTTGCAGAAATGTCTTAATATATTTACTAGTGCTGTAAAATTACAAGTATATATTTTTCATGATACTAATCACAGTGTATTGCTGCTCGGTACATGTGTTTTTCCTGCATTCAGCCTTACTGACTTTATTGTATACAAATCTAAATGAACTGGAGGAGAAACAGGGAGGTCCGTGGTCTGTTCAATGCAACTGTTTTGCTATTTTGCCCCAGGATCAAGTTGCTTAATGATGTTCATCCAACTTTGACAGTGTTCACACCCATCCAAAGATCCCAAGTAGGCTTTCTGTGATTATGAAGGAAGATCAGATGATGGAAAAAGCACTGTTAAGGTTTTTGTTTGTTTGTTTGTGTGTTTGTTTTTCTTTAGATGTACTGTGGTGATTGTGAATGTGTGCAAACTGGAACATATGATGCAACTATAATATTAAGGAAGAGTTGTGGGGAAAAAAATCTCTGAAAGTGTTCAAGCGAGGAAACAGAGGATGGATTGGGAGGTGCTTTTATTTGTATAGGTGTTTACTACATTGTGTCTGCATTCTCTTTTTTTTTCTTTTTTTTGCAAGGTCACAATGAGCTCATTCTTAATGTAGTGTTAAAGTTTGCAGTTGTTATTTCATGCTTATAAATGTTACAGACACTTTAGAGCAAGCACTTTGTACACACACACATACATACATGTATATCCGATGTTTAAAATAGTATTCAGATTTTGTATCTTGGAATAAATCAAGTCTATAAATGTTATTATAAAACAGCATTATGTTTTTTATTCAGCACAATAATCAGACAAATGAGGAACCTACAATACCAATAAGCTTCAGTTTTGTTCTACAGAGTCTATGTTTATAGGACATATTTTACACTACCAGAATGATAGGATGATGTACTGTAATGGAGTATTTAATATTTGCTATAAAGATTTATGGATAGCTAGAGCTGATAGATATAGTCTTTTATGAAGTCATATCATGAATATATGCAGAGTGAAATAGTTCTACTGTAACTACAGTCTCACATGTCTCCCACCATGTGATTTAAGCATTTCATGTTTATTATGGTGCATTTTGATGGGGGTATTTTCTTTTCATTTTCTTTTTTTATAGAGTTTGGCCTCCAGCTTTTATTTTTTTTGGTTTTGTGTAAGTTCAAGGGGGTAACTTTTTGTCACTCTGTTAAGCCTGGAAATGATCACGAGTGCTGGAATTTGTGCTGGTACTCAATTTTCATCAAACAAAAAAAATTATACCTGATATTTCTCAGCTTGTTGAGGGAGAAATAGTTTAATTCTTGACTCAAATTTTGCGGTATACAACTTGTATATATGTATATGTAATGTACATGTATGTAAGTTCAGTGGCTCCAGTCTATATTTGTATCAATGTGTAATTTGTTTGTTTGCTCAGAGCCCTGACACAACCTCCATTACCTGGTCTGACTGCAGTGGATGGGGCAGCATGACTAATGTGTGCGCTGTTCTTCTCTGACATGTCTCATCCGGCTTCATAAAACTGGAAATATTCAGCATGTCAGAATTAAAAAACAGCTGCATTGCGGTCTCAAGTGTGTAAACCACAGCACCGTAACTTATCAGTTTTCATTGGCTTGGTGAATTGCCCCCTTCTCCCTCTAACCAGTCCTTGCAGTCACTGTCCTTGTCTCTCTTTTTTTGGCTGTTGTTTTACTCAAAGTCAAGAACTGTGTTGATCTTAAATGATTTGATATTGTTCTCTTACCAGCTGAGCCTTTCTGGTGTTGTACCCTATGTGTGATTGATAAGCTCTCAAACAAGTTACACAATAAATGTACATACTGCAACTTTGATCATGTTGTACTAATTTCTTTGGCCATACGATGTCTTCAGAAAATAGAACTCATTTTTAATTATTATTGGTGGTTTCCAATGCATCTTTGTGGTTTTTTTACAGAGCTCAGCACATCCTCCAGGTTGTGGCCTCCACTGTGAGTAAGAGCCATTATGTACTTTAAACTAATGATCCAATGTTAGTGTTGGAAATGCAACGGCAAATGAAACAAATTAGATTTCACCCGGTTATCAAGATCATGTTACTGATTATAATTTAGAACAGCTTTCCATCGTGGATTCAATTCAAAATGTGACTTGCCAAACTCAGACCACAAGACCTTACCTCAATGCCAACTGTGTCATTAAAAGTACACAAGCAACTCTCTGCACAGGAAAGGTCAGTTCAGATCAGCGCTCTGACAGAAAAACGTTGTTAATGAGGGAGAAAATGTACAGCCCGCTGTGGTCCGAGAGTTCAAAATGCAAATAGATTTGTGAATGCATGTGTATGAGAGAAGAGGAGAATAGGACTTGTGTGCATGTATGTGTGCTGGGCTGTGGGGCGAAGAATGCATACTTGTTGTGAGCAACAGAGAGGCACTTTGTGTGTGAATGAGTTCACAAGTGTTAGATTCTCTCCCTCTCTCTCTCTTTCCCTCTCTCCGTCTCTCTCTTGCTGGGGTAAGTGGAGAGGAAACGGCTGCAGAAACAGTTGTGCATCAGGGGGAAAGCATATCGGACAATTAAGACAGAGGCTGTGTACTGCACTGCTCTGTGTGGGGCTGATTGAATCAGAGAGACAGCCACTCACAGCTCTTCGTCTCAGGACATTGCAGGTAATTACCCATAAGTCACTGTTCCCCTGTATTGGATCTTCAGTCCAATTACGCCCACACAAGCAGTCCGCCTCGGTCTCATTTATTACCTCCGGTTGCTTGTTGACCTTTTCAGACACACTGTCTGACAGGCAATTCGGATACATTACATCGAGCAGGGGGTGTTACACTTTAAGTCTTAAAAACAATTTCACAGGTTTTGAGGTGGATGTTGACATCATTATGTAAGCGTTAGCACAGGAAGAAAAAAAAAAGAGCCCCCCTTGGCTGAAGGCTTAGCGCAACATGTATCCAAATCACACAATATCACACAAACCATATTTAAATAGAACAAATAAAATGTTGTTTTCTTGATTCACCATCTGTGACCAGAATAATTAGTGTAAAAAAAGTGATATATAAAAAGAAGAATATCATCAGTCTACAATATGTGCATGTGTCCCAAACACAAGTAGAGGTATCAAATATAATGTAAAACTGCAACTGAGTGATCTAACAAGAACTCACATTCAATACAGACCACTCAGAGAATATTTAATGCTGGCTCTGTGCTGCACAGCATGGGTAGGACAGCTTGAACAACTGGATTTGTAGCTGGATTTGTTAGAACATGTATGACAGGGATATATTACGGTAAATTAAACAGTTGTGCAGAAGGATGATTTGAAGTGAGAAGGTCCTCTGTTTTCAGTTATTCTGGGTGGAGTTGGGTTGGTGAGAACAATTACTATCAATATAATCAACAGATAGCTGTTGGGAGGAATAGCAGTGATTTGTTGTATGGAGCTTCGCTGCCATCTTCTGACAGATATTGTCAGAACAGTTTCAGTGGAGGGTTAAATATAAATCTCCAAAATGTTCAGAGGGAAAACAATTTTAAAGATGTAACATCATAAGAGATGTAAGGATTTAAGAAGTGTATCATTTGTGTGGCAATGGACTGGCCCAGGCATGAAGGTTTTTATGAAGATCATAAATGTACAAGAAGGGTAATATGATCCCCGTGCTTTGTTGAAGTCACATGTGTCTAACTTCTCAAGCACGTGCAGGATAGTTGCCAAATTCCACCAAGATCCCCCACGCCCACCTCTCCACCCCCACCACACACACGTGCACACACAGTGCGCACTGTAGCTGACCCCACCATTCTTCTCTTACAGCAAATCCTTAAGTCAGCATGCCTAAATATACTAACCATTGTCAGCTTTTACCTTTGACATCGACAGACACACACACACACATGCACAAAAAGTACACAACCATCTTTATTCGTCTCTTCTTTACCATCTTGGACATCTCAACACACGGTACAGTTCTCTGCGCAGACATCAGCTTTTCAGGGTGACTGCCGTCTTCCCACCGAAACCTTCATTAAGCGCAGAGTGTACTCCAACTGTTATTCATTGCTTTACTCTCTTTTTCTTTCTACATTACCACAGACATTAAAAGCTTTGTGTTATAATTTCTTCGAACAAGCCTTGTATAAATGTGCAATTGGTGGCCTACATACTAAATCTAACAAACAAAGATAAAAGGAATGCCAAATACTCATCGTTTGAAATGTGCATTTTGAAAAGGGAGAAAAAAAACAATATACCTGAGATGTGCTTAAGCTTGTGGATGTTATCAACTTGTGCAAAGCTAAAATTGTCACTAATACTGTGATTTTACAGTATATAGTCAAGGATAGTGGTCAGTTGCGTGCCCTACAGATAGACACATCACTGGTATAAAATGTTTGTTAAGGTTTTCTTTTACATGTTTTGGAGTTTTTCAGTAACAGGCCAGTGCTCTCAGGTTTTCCCAACAACACTGTAGCATTTATTTAAGCTTTCTCCAGATTTCTGGTGTTATTTCTTTAAATTGTGCCATTTTTCTAATTTTATTTTTTCTAGTATTCTTTGATACTGCATTCTGAAATATTTTAAGTGTTTATCATGTTCTTTAAGTAACCCCTCTTCTCTCTCCTGCCAGACATCATACAGACGCCACTAGAGCATAGTTTCTGCGCCTGGTTTCATAAAGGATGGAGAGAGTAGACTGGAGATGTCAACTTATTGAACATGACAACCACATTCACTCCTGGGAAAGGATGAGAGCAACCCAATGACACGCATGGTGAGAGAGGTGAAACAAGGCATACGTTTTAAGACAATCTCATCATTGGAATCTTTTACCAGATATCACAAGCTATCAATACATGCTTTCGACAATGTTTCATGTTGATGAGCCTGATGTTGGATTCAAACTATTCATCTATTCCTCTATTCATCTATGCTGTCATGAACCGCCCCATCTTTTCCCAGGGTAATACTTGTTGGTAAAAAGAGCATTCGGCCCCAGTGTTGCCGGCTGATTTTAATATGAGGATATTAGAACCAGCTTACAGCTGCTCTCATCCTCAGCTCTGAACACCTGGGGGTCAGGCTCATGGGGCTGGCGGAGTAGGTTGTCATCCTCAGCTCACGACACCTGCGGGTCAGGGTCACTGGGCTGGCTGACGAGACTCTCATCCTCAGCTCTGAACACCTGGGGGTCAGGCTCATGGGGCTGGCGGAGTAGGTTGTCATCCTCAGCTCACGACACCTGGGGGTCAGGGTCACTGGGCTGGCTGACTTGACTCTCATCCTCAGCTCACTACACCTGGCGGTCAGGGTCACTGGGCTGGCTGACCAGACTCTCATCCTCAGCTCTGAACACCTGGGGGTCAGGGTCACTGGGCTGGCTGACCAGACTCTCATCCTCAGCTCACTACACCTGGGGGTCAGGGTCACTGGGCTGGCTCAGGCTGCTGTCAGTCAGCAGGAGGCGAGCGTCACTGTCAGGTCTCCCTGACATTATTGGCTGCATCGCCTGTCAGTCCATGTCACTGTCAGGAGGCGGGCAGCGCCTCCTCACAGTGTCAGTGACCAACTGGCTGCTCACTCCCTGCCTCGCCAAACAGCCTGCGTCAGTGTCAGCATCAGCTGACCTTAAGAGAGGCTTCATTGTCAGAGCCTGCTGTCCACTGTCAGCTGTGCTTTGACTTTCACCTAGTCTTCTGTGGTGTTCAAGGCCTCTTGTGCTGTGCCATCAGGTGTATTTGCACTGCTTGTTGGGCCTGTCCTAAATCTGCCTGCTGTTGCCCTTGAGACACCCCACTATCTTGCTCTTGCCCTTGTGTTCCATGGTGATGGCCATGGCCAAAACCACGGGGGTGAACACCCTGATTATGCCCACTGTGGCCATGACCATGACCATGGTGGTGACCATGATGGTGACTATGACCATGCCCATGACCATCTCCAGCATCTCCCCCTACATCTGGGAGCCTGTCTGCACCTGGCTGTGCATCTGCTGTCCTTGTGCATTCCTCTGGGATCTCAGCGCTCTGTGGAAAAATCAGAGGAGGGAAGAGAAATGAAACAGATATGAAGGGATTTCAGTGTATGAGCTTGTTTAAATGAATGTGTAGTCCAGTGGTCCATACCTCATATGTGCAGTTCCCACACACGCGTTTGCAGTAGGTATCTTTGATTGCACCCTCAATATGACCTTGTCCGATGATGGAGTATGGGAGGGAAATGTGGTGGGTGAGACGACCACATCTGGCAGCAAAGAGATAGATAGGCATGGTGAGGTCAAAGTATGACAGCTGGCTCAAATAAATAAAGAGGAAAAAGAGAGAAATAACATCTGCTTTGGGATGAGCTCTCTGCTGCAGGTAACACACCTGTCATAAATGAGAAAATCGTCTTTCTCTCCACCCAGTATCTGCCAGACATCAGGCTGTTGCTCCTCCTGTTTGTACAGGGTGATGTTTTCAGACAATCTCTGTGCTAGCATGGCATGCAGGCGCTGTGCTTCCTCCCCCTGGTGGTTGACGACCATGTAGGTCACATCCTTCAAACCCTGTCTCTCCAGCTTCTGGCGCAGGCCGTCCACTCTGCCCAGACAGGAGAAATCACAAATCAGTTAAAAAGAACAAAGCTTGCTTAACAAACAATGACCAATAGGACACCTCCCTATGAACCAAGCTGTGACAATGCCATACTTGCAGGTTTCAAACTCACAAGGTGATCGCTATGTCATGAACACTGGCTGGCGCATGAGGGGCACATACCTGGAAGCCTGCACCAAACAGAACAGTCAGCTGGCCTGTAAAAGTGCCACCACTGTCACCTTGCCCATTGCCCCCTTCATTGGGTCCACCTCCCCTATCTTCCAGGCTTGGGGCAGTTGACAGCGAGGCCCACCCCCGTCACTCTCTGCTCCGCCCCCATGGAGCAGGCAGAGAGTGAGGAGCAGGCTGAGGCACACCCACATCTCTGTGGTGCCTCCTCACTCCCCCGATCTGTTTAACACACAGAGGAAAGAGATAGTAGTTAGGGGGAGGGAGAAATTGGGGTGGGGGTGGCAACAGAACAGGACACCAGAGGTTAATCAAACTCAGCAAAAAAAAGAGAGATTAGGATGGTACAAAGGTTCAGAGTGGGGTTACCATGTTTACATAAGTGTCCTCCTAAATTGTTCCTCTTTTCAATCAAGTTTAGCCTGGACTAAATATTACGATGTAAAGGAAAGCTCTGCAAGCAAAGCACATAATGTGAAATTCTCAAATCGGTGCTGTTTTTATTCACATTTCAGCTCACTGATGCACATAGTAAACACAAGAAAACAGCAGATAGTCTAACAAGAGTCTACAATTCCTGTAAAGCATTAGCATGTGCATGCCAAAAAGAAAGCTTAAATAGTGTGGTAGGTTTTTCACTGGCTGCGTGAGATAGGAAACAATGAAACACTGCAAGCACAACATCTTCAAACAAACTGTACTGCAAAAATCCACAAAGGTATGTGTCTTTGCATTTATCTGTTTATTTACTGACGCTGTACAAAATGGAAAACTTACTCCATTCGAAGCGATCGTATAAAATCGGACACTTACCAGTTGGTTAAAAAGTTTCCTTCTCTCTGCTCAGTTCTTCCTTGCTGCAACCCCTTGAACAAAAACAAGCCTCTTCCCCCGTTGCTCCCCCCTTTTATACTCTGCCTGTTGTTTTTCAAATCAGGAAGGAGGACAAAGTTCAGTCCCAGCTGTGTGCTGATGCCTACACTTTTCTGCAGTTAGTAACTTTTTTAATTGGAAATGATTGGCAGTAACTGGCAGTCTGACAAGTTTCTTAAGGAAAATAGAGTGAAGAGAAATAGCTGCCCTTTTAAGGGCAACTTAAAGATTTGTGATCTGGAGATTAGTGCATGCATTCCCATTGTAAATGAGATAATCTAACATCATGCAACATGAATATATGTTTTTAATTTCCAAGAAGATTGAAGAACATTGTGCAACTCTCTTGTTTACTCTTAGGACAAAGGGAGAAGTGAAAAAGACAGAGGGCGGGACTCTGGTTGGTATCCACACAGTTAAACAAGAGTCCTTCACTAAGCTCAAGTGGCATCATTCCTGCTAAATTATCTTAGGTTACTATTCACTATCTATACAAAAACAGAAGGAAACCACAAATGCTGTGTTGTTTATCATTGAATGCAAGAGATCTTACATTAGTAAATGTGTAAGTGCCAAAAGCATGTATACAAACAATGTTAAAGGTGGAATTTAATTTAGCTCAGCCGTGCAAAAGTCATAAAACCACAAAATACAGTAGCTTAATGAAAAAATAAAATGCCAGTAGCTGCAGAAGGTAACTCAACAAGAAACTCAAGCCTCAGGCACTTTTTAGATCTTGTTTCTACGTGTTTGTTGTAAAGTGACAGTTTTATCAGCAATTCTTGTAGTAGGGTGAAGCAGCATTAGTAAGTAAGTGATTAGTGTTGAACTGATGAGTTGTCTGTCTGTGGAGATATAGGCCACGTAGCTAATGCACTTATCAGGTTTCTACTGTAGGGTCATAGGCCAAATCTTAGCAGAGTTTTAACTAGGGCAGCGTGCTATTCCAGTTTATAAGATATTGTCTGAAACTATGCTGAGAAGTGAAGGGGAAGGCACACATAGGCCTACATCTTCTGCCAAGTATGTTCAGAGCATATTGTGATGATTTAGAGTGCTCTGCAGTGTTGTTTGTTTAGCTTGCATAAGGTGCTTCTTCATTATGACCAGACCACCCCTAGTGTAGCTTCACATCACAAAAGTGTTTTTGAGACAGTTGGGACAATTAATTTCCTGACACTTGTCCTGTTTCAAAGATTCTCCTATCAGGAAAACTCAAGCCACGTGCTGTAGAAGTGCCTTTTAAGGTGGTGATGAAATGTGATAACTTTGGCGTAGTCAGTCATCCGATATGACAGAAAATAACGTGTGCCCTAGTTTATTCTGTGCCCCAGTGTTACTTATTTACAGTGTCTGGCACCATAACAAGTGAGGACACACTGTCCTGAATGGACCATAAATACACACATCAGTCAGTCTAAAATACGGTAACCAGAAATAAACCTTTATGAGCAAACAGAATTCTTTGTAATTCACACTTTTCTTGCAGATTTGGTGGCACTGGACTTTCAAAAATTCATCTAGCCTAATGTTAATAGTAGCCTAGCCTAGGCTAATTGTGTGATGATGCACAATTAAAACTCTTCATCCAAGCGACTTCTAAAAAAGTTTCTAATCTTATGTGAAGGCGAGTCATGCATGTTGCATGTGCATGAATGCAAAATTTTAGGTAAGCCTACCAAATAAACTAGACACAAGGTGGGGGGGCTGAGATCAAAACCTCTTGTCTTTTATTGATGTTGTTGGGAAGTAACTCAAACAACCACAAATATAGCCTAGCTATAGATAGGCTATATATAGAATATTGCTTAAAGACAGGTGGAAAACTACAACAAGAGATGACAAAAGACATAAGACGACCCCAAAGAGAAGCAGCCCTTTGTCACTTAAATCTGTCACTGTGGCTTACATTACTTTAGGTAGCCTAAATAAAAATGTTTCCCCTTTAACATATGCTGCAAATTCGGAGGCTTATCTATGGAGGACAAGCTGATATTGTGTTTACTACGAACGAAATAGCTGGAGATTGGCAGTGTGATGTCTGTGTGATGTGAATACAGTGCTCGTATGCCGATCTCGGAGCAGTCCGTCATCACTAGAACATGTAAACCCATATGCTGTCACTAAGCAACGCTCCTCAGCGTCCTTGGCTTCGCAAAGGCTTCTGGGAATCTGAGGCTAGTGACTTGAACGACCGCCCTCTTTGGAGCTACGAGTCTAGTACACCGCTACATGCGTCGACCGAAATATAATCGTGGGACAACTTTCTGAAGCAACATAACCTAACTCAAGGTGTGCATACAGAAGGTTTGTATCGCCTACTTTGACCCACGGTGGCTTTAATCGGGAAATCTGTGTGGGAAAAGTGTATTTTAATGCGCGGTTTGATGACGTAATGTTGATTGTCAAACGCGAAATGGCGAGCGTGCTAAGAGGCCCGTTACCTGTACCTATTTGGGGTTATAACATGTTTATTTCCTCCGTTTTCCACTATCAAAATGATTACACGGGTATATCTTGTCCTGGTAAGTCAAAACCGTGGTTACATAGATTTTCGGGTATGTATAAAGGTTTGTTTTGCTCTGCGCGGTCATGTTTGCTAGTTAAGCTAACATCCAGCCGGGCTAGCAGCGCTGTTACCTGAATGAGCTCCATGTGTCACATCATGGGCTGAGTTTTAGTCCTATTTCTTTGTGTTGTGGATTGTGATTCACTCTGTTTAATTTGTCAGGGATACTATTGTTTAGGTTGAGGTTTGTCTAACCAGGTTAATTAATGGTGTGGTCATATTGGGCCCTCGCCTTGACTTCCTCGTTCTGTGCAATGTTGTTACCTTTTAGAGCTCCCGCTGTAGCAGTCTTCCTTTATTAGAGAGCACTTACGATATTAGGCTTTAATGCAAGGGATTCAGATAAGCAGTGATTAAATGTGGTTAACTTGGCTCAATTGTGTAAAAGCCAGTTGAGTCTTCTGATTTTCCTCTGTCTGCTGTAACAATTCTTTAGTCTGTAAGGGTTTAGTCTTTAGTCTGTAAGGGTTAACGTTGCCTGCTATTGGCAAAAATGTGTCATCTGAGAGAATAGGGACTGTGATGAAGGGTTGTGCAAATGCATGATGGGAAAATGTATCAAGGTGCAGCAGTTGTCAACATTAAATGTGTCATCTTGGTCATTTTGAGGTCCACTCAGACTGTATACTGTCCTGCAAAACAGAGTTTAATAACATGAAGACTTATATATTCATTTTCCAGTTTTCCCTACAGGGGACGAACAGGTAAATAATGGCGGCTGAAGTTGAGGTGGAAGTGGATGGAGGCAATGAGTACCCAGCACATTACAAAGTCATGATGGACAAACTCAATGAACAACGGCAGCTGGACCAGTTCACAGACATAACTTTAATTGTGGATGGTAAGTCGACTGGCATGGTTGGTAATGTTTATGATGTCTTCATGAAGTTCCTGAGCAACACTCATCTCCATCTTTCTCATCTTTTGCAGGACATCAGTTCAGAGCCCATAAAGCAGTGTTGGCAGCATGCAGCCAGTTTTTCCACAAGTTCTTCCAGGATTTTACCCAGGAGCCACTGGTGGAGATAGAAGGTCATATGTTTCCCAGTTTAATTCTTTAAAAAGAAACAGCAGGATTCCCCTGTAGAGCAGATACAATAACACTGAAATGTCTTGTTCTCATATGAAAACAGTTGAAGACATTAAATTAATAACTCAGAGCATAATTTTGTCAACAAGAAATGCTCTCCTGAAACCAATATAGATTTCAGTGCTTATCAGTCAGTGCAATATAAATGCTTTGGAGAGCTTGTTATTTTTATTGTTAAGCCGAACCCTCTTTTTACAGTTGGTAAATTGACACATTACTGCCCCCTGGTAGACAAACTATGTAAGGTCGACACTGTCTAACTGACCTCAAACCTACCTTTGCATTTCTTGACTGATACCAGTGTATACACAATAAGCTCACACTTATTCTATCATGGCTGATTTATCAGTTTAGCTTCAAACATGTCTGAATTCTTATGCTGATGTTTTGTTCTACAACTGGCCCCACTGTTGCTTCAGCTAAATGCTAACATAGAAATATCTTAATATGTATTTATGTAAGATCCAATCATTTGGTTTATTTTCTTGCTTACTCAGCTTTTACTCACCACTGCTCTGTAATATTCCAACAGGAGTGAGCAACACAGCTTTTAGCCAGCTGATGGAGTTCACATACACAGCCACATTAGCTGTAGCTGGAGAAGAGGAGGCCTATGATGTCTGGAAGGCTGCTGAGTATCTACAGATGCAGGAAGCCATCAAGGCACTCAATAACAAGTGAGCACACACTAATGTTTGTCACCAAATGCTGATCGAGCAGTTTATGTGCCACTCTCAGAGTTAAGTTCATGTAATTTACAAAATGTACAGGTGATGTGTTTTTCAACCTAGCAAAAGTAGTAAGTAGAAACATTGCCTCATCTCAAGAAGAGCCTATTTCGTTTTGTAGGATAAATGAGAATGCTTCAGTGGTGCCAAAGAGCAAAGGTAAAAAGAGGAAGATTGCTGAGACATCTAATGTGATTACAGAAACCCTCCCCTCAGTGGAAGGAGAGCAGGTCAGTATAATTCCTTGCAAAGTGCTAGACATTACAACTGGCTGAAATTTCAGAGGCCATCTCTGTTTCTGCCACTAAAATGTATTCATTCTTGCTGTCTGTTGCATGTAGTGAACACAACTGACCTTTACATCTGAGTGTCAAAACTGAATTTTTTCAATGTTCTCCAGGTGGAGATTGAGGTGATAGGGGAAGGGGCCATTGAAGTGGAGGAGTCGGGCTTGGAGGAAGTGGTTGACGCAGCAAAGAATGCTCAAGCAGCGTCCGATGACTCTGCTTTGGCTCTTCTTGCTGACATAACAAGCAAATATCAGCAAGGTGAACCTACGCTACAGGTGATCAAGAAGGGAGGAATAGAAGAGGTACTATTATATTTCCAGTCACAGTCAGACTTCATGTCCCCCTAGTAAATTAATTGGTATACTATGGATAACTATGAAAGGATTAACCCAAAAGATTGTTCCTGTGTTTGTACCTGACAGGAGGTCGTGTATCAGGAGGAAACGGTGACTGCCTCCAAGGTGCTGGAGAATGTCGAGATTGTAGAGGTTCAGATTTCCCAAGTGGACAACATGTTTCGCTGCAACAAGTGTGACCGCACCTTCAAGCTGTACTACCACCTAAAGCAGCACCTGAAAACACACCTGGGCTCACTGGAAAAGCCGCATGTCTGCAACCACTGCGGTAGAGCCTACACACGGGAAGGTGCCCTGAAGCAGCACATCAGCACATTTCATTTTGATGTAGAGGAGTTGTCTCGAAACCAGAAGCCCCAAAAGAAAGTGCATATTTGTGAATACTGTAAGAAGCACTTTGACCACTTTGGCCACTTTAAGGAGCACTTGCGGAAGCACACAGGTGAGAATGAAAGATTAATATAAATACCGACTGCGAGCGTGACGTGACATGCCTTGATACTGAAACACGTGTCTGTTTTTCTGATCTTGTTTAGGTGAAAAACCTTATGAGTGTCCAGATTGCCATGAGCGATTTGCAAGGAACAGCACTCTGAAGTGCCATATGGCAGCCTGTCAGAATGGGGCCGGGGCCAAGAAAGGACGCAAGAAACTCTATGAATGCCAGGTACAGTTTGTCCAGAATCATGGCCAAGCGCTTCCCTGCCGGTGCAGTATCGACAGAAAAAGCTATGTCAGAATACTTGCTCAGTGTTCTAATACTGAATGTACTGACTTGAGTTTATACTGTTTCTTAAATTCTGGTGCTAAACAATTGAGAGTTACTGCCATAGTATACGGTAAACAAATCAGCATCAAAGCAGCACCATCATAATTGCCCCACTGTAACAGCATCTTAGCCAAACATTTGCTTGACATTTGATATTGTGCTTACTATGATGCCCACGAGTCAGTCAACAGTTGAAAAAAACGAAAAGACCTCAATCCGTTTATAACTGTGCAACTAAAGTGCATGTTGCAAGGTGTTAGTCCGACTAAGAGTGGACTAAGGTCTGACTAAAACACACAGATAATGCGATTGGAAACTGGTTTTCTTTTGCGTGTAGCATATTGCATGACCTCAAACGTCCATGGACAGTGCACACAGTACAGCCTTTTGACTCTGTGGGAGCCTTTACTTCAGAAAAGCATTTCTGAACCAGCTCTATGCTCTGCTTAGAGTTCTCAACAGGCATGAAAGTTAAAACCCAACCCGGCCTGACCCACAAGTGTCTCTTGCTCTATGAGGAGTCAGCTCACAGTCATCCCCCTCTTCCCTCCACTCACTCGCTGTCAGTCAGTAGGGAATTATGTAAATATGTAAAAGTGTATGTATTGTATTTCTTAATATCGCAATATATATTGCAGATTTTTTTTTTTGCAATGTTGGTTTTTTCCAATATCGTGCAGCCCTACGAGTATAGTTGACTTAGCTCTGCATGTAAACACAATGTGTAATGTAACTGCAAAATCCCAAAGGTGTTGGACATTTTGTCAGTATACGCCTCACAATTAATTAGTAACTCTTCTGATCATCTTGTAGATAAAAGAAAGGATAATGATGATCCTCTCCGTTCTTATAACTCAGTTAGGTTTCCCATGACCCACAGTTTTCTCTTCTGCCACCCCCATCAGGTCTGCAGCAGTGTGTTCAACAGCTGGGACCAGTTCAAAGACCATCTCGTGAGCCACACAGGAGTCAAGCCCAACCACTGCACCATGTGCGACTTGTGGTTCACCCACCCAAAAGAGCTAAAGGCCCACCTCAAAGACGTCCACTCCATCGAGGACACCAAGCCAAGTGAAGAACTGGTCATTACCGACTCTGCTGCCACCGCCGCCGCCACCCTCACCATAGCAACACAGAGCATAGAAGGTGCTGAAACTGTCCTGCTGGATGATGGAATTCAGGTTGAACACGTCACAGTGGAACCCGTAGATATGATGGAGATGGAGGAGACTGCGACAGTTGTGGTGGAGGATGGCGGGGTAGCGGAGATGTGCGAGGAGGACATGGAGAGATTGAAGCAGGCCGGGGTACAGATCCAGGTGGTGCATGTGACGACAACTGAAGTCGACGGACAGCAAGTTGTGAACTCTCAAGTGGAAGTGGCGATGGAGGGGGAGATGGTGAAGGTCGAGGAAGCAGAGGAAGCGGTCGTTGTATGAGAATAATATGACTGTCTTAAATGACCTGCAGGACACTCTTTCAGTCAGGAGTGGCTGCATTATATCCTGTACCTGACATCTTCGTTTGGATACAGAACAAACACTGCATGTGGGATTCAGCATGTCACCTCATTATGTCCTGCTGTCTGCATCACATCGAATGACTCAATTCTCGCCGACATCAACCTTTGAACTCTGAGATATGAACAGAGATCCATAACTCCCTGCTAATGATGCTGTATTTATGTAAAAGACGTTTGCCATCATATCCATATTGTTGACGATTCTTCAGTGCTTCATCAATCCATTTTCATAGGGTTTTTTTTTATTTGTGTCCTTAATGTACCTCAGATTCATATTTTTGTTCTCATAATTGGGGTCACTTGCCAAGATTATTTGACAATGAATGAAATGTTGCAGCTCATATAACAGCTGTTGTATGGTGCTGATGCTCCTCAGTGCTAATACTACAGTTTTCTTCAAGCTTATTTTCATACAGACTTATGGTGTTTTTTGTAGTAAAAATTCCAACATGGAATAAAATTGATTTCCAGAATGGACTATACAGTTTGCATCCATCAACTTCGATCTTGAAGATAAAAAAAAAACATGGTGAGATACAGAAACATTTACAAATGTTTTCATCTTTATTATGAGTTGAGTTATCAGTTGATTGTTTTGGCTTCACAGTTGTTGCTATAATTCAATCTTCAACCATCTGTATGCTACCTGCCCTGCACAAATACAACACAAAGTTGTTGGCTACCTAGTGGAGCATTTAGTTACAGAGGAGCCTGATATTTTGTGAAGTTAAAACAAATACTGCACAGCATGCTCACCTGAAGAATTTATAGTTGATTGTGTTTATGTAGCCTGTTTTTACTGCTCCCAAGTGGCTAAAGAAGTCGATTAGTGTAAGTAAGTTAATCAACATACTGGTCTAGCATTTGTACAGAAGAATAAAGGTATCAGTAGGCCTACTTCAAAGTATTTTCAATCAGGGATTTTAAATCTGATAACTTTAACCAATAGTCAATTATCTGGCGCAAAGTTTTGTTCTGATTTAACTCTGTACAATTTGTGAATGAGATCCGTCTATTTATGGCAACCCCCTGTCACAATGGGAAATGCCTGAAAGTTCCTACTTACCGGTATATCAAAATAGGCTACTGATCTACCATAGGGGCAGGTTTGTTGCCTAGCTAGAAGGCTTTCCATGCTAGGGTACCCTCTGAGAAAAGTAAGGCATTAATCTTTCATCTGGTTAAAACCTGCCCCCCTGGCCCTACCTTGAACCAGCCTGACCCTTGGGCACGGAGCGTGACTTATGCGGGGTTAAGTTACCTGAGTCCCGCCGCCACCTGTCCGCCTGGACAGCTCCTGTGGTACTGAAGTCATCCTGCGGCTCGCGAGCTTTACATTCTCGCTTCTCATTGGATAAGAGGCACGCGGGAGGCGGGAGTGGGACTCCTCTAGGACGCCGCTGATTGGTCGGCGGCAACCGCCCGTCATGCGGCATTCCGTCTTCACAACAGACTTAACTCGAGGAGCAGCTGCAGCAAACACAGCACGCTCAATGTCAACGGGCACCGGGAGAGAGGATGGTTTTTACAGTGAGGGCGGTAATGCATGTCGCCACAGGTCCACGAAGAGAGTCATCCAGGTAAAAGGGATTCACAGATTTAACATGTGGGATTTTTTTTTATTTTATTTCTTGTGCTGGTAGGAATTGATAGGAAATGTGCCGGTTCGTATGGCCTGCTGCGAGGAGATGTAAACTGTTGACTGTCATTGAGCGCAGATAGACAGATCACTTATCTGATTCACTTATCGAATAAATCACGCGACCAGAGCTTTTAGGTTTGGAAAGATTAGGCTACATGTCGTCTAAAAAGAAAAGTGTAGGCCTATTTCTTAATTATAACAAACGAAGATGTCCTGGTTTTACCTCGTACAGTAGCCTAATCTCCGAAGGTGATAGAGCTCATGCCATATAGCCTCCTACATAAAATGATGTAGGGTAGTTTTCCCATAATGTCCTATATTAACATGACAGTGTTGTTTTATCACGTTTATTAGGCCTATTGTCAATTTTAGTCCTATGTTGTAGGCTAGCCTACTGCTGAATCAATGCATCACTTCTGTGAAGGGTCATTGTGTGTCACTTGGCAGTTACGCACGCACGCAAAGTATAGATCAACTTTTTGGGAGGGGGGTGGTGGTGGTGGTGGTAGCCTACACAATGACTCTGCTTAACCTCGTTTCCCCAAAGCTAGAAGACACCAGTGGACTGTCTGCTCTACCTGTTGCACTGATGGGGTTTTATCCGTCGTTCTGCAGCATCTGATAGGCCTACTACATCATCAGTCATTTTTAGCAGATTGTCTGCTATGCCATCCTCCTCCTCGGTTGGCAGGCATAGGTTGTTCTTAAGGAGTGCAGCAGTTTTATTAGCACAATTTACAACACGATTTTTTTCACAGACACGGATCAGGTTTGTCGGAGAGCAGTTTTGTTGATTTATTAAAATTAAAACATGTGGCTATGAGGAATGGAGAGGAAAGTGAACAGCTTGGAAGCAGAACTATTGGTTATAGACACTGACTGATTTATTTGCATTATGCTTTCTGTGTTTGCCGATGCAAAGAGAGACAGAGAGAGAAGAGATTTGAATGACTCAGCTGCCATATTTGTGTGTCACAATGGCCCTGCATTGCACATCTTATTTAAATGAACCATCAGGGTGCTCTACTTTGTGTCCTGTTTGAAGAAGTAAACAACTGGGATAAATTAGAAAAAAACAACAGAGAAATATTTAATGTATTGCATTGTAGAGGTATCTTTTCCCATCTGAATTCTTCATTCCAGTCAGGATAAGGAATGCCAGGATTGGTGGTTTCCAGGGCCCGAAGAAAATTTGTCCTTGATTTCCATTCTTTTGTTGTCCAGAGCACATTAAACATAGTGCATAGTTGTTGTTTTTTTTGAATAATGAATTGAATTGATAGTTTTTTTTGTAAATAACATGCAAAATCACATGGCTCTGTTTCAGTTTCAACCACCAGACGCAGGATTTACCCTGTCTTCTGCATTGTTATTGTGCTCCCTGCGTACAGTGTCATGGTAACTTTGTTGAGGCCTCAGAGACAGTTACACCTCTCTAAGTACTGGGAGTTATATGCAGTAGTATGTGTTTTGTCAGACAGTTCCGTTACACAACAGACAGTAGGAGTCAAAGTACTAAAACAGATAAACAAAATATATTTCTGAACAGTTGGCATCCTATGGATTCAGCTGACAATTTGCAAAACCAGGTATTGTGTCAGCTTCATTGCAGTCTGTGCAGCTTTGGTTTGGACTCAGAATGTCCGGAGGAAGGGACTTAGAGGTCACCCTGTTTTTTTTTGTAAATGGGAAATATTTGCCCCATAGATTCCAGAGAGGCCTGTCTTTCTGTTCCTAGGGCCCATAGTCTTCATTGTCGCAGCTCTTTCACTGTTGAGCTCTTTATTCTTGTGAGCCGTGCGTCTCAATTAACACACTGGGAAGCTTTGTGTGGAGAGAGCTCGCTTGTCTGTGTGTGTGTACGTGCACATGACTGTGCTTGAGGAAAGGGTGCATGAATGTGTGTGCGTTTTTGGTGCCTAGCCTATGTCATTTTTGTGCCTGAATGTGTAATGTGAACAGTGAAAAACAGTGAATCGGTTGGACTGAGGGAGTGGATGGGAGGCTAAGCAAGCTTTTTTTTTCTTTATAGGAAAAAACAGAGAGGAGGAACTCTGACTCTAAAGGCACAGACAGGCGTTTAGGAAAGAGTGACTAATTCTCGAGCCGCAGCTGCTGTGGATGGGCTCTTGAGTTTGCTGTTGTTGTGAGTGCGTGAAGAGGCTGCTGATGGTAGCAGTGCGATCAGCAGCAACTCTCCTCCTTCCCTTGTGGGATCCTCAGATAAATGATTGACTGTCTGGTGAGTAAGGACCCACACTTAGCAAAGTTGATTGTGTTTGCTAATGAAGGGCTGGCTGTTTACACACTCAAACTCTTCAGCATATTCATAGATTTTGAGTTGGTAAATCAGACAGAAAGGCCTTAAAAGTTATTACAGACCAAGATCTCAAATCTGCAATGTTTTCTTACTGTCTAACTAACATCTGTAAAGTGAAGTAGAGTACCTACTGTGAATTTAATTTGAGATGTTTATGTTCTACATATTCTGTTCCAATGGGACATGGTTTTTAGAGTTTTTTAAGAACAGATACAGTACATGGTCCAATTAGTGGACATTACAGATCTGGAGTTTTTGGAGCATCTACTAATGACTAATTTAACAGAGCAATCTTTCAGAACATCTTAGCCTTGCTCTAAATCTAGTGAAACTGTCCTTTAAAGTCTTGATATTTGGTCTACTAAGCAGTAATAAATGCTTTAAAAGCATTTTTGGGTTTGTTTAAAAGAGCAAATTATAAGAATCTGTCACCAGTTTGGTGAATTTCGTTGGCATAAAAAAAATGACTTTAGGTGCTTAAATCATCTTTTATTCATAACCAGACAGGCCTGATGAAGATACTGTATGTTTATTGTGTTTCTTTCCCCCCAGTGATACACTCTTGAGCCCTTTATTTCTGTATGCGTTGATGTGTGTGTAAACCTGTCAGTCCGCTCGTGCGCATAATTAACAGGCTCAGGCTCAGTGCAGCACTATAAACACAGCTTTGTGTGCTCTCTTTCTTGACACTGAGTACCAGTTAATAACTAATCCTCATCCTGAGAAAAACACAAACAAACACGCTCGTCCAGCGTCTATCACCAAGCAACCAGGTAGATCTGTTATCCAGTGAAACACAAAGCAATCGGTGTAGTCATACTCATCTATAGACCCTCGGAGGAGAAACAGATCAGCCAGCCTTGTTTGTTTTTCTTTTAGTTGCTTTACTCAACCCAAAGTTTGTATTTATGATACTTCAGTTGAAAATTGTTGTAACTGCAGGATAGTGAATAAGTGTCTGATAAGATATTTGACGCTACAGTGGCTCTGTTCCAAGACGGTTGAGAATACAATTTCCTGATGTCCCTGAACCCATCCTGCTTTCCCTCTGATTATTTATTGCATTTATCTCATGCATGGTTGTCCTTTAGTCTTTCTGTTTAAACACATAAAAGGCTGGTATTCAGGGCCTGCTGCTTTGTGCTGTAAAGCGGAGGCCTCTCCTCTCTTAGCGAGTCCTTTTAGGCTGCCTGAGATCAATGCTTAGATATTCATGGTGCAACGATAGGAAGGTGTTTGAAGGCTGGGAGCCTGTAGCACCCACAAAAGAGAATTGCTTTGATTTCCTCACGAGGCTTTAACATAGATTCATTCATCTTAATTATAGAGACAGATGAGAGAACGTCTTCCAAAACACCCGCTTAGACGACTACTTCTACTTCTTCTACACTGCACATTGTGTCATGACAAAGTTTTCCTCAGAGCGCACTAACACAGTTTGTGACAGTAATTTAAATTTAGCGTAATACTTAAAGAAAACAGCAACCACTGTGGCGCACTCACACTGGGCAATCGTACCGTGCCCTAGTATGTTTGCCCCCTAAAATCCAGATGATTTCTGAGGGAAGGATGATTTGGCAGTTGGAAGAGGTGTGTGTGAGCACGGTACACTTGGTCATGTACGGTACGGAACGACTGGCCCTAGTGCTTTGGTTGCAGCATCGGATAACAGTGAAATATGTGTCTTGGCTCCTTGCTTCAGGTCATCGTTGTGCTGATAGGTCAACCATTGCCCCAACCTCAGTTTTCTTCATGCACTTCATTCAATTATTGTAAGAGACATAACCATTACATTAAAACTGGGCTTAATTAAGAGTGTAATTTCCAAAATCCCCTGCAAAGATTTTCCTCTATTTCCAAATATGGTGGCAGTAAAAAAAAAAAAAAAAAGTAATTAAACATATTAATTTGCTGAATTGTCAATCTAGGAGACACACATTTCTGAAAAGGCAGGGCTCATCTTTACCTCAGATTCACCTTTTCTTTTTTCTCTGGGGACATTGTTAGAGCTTTGCTCTCAGAGCAGCATGCAATTATCACCAAATTACAAACCCAGACCCATGCACATCACACACATGCAGAAAGGAGTGACAGTCATCACTCAGAAAAAAAAGGTCAGTCATGCTAGTATTTCAGGTTGTAACTATCTTTTGAGTGGCAGAGAGTAATGAGGAGCATTTGTTTATCCCTGGTACTGTGGCAACCTCAGCCTTAGTTGTCCTTGGAGCAGGACTTAAGCCATAAATTAACTCAATAAGGATTACAATACACACTGAAGGACAGTAAAGCAGATAAACTGCACAGCCACTTGTGTCGACATGTGAACAGAAAGTCTTTTACATTTCACAGATGCTTGACAAGTACAGAACTGTTAGAATGATTAATATTCTGGCACACATACAAAATAAAATACACATGGAGGAAAATTTGAATAAAATAACAAGTGGGCATCTATGACAATCAAAGTTACTGTTATTGTTGTCTCTTGTGCTTCCTTCCAGGTATTCTCAGTGAACACCCGATGGCTATGCCCTGACACTATCATCTGTTCAACCTCTTTCCACCAACCCCCCCATCATCCAGCTCCTCATCCCTCCTCCTCAACCTGTGGCCTATTTATACCCTGGAGAATCAAAAGAGCCCATTAAAGCTCCACAGACCTCTTCAGATACACTGTGAGCATGAATCCAATAACACATCATCCACCTGGTCCCCAGCCTCGTCATCTCTTCTTCGAAACCTACAAATAAGGAAAACTGAAACCACAGCTACTGGAAATTCTTCAAAATGCAACATAACTGCAACTGTCTTCAGCTTGAGATGACAAAGTGCACCTGATATCCCTTTGTGGCGAGGACAGGTTGCAGCTGCAGCACATTTGGGGATTCTGGATGCAGCATGTGCCTGGGTCTGCAGATTCGGGGATTTTGTCCTGCTTAGCTGAAAAACAAGACAACACATATTCATACAGTTTGTTTAATGACTCCGCTGATTCAGGTTTGGATGAGCACACTGAAAGGATATACCATCTAAATGGCTCACATATCTGAAGGTAAGTCAAGGTTTTTGTCCTATATGATTTTGCAAAAATAAGCTTTCACACTGGATCTACAGTATGATAGTATAACAATTTATTTCATTCTGTTTTTATTCATTTATTTAGTTTCAAGGGCACTCTATGCAACAGTCATAGTGCATTATAGACCAACAAATAAAACACTGTCGCAGGTGCAAATGTGTATTAAGAAACTAAAATCATAGATTTTTCTCTTTGTGCTTCCAGGTGTGCATTACCTGGAGCCATGATGAGCTAAGCCCACTCCACCCCGTGTCCCTTGCAGGATGACTGCTATCTGCCCAACTGAGAGCAGCCCGGAAGGGACTGAAGCTGGGGCCAGGACAGCAGGCACTGCTGGGAGCAGCTCAGTTTCTGGGGCTGAGACAGGGGAGTCTAATGGAGACTCAGTGGGAGCTTCCGTTGTGGGCGGCGGTGGCCAAAGGTACACTCGCTGGAGCCACCAGGACAGCTCCGACATCAACACAGACGATGAGGGAGCCACCATCCGCCGCCTCACTCCGTTAGAGAGGTTGAACCTGGATATGTGCCAGGATGACAGGTGAAAGAGAGGCAGCAGAAATCACTTTAGACTGTTAATTTGTTGTATTTCTCTCTCCTTTTTGCACTGCCATCCAATTGAGATGAAATCTTTTGCTATGTAATGTGGTCACAGGGTCGTCCGCGAGCTAACAGTGGGAAGAAGAATCGGCTTCTATAAAATTCGGGGAGAGATTGGCTGTGGAAATTTCTCCCACGTCAAGCTAGGAATTCATGCCCTCACCAAGGGTAAGACGATGTTAATGAAGATGAAACACATACACAGAAAAAAAATAAGACATCAGCATAAACATAGATGTCACACTGACATGAGTGATACCTATTTATAGAAACCAGGGCATTCTAAAAAAAATGCTTCTGTAAAGATAAGAATCAAAGGTAATCACCAATTCACTCTCTGCTTAAACTTCAATTTAATCAGTTTTAAGTAATAATTTGGCTGATGAGCTGATTCCATCAAAGGGCTACAACACTAACAAGTGTGTCCTTATGGAGCAATTTAGCAGCAAGCCATGTGTGCCTCGCCAGAGGGCTGATTCAGGCACAAAGAGACATACTGTCTCCAACCCTTGAACAGATGGATTGATTAGAGATCTCCAGTTTCCTTAGCGACGGCTAAAATTGCTGCATGCCTCATCAAAGGCTAGACAGAAAGAGAGGAGAATGAGTGTGTCGCTGTGTGACTGTGTAGCTCTGTGTATGTGTGTGTGCTCTATGTTTTAGGGTTTTATGTACTGTATGCTGGTCTGTGCTATGTTTGTGTGTGTGGTATCACTTTGCCCCCCAAAAACAATATGAGCTGTGATGCATTTTAAATGCTCCTATTGAAAGGGAGCCTTATACCAGCCTGAATAATGTATACTGGCGCACGATTAGATATCACAACACCATTTTGCTGCTCAAGAACTTTAATGTATTTAGTTACCCAAGGTCTATTTTATTTAGATCTATGAAATATTTAATGGAATACAGCCAAGGCGTCAGTTGTTCAAATTTGGTACACTGTATGTTAAGTATTTTGATCTATTGCAGTTGTAAGTTGCGTATATTTTTAAAATTTGAACCATATTTTCCTCATACGTCAAAGGTGGTTAGTTGTAGTTAGATACCCAGGATTCAGTTCAGCAGTGTGTGTCCCTGTCACATTTAATCATAACCAATTTGATCTTCCACATCTGTTCAGACCTCAAATCACAGCACTTTTCCCTCAAAAGCAAATTTCTGTTTAACATAGGGCTAAAAGTTAGAATTGACCCCTGAGAGAACATAATCAAGGACATTGGTTTGTGAGGGCAACTAATCCTGCATCAAATTATCCAGAGCAGTGCCTCAGGGCTGGTCACTACGGGGGCTAGTCTGTGTTTGGACCAGTGGCTGGCAAGATGAGCAATTCAGAAATAACCTTAAAAATGTTTTAAAAGCTTATGTCAGATTTGTGGAAAGTACATTCTGTATTTATGCTGTATTTCATTTGAAATTATATCTGCACCATTTTTTGACAAAAATAAGACTGAATGCCCCTGAGAATATCAAATGGTGTAACCACAAAAGAATGTTCAATATGAAATATGTTTTCCACCTACAGTTGATTTAAGTGTACTTTTAATATACTTCCTTCTGAAAACATTAAAGGGCCAACGAGGAGTTTCTATTCGGTTATAAAACAGTCTCACGTTAATGTGGATGAATCTACGCTACCCGCACTTGTTAATGGCTCCATTTTCGATCAATATATCGTTTTGTCTCTATCATTATTTTGTTATTATTAGTGGTGGCGGAGAGCCGACCAGCACTTAATTCGGGCGGCGTTATGGTCGGAACTACGAGACTGAACCTCTTTGAACCTCTGACTTTAATCCTTGATGAATGAAAACATGACGTGAAAACACTTCGCTTCTCCAAAACTCCTCGTTGTCCCTTTAAATTGACATGCTGTATTTGTATATTTACGTATATTCAGATTTTAATGCATTTTGCCAATACTGAACAGGACATATCTTAAACATTGTTTTTAAAAAAAAATTATTTTATTTATTTGTTATTTTTTCTGAATAATGTGCGACAAATTATGAAATATTTGAAAAAATACCAGTTAACACCATTTGACATTGGGTTGCATCACGTCATTGACCCTTTTGCTAAGTGAAACCACACATTTTGCAGTAGATAATGATGTATATAACATTTGCAATATCGTCAAAAAGTCGAGGTTAAATAAAATAATGCATCCAATTAATATAATATTTAGACTTTTCCTGTCTTCATTGTTGACATCAAGATTCTATTGAAATACCACTCAGGCATGATTTAGACAAGTTACTCTGTGTTGCTGATCATGAACTTCTCCATCAACAGACAAGGTGGCTATCAAGATCCTAGACAAGACCAAGCTGGACCAGAAGACCCAGAGGCTGCTGTCCAGAGAGATCTCCAGTATGGAGAAGCTACACCATCCCAACATCATACGCCTCTATGAGGTTTGGCTCAAACTGTGCACTGCTCTCATATTGATTTATATGTGATCCTGAGGGGTTTTCTCAATGATCTCAGCATCCTGTCGACATCCGGTGTTCTTCCTCTGACATGTCAGTCACTCGTGTTGTCTTTCTTTTTCTCCCTTGAGGTGGTGGAGACGTTGTCAAGGTTACACTTGGTAATGGAGTACGCAGGGGGAGGGGAGCTCTACACTAAAATTACTACAGAAGGGAAACTTTCTGACACTGACAGCAAGATTGTCTTCGCTCAGATCCTCTCTGCTGTAAAACACATGGTCAGGACATATAAAATATACTGTCTTCTGTAATAAAACTTGTCATTAGATATTTGTGTTAGGACAGATTATTTACACATGTTTCGTCCTGTTATCTTTAGACCATGATTCATCAATATTAATGTGCCATAGTAAAAGTTATGACCTCACCTACACCTATCAATAACTTACATGATTCCGTTTTTTCCCCCCACAGCATGAAAACAACATCATTCATCGTGACTTGAAGGCAGAAAATGTCTTCTACACCAGCAGCTCTTGTGTCAAAGTGGGGGACTTTGGCTTTAGCACGCTGAGCCGCCGGGATGAGACACTCAACACGTTCTGCGGCTCTCCACCTTATGCTGCACCTGAGCTCTTTAGGGATGAGCATTATGTTGGCATCTTTGTAGACATCTGGGCCTTGGGTGTGATGCTTTTCTTTATGGTGACGGGGACCATGCCTTTCAGAGCAGACACGGTGGCCAAGCTGAAGAGATGCATCCTGGAGGGCGCCTACATCCTGCCCTCCTGGGTGCCAGATGCATGCCAGAGGCTGGTCAGGGGAATCCTGCAACCTATACCGTCTGACCGCTACACAGTGGAGCAGATGATGGGATGTGAGTGGCTGCTCCCTGTGGACTTTCCCCGGGCCATGGAGCCCTTTAAACTAGACCCATCCTACCTTGCAGAGAGTGATGCATCTGAACTCGGGGAGGAAGCGATGGAGGTAAAGGCAGCACTGGAGACTCTAGGAATCACCTCTGAACACATCCTCAACAACCAGGGGAAGGACTGCAGGAGCTCCATCACTGGAGTCTACAGAATCCTGCTACACCGTGCTCACAAGAGATGGGCCGTTGAGCGCATTCCTGCGGTCACACAGGTAGTTGGAACAACTACAACAAGTAAAAAGGAACGGCTAAAAGTGTACCGTAGCTTACGGCACACGTCTAAACTCTGTGTGATTCTGTGACAAAATGCTTCGTTTTACTCTGGAAACTAACTGACTTTACAGTCTTGGATGATATTGCATGGATTTCATTAGAAATAAAAAAGTGCTTTTCAGGTCCAGCTGCTAAAACTGAAATCATGGTATATAACCCACTTAGCTTCTGAAATCTGAGATTTCTTACTTTAGTATCTTTCTTCTAGTAAGTAAAATTAGTCTCTGTGAGAATGTTGTGACCAGTGAATAATTATTGTCTCCTTTTTTGTCAGGGACAGGGACCTGTAGTCCTCATGAGATTTGAAAATGTTATAAAAAACATATAAGTAAACATAATGATTACATGGCAAACAAAATTTTTATCTGGGTCCTGTGGGGCAGATATATCTAGCCCATCCTGTTCTATTCTTATTTATGCCCTAACACCAATACACCCCATGGTAAATCAATGTAGCAGAAATGTGAAGGAAAATATTCAGAAATCCACAACATTATGCTGAGGTGATAATGTGGCGAAACATGCAGACAGTACATGAAATGTGGTGTTTTGAATGTTTAATTGCACTTCTCTTCGATGCCTTAGTTTTCTATAATGTAATGAAATGAGGTGCATTGGTTCCAATAGACTCCTCAGTGTTTGTGATGACATGAATAGAGTTTCTGACATTTTCTCCCATGGCCCTGAAAAGTCGTATAAATCCCACATCACAGCTATGGATACCAACATGCCAACCCACAAAGTTAGCCTATTGGTTGTGTGGCAAATTAATTTTGAGTTTTCGTGAGCTTAGAATTATAGGGTAGTTCCGAGATATTATGAATAACTAATTAAAAAATGTTGAAAATTTAAAAATAACACCACACAGGCATTAACAGACCACTAATGGATGATATTATGCAAAAAACTCAATTTTGAAAAAAATGGAGATAGAACCTTATAATTCTAAGCTCACATTTTGACTCAGACATTTTCAGTATGATTTTCAGAAATTATTATTTTTTAATCACCTGATGCCATGTCCATGCCAATGTGTCTATTAAAAATAAACTTGAAATTAAATGCATCAGTTTTTTTGATGGTCTGTTTGGCGCTTTTGTTTGCGTTTGTAAATACAGCTCTAAATCTGTAGGCACATTTATTTGTATTTTACAAGCAGGTAGTTCCTAACTCATTGAGGCACACAGACACTTTTTACATAGAAAAATAGGCCTATGATCAGGTGATGATATAGCAATGTATACTTTTATAACTTGAATGATAATTAGGGGGGAAAATATGTTTTTTTTTATTAGTTTACTATATTTTACAAACCAATAGGCCTACACATGCGCACCGCGGGACCGTAATGAGCGCACAGTACCCTACTACACTTCCCAGAAGGCCGCTGGATGAGCACGTACCGATATCCGGCTTAACGTAATGACGCAATTTTTGCCTTGTTGGAAGGTGATTTCCTGGTGGTTTGGTTTCAGGAGGAAGCGCTCTGACGGTGAGCGACAGCACTGAAGAAACGCTGAGCAGAGAAACCAAAAGACACGGACGTACTCACTCGGATGGTATTTTGTCTCCTGTCATCTCACGGTAAGAAAAAAAACGTCTAAGTTGGCTGGGTTTAATGTTTTTCAGTGTGTTTAATGTCACGAGGGACCACGCCCTCTTACAATGAAGCTCTTGACAAGAATATTAAGCCAGCGCTAATTAGTGAAGTCGTCGGCTTCTGGCCCAAGACATTTCCTTCTTCTTGCAAGGGGAATAAAAGCTGATACTTTTTTTTACAGCCTGCTTTAATTAAACGCTCATGAATCATGAATTACATCGCATATGGCAGCTACTACTCAAACTAGGTCATTTCATGTGAGTATTAAATTCCTATGCTGCGAGACAATACCCTTCATCCTGCAAGACAACAAAGGCTGCGCGCATCCGAGCCGCTCTCAGATGTGTGTCTTTAGTTTAAGCAGGAATTGAATGAATGGTCGTTTCCTGAAATCAACCCCAAACGTTACACGTCTTATTTGTTTTGATACTTGATATTTGTATGCAGTTCTCGTGACAAAGACATGCGGGGGCGGGGCCGAGTTTGGAGATGAGGTCATGATGGGAGTGTGTCGATGATGCAATATTAAGTATGGTGATTTGGTATAGGCCTACGTGCATGCAAGCCAATGACGGGGAAGTGCGATCTGTTACAGTAGATTCCTCCTTCATTATTCGGGCTTCACGGGTTAAATAAAGCATCCACGCGCACCTGCAGCCTGCCCTGCATATGAAGGTCAAGCCACATGCTACAACAAAGCAGAGCAGACAGTGATGTTAGCGCATCAGCCTAACCACTGAAATCTCTACAACACCCAGGGTTATCACTGTAGCACACAGTTCAACAAATCTTACAAGCACCTGTATATTTCAAATTATATTATATTTAGCCAGCCTAAACAATAGAAACAGTTGACAGACAGTCTTTCGGTTTTGTTGCTCTGTGAAATGCGCTATATAAATAAAGACGCCTTGCGTGTTTATTTTTATGATGTCCTATGTACAGTCGAGTGGAAACAGATTGTCCTTCTTGGACGAATAAAGTCCAAATCTATATTTTCAGATAGGACAGATGACTAGTGGGGCTTTCATATCATATTTAGTGATAGCTGAGTTGTAAAGGATCTCTGCCCAGCAATCAATCGCAATTTCAGTAAGCTAGAACTGAATTATCATTCTTTAGGACTGCAATATAAAAAGCTCATGCGTTTTTTGTCTTCAGCAATACAAGATCCAAATATATTTCTATTACTGTAAATTTACAGTGTTATGGAATATGTGGCTTTTTTTTTCAATATTTCTTTATTTATTGGGAGGGGGGGCTACAAATAGGAAACCACAAGGTCTGCAATCAATTGTTTAATATTTAAGGCTAACCCTGCTGTGTTGCTTTTACAGATGTCACTCAATGAGGAGCTACCAGACATGGATGGGACAGACCTACTGGGGCTGCTGTTCCATGATGGAGAGGACGGATCTACTGAGCCCCTGTTTGCTGATGAGAATGGGCTCATTGAATCCTGGTTGTCTGAACAAGATGTAAGACCTTATTCACAGAAAATAAAGATCAACTTATCTTATTATGATGTGATTAACTTCAAACAAAGTTAGTAAGATAATATGCAGCTTCAGTTTGGAAAAAAGTAATTATAAACATCTTGAATCTGAGATTAACACTGTCTTTTGTCTCCCAGATGCTGACAGGTGTGGATACTGAAGACTTTCTGTCCAGCTTGTTAGAGGGAGACAATAACATGGGGACTATCTGTCCCTCTCAATCTCCCTTGGGCAGCGACAGTGGCATTTCTGATGACAGCAGCACTGGGGTTGGAAACAACAATCATGTGGGATGCCCAAGTCCCCATAGCAGTGATAGTGATGTTGTTCCCAGCCCGAGTTATTCGCAGCCCAGTCCAGTGCACTCTGACCCAGCCTTGACCTTTGGAGAGGTGCACACAGAGAGCCTGGAGGCCTTAATGGTCCAGGCAGATCACAGCTACTCTATGCTGCAGAGCGGAGGGAGGGACACGGATATGGACATCCTGCAGAGTGTGAGGGCAGAGAAGCCAGACACAGATGTCTTCATTGATCTGGGTATGTGCAGAATGTGTGAGGGGGTGCAACAACAAACAACAAATGTATTCTCTTTTCTGAATTAATTTTAACTGCTATACTTGTGTTTTCTCATGACAGATGACCTGGTGAGTGAAGCAATGGAAGAGGATGAGGATATTACCAGCGAGCTGCCTTGCACTCTGGCCATAGAAGACTCGACACCAGATTCACCACAGTCCATCACAATGGACCAGGTCAGTTTATCTCTCTTTAGCCAGACCAAATCCTTTTTAAAATATTCTATCAGAGACATTGTTATTTAGTAACTATGCCTGTATTGTTTATGTATGTTACAATATGGCTGTCTTTCCTCCCTTCAGTTCCAGTTTAAAGAGATTGTGCTCACTGAGGAGGAGAAGCGTCTTTTGGCGAAAGAGGGAGCAACTATTCCCACTCACATGCCTCTCACAAAGGTAATGGATACAGCACAGGTGTATATAATGTATAGCGAACTCACTCTGGCTTATTCTTAAAAAATTGCAGCTGAGGTACAATAATCCTGAGCAATGTTTGCTATTTATTATTTGGCCATATGGAATTTTTTTTGTCTTATATCCAGGTTTGATAATTGTTTTGCCTGCAAACTCTGCTTTTGCTGGATTAATATTCAAAGTGGTCTTCTGTTTGATCTTTCTGCGGCTGTACACATTGTCATCTGTTATGTCAACATTTGGATTGAAAGTCTCCTCCTCTCTGTGTAACAGGCAGAGGAGAGGACCTTGAAGAGAGTCAGAAGGAAGATCCGCAACAAGCAGTCTGCTCAGGAAAGTCGCAAGAAGAAGAAGGTGTACGTTGATGGACTGGAAAACAGGTGAGATGAGAAGAGGCTATGATTTCCACAAATGAGATGTGATTTCTATCTATTAGAAATGTTTGTTGAAAGGACTTTGGGTTGATTAAACTTAATTTTGTATGGATGGGAAATAAAGCAGAAAAGCACACCAATTACGCTGCATCTAACAATAATTTATATTATCAATTCAGTATGGATGAATTTCTTCATTCATGTTTAATTGTAAGAAATGGTGATTATAATTTCCCACAGTACTAAATGTCTTATGTTGTCAAACTAACAAATGCCCAACAATATTAAATTATTCATCATGTGTGACAAAGAAAAGCATGAAGTTAGATTAGAATGATTTTTTGATCATCAAAACAGTTCCAAATGATTTTATTTACTGATTTTTAAAAAAAACAAAAACATTTTGTCATTCATACATGAGCTGCAGCTGCTTTTATCAAGCTGAAGAACACAGACTTCAGGAACTTAGCCTAGTTGCATGTGACTATTTATGCTGACAATGATACACTATCTCTTTAATTTCTATTACATTAAATGACTTTTTATTGTTGTTTTTGTGTTTAGATAAATATACTGATGACTTCATTATTAACATGTCTACCACAGGGTTGCCATCTGCACTGCACATAATCTGGAACTTCAGAAGAAAGTCCAAATGCTTCAGAAACAGAACATGTAAGAACTCTGAGATATCACCTCTAAACTGATATGTAATAATACATATTATGAAAGTGCATCTGCATCTGTAGACATGTCATCCTCAATGTATCCTCTTGGTACTTACAGTTCCTTGATAGAGCAACTAAAGAAACTGCAGTCCATTGTGAAGATGTCAACTATGAAGGCCAGCACAACCAGCACCTGTGTTATGGTAAATTTGTTGACAACACTTATTCATCTCTTTCTCCTGATTATTGTTTCCCACACTGGCTTTTAAGTTCTTTGTCATGCTGCAGTGTTTTTGTCCTCACTTTCTCCTTGGGTCTGCCCTTCAGGTGTTCCTGCTCTCTTTCTGCCTCATCATCTTCCCGTCAGTCAATCCATTTGGGGGAAGCGCAGAGAAGAAGGAACTCTATACACCCTCCTCCAGTAAGTTACCTCAAAGGAAAGGAAAGGCTGTTCTTGGTTATGTTTTAGCCTTTCTTGACATGTATTTTTTAGGAATACAATTTACATGTCCCTACAATAACAATACAAGTTAAATGAGATGTATATTTTTTTAATCAACAGTCTGGCTTTCTTGGTTTGCTTTGGTATTCATGTTTTTTTCCTTTCTGTTGTAGTCATCTCTCGGACCTTGCGTTCACTGCCACAAGAAAGCACAGATGCCGTATCCTACCTACCGCCTGAAGAGGAGGAGCTTCTCCTAATGTCCCCGGTCGAGGTGGAAAACAGTAAAGCCATCTTCTCTGGAGGTCAAAAGAACCACACCCCCGATTACCAGAGGGTGGATCAACCCGACTCGGAAACAGGTGTCAACAGCAACTCCTCTGCAGACTTCCCCAGTCCTGCTCAGGCTGCAGAGATGAAGCCAGGGCAAGGCGGTGGAGGAGGGTCCTTACAGGAAGGATCCATTGATACTGTAGTGGCATCCGCTGTAGCTTATGAGGTGACAGGGTCCAAAGGTAACTGGATAGACCGAAACCCCCCATCAGTCATATTACAGCAGCACCGCTCAGATGAGATGTAGTAGAGTGATATTTACTGAAATAACCAGCAGAGGGAGCCATATTCCTCATGTTTGGATACCAGAGGGAAATTAAAACTTTCAGAAAGGGGTGGGAAGGGAAAATACCAGTAATTGTTATCATATAGGATCAGTGTGTCTGTACCTACTTCTCCCCTTTTCCGCCTTCTGATCTACTACTGTTACTTAATTTGCACTTTTCTCTGATTTCCTTGTACCAGTAGGCAAAAATAACTGGTAAGAGATTTCCATATGTTAGCAGTATAAATTGCTGGAGGCCACATCTACTCATGTAGTACCGTGGTCTCCCATACTATTGTACAAATTGGTGATGGTGGTAACCAAAATTTGTTGTCACCAAAATTTAGCAGAAACCAGCAGTAGATTACTTCAAGATAGATATTACTCGGAGGCATTATTAATTATTACCAAATTCAAGGGTTAGCTTTGTTGGTCGGCCGTCTGTCCGGTCATTCCCAACAGATCTAACCGAACGCTGCTCGTCATGAATGACTCACCCATAGTAAATTGTTGTGAATATAACGTAGTCCAACATGTTGCACTGCAGACTAGTCAGCAACATCCATTGCTTGATTCTCATAAAGCTTGATCCAAGTGGTTGTTTGACCACTGTAATGCTAAAGCCATTGCAGGACATTTGGCCATTTAGAAGACTTGTAAAGTTTGTTAGTATTTCCCTTGTAACAAGGGTATTCACGCTCCGTTTGATTTTAGAATGCTTAGATTTTATGTTGTACAGTAAGGCAAGAAAAAATGTCAGAAAGTTGAAAAAGACACTGAACCCTTGACTTTGCTACTGTCAGCCAACCCCGAACAACCCCTGCAATCTCCTCTTTTACAATTTAATGGTACAGTTCTTACCTTTTATAAACAAACCTCAAATGTCTTAGCTACCTATGTGCACAAAAGAAGGGGTTTGATATACTTACTCAGTAAACTGTGTCGCAGTAAAATATACCCAAAAATGTGATGACCTGTCTTGTCAGTGAGGCATTTTTGTTTTGTTTTTCTTTGTGTATTTCTATGTTTTTGTTGATAATAAATGGAATCTATATGGTATTGGAACTGCATTTTGTTATAATCACGAGTCAATGAGATTTTAAATGTTGCTCATGTTGAACAAATGCACTGACATTTGACATAGTCCAAGAATGGAATGTAAATACGCTTAAATGATTGTAGCCTTTCTGTACATTTGATCTCTTTATGTATAAAACATGTCTGGACATCTATAATAATAAACTTTTTTTATATATCACAGTAATACAGTGTTTGTCTTTGTGGAAGGTACACTTAATCTCATCTACCATGAATGTGACTGTTATGAACTTATAGAGAAATTACATATTTTAAAAGGGTGGTTTACAGTTGAGTAGATAACCTTTACATTATCTGTTTCTATAGTATTCTATTTCTATTTTATTTTTTCCTGCATGCCAGGTTCACTAGTACAGTCATAATTTGAAACTTGTCACATCTATTGGGGATTTCAATTCCTGTCTAATTTATCCTCCACTGGATATTGTCAGTCAGTCTGGGTTTTTCCCATCCTCTCAGCCAAGCTGCATACAAACAATGAGTTGACACAAAATTCCAAACGCTTCTAGACACACAACAGTTTATGTAATGTTTGTCTAACAAGCTCAGTAGCATGTAATTGCAAATGTCCCTGTCTGGGTATAGGGGGGAAGTTGAGTTTTACAGGGGATAACAGACTTATTAAAATTAATTTATGCTTCATTCTGAAATCTAAAAGTGAAGATTCATCGTTTTTGTTGTTGTTGTTTTTTAACTCTGCACGTTCATCTTTTTGCCCCATGGATGACAAACAATCTGTCTGGCCATAGAAGTAACCTCAACTGTGGGGAAATTACCACATATAGGGTTAGTGAGTGACTCAAGTCTGAGGGTGGAAGCATGAGTCACGAGTTTTCTCGACATGTTGAGACTAGCTGTTCTGTGGGGGAAAGGTCACTCTCTGGATGACCGGCAGGTGGCGCCATGAGTTTAGATTTAAGACGCTGGGCGCTTGTGCTCTTGTGGGGCGAGCTGCTGTTACGGCAGCTGTGTAGATGCGAGACGATAGGGTTAAAGGTCAATCAGTTAACATGTGGGCACGCTGATATTTACCTTTCAACAAAGGGCACTTGTATTTGTATCAGTCTATTTGACTCATCATTTGATCAGAAGCCTGCGAGCAAAACAAGCATTAGTAATAGAGGTAGTAATGTTCCCGTAATTAGCCCCCCCGCTGTGTGTTACCTGGTATTGTGTGATGCCACCCAGAAAGGTTTTCTTCATGATAACTAATTTATTTCCAAAACTTGATTACTCATGCTACAGCGTAAAAACAAAAAGGCTACGTCTTCGAGTTGTGACAAGTTCAGTTAAGTGGTGCGTAAACAAGCACAGCATTAGTGCACAACAGTGATGTTGAATGTAAACTCGTGCAGTCGCACTGATAAGATTTAAATTGGCTGAAAGGACACTAGGCCACGGCGCGTGGCGCTTTTCTGAAAGAGAGGAGGAGGGGGTGCACGCGCATCTGTCGGGCATCTGCCGCAGGGCATTGAATGGAACAGGGTAATGAAGAGTGCATAACACACACACACACACGCACACACTACGGACATCCACTAACTACCCCCATGAAAGGGCCGGGGGGCAGGTGGAGGACGTGAGTATTGTTGTGACACAAAGTCGCTTTCTTTCTCTCCTTGGAGAAACGACACGCGTCAAGACGGACTGGCAATTAAGCCTCCTGTACAATGCAAGGAGAAAAAAAAACTGGCGTGTGCCGGCCGCAAGCTGTTTGGGTCACTCCTCCTCCGACGACAACACTGTCTCCATCAACAAGTCTCGCTGTATTGGGGTCAGGACAGGCTTGATCGATTGCCTGTAAGTCCCGAGCTCGCACTTTACTGTAACTCCTCCGCACAATTGAGTAACAGGTTAGGAGGGTGGCGTGCGTGTGCACAGGTGCACCATGGGCAAGCTGTTTATTGAGGGCGAGCTGTCTACGGGGAAAGTTTGGATTTGCTATTAATATCCTAGCTGATCTTCACAGGGTTGGGGAAGTCCAGTTTTTTAAAAGACTTGTTCCAGAATTTGTAAGATAGATTTCACTGCAGCTGCTTCACCCACTCTGAATATCCAGCATCTTCTCTCAGACTGCTTTGCATACTCAGCCGCATTGTCACCTGGATGGTCTGAAATGTGTTGGTCTGCTGTGGCCCCTTGATTTTATAACAGTCATGGGAAAACATTACCTGGTGCATAACAATTATATAACCCACAAACACAAGGCAGGGTTCCTGGTAGTCCGTGCTGAGCAGGTAAACAAGGTGGGAAAACTCTATAGCGCCACCTGTAAACATCCAGATGGGAACAATAGCCTTTATTGCATAATGATAATATGAATAATAAAAATCATCCTCACTTGATTTTTATGTTAAAATGTTAAATCTAAGCTGTGTGCCAGCTGCTCCGTGATGTTGACTGAAACATTTATTGTATCAGTCATAGGCTACAGTCACTCTGAAAAGTCCATAGTAAACAGAACTTGTAGTTTTTGTACACAAAGTAAAGGACAACATGGTCGTGAGTGGGTGAGGGAACAAGGGAGGGAGGAGGGAGGATGAGAGAGAAAGAGAGGGGGGGATTTCTTGAGAGGTTGTAATATTGCCCCACGTGGGGCTGTCAACAAGCTTCAGCGTAACTGCCCGGCGGGGACTTTTGCTTTCCTCACCAACCGACGCTCCAAGCCAATAGCTGCAGTCAGGAGAGGAAAGACCGCCCCTTGCCGAGAAACGAAGCCGACCTGCTATAAAAACACCCACAGCCCGTTCAGAGCTCAGAATAACGCAGGACAACTATATCGACGAGTACACTGGCTTCTTTTCCCCTTTACGTTCACCGCAACATCCCGATCGCGCTTGGATTATAACTATGACTCTTGAAGAGATCAGCGGACAAGACAACACAATGGAAAATACAGACAGGTGAATATTTTTTACAATTTTTTTTTTACTCCAAGCTGTTATGCTGATGCTTTGTAGTTTTCCCGTTAATCTAAATGTGCCCAGAGTTCTAATGGTGTGTGCTTTTCTTTGTCAAGGGTGCAAAGTGCAGGCGCAGCCCTGGAAGAGCTGCTGGCCGCTGCGAAGAAGCAGGATTACCTGACAGTTGGAGTTTATGAATCTGCCAAAGTCATGAATGTGTAAGTATTGCAATTCTTGAAACATTGTGGCTCTACGGTTGTTATTTTCTTTAAGCATAATGGAAAAGGGAATAGATTTTTGACAGTCTCCTCTCTTCTCTTCCCCTCAGTGACCCAGACAGCGTGGCATTCTGCGTCCTCGCCACCGATGAGGAATACGAGTGCGATATTGCTCTTCAGATTCACTTCACCCTCATCCAGGCTTTCTGCTTCGATAACGACATCAACGTGGTGCGCGTTAACGACATCGAGCGCCTGGCCGACCTCGTGGGTGCAGACGAAACCGGCGAGCCCAAGGACGCGCACTGCATTCTTGTCACGGTACGTTCCCACTCAGTCAGGAACCGGCAGCCGGGTGAATCATGCATGCATCACTCCTCCGTCTGATTTTTTTCTGCACACGCTGCCAAGTCAGTCTGCGTGTAGGCTCTCATGTGCGTTGCACATTTTCTAAATATGTCCTCTCTTTGCATTTTTTTTAGAGTCCCAGTGCAAACCCGTGGAAAGACCCCGCTCTGGACAAGCTGAGTCTGTTCTGCGAGGAGAGCCGCAGTGTGTACGACTGGGTGCCCACCATCACACTCCCAGAGCGCTGAAGTGACACCCCGACTATACGCTTCACATGATGATGGTGAAGAAGATTAAAAGAAAGTGAAAGAAGCTGAGGTTTCAGCTGGGGGTGTCAAGCCACTCTCTGGCCTCACTTTTCTGGATTAAGAGGCTGTGGCTGTGACTACACCCCCCTCCAACCATCCACCCCACTGCAAAAAGCCAGGCTTCCATTGCATCCTGGGTCCGCACGTTGATTCTGGATTACCCTGAGGAAAGGAGGGCGGGGGAGGTTCAAGTTCAGAAGTCAAGTGTGGACTAATAGGTCAGGTGTGTGTGGACAGAAAAGCCTGATGGACACTGAGGAGGAGGAGTTGGACTGTGCTGCATTACTGCATGAAAAGATGAGAAGTGGTGACCAAGGGGACCGCCTTGTGAGTGTGGGCACTGGTGGAAAAGTTGAGCAGAGAAGGTCACAGAGAGAGAGAGAGACACACACAAGTGCAAGAAATGGACTTATGAAAGTTTGGAGGCTGCACTGAATCTCACGAGAGAGGAACCAGGAAGAGGCTGGACCTGAAGAGGGTCTGAAAAGTGGACTTAATTTTACTTTCCAGTGCAGCTATCAGGAAGTTCTTGGGATAAGCAGAGACCCTGCTTGCAAATCCTGATCTCAGCTGTGTCTGTACTAACAAAATGGACTATTGTTTTTACTTGAAATATGCAGACAAAACAATGCAATATTCACTTGAATTGTACTACTTTATACTGTTTTTGTGAATAAACATTTGCAATCAAACTCATCCTCCCTTGTCAGATATGTTATTTCCCCCTTTTGCATCAGGCTTCACAGACCATTGGCACTCACCAGACCTCGGGGTAACTAAGCTGCGGCGGAGTGTGGGAAGTTACAGCAGCATGCGCAGACATAGAGGCATCAGGAAGTGATGCGTGATTATCAGCTACGCAGTGCTAGAGAAGTAGTTGCGAGTAGAATGTGGGTGGCAGACGGAAAGCAAAGATCAAATGATTGGGTGTCTCAGAAAAGAGATTAAATGGAGAAAAAGAGAGTAGAACGGTTTCACCATGATGATGCTTGTGACATGTGCTCTTTCCAGGCACTGACCTTTTACCGCTCATAGACCAGCTGCCTTACACGACAGCTTGCACAATCGCTGCAGCCAGAATCGAGGTTGAGCCTAAGGCTGGGGAGGGGGGGCCTGCAGGAGAGAGCTTTCTTTTGTTTTCTATGCACGGGCAGCTGGGGCTACAGTGGTCTGTGTGTCAGTGAGTACTGTGCTTAGTTATTGTTTTGTGCATCCAAGTGGAAAGGAGAGGCTGTATTGTATTAATAACCCAATAGCTCTCCTGAGCAGATGTTTAATTTAACGTGTCAGAGATGCAGTCCTTGGAGGATTGGAAAGTTTACATGGATGAAAGTTTAACAAGTCTTGCACTAACTTGTAAAAAATTAAGCAAAACCGTGAGGCAACTTGCAACACGGGGAGAGAAATGAAAAGTTTTTTTTACATTTCGTATTCCTGCACACACGTGCACGTAGAAGCACGTGCGATCAAACCGTCCAAAGAGGACTGGAATTAGTAAAGCTGCAGTGAAATGAGGGTCAGAAAGATCATCAGTGGCAGGTAAGGGGAAGTGTGTGAGCACTGTGGTCGACTTGACAGTAAAGCGCTGCCCACATCAAAGCGAGTGCAGACTTCAGAGGAACTCCTCTTGCTTTTCTTGGCAGCACCTCAGTCTCCGGAACAACCACTGGTCATACTACTGGCGTGCGTCCATGCATGAACACACAGGTGCACGCAGGCACGACACTAATCTGTATGCACACTCGCTCATAACCACACATGCACGTCCACACGCATGGGCACGCACGCGCGCACACACAAGCAAAGGATGCCGTCTCACTCTGCTCAGGTTAATTTTTCAGTGTTCTAAGAAGAGAGGAAGCTTCTACTCAAGCAGATTTTTGAGAGAAGGCAGAGATGTACTGTAGAGATGCAATGCAGGGATTTTCCGAGGGCATTAATATCTGCACTGGTAGGCATATAGCGTAAGTTACCCTAAATGCTGACAAAACTAGTCATTTTCTTACATGCACTGTCAAAACAGTAGCCAGATTAGAGTTACTCATGAAGAGCCGTGTGGCTTGTGCTGCTGCACTCTGGACCCTGTGATCAAACACGAAGCCCGTGTGTGAGTGAGGTCGAAATACAATATCTTGTGAAAATCACCTGCAAAAGTCCCAGCCAACTCACAGGGAAGGTCAGGACACAGATGAAATGTTCACAATGAGATACAACAAAGGGGGAGCATTTTTATTTAGCATGCACCCAAAAGTAAGTAAGATATTAAGAGGTTTTCATCTATGCAGGTCAGTGTGTTCTTGATGCAGACGTTTTTGTTCTATTCGTGTCTTGTTTTGACCTGTTTTTTAGGGAGGAAAGGCAAGTTTAATGCCTCAGATAAAATCCCATTTTTCAAAAAACATATAAATACTGACTGTTCTATTATGTGCTCAAAGTAAACAGCAGTTAACAATGAAATACTAAGTGTTTTGTTGACAAAGCCCCTGACCCACTTTGAGTAAAAGTTACATCAATGGTCTTTGTTTGATCAGATTCTTGCTTCCAAAACCTCACCTCTCGGGGTTTATCTGCTGTAGCAGAAGGTCATGCAAGCTCTGTGCAAGACAAGAAGCAACAAAACATACCTGCAGCTCTTTTTAATGTTATGTGCCTTTTGGCTACAGGTGTATATGGGCCAGCACAGAACAAGGCTCTTCCAACAGCCTTTTCAGGCTACTGAAAAAAAAAAGACTCCTCAGTTTGTGCTGCTGCTAATATTTGCATGCGGTTAACAAACATCTTCTCCGTGTGTTGGCTGCAGTGCCACAGCCTGAAGCAACAGTCCAGACTGTGGAAACAGCCCGACTGTCTGCACAAGGTCTGAGCCAGAGAGATCTGGAGCTACGATAGACTGAAAGGGAGGGAGCAAGACCAGACAGATGTGCTCTGACTGAGAAACATTAGTGTTTTCAACCGTGCCACAGACCGGTGGTAAACATCAAGCAGAAGTTCACTCCCGAGTGCTATCCAGACTGTTTCCTTTTTCTCTTCATATTAAGTGCTGATAAAGAGTTTCCCTCTATTTCACATGGGTCATAACCCCCAAGTAAACATTAAGTTCATCTCTGGATCTGCAGATGTAGACACAGAAAATGAAGGTGGTTAATGGTGATTAAAGAGTATTCCTTTGAAAGCTTACATTCTGACAGGAGAACGCTGTGCATCTGTATAATATGCTTACTCACTCTCTTGTTGGGATTTAGCTGGAAGGGTCGATAGACACTCACAGCGATCAATATGAAGCTGAAGCCTGCAGCAAGTTAAGCTTAGCTTAGCATTCAGATTGGAACAAGGGGAAGGAGTATATCTCTTTGATTATGCGTGGGAGTGCTTCTTGGCCAGGCACCGTGACTTTCCGGTGTCTGCAGCCTCACAGTGATAACAAAACTCCAGGTGTTGGCTCTTGCTTTGTATTCAACAGACAAATATGAGAGTGGTATCACAGCTTTCATCTAACTCTGAGGAAGACAGTGAGTTATTTCCCCAATTTGCTTGACACTCTCAAAATGAATATTACAGACCGCTGTTTTTCAACTGAGTAATCTTTTTTTTCTTCTTTTTTTTTTTGATGGTCTGGTCTGCTGAGGCAGATTTTCTACACTGTGCACTTTTTATTCTCAATCCAAAAACTCAATTTTGCTTATTCCACACCAGTGCTTTTGTGTTTGTTTTTTAAAAGTTGAAGTACCAGTATTAAGCCTTCTTGTGCGGGACATGCTTGTAGAACATTTGAAGAAGGCTGGTGAAGATAAAACAAAAGTTATAAATCGCGCTATCATGCAAATTGAATAAAAGCACAACTTTTGTTTACAGTTATAACTGAAAATCTCTGAGCCTCATTTGCTGGGAATGGGATGCAGACAGTGCCATGTATTGCTTGCTATTTGACTGTTGTAACCCCGGTGAGATGTTCCAGTATGTGTTTCCATATCAGGATACCCAAAGATTCCCAGACTTGTGGTTCGACTGTAAATGGTAAATGCTTCTAGAGAGACTTTGGTGGAGTGATCCGCCCTTCCCAGAGCCATTACTTTCATGGGGAACTGTGGTCCCTACTTCCCATTCCCTTCCCCATCTCACTTACAGTAACCACAGCAAGATGAGATTACACGATGAGCTGGCAGGCAGCAACCCTCCACACCCCCACCGCCTCTCACCCCACCCAGCTCTGAGTCTTTTTCTCGTCCTCTCGCGTTGGCCAGATCGGTACCATGAGCTCATGACCCAGCTGGCTCTGGCAGGCTAGAGCGAGCAATAGCGAGAGAGAGAGTGATAGAGGTGGATGGATGGATGGTCGGTGTTGGGTGTCTCTAATCTAAGTATGTGTCACTCACTGGAGAAATGAGCTGCACCCTAACTGCTTCTGCTGCTGTTTCTCAACTTACAGTGAGATCAGTCCTCAGTGTGGTGTGCTGTGTGGTGAGCCAGCACAATATGCAACTTTCAGAAGATCATCCACTGCGTAGGGAAATTTTCATCATGGTGATTCCAGTACTACAAGCAATGCACGTAGCGGGGGATCTGCTGTTCGTGAAGAGTCAGTCACTTTGACCCGACGCGTGGTTTTTGAGTTTTGCGGTCGCGGTTAAAGCTGAAGTCGCTGCAAATGTTGAGGTGTATAGTAAACACACACACACTTACAGACACACACACACCTGGGATGACCTCACCAACCTGTGAGAGATGACATCACATGATCCAGACCCCTCACTTCAGAAGTGATGATCGGAGCCGTCTTTGTGCAGAGCCTATATATAATCAACTTCAGTAAAACAGCTGTCTGTGCGCCAAAGGGGAGGGTGACCTGGTTCAAACACCCCCCCCCCACACACACACACACACCTGACCTACACTTTAGAAATCCACTGTGTCCCCTTGTGGGGTAGAGTGACACACACACACACACACATACACATGGCAGGTCATTGCAGATGAGGTCATGACACTTAACTGCTGTTAACTGCTCTTGGTTGTCTGGTCAAAGCCAGTGAGACAGTTGTCCTAAATATATCAGTTGGGGAGACACAATGTTTTTAAATCAGGAAGATAATCTGCCCACTATTTTTTGCGGGATATAGTCATTTGGGTGTTTGTTTTTAAATTGGTATGTCTGAGAAAAATTGCCATGGGATTGCATCAGGGTGTTTGCTCAGGAGTAACTGAATGGACTGATTGGATGAAATGTGTGATTTCAAAGTGCAGTGTTTATACTACGAGCATCAACATGACTGTGTGTGCACTGTGCCCTCATTGACTTTTTATCATCAATCTCTGGTTACAGGGTTTATAAAAAAATAATACAAGTGATAGCTGTTGACCTTCAGTAAATGTTAACGGTTAAACTTGGATTGTGTGGTCCCGGTGCTGGATCTTCAATTTGATTCCACCTTAGGGAATTTCACATGAAGTGAGCACCAAATCCCAACAAGCATGCAAAATGACTCAAACAGAAATACTTTGAGATGAGTAAAGCAGTGACTCTCTTGAACAAATCAAGAATGTGACCCGAGTCCACGGGGGGAGAGATATGATGCTGGATGCATTGATTGTATGAAGCCGAGGCTTTGGGTTTGCCTCTTTACATAAGCTGCAGTGAGGTAAGTGTAAAAGGCAAAGGCTATTTTAGGACAAGTGAAACAGCTCAGAACTTCTGAGAGTCTTTAAGGGTCACCTGGCTTGTTCTAGTACAACAGGGCACAGAGAAGGGAAGCGGAGGCTGGAAAGTGAAAATAGAAAATAGACCAAATATAGTGCAAATGTCTTAAAATAAGTCCCTGGGCTTTGTTACTATTCACTAAATCAAATGGTATTCGGTGAATGTAAAAATGCAGCTCATTTCTCACTCACACTTTTCCTCTTATCCACTGTCTGTGTCTGCATTCTGTGCATATTTTCTAGTTTACTGTGGGCTGCCAGTCTGGCCGGGGTGGGGCAATGCTAAGTGATTTGCCAAATATGGGGAGCAGCCTGTAACCTCGGCGGGGCTGACACATTACTGACATAGCTGAGCTTATCCGTCCAGAAGCACATGTACCCGTAGCCATGCCAAGAATCCCCTCTCATAGGCCGCAATCCTCGAGTGGAGCGGCAGGCCAAGAAGGCACGGCCATAGAAGCACAGCCTGCAGGAGGAGAGACAAACTAACAAGACACAGACACACAGGTGTGCACATATACACATAAAACGTGAGGAAAGTTGCAAGCTATTTGCTCATCTACTGATAGAGACTCTCCACACCGTCCTGGCACGCAGACGGGGAGGGAAGACAGAACGGCCTGGTTGATTCAAGGAGAGATAGAAAGAGCATAAAAAGAAAGAGACACATAGCATGGATGGTGTAAATTCCAAATTCCATCGTGCTGATGTGTAAGACCGTTTGAGGCTTATCCGAGTAATAGCATAAATAGCAACAGTCACTCCTATCCACGGGGATTGTTTAATCCCGAAGCAATGCTGTGGCACGAACACTCAGTCCGGGGGAAAAAAAAGAAAAAGACAGGGAATACTTTGTACACTGAGGAGGGATTGTTTTTATGTTTTCAAAATCTGTGTTTGTGCTTGTGTTGTTTTTTTTCTTCTTGCTTTTAGGAAGTTCATAGTGTCTTGGTACAGGCACTGGAGGGGTGTCAAGGCAGCGTGACATTTTTTCCGAAGAGGGCGAGTGAGATAGAGACAGGGAGGGAGAGAGAGAGAGAGTAAACAGTGTGACAGCCAGACTGCCTCTCTGCTTTCAGTGCACATGCTAATTAGAAACCTCGAGAGAGCGAGGGAGAGAAAGAGAGAGAGGTTGAGCAGTCAGGGACATGGCACAGGAAGAGAGAAAGAGTGGGAGAGAAGTGCAGAGCAGAGACGACCGAAGGCGAGGGAAAGAAAGGAAGAGATGGAGCAGATAGAGGAGTGAGAGACGGGGCAGAGGAGGAGGATCCCTGACGAATGGCCTCGTTGGCTTGTGCTGTGCCGTCACTCCTTCACGGGTCAGGGTTATTAGGGGAATGATGATGCAGCAGCTCATCGTGACAGCCTCCTTGCTCATGCACAAACAAGTTGACTCACACACACACATACAAATGCACGGAAAGAAAAGCAGGCGATAACCCCCCATGGAAGGGTCAAACATTCAATTGACCACAACATGTTTTCATTTTTTGCACACAAGGGTCTCACAAGGTTTTTCCTATGGAGTCGAAAACATGTTCCTTGAATGATCCAGGTGTTACACAATAATGTCAGATCTGAACCGACTGGGCCATGTTCTTGGCAACATTATCTTATCTCATAGTGCCTCTAACTTTAACAACAGCCTCTGAACGCTCACCACAGATCAAAACAAACAGCAGCTGGCTGCGTGTTCCTGCTCTTTGCCTCCACTGCCAGAAGCGAAGCGGAACAATGAGATGTAGCACACCAATAAACATAGATCACGAGTGATTCCTTTTTTTTGTTTTTTTCTTCTCTTTTTCTTTTTCAACCGTGAGCAGGAGTCACGAGTAAAAAAAAAAGCAATGCAGAGTTTAGATCGTAGCCTCTTCCACGCACGGGAGAGCATTTCAAAGTTTGCAGACTGTGCAGCGGTGTGTGCAGCATTTCAATGTGAAATCCCTCCCAGAGGATGATTTGAAAGTGCAATTAGAATTTTGCACAGGCTACAAAAGGAGAGAGATGTTTTTCAAGGACTTTTCAAGGGAGTGATGCAATTGCCCCTCTTCCTTGCACTTGGCTTCTTTTTTTTTTTTTCTCCTCGCAACATACCATACTTAACCTAGTAACACACTGAGGGTGCATGGCAACAGTGGTACAATATATCCCGCCTCCACTCCCGCTCTCTTCTCCCTGTGCCACCACTGCTTCCCTGCAATCATGAAACGGATACCTGCGCATCTAAACCACGTGCCATGTTTGTGTGGGTGCACGGTCATTGATGGTAAAAACAAAAACAAGCTCTTTTTGTTTTGTTGGTGTTACTTAATCTGTAGGGATGGAGCGGCAGGCAGGCAGAGAGAGGAAGGGAGGGGAGGGGGGAGTGGGCTGTGTTCCAAGGCTTGCGTACCAGCCAATCGGAGGGCAGGATTAGCGAGAGGCAGGCATAAACATGAGTTGTTGCTGCTGGTAACAGAAATCTGATTGGTTCTTTGCAGTTCTTGCACAATGGGATAGGTGTCTCTGTGTGTGGGTATTTTGATCACTGTTATGAATGTGTTTATCTGCTGTTATGTTCTTTAATAACCTTGTTATTCACCCCCCCCTGACTTCTGTTTTCACTCACACAGGGGTGGAGGCTTTGTGCTCCAACCACTGTGGCCATACCGTAGTAAAATTCCTGCATTATTATGTACCAACTGGAGCACTACATCTCCTGAACTTTGCTCGCCTATATTTGGTGGCTTGCAGAGGAAAGACCATATTGCGCTATCTGGGATACAGAAGTAAACATACACACACGCACAGCAGCACAAAAGGCTGGACATCCCGTAAAATGACAAGAGGAGGGGAATATGTGACGCAAGAGGACGGGTCACTGACACTACTGCACACGATGCACCCGCACCTGCTTTGCCACAGTGACGTACGGCTGTTGCTGACCAGCGGTAACCTGTACTTCATACACAGACTGCTTTCTCTAAATTTAAACATCAGCTCAGAGTTCACGATTCCATGTTATGAAGTCAGAAAAACAACATTACAAATGTGCAGACTGCTCCAAAGGTAACGGAATCACATGTAATCCAAGAGGTCAGCCTGAGTCTGCCAGAGTCACACTCTGTTTACCACACAGTCGCACTGAGCACACAAAGCAGCACATGCCGGGTTTGTTTACATGCAGTTCCTTCCTGAAAGGGGCGGAGCCAACGCAGCCGGCATGCCAATGTTGCTTTGGAAACAGTGCTCCTGCAGCAGCCAATGAGAGAGTGGGGATTATGACATGTGTGTTTTTGTGTGTGAATTAATCAAACAGGGGGTATCTATCTGGTTGTGTGTTGACTGAGGGGAAGGAGGGGGGCAGTGGGGTGGAGGGGGGTTTAATCAGCTCACTCAAGGAAGAAAACACGCTGGGCAATAATACTAGAATCGAACAAACACACGCTGCTAGGCCAATTAAACATCAACAGCTTAATCTCCCAATGAAGGTTTTTTTTTGTTTCATTTTTTGACGTCACGGCCATACAGAGGCTGTGTGTGTTTGTGCAGGAGCATCTGTCTCACTGAAAGTGGTACCCACACACACACACACACACACACACACACACACACAAGTGCACATGTGCTCATGTGTATGTTTTCCTAATACAGCTGTTATTGTTATGACAGCGGCTGATTGCTGGTTTTGGCACCTGTTTTAGGTTCCTTTACCGTCAGGGTGCTGCTGTCTTCCAGTTAACACTCACTTTATCATTGCGAGCACACACAAAATGCAGAAGCTCTGATATCCACCCAGTTATAAAACATGCTTAACTCACACACAAACCAAATTGTAGAGCCATACACGGAGAAAAATCAAAACAAAGACACGTGGAGGCCACCGTTTTTACACGTGATAATCACCGTGAATGCAGATGTGCATTCATTATTTGGATTCTGTTTTATTCTGTGTGATAATGTGGGTGATGAAATGTGTAACTGATGCCTCCAGTCCTTAGTGATTGTTTCATAATATGATCACCAAGCTTCCTCATACATTTGCACGAGGATTGCAAAGAGTGTAAGTGTGGTCTGCGTTTTTGCGTGTCAATGTGCGTGTTTTCGTGTGTGAGTGTGACTTAGTGAGTGAGAAGCGATATGCAGCAGCAGGAGCCATGTGTTAACTGCCACACAGGATGCAGCTGCAGCAAGTAAACAGTAGCTTCGTAGCATAGTGTGTGCTCATATATTACTTTCAACGAGTGTGTGTTTTACCATCCATTTTCATATAACAAGGTTTCTTTGTCATCTCTGTTTATCCTCTTTTCACTCTGTCTTAATTCCACGAGCAGCTCCTAAGCTGAGCTGAATGTGCCCCTCGGGCAGAAGAGAGGTAATCTAATCAGTAATCCACAATTCTTTTTTTTTTCCGACATTTGCCTAATCACTGGAAAACAGTGATGGAGAAAATGAGTGACAGTTTATCAGCACAATACCTGATTGATCTCTCTATCAGAAAAAAAAACAACATTACACTGAGAGGTGAAATGAGTCTGATAAAACAGGAGCTTAAGGGCACTTCAGAAACATGAGTGGGGGTTGACAGCAGAGACTGAACTCAGGTCAGGCCTCTTCACTGTGTTTGTCAGAAAAAGTCAACAACAGAGGTGGAAAACTTTGTCTTATTCCAAAGACGAACCTCTGCTTTCCCCCCCGAGTGAGTTATGAATCTATATTGGGTTCCTTTGTCTGGGTCTAACAGCAGACTGCCGGCCCGACAGACAGTTTGAGAAACAAAGACAGGGTCTAGCCAACCACAACATCCTCCGCAGACTCCTCAGCTCTACCCAGCAACTACTGTACACTGACACTGAACGGTGCCGTTTCTGCTGCAAATAAACACAGGCGTGCGTCTGTTGCTCACAGACAGACAGACAGAGAGAGGGAAAGAGCACAGACAAAAGATCTCACTCTGTTTGACGGTCAAAGAGGATCTGTAGGTTTGTCAGTTTGCATGAATGAGTGCGCTTGCCCTTTTGCATGCATGCCTGCATGCAGGGGAGAGGAATAAGGAAGTTCTGCTGTTGTTTGTCTCTATTAAATAACCATTTCTTGTGTAGTCTCATGAGCTTTGTTACTGCCCGTGTATGTCTGTGTGTGCATGTGTGGGTGGTCACTAATATAATGCAGATATACGTGAGGGCTCTGTGTGGGCAAGCTTTATCCACAGCCCCGGAGCAAGGCAAACTCTCACTGACGTCTGACTTGGAAAGTGACAAAGACAGACTTTGTTGCCTTTGTGGGCGAAGCGAGAGAAACCAGCCTTTGAGCGTCCCGCCTTGATTACGTACGTATGCATTTGTGTGTAGGCTGACGGGTGGGTTTGTGTATGAGCGTAAGGGAACTTTTATTCCTACAGCAAATTAGAGGGTATCTCCAGCCGTCCTCATGAGGTCATGAGGGCTGAAGTCCACCGCCTGATTCATATGGTTAGCCTTTTCTTTCTTTCTTTCTTTCTTTCTTTCTTTCTTTCTTTCTTTCTTTCTTTCTTTCTTTCTTTCTTTCTTTCTTTCTTTCTTTCTTTCTTTCTTTCTTTCTTTCTTTCTTTCTTTCTTTCTTTCTTTCCTCCAACACACTAACACAACACAGTGCAGTTTGCAGTTTCACTCCATTCTACAGTGCATGTCCATGTCAAGGTAAATGTGTGTATGTGTGCATGTGTGCATGTGTTTGTGTGCGTGTGCGTGCGTGTGTGTGTGTAGTCTGCAGCAGAGCATTCATCCCATACAATGTCAACTCTTCAAGCTCTCTATCTTAGCAAAGCCAGACACGAGTTGCCTTTCATTCAAATACAGACCTCTTTTTTTTTTGGCATGGATTCACAAGTAGTGAATGTCTAATCAAACACACATAAATACACACATACACACACACACACCCTGAGGGCTTGTTTCCTTTGATCTGGATCTTACTCAGCCATAGACAGTACAGCAGGTGTGAGACAGCCGTCAGGTGTGTGTTTGTGTGTGTACATGAGACCAGGCTTGTGTATATATGTGTCATCATCAGCCATATGGCCTTTTAGTCGCTAACTACACACCTAACACACCTCATGCACCCACTCGAGCAAATCAGCCTCCATACAAACACACACACCCTGCCTTCGCCCTGTCTCCAAAGCAGCTGCGGCAACACTCCGGCTGGTGAACTCTCAACCGCGGGCAAATCACAGCAATTGCCAGGCTGATTCTTCACCAATCAGACGGCTCAGGCTGAAAGCAACCAGCAGCTGAGCCAATCGGGGATAAAGACAGAGGGATAACCAATAGCAGCAGGAGCCAGAAACTGAAGCAGTTAGAGATAGAGATAAACCAATCAGAAGGTGAAGACTGAACCCATTGATGTGTTGTTTTTGAAGCTTCACTGAGAACTTTTCCTTTATAGTCAAACATATAAGACATAAATGCTCTTACTTTGAAATCCTCACTGTATAGCTGGGAGGACAAAGGGAAATCCAAATGTGCACAAGATTTGTTGTTTTGCAGAGAATTTTTTTTTTTTTTAAGGATCCTGAAAAACTGATACCAGATCAGTTCTGTTGCAGATGTCGCAAGATGATGAAATCCCGAAAATAGCACACGCAAACTCTGTTTTTCTGTTTTTGACAGGTTGTGTGTGTTTTTTTTTAGTGTTTTTTTTTAGAAAAGCTACTGCAATTCACAACTATCTGCAAACATATACTTTTGTTTGTGTGTGCAGCATCTCTTTATGCTTCTGTACAGTACATAAGTGTGTCAGTGTGTTTGTCCCAGGTCACCCTAAACCCCCTGACTTCATGGACAATAAAGTAGAGAGGCGTGTCATTGACACACGTGCTGCCAACTGTTGCAGAGACACAAAGCGAACATAAAAACCACTTTACTGACTGTGAAGCCCCCCCCCCAGCGCCCCCCACGACCACGGCACACTCCAAAATCATGAGCCACACACACACACACACACACACACACACACACCCCTTATCCTGACTCCATTGTCCCAAATGAATGAGTGAGGTGTGTGTGTGTGTGCGTGAGTGGGTGAGTGAGTGTCTGTATGTGAGGACAGCTGGCTCTCTGGCTCCATCAGTAGCAGCTGCCCCAGCTTCAGGCCCTCAGGGTGGAACAGCGCAGATTAGAGGGTGGCTGGGGTGGAGTGCGTGTGTATGTGTGTGTGTAGTAAAGGGAAGCGTGGCCCAGTCTGCGGCCTTAAACTAAATGAATGGAGAACAGGACCTCTCCCCTCCTTTGTCCCACCCTATGTGTCATTTGGGTTTTCATTGCTTGTCTCTTCTTCTGTCTAATGATCCCCCCTCAACTAAAAACTAAAAGGAGTGCATTTGTCTTACATTAAAAATTAGAATGCAATGTAATTAGAGGGAAAGAAGGAGCAGTTAAAGAAGTGAAGACACAAAGACAAACAGGAAGAGGGAGACAGACAGCGTAAGCACCCAGTGACAGCCAGTCTGAGGGCTAGACAGCGGGATGGAGACAGCGACAGACACAGAGAGTTTTGGGTCCCCACTGGGTGCTGAGTGGGGGCCAGCTATGGTGGCTTAGCGACAGCTGTTACTCCTGCCTATAGGATATCTGAGCCAGGCCCTTTCAAAAAATACAAGGCTGTGATGAAGAATGGAGGGGCCACTTCTCCGCAGTATGTGTGCGTATGTGCGTGCGTGCAAGCTAAAGGAAAAATAAAGAGCTTTTGAAATAGAGGGTGTGGATTTTTGCCAAGACATAAAGAGCGGCACACTTCACCTTCACGTCTGTGCAAATAAAAAAAGAGCATCCTGCATGGGCTGATAGGGAGAGAGGCAGACTTTCACCACCTAAACGGCCGTTTACAGCCCTGTTTTGATCCACGCTGATTTATTAAGACACAATGGCATCTCCAGGACCGAGCCATAGTGTGTTGACTCAGAGGAGTCATTCGGCGCTCCACAACAACATGATATTTACACAGCAACGAGGGCAATGGAGACACATGCAAATCTGTTAATCAAAAGCCCCATTCTGCTGGCGATCCAGCCTTTACCTTGAACCATCATGAAAAGTACACAGAACTGAAGGTTAAAAGCCTTGAGTCATGTGTTTGTGAAATCCAGTTAATGGAGATAAATTATGGGGAAAAAAAGCATAAATGATGATAAATTCTGACCTGAGAGGTAGCATGACACATTGCAAATAGCTTTTTGAGACATCACTGATGCGACACTGACCTTTAGAGAGATTGTGCAAAGTCTGTTTCTGTTTTCTTGCAGTGCTATTGCAAGACTGACTCCCAGCTGATTCTTGGATGTAGACTCTCCTTCAGCCCATCCCAGCCCTCCCATCCTACATCCTCCTCATGTAGCGCAAACCCACTGACCCTTGTTGCCAAGGCAACACGTCAGTCTGATCCGGAGTGACAGCTCTGTTCAGATCATTGTCATTGTCTCCCATGACAACCAACGAGTGGCTCTTAATTAGGGTGAGGGATGCCCCAGAAATTAGAATGACGGTTGATTCAATTAAGCAGTCATTGTCTGCTCTTTGTTTACTACACACTATTAGCTGTAACGAAACAAGTCGTCTGTCTCAAAATATAACTTTGCCAGGGAAATACTATAGAGAACAATGCCTCCTTTTTTTTTTTGCCGCCTTTTTTTTTTATTTTGAAAATGTGCTACACGGGGGTATTTGATCCTGCATGGGTAGGGAGATCAGGATAATGACTGCCTCGCCTGTGAATGGTTCATTCAGAGGAAGCCAGAGAATGTGTTCAAAGTTATATTAACAGTAGTGACTGCCTGGGGTGACTGAGCAGATACTAGGTGTCTCTCATGTGAGCCAATCAGCTGATAGGAAACATCAAGTGGGGGGAGAAGCAAGACGACTCAGCTCAGATGCTCAGAGCCCCTGAGAGGCCTGAATAAATGTATAAGGAGTGATGGTCTGGAAATGTGAATCTAATTTTGACTTTTTCATTATCTTGATATCATCCTTTGAAGGATTATGTATAAAGATTTATATCCTGAGTATTATATGTGATGCAGAAGTGGGGACTTAAGTGAAATGAATTTACTCAAATCACAAGAACTAAATATATGGCTCAAATAGACTTGTATAATCAAATATTTGCAGTTAACTAAATATTAACAAGTTACATTTTGTTCTACATACATGACTTGGTGATTTCTACTTCCATATCCAGAACCCTGGCAAATCATTGGGGTGTGGTAGACCAGCAGAAGCTAATGCACCATGCAGAGCAGATATTATAGGGAGGGGCCAGTCCAAAAATACTAAATTTGGGTTGGAGGAGGAAAAATATATTGCACAATGCAGATTGATTCCACATGGAAATCTTTAGTAATAATTAGACTGGCACTCACGGAAAAAAAATCATCCTGAACCAAAATGTTCTGGTTTCTTACCCAGCCTATAATCCAAACTTTTTGTGACACAGGAGAAAACATAGGCTCCTTTGTGGAGGTTGAAATATATTTAAAAATAATTGTATCATTGGGTGGCTTACTTGATAATCACCACAGGAACTTGGTGCTTGTGTGAGACCTTCAAAGTTAAGACCAGATACTTGCACATGTGTGATAGCTTGGCAGAGCAGGATCTACACATCAGTCAACAGTTTATTACTGACTTCAGTTATAAAACTGACAAAAGCTTGGAATTCAATGCTCTTCTTATTTTGTTAACAGCTGCATCCACTGCAGGTAATCCTCAGAAAACACATAAGCAGTTAGAGGTTAATTCCACACTCAGCTCTCAGGAAGCTTGTAGACTTCTGTGTATTTGGCAGATATAATCGGAAACTAGGTAATTGCAAAGTAAACAGGACGCAGCATGTGCTAATGTGTTTATTTGCAGTTGTATTCACCAAGCTGACTTTAAAAGCAAGGAAGTCCATAATTTACAAAAAGATATTTTGATATGACAGCTTCAGTCCGGCATCTGGACACTGAGTGAAAAGTTGTGGTTTGTATGAATGAGTGTGTGCTGGGTCTGCACAAGATCAAATGAAAAGGCAAAGTTAATATATCCCAAGTAAGAAAATACTTCTCAGTAGGCAGGAAAAATAATATTCTTTTAAGAAAATGCAGATTTATATCCATGTAAAAGAAAAGTTTTGGAACTTATTATGCACTATTAACCTGTGTCAATGAATAGTTTGTTTTATCATTAATCCATTTGTACAAATATACTTTGTCTATATTTTCTGAGGCATCCTCGTATAGCCCAGTGAAACCCTCCTCCTTGTTTTAAATGCTGACTATCACAATCATTATGAAATTCCATCTTGATAATCAGTCATTAAACATTTCATTTCATTTATTTAGATCTTCATTAGCTTTGGCATCGCTATTCCTCCTGGAGTCTACCTTCACAGATTAACTGTCCATTGCAGTGGATACTTACAACTGATGATTAGAGAAATAGAAAAGTTTTGACAAACTTTTGCTTGCAAACTGAAAAAAATAATCCCATAATCCCTATAGTCATAGCAGCAGGTTAGTTACCTTTAAATATCGGTGCAAGCTGTTTTTCGAACGGCTTTGTCGGTTTCCCTCATCAAACTCATCAAATACACAATCAAGTTGTGACCTGCACATTCACCACATTATGAGGAAATAACAGACTGTGACGAGACGTTTGATGAGGGAAATCAAGAAATTCCACTAGCATCCGCAGTAGTAGCTCTGAGCAGCTCACGGTTCTGCTCCGCCATTCTAAAAATAGCTTGCACCGACAATTAAAGGTAACAAACCTACTCCTAAAACTATAGGGATTATGGCAATGGGCCAATTTTTCCAAAATGTTGAACTTTAACAAGAGGGAAAGTGTGTCATCTGATTGTGATGACCTTTAACACAGAGGAACTTGGACACATGGTCTGGTTTTCCCGACACACTCCACTGTTTGTTTCCACTACAATCTGAAAACTGCAGGTCCTCAACTCAAATAACAGATTGACTGGAAACAAGACACACACCCACACCTGTCCATGCAAGAGTATACACTTCTGCTATTGTGTATGTAAATACACAAATAAGGATGTCTCGCATGTGCCTCAACACAAACAGAGTATACTTTCAGGAGTATCGCCGTCATTCTACTTTCCTATCTTCACTGTTTGCACTTACAACAGCACAAGTTGCTGCGCGGCTGATAACAATCTGTCTACCTTGCTATCTCGCTCCGTACCTGCATCTACCTGTCGAGGACCCTCACCGCCGACCCATCATCAGCCTACCTGTCTGCAACTCCAAAAGCCCTGATTTAACCACAAGACCACATCCCTATATTTACAGCAAGAGAGTGCGTAATTGCATCTGGAGGAAGAACCTGTCTTTCCTGTACAGACCACTCTGACCACCATTATGTCTTTGTGTGGATGGCTGCGTTCTAACTGGCTGATCTAATCTGCGTGATCCAACTGTCGAACTTGCTGAAGACATAACGCACAACCTCCTGGGTGGAAAAGTACTTAGTGCTACCTGGTTATGACCGTAAAGGTGTGCAAAGGCTTGTGGGAACACTTGAATAAACAATAGAGACGTTTACATTTACTGTGAAAAACTTTGAGCATTTACAGATGATGTTATTATGGCACTGGAGAAATAGATGAATATTTTCACCAAGGCAACCAATGAACTGAAATGCGCACACAAAGATAAAACTCATAACCTCCTCACAGCCCTCTTGTGTCTTCATGTTGTGTTTTTATAGGCACCCTTAACAATGCCACGCAAATCCTGAAAAGCCTGCAACAAAACTCCACACTTTTTTTTTTTAATAATCTGCTGTCTTAAACTTGCAGTCTTGGCAAAAAGGAGGCACAGGTCCACCCCACTACATGCAAACAGGGATGCACAAACACAAAGTTGACACGCTAGCAAGTTTACAGTGGCTTCAGGCAGCAATTAAGTCTTGTAATAAAACTCTCTTACCGTAAGATTACTGCAACAGAGACAGGTGCATGTTCCTGGGTGTGTGTGTGTGTGTGTAGAAGTGTGTGTCATGGGTGTATGCATGTTTGGTGCCAACACTAAACAGCAGTCCCAGCTGTGCATATACTGAGCCCTGTACAGTGCTGCATTTCATATACACTAAGTAAATAAGGAGTGAGCTGGGCTGAGGCTCCATCTGCTAACTCATGTTAGTGTGAAGAGGAAGGTCGTGCTGAAATTACTGGAACTCAATAGTATAAAACAATATTGACAATGAGAACTGCTTCATGTAACATGCAACAATAATCGGTCCAGACATGAGTGCACATATAGGTGTGTACTTCTACTGTATGTATGGGTGGGAAAGTTGAGCACATGGATACTTTCATTTCACCATAGAAAAGAAGATGCAATCTCAACCAAGCACTACACATGGTTTTGGAGGGATGTGAACAAATAAAACCATTCTGCATCGCAGAAGAACACCTTTCTTATCTTCTTTTTTTCATTCTGCACCACCATGCCTCTTTTTTACTCGGCTTGTGCACTTGTTTTTAGCATGTGTGCACCACAGTGCACATGCACATGTTAGCGCTTTGGAGGATTCAACACCATCTCTTTAACCCCAAGAGGTGGTCGGCTGCAGCTCAGGCATGTGAGTGTTTCAGTTTCTCTGCCATATCTAAGAAACACTCAGTATTTCTCAGACAGGGTCCAGGTTAAGGTGTGAAGGTGAACTCTGCGCTGGCACACTCTCACACCCATGTAACAGTACACTCAAACTGTCCACACCAGACCCTGAGCCCGATGGTGGAAACCAAGGCGCAGGGTGGAAAAGGTGAAAGATCAGCCTCACACTCCTCTGTGACATGACGCTGCCCCAGAGGCACCCTAATCCTCCACCTAACCCCATTGGGGGATTCCAGTGGCTTTCACCCTTTAGATGGGTTGGTAAACACTGCTTCAGGGAAGGAGTCAAGTTTTGAGCAGAAGAGAGAAGGTGAGATGTTAAATACCTGTGTGAAATATGGTCTTTCAAAGAAAAGAGGGTGAAAGGAGCGAACGCAGGGGACTCTCTATGTGTGTGCTTGCAGCAGATGCCTGGAAAGGCAGCGTGAGGTGAGTTCCAGAGAGATCAGAGGAGAGGCTGGAAAGTCCGAGCTGACTCACCATGCTGTCACCTTCACAAAATACAGCAGGCAGCACAAGAGAGAGAAAGAGAAAGAGAAAGACAGGAAGATAGAAAGACAGGAAAGAGGTATTATTAGCTGTGCTCACGTTTGCTGCCAGCTTTCACCATTCTGCCGTTGGGAGCAGCCACACGGCTAGTGCTCTTTTCTCTTTTTTTTCCCTCCCTTTCTTTTCTTTTCTTCTTTTTTTTTGTTAAGCAGAAGCGTGTAAGATGTTTGAGGGCTTTGAAGTCTGAAAGACACAGAGAGAAAAAAGGATCTTAAGATGAACAAGTCCTTTGATCATATGTCAGGGAGTTTTGGTCTTTGTTAAAGAGATGAGTGAGTTAAAATAATGTTAGTGATCTGGTGTCATCTAAGTCCAGACTGGTAGCATACAGTGCTTTTGTCTGAACACGGCTCCGCCATTGAATCACTTTTGGATATAGATTAGTTGCTGCATTTGAGCTTTGGAAGATCCTCTCTGAGTGAAAAGACAACAAGAGATAGAGAGTAATCCTTTATCAAATGATACATTTACTGGAGGATTAATCACATTAGAAGGGCAGATAAGCTTAACCTCCCCAAATACCCTCCTACTGCACAAAGCAAAAAATAATCTTGAGGCACTGTTCGTGAAACATCATCACACATTAAGAGCCTCCTTTGAGTAGCGTGAGTTTAAGACACCGCATATTACTGTATTTCTTTTTTTTCTTCTTTTGCACCGGCTTTAATCTAAAACACTTAATGCCCAGCATAAACATGTTAAAACCAGACAACTCACTGAAGTGGGATTTTTATTGCTCTGGCTAACGCAAAAAGTCACTTTGATGTGATTGTCAGCGGCAAAAATGCTGAACTCAAACACTGTCTAATATGAGCCAGACATCCCCCTTCTCAGCAGAGCAGAACTTACCTACATCCTGTTCTCCTCCACTGGCCAGCTCTGTGAAGAGGGGGCGAGAGGAAGAGGAAGAGGGGGGGGGGGGGTTACACCCAAGCATAAAGTGATAGATTACAGTGTCGAAACAAGAAACATCAACTTTTTCACAAAAACTCCTGTCAGTGAAGCTCGCTCCAAACTCAGGCCGTACTGTACATTACATCACCAAATTAACTCAGGCATTCATTGCTCGTTACGTTCCTTGATGGAGGAGTATTGATTGACAATGGGCACTCAGTGTTCTTAACAACCCATTAGGATTAGACACATCAGTGTCAGATTGGCGTTAAGTAACAAATGCGTCACTTTGTGTGCATATGATTTCCATCAAAGTCTCACACACAAACGATAGAAAACCATAAAACATCCATGAAAATTAGTCTCTCGCTCACTGACTTGAGAGCTGCTGACAAGAATTTTTTTTTGCTCCCCGCTGGTTTGAAGCTCTACTTCTGAGAGAGAGGGGATGACTTGAAGAAACAGGCCAAAGGTCACTGCTGAACGTATACATTCTACTCAAGTGAGGAAGCAAAGTCCTGATAGAAATGAGATATGGTGGAAAGCTAGAAAATGGTCTTTGAGTTGAGAACATTTAGTCAGACTAAACTGACACTGTTGAGAAAAACGACTTGGCTGAACGACTTGTGACCATTTCGGTAAAATGAGGTCTGTCCTTAACCTGGGTTTCACTCCAGGATCTCATAGCTTGTTGGAAAAAATATTTTACAAATCAGTTATATTAAATAAATGAGGGATCACAGGGGTAAGTGGAGGAATGATGGAGAGTCACGTCTGGCCAGAGAAGCTGAATCTGGGTTCAGCAGCATCTCTTGATCAAAGTTTACACAGCGTGAGGCTTGTGTGAGACATAACTGCATCAAACATCCCGAATCAGCCCTGCATCACCTGCATTTGCCTCCTCGCTGGCAGTCATGCTTGTTTGAAGTGGCTGCCAGACCAGGCCGTAAACTGGGCCGAGGGGAGAGGAGGGCAGAGGAAGCAGAGTCCAGCTGAGTATATATAAGTGAAGCCTCCAACCAGCTGCAGAGTGAGTAATCTGCTGACAAAAACGGGTCGGAAGCCCTCGGTCGGAAGAATATTCACACTCATGGTCTCTCTGCAGCTAATCCTCCCTCCTCATATAAACTTATACTCCCTAACAAATACAGTCTAAGTAGCCTAACCGTGCATGGCCTCCCACGCAGCATAATTAAACTACGGAAGTCGAGGTGGTGGGAAGTTATGAGGAGGAGAATGCAATTCAAATGCTCCTGAGGAAAAAAAAATCCAGTGCAGCAGTGTTGTGCTGATTCCTGTAAACAGAGGCGAAGTCACTGCCCAGCAGCAGTATACGGTTACTTTCTTAGTAGTGTGCTGAGAGCACTCAGTGTCTCTTTCTTTCCAAGTAGCACTCCCTGTCTCCCTCCTCTACAGTGGAATGAAAGAAAACAACATGTCCCTGTCAGATAAAAAGCCAGTTAACTTGTTGTTCAATTTTAATTCTTATTTTGGTGCTCACAAAGTTAATTACTGAAACTATTACTGACAAAGATACAACTAATCGACTCCAGCAGTGTGAAAGCTCACACTTCCCTCTTCTCTTTGGAAGAAAGCAAATCATTTTGAGTCACTAATAGAAGCAAAATAGAAGACACTGAGATAAACTGTGCAAAATGTACTAACTAAATCTTCTGACTGCATGAGAAGAGAGGCTCTTTCCAGGAAACCTCAGAGTACGCCCCTGAATCAAAACTGCAAGAGTGTGTCTGCAGCAGCGAGTCTGGCACTTCAAAGAGGCGAAAGAGAGAGAAAGAGAGCCAAGTCCAGCCTGCTCTTTCGCTTTTTTTTCTATCACTTTAATTAAAGTAAAGTCATTCCATACACAATTCCAATAACAACGGCCAACATTATCATATTAGTGATCTACATTGTCACACTATCCCTTTCCCCCTGACCTCCTTACCCACATCTACCCATCCATCAGCTCACTAAACCCTCTGTGCAGTGTCTCTGGAGGACCCACTGTGTGGCAGCAGTCGGTGGTAAAGTTTCATAAACACAGACACACACACTCGGGGGTGACAGATATCCCCTCCACTCGTTCTCCTCTCCTCTGACATGTCCAGACACATGTGGCTAATCACCAGAAATGGATAGAAGGATAACTAAATGGCTGCATAGCTCAAGCATATGAATGGGGTTTTCAGTTTAAGATCTAAGAGGGGCACTTTTACAGCCCCCCTCCCTCCTTTTTTTTTTCTTTTTTCCTGCTTATCATGTCATGAGTCACAGCAGCTGCCCCACGCGCATAAAATCTTCAAATCCACACTGGACAGGTAGTGCCACATGTGTGGAATTAAAAGCCTCTTGGAGAGCCCGGTCTCGGGTTACCAGCTGCACGCGACAGCTGCCTGAAAAAGGATCTGGTTTCTGGTGGGTTTTGTACAGTTGGTGATAGATGTGCAGCAAAAAGTAGGAATTGTTAACCCCCCCGCTCCCCACTCCCTCCACAGGCCTCCTAGTGAGTAAAGGACAGTTTGACTGTCAGGGACAGAAGGAGCATTATCTAACCCCAGTGAACTCAATAACTTTCTCTTCAGGGAGAAAGAAAAGTGGATAAAGACACTATAAAAATTGCACTCCACAACACTGCAACATAAGATAGTGTATTTTTCTATGTGTTATTATATTGTTAAATTATTGAATTTGCTTATAAAATACTTTCTAAGCTTGCACCGAAAGGATTTTAAATATCATAGTGAATATGAGCCACCCCTCTAATACCAATATCCCACCAAGCATATGAGCCCTTTTCACTGTGTTACAGTCATTCTCATCTGATATGAACACAATACGCACACACACAAATCTTAATCTCCTCTCCTCACAGACGGATAGTCTGCACAGACTGTGAGTGCCTGGCCTTTTCTTTAACAACAAGGCAGCCCTAAGACGCATGGAGAATAGACTCTTGTCTAAGAATACTGCGCTGGCTGTGAGATAATGGCTGATTCATATGGGGAGATGATGAGTTGTGAGGGTTTATGTAAGGAGAAGTCAGATGTGTGGTGTTGTCTCTGACTGCTGTACTGTACTGCCTATCTGTGTAGCAGGGCCTATCTGTACGCTCCGTATCTCCTGTCTCAGGGAGATCACAGATACAAGACAGAAGAAGATGTCATGATGTCATGTCCATTTCCACTTGTGAATTGGATATTATTCTCTGAGATTTATCTGAGGGTTGTGTATCACCAAAGGAAGCGTATGGCCTGTCTTTGGGATAGTCTCTTAAGATAACTGATAAGTAACAGCATTTACATTGAAACTGTGTCTTGTACAAAAATGAACCTCTGAAGATCTGTGGAGAAATTCCATGAATAACTCTTCATTGGTGTGTCTGCTGATTATGTAATGGGCAAAATATGTGCATAGGGAGATTGTTCATGTCACTGTAGCATACAAAGCTCCTGTAGACATTTGGTACATGTTTGCATGGAAATAAGACTTTGTTATTTCGAGAACATTGGTCAAGAGTCAAACCATGGATGGTGTTCCCATTACAGCTTTTTGTTCCTAAACCCAACAAAATTTAACCATTATGTTAGAAAGAAAATAAAAACAACTGGCCTACAGGCTATAAAGCATTACCCACATAGACCACTAACTCAGTGAATTCACTTGTGGGAGTGATGGCTAAGTTTGGTAAACTTTGACATTTGAATTTGTGCCACTGATTCCTAGCAACCCAGTTCACAGAGAGGAGATCCTGAGGCCACAAGTGTCAACTCGGACAGTTATGACACAGCAGGTAATACAACTAAATACGCAGTGCAGCAATAGCGCAACTAGGTGCGAGTCATAAAATGGCTAAATGACTCGGTAATGTCAGTTCCACAGGCATAAAACCGAGCCTACTGAATTGAGTTGCTGTATTGTAAACTATATTTCTTTATAATTTACAATATGTTTAATACATGTTCTATTTATTTCATGAGTCACAATGTCTCACTGCATGGTATCAGTTTGTCTCAGACAAAGCTCAGAGTACAAGACTTTTCTGGTCATGGATGGTGAGACACTGCACGTGTGACTGCAATTTGAAGCAATACAATCACAAGACTGTCAGATGGTATGCTCAGAAGCCAGTGTGGCACTCGTGTGTGGTTTGAGGTGGCTTTTTATGTAAGTGACGTCGGCTGTGTCTATACAGTAGATGCATGTGGATGCATGTGTGCGCCATTCAAGAGCAGCGGCTTGAATGCTTCCATAAGAGGAGCTTGACCCTGTGCAAATTGCAGGGGAAACGGTAATGGGGAGTTTCTTTCATCTGTTGCATGAATACATGTGCTTTTTTTTTTTAATTAGCACATCAAAAGCACTAAAAAAAGGAAAACCATAAGTAGGGATTTATTTACACGGAGAAACATCTTCCTATAAGAGACTATGTCACCCTATCCACAGATCTAAACTCACTAAATAACTGTGTTGGGAACATACAGCACAGCAAGCTCCCAATTATGGTGAATTATGTCCATAGATTCTGCTGCAACCCTTACATAAAACCAGTTTGTCTACTCTTGTACTGACTAACACCTGGACTGGCAGGTCAAAAACAACTATGTAGGTACTATAGGTAAAAAATCTGCTAAACTAAAATGTGTCAGCGCCGCATCATCCACAGCATCACTGCAGAGCACACGTTTTCCTGTTGCCTGTTTGCAATGTACCATTTTACTGTGTGATCCGGGGTTGTGTAACCTAATGGGAGCACGGGGATGCATCATGCTGCTTGTTTGGCTGGGTGCTTCGGCCTGTGTGTGCATGCTCGCCTTGTGGAGGCGCAGAAAGGAAACCTGAACTGTCACATGGCATCTGCACAGGGGCAACACTGCTCCGTTGTTGCACGTAACAACTTCCCTGACGTGTGTATTCTCATGAAAGAAAGACGGAAATAGAGTGGTGAGGGGGCAAAGTAGAGTTTGCATGCACATGTTTTTAGAGCTTCTTTGCATTTTAAATAACAATCCACTCAGCATGGATTCTATAGATCCAGTGCTGGCTCACAATCTCATATAAGGAGAGTAAATTCCCTGTGCTGCTACTGCTGACGCTCCTGCCTGCAGCATGTGCAGAAAAATCCCCTACTGATGAATATCTGCATCAGCTGTTCACAGAATGAGCTATTGCCCAGACCTTGACCCTGTACATACTGTATGTAATGTACTTCACAGACTATACAGATATACAAGATGGTAATTAGTTTGTGTATTTCTGTCTTTCAACTGCCTTGGAGACTCTTCTGTAGCCTGAGTGCTGAACATAACACTTGACACAGACACACAATGCATCATTTGTTGTCTTGGCTCATGAAAGCAATGCAAAAAATGTTCCTGAGGAAAACATTCCTACTTAACGTTTACACATCAAAGTGCTCTGTTATTCAAAGGCAATAAAGCGCATTGATCAAGGGCCATTAGGTGCAGTGGACAAACAGTCTCCACAAATGGAAAATAAAGAACTAGATCCTTCTCTGCGTGATTAAGATCACAATAAATCCCAAACTATGCGTGTTTCATACACCTTATTTTTGTGCTGCTATATTAATTACTCAATTTCCATTTTGCTACAGTCCCTCCCAAATATTTACAAATAACATAGTTTCCATTGCTTCACTTGCATTCCAGCATAAGCAAACATTGTGCCTCACATTGTTAGCCAAGTGAGTGACTTTCAAAATAAGAACACATCTATATATTTTTATTATTAGGTACCTCGTTCAGCTGGAGGCCCTTTGTTGGTTTGCTTGATTGTGAGATTTTTTTTTCTTCTCTGGCTTGGAAACAGAATGTGGGGCAAAAGCATGTGTCTTCCAGCAAATAGTTCTACAGATCCAGGCCAACAATTGTCCCCATCCTGTCATAAGCAGCGAAAAACCACAGATAAATGAGCAGCAACCACATGACCAGGCCATGTTCAAGCCATGCTTGTTTTGCTAGTGTTTCTGTATGTTCTATAGAGGGTTGAACAAAAGATATGGATCATGCGATATTCATATGTATAGGCATAATTGCTACAGTGTGCATGCTTTGGCATGCATGACTTTATGTGGGTGTTTTGGTGACTGAGAGCATTTCCCTTTTATTTAGTTCAAGTCATTCAGAAATCCCAAATACAGGCAGAACTCAGCTGTGGAATTTTGAATGTGTTTGCAAAACCACTGTCTCCAGTAAAAACCTTGATTCATAAACACCTGCTTCTGTTGGATGAGAGGGGGAAAAACCCCAGAGCAACGTGACAGGATTTATTTTCATGACACTCTTTTGTTGGTAAAGTCATAGGAACACAGAGTGAATCTGGTCTGAGAGATCTGTGAATCAAACAGCATTTGCCAATGTAGATCTCCAAAGGGAACAAATGGGAACATGCACATGTGAAATTCCAGTGACTCATCAGGACCCGAAATACTGTGTCTATTTTTGAAGACCTGGCTATGAATAAAGCCAGTGTGTTGTTTCTTGATATTTCCTCTGATTCAAGAGGAAACAAATGTGTTTAAGAAAAGAATAGCTTGCTTTAGAGTTGTTGTTTTTTTTTCTTATTTGCCCAGAATGAGACGGGGTCATGGAGGTATTTATGTCTCTTTGGGGATTTTGAGGGTATGGAGAATGTGGTAGTATCTTGTTTATAGCATGTTAGAGGGAAAACAAATCTTCTTCTTGGAACCAATATTTCTGAAGCATGCAGTTTTCTGAGCGCGTCTTTCTGACCAATATGTGTATATCTCCACATGTCTAGATGTACACTACTGGTCAAAAGTTTTAGAACCAATTTTTAAGTAATACCCCTTTCCCACTGGCCAAAAAATCTGTTTAAACCCGCTAACAATCAGCTTTTGGTGGCAGTGGGAAAGGCGCACTGACCCGCGTCAAATGGGTCGGCAAGCGAGTTAAAATCACCTTCAATCGGCTCGGCTCTAATCGGCTTGCAGTAGAACTGCCAGACCCGGGTCAACCCATTAATTTACGTGATGATGTTGAGTGTTACGTGACACCACGTCATAACATCGCGGCAGTCGCATCTCATATCATCTACCAAATCAAAGCTCTGCTCGCATTCGAGACTGGGATTTGATCAACGTGTCGCGGCACTGGCAAGACAGGGAAATTTGTGAGCTTCTCATTATCCGTAGGGAAGAGGAGCCAGATATCAGGGACCGTGTGAGATACCGCAAATTATAAAAATAGAACAGGGTGAATTCTGCTCATTTTGTCAATGGGAAAGAACCAAATCACCAGTGTGATGGGTTGACCAGCGCGCAAAAAACTGACAAGGCCTAATTTTGTGGGGTGTGAAGCTCATTTTGGTTCATAAAAAAAGGTAAGGTTACCCAAAACTGAAAAATAATGAAAAATAATGAAAAATAATGAAAAAGAGGCATGTCTGGGCCATGAAACACTACCAGTGGGCTACTGAAAACTGGAAGATTGATGTGGTTCATCACGCAGGATTTTGTTTTGCCATCGCAAAAGGATGGTTCCTCAGTGACATCCACCACATGAAAGGTGGCTGTTTTACTGGATCCAGGGTCGGTGACAGAGTGAAAGGCGGAGCCAAAATGGCTACCACAGCATTCTGCAGCGCCATGCAGGACCCTTTGGTATGTGTCTAGTTGGTCAGGGGTTCATCCTACAGCAAAATAATGACCCAAAACATAAATCCAAACTATGTCAGAACTACCTTAGGAAAAAAAAGAACAAGATAGTAAAGCTTAAAAGCATGGAGTGGCCAGTGCAGTAGCTGGTTTAGGATGATCTGGACAGAAGAGTGAAAGGAACGCACACAAGTAGCTGTGGGAACTTCTGCGAGTTGGGAAGAACTTTTGATTTCCATTGTAAAAAGAATGCCACTAGTGTGTGTTCAGCTGTTATTTCTGCCAAAGGTGGCTACTTTGATGAGTCAAAAGTTTCTGACAGGTAGTGTATGTAAACAGGAAGTGAATAACAGAATGAATATCAGTGTCTTCATCTGACCTTATATTCAGACTAAACATACAAAAGGTCATAAAATGTCACCAAACTCTTCAATCCAGAGTTAAAAACATGCAACAGACTGTTCTTGTATCTTGCTCTACACCATTACGCTATACATTCATTCATACATCGTGGAGCAATTGTGAAACGCAAGTTCAGAAACAACAAACTTGTTCAACTTGTGCTGCTAATCCTCCTTCGCTCCCACTTCACACCCCTGTAAACCTCCCACTGGCCGCCTCTTCTCCTTTGTTGTGACCTGCCCACCTGCTGCTGCCTCATCTTGCTGTCATACCACTGAACCACACAGTCAATATACCACAGGACAGCTCAGCCTCCCAGCACAGTGACGATCCCTATCCAGCACCACCTGAACAACATGACTCTTAACATGCTCAAATTAGTCTAGTGGTCCCACATGACTGACGGTGTGACATGGGAAACCATGGCAGAGAACTGGCTTTATATTGTTTATATGAAAATGATTTTACTAGGATATGCCACTATTATATAATCTTCTTTGACAGGCTTTCTGTTGACTGTGGATTTAGACGCATAAAGGAGGAGAGGGAGTAAGAAGAAGAGGTGGAGGAGGGGGAGTGTAGGAACTCTGAAAGCAAATAAACTCCATGTATGTGGGGGATATTATTGCTCACTCTCGTGTGTGTGTGTGTGTGGAAGGGAGGGGGGGTCACTGTTACCCCCTGTGAAGATTAAACTGTGAACAAGGCCCACGTCTTTCTCAAACAGCCTTGTAATCGGACCAGTTCTGGTTCCAGTGTATCTGCTCTATGACGTAGAAAGGGCCACAATGCTGATCAAGGCCTCCACCAGCTGATTATCCAGAGGACACAGCCAACCCCTCTGTGGGGCCCACACAGGGACACAGAGTCCAGCGGCGTGGTCGATGCAGCACGCATGCACACACGCACGCACAAATAAACACACAAACACGCATACACAACACACAGAGCGGGATTTGCCTCTGGCCTCCAGTGGGGGTGTTCCCTCTACAGATGTGTTTGATGTTCTCTGTTGCCTTTTGTTGCATCAGCACAAGGCCGTCTTTGTTAGCCTGCTGCGCATTGCTGCATAGCACCAGCAAAAGTGTTGACTGAGCGATCAGCATGGACCTACTGTATATAGGGCAATGTAATCTATGTCATGATGAGATTACTGTAGGTGAGTTCAGGATGTAAACACCACGTACGTTACCTATACTGCATGTACAGTTTGGCTTCCCGTGGTGGTTGTTGTTTACGTCGCATAAAAAAACTCAAATGTGTAAATTGTGCTGAACATGGAAGAGTCATGAAAAGAGAATGACTAAGGCTGTAAATCAATTTAATTGTGATTGATCATATGAGTGTCCACAGTTAATCATGATTAATCACAAACTTGTTTTACATGTGTAAGAGTAGTAAGCCTGGGAATATTCTCATTTATCAAGGTCAAAGTTATCTTAAGGAAATTTTAATCGAACGCAACTGGACTTGGTTATTTGTCTTAGAAGACGTTCCACCTCTCATCCAAGAGGCTTCATCAGTTCACGCTCACATCTGAGTAAGAGTAGTCTTACTCTGGTAATAACTCATTCCGCACTGACAGTAACAAATAACCTTGGTTTTCTCAACAGACCCATCTGGCAGGACTTTGCAGCTAAACTTGCTATTCATAAGATGTTTCATTCTCCTTTGAAACAGCCATAAAAGGAGTTTGCATGGATGTGCTCTTAAAATATTTTTCTAAAAATATGATTAGACCATAAAGATTCCAACCATATATTCTCCAATGAAAATGTTTAGTCTTGTATATCAGGGGTGAACTAAGCAGTCAGTGCCCTGGCTGAAGATTTCTACCGTGAAACCTATGACAGATTGAGACAGCCAGGGCTTCAGATGTCAACAAATAAGGAACCTGTCCCTTCACCTTGCAGGACAGGGGAGGCAAAAGAAACCGGAAACCTTGTCAGTGCACAGAGATTGCTGGCATCAGCACAATTACTAATGCTGTGTAAGCCACTGTCATTCACAGGCTCACAAGCAAACAAACAGCATGAACAAATAAAAGATGCCGACTTCACTTCACTTACTGCTCTGATAACGTCTACTAGTCCCCAGTTGTGGTGCATGATAGATTCCTCACCTGACCATGGGTTTGCCTGATGATCAAACGTACTGTATGGCTGGATCTCAGATACACTCTGTCACTGGTCAACCTGGCAGAACATGACAGAAAATAAAACAAAACAATTAAAGTTTTTAAAGTCACGGCATCAACATGGATAGCCTCCTGCTCCCAGTCTTATGCTTATGCTTAGTCGTATCAATCTTACAATCATTTTTGGTGAGATTGTGAAATTTGCTCTCTTTCACACTGAGCTTCTGCAGCACTTCATCATTTAATTTAATGTCAGTGATTGGTTGGTAGTTGCCAATAGGATTATAATACACTTTACCACAAATGACAGGAGATTATTTGATTTAATGGTTAAATATGAAACAACAACTATATTTCGACAGCCTTATGCCCTTTGGCACACAACACACTTGAGAGTAAACACCACGTAACATCACACATGGTTATTATTGTAGTAGTTTCTCTACTCCCCCCCTCCCAAAAAAATACAAAGGACTTGTGTCATAATCCTCCTGCACTGATCTGCATAGTCAAACAATCCTTTAATTAATTCAGCCTCTAAAAGGGCACAGTGTAACCAAGTGGATGTCAACAACACAACCGCCACATCAAAGGCCACATGTTAGAATACAGTACATCCCTGAAAACAAAAACAGAGCAATGCATCCAGATACACATGTTTACATATTGACACATAACGCAATCTCAGAGGATCAGTGCTCTCTAAAATCCCCCTGGGATGTTTTTCACAGCAAGAGCCAGCGGCCCCACCGAGGATTTATATATGTGTGTGCGTGTCAGTGTGTGTGTGTGTGTTTCTGTGTTTATGCGAATGAGAGAGTTCAGCAAAGACAGAGACGTGTGTTTGGAGGTGTTAGTTTTAACATACATGAATATGAGTGAGAAGAACAAAATATTCTGTGCTTTTTGCAGATGATGCGAGCCTGTTTTTGACTTTGTGTCAGTCCTGTGGAGATGGAGTTGTCTCTCTTTTCTTTATTGTATACACAATAAAACAATCCAATCCAACTTTATTTGTTGAGCACTTTAAAACATCCACAGAGGACCAAAGTGCTGTACAGGATAATAAATAAAAGTACCAGAAACAAAGACACAACAGGGCCTTACTGTTTCATTTGTCTTCCTTATTAAACACGGTGAACTCGTCATAGCCTACACTGCACAGTACCTCTGCCGCCCACTCATACTCATGCATCATTCAGGTCACAAAGCGCTCCTCTAACACATTTAAAACACTTCTTCTGGTTTTACTCCAATTGTCTTCCTCCTTTTCTCAGCCTTATCTTTAATCTCCCCCAATTCATCTATCTGTGTCACACCTGCTATTTTTCCTTTCATTTCCTCCTCTTTCTCATCATTTCTTACTTATTGTCATCATATTTTTTGCCCTGCCACTCCACTCCCTCCTGAACATATCTCTCTGCATCATTTAATTTGGAATATGGTAGTAATATAAAACAGAGGGAATTTACACATTTACTAATCTGACACTGAGGGATTACAATCCCTTCTCTTTGTGTGTGTGTGTGTTGGGGAGGGGGGGCATCATTTATAAATAAGCATATGGAAGCAGCATCAGATCGTGTCATGGTAAACATCCAGGGATAGAACAATGTGATTGCTTTTGTTCCTTTGTCTGTTTTTTTCTCCACACAGAATTATATTTGGGAAAATCAGCTAAGTGAGGGATCACCTCGCAGTAGTACCAGTGTCTCTGCATCCCTAAGCTGTTGTTTTATCCCTCATCTTTTGTTTTGTCTTCCTAAATCGCCCCGGGTTGATATGAGGTTGTGTTGTAATACCGGCTGAACTTCCCAATTGTTTTTTTTTTTCTTTTCTTAAATTGTAATCTCTTGCTGAACCGAGAGAACCAACCAAGAGAAAGAGATAATGAAGGGTATGGAGATTAACACGTGCCGTAGCTTACAGCTCACAATGCCTGCCAACCATAAACCTGCAGGCAAGTGAGCCTCAGGTTGTCTCTGTTTGGTTTTTTATTCTCATTTTGAAGGGCAACCTGCACTCCGCAGCGATTTTTCGAAAAGCAAATAAAGACACCGTCAAAGAGATGGTACAGTTCATCTACAGTATCTGATGCAGGTCTGATCACGGCCTTCAAAACCTTTGAACTGAAATCTTCAAAAAGTACAAATGACAAAAAAAAAACTGCACGCTTTCATTTGAAGCACAGAGGGAATGTACTCAATCTTGGTGAAATGCTCTCTCTAATGGGCTTTTTGGGTGGTTTGATGTTAGCTGCAGGTTTTCCCAACATCACACACTTGTGTCTGCAGCTGTTGCTGTAAGCATTTAGTGCCCGAGGCCTCATGGGGATTCCCTCAACACATACTCTTTCTCTCTCTTCCTCTCTCTCTCTCCCTCTCTCTGGGCATGTGTGCAGTGTAAAATGAATGGAATCAGTGGTATGCGTCCTCGACCCAAAAGCCTGACGTCTGCAGTGCAGAGTTTAGCATAACATTCCTGTGGAGACTCCTCCATAATCAAACAGCTCATGGGGTGGAGTGAGGGAAGCAGCTTGTCCACTGAGCAGAGCATAATAAACACTGCAGGGCTTTGAAACATGTCTAATTAATGTGGTCACATTTTCAAATTCACATTTAGGCTGAGATTTTCTTACACACTGACAGCTGTGTAACAGGCTGGATACAGCGGCGGGGCAGAAACTGTTGGAAGTCAGTGTGTGTGTCTGTGTGTGCGCAGACTTTTTAATAATGCAGGAGAGAAGAGGTTTTGTCTGTAGTTTCAGCTCTGACCACTTACGCAGGTTTACAGTAATTCCTGCAACGCGTCTGCTGTTCCAATAAGTTTTTGGTCACAGCAGTGAAATCCCTTTTAGAGTAAATCTCCTTAACAACGAGTACTGAAACATTTTTGTGCATTACTGGCAGAGTGTGTAGCCTCTCAAGGTTGCGCGACTGTGTGTGCGTACGTACTTGCATACGTGTGTGGTTCTCCATCCCTCCGCTCCCACTCACAGTAATGAGCTTCACAACAGCTTGCTCTGCATTACAGATGAGCTAGTTGTGCAGCCAGCCCTCGGGGTGTCGTGTTTGAATAACACTGACCATGCAATTAATCCCAGAACTAACCATCTGATAAGTAGCTCATTATCTTTGTTAACACACACCCTGGAGGATTAACTTGAGTTAATGTGGTCGTACAGACACACTTCTGTGAGTTTAATAGCTTCCTTAATTTTCCTGTCTCTTATGACGGGAAAAATAATTAAAATGCTATTATTTCCACTGTCGGGTCAGATTCTTGTTATTGAAGAAACAAAGGACCTTTGAATGTCTGTCAAAATAAATGAAACAAAAATACACCCCCAAAAACGTAATAAGTAACAGGAGAAAAGTTAACATATTGTCATTGTGCCTGAGCTCTTATTGTGAAATGCTTAGACACAGTACAGAAGTAAAGCAGAAAGTTGCCTTAATTCCAAGCCCAAGCAAGAGCCTTCAAGACATTTTGAACTTCTGATGACAGCGCTGTCACCACCTTCAAATCACTGTTTAATTACCCACACTGTTCCATAGGTAATGACTTGTGGTCTGTACCTAATACTCTGCAGAGGACACAGAGGAGATGAGTAGAGGCACCACACTATGAAAGATTTTTGGTACTAATTATTTATTGGCCTCGGGCTTGGATTTCATTATTTGTATTAAGTAGTTGGAAGGTGTCCCCCTCCTTGTTAGGAGCTCCCATGTTTATTCTCTTGCCCTCCATTTTCTTGGTCACACCCACTTCCTGTGGTTATCTGGGCGTAGGTGTTCCAAGGCCATTGTTGGAAAGGTGTCAGTCATGGAGTAATCCTGACAGAATGGGTGTGGTTAACAAAGGTAACGGTAGTTGTTAACAAGTGTTAAGTCTGTGATCCCTAATGAAGGCATCCAGCAGGCTTCTCTAAAAAAAAACCTGAAAATCAGACACTAAATACTCTGCAAACTTGTTAAAGGAGTGGCTGACTGTGTGCACTGCTTGGCCCATCTTTATTATCCACAGAGGGCTGAAAGGCGCACGCTGACTCTGTCGTAACACAACTTTGTTCAAGCTCACGTCACGTTTCAATGCCAGCCTTTGTTCTGGTGAAGTTAAGAGCCCGTTACTAGTCATCGTTCTGAACTGAAACATCTGTTAGCTTGTTTTGCACCACCAGAACAAAGAAGACCTTCTCTGAATTTCCCAAACGACTAAAACACACACATGTCAACATGCTCGCCTGGCCACACCCGCACCACACAGAGCATGTGATATATGATGAGGTGGGAGGGGTGGTGGTGGTGGTGGTGGTGGTGGTGGAGGGGCACCAAACTGTTCCAGCAGCAGGTGGTTATCTCCCTTGTTTTGACCCATGACCCACACGTTCAGCTGTGTTCGGTCACAGGGGCCTGATAGTGAATCATCAATCAAGGTGAAGGAGGAAGTAGTGTGATTAGGCCTCACTTATCGGCCTGAACATGGAGACCCCAGAAACAGTCAGGGGAAACCACAGGGTATTTAGATCTAGGGTGGGGTGCTTTATAATGTGTGCTTTCTTGTTTGTGTGAATGCACCCTTTAATATGTTTTGCTTCTTTGTCTGTAACTGCCTTTAACACTATAGCACATAAAGATAATGAATTGAATCAGTACTATGTCTCCACCCTCACAACAAAGAGTGAGAGAACTATTACAACTCTTAATCTGCACCACCACAACCGCTCACGACCATAATCTGCACCCTTGGGTGAACATGGTTCCTACTGTATGTGCAGCTCTTTGCACATATGACACCATGTATCTGTCCACGACATGTATCTGCATTGCGTGTTTATGGGGACAGCTGTGTCACTTGTGAATCCTGCACTCCCTCTGCCCTGCCTCTGACTGACCACTCTGCTGCGACAGATGTATGCAGATTTCTGCAGCTGTGCTCTCACCTGTTGGCTGAGAGTTAATGAGACGTGAGGGTGCAGTCAGAATAAGATGGGTGTTGTTGGCGCAAAAAGGAGGTGATACATTACCGGTACTCTGCTTGACACACTGACCTGGTTTTACGGCATGTACTTCGAGGAACATGTAATCCCTTGACCCTTGCAACATTTCATGATTAAAAGATAGATTCAAAAGATACAAGCTACACAACCCTGTATCTTGTGACAGCAAAATAGTGCGATGAGTTATAGCACTGTTTGAACTGTCCTTATTGTTTTATTAGATCTAAACTTTAATTTTATTCAGTATCTCCATTTTTATTCCTTTGGATTATTTGTTATGCATATAATTATCTCTTTTATTTTATCTATTAATTTTGATCTTATCGTCAATTACCCTGAAGTTTATCTTAGCTTTTATCCACTTTGTTTCCCCCACTGCAAATTGCAAATTGTTGAGTATAAAATAACATTTCCTCAATGTTTTTAATTCCTCAGTGTTTTAATTTTTGGGTGTGTGTGTAAATGTCTTCTTTGTTTATTTTTATTTTTTATTGTGTAAAGCACTTAGATCTGCTTAAAGTGCTCTATAAATGAAGTTTGATTAACTGATATGCTGGTTAACGGCCTGCGCAGAATATTACTTAAATAATGGTTAGTCATTTTGTTTTATTACATGTATTTCTATTGTAATACTCTACTTAAGCTCCAAATAGTCACTGCTGCACAGCTGTTGCAGTTTCTCTGCATCTTACAAAGCGGCTAATGACAACCTTTGTTCTTCAAAACAACTCACTCAGTCTAGCCTCACTCTCTATTTTTCCATTCCTTCTTTCTTCCTTTCTTTCCTTCCACCCTGTGTTTGGAGTGCACACAGGTTCACACCCTCAGGCTACGTGATTGTGGCGTACGGGAGGCACGAGTAGGAAAACTTTAAAAAGGAGGCAAAGGAGAAAAGAATAGGATGAAAAGAAGCAAATGCAACACAGGTCCTCTGGATGGTGCACACCAAAAGGGGAGGGGAAAAAAAGAGATGAAGAAAAGGAGAGAAGAAACGCATGAGATAGTGTGAGATGAAAAGAGAGAAACAAGGACAAAGGTTTGATGTGGTTTAGACGGCTTAATACGGGTGGCACTGAACCAAGTGCACTCACACTGCTGTGCTCATGTTCTGCACAAAATCTTATTACGAGGAGCGTAACCACTGAAACATTAGATCTAGTCGTTCCAAATGTTGCTGTAATGTACTGGACACAATTTCATTTCCTTTGCTTTTACATTTTTATGTACTTTCTCTCCCTGAAAATGTGCAGTCAAACTACCGTCCAACAGATGCATGACTTTAACGGGTGGTCCTGGGATCAGTGCCTTGTGGTATCAGGACTGTTAGAGGGACTTAAAATGACTCTCCGCCCCTCATATCCCCTTTCTTCTTCCAGCGTTTCCCTCACCCTGCCCACCCCTCCATCCACTAACCTGTCTCACAGCATTAAAGGGAACTGCTCTTTAGATCTTCACCTTGTGTCAACGAGTTCAACTCTTTTCCCTCCTTTTCAGCCCAAATATTTTGAACTACACTGTTGCTCTAGCAGCATGTACGGCTCCAATTTCTGTTTCCAAAGAAAGAAATTTGACAGCTTTCATCTCAAATATTTTTCAGTAATTAATTCACAGTATAGGGAGCTCCCTTTGTCTTACTATATGGCCGGCCTGTTCTCTTCTCTAACCTCCCCAGCCATAAACACAAACTCTGCTATGAAGAGGCCATAGGATTGTTTTGTCAGTAGTGATAAAGACAATGTTAGGAACATCTGGAGGTCGATAATCACCCCTGAAATCCCTCTGGACGCACACTACCCCTGAAATCCCCCCCCCTGGAATTACGCTTTAATGAGTAATAATGCTACCACAATGGCAGTTCCACCTTCTGTATTTTAATCCTAGCTCATGTGTTTGTCAACTGGTGTGTGTGTGTGTACTGTAGTATGGAGTGCCCATATGCTGGATCCTTTGAACCCATTAATCAAGGACTGGGGGAAAAAAAACAGAAAAAGGATTGAACGGGATTATTTATGAGCAGTTGTTAAAAAGTATTAATTTAGTGCCTGTTGAAAATATCACATTTGTTTAAGGCCACAGAGATCACAAGCAGTGGAGCCCTGAGCTGGAGACAAAGAGCTGGGGTGTGGGCGCTGAGTGTGCATATCACTGACTGCTGAGAATGAGACAGAGATGGTATCAAGGATTCACAAAGAAGGACAAACAGGAGGCCCTGTGAGAAAATGCTTCATAATATGCTTCACTGCCACCTGATAAATAACCAGAAGAGGTTCTTAAATAACACACTACACACACACAAGTAGAGTTAAACCATTAGAAATCCCCCCCAAGTCTATAAATAGAACAGTTCTTGGAATTAGATTTTGGCCCAGATCAGGTTCAAATATTCAAGTATGCAGTAGCTGGGTCTGTGTCTGTGTATTGTTTCCTCTGTGACTATATTTAGAAGGGTTTTCCTCCACGTTGTTGAGAGTCTTCCAAAAGCAAATTCAAACCTGGATTTCCTGCTGAACCAAAAGGTCAGGTGTAGATTGTATCCGTTTTCTTTTTTTCTGCACAGTCATTATGACGGCGTGCACCACGTCAGCAACAATAAAGCCCTCTCAGTTCTCCCCGCGCTCCAAACTCCTGTAATCTCAACAATGCCAAGGGAGACTGAGCTCCATAATAACCAGCGGACTTACCCAGCCCTATTGTTTACGCTTCACGCTCGCTATTTTTGGAACGGCCGCTCTTTTTTTAGCCACGACGACACAAATAGACTGAGAAAATCAGAAAGTCCTTATTGTCTTTTTTAGCAAAAGGCCAGTGATGTCATCATGAGTGAGGTGGAGTGGCTGCGAGTCAGTAAACAGATCTGTTTGCAGCTTCGAGTGGGTATTTTTGGAATCGGGCACTCCACTCAACTGGTGTTTTCTGCTGTGAACCATTTTGGAACCCTTTGTTTTTCCCACTTTTTACACAGAGTAAGGAAACAAAAGATGTTCTTAATGTGAGACAGACACAACACGTCTTTGTTAGAGATGACTCAAGTGTTTCTCACAGAGACGTGCTTCACGAGATTTACTACTGCATAACAACCCTTCAAGACTTCATCGACATCTGTGGCGTCATCTGGAATCAAAGACATTTACATGATAAGGATTATGTACTGTTAATACATTCTAAAATGCATTCTGGTTACAACTTTTTGGATTTGGTTTAAGCTGATTATATTATATATGATGATTGGATGAGATCAAGAAGGAGTGTCTGGCCCTTCACCTGTACTTATCTGTTTTAATTTTTTTCCAAAGACATCAATTGACATAATAATCAGGTATATAATTATCAATGTAGTGTTTAAGCTTTGTTTACGGTTCAGAACTCTGAACTCCCTGCCTTGCCAATAAGCACGACATTCCCCACCCACACTTTCTATGCATGTTCAGGAATTCTAATTGACTTCTCTGAAGCAAAACATGCAAACATAATTGGATATGAGACACAGTCACGATAAATCTAAGGCTTTATGTAAGAATATTACTCAGACGCAGACAGCTGGAGTCATATCAGTCTACGTCTCATTGTGTCACAAATAATATTGTGAAACAGAAGGGCCTTGTTGAAAACCCTGCTCTCTATTGAGCTACAGTAAGCCCCGCTGCTCCAACACAAATGTCGTGTTACCACACACAGTTTTTTTTCTGTAATTGCTATTCTACTCTCATCTCTCTCTGTGGTTATCAAGCACGCCGGAGCTCAAAATCTGTGCGGGCAGATCTATATAGGGAAACAGCTGATCAGCCTGGATTTGCAAACAGGACTGTTTTGAGAACCGAGCATTTTCAGAACTGCTCATGTAGCAACATGATTTTCCCCTCTGAGGAGTGGAGCTTTCACAATGACACATCTCTTTTTTCTTTTTCTTTTTTTTTTTCTTCAAGAGGTAGGAGAGGAGAAACCAAGAGATTGTAGATCTGAGGCGCGCAGCGAGCAACATGCAGCACACATGCTGCGTCGGCACGTGTACAGACGATAAACAAAAATGGTCAGGAAAGACTGGTATATGTCTGCGCATGGCCTCGTTAGCAATTAAGTTAAGACAACGTTGCGATGAAAATAAAGCTCACGTCCTTTTGATGTGGTGAGTTCTGAAACAAGTTTTGTATGCAGAAAGTGCATGGCATGTGATTAAGTCTTTCACCACGTTAGCTGAATGACTGCACTGCACTGCATGCATTTTATTACTGTCCAAGATACAGATCCTCTCAAATATACAGCTGAAAAGTGACTATATTTTGCCAATAAACATGCATTTGATCTTGTTCTTGATGTTCTACTTTCAACAAAAAGGGCTTGAAGACACAAAGGAATGCATGAGTCATGCAACAGACTAGACAAAAAAAGTTCCTTGAGTCAGGTCACATCACTGCTGACATATGAATGCCTCATTTTACTCTGAGTCGCATATTTCCTTAGTTTGCATGTAACTTTCATAGTGAGCACATCAGTTTCTCATGCACCGAAAATAACACAAAAAAAAGAAGAAAGGATGTAGTCTTTTACTTTTCTGTTTCGACATATTGTTCCAAAAATGGCACAATCCCATCATGCACAACTGCAAAAATACAATGTATCACATAAATAAACAACTGCACATGAAGGCTTAAATCCCAATGCCTCGAGTGCTGAGTGCAGCTGCTGTGGGTTGCCTTTGAACTACCTCAAAAGACAATTCAGCGTCTAAAAGGCCCTCTTCTCTCTAATTACAGTGTCTCTATATTATAGAGCAGGCACATAATTCTTAGTGTTCTACTTTGCCAGAGCTTTGTAAATGGTAAAATCAGAGCTGGCTTGAAACAGGAGCTGCTCTCTCTGGTCTTGACAAGACACTACTGGAGCTGCAGTACCCTTTCTTTTAGGCATACTAATTGACTAAAAGCACTTTCTTAAAACAACATCCTTGCAAGAGAAAGACAATGCCTTTCCTTAGAACTCGTGGTGCATCAGTGGGACGATGCACATTAAAGGAGAAGTTACACTTTTGTTTGATGAATCTGGAGAAGCTTCCAGAAGAATTAAAGACCAGTAAAGAAAGAGTGGAAAACTACAGCAGCCAATCTATCTCGACACCCTATATGCTTACATGTATTGTTTTGACGGTGACGCCTTGGGGTCTCCGAAGAGTAAGACAAAAGCGCAGTGACATCCCAGACTCCGTTGGGTGGGTTTCTCCACCTTTCTCTCTTTTCCTTCCATCAACACAAAAGCGATGTAGGTTAAGATATCTGGGCCAATACATAACTGTTCGACTGACCTGCTTCTACATTCAGGCGGGTCTAGCGTCGATATAAGCAGTCGATTTGACCTACATCCCTGGATACAAAATGTGTGCATGTGTGTCACCCAAAATAGACAGGCAGCGACAGCAGAGGCAGATCGATTTGGGATGAGAAAAATAGAGCAAAGTCTTGCATTTCGTACACATCCGGCGTGTGCAAGATGAGAGCAAGAGGTGAGTGAGTCATTCTGTAACGCCTTGTATAGCGTGGATCGAAACCACTGGGAGAGCAGATTTGAAATTGACTCTTGAAAGACAGGTTAAACTATTAGTCACAATGAATCAGATGAGAGATGGGTGAAAGTCGAAGGTTCAAGATGGAGGGAAGAGAAAATATCGCAAAAATGCAACAATTGTGTAGAGAATGTAAAGGAAATGAACTGGTCCTGTGTGGGCAGCTCATTACATAGTTGGGTTTTATTGTTAAGTGACCTTTTGTGGCAGAGATATGGTAAACAATGCAACCAACTCTTTATGGAGGAGGCTGCATGGGGTGGATGGACGGGTCAATAAAACACATTCAGACGTTCACATGGGAGACCGCTGTTCATTTCCCACGTGAGCACGATAATCAATCTAACCTCGTTTCTTCATCCGTGACTGTTCCTCAACCTTAAAGGTATGTTTATTGGCGTTACCACAACGACAACGGTCGACGTGCCTGCCTCCGCAATGCAGATACGGGCCGTTTCCGCGGACAAGCGATCCATTAGAGATGTCACTTTGTGTTTGAAACTCAAACAGAAACACTTTGCAGTCAATACGCCCATCACACTGTTTGAAGTGGTTTGCCTTGAAGATGACACTGCACATTATCTCTACAATCAGCTGGACACATTGCTGTCCTATTGACATATCAGCAAAATAAACTAATGAATACAAATGGAGGAGACGGACACTATAACCAACTGAGAAGCAGTGTGTGGAAATGAATGGCACAGTGGAGTACAAGGATTGAATTCAAATAAGTTTGAATGGATATTATGTCGGCTCAAATTAGTTCAGACTCGACTGTCTGGAAAATAAAAGAAAAAAAAGACACACTGTAAGGTCATTTAAGTTGAAGGATTCAATATGAAAGCAGCCCCAAGTATGCCAATACACCAACACACAAACACATTCATGCTCGGATGTGTAGGATGTTTGAATAAGTGGCTCCAGTCTGCAGGGTGAGAGTGCACGAGTGTGTGTATGATCTTTAGTGCATGTTTTGTGTTCCAGCACAGCAAAAGTTTGTGCGTGCATATGTTGTGAATATACCAGGGAAAGGAAAAGGAAGTGTTTCAGAGGGAAGTGGATTAGCAGCAGGATACAACAGAGACACTCTAAACAGCCGTTGCATACGCCTGACTGGAGGCGGACAATGCACATGTATATGAGAGGGTGAGCAGATGATGGAGGCTCACAGAAAGAGAAGAAAAAGATAGAAACAGAGAGAGGAAGTGACAGAACAGCTCAAAGATTTGTTACTATATCAAAGCTTCACATCAGTTTCATTCTGCAAGCATTTGGCGCAGGTTACTCTTTTTGGTCTGAACCCCAGTTTAAGGTCAATCTTGCAGGTTTTTATTCATTTATTCCTGTGATAGAAAAATAAAATGGAGGGTCAATTAAAAGCCAGGTTAAAAGCCATAATGGGTGGAGGCATGGTCACCATGCATAAATAGATGCCTAGTATGATAGATAACAAAAAAACAAAAAAAAGCTAGCTAACAGCTAACAAAAAAAAAACTAGCATAATTTACACTAAATAACAATTAATATTACTATTGCGCTATTTTCAACACATTATTGCTATGATGGCTGTGGTCCTTCAATCACATTCAGCAGTTTTTGCATTCCCTGTTATGATGTGAAGTGTGTCTGTTGGCTAGATGCCATTTCATTTGAAATGTACAGTCTATTGCAGTTTACTTGAACTGGGCACACTACTACTAGTACTACTACCACTCAGATAGAGGGGATTAGAAATAAAAGCATGCTTCTCATAAAGCAGCTGAAGGTGTGTTACATTCTTCAGCTGATGTAAGTAAAGGTTGATACAGATGTTACTGGTTCAAAATTGCGGACTTCTCGCGTGATTCACGCGAGACGGCACAAGCCCAGGCATTTTTTTCCTTGGCGAGACAAAGAGGTTTTAATGAAAAGCCGCATGGTGCCAAAACAACCACCAGGTGGCATCTGTGAGAACGGAGGACGACAGGCGGATGAATTAGTATGATCTGTGCAGTAATCCACTGCTTAAACTCTAGGCTATTTAACTAGAACTAACTACTGTATACCCTGCCTAAATCACAGAAACTATTGTAATATGATAAAGCCTGGCTTGCTTTATGAGTTCATGATTATGTATCACAAATTATGAAGGTCTTCTGCACAGGGCAAAGATGATATAAAACGAAGTAACACACGCGGCTGTTTGGGACAGGCTTTTATTTAATTAAGAACAAACCGCTCAGCAAAAATGGAAAATATAGTCTAATATAATAAAAATGGATCTGTTGTTTGGCCACTGTTTGAAAATAATCAGAATTAGGCTATGAGGACAGAATCTAATCCAGGGCAGCATTCATAATCAGACTTCTTCTAAATAAACGTCAACATTCAATAACTTGGTCAGGTCGGACCACAGGCACACAATAAGATGAGTTACTGAGCAGCGTCGTGGTACCGCTGATGACTCTCATGAGGTGGTTTTTGAGACGTATCGATACAAATGTGTTTCGCAAAAGTGTAATGGAAACACTTTTTTCGCTTTTCTACACGTCACCGCGGCGTAACCGGAGTTGTGTGTGTCCACATTGTGTTGGTTTATGTGGCTTACGGGGACGAATGAACCACATGTTTTTGTCATGCATTGCTGACCGGCATTGCTTCTCAATAAATTCGCGTTTCCTATCATTCCCCTTTTCCGTGCATGGTTGAAGGAGATGCTCGCATCCCTCCCACTCCCTCCTGCGCTATAATGTCATAAAACCAGTATGAGTGTGTGGACAACCACCTAGCCTATAGCCTACTACTGTCGGCACCTCATCACCGTTGTTGTTAAAAAGGCTCTGTTCTAGCTGCAGTCAGGTAGCGCACATCCGCCGTGTTGGTAAACAAATAAACTAATAATCCCTCTATATCAACGTGTGTCGGAGGCAACCGTGCTTGCATGCTTGGGTTTGAGGTGTGTGAGTGCGGGCCAGCGGGGACAGAGGAGGGGGGCATTTGTGCTTCAGCCATGGATGTATTATATTATAGCCTACATCCATGGCTTCAGCACATACAGAGCAACTGGCCCAAGTGTGAGTGCGTCCTTGTGGCCGCTGCCAGCGCCACGGGCTTTGCCTTCCAGCAATCAAGCGCTGTTTTCGTTTTTTGTTAAAAACAATAACAGCAACAGCTGTAGGCAGCTGGGATCGCTGTGCCGTCGCCATAGATTGGTTGAAAGCTGATAATTAGCCATGTGCTTACAAACTGATTGGCCGAAACCAAGAACAAAGCCGCGTGAATGGCCAATCGCCATGTGTTAACAGTCGACATGTAAATCAGATGTTGCGATGGGCGTTACCAGCGCGGAGATGAATGGAGGTGTGAATGTGTCTCAGCTCATCAATACTTTGCATCTAGGCTACTGTCTGTAACTGGTAGAAAAACAGCCAGCTGGAAGAAAAGTCCTGCCCCCCTCCCCCCACAGTACTTCACAGCTGTTTGCTTTGAACAGAAAAAAGCGGTTCTTAACAGTTAGCTCACAATTCAGTTCGTGGGCTAAGTGAAGAAATTTTGTTGTGTTTCATGTAATAAATTTCCCATGTAGGCTAAGGGGAGCTGAACATAAAGCCTCGATTCAAAACTCCAAGACACACGTGCCAGACACACGTGCCAGACGCACAGAGCCATATGCGTAAAAAAAAATCAATCAATCCATTTTCTTTGAAACAATGAGATTGCAGAGCAGCTAAAAACCAGATCAGCGGCACCACGACGCTGGTTATTAACTCGGTGGCTTGTTGTCTGTATTTTAGTTGCTTCTGGCTGTTGTGGTTTGTTGTGGTCAAATTTGTCTTCACAGAGTTGTAGGATTGTCTCAATACTAAAATTTCAAACTCAATGTCAATACCCTGAAAAATGACATCATATTCAATACAGCAGCAGTGCCTCCCCATTATTTTTATTTTATTATAATCAAATAGACTTATAACAGATGTTTGTTTGTTTTTTCATTAAATGAAACGCTAACTAAGAGTTGTGCAATTCCAGCGTGTTACTATTGTTTCATTACAGTCATTACAATGCATCCTCTCGTCTGACGGGCGGGGTTCCCTCCTCTCTCACATCACACACATGTGCACGCAGGCAGACAGCGGAGAATAAGTTTTGCCGTCAATATCAACATGTTCAATTCAAACGTGCGTCTAGTTCTGTGTAACTACTCAGGTCCAAACGCTGTGGACGCTGCCTGCTCTCCTCTGCTCTGCCTGTCGAGTGCGCACGGCGCGCTTCGGGCGCTATGGGTGCGCCGCGCGCTGTTCATATCGATACTTTTAGAAACCAGTAATGAATCTAGATGCAACACTTTTGCAACAATACAAAGCTGTGCTACAGGTTGTTGTTTTCTGGGGGAACTAGTTGTGGCGCACGTAGCATTTCAGTAATGGGCTTATGAAGCTTATGAACCACTGATCCAACGGATTTAATCTGGAAAATATATATAGACTCGTGTTTTCATAATGTAGTCATGAAGTGGATGCAGTACAATCACCGCAACTCTCTCCGGCTCATTTAAAAAAACTTGGAGCTGACGAGACAGAGATTATAGGCTACTGTATTATTTACTGACTGCAGCTCGTTCTCCTTTCATCCTACTGTATTCTATCTGTAGCTATCATGAACAGCGCCACTCCTCATCGCGGCTACATTGTGTGACGTGTCAGCATGGTCCCCAAAACGTCTGAGCAGTATTTAGTACGGTGCTGCCACCTAGAGGAAAACAGTGGTGGTGAAAATTCTCGCGTTCGCGAGATCCTGCAGTGCGAGACAAACCCCGCAATTTTGAACCAGTAACATCTGTAGATCAACGGTATTTCATTTTTGATGCAGCAACAACTGGAAACAACTTCATGTTAAATTCAGTTTACCAAACGCATCCAGGCCTTCTCAAGAGACACAACTGCTGTGTCCTTAAAACCCACAAATCCTAGCTTGGTTGCATCCTGTCGGCACTCAGATCATTTCCACAGTACTGATGAACTGCGGCACATTTCACTTGGAAAGGGGCTAAAAATACTCTCATTTGGGGGTGTGTGTGCTCATAATCTCAAATTCTCATGTGGATTGAGCAAATCACAACTAAAATTGAAGTGTTGAGGCAATAAAGTGAGAGTGCTGACTCACCGAGGCTGAGCCAACGTGTGTGGGGTATACACAGATTTGTGCATGTAGTGTAGGGCTGTGTTCGCACCATAAATACCCAGCGCAACAAATAACACATGATCCACATACACCTACAGGGCTAAATTTAAATGCGAGGTCTCCATAATCTTATGCTGCTGACATCGACACGAGCAGAAAATACAACCATAAATTGGGAATTGAAAACCATCAAGTAACATCAAGCAACTTTTGGACTTGGGCTCTGGTTGGCCCAAGGCGATGCCCTGGCTTATGGCATCACTGGCACTGCAGAAAAACTGACCTTATTCAACTTTTCTTTTTGCATAATACTATATCATTTTGTAGGATTAAACTAAACGAAAAGAGCTGCAGTTTGTCATTCAGAGTGAATGTCAGGGTGAACGGAGTAAAGCTTGCTTAGAAATGTACTGAAGTGGAAAAATGATCATGCCAGAGATGCTCCTTTGTGATTGCTGTGGTTGACTCCTGTAGGTGCGTTTACTGTACACACTGGTGATGCTATTATTAGCAGCAAGTTCTTTCTTTAGTTCCGATTGCAGCAACAGGTTGAGATTAGAGTCTGCTTTTCCTAAGAAGAAACCAGAGAGAACCAGCTCCTGCATGAGCTGCATGAGCTACCTCTCACCTGAATACTGTGGATTAGCTGTCGGGTCTGCAGAGTGCAGCCAGGACAGCATGAATGTAGGGCAGCCAGGGAAGGAATATGTGCTACTTTAAGTGGATGACTCCACAGTAAATATCCCCTAAGATGTGTCTGTGTGTACTTTTCTTGGTGGATTTATACTGACCGAGGCTGGAAAGATTTATTTTTGGAACCCCTGTTCCTTTTTAAAGTGACTATTCCTTCTATTTCTGGCAAAACCGCATCTCGTGGTTTCCATCCCTGGCTATCAGTGTTTCTAAATCCAGCACAGTCTAAACCTGTCAGAGCATAATCGAGTCCATGCTGGTCTTGGAATAATCTCATGTGATTGTGGTTATGCAGCAGAAGTCATGCCGCAGGACATGACCGGCATGCTGAGTAAAATTCTGGTCAGCGAATGTTGATAACAAGAATTTGCACAGTCATTCCAATCTGTTGTTGAACTCTGTACCTGTGCACAACATCTTCCCATTTGTACACAGTAATAGAAATTGCAAGTTATGACTGCAGGTGCTGTAATGCCGTAAAGCCGTAATGTTTGGGTAAATGTCAGCTTGAGCGGCTGCAGTTTGCTAAATAACAGCCTTGAGATGTGGTAGTTAGCACCTATTTAGCTGTATGACTGTTTGTCTGCATCTCTTCCCATTAAAGGTTAGGTTTTGTGTTCCAGCAATGCTCAGACAATGATGGCCGTGTCATTTACAGATCCTCCTATGAGTGGTTGTCTGTCTTTGACTCATATTATGGGAGTCCATGCAGGGCGGGGATCAGTTTGATTCAGACAGAGAGACGGCTACGAAGTGAAGAAAGTTAAAGTTGGTGGGAATAAAATAAAAAACGTGCTCATTTTTGAAGCAATGACTGATATAGAAACACTATAATTTTCAGTAACACCCTTCAATTTGTGATTCTAGAAACCCCTGCCTGTCACAATGAACTCCTTTGAGTGTGCAGTGACACCGTTCATGTCAGTTCACTCACTGTTTCTCATACTGTCTGGGGAAGAGGGAGGGATGCATGCGCATGTGAATGGAAATTCAGTAAGTGGGTGTGTGTGAACCATCTGTCTGAGGGTGTGTGTATCTGTGCTTGTGTGTGTGAACAGTCTGTTTGCGGGTGTGTGTGAAGAATGAATTGTCAGTTACAGCGGGAGGTCTCCATGCGCCAGACACCTGAGTGTCGTCCAGTTCGTCAACTCAAACCAGACAATTCAAAAGGAAAAAAAAACACAAAAGAAAAAAAAAACGCACAGTGCAGTGTGGGCACACACAGATGCAGACACCCCATGCTGAAAACCATACCACTGGGCGTCTTTGTTCTAATTTAGGAGTAAAAAAAGTAAATAAACCTCGGGCATGCATGTAGACATGTGACCACATGGCAGACATTCAGGGCTCAGCTGCAGACGAAAACATGCACCAGTCCAAAAACACAGGAAGAGTAGTTTCACGATGAATTCCTGTATCCATGCACGCGAACAACACGGAAAAAACACGGAGAGAGGAAAAAATGCAGTATGCAGCTTTTCAGGCAGACTGAGCGAGGAAAGCAGGTCTAAGCTGCTATGATAAAGTGCCTGCAGCTGTCTGCACAGCTACAGTAAAGCTTTATTTTAAGAGCTTGTGCACTCAGGGTGATGTCCTACTGCAACCTTTTTAATAGACTGAGGGAAACCTTACACAACTCAGCCTTGTTTACAAGTGAAGTCTGCACACTCTGGAAGACTCCACAATAATGCTGCATGCACCCTATGCAAACAAATACATGAGCACAAGTCAAGTAGTTCCATTAAAGCAAGTAGTTGCATTGCATGTGCTTTTGATAGATACGTTCCAGGGCTTCCTCTTGTTGCAAAACATTAATCACATCACGTGGATATACAGTAAGATGACTGCAGAAGGATGATATTTTTACTGTAACTTTATCTTCTAAATATATGACTTGGGTTGGAAGTGGGCGCCGTATGCATGACGGCTTTACTTTTTGTGCCTCGTTTCTTTGTATTCCACTATCGCATTCTGTCTTAGATGATTGGATGAAGAACTTGTGTTAATGGGATTAGTGAGCCTTTCCACCTGCTACAGCATTATGGGTAAAAAGGACTGTCTCTTTAAAGTCAGCAGATCCCTTCTTGCAGTCTTAGAACTCCATTTCATTAGCCTAGAGGAGCAGCTGACACTGAAGCTGAAGTCGCCTGTGTCAGACAAATATATCACCACCAGAGAGACAGTGTCCTCACTTGCCTGTGTGTGTGTGTGTGTGTGTGTGTGTGTCTGACAAAGAGATTACAAGAGGGTGAAATTGAAAGACGCGGATTAAATATAATGTGATTTTTCTTCTATTGATCTGTTAAAACTCTGTTTGCACATCTCATCAAGATCAGAGGGGAGATCAGTGACAGAGCCTCTCGCACATGTTGGCAGAGAGTCCGTGTTTTCTCAAGTACATTTCGGCAGGACAGATGCTTTCTGGGAGGAGATGTCGAACCAGTTCTCTCGCCGAGGAACATCATCTCAAGCACATGAGCCCACCCTGCTGCTCAAAAGGAGGTTGTGTTGTCTAGCGCCGATTCTGTGTGGGTGATGCAAGTCTGTGGTTGACATCAGGACCACCTGCAATCGTGTGTGAGGAGGGACAGACCCTGAAGACTCAAGTATGCCACCAAATTTGCCTACAAGAACCGCAGAATGGCGAGTTCGCTGGAATCCCTGTAGATAAACCGCCAGAGAAAGACCCGGACAAACATCTCTCTCCTCACCTGCCCCTGTGGTTTCGCAAAGCTTGACCGTCTGGCATGAAAACAGAGAGACCACAATCACCACTTAAAACTTGTGTGGTAAATATGAGTGCTGTGTGTGTGTGTATGTGCAGAAGCAAATCAAAAACAGGCCCACAAACACCCCCCTCCTCCCCTCAAACACACCTGCACAAAGCCACCACACAAACAAGTGGCCCCTTCTTACATGTGTCATGAAAACAGGCAGAAGTTCTTTTTCCCACCAAAAGAAAACAGACCACATTTTTGACTAAAAGCATCACTGTCTGGCTTTGAATACGCCCCTCAAATAACTTGATGAGTTTGATCTTGAAAGATAAAAGAACATAGAGCGATATCCATTCACTGTACAGATGATGCTGAATTTTACGCCCAGATGCTGCTTTAGTGTAGGAATACCATGGTGCCTGCCTTCGCTCTCAAAATCAGTTGTAATTATTCCACAGCATGGATTCCACATTGCTTTGAAATTCTGGTTCAATGTTGACATGATCACATCGTATTATTAATTTTTTTTGCACATTTGTCAGCTGCACATTCGCACACCTGCATGTTTGTCAGCTGTACATTCACGCAGCTCTGTGTTCCACTTCCTCACTTTGACAGTTAAGATGTGATGTTCTGTCTGTCTCGAGCTATTGAGGCTGGCAGATCCTGAAATATTCAGTGGTTCAGATAAAGTAGACTGCAGAATGTGGGAGATGTTAAACATGAGATGGCTTTCCTCTGCATTGTGCACAGTACAATGATTTCATTCAGTCAAGTTTCTAATGAAAGCCTTTACATGGTCAAACAATGAAATAGGTGTCTTGTAAGCCCACACAGCCTTGATATTTCATATGCACAATAGTAAAAGCCTGTTTGATAATGGATGCGTCACATGGTGCATCATGTTGTCTTATGCAACGCGGAATCATCATGAAGAACTTTCTGTATTTACACCGAATATTTATCTTTTGTTCCTACATCATCTTCGGCTTGCTAAACTCAGTGCACATGACAGCTACAGATGTTGAAGGTAAACAGAGAGTGCAGGGAACTGGAGGATGTGCCAGACCACCATGGTGGCACTATTCATAATTTCTGTGAAATTTCATGTCTGGGAACCAACAGCTACATACAACAACAAAACCAGCAGGACAAAGAGGAGCGAGAGGGAGGGAGGGAAAAAAAAGAGGAGGAAAGATGGAGGAGGCAGGGAGCCAGCGAGACCAAGAATGGAGGGAATGTCTGGCACACAGACCCAGCATCCAACCTCGAGATGCACGCTGTTCCAGGTTAATGGAATTTCAGCCTGACCTGCAGTTTTAAAGGCAAACCTTAGAGGTACAGTGCACCTGGAGATAATAGCCAGCATCATTTTGGCCAAGCGAAGGTCACATTAGTCTTCATTTGGCTGTGGGTGAGTCTACAGGAAGCTGGCAACAGTTCTACACAGAACCAGTGAATTGGTTTTTCTGTCCTCCAGTGTTCACGTCATCTCCTCTACAGGCAGCCAGATAACCCCGGAGACAAAAGGGTTTCCTGCCAGTCAGATAATCATCAGACATCACGCTCACTTCCTCCGGCCTGTCAGACTCGCTGACTGCAGGGGCAAGGGGCTAACGTGGTCACAGATGCTGATCCAGGGCCAGTTGTCACTTTTTCTTCAGAGCTCAACTGAACTGCGAGCTGATTTTTCTCAGTCTGAGTCAATACGGACCGCGACTGGTGTGAGCAGGCAGGTCAGAGGTCTGAGATCATCATAGTCCATTAGAGGGGTCAAGCCAATGATGACCTGCCTTTTTGGACTGTTTGCTACTACGTGGACACCGATATGTCGTCAAGATCTAAGTTATAGATAGTGGTTTGTAACTTGATTTGGTATTTATTTAGTAAAACATGACAGCATGTAACTTTCATGTCAGTTAAATACACAATGACTTGCTTTAAGTGTCGGAAACATCAATAATATTAGATCAGAGAAAAGTAAACAGCATAGAAAAGAATAGAAATATGCAATAAAACACAAACTACAAAGCTACAATAGTGCTGCATCTGTGTGTCTAAACAGCTGCACTGTCAGTACTGTATGTGTGGGAGGGTGTGTGGTGTGAGATATGCAAGAAAGGCAGAAACCAGGTCACTGTATCGGGGGGATTCCTCTGGTGGAGGAAACTCCACATTGTTTGCTGCCGTTCACAAAGAGAAAAACATCACGGACGCCTTGTCACCGCTTTAGAAGGGGTTTCTGTCCGACATGTCTATTAAAATCGGAAAGTTGGAAAATTCCACAGCCACCTGTTAACGCAACAGGATCGAAACAAGCTCCTGCTCATTTAATTCAAGATTTAATTTGTTGTTTCAGATTATGTGCGAACATGAGCTGCAGATCCTCGCACCAAAAGGCTCGCCGCATGTTGCCACACACACTGGCAATCCCACATACACACCTACATACCACCCGCGTAGACCGGGGTTGAAAGCAAGCTGAAAGAGAAAGAGCCGTGAGTCATTATGCCTGACTGCTGCGAGGTTCTCTCCCTCTCCGTAAACCCTACACCATGTGGTCTGGCCATGTTTTAAGATGCCGCACTTTACGTGCTCTGACTCACCCCATCTCTGTCTAAAAAGGTCACGCTGACAGCTCATAACTGCACCAATTAGGACCACTCGGCCAGAAGCTGTAGTAGCTTTCTCTCGTAGAAGGAAGATTTGTAGAAATTACTATAACATGAAAGAAAGACAGAAGAGTAAACAGAGCTGATGACAACAACTGATAGAGAGACGGGGTCTTTTATGACAAGGTGGTTTGATATTTAGTCAGCAGGGAAGATTAAGAAAACAGTCCGTTATGTCAGAGAAATGAGTTGTAATCAAGAAGGGTGCTATTTTTCCCCTACCACAGATAAAGCGATAGAGAAGCATGGTATCATTTGTGGACTACTTTTTTTTTCCCCTTGTGTGACCTGCATCTTTGCATGTAGCAAATACTCTGACGGCTTTTGCTTTGCTGTGTGCCATCTGCCATTTATCCATAAGAGACATTTTAGCATCTGCAGTTGCTCTCAACAATACATATAGCAAAAACAATCACAGCCACGCTGGTTGATGATCATTATTTGTTAAGCTGTTTAATATAACTTAAAAAAGGAGAGGATTTTAATAACTTTCTCCTACTGTAAGAGCAATGGTAAATGCTCATACCTACAACAAGTTTATAATGTAAACTACCGCCATTGCTGTTTTGACCTATCAAACTTGCAGGAAAGAATATCAATGATGCAAGATTAGAGCATAGGATGAAGCAATATGTTTCAAGAGTATTTCAGAAATAACACTGAGATCACTTTTTTTAGGACTCATGCAGCTGTGAGCCAAGTGCATCATCCCATTTGGGGAAGGGCTGTTGAATGTTGACGTACGTCGACAAGATTCTTTTGAGACTATTGAAATCTAGGCCTTATAGCATCAGTATTAAATATACAGATGGAGAAATGCATTTTTTTGCCCATGTGTTCAAATGTGCATTGGTCTGCATTTGTTAAACAGAGGGCATCACCCAATCCACACTTCAGTAACCTTTGGAAATATGTAATTCTCCACAATATTGACAACGACAAAAGGTCCGTAAGGGGATCTCAACCTGCTGAAACAATGTTGAATGTCGCTGGCAGACAATTGCCTCTCTATTGGGCTCCATAGAGCAGTTGTCATGGTGACTAAGACCGGCATTGTGCATCATGAAGCTCATGTTCAGCAGAAGTTGTGTTGCACAGAGCGGCTGCTGCCTCCTCAAAGCACTGAAGGCCAAACTGCTCATCATTACACCACTCGACTCTGCCCTCTGTTCTCCTCACTTTTCACTGCACTCTATTATGTTCTGTCCTTTTCTTCTTTCTCTCCTCTCACCCTGAGTCACTGCTCCCCGGGGAAATGAGGGGGTAACGATGAATCATACCGGGTGGGGTGGAGGGGGGGTATAAAAAAGCGTGTGTGCGTGTGTGCAAGTACGCACACGTGTATTTCCTGGGTGACTGTGTGATTCAGTCGTGTGGGCTGTGAAACCTGAGTAGTGGGTAGACGAGGAGAGGAGCTGCAGCAGCATGATACAGACAGTGCAGGGCAGAGACCCTCTTCTCTGTCCCTTTTCTCCTCCTTTTGTCCTTGGAGTGATACGACAGCTGCACCAGATACAGAGCACCACCCCTGAGCCAGACCCGCAGCACAAGACTCTAACTCATGATACCTCATGAGAGAATATAAAGACTAAGTGGTACGTGCATATTGCAGAACAAATTTACACGTTCTCGTAATCCTAATATTACGCAATTATTATTACAGCTGCGTTATCTGTGACCATCAGCACACTCGTGCCATTACAGAGCCAATCGCAGCAGAAAGTAGGTCCAGTTTGCACTTAGCCAGGGCAGGGTTAATGTATCTTTATGAGGCAGGACAGCTGTCTAGTCCCTCTTACACAGCCCAGGGGACAGCACAATGGCAATACAGAGAGCGACCTTTGACCCGCTGACCCCTCAGCCTGCTACTGATTGACCTCTCACCTCTCATTGACAGTCCAGCGTGTGGCTTTTTAATAGGAGAGAGAAAGAGGCCGAGGCTCAGTGTCTACCACTCCTCCACAGACAGCTACAGTTTGTTTTGCACCAATGACAGTCAGATTTTAATTTTGAAACTAAACTTTTGTTATTTATTCATTTTTGAGCAGTCTGTCATTCATGCTATTTTTCACTTCTTCCCCACCCACAATTAGCTCCTGTTTCATTTACACGTTGCACTGTTGAACAAGAGTCTCCATTGCAGTTAAAACTGGGTAATTTTTGTGATTTTTTTAAAGCAGGCATCTGTGGATGCTGTTTCATTCTGAAACACTCCATGCAGGTGGGAAATTACCCAAAACACAGACCAATAAATTGCAACTTAAAGTAGCATCATGCTTTGCACAAAGACTCAACAATTAATGATTATTTTGACAACTACTGAGAAAAGCAACCTTTTTTCTTTATTTCTAGCCGAGCCCATTAGATACTTAGATAGTCTTCCGAATGTGGGCGGAAACCAGCGCACAACACAAACCCACACACACACACACGTGGAGAGTATCAACCTCTGTGACGCGAACACACAAACCACTGTGCTATCTTTTCCCTTTCGAGTATATGATTTGCAGCAACGATTTCCAATCCAGTGAAGACATTCCGACTGTTGGATGGAGGGGGATTTTGCAGTGTATGTGGGATGAGCTGGAAAGAGTGTGTGAAGTTTATCCGCAGGGTTTTGAAAATGGTTTGGTCTGCGTAAGAGAGAGAAAGTCACACATTGCATCGTGGGTAGTCAGGAACACTGACTCAAAGCAAACACAGCAGAGGATTGTAGTATCTAGGATCTGGTGCCTAATTACACTGCCTATCAGCGACATCCATCACGTTGTTGTCAAATGTGGGTATATATCCACGTATATGTTCCAATTTTGCAGCATGAGTGTCATCGCAATACAGGAAATATGAAGACTGTATTTGACTGCAGTTCTATGCCGTTACTCAATAAAGCTAAGAGCATCTTAGGTAACCAGGGGTGCATTTGCTGTACTCTCCCAAAGGTCCGCCCACATAAAGTTCTGGCATGGCTTACCATTACATTGCAATGATCTGTGCTTCATCTGGTAACTCTTTAAATAGGCCTCTGTTCTACGTCCTAAGTAACACTGGCCAAGTAGAGAAAAGTCAGCTGCAGACTGTATAATAGAGAAACTGGCCATCTTCAAAAGCAAGAAATATCACAATGTTCTTTGGCCTCAAATCCAATTTGTCATGCCTTTTGTTGAAGCAACATGAGGCTTCTTTTTTTTTCTGAAGATGTGTTTCAGGCACATGCCCCCCGAAGACAGCATGTTCCACTAAGTGGCTATTTTGAGAGACCCTCGCTGTAAATGGGTTATAAAAGATATCCATGTGGACTCAGAGGCAAGTGTGATCTTCTCCAGTTTATTCAACAGCAACCAGAACTTTGGCATCCTTTCAACTGCAGTGTTCCCTAAACGGGTGCAGGATATGGTCAAATAATTGTCATGTTTTTCACGATTATTGCTGTTAAAAGGCCTAAATATAGTCTTCAGACTTTCTCGTCATCACTTAGGGATATAACAAATATAGCCTCTTGGGCACCGAGGAATAGGAAATGTGCCACTTGTAATATTTAGTTGTTACGGTAATAGCAAATGACCAGATGAAAAGAAGTGGCTGTGCACTTTTACTGAAACAAATCACGGCCAGCGCACATTAGAGGGGAGAGGGGAGTGAAATACAACCTCACAGTGCTTTCTAATAGCTATTGATCTCCTTTACTGCTCTCTTTGGAGAACATTATTAACCGTGTGTTTGTGCGTCTCTGTGTGTTCAAGTGTGTTTCCATGTGCATACTGTACATAGTTTATCTCAGTGTGTGTATACAGTATGTGCACAAGAGAATAGACAGGTGTGTATGTGTGAGTGCAACCCCTCATGTCCCTGTGATCTTTTGACAGTCTTGGCATGGGGCACCATCACAAGGGCCAAAGCTGACACACAGTGTTACTCTAGCCTTGTTTTCCATTCTCTTCACTCTGGGTCAGAATGTCCTGCACTGTTTTCTTTGTTCCATTTATTTAGCTCCTCTCCTCCCCACCACCTCTGCTCACTTCACTCCATCTCTCTCACACTCTCTTAAGTGACCCCCGCTGTGCCTTCTTTGCCCCACATGGAATCCAAACGTGAGATACACAGGCTGCATGTACTGTGTGTGGGATTAGCATGTTTGTAAATGCCGTGCATGTGTGTGTCTGCGTATGGGCGGTCTCCATCTTTGAGTGACTATACTGATTCAAAAGTATGCATGTAAACTGCAAACAGAAACCCACCTATGTCAACTTTGAGTCAGTAAACACATCCCACTCTCTGTGTGGGGGGAAGGTGAAAGTATTTGGTACATGACATGGGGGTTTTTTTGAACACAGTGTAACAGTGAAAGGGAACGCAGCTCCCATCCTCTTGGGGCCAAAAGGGACGTTTGTTTCAATAACAGCAAAATTCACATGGCAAAGTAACCAGTAATGGTTTCCTGTGAAGAGGCAGCATGAGGCAAGTAAAGGTCACTAGGGACTAACAAAAAAAAAATAGAATATTCATAATGTTATTCTCTATTCCAAGTAAAAATGGCCTCAGAAAGCACCCCTTGCAGCATCTGAAATCTACAACCCGGGAGAGGGTGGGCTTTTACTGTAAAATCAGTGACAGGAAGTGGGTTTTACCTTTGACACACAGCATCGCAGAGTTACGTTATGCACTGACTACCTTAGGGCTGAAGTTTGACACTGTCGTTTACTGTAAGGTTGAATTCTCTGCAGTGTGCAGTTTGTCTCCCCATCACGTTCCTGGTTTGCATGCACATTCTGTAAACAGGTGGTTTGGGACTGACTGTTGCAAACAAAATGGAAAGAATCCATAAGCTGCCACTCTCCTCTTCTCCCTCTGTTGATACACAGTGGAAGCATGTATGGTGTTTGACACTTGTGCGTGAGTGCCTGATATAGATGTCATGGCCTATATCTTCTCAGTTTGCAAAGTCACAAAGTCACTGCTGGTTCCACTTAATACTAAATGTAAAAAAACAAAACAATGGGAGCTAAAAATCTGTCCAGAGGATACCTCCTGTAACCACTGTTTCACAATATCCTTATTCCTGCAGGGCTGTTCTCAAAGTCAACAATAAAGCTGCAGAACATATTAAGTAAATTGATGGGTTATGAAAAGGAGATGATTAAGTGTCAGGTCTTGTTTTTTTACCTGCAGGCCTTTGACAGCCTTTGGTTAAAAGGAAAGAAGAGCTTCACAGGGAAGATGAGAGTTAAGTTTGGTCTACAGGCCTGAAACCAAGACAGATAAGATAGGTAATAAAAAGGGGGACAAGGCTGCAGAACTAGGTGTCCTTCAAACATGAGACATGATACTGTGCTGGACATCCCTGGAAAGACTAACTGGTAATGAGCTCTTATATAATAATACCCCCCCACCCCCACCCCAATCTCTTCTGGGGGTTTAATGTTGTACCCTGGGGAAACTCACATTGGTCAGAAACCCATAGTTTGCCCTAGTTGGACTTAATATTTCTTTGCATCCATACTTGGTTTCGCAGGCGACCGAATGCATGCAAGCCTCTTAAGCAGCAATGTAGTCAGCAGGCCAGTGATGTCACAGGCAAGCATGCCACAGCTCCAGCGCTGGCCCGGAGCTCGCTTTCTGCTGCATACCAACACCACATGACCGGCTCCATAAGGCCAGTGGGATCCAGCTCTAAAGAATACAACTACTCATCACACCGTGTAACAGCACCCCATGTTCTCTCACTCGTCCTTCATAGTCACATGACAACATGTGACGGGACAATTCTCTCATCTCACTTTTCACCCTTGACCTTCTTTAACCGTCATGTGCTGCAGAGAACCTGATCAAAGCAGAGATCGGGGTGAGCATGGATGGTGCTGTTGGCTGCACAATTTCTGATGCAAAGCATGTCACAACATGCTATCAATCATGTAACATGAGCAACTGTGCTCTAAACACACTGTAAATAGATTATGTTTTGATCCCGGCCTAAATCATCTGCATCAGTTACAGGTCAACATTTACAGTGAAATGTGCAGTTAATAGCCAGGGAGGTGTTTTTTTTAAACTTGATGGGAGAAGCTGAGATCGGAAACCCATAAAAGGCAGATCCATAATTAGCCCATTAAACCAGACCTGAAAACCAATTTAAAACTTTTTTTGGAGATGCTAATATAGCTGCCTGCTCTTCAGTGATTAATTAAAATATTAGCTGATATATCATGCGATAAAGAAGTCTCATTATATCAGCTTTCTCAGCTTCTGCAGATGATGAAAACATAGCCATGTTCTAGAAAGAACTGATTTCTTTCAGGCAATTCATCTGATTCCCAAGTGTGTGCTGACCTCTGCTGGTCAAAGCGGAGTAGTTCAGAAAGTCACACACCCAGATCATTCGGATGCAATGTTTCATCACCCAAGTCTACAAGGAAGGTACAGATCAAAGCAAATTTACAGTTTTTACCCTAATGATTCTTAACAAAGCATGTTTACCTGTTAGAAGTTTTTTTTTAAATCTATTACGCCAAAGGATCAAGAACCACAAATGTGTGTACAATAATTACATTTGGGTGGAAAATGGTCTAATGGCATCCAGCCCCAGTCAGAAGTCGCTTTGCCCTGCTTTCTTCCTGGAAGCATGATTACGCATCTTGTTGTGATGGTGTCCGGCCAGCATTTCTAGTAATGATATCCACAGCAAAACCAGGAGTGATTATTTCAGCTGTTTCTGCTGGTTGTTGTTGTCATAAGCTTTTCCCAGAATCCCCCTCAGCTTCCTAAACGTTAAGTGTTGATTTATGGCAGGCTGCCGACTTACAAGCAACCAATTGTGGAAGAGCAGAGCATCTCTCTCTGTGTCGGCCGATATTTCCTGCTCCTCCTCCTCCCCTTTGCATTATTGGAAAAGGAGTGCAGATTTTATCAGGAAACAGACACTTTGCTGATAAGATCCTTAGGCAGGGGAAAATTCAGTTTCATTTCTGCATTATGTGAGCAGTGCATTTGTCAAACAAAGGAATTTTCAGTTTCTTGAACAGCTCAGTAATGTATCTCTGAAAGCTCCACCTTTTGTCACTATTTTAAATCACTACAGATACTTTCTAGTAAAGTGAAAGCTTTGTGATGATTTCCATCCGGAATACATTTGTTGAATTTAGCTTCCCACACACATGCAAACAGCGCTGCAGAGCCTCTTCCTACACTTCAGATGATATTTCTCATGTTCTCATTCCTGGAAGATCATATAGGGCACTACACTGGAAGAAACAGATAATAGGTCCTGAACACTAGTCAGCTCTTTCAGGAGATTTCATGAATAATTCATATGTTCCTGCGGATTGGTAAGTATGTTTGTTATCACTGTGCACGTTCCAAACAGAGGGAAAGCTAAGTTCTAATGCATCTTATCTGTTCTGATTCTAAACACTTGTTTTGGGCTACGGCTCTTTTTTTTCAGTAAAACAAGTTTAGCTTTTATAAAACATCTGTCTGGCTTATATGACAGTGATCTCAGCGTACCAACAAGGACCTAGTGACAGGGCTCACACGTTGTTGTTTAGCAGGTATAACGTTTATCATTAGTTTAGCATCTTAGCATGCTAACATTTCCTAAAAGCAAGTACAACTGAGGCTGATGGCAATGCCATTAGTACTGAGGACATCTACTCATGATTCAAATGTTCAAACTGAAATTTGATCTGATGATGGTGCTTAAGGAAAAGTAAATGCATCATTTACTCAGTTTTTACTGCTCATCCTGAGGGATACAATACTGTTCAATCAAAACCACAAATGTCGACCTCACGGAGGCACTAGAGGAAAATTTGGAGTCTTCCAAGTCCGTCCATAATTTCACGACAGTAGTTTCGTAGATATTCCAGTCTGGATTTAAACGATATACTGACAGACTTGTAGTGTCGTCCAAGGTGCACTAGTCCCAGAATGGCTAAAAATAACATGTGTTCCTTTAACAGACAAGTATGGGCTTTACTCTAGTCTAAGTAAAGTAAAGTGATGCAATATTTTATTTTCAAAAGTAAGAGCCCTACACATCTATGAATAACAAATTGTGAAAAGGCCATCTGTTTGAATTATTGGTTTCTCCCTCTAATCCGCCCCTTTACTTTCTGGGAACAGAGCAAAGATTGTTATTGGAAGAGCATATTTGGCCAAAAGCAATAGGAGAAATTATTACTGGCCCTTGGATGATGATGAAAATGTGTGCGAAGCACTTGGATTCATGCGTGCTAATTGTTAATTATACAGTATGCAAAGCTTTCTTTTTGCCGTGTTAATTAACTTGATATACCAAGATAGGCAAAACTCATTTCCTCCACTCAAACACTGAAATGACCGTGCATACATCTTATAATGTTGAAACAATGTAGAATATAGACTGAAACTTAACCTACCTTGTAATCTCTAGCAAGTGTTGCATATAAATGTCTGTACGTCACTCAAATAGAAGTTGCTCCGCTAGTGTTGCATTGCCGCCATCTGCTGGTGTTAAGTTGCAACAGTTAAAAATGAATTTGTTAAAACATGGATTTATGGTGGAGGAAATCAAATCTATATCTGTTTTTTAAATTACCAACTCAACAGACAGAGATTTAAAGTTAGGGTGTATGAGCAGTTTCCTTGCATACTTTCCTTTTTCTGTTTCTTCATCTGTCCAACTCTACATTTATTATGTTAAAAATCCCCTCCTGCTGTTGGCGTTATTAACACAGGGAGTTTGCAGGAAATTATGTTTGCCAAACCCAAGGTGGGAAGCTCATTCAGGAACTAGTGCACTTGATAAAACAGCTTGGGCTCCAAAATCATCTGAATGCACAAGGACCCGCCTGCAGATGCCTGGACATGAGGAATAACATGTCATATGGAGAGTGAGAATATATGTCTCGGCAGAATGTGTCAGTAGACATGTTGGCTAATGGTCTGTGTGGTGTAGTATTATCTGAATTGTTGGCCCATTCCGTGTTCCCTTCCTCTCACAACTATTATGTTATGTCCCAGTTTGAATTCAGTTTCTGCTCAGCATTTTTCATTGTAAAAATAAACATGGCAGAAAATTAAACACGATGACAGATGAGGAGGAGAGAAAGGACGGTGGGTTATCTAGAGGTATGTAAACAAGCAGACTCGCTTAAATATTTTACTCAATTCTTATTCTGGCCTTTTTCTGGACAGAGAGCACATCATCTTTTTGCTGGCATAAGCAACAGGTGGGTTACAGGAACAGGTTCCACTGGAGCGTGACTGCACTCATAGAAACATGTCAACAGTACATCAATAACACACATACTCGCACACCAAACTATATCGTCGGGTTCCACAGACAGGAAACTGTAATACCACATGCTTCCTCTCCCACAAAACTGTGATGCTGCACCAGACCACCCAACGAGAGACGCTTGCAAACAACTATGTTGCTGCGCAGAGACTTTTCATCAACAGAATTCGGTCTATGCTCCCATGGTGCATGTAACAGTGATACCACCGTAAAGTCAAGTTGATTTATTTATGGTGCAGATGCTGTATAAACATGCTGCACCTTGACCAGGCGAAGCACATTTGTTACAGTCATCAGCAGGAGGCAGTGCGAGGCTGAGATGAAGTTTCAGACCTTCTAGTCTCTATCAGTCTCAGACTATGTTGTAATATTATTTTACCACGTTTAAAACATTTATTTATACAACATTACCTCCAACTCAGTGACTGAACTCATCACTTCACGTACATGAACTGCTTTTCTCACCAGTTTGCTGTAGTGGAAAAATTATGACATGTCTGTCAGGTATTCAACAAGATTAAATTAAAAATAAATCCAATATTGTTTCTCATTTCAGCTATGTTTCTTCTTTAAATCACCACCTGTTGAGTAGGTAGGCTACAGTAGAGAACTTTTTCACAAGTCACAGCAGCATACTGCAGTCAGAGAGCAGTGAAAATGAAACCACAACAGTTCACTGAGAGACACTTTGAAGCTTTCTAGAGTTTAGGAATAATAATAGTCATGTGATCCATTTAAAAGTCCACAAATATGATTTTTACATCAAGAATCATACTCCTAAAGTCGATCAGCATATCCAAAAAGGACTTACATAACACACAAGTGCAAAGAGCAAAATCCATATGAGCCAAAACATCATATGTCGGACAGCCTTAAAAAAGAGCATTTACCGTTTGACACAGTGCTTGCCTTGGTATTGTTTGTGTTGCAGCATGTTGAATGTTGATCCACCTTTCACACTACAACAAAACAGCATTCTGAGTTTTGACACAACAGTGATTCAGTGAGTGTCTGGGTACTTAAGGCTAAAAAAAGGGAAAAAAATCTGCCCTGAATGTACATTTCTTGGCCACATGAGGGCAGTATACATCTTGGGATGACCCAAGGTAATTCAACGGACGTCCAGGTTTCCAAGGTGAAGAAATACTGTATAAACAAATATAGACTGAGTCTTTAAAACAGGTAGTTAATAGCTGAAGAAAGACATTTAGCAAATCTTTCTTCTCCATGATGGATATCTAAACATGCTGACGAGACATTATTATATGGAAGAAATTTCTCTCTATTAATTATGATTTTTTAGATATAGGCCTAATATGACTGTGTATTTGGAGAAAAAAAATCACCAGGTTTGTGACTTAAAGCCAGACAGTTTTGCAAAATGCTGAATGTGAAATCATGCAAAAAATAGTGAGGATAACAAAACGTTTCCACATTTTGGCTTGCCATGCAGCTCTCTGTACAGTGTTAAACAACAAACAACTGTTATCTGTACTGACAGGCTATGTTTGAGTAATGGCGCGCCTGAATCCCACACTGAACCACAGGATAGAGAAAGGGAGGGAAAAAGACACAGTGAGAGCGAGCAGGGGGAGAAAGGAGGAGGAAAAGACAGAGAGAGAACAGGCCAAACTGAGAAAGGGAGGGGAATAGGACAGAGTGAGAGAGAGAGAGGAGGGGGGAGAAGGTCCTCAACGGGAGCAGTGGCTTTACCGAGAGTCTGTATTACATTGGCAGAGGGGAGAAGGACCTTGCAGAGTGGATGCGTGCATATTCATGGGTCGATGTGTGTGCGCGATTCTGGCCTGGCAGCCTCCTGTCAGAGTCTCTCCCTGATTATTACGGTTATTTAATTCTGCCAGTCTTTGAAGATGTGGGCTGGGCCAACCTGACAGCCTGATTCTTTACCTGTCACCACACTCAAGGTGCGATGGGTAATCTGTATAAGGATGACCACCCGCTCTCGCAAACACACCCATATGTACACACTCAGCCGGGAGCATAAACATACACACACTCGTGCACACTCGTACGCCAACATAATATTACTCTCCTCCTGTGAAGAGATGGTTTTGCAATGCCCCAGTGGCTCGGTGACAGTCTGTCAATCAATCAAACTCATCCCACCCTATCTCACCTGTAAATGAGTGTCTGTTCGTCTCCGGGGCCGTGATAGGCTGATTGGCTCTGTCACTCACAGTGTCAGGCAAATGTAGATCAATGGGAACCATTCAGTACAGTGCCCTGTAGATTTAAACAGATTTCTCCACAGTCATGCACTGCTGATGGCAGATGTCACCGAAGATGGACCCAGCTTCAGTGAGTTTCTGAGTAACGTGCGGGCACTGGGGGGTATCTGGGAATAGAATGCGTGTGTTAGAGGAAATAAATATGGATATAACCAAATGTAACAAAATCAAAATATATCAATGAAATAACAACAGACAGAGGAAGCTGTATGAAATATATATATACAGCATGACTGTATAAACAAACTGTAAATTTCATCCCGTTGATAATGCAAATGAAAAATGAAATCTGGCCTTTAAAGTGTTGCATATGTGCTGTATGTCCTATGTGTTATGGTGTTTGGATGTGGCTGTATAATAAATGAAAGCATGCTGCATAAAGTGTTGAATAGCCTAAATAACATTCAATAAATATATTCTATATTCATCTCATTAAATACATTCCGTAGCATTGCTTTCACACATACTTCCCTGCAACTACAGAAAAAGAAATGATACCGTCCCAAAGACAAAATATTCAATTTCTTTTTTTTTTCTCCTTCCCCCTTAGCATATTTTTAATAATGGATGTGACAAATGTATATCAACTACATATGGATGTTCGTAGGCTGACTAATTGTGAAAACCAGGAAATGCACATAAATATAAAGACATGTGCAAAACAGAAGCCAACATATTATCCCAAAACAAAGGCTAGGAAAAATAATAATCCTACATCATCTGTAGCCAACAGCTTGGTCAGTTGTGTCGTGTAGGCTATTATTGTAAAGTCTGCATAAAGCACTCCATTGCACAAAAGGGGAAAGGTGCTCAGCACACCATACTAGCGATGGCATTGTCTAATGGAGTTGCCGTGGATATCTTTATGTATCGAATGTGCTAAATGGTCCTCAACAAGCAAACCAACACCAGTGCATCATCATGATGCAGGGTATTATAATATAACTTCATATTCCAGTGGAATTTTATGTTTTATGTCTTGTGAGGCCTCAATCCTCAGCACCAATAGTAACATCAAATGACAGAAAAATTATTCAACACCTCAAGGTTAAGTTACTAGTCCAGAGACTCTGGCTTCACGCTGCTTGCAAAGTGATTTTCTCTTTTTTTCATGCTCTCAGGGTAAAATCAATGAGGCTCAGTCCGGTGAGATATTAGCTGTTTTTCCAATTCATTTATGATTTGAAACACTTGATGCCCTGAGACAGCGTGATACTCTGAGATATTGAAGTGATAGTTGCCACAGCTTGCTTTCTCACCGCGTAAATTTCATCACTTATTCTGAACAATCGTTTTTACTTGGAATGTCTGAAGTTCAAATTCTTGGTCAAGTGAGATGTTAATTTAATCAAGGCTTCTCATTTTTCACCTGTTATGTACACACCTTGAATGAGAATGCTGTGATAACACAAAGTAAGGCCAGGCAAGATGTGTAGGAGGACACCTGCTGTGATGTAAATCAATCTGTTGCACAAAAGTTTAATCAAAACCACGAGAACTGAAGTTTTACTTGGAGTGAAATTAATCATTGTTGTTGTGAACATCTACATCTACATACTGTAGCTCAAACAGGGCTCCTGCAAAATATCCTTTGAAAATGTTTCATGTGGAAGATGTCATTTTACATACAGTATTTGACAAGTGACAAAAATATTGATCTTTAAAGGAATAATTAAGCAATGAAATTCATTTTTGTGCATCTGGAGACCCGGGAGGGTATAGTTTTATAGACCTTTTTGTGAACCCTCCACCCGGGTCTCCAGATGCACTTTGGGGACTAAAAAACTACTTATTCATCATCATTAGGGTCAGTCAATAATGGCTGAATTTTATTTTTGGGTGAACTATTCCTTTAATGTATCAGTGAAAATTAATTGGACATACAGTAAAGGTTTAGTGAATTTCAGACATAGTCTGAAATGAAGAGCTACTATGAAGACATACTTGAACATCCAATGCAACATTTACCATTACAGAGAAGTAAAATGCAGCCAAGTGAAAAAGTGAAACTACATCCTCTGAGAAAATCTTATCATCCACCACTGAGAAGAATTTGAATGTACCGCAACACACACAATGAAGAAGCAACTCTAAAATCAGACTGGTGACTCACTCTGGCAAACAACAGACGGGGTCAGTCGCCACAGGCTTATATGTAATGGCAGTAGGTGGGAAAGTTGTCATAAATATGTCTGAGCTGCCACGCTGTGTGCTGTGTGAGGTCAGTGTTTCTCGGATGGGAGAGTCACACCAGGTGAACTATGTCCCTGAGGAAACTCTTATGCGAATCAGTAGTCCTGCGCTCAGGCCCAACCTCTATTCTCCATCTGGACTAATTGCCCTACTTGGCCTAATCATACAAACATGGATGAATACTAAACATTAGACCCCTCCTTTTCTGTCTTTCCCCCTTCTTGCTCTCCCTCTTCTTAGCTAACACATTCAGTCTGTTTCCTTACCGGCACCTTTTATGCTCTTACCCACTCAACACTCTGCTCTTCCTCTCTGTTAGACTCTTTCTTCTCTCCTTCCTTACTTACTCCTTAAACTCCTTGCTTGTTTTTTAAGCGGGGGGGAGAGAGAGACTGACTGGCCACTTCAGGGACCAAAGGCATGAGGTAATCCAGGCAGGATTGTAGGCCTCCTTTGTCCCACATCTCAAGACTTCCTACAGCTCCATGTGGGAAAGTAAGACCACCGGTCTGCATTCAGCGGGAAACACTGGCCTGAATAATCATGTTGACAGGTGAAGAGGAGCTCTTTTGTGTTTGCAGAGGAAAACATGGTATAAAAATGTTTTGTCGTCGAGTACCCTTGAAGGAGCTGCCGCTTGCCAGTCCTACCATGGCTAGTATGTGAGTGATGAGAACTCCAGAGGGTATTTTTTCCAGCTTGGCTTCAGCAGCAGAAGACAAATGTAACGTGAAAAGGAACAATCTTTAATGAGAACCAGTAACCGGTGCCCAGTAGTGCTCGCTTGTAAGCAGCGTCAAAATAAAACAAATTGAGTTCAGAGTTTGGGAGGAAACGTGCCTAGATTAGAATGTAGAATTGTTTATGTTACCTTTCAAAACTACAAGCACCTTTTGAATACATAATACAGCATAGATTTCCCTCAATCCTGCCCAAGGAACATTTTTTGTGTGCGTTTCTGCTCCTATTCAGTGCATCTCTTTATTGTTTGCTGTAGTTTATTGATGTGCCTTGACGCAGATGCCGCACAAAACACTTGCAATCCCAGTGTGCTGAGTTGAAGCTTTTTGCCCCTCCACCCAAGTCATTATATACAGAAAAAATGCCATTGCCTTGGATCAAATTAGGTCTCCGGAGAGAAGTAAATAAAAATGCTGTAGGTCACCGCATGTGTTTGCTAACCACTCCTATCTGCTGAAGAAAGTCCTCACATCCTACAGCTCATGCAGAGGCGCTGATAGCTCTCAGCCGTTCTTATACCTATGAGAGCCGGTTACAGCTTCATTGAAGGTAAATAAAAGCAGCGAGCATCTGGTCAGCTGTTCTGTGTTGAGACAAGAGGTCCATTCACACAGCTGCGACTCAGATCACTGACTCAAGTGGGGGAAACACGAGAGAGCCGGCCGAGTCCAGAATTGGATAAGCAGAGAGTGGAAAGATATGCGATATTGAATGTTAAATATTCAAACTATGATATAAATTAAACATCATGAACTGTGCCATTGTTCTTGTGTTCCATAGCCTAAATATAAACATCATGCCTGCTTTATGAGATCATCTGTGTCCTTCTTTATATTTCATCTGAGGTTATTCACTGCACCCCTATTCAGCAGCCTCAGCCAAAGGGAACCACTGAGCCCCAATTTCACTGATTACAATGCACCAGAGTCCAATCACTGCCACGCATGACATAATATTTTCCGTAAGTGTAATTACGCTATTGATTAAGCCGCCGAGCTTCCTTTAACAGTCTGCTGGTATTATTCTAATGCAGGACATGAAACAGCTATGTTTTTCTGTTGACAAAGCAGAAGTCTGATAAGTCGGACTCCATCTCCATCAAAGCAGTGGGAGGGATGGCGAGCTCAGCTCAGCTGGTTCACAGCCACTGGGCTGAGAAACATAAAGAAAAGTGAAGGAGACAAAAGGAACTGAATTTAGCATCAGAGAAATGACAAGAACACAGGTCAGACACAACTGTGACTAAGCTGTATTGTTTGGTTTTTTTGGCTGGTGACTGGCATCTCATCACACAGTAGAATGGTAATTTGTTGCAGTGCGGAGAGAAGTATTCTCCAGCAATACGGGAGTGTACAAATACTTAGTAGGATGTTGATGAAGTGTTAAAATACTGGTTTGGTCTTTCTATCTAATGCACGTATCTCAGTACTGAAGCATGAGAGTGCAGGCACCGTGGTGAAGATGCTGAAGGTGGAGCTAGTTTCAACGCTTTATACAGTTTCACATACAAGGACACCAGACCAGATACATCTAAGGAGTGGGAAATGATTCATGAGAGAGGAAAGACACAAAAGACAGTTTTGATTCTTAAATCTGTTACTTTTTGTACTTTTTATCTAATCTTTTGATTATTTATTTTTTTTGGTGAGATATTGGATCATCTGAATTGGGACTAAAATGAAATTGAGTGAAGTTTAGAGAAGAGAATCACTATTTGGTGGAGCCATCCACAGCTCAAAGACCTCTGAAGTGTGACCCCAACTACAGTACATATTGCTGCATGGAGCACATCAGAAGCCAAAAAGGCTTGAAACCATAACTAATCTTTGACAGTGAATTGTATTTTAAAAGCTTGCTAAAGTAAGTGGTAACAAAAGTAGAAAGAAGTATTTCCCTCTGAAAGTCTGGCAGTGGAAGTAAAAAGAAGCATAAAATAGAAATACTGAATTTAAATGCAAGCACTTCAAATGTGTAATTGAGGACAAAATTTCATTGACTTACAGTAAATTTACTTTGGTGTTGCCTCGAGATATTCACATCAGCTTGAAGTCAAGTAGTGCTGTGGTCTCCAGGCCGAGCAGCATCTAGAAGTGATTGTGAGATTTTAGTCATGAAAAAATCTTTCAACACAAAGCTAGCTACACACATCTTACACACGTGTTCAATGACAAGGGATCAAAAGTGGACATTGCTTTGTATAAAGAGGCATAAAAGACTGAGAACCAGTGGGAAATACTTATCACAATATCAAATTCCTCAAACTTCTCTAACTTTTTATAACAGCAGAGCAGAGACTTTCATCTTTGATGATCTCCCACGTACTGTTAATGAGAGAAATATAAAGTTAAACTCCTGCCCTCAAGTGACATCTTGAAGGAAGGCCTTAATGGTGTTTTTGCATTAGGCAGATTAAACTATCTTTCTCCTAAATTCCACCTTCATTCTTCACCTTGCCTAATGGTCTGTCAATGACAGATAGAATATACTAGAACCCAAGTAAATCACAGGAAAATAGATGCTGACAGTACTGCTGCTGCTGCTGACCAAACATCTTCATCTTTACCATGCATGTGATTGTGTACTTGAGTACATGTGCATCTTGCATGTCCTCTTCCTTAATCTCCTGTATTGCCGAAAGATGGTGTCACCCCCTCCTAGTCTCAACAGTTAATCTGGAGCCTTATCATCATGTTCCAGCAAGAGCGCTGACACATTAAGTCCCACTCAAGGTTGCCTTAATGTCAGTTTGAGGTCATTCTGCCCGGTATGGTGCCTTGGAAGTCCTGCCTGCCCAGTAGGGGCCTGGCGTCACTCCCTTCAATCATGGACGAATTTACGATCCGAGGGGGGAACCGTCTCCCATATGCTACTGAGCCTCTCCCTGTGTTTAGCCTGCTAATCCCCACAGGAGATGGGGAGCATCAGACCATGGTAATATGGATGGAGAGAAAGAAAGGAGAAGAGAGGAAGAAGAAGCTGTGGGTGGAGGGAAGAAATGAGAAAGACAAGGCTAAGGAGAAGAGGAGAGGAGAGGAGAGGAGAGGAGAGGAGAGGAGAGGAGAGGAGAGGAGAGGAGAGGAGAGGAGAGGAGAGGAGAGTTTCGGTGTCAGCAGTGAAGGTGGCCCTAACAAGTCAGTGACAGTGGGGATGAAAACTCATAGCCACTGCACTTTCCCTGAAGTGTCTGCTATCAGATAAGCTGAGAGATTTAGTTAAGACTTCATATTTAGAGCATGGCTTAAGCTGTGAGACGATGTCTTAACTGTGGTGATGCCAATGTCACATTGTGCCTGCTCTGCTCCATTTGTCAAATAGGATTTTATCAGCGTTTTTATGGCGGTAATACTCCGTGCCTTCCTAGACTGCACGCAACTACAACATTGATTTGATGATGATCCCCGCTTCTACATGCAGCTGAAGCAACTCGTATCAAGCATCCCTCCTTAACATCTCTATGGTTTATCATTAATATTCAGCCGGTGACAAAAGCGATCGCAGGATGCGCTGCTCCCACCCATGAGAGGATGTCACTTTGTATCACCAAAACAAGGCCTGACCATAACCAAATCGAGTGAGGCACAGATCATATCCACACATGACTCCAATTCACTTTGAACACATCACACTTATCACCATCATTAACAACAATAGCTGTAGATTGTCATAAAGAGGTTTCGGGGAGCGATATCAAGCAAAGCTTTTATCGTTATCCACATGTCCATCGGCAATAATGATGCCTACAAACAGCCACATTATAATTACCATCATCACCCACCCCTTAAATGTAGCGTCTCCAGCTCAGGATTAGGATAACTAGATAGGCTACTACATTATGCTCTTTTTAAAACCCAATAAAACAGAGAGAAAGGATGCCTCTGAGGTCTTCACGTGATCCAGGTAGAACTCCTGAGTATAGAGGAAGTAGTTGTGCTCCTTCAGTTCAGTGTCTCAGCACAGAAGGATCGAGTCCTAACTAATATTTTGAAAAAAAAAAAAGACTGATGGGGATTTATCAACACTCCCTTTTGATAGAAAAATAATACAACTGAATGCACAATGATGGCCTCATCATGACATTTTAAAATGCCATGTAAACACTGATTTGCTCATGCACCAATTAGGATGGAAGTTGCACAGACCACTTTGCAAAGATAAGTTACCATTCATAAATAAGCTAATTCGAAGTGACAAAGTGTTTAACTCTGTGAACTCAAATTGTGATTACAGATATAGCTTAGTAACGGAATGAAGAAAAATGTTTTTAAAACACTCAAGCTTGACCAAATATGCTTCATAACAAACTTTTATCAAGCCTTCATTATAACCCATTAGCCTATATTTATCTGACACTTGAGTCTAAACATATCTACTCTCTACTCTCAATTAGCCTAACTTTAATTACATGTCAAGTAATGCCTACAAAGCCAAAGTAGCCTAGCCTACTGCATTTAGCACTTCTTCCCTTGTGTTATTGAAGACAGCTGCAGGACTGTTTGACAAGTGGCTTCAGCAAGCAACAGAGTGTGCTCCTAAACTGAAAGAAAATCTACCGTGAACTGAGGGCACGCAGTTTAACCACGTTAGCTAAACATATTAGCATGAACAGCAAGTAAAAAACCAACACAGACACAGATACAGTAGACCTACCTTGTTGGCTGTCGGAGACAATGGGAAAGTAATCTTGTTTGTAACTGCTCGTCCGTCGTTGTAACTAGAATTAACTCACTGGTTCGTATTTAAAGCAAAGATAGGCTACTCTATTAAAGTCCGTGTCTGATGAAGCTATTCTGCTTGGCGATGCTGTCAGGAAACCGGAAACGACTTTTTTTTTTTTTTAAGAAAAACTTGAACGTATCAGAATTGCCTTCTTTTAGCCTACTTAGTCTGAAGAAAACGATTTCTACATAAACCAAATAAATCACAAAAGTAGGCTAGTTAATAGAAATCTCTGTTCTCAGAAATCATCAGAAATTGGGAGACAATAAAAGCTAGGCTAATTAAAATAACTTTTTTTAAAATAATTTTTGATGTAGAGAACAATAATAAAAAAAACTCATAAGGCAATGGTTGCATTGCAGCTCAATGGGTAATTTCTATCGGCCTACTGTAGCCTATAATTTCTACAGATACAGGCCCTCTAAGTTTTTATTAGAAAGATCAATGCATAATGTTACTTTACTGAAGGTTATGTTTTTCCTTACGGCTTCAACTTGCTGAATTTTTTACTCTCTTGGATTGAACGGCACAGTCGGCAGTCCCTGCAAAATGGGTGTAATCAAACTATCAACCATCATGATGGACAAATGAAGAAAGTCCAATTTTAAAGTGACTGGAGTTATGTTTTATACTATTACAAGCTCTTGTATTGGCATACTCCCCCTGTACACATGCAAGCAATCATATCCACACTTATGATGTATTTTCAGAATATACAAAAACTGGTACTGACATTTAAATGTACTGCATCCATGTATGATTGTTTCACTTGTGTCGCCTGTCATCTGAGGTTTACTCTGGTCATCTTTTCTCAAATTGCTCTTTAGCTTGCTGACAACGGTCCACTTCCTCCACACGCTTGGGGCTAGTTGAAGTCTTCTCTGTAAATGAACAAGCGAGCCAGGGCTTGAAGTGACAGATGTGCAGCACGCGTCAGAGGTAGACAAATTGATTTTCTTCGGGTGGATAGTTCTGGTATAGTGGCTGCTTTGGGCAAGAGAGGGAATAAGAGATATGTCAGAGGCACTTGGCCAAATGGGCACAAGAAACAGGAGGAAATGGAGGCCCAGCATTGAGGTGATGGTGCCGACGTCTCGCTGTGTGAAGCCATTTTGGACAAAGCTTGCAGTTAACCTTGAAAGCGGTACTGTTTTTGTGTATTTGCATAAGTGCATATAGTGCTGTTGCGTTTAAATGTGCTTTACTTGATTTTGTGGCCACTTGGAGGGAGCACAACATGATTGTTTCCCCATAAAAAGAAAAAAGAAAACAAAAAAAAACAACAACAACAAATGGAGCATGAATCAAGCATGGACATGGAACTTATTTACTTATTCATTCATTTTATTTTGATGTTGTTTTCTTAAACGTTATCTGCTGTATTCATGTTGAGTTATGTCTATTGTGCAAATGTTTAGTTATGTTGAATCAAAGACAGAAAACAAAACAAACCAAGAGTGAATGTGATAATTATTAACCTGCATACAGGCAGAGCTGACACTGAGACAATTGGGCCTCTTGACTAATGCACACTTGGTTTGTTTGTTTTTAAAAAACTTTTGTTCCTTTCTTCCTGTTGATTTTGATGTGTCTAACCTTTCCTCTCATTTCAGCTTCATACTTTTCATTATCGTTTTTCTCCCCCACTCCAGTGATTGGAGACCTTCTACGTCAGTTTGTCTTCCATGTAACAAGTGTTCCAGCATTCTCTCTCTTCCTGTGTAACCTAGCCTTTTTGCATTTGTTTGCCTGGCCTGATTGGCAGCCGTACTGAACCAGTTTGTATTGAAGACCCTGCCTCTAATCTACATGTCTGTGTCATGTATCCTGTGGCAGTAATCCTTCTCGTTTTATCCTAATTTGGGTACTGTATGTACCAGCTCCTGAGGGTAAATAAGACTGTAATGGATGTTAAGGGTGTCTCTATGTCCACAAGAAGCTAATCATTGTCAATACGCAATTTGTTTGTGTGATTGTCGGGTACATTCTGTTTACCTGAGCTTCTGCTCTACTACATTCTCTGGCTGCAAAAGAGATTGTTAGACATTGTGAAAACGAACAGAACAATTAAAGATGCAGGCCATAACACCAAAAGCAATAAGGCAAAAATGGGGATAAACTGGGGATATTAGCAGGTCTGGGAGTTATTTCTCTTGTGGTTTGTGCCCAAGAGTGACATGTTTTATATTACTGTTAGCCATTTGACCCATTTTTAATGTAAGAATATTGATAAGTGCAGTTTTACAGAGTACAAAATGAAGGAAATGTGGTACCTTACAGGGATTATAATGCCAGTCTCATAGAGCAGGTTGTGCTGTAGTTCATAAGGTTTGATTAGATGGTTTGTGCACTATTGAAAAGTAAGTGTGGAGCATAGCTACAGCCAATTCCACTATGTCACCCTCCCAACAGGATTACGACTGGTTGGCAAGTTTAAAGGTGCAGAAAGTGGAGAGTTCTAAAACTGTCACTCCAGTGGCGATGCTTGGGTAATTAAAGCTAGCAATTAAAGCTTTTATAATCAGCACTGTCAGTGAACTGGTGCACCAGGATTAACGTTCAGAGTTGCACTTTAAATTGCTGGATGCATGCTCTGCCAAGGAATGTTTTTAAATTCAGCTTGAATAGAAATGGAGTGACTTATAGTACGTAGGGCAATGGAGGGTGATGAAGGGTGATGGAGAGGGTGGAAGCTGAATGTTTTCCTAGATACGTCTGTGCATGACCATATGTTTTTTGTTGTGCGAGATCTTTGTGCCAGTGTTACTGTGTCTGAAAGATAACATGTAATTCATCATCGCAACAAAAGACAAAACAGAATGTGTCCGAAATCTGGCCTCGAAAAGCATAACTAATACATCATGATATAACCATGCTTTCAGCGTATGGCTTTGAGGAGCTGTGATGCATCACATCATCTCGCTAACAGCACTCCAGTGTCCATCCGGGCCATGAGAGAGCCCCCCTCAATGGTAAGAGTGATAATGCATAATAAAGATAACTTTAACTTTCTCTATATGGTGCGCCGTGGATGAATGTGTCTGCAGACCTTGGCCAAGGGGAGTCCTAGCAGAAAATAATGTTGTGTCTCTGTTTTCAATAAAACAAAACAGTAAATTATTTACAGCGGGCCACTGAGTGCGCATCCACCTCATTTGTATTCCCGTCACCACAGTGATAGATGTGACATCATGGTGATGAATGAAAGCGTAGGGATTTTAAAAAGCGCTTCCTCTGGAAACCAAGGACAGATGGTTATTTTTTATGAGAGCTGCAGCATAATCAAACCAAATGAGCGCGACTATTTTGGTAGACAGAACTGCTGGACATGAAGTTGGTTCTGTAAATGTGAAAATGAAGCTATCATTTTCCAAGGAAAATCTTGCATGGTAATTTCTTCACAAGACTTGTACCATCACATGATTAAAAAAAAAAAAGAAGAAGAAAGAAAAAAGTTAAATACAAACAAAATATTGTTACTGTCATGTGGGAAGACTGATTACATTTTTGGTTATGTTTGGGTAGCCAAGACAAATCCTTGAAGTTCCCACTGTGTAAGGGACTAAGCTGAAATAAAACTGTTTCTCCACCTGTCATGTTCAGCTTAAACTGCATCTACAGTATGACCTCTGTTTATTCAGCCTATTAAATTCCCAGACTCAGCTGTTGCACTTGTTCCTGTAAAGAAAAATTGTGCATCATGTAAACACACCCACACCCAGACATGCATGCACGCTCACACACACACACATGCACAGAGGGATAAAAACCTGTGATGTGATTTCATACAAACGTGTTCTTTCACAACCAAGGTCAGCATATGGGTCTTAAAAAATAAATTGCCCCTGAAAGCTTTCTCAGCAGATGGCGGCCATCTTGGCTTATCGGTGCATAGGTGCGATTTTTGAGCTGGGTTGTGCTCCATCACAGCCTCCCCTGACCGGCTGATTGAACACAGGTGTAACGGCTGAATTACAGTCTCACTGTTGGACATTAACCCCCTATATCTGGACTGAAATAGTCATTACTGATGACACCCAATGTAATTGCTAATTTTACGCCTCAGTGGGCACATTTTCCACTCGTCTTCTCCTCATTCAAGTCCTCTTTCTTTTCTATACCAGTCCAGGCTTAAGTTATTCACTCCTTTATCTTTCACTATAGCCCAATCGTGAGAGCGATTTGTACCTGTCTCTCTTACTGACATGTCAGTCAACAACATCATGGGTAAAACTTCAAGGAAAATATACTGTAATTATATCTATATAGCTGTATGCAACCATTCATCCACCCTGTGTTCTTGCTTATCATCAGCATGCAATGTGAAGAACACCCTGGACACTTCATTAGCCTACTGCTTGGCTCTCTCATAAACGCATACACTTACACTCAAAGGAGCAATTTAGAGTTTATATTCACCTGTTTGCAACTGCAAAGAAATTCAAGACTTCAACAAGAGCACCCAGAGAAAACCCACAACCAGAAAAAAAAGAAAGGTTTACTTGAAAAGAACACAACAGAACTTTTTTTTGGTGGGGGAGGGGGCTTTTTGTGTCTTGGGGAAAGGAAATCAGGTAGAGAGAGGAAAGGGCTGCCTGATGCAGGATTCAAACCAGGGCCGTCTGCAGTGACAACTGGAGGGTCATGGGGCACCTGTTCAACCTACTGTGCCACTTGACGCCCCCACAACAGTGTTTCAGAACATTTTCCTGAGAAATTGTCATGTCTCCTATGGGCTAATACAGTGACAATTTAACGAGCAAGACTGTGTTTCAATTCACAAATATTTTCAATCTGATAATGAATCTACTGATCTGCAGTAACTGGGCACCTGACGGCCCAGGGCTGTATAGATTAATAGATAGAACTGCAATTAAACAAGACCTTTGACCTTTTAAATGGTATATACGTTCACTGTGAAATCCAGATCCACCTTCCCAGTCTGTGTCATGTCCTTCATAATTGTGCATGGGGTAATTATCCCATTTAATCTTTTGTGTAATTCCCCGCTGATTCACCAATCTGCTCTCATTGAGCAACAACGTGACATTAAACCTGCCATTATCACATTGTCATGTGAAAGGTTAGTATGATTAGCAGAATTAGGGGGCGATGCATACGGGCTGATATGAAGGAGGGAAAATAAAAACAGAGCTATTGATTCTGTTGACGCTGTGGACAGACTGGTCTTAACGAGAAGAGTGTAGCAATAGCAGGATATTTAATTGTAAAGATCATAGTCAAAGTCATGCATGCAAGGTTTTGCTCATAGAGCGGACATTGGCATTAAAAGCTGTTTGCTTATTGGTCTGGGGGAAGTATTTCAAGTTCTGCATCAATTTTCATTTGTTTTCTTACCAAGATTTTAGTTTTTTTCTTTTGCTTACACCACTTTTAACTTCTACTGAAGTTAGTGTGCACAGCAGCCAACCTTGAGTTTTTATTTTAAAAATATAAAATATAAAAACAAGTAAAATATGAAGACTGGTAAACCCCAAATACTTGTCAATTCAACCTTTAAACAGGGAAATGTGGAGTCCCCTGATATATCGTCAGTAAAGCAATGAATAGCGATTCAATTAATTGATGGAAAAGCCATCAAATTCACAGAATAATCTGGTTATAACAATTTAAATCTTAGAGAAATAACACAGGGCAATTGGTATGCAGGAGTGTTGCTGGTGGACAGTTCTTTTTGTCAAGGTCATTCTGACTTCTGACTGACAGGGGGCTGATAAAAGACAAATGAGAGGCAGAAAATATGAAAAAACAACAACATGAAAACAACAACTGTAGGTGCTGAAATAACCCCTCAAGTTTGAACCAAAGGGAGCAAAGGTCTTGATCTTGAGTTGGCACTGGCCACATCCTTATTTGCATTTGCACTGAGGTCAGCGCTGTTCACCAGCGGGAATTTACACTCAAGGATGAAGCACAGGTGAGTGGACTGCCCTTGAACAGGATGGCACATTGTCATACATAAGAGATAACTGTTGAGGATAAAAAGTATGGCACTACAGAATGAGGTGTTTACGCAAAGAGATAAAAAAAAGGGAAAAAAAGAAGCACACATTTGGTTTGATAAAGGGAACAAATTCAATTTAGATATGAAGATAAATTTATTATCAGCCTTGAAAACAAAAAAGAATCTAAAGAAGAGAGCAAGGTTAGAAAGGTCTGAGGAAAGCCTGTAAAAGAGATATACCATCTGCATGAACTGTATGTTGATTGCATGGCTGCAATCTCTTTGCTTGTCTGAGCTATTGGCCTAAAGGCCCCCACACGCTGCCCGATGCGAGCCGACGGCCGACGGCCTTTATCCGATGACTGCCTCTCGTTGGACACAGTCGGCAGAAAGGAAGCAGTGAAACACACCACCTCAACTACTGCCGACTACACAGCAGACTGTACTTCTGCACTTGCACGAGATGCAATAAGTCTCCCTAACAGCGGGTGGCGCTAGTCTCCTGCCAGTAATCCGGAACATGTCATAATGGAGAAACCATGGAGATTAAAAACATAACGCACACGACATTAGCTTGTTATTAGTTTTGACAAGATGTTTTTGGATGTTTTGGAAAACAAAGCTTGGCAGAAAAATGATCGATCTGGCTGAGCTGATGGTTGCGTTGTCTGCTCTTGCCCTCATTCTTGCCCAAAGATATCGCAGGATGGAAAAAGTAAGGAGAAACTACTGTCACTTCTGCCCCTCCCACACACTGCACTGATTCACTAGGGCACAGCCAATCAGAGTACTCAACGAGTCCAATCCCCCGACGGCCGACACTCCCCGACTGTGTATCATGTCGAATTGGCCCAACAGCTTCTGCACGTTCCAGACGGAGCTCAACACACCAAACAGACGTGTACCTGATGTCGTCCGACTCTCCCCGATGCCCAACAGTTGGGCCAGTGTGTTCCTGCTTTATGGATAACATGGAAGTTGACGGGATGAATTGGACGTTGGTTCACCTTTAACCAAATGCCAGTAGTGTTTATGTATTTCCAGAGAGATGACAAAATTAACATAAAAAAGCTATCTCAACATAAATGATTAGATGCCATGTTGCTTTGGCGGTAAGTGACAGACAGAATTGTAAGCAAAGAAAATTAATACAAACACACTTCCAATAAAAAGGGAAAAAAAGATTGTAGGTGCTTGGAAATATTCTTGGCGGTCTTGCTTCTTGCTTGTCACACATAATAGACTTGTGTGGTGATACATGGGACTGACAACACTGACTTTGAGGTGGTTGTTTTTCTCTTGTTTTATCATTATGCCCAAGGGGACTATTATTGAGTGAAAAAACTGTTCTCATATATATTAGACTGGCTTTTATTGAATAATAATGCAGCTTTCAAATGGAATAAGCACAGAAATGACAAGGTCATATTAGACTGAGACTGAAAGATGCTCATTAGAGCCACTATCTATGAACCTGTGTGTCTGCACACACACAAACCATGAGCTCTACATTTATCTACCAAACAATAAGAGATAGTGCCACATCATCACCTGACATGTGAAAAACAACTCACTCTCTGGAAAAAGGACAATAATATGTACAGGGGGATGTTTTGGATGCCTTCGTGAGAAAAACTAAAGAAGTTAAAGATCCAAATCCAAGTGCTTCTGTGCGACTCACCATCTGACATGTTACTTATTATTTACTTATTTAATTATTCTTTCTGTAAATTAAATATTCTCCTATTGCAATATTTCATAGAAGCATAAAAAAAAATCAATACAATTCTGTAATTGAAATAATTCAAGTATTTCAGCAATGAGGCACTTGCACTTAGTATCAGTATTTCCACATCAGTGTTTCCCCCATATTTACACAGGATTATAGATCATGAGCACCGTAAGCACCACTGCTAAAATGTTACATGATAATTAATTATCTACGATTTTAACTTGCACACTGTGTGAGCGTGACAACACCCAACAGTTGTTTTGAGTTATCAACTCAAAATCCTCCCAGACACTCTCCTCTGTCTTCAAAGGTTATCTACTCATGAGGTGGCAGTACAGTGGCGTAGCTCCTTCAGGGAATAGGACAGTATTAATAAGCAACAGCAGAAAACATATAAGCAGCTTATCAGATGATGTATGCTACCTGACAATCGGAAGGAAGTTCGTTTTTTTTTTTCTTTTACAGAAGAAACAAAACAAAAACACTTCATCATAATTATGAGATATTTACTAACAGCAATTGTAGGCCTACTTCAATTACAAACTTTTAAGTAACAAAACATCAATTTGAGAGCCACCCACACAGGCTTGAATTCAATTGCTGTTCTAGAGCTAGTCTGTCAGTCCACTAAACTCTCCTTGCTTTCGGGCTTGAGCTTCTTCTGTAATGGCCCAAATCCACGCTGAGCTGCATTTTTCAGGTTTCTCCACTTAATCACTAAATTTAACTGATTGCACAGAGGTGATCGACTGAGGTGATTAACAAGGGAACAAGAGCTGAAATGGCAGCAGCTAATGAGGCACACTGGGACTCAGAGGGTAAGGCTCTGTTGCTGCTCCAACAACAACTTCAGTAAACAACATGCTGACTCATGCAGTGACACTGAGACACACAGAGAGTTCTTACCAACCTTTTAGCTGCTCTCTGCACATTTATACCGTGCAGGCAGCAAAGTTGTGTATGCATACAGAAAATGGACTGTGAAGGAATACACAAACACACAGACATACACAATTAGACCTGTGTACAGTGAGGAGAGGGCTACCATGCTTGAAAAATCAACAATTTTCTTCCTCTGGTCGAACTTCGTAACTCAGCCTTTTAATCTTTTACTTTCACCCCTCTTAGAGGGAGGGGCTGGGGGCGCTGACAGACAGTCATACAGTACAGTACTGCCTGAGGAAGGAGGATGAGACTTGGAATGAGAGCAGATGTGTGCATCTCATGGGGTTCCTCTGATGAACGCTCAGCGGCCGGGGCGTGTTAACCCTGAAGAACAGTTGGTCGACAATTACATAGAGTGGGATGTTATAGTACATGGTTACAGCCCATAAACTGATGAGTGCACATTGGAGAGTTCAGTGGTGCAAGAACTAGAGGCACCGGCCTACAGGGGTGTGTAAAAAACAGTGATATGGTCAGATAAGTCATCCTTCATCATATTCTCCACAAGTGGGCAAGTGCATGAAGAGAATGGTGCAGGCCTGAATGCTTGACCCCCACAGTGAGGGGATCCAGAGGCTCGGAGGAAGTGTGTGTGTGTGTGGGGGGGGGCTTTTGTCTTGTGTGGTTTATGTCCACGTGTCCTCTTAGAGGGAAGGGTCACTACAAATCAATACACAGTTGTTGTGAGTGATCACCTTTATACCGTGATGAAAAAATATATTCTTATGGGAAGGTTTTCTTCGAGGATGACAATGTCCCCATCTAAAGGGCACGAGGGAGGTCACAGAATGATTTGATGAGTAAGAAAATGAATTGAATCAAATGCAACAGCCTGCACATTCACCAGATCTCAACCCAGCTCAACACTTATGAGAGATTATCTTTTCCATCTCTGGCATGTGGTTGCACAACATAAGATACTTTATTTAGGTTTTACCTCTAATTTGTCACCTGTCCGTGAGCTGATACACATTTTTGCAATAACTTACTGTACATACACACAAGCTATTAGACACAGCTCCGCACCTCTTCCTTTAGCCTGTCAGAGTAATATCTGGATGGAGGTTTATCTGAGAGACAGCAGGCTTCTCTCACCTCTTGCAACCTGTGCATGTGCAAATTACAAACAGAGTCCACAAAGCTTTGGCCCTGCAGTAAGCTGCTAAAAGGTGAGGAAGAGTTTCTATATTCCCATGTGTTTGCTGATGGACACCTGAAGGTATCTGAAGCAGGCTATTGATCTGCACATGGGCTGGGAACAGATTTATACTTTGATTTCCTGGGGTAAACACAGTGTGTTTAGATAAGGATGTAAACCAAAGTCCAGTCTGTTGACTCCATTTGTCATATATATTCTCTGTTCGATAACTCAATAAAGTGTTTGAGACAGCAGCTGCTGAGGGAGGAACTTCAAGGCGAGCGTGTCTCAGTTAATGTATTTCTGTCAGCAGGACGGAGGAATTGGGGGAATGGGGAGAAGGACGGGTGGATGGAGGTAAGAGGTGATGTACGTTGGGCTTTTTTACTGTATGCCTCACTCTTTTTCTTTCCCTCTTCTCCTTCCTTCTTTGCCCAAATTTTTATCTCTCTCCTATCAGCCATTACAATCTCACTCTTTCTTTCTTTTCATCAAAACATCTGCTTATTTATCTTAAGAAAAATTCCTGTACACATAAGCCTCATTAGCCAGAAGCACTGACTGTGGTGGCAGTTGAGGCCATAAATTTTAATAAAGTGCCATTCTCCAATTATGTTCTGTTTGTCTCTCATAACTGTTTGTTTCATTGATTGCAGCAAACTATTAAAGCTTTTGTTGACACACACTCACACACACACACACACATACACATATCAAACAAGTTTTCCACATCAATTTCATCTGTTTCCTTTTCTCTGTTTGTCAAAGTTTCAAAGTTTGCACGTAGGTTTTGAACTACAAACATGAATGATGCTCAGAAGTTTAAAACATCCCTAAACCTGCTGTACATGTTTTACCCAAGAACATAAAAAACATTCATCAGCTTCCTATGACAAAATTAGTTACCATGAGGAAGAAATAAATGTCATCCAGAAGATAGTCTTTGTTGAATTTGCAACTCATATTGTTTACATGCCACATAAAGTCCTGACCAATTGTTCCCAGAAAGATTATACAAACCTGACAGCCCATCTTAGATGTTTATTACATTACCTCACATTTGATCTCTCTAATCCCTCATAGGAGGAAGACAGACAGAGAGAAGGAGAGAGAGGTATCGGAGATTAATGTACTGACAACCGAGCAAACCTTAGATTCTCTTTCGTCCGCATGAATATGGATGAGCTAACCCACCATGAGAGTATACACAGCTAGCTTTAATGCTTTAATGCGCATTACGGCAATAATAAGAGAGAAGCTACTTAGATCACATAATTCTCCTGAGTCTCATCATAAATAACAGCTTACATAGCTTACTTAGATAAATAGGTGGATGGATGTGAGGGATGGAGCGCCCGCATTCACTCAAGCTTAGGAGATTTTTCTCATGCACATGAACTCCAACTGCTCACAAATCTCTGCAGCGCATGTGTGTACCATGTGCATGCGCGTTTGTATTTGCATGTGCAGGAAAAATAAAAAGCTAGGGCAATCACATCTCCAGAAAATGTCATTGTGTCCCATTACACCTACTGAGCCTGCAGTGCCATTACCACAGGGCAAATTAGTCACCATGAAGATGGATAGGTCTACAAAAACACAATAACTCATCATTCCACTATGAATTATTAACAGAGCTACTCATCAGTGCCTTATAGGATATATAACAGTGTTTCCCCTATACCATTCTGCAAGCAACCGTCCCCCTTGAAAAACAGGAAATAGAGCCAATCACGGTCCGAGCGGACCTGTTGGTCTGACTCGTCCAAGAAGCCCTCCACCCGAAGCACCCATTAAGAAGCTGCAGACGGGTCGACCAAATGGTGCTATTCTCCCTCTGCCATCTGATTTTTAAATATCAGTGTTGACCCTCAAAAGCTGATCACATGAATGCGATGCAGACTTCGGGGGGTGCAGAATCGTGGACGTGGGTGTCTTTCAGAATAAAATCTATGCCGAGTCCCCCCCCCCCCCGTTATACACATACACACAAATTAGCATCACAAAGTGGATTTCACCCATCACAGTGTACACACATTCATGCACACATTGGCCACATCCTATTTATCCAATGCATGTGGAGCCATACATTACCCCATGGCTTGACACCAAGCCATTAGTTACAATCTCTCAAGACAGGAAATCCTCTACTTTACATTTCACAGACAAAAGTGATGTCAACCAAGGCTTTTAGAAACACACGTGAATGCTTATGTGTTTACTTGCCACACAATATCACACTTTAATGGGCAGTCACTCAACTGTATATCAAACGACTAAATAATGACACAAGGCAGTTATGCTGTTCAAAAACGGTCCAGATCACAGCAGTGGCTGTCATTGATACATTGTAAGAATGCAGTTGAAGTGGAGAAAAGTGTGCATGAGTCATATTAAAGTGCTTGAAATAGTTTTATATTTCTTTAAACAAAGAACAAAGTAGCACTTGCTTATGCACAAGTGTGTTGCTCTGACAATGTGTACACAATACAGGGAAGGAAGGGTGAGGATTTACTGGTCTTTGCCATATGCTGCAGCACAGAACATATCAGGTTTATGTGAACTTGGTATGCATGGGTATGATCATCTGACTGCCTTCCTCCGCTGCCTGGCTGTGAAAGATGTGTCTGTAACGAGGTGGCGATGGACAAACTACGTAATGGGAACCCAACCTGTGAGACGAGCAATTAATCTTGGTAAGGCAGAGATGACCGGTGGACCTGGTCTGCTCACTGTAACAGGAATGGTAACATTAAGATTTCATGCCTCTCTGACTTCTTCCAGGCGTGTCCTGTATTCTGGCCTTTTTGAGCAGAACACTACCTGATTTCCCTAAGGATCCAAGCCATAAGATCATCTCTGGTTTTGCAGGCGTGAAGCCTCTAAAAATAGGACAATTGATCTAGGTCAGGTCACAGGACCATTAAACAATTCTCTGTGAAAAAATAAGTTAAGCGTATACTAAAGTTTATGTGGGGCACAATGTGGCAGTAGGCTACCTGCTCATTGTTTTCTTTGGGTATTCTGGTTTCCCCTGAAATCCATAAACATCAGGTGAAATGGAGATTTTCAATGTTCAATTAGCATTTTATCCATGTAACCTTGCAAACCATCACCTTAAAAGAAGGAATAAAAGTGTTATGTTCGGCATGGAAGTATTTGTGTGTAATCCTGGTCACCTATTATAATGCACAATATTCAGAAAAATTTGGATTTTTCTACTTACCTAGTTCCAAAATGAATGGCCTGTTATACATGGATTTCTTTCTTTCTTTATTCTCGTAAAATTCTGACTTTATTCTCGCAATGACTTTATTCTTGTAAATGTATGACTTTATTCTCATAAATTTATGACTTTATTCTTGTAAATTTATGACTTTATTCTCTAAGTCTGTGATTTTTTTTTCTCAATAGGCTGTGTCCACAAAAAATATAGAAGAATAAAAGACAGCCGATAAAAACTGTAACATAATTATCATATTTATATTATCTAGGCTATATTAGATATTTAATAGGATAACAACAAAATCTAGTAATCTAGTCTAATCAATATGACCATATAGACATTATTATTTTTCTAAATTTAAATAACTTTTAATAGGCTTTAATTTTTGCTGTTTATCCTTATCTAATCACTTCATTAAAAAAAAAAAAAAAAAAACCTTCATCTTACCCAGCACACCTTGCTGCACCGCCTTGCAGGTTGCAGGTCAGCGGCCTTCCCCACGTTTTCTCTCCGTCCGCCGTCCACCGCGCACTGCGCACCGTTGCTAACGCTACCTGCTACAGTAGCTGGCTTCCTCGCTTCCTACTCCGAGCATGTTTCTTCAGGAGGACTTTGAGAGGAAGATGATGTTGTTGGCGATTGCTCCCCATGCTTGCTGCCACTTCCTCGTCACAATCGGACAACAGTAACAAGAGGAGGCGTAGAAGTTCTCTGGAGGCGTCTACCGTGTGGCACCATGGCAACATCTCCTGAGGTTGAGGATGGCTGCTTCACTTCTACAAGCTAAGTACCTGCTTTTTTTTTTTTTGCTAACTTGCAATGCTGGTTGTGTAGCTTGACTGTGGTTTCATTGCTCTGTGTTTTGTGTTGTTGTTGTTGCTGCTGCTGCTGCTGGCTGTCTAAAGGCTTTACCTAGGAGCCTGCTAGTGTTGGTGGTCTCTTGGCTCCTATGCGTCTTCATAGTGCTGTAGGCCTAATTCAGCCAGCCTCCACAACTTGAATGGCTGTTGTTGTGGTGTGTTTTGATGTCTGTCCTTGCCACATTGTGATGATTTCATGCTGCATGACATGTCCTGCCTACATTGTGCCCTTGGTTGCTGCCTGCTTTGACGTGTTTTGTATTGGCTCAATGTTACTTTTGCTCACTCAGGAAGATGAATATGTTGTTGTTGTGGGCTATACTTGGCTTTAAGGATGTAAACTTGAATACAGCAAAGTTTTATTTATCTGTAGCCTGCTGAATCACTCATTTTATAGGCAATCCATGTAGTACTCTGCTTATCTGGCTGTGTAATATTTTATGAGGAGATTGTCTGCTAAAAACCTGACAATTCTTGGAGATATTTTAATGTGTGTAAATTAATATGTTCTGCAAAGCTGATGGGTCTTAATCTGCTGCTGTCTGCTGATACCGATAAATGAAATGAAAGTTGTAGGAGAAGGTAACATCTTGTCTGTAGGCTATAGCTACTCATTGAAGGCTTTTGGGAGCGGCCTTGCCAGTCTTGTAGGGTGAATATGGGTAAACTGGGACACTTTCCGAAAATCTACCTTCAACATCCTTTTTGATTATGAACCAAATGTCTTAGCCCATCATATGATACCATTCTAAATAGCTTAAGATCTCTCCTATACTATGTAGAAGAAAAAACAAAGAAACATTAAACACTGGATGAATGACCCTTCACCCAAAAAAAATTGACCCAAAACCAAAATTTTGAGGCACTATTGGTAAAGTGGGACACCATATATTGGCAAACTGGGACACCTCCATTTCTATTTAAACACAATAATATAAACAACAACAATTAATTTCTAATGAATAGAAATATTAACGTTTTTATTAAAAATACAATTTTATTTTAAAATCTTTATTTTCCTTGTCCCTGTTCTGCTCTTTTCTGCCATTGGATTCTGAAATAGGATTAGGCCAATTAGCATTAGCCTACTAGCTAGCTAGGATAGGCTAGCTAAGCATCACAAGCATAATTTTCATTGTAGCTACCTTGATTTATGCAATTTAAGTAAATTTGTTTATATATCTAGCTAGCCATAGCTAAATTTATGGGGGATGAATAAAAGTGGAACTTATTTCTACCTTTAGAATGACTTAAATGATTGTCCCAGTTTGCCAATAACACTCTGTCCCACTTTACCAATAGCACATTGGTAGACTGGGACAGTAGCAAAATGCCACTTTAAAAAAAATGTAAGACTCACATGGATGTGATTTTTAAAAATTATGAATCACCATTACACCCCCTAACAAAATATATCACAATTACAAACTATCCACCAGTTTGCTTATTTCTAGAACACTAACATCTTTCAGCTAAGAACGCTATGTCATTTTAGCTACCACCCTGTTTCACTGTGGAGGTAGTTGAATATGGTGAGCCACGCCCCTGGAAGTGATGTCATGGACACAGAACCACTCTTTTTTAATCTCATACATACCTATGATTAGCTCAATGATGATTTTTAGTAATAGAAGTATACACATGTAAAGATAAACATGATTAAGCTTAACTGTCCCACTTTACCCATTGTCCCACTTTACCCATATTCACCCTACGTTTCTTCTATTTCATCAGTCATTAATTCATGTCCTTGTTTGAAGACTTTGAGCAGCAAGAGCAAACCTGTTTGCCTTTGAAAGTTTTGCAAGAGTTTTTGAATCTTTAAGCATTTATCTGGATCACCTCGGAGCCAACCCACAAAGACCTTCGATACCAAAAATAGAGGCAGCCTAATGCAGCAAACAAAACAGAACAAAACAATAGCACGCCGTGCAGCACCTTTGCCAGCAGGGTGACAGGGCACGGGCTCTGATGATTGATGATGAGAGAGAGGAGTATCCGCTCTCCACCGTGATAAGAGGCTATAAGAACGAGGAGAGGTGAATATAAGGATTAAATGAAGCCATGAAGGTGCTGCAGCGTAGCCACCATCAGAGATAGACGATGTTTTATTTACACCTTAGATACGACTCATTAAACATAAAGCACATCTCTACCTCTGCTATGACACAAGGGAGACAAAGCATATGTTGGCATATTTAAATATAATTGAAGGCTGTACTGTGGAGCATGCATGAATGGAGTAACAGTAATACTGTAAAACCGTTCCACTTTGAAGATCGGTGTTCAGGGTAAACAGGGCCGGGTTTTGGTTTCTTGTTCTTATTATTTTACTCTTGAGATTATATTATAGTGATATTGCTGCAAGGTATAGCTGAAAGTCTTATTGACAGGTGTATCACATTACATTAGTGAAAGTCAATGAATTAATTGAATGGATGATGCATATTGTGGATTGAAAAATCATTAAAGTGAGCAGAAGTGCAGACTTTTTGCATATTAGGCTATATCGTAATATAAAAGTATAAAATTCATGACTTTGAAGGTTTGCAGGCTTTATGAATTCAAATCAGAATATCAACTGATATGGGCGAAACAGACAGGCTAAAAGTCACATTCAGCACGCGCAGTCCTTTAATGCTCTCAGGGGTCGCAGGGCTTGCATCCTAGTTGACATTTGGCGAGAGGCCAGGGACACCCTGGACACATCCCCGTGTCCATCACAGAGCTGACGCATCGAGACAAACAGCCATTCATGCTGACACTCACACTGAAGGGTGATTGAAAGTCACCTGTTAACCAAACCTGTGCGGGTGAAAACTGTCTGAGTATCCTTCTCTTCTGCTCTGTAAAAACATATCCATGCAAAATGCAAAAACCTTCTTTAAAAGAAATGGCCAATTTGTCTAATTTCAAGCAATTTCAAGTTATGTCCTTGAATTGCATGTGTGTGTGCATGAGATATGTGTGCATGTGAGGAAGGGACTGTCGAAGCAGTTTAGTTTAGTAACTTCCCTCACTTCCTGTTTTTTGTGTGATGAGTGGTTTTTGTCCTCGTTCCAGAATCTATGATAATTATCATAAACTCTGTGGATATTTTGTTCCACTGTGTAATACCCTCATCGCTAAGACTGGCCATTTTACTCAGTTTGTTACCGCTGTTTTGTCAAATTAGATTAATTTCTCCCCCTTCAGCGTTTATCCACTAATTATAAACACCAGAGCAGATGGGATGTAATTCTTTTACAGACATTTTGCAGCCTGGCTAAAGTGCTTTGGCCACAATCTTGTTCCATGGTTGATCCTCACAACTCTGAGACAACGGCTGAGACTGAGGAAGTTTGATTATTTCATTTTCATAGTTTTCAACTTTTTCAGCAGCAGAATGATATCGTAGTTTGAAACACTGTGCCATCCTTCCACGCAGGCTGCAGTTTATTTTCTTTTATTTCATTCAGTGAGAGGAAAACGTTGTAGCATTGCATTGTAACACTGTGTGTTTTTTCTTTTCCAAAGCTTTGAATAAAACCAAAACTATATAGTGATCTTAAATCAATAAACAGCCTTGTTGATTCACAGGGAACACATGCTCATACTAAACAACAGTTGTGGAGATTAAGATTTCTGTGAATGATAAGATAAGATGAGATAAGAACAGGTTTTTCTCTTAGGTTTAAAGTTTGTTCAGGGTGCTTTTCCTGATCCTACTGCCACGGCTCTCATTCCCCCCTCCCCCCAGTATTTCATGTGCATGTTGTTTGTGTTTGCTTGTGTGTGTTTTATCAGTGATGGCACAAAATCATATGATTGTGCAGCAGTGATCAGCTTTTTGACAGATGGCATGTCCTCACTTCTAAACTGGCTGATATTGGCGAGTGGCAGTGACTGGACAGTCATCGTAAACTTGCCATATGTTGCAATATGCTGAACAGATTGAGGGATGGTGCAAGTGTATTTAAGGCCATAGAGTGGCAAGATGAAACATTCATAGATGTGTTGAGCATATGTTCATATCACATCATCCTCACTTTTATTCCAGTAACACATATACCACATTTGTTTTAGCACAAGGGATAAACTTTGTTAAAGTACATAAAAGTTAGGTTAATACTTCCAAAGGCTCTAATCTCAGTTATGTTTGGTTTCCTTCTTTGAAAGACAATTGTTGACCATTACTCACAAGACTGCGGCCCCAGCAGCCTTTTTTCTGCAGACCTGCAAATGACTCCTCTCCTCACAGTATATTCATTTTTCTCTGTCGTTTGACAGGTGGAGCAGTTGAGTAAGCGATAGAGAGAAGGCGGAATAAAAAGAAAGAGGGGGGGATCGGGGGGCTTCGGGTGTCAAGCCTCTTGAAATTGGTTACCTTCCCTCCTGGAGGTTGGTGTGTATGTGTGCAAATGCCTGCAGGCATTTGCGTGAGCTTTTGTGTACGCGTATGTGACTGGCTAAGGGCAGTAGTGTAATGATTCGCCTCATAGTGTCCCTCGAGTGAATGCGGAGTCTCACTAGTATAACCGCAGGAGCAACACATTATAGGAGAGGGGTGAATGAGATTTGAATGTGAGATGGAGGGGAAATAGCCTTTCTGACACCACACTGTATGAAACTTGCAGCTGTGGCCTGGGGATAAAGCTAGTCCTGCGGTGACAAGTGCTGGTGGAAAGTTAAAGTGACATTTCAGTTTGGTGGTGTGATGTTGAACCAAGTGCCACTGCAAAGATGGATCACTGCCTCCCACCAGGAAAGGTGGACACTCTCTTAAAGGAAGGTAGAAAATAGACAAAAGGCTCGTTATTCCATCTCCTACAAGACCTCGATGAGCAAACTGTGTAAAAAAAGAAAAAAAAAAGGTTTAATATCACCTGCACCTCCTGCAGTGAACTAATATTACTGGAGCACATCGTTTTTGCTCACACGGCCAGGCTGGAACAATAAATGTCATTCAGTCACTCTGTTCCTTTTCCTCAGAAACGAGTGCTGGGAGCAGCCCTGAGTGCCGATCACTCAAATTCTGTTTGACCAGTTATCCATAGTATTTTCTGTAGCTGTTAGACAAGCGTACCATTAAATTGTGACATATGGCACTGTCTAAGTTGTCACAAGAAATTTTAAAGTAGGTCACCAAATAACTTTGGATGTAACTCAGCAGCTGATTTCACAGACTGGATAAATGTAATTTGTTATCTACAATGTTTGAGAGCAAGGAACAGATAAAGCCACACTATTTTTCTCTGTTATGTTTTTGGCAACAGGTTTTGTAATAGATTTGATACTTTTGCTGATTGTTTTGTTGAAGAGTCCAAGCATAATCTTGTTTAGAAAGTATCAGAAATGGCTTCAGCTGTCATCACAGTTTCCCATTGTCTCATCTGAGCAGGAATTGAAAAGAAAGCCAACATGTTTTATGGTTTAAATACTTTTGGCTCTCAATATCTTCATGATTGAGGGGCTGGAATCTGGGGAATGTTTGGCTTTTTTTTTTGCCAGAAAACTGATGATTAAAAAAAACATCATCAGAGAATCAGCAAAACTTGTTGGCCACCATCGATCTTGTCTAAAAGAAAGCAAGACATGTTAAATAATCAAAAAGCAGTGATCTGTTTGAAAAAAAAAAAAAAAGTCAAGACAGGCAGAAAGACGGCCAAGTTTGAAATGTAGCTATTGTTGTGGAGCACTGTACCTGCTGGAATGAAAAATTCCCAACTTTTGCAACAGCTGGCCACCATACAGTCCCAAAACCTCTTTGTCTTAGTGCATTTTGTGTTGCCAAGACGATCCAGGTTTCTGTGATTTACAGGCTGAATAATAGCACCTCATTGTTTGATAGCCAAAATCTGGGAAAATATGTGATTCTGGTTTATCTTACTCAATCGCCCACAAAATCAGTTTGGGCTGTGAGAGCAACTCTTATGTAAATCTTTCCCCCCCTAGAGGGAAAAAAAAGTTTTGAAAACCACAGCAGCAAACATTGCTTCTATTGACCCAAGCAGGCCCTCTGAGTTCCTGGCCACGTGCCACGCATTACTGCTTCTCTATCACCGAACAGAACACTGCTGGGAGGCACTTGTTGTTCAGCCACCCTGGCAACCAATTAAAAAACAGCTGGAGTTTTGCAGAGCCATTGAAGATAAGGGCCATTCTCCAGGGTGCAGCATTCGCATAACTGCACCACATTATCCTCAAGGGATAATCAACAGCCAACAGCAATACCATGCAAATCAGAGTGAAAGGAAGAGCTCTTCTCCAACTGGTATATGCTTTCAAAGATCAAGAAGTGCAAGATCCCGACCTTTATTTTTGTTCTGGTAGCCTCTAATAACAGGAACAATGCTGCAATTTATTAGCATGTCATTATAATATGTAATCCCAAATTCAAAACAATGTACACAGATGTATCGGAGGGAAATAAAAGTTCAATAGCAGAGTACAGACCCACCACTCAGGGGTGTCTGTATCTTAATCAAGCGCATCCACTGATAAATGTTGTTGTACACTTGTTCTGCCAGGACTTGACTTTAAATGACTCACCAACCACTTTTAGGCCTTGACTGATGGTGAAAGAGACTCTGATAGACAAGCCATCAGGGAAGCTATCATACAACCGGCAGCTGTCTCAGCAGTATGCACTGGTGACTTAATTAGAACAACCACATTAATGATGATTGCGTCTCTCATGGGTCCACAGTGTTTGCATTACATCTGTAGAGCTTTGTACACACAGCCACCTCATTGGTCTTTATAACAAGACGTATATTGGAGGAAACAGAGTAGATTCAATGTTTTTTTTTTACCTGACTTCATACCGTTTGGGATTTCATCTTGTGCGTACCCTCATAGCTCATTTTTGTTTAACATGAACCTCTGCAGAAGCAAACTTTATCTCCACATGACATAAATCATAATTCTGTTACTGTTTGGCATTTGCTGTTTTTTTTTCTTTACATAATAATATTCTATCTATTGCAATTTGATGCTAGAATAAATCTGAATCAAGGCGCTAAAAGTTGATCTTGCGTTTATGTCGGCTCGAAAAGTCAGCCCCGTTTCATATATCTGTGCATTCTATAGGAAGGACCTGTAGCATTCTGTTCTCAGTGTACATAGGAAACAGGTGTATTTTTTATGAAGTTGTCCAGTGACTTTATCTCCTTTTGGATGTCTTTCCTCTGGCCAGAGACAGATTGGAATCGTTTCAGGTCAGGCCGCCAGGAGTTCACGACGCAGAGAGGTCCACAGCTCAGACGGAATCTCTGATCCCTGATAACATCTCTCCACTCTCTGCTCTGGCTCCCCCTTCATCTTTCTCTTTCTGTTTTCCTCCTCTTCTTCTTCTCCTCTGGCTTCACCCAAGCCTTTTAGCAGCCTCACATTTCTGATAAATAATGATTTTTGGGTCGTGGGGGGTGGGGGTGGGGGTGGGCGAAGGAGTAGGCGGTTGGGAGGGGGCAAAAGGGTTGCCAGCTACTACAGCGAGATGGGCTCAATCCCAGGTTTCCGGTATCCCCCGCTTGGATGTGCATTCTAGCAAACGTAATTAGTGGTGTTTGCGGGTGGGAAGCCAGTGAGGGATTGTGCCCTTGTTGCCTGACAGGTGACTCTAGTGTTTGGTCAGACAGGCTGCTCAGCGTCCAACTTCTGACTGATTTTGAAAACGGCAATGATCATGACTCATGTGTTGCATATTTGTGAATGAATGTGTGTATTTGTAGAGGGTACACCATGCCTTAAGGCAAGGGCTCAGGTATTTTTTTTTATGTGAGTCAGTACGTGTGTGTGAGTTTATGTATGTGTGTGCAGCAGTCTAATAGTGTCTCTCTCTAATCCTCGGTTTATCTGCTGGTCACTGAGGTGGGAACGGCACCAAGACGTCAGTCATCTGGCTGGCCAACCAAAACCTCTTTATTTCCACTGTCACTGGAACCCATTTGGAGGGGTGGAGATTTATTTGGGCTCTCTTATCTCTGCAGTCCAGTCAGGAATCACATAGCTGAACTCGTGTATCTTTTCCACCCTCTGGATAGAGTGAGGGTAAAAGAACCCTAAAGGCTAAAAGTCCCTCATGAATATGTTCCACCAATCTGCAGCGTATGTCTGTTAGCTCAAAAAGAAAAGAAAAAAGAATCCACCTCTCTCCAAAACTAAATACTTACAATAAATAACACATTTTATGTCTGGGGGAAATATGCTGTTTTCTTACCTCTGTCAAAATATATTTATTGCTGTGTAGTGGTTGGAAGTTGGAAGTGGTTGAAATGGCAACTGTACTGCAGAGATAGTGACCATTTCTTTAGCTCTTGCCTGGTAGGACCTTGATAATCCTCAGGAAAAAATGAATTTGTTGAGGTGGGATTCACTTAATGTCATTAGCTGTCGTTATGGTGACTCAGTTAAGTCACATAGTGGGACTTTCCCTTTCCTCCTTCTCACGTCTGTGCTCGATTGGCCTATAGAGTCAGGGACTGGATTGAGTGAACTTAAGTCACTATCACCCTTGCAGAGTTTCGGTGAGATTGTATGTGACGTTATCTGTCACTGTCTGTGTCAAAAGAGTCTGTCATCCAAATCCCTGTCACAACACTGAGAATGCAGCTGGCTCTTATTTGATTGCAGCAGATTTGTTTGTAAACTGAAGTTAGCAAAGGATTTTCAGCAGTAGTCAAAATCTAATGAGTTCCTTTTTGTCATAATTTTCTGTAATTAAAACTTCATATTTTTCCACAATTTTAGAGTTTGCAAACACTATTTGGACCCTGTAGCTATTAAGGAACATATTTGCTGCTCATTTCTACCTGTTTGCATAACTCCTTTAAAATAATATTGTGTAACACAATAAAAAAAAAAGAATAATGGCTGTGCATAATCCTCTCCTGTTATGGTGGAAGTTGGCTCTTTAGATCACTGGCACATGAACTCAGTTTGTATAATATATGTTCTATATGCAATATTAAATACCAGAGGTACAGTGGTGCAATCGTGTTAGTTAGTTAGTCAATAAGGGATTTAAAAAAGGCAACAAAAACGAAATAATCACACTCACTTCTTGCTGGAAATTTGAGTAAATTACTGCATGAGATTCCACTGAATTGCCCTTTTTCCGTCTATGGCAACAGGAAGAAATAGTTAGAGGGGAAGGAAATGGGGAGAGAGAGGGAACAGAGGTTAAAAAAAAAGAAAAACACTCAAACGGCATGTTTCCATTTTAGCCGGGTAGCTAGAGTGGGTTTGCCACAAGCATGCATCAGGCCAGTTAAGAGGTTAGGCCTGGCAAGTCATTACTGTCAGAGCTAATGTAGAGAGATGAGGAGAGGGACCAGGGAGGTAAGCACTCACTAATGAATGAACACACTGCTAAGTTCAACAATTACACGGCCATGTAAATGTAAGGATAACACACCAACACAAGCACACAGCTGCTGAACTCCCTTTACCTAAGTGAGCTTGAGAACAAAGAGAAAGCCTATTCAGACACTTAAGACTTGGACTATTTCTTTGCAGGCAATGAGTGAAAGAAGATACTTCTCTCAGCCTGGAGATTGAAAGTATAAAGTGTCTTTCAAGGCAGAAATAAGGCACAATTTTAGTGAAATGGTTCCTAGCATACATTTCCTTAAGCTGGGTTCACAGAGCTTTACTAAATCAGAGCACAGAAAAATACACTTGAGGCCTATTTAGGGCATGCAGTCCTGTACAGTACAATTCAATTAACAGTGTGTATTTCCACTTATATTCTGTTGGCACATAAAGTGCACCTTCCCCAGCAATCATATAGCCTATTTGAACAAACAGTAATTTTATTCAGTTCACTTTGTTCAAGTATTTTCCATAAAAGAGTTTCATATTTGTTGCCTTGACAACAAATGGACCTACCCGTGGGCTCCATCGTCCAATGAAACACCACAATTTCCACAATATCCACTGTCCAGCAGTGAAGTAGGATAATTAATTATACAGGAGAACATTTTTGCCTAGTTGGACATTTTACTGTTATTGTCTAAGAAGCTTGATATGCTTCTCTGTTTTATATTATTTTAATGTAATATCTTTGAGCTTTGGACTAATAGTCACATAAAATAAAAAAAGCAAAAGGATAAAAGTAATTTAGAGACTTCCTCTTAAGCTCCAGGAAGCGATCATGAACAGTTTCCTCAATATTTACAAGACTAGACAATTATAATTATTTGGCTATTACAAAGATAATTGACACTATAATAGACAATGACAATAATTAGTAGCTACAGCTCCCTGTATCTCATTTTTGAGCCACATGGCACATGTGGTGATTAATTTGGGCCTCTTTGTCACTTTTTGGATCTTTTATTATTTAGATGTCAACACTGCTTCAGTAACTGTTTTTAACTACTACATTTGTTGGGAAATATTTTATCAGGTTATATCAGGTCATAATCAGTATTGATTTCATCTGATACTGTATGTATATCACACATAGTGAATGTGCAGGTACATGCTGTCATATGCACACAGGTGGTAGTCTTTGTATGCACAGTCTTGCAGTGCCTCTCTCCTCACCTTACCGCTGTTTACTGTGTGTAACACCTCTCTTGGCCTCCTTCCAGCGCACTAAGCTGCTGTAGGATAAGCTTGTGAAAATGACAACACAATTATACTTTACTGAGTCGCAAAAGGCTGAAAGCCCGACTTAAAGAGTCCCTTCAAATGTGTTAATGTAGTGTGCCGACACACGCACACAGGTACACACAGGCTCAAATTGAAATGGCACACAACCGAATGTGTTTCACTTTGCAAACCAAACATCTCTCCACCGTATATCTACGATACATATCCAACACTACAAGACATGGTTGTCATGTAAAAAGGATTTGGGATGTGAGTTGCCTCTGTTCAAACAAACACAACAAGCCCAAATGCTCTAATCAGTCCCAGCAGTCCAACACATGCTCACTCGACCTCGGCACAGCCTGAACCGTACTCATTCGTCTCGGTTTGCCGTGGGGCAGGACTCGAGCGAGAGACCGTGGACCACCAACACTGACACCCACTATCTTGGCAGTCTCAGCTGTTCACCAATCAAGGGTGTTTACCGCCGCCTGCCTCATGATGTCATTCCAGCTCCCAATGCCAAACTAATAACCGCCATAGACCCTGGAATGCGCATTTGTGTCTCTGTGGATGTGTGTGAAGAATTCCACATGTCAGACTAAACTGTTGCTCCTAATGAGTCAGAATGAGGGATAATAAAGCGTGTGGTCCGTGCAGCGAAAGGTCAGAGCCGTAAACGACTCTGATGGGTTTCATTTTTTCCTTTTGTGCTTTGTTTCTTTTTTTTTTTTCATCCACCTTCAACTCTGCAGTCACTTATCAAAGCTTGGAAAATAATCAGGTTGCAGGAGGAATGCAGAGAGGCGTGGAACATCTGTCCATAAAGGCTGCGGAGAACACGGGATTGACAGCGAGCAGGTAGACTAAGATAAAAAGTAAAACAAAGGAGCAGTGTCACCAAAACTTTTTTTTTTTTTATCATCTTTCAAAGAAAAGCGTTTTGATGATATATCTACTGGGACAATTTTTCTTGTACCTGCTTGAAGAGATAAGTTTTTTTTTTTTTTCATACAGCATATTAATGGAAAGCTAACAGTACACAGCAAATGCCAGAGAGTTAAAATCCCAGAGTTTTGATGACGAGAGTACAAATTTTACTCTTTGGTGTCAAATGGGCACAAAGTACACTTCTCAGGTTGCACCATAATCTCTCTGTGGTGTTCATCAATGAATAGTGTTAGTGTAGAGTTATTGTGGTGTTTATTTTACAATGATGGACTCCCAGAGAGTCTATTTGCTTGATTGAGTCCCACCGGCCGCATCGAGAGTTAGGTTTCGATTTCGTCATCAGCTCTACAAGCCCTCTCATTGGTTGAATCCAGTCACATGTTCTGAGCTCTCCTGCAGGAGTGCAGCAACGGTCGTCTCGCTCTCCAGACTCCGACCCGACGGCAGGTAAGAAACTATAAAGTGAACGGTAAATAATGTGAAATATCAACTATTTTAATCCTCAAAAGTAATTTACCGTAAATAACTAAAAACGCTAACGTTAATGGGTAAGCACGGTTTCAATTTAGTTTAGCTAACTTGCTATATCAGTTGTAAAGTCATTACAAATGTTTAATTTATCAGAACTGATATTGTGTTTGTAATTTTAGCTACGGTAAAGCAGGTTATTTGACAAAGAAAACACAGAATTGGTTTGTTGGCCGTTGGCAGTTAGCTAACCCCCCCTCCCCCTCCCTCTCCCTCCTGGGCTAGCCCCAAGCTAACGTTACTTCAAAGCTTCCGATCGAAATTAGCTTCTAGTGGGTACATATGAGTGAGTAACTGTGCAAGATAGACACTTGCTAGCAGAGAATAGTCCGAGCAAATCGCTGAAGCGTCGTGCCCATACTCAGGCGTCGCCATCAACGGATGCCGCGAGCCACCATGATGAGAACGGAAGCTTAGCACGTGTCTGAGCAGAGGTCAGCACTGTGGCAGGTCCACACGAGGCTAGCCGTCCTCATCAAAGGCCTCTTGGCCCCTGTTGCCAGCGACGGCGGGGTATTTGTCCGACGGTCCAGCGACTGAATTGCTGTGTTAACACCAGGTTATTGCGGCGAGTTCATCCAAACCAGGCGGGGTTTTTTTGCTCGCTACTGAGACAGAGATTTGAACGAGAGAGCTAAACTTTTAAAATGCGGCGACAGGTAGACGCAGCGCTGTAGAGGTAGGTTGACGTGGTTTGACGGCGTCCAGTTGCAGAAAAGAAATCAATCGTGGACAAATTTAGCCTGACTTTGCATTGTGTCCACTGACATTACACTAATTGTGTTGTAGATGTGGGAGGGCTGCAGCAATGCTGTTCAAAGTGCAATACAAAGGAAAGAAGAAGTACATCAAACTAAATGGAGCCTCACACGCGGACTTTCTCAAAGAGGGTAAGTTACATGTCATGTGAAGCCCTTTGAGACAAACTGTGGAAACGGGCTATACAAATAAAATTACCTTGCTAATGTCTCTGCTTTTTGTAGCCTAAACGAAAAAACTTAATTTTTCCCACTTTGTCCCATGTATGTGGTAGTAATTATTATGCATCCCAAGTTTCATTTAATTTTTTTTCTGTATTTAAAGCTAAAATGAAGTTCGGTATACCCACTGAAAAAGATATACATGTGCTGGACGACACTGGAACGGAGGTCGATGAAGAGGTCTTCAGTGACATTCTGGAGGAAAAAACCGACATCCTGTGGACCATTGTTGACACTTTTTCAGTCACTGGTGGTAAGTGGTCATTTGATCAAATTGTACTATGCAAGGTTATAGTGTGTCGTGTAACCATTGAAATGGACTTTACAACACGAAAAACTGAAACTGTGGGTCTATTAATGAAATCATTAGTAAAACATGTTTTAGAAAATGATGTTTCCTCTTTTCAGACTCTCCTGCATCTTCATGCACAGACACCTTGTCACTATCATCACGCTCATCAGAGAGTGATACTTCTCTGATGTCTCCAAAAAGACAGTACATGGATGACGTCTTTCTGACATCTCCCAAAAGACCATGCACTGATGATGGCATTCCAAAGTCCCAAAAAAGTCAGCATATTGACGACAGTTCTTCACAGGCCAAAGACGTGAGTTTTTTGTACATTCTTTTGCCATGCTCTAAATGTGTTTTTTGACATCAAAATCTTTAGTTTGGCTTATTTTTATTTCTTTTTAAGCTTGTCAAGAGGGTTCTGGAACAAAAGCCTGGAGGGGAGAAAATACTTAAAGAATATGCAACAAAAGGAGAGATGAAGGATCGAACACGCCGTGAACTTGTCAACATTGTTGTCGCTGATATGTTGGAAAAGTATGGGTAAGTCAAATGCTTCATGGTGCACGATTCAGTCAAGAGTATATTCATAGTATTTGAGATTAATGAGATTAATTAAAGGACAACAATGGCCAGTAAATCGTGGCCTTGGACCATGAAAATAGTAATGTCATGAAAATATCAATATTCTAAACTAATCATTACCCATCTGCAAGAGACACACAGCCTTGTCCATGCAACTTGTATATTGTTGAATAGTTTATTTGAGTTGACATGTCTAGTGTCTCCCTCTGTTGTAAATTTTCCCTGTTAATGCAACCTGTTGTTTACTCCCACAGAAGAGCTCCGCCAAAGGACAAAAGAACACAATATGCATTGGGGATTGTAACATTGTTCCCTTCTCTAAAAGATCCCTACTCGAAAAAGGGCTATGTAAGTATATATTTTAAAGATAAGTTAACCAACTTTTCAAATTACACTAAAAATATTGTTTCGTAGGAGCAATAGAGACAGATTTTTCTTGTGCAGGCAGCAAGGGGGGTCAATTACCATTCTTGAAAATGACAGTCAATTCAGTAATTCAGCACTGTGTTAAGCACACTATTTTGTTTCTAAATTTTGTTGATAAATGAATAATGTTTTGATGAATTTTCCATCTTATAGTTCCTTTCACTAGGTGTCTAATCATGCTTAAATTTTTTTCAACATTGTTTTCAGGAGCATTTCTATGATGCAGATAGTAACGAGGGCTACATTGCCTGGAAACTCAAAAACACGCAGCGAGAACTCAGCGGCGGCGGTAACAGTGGAGTTCGGAGAAGGAGCTCTCTAACTTCAGACAGCAGTGGACCGGAGTTGGAGAGGGAAGTGTCTAAAGAGCAACAGCTGGAGGGAGACCAGTGCTGTGAGGCCATATCTCTACTGAAACACAGCACAGACGAAGAACAGATCTTCATAAAAATGAGAGCAACCTTCCAACACAGACAAAACTTGATCCATGATCCTGAGCGATGCAGCACAGTGCTTACGGTTTTCCCCAGGTTCCTTGACACAAAAGGCCTTGTAAGTTCACATGAATTATGTTAATGTTTATTTTCTTTTCCCATCAATAACAGCTTTGTAAAGATGAAGATGGTAACTTCCTTCCATTGCTTCTACTCCTTTAGGTTCTACAAGACTTTGAGCTGTTGTTTGGAGCAGAGACTTCATCAAAATTCTTGGAGAAGTGGGCAACTCTCCTGAAGGCGAAAGTAATCGAGCAAGCCAAAAACCTCAGTCGGACACCCCAGCTGGACTATCTCATTCAGTCAGCAGACGAGATCCCTGATGAGGATGACGAGGTCCCAGGTAAGTGAGATAAATGAATTCCCTGTCTATATCTGCCCACCATTTTCAAATGTTGTCTTATTGTATTGACTATGACGTGGTTGTGCTGGTAGCACTTTTATTGACAAGAGCCTTATGAATGTTTATATTGATTTGTCAGATGCATCTCATGCTGAAATTAGTGTTTATCCTCCCCTCTTCTCAGGTTGGGATAGTGACATGGCCTCAATCCTCCTGCTGGTCTACCTCCTGCCACCATGTGGAAAGAAGGGAGCCGTGAAGATCAGTATCTGGGAAGCTGTGGATCGTGTAGTGAAGTTTCATAAGGTTAGTGTATTATCCAAAATCAAATTAATGTTTTGTCCAATTATAATTTCTCTTGATACGAAGGGACTTTCCCAAGTGGCTTTTCTCACATAGAGAGAGAGTCACAAGATGGGGTAGCATGACAACATACTGGATAAAGTAAATTTCAGTCAGCAAATATTGGGATCTAAGAATATAGTTAAGAGGGTTTACTTAATCTGTTGGCAATAAATATAAACACATTTTTATAATATTGTAAATAGCAATTAACAAATTCATTTACATTTCTTTTTTCTCCTTTTGAAGTGATTCTCCAACTGTGCTATCAGATTTCTGTCTGACTTGTCCATAAAAAAATGATGTATAGCGTATTTATACTTTTGATTGTTATCTTGCAGACAGGTCGCAGCCTTCAGGAGCACTCTGGACCAGCCCAGCGGAGACAGCCCTACATCCTGGCAGTTGGCATGACAAGAAACAACATTCATGAATACTACATTGCGATGGATGGTGAGCTCCTTCCTTGCAAGGCCAAGTCTTCTCTGTCAGCCTTTGATGAACTTTTCAAGACACATTATGTGTTTGGCATCTCCTATGACCAGGCCCTAAACAGCATGTACACATTTGTGCAAACCACCATCTACAATATTGATGTAGGGGTGTCTCATGAAACTCCCAGAGTAAAGGACCTTAGGGCAAAGCTCCTCAACTGAAGTTTTGATGTAAAAATGCTTTGTTTGCCAGTCCACTTTTGTCACCATCCAGCAGTTGATTCGTCATCTCAAACTTGACCAGAATGGATGCCGTCAGAGATTTTGCACTTTTTCAGGCTTCATTAAACATCTCCATTCTAAGCATAGTCCTGAAAGTCTAAAAACATCAGATTGCTGTGGCATACCACCGGGAATCAATTCCATTTAAAAGTATTAAAGGGATAGTTCACCCTAGAATGAAGTTTTGCTCATTATCTACTCACCCTCATGTCGACGAAGGGCTGGAAGAAGTTTCAGAGTTACAGGGGGTCTTGGCGTAGCAGTGCATTTCAATGTAATGGTTGCAAGTGGACACCAGAGGTCTTCGTAAAAAAAAAACACACCCAAATACCTCCATGCTGCTCGTATGTATGACTTTTTTCTGCATCTCCGGGCTACAATACTAGACGGACATTACATACGAGCAGCATGGAGGTATTTGGATGTTTTTTGGTGAGTGTGTGTTTTGTTTTTGTTTTTAACGAAGACCACTGGTGTCTGCTTGCAACCGTTACATTGAAATGCACTGCTACGCCGAGACCCCCTGTAACTCAGAGAAGGGACGGAGGACTCTGAAACTTATTCCAGCCTTCAGTCGACATGAGGGTAGATAATGATAATGAGTGAAACTTCAATCTAGGGTGAACTATCACTTTAACTGTGGTCCAGTAAAAACTGTTCAGCTTAATTCTTTGGCAAATAGTGAAATAGTTACAGCAGGTTGACTTGGACTGTGAAGTTGATGTGATATCTTGGATCACTTGTTTTGGGACAGAGTATCGCCCAGGTCTTCCAGTTTGTTCAAACATAGAGGAGTATTTCCCAGTATTCAGTCAGACAAAAGACATTGTTGCATTTAATGGAGGCTATTTTCTTGTAGCAGAAGATTTTAAGACACTTAGTTTTGTTTAGCATTTTCTTTCTTTTCATGTCAGACAGGGAAATCCTGAAAATGTATCCATGCTGAAAGTTGATCCTGTGTTTGCTCCTTTTTTAAGCCATTTTATCTGCAAACAACATATGGTTTTGACAGATAATCAGTATGTGGTGCCTGTGCATGTTTTTGTATAAGAAATGTGTCACTAAAGTGGTAATATGGGTTTTTTTCAACTTTTTTTGTACCATGTCCATGTCTCCATAACTTAAGACATATTTTGTGTCCTTATAATTATTACCACAGATTCAAACAAGTATCTTAATGTTATTGGAGTTAACAGTAAACTTGTATTATAACAATAATAATAATAATAAAGATGTTATATTTTCTAGAAACTCTTGTGTGGACTACATTCCTGAAGTGTTAGTAATTAACCTCAAAAGTGTTGGGTGTGTACACCAGTCATAGAGTACATTCTCACTCTCAAAGTGCTAAATAATCAATCTGCAAAGTGCTCCAAATTACTTACTTCAGAGTATATATTTTACTCTCTGGGAGTTCTAGGTTTACACTTCAAGTGTTAAAAAAGCACCAAAGTAGTGTCTAAAAGCACCAGTGACAGAGTACAATTGCACACTTGGAGGGTTCAAGTCTAACTCTTTATTCTGAGTATATATTTTACACTGTTGTCGGTGTTCAGTGAACACCGAACTCTTGGACCTATATATACACCGAAACTGGAGTTAAATGAACTCCTATAGAGTACAATATACACTGGGAAATTTGCTGTGTACAAAAGTCATGGTTTAGTTACAGTTATGTGGCATAAAAAAGACTGCTTTGGAGCTTGAGTCTCTGAGGTTGCTAGAAGAAATCTTCTACTTGACTCATATTTTTTGACTTTCCATACATATTTCAATATTTACATTAGTTACAAAATTAATGACACTAATTGGTCAGTCTTTTCAAGTAGATTCAATGAAGTTCATTGTGGTGCATTGGCTCCAGACACCCTACCCTACTCCGTGACCCCACATGGATAAGCGGTACAGACAATAGATGGCTGGATAGTGCTCGGGATGATGTAATGTGCAGAAAAAAATGATAATAGAAAATGCAATAGTGAGGAAATTGTTTATTAAAGAAAGAAGAGATGGTGAGAGATTTTTTACACTTACCCCAACTGAAAGGAAGATTAAGCGGTAGAAAAGCAGGAGTGCCCCATTGCTATTATTGTCTTAATTTATATTTTGCCTTCCTGAACTCAAATGCAACACGAGAGGGCAGTCAATATGACTGGAGAGCTGGATGAGGACAGATGGAGCGCAAATGAGAGAGGATAACAGCTAGAGAGTAAACTGTTGGACAGTAAAGATACTACAGTCTATAGGAGGGAGAGAGAGAAAAAAAATGGATACAATGCCATGGCAGAAACGTAAATGACAATCAATAAGAGGGAATAGTCCAAAAATAAATCATTTGCTTATATCTGGATGAAGCAAGAGGGAGTGAGGATGGAGAGTGGAGAGATAGCCCAGTTGGTGCTTCATCCATCATCTGTTTGGATTGGATGCCAGCTTGATACTGGGAACATTCGCTGATTAATATTCAGCACAGGGTGGAGGGTGCAGAGTGATGTTGGATGAATTAGCCAGCTTTCCTGCGAGATTCTCAGATTTACTGCTCTCCCTGCACAGCTAAACCCAGAGTTTTAAGAACCAAAAATCGGGATTATTCTGCAGAGGTTCATCACGGCGCTTTGCTATAACGGTGCAGATGTGTTTTTGTTCCAGCTTGCTGGCTTAACATGCATGATGAGGTTAATGACTCGTGCCTCGAGCGCCGTGGATGTGGGTCTTGGAATTTGCACGGAAAAACCGTCAGAAACCGAGGTGTCAGCAATGTGGTGGGTAGATTGAGCGACAGGGTCAGCATTTCTGTCACATGTGCATCACCATGAGTGACCACCGCTCAGCACAAATGTCACACTACCCCTGAAAATGGATCGGCAGACTTTGTGTGACTTTCAAACCACAACTTCTTCTTTTTCTCTGTTTTTCTCTTTCTCCGGCTCTCTCTCAAGCACACGCACACATTTGCACAGTTGTCAGGCTTTGGGGTAAAATCATGTACTGTAGAGCAGCAGCAGCTGCTGTACAGTGATGGAAGACCTTGGGTGTCAGCCTTGGCGTCGGCAAGCTCCATTTGTTTGCCTTGTGTTGTCATTATTTGGCTTCGCTTTTAGTTGGTAATGTCTGCGCTGCAACATACACGGACTTTTGCAATATTGTGTGTGACACTTGTGTGCTCACGGCAGGTCAAAATGTGTCAGGCATTTCACAACTATGTAAACACACTTTTGCCGGGGATTTTTCGACACCTGTGCCGACTTGTGCTATAATCATTTTGAGTGGTTGACCTTTTGTGCGCGAATGGAGCAGAAAAATAAACAGAGCAATATTTGAGACAAATGTATGCCGCTTGCAGAGATCACATAACACTTGCAAATAATTATCACTTAAAGCATTTGTTTGCTTTTTTCTCTTTGATTAGTCATCAATAACCAATTACAGAACTAGTGCACAGTCTTCATAAGCTTTGCAGTAAAAAAAAAAAATATTTAAGGGGAAAATTCACCCATATTTGATATGATATTTACAGTATTTCTACTTAGGGTAGACGGTTAGTTTTTGGTTTTATTTAGTTTTGAGGTTGGTGTTTGGCGGTGACTTCTGTTCACCATGCAGCATAAGAATACAGAAAAGGACAGAAATGCTCTTTTCTTGTCCTTGTGCCAGTTTGGTTGAGTTACTCTCATTCATTCAGCCGACTTCACTCATGACAGTGGCCATGACTTTATGCTCCCACAGTCAGTAATTGAATGTAGCAGGTCTCCAGGTGTTGCTGTATGCACAAAAAAAAAAAAAAAAACTTGTCAGTGTGCGTTTATTTGCATTACAACTTTTTTTTCTCTCCATCCCATCACAGTTGAAAACCATACAGTACAAGCATCAGGTTATGAATCAACCTGCTGACTGTGCCAGACGCTCGGTGAGACAGGAGACACACTGTTTGACTCGGAATATGGTGGATAGACGAGACAAATTGGCGCGCTAGCAGGGGCAAATCTAGGGGGGGGGGCTGTTGGAGGTTCTGCCTCTGCCTTCCTCTGCCATACTTCTAAATGCATACAGCTGGCCTATCTCAGTTTTCAATTCCCATTCGAGGTAAATACAGAGCAAAGCAGATGGAGATATGACTAGCTAAATTGGACTAGGCTGTCCAAATATTATATGACCTCACACGAGCTTTTAGGGGTCATTCGAACTCACGCTAAATGTTGTTGTAGGCAACTTTGCACCAATTTCCCCACATAGGGCCGGTCGCATGCATGCAAACACACAGGGGCACACCGAAAACACGCGGCACATGCGCTCGCACACCGTACTCGCTCTCTCCGTAAGCTCTCCCAATCTTGTTTTTTAATCTCTGTGATTCGTACACTCTTTAGCTGCAGTGAAATGGTTTTCAGCTGATTTCCAGCTTCATATTTGGGTTGCTCTCTGATGTCTGTGTCGCATATACCGCTTGCCGTAGGAGAAGGTCAGGAGTGTTGGATATCGTAGCACAGAATCTTGGGCCAGCAAATTGCTGCTCACCAAAGTGTGGCTCCACGGCTGAAGACAATCTACCGTAGACAGAAATAATATGTCATGCTTCTCTGCCTTACATTTTTTAAAACATGAATTATAGTCCCACAGAAGAGTGGGGTGGTGTGTATTGGGGAGGGTCAGTTGAAATCTCTGATCGAGGGAAAACAAGCACCGTCATTTCTTTTGGCGGCGAGCCCCTGAGCAAGGCACGTTGACCTTCCAGCTACAGCGGCGGAGATACTCCGTTGTCACTCGCTGTTCGATTGTTATTTCTTAAAGGGAGAAAACAGCGTGAATGTGTGCAGCTGCCGAGTGTGTGGCAAGGTGAGGTTTTCAAAAGACCAAGCGTGCTGAGCTCGCTTTCTCGGACAGATAAAAGCAGACCGCTTCAATAAAGGAAGATTCTGAGCTGCACTGTGAGATCACTCTTTGGAAAACAGGAAGACAGATAAAGATGGGTGCAATATTTTTTCTTTAATAAAGTTAGAGAAAAACAGGCCATTATCGCTGACTTATTACTCCAAGATGTGAGCTGTTGCCAAACCTTATCATAAAGACTTGGAGGAGCTGAGCACCTCCCCCCTCCTCTTATTTGTCTCAGAAGCTTTAGATGGAAGGAGGGAGAATGGCAGCTCGTGCTGTTCAGGTTGTGTTGAGGAAGCGAGCAGATCTTATTATGAGGATGGGACTGAAGCATCGCCTCTCCCTCTCCATGTTGGTCTGTATCCCCCCCGCAGCTGTTTGTCTTCCTTTTTGTCTATCCACCTGCTACTGCCGTGCACGTTTCTGTCTTCCTGTTTGCCTGTTGCTTTCTTTCTGTCTCTCGCTACTTGTTTCTTTCTCTTTAAAAACGGTAGACATAGCCATAAATAAGGTACAATTTAAAGGAGGGAAAATCGATAGCGGGACATTAGGCTTTTCATTTGGAGTCCTACAAGGCCATCCTCTCTGTAATGTGCTGAGAAATTAGACATACTGCTGATTCATGGAGTGCCATACACCGTGTGTGTGTGTGTGTGTGTGTGTGTGTGTGCGCGCGTGCATGTGAGTGTGTGCTTAATAAGAAACAGTCTGACTTGCGTCACAGCATCATCAACCTTATTCACCCCGGAAAATGCACACAGCCGTGCGCACACACACACGCACACAGAAGCGCACATGCACACCTACACACAGAACATGTGGCTGAGGCCGAGTTATTACATCAAAGACATCCAATTTCAGAGCGGGCTTTGACCTGTGTTCATTAAAACAAATGTAATGTCCCCAGAATGCGAGAACACAGTATTTCAGATAAGAACGCCTCATTTCTCGCTTCCCCAACTTAGTGCAGATTTCTTTTTTTTTTCTAGCTGCACTCAGCACATGGGCCCACCACACATGCACATATGCGTATGTGCACCCAGACCTGGTCAAGCTCTGGTGAATGTTGTTCTCTGTGCTGTTGTTGGTAATGCACAGTTGGAGGCCTCAGGCAGGAGAAAGCTGCCAACACAGTTTGGCACAATGTTTGCTTTATTTATTAATGCTAAATTAACCTTTAATCACCACAAATAAAATCATCTGGCTAGAGACTTTTTCTCTCATTTGCTGCTGGGGGGGTGAAACGAAAGTTGACCTCTGAGACAGTTTAGAACACATGCCTTTCCATGTGTTACTTCACTTTTACACACACACACGCAGTTTTTATTCTTCATTGTTTGCAGCTTTAAGGAGCTTGTTGCGAGCGTCCTCGGTTAAATGGGATCCATTTTTTATGATTCTTGTAAGGTCAAAACCACAGACCTTCATTGTCTCCTGATTCATTGGCTCATCATCCAGTCATCTCATTTTTGATCCATAAATAATTTTGCTGGTATGACTGGTATATGGAATAATAGCCTCCAAATAATTTGCAGACATTTTCTGTAAATCAAGAACGGGATTCATTGTTGTCTTCATGGGACAATCCAAGCTCATAAAGGGGTAATTTATAAGCTCAGATTCAAAAGTCACACCCAAAAATGTCTGTCTTTAGACATGGAACATCGGTTGTGCTTTCCATTCTGTCAAGGGCATTACAGAGGGATGCAATCACACAGGCAGGAAATTCAGTTTGAAATGAGTTATAACCTGCAGAGCACTATAAATCATACCCTCTAAACTCCACGCTCCCTGTGTTTTCCCACACACACATGCACACACACACACAGCAAATAAGTGCACAAACCCAGGCACATGGGTGGGCATGTGCACCCTCACACAAAACCGTACTCGCCCATATTGTGCATGGAGTGCACTAAAGCAGACTAAAGCCAAATTATCCTCGGAATAAAGTAATTACTAACACACAGTAACTTGTGTAAATGACTCTGTTTCCCGTTACCGTTTGCACACCATTTAAAACCGTGGAGAGAAAGTCAATTGCAGAGAAACCACTAAAAGACTGATCAGTGATTAGAGTCAATAGCACATCTGCATGACCATTCATTTGAAGTGCTTATTGAACTGCTTGTTGAGGGGAAAGTTGGCAAACAGTACTTTCATTAAAAAAAAAAGTAGCCTGTGCCATACCTACTCTACCCCCCCACCGCTCTGCTGAATACCAGATGTATAGTGAGTGTTTTGTGGTTTCTCTTTGTAATGATAGAGATTTTTGCAATTACTATTTATGGTAGTGGTGACTGTAATTGCTTTCTTCAGCTCATATCGTGATCATTATCATCACTCCTGTGTCATTCATACCAGCTATGAATATATATTAGAGTGCTCTGTACTCTGTGGGGCCTAATTGGAAAAGCATCTATGTGGCCAGGACTGAAGAAACAAAAGAGACAAGAGGGTGAATGGAGAGGGGGAGTGATGGCAGTGGTTTTGCTGTGGTCCACTACTTCAATTCAGTGTTTATTATTTTTCACGCAACACTGAAATGCGAGCTTATTTAGATGGCGCAGTAAAAGCTAATCAGTAAAACACGTGGATGTATCATTATAGGGGGCCCATCGAGGCACAGGTGCCTTTTTTGACTATTAAGTCCTTTAACAACCCACTGATTGACAGGATACTTTTTTTTCTCTTTTGTGATCAAAGACATGCCAAATGTTCCCTGTGATGAATACATTTTTGTTACTCTCTTCTTGTCCTTCTTTATCTTTACTTGCTTGGATCAGTAAATACCCTGTTTACTGTCAGAATAATTACAAAGAATATTCGACTAATTCTGCAAAGTAATCTGGTTAGATATGCCTCATAAGATCATTTCTTTGCTCTATCTAATTGTCCATAATTAGCTCTAATGGATTCTTTTAAACCTGATGACAGAAGATTAATGAAGTGATTAGTTATCTGAATTTAAGCTGTGGCTGCCTGATGTGATTCCTATACATTGTTTAAAGGACATAATCGTTGTTCCCAAATGTTTTGGCCTATTTAGTACAAACCATACATTATACATACATTATATCAATAGCTGGTTTTCCAAAGCAAGTGTGTTTGATTTGTAAATTTCATTCATAAAAGTTATGTAATGTATCACAATAAACATCACATTACGTCATGCTTTTAATGTTTTTTTTTTATGCATTGAACTATCAATAACAATAGTTAATGTGCAGTCTGTGTCATTTGTTTTAAATTAGCAAAACCACTATGGCCCTTTAAATTGAATGAGAAATTAGACAAGATGTACACAACAAAGCTACAATGTTAACATATTTCCTGTTCCAACCACCCAAAACACTTGTATAACAGCCCCAAAAAAGCCTCCTGCCGGGGCCTTGATGAGTGCCCTAAACAGAAACTGGGTGTGGTATGTCAGTGGTTTGACAGTCGGTTTTAAAATGTGCATTATTGTTGAAGGCTGGGTCAGCAAGGTTGTTTGCTTGCTAGGAAAAAAAAGTACTTTATAAATTATACAAGCACTTGCAAGGGCATACAAACACACACACGCACAACCAATGTGTGTGTATGGACACATGTTCACACAGAGGGCATAGCACATCTAGTGTGTTATCAGCAAAACACACGACGCACATAATCAGCAATAACGCAACACCGCTTACACATAAATCCCTAATCACATGCAGTACTGTGTTTTATGAGTTATACGCAGATCCAGTACGCTGTGCAGAGAGCACCTTTTTATTTTTCCAAGAACAAAATATTCAGCCTTTTATTTGGACTTTAACAAGGCACAACAACAAATTAGGTTTTATTACAGAAACTGAAACCAGACGACTTTGGAAAATTCAGCCTAGGGAGCCTTTTGTTTTTGCCAGCGGGCACTGGATGTAGGATGAATTTGGTGATCACACATGCTGTTAAACCAAGAAAGCTAATTACTAATATTCATGGTCCTCAATTCACTGGGCTTTACAGAGTCACTGAGGATGCTGGGAGCTGGGGCCGCGGTACAGTACTGAGACTTCCTGCTGGGGATATATATTCATATTTACGTTCCTTATTTGGAGTCTGCAGGAGTCTTTCATTTTATTTCCTTAATTTGTCAAGATGTGGATGTGGACAATAAATGTCTGGTGAAATAAACTTCAGGGCTGTTGGCCATTTCTGTTGAAGAGAAATATGAACTTTTCCATTGCCATGGAGCTGGCAGAGCTGGTGTACGTGAAGTCTAATGCTGATGAAAAGAGCATCGATTGTCATTATCCTACCCGTGGGACTCTTCCAAGGTACAGAGGACCATTTCAGAGCAGCACTGGGGGGACTGAAGAGAAAAGGCTGCCACAAACATCCTGCTAATGGTCTTTTTTTTCTTTCTTTCTTTTAATACCAAAACCCTTGCACTTAAACTGACTATGTTGAAAGGGAGCAGATGTAAATCATTGGAGGAGGTCGCCTCGGGAATGTAGGCCTCTGCACACAGGAAGATGCTTGACAGATATAAATAGGTAAAATTTATGTCTGATTCACCACCTTTTAAATGATGGTTTGCACCAACACCAGCATCAGATTTGATATGTTCTTCGACTTAATGGCTGCCATAAAAGATGTCTTAATTGTAATGTTTTGGGGGACATATATAAGAGATAAAGAGAAAAACACAAATAATGCATTCTTCTATTTAAAGTCTCTGTCCCATAGCTCATACATCACCAAACCATGACATGTCAGACATCAGAGGCTGTTTTTCCCCTGATGGAAACTTGTGGAGGAAGTGAGCAACTTTGGTGGCTTGGCAGTAACACACCACGCAATAGAGTCTGGTCACGTCCTGATCCAAAGCTCCATGCAAAAGCCCTGATCTCTCTTCCAGATGTAGAGCCATAATGTGAAGACCAACACCAGATAAGGGTTAAAGGGGGGATCTCATCGATCAATTTCAGACTGGAAGCGACTGCTGGGGTCAGGGGAGCATCTCATTATCTGTGATGCAAAACAGCTGAAGACCCACCACCCCCTCACCTGCACTATCAACGTGGCCGACGACCTAATAATGTTCTGATGACACAGTGTTGGCTGAGAACATGTTTTACAGTTAGACCCTGTTTATATTTATTTATTTTTTTAAAAATGACTGAAATAAGTTGAAATTGAGTTTGAGACAAATAGAAATTTGAAAAGATTTCAGATATTTTGTAGCTTTTCCACTACATTGTGCAAATTCTGTACCATTAAATAATGTATAAAAAAAGAACAACAATAATTCTCAAGTAAACGTAATTACAGCTGAACTGGTAAAATTGAATAGTCATCAGTTTGTTAGTCTGCATCAGTTTGAACAACTTATTACTGAGCAAATGCACCAAATATTTCATACTGTGACTCCATGTGTGAAATATGTGGAATCTGGACTGGACATGCAACATTGTAAGATGTCATATAAAAAAAAAGATATTATATGATAATGATGATATCTTCAAAGAACCTAAAAATGATATCTCTCTCAAATAAAATACAATTTGGATAGACAAATTAAATTAAAAATTAACTGAAAAGAGTCTGTTTTTTTTCTTCCAAAAATTAAATATATCTTGGCTTTGGTCTGTTAATTGGATAAAAGAAACAATTTGGAGAGAACTTTTAGTATTTTATGACATTTCATAGATAAAATTAACAGCTGCTCATGAAACTAATCAACAGATAAAAAATGACTGTTAGTTGCAGCCCAAAAGACTCGATCCTCTGCTTTTAAATGCAAACTAAAGACCATCTTGTGCCGCCGGGGATCACACCAGCTGCAACGCCCGTCAACATGTTGACATCCTGACCTATGAGTGCTCGCATGTCAGACCGTACCTTTCTTAGAACTCAACCCTCGTTTTGATCTCTACCCACCTGTAAAGTTTTGCGACTGTATCCTGCATGTTTGTGGCCGTGTTGCTGTGACAAAAACAGACAGGCACATAAAAACACCTGCCAAAGTACTCGAAACTGCATGCCACAATGACACACACTCACACGCGTAGACACAAACTCACACACAGCCGACTGTCTTGCCTGGTAAACACAGTTCACATGTTCTATTTCCTCCCAAAATGGTACAGGATGTGCTAAGTTTTCAGTTCACCTTGCTGTTTTCAATTAGACTCTGAAGAGTACTCTAGTGGTCAATCACAGCCATCTATTATTTCATTAAGCACCATTAACTGTGGTGCACCAGGGCAGAAAAGTTGAAAGCTTTTAGCATTCATAGCATTATTAAATGTGTTCTACATGCCAGTTTAGCAGTAATCAGTATAATGCATCCTTGCCATCCCTCAGCAGAATATAGAATTACATGGCTTTGATATCAGTCAGAGTTTGGTGAATGCATTTCTGCGCTATCCCTTGCGTCTTGTACAATGTCTAAAGTCAAACCTGCACATGTTTTTCTGTGACGATCAAGTAAAGTAGTATTAAATTAATTTAAAAAGTTTTTCTTTCTGCACAAGCCCCCTCGGTGGAATACCAGAAGTATGTGACCTTCCATCGGCAGCGGGGCAGCAGTGGGTTCTGTGGCGTGTTTGTTCAACCGTCTCTTATCTTCTGTCCAAAATGAAAAATAAAAAAGAAGCGGTTCTAAGATCCAAAGTAATCTTGCGGCCTGTCCTCTCTGATACTTATCAGTGGTGGAAACATGTTTCCAGTTAATTCAGACCACGGAAAAGGTGGATAGGACGAGGGGGAGAAGAAGAAGGAGGAGGAGGAGGGGGGCAGAGTTCCCACGCATTAATACCAAAGAGAAACATGATCTAAATGCTTATTAATTTCTGCGAGGAAATAACATGCGGGACCAAACATCCAACCCTGTGTTCATTTAACCATGAAAGTATAGGAAGAGGATACTCATCTCTTTGCAGCTTAATAAAAACCATCTCACTGTAGCTTAAGAGATGTTATCCTCCATTCTCCTTTTTTCAATTTATCATTGACTAAAAAGCTTAGGTCATGGGGAGTCATTGACTGTGAAGATATGTCTGTTCAAAAATTTCATGGCATTATTGTAGCGTGAAAAAGCAGGCAAGGCTTAATAATAACCATATGGATTGAATTCTTGAGGAACTATGACTGGTGCATTATTGTAGTTGGAATTCCTCTGTGGGATGTGCTGTGAAATAAACATATACTGTAGAATTAAATTAACCTTACAGCTCGAGCCCGTAAAGCCAAATAGACCATGTTCTGAAAAAAAAAGAAAAAGAAACAGCCCTAAAACCTCGTATGAGACATAATGTTCATCAAACACAGGAAAGGTCGTCAGCACCACATGTGGTGTTTTGGTTTTCGAGATGTGGAATGAAACGGCGGGGGGAGTAGAAAAGAGGAAGACACACAGAGGGAGGTCCGGCAGTCGGCGTAAACCGGAGCAGGACGCTCTCCCGCCTCTTGGGGGAGACAAAATGCGGTGTAACTTCACCACATCTTCTCCCCCTTGCCCGAGTGTACAAGCAGCAGCAGCAGCAGCAGCAGCAAATATCCAACTATCATTCACTTCCCCTGCACCCCACCCGCCCTCCGTAGATAGATTCCAATGTCAGAAAGAGGCGTGACTCCTAACTCAATCCGTCGTCCGCGGGAGAATGCGGTATCTGTAAGAGGTCAGTGCCACGGGCTGCCATCCTGCCACCTCAAATGACAATGGATGACACTAATAGCAAGGAGAGCCATAAAGCCTTATCAGATTAGAGACACAATGAAACCGTGACATATCACTGCTGGCTAAACACCACAATGGGAAAAGTCAGTGATGGCCTCATGCAGGAGTTTTACTGCTGTTTTATTGCTTGCTCTTGTTTAAATTTCACAAGCTCTCTGTGGGGTTCAACACAGTTCTCCCTGTTCTGAGTTCATTCCCTCCATCCCTGTAAGTTGCCCTTTGTTTGTGATTATGTTGAAATTAACATGCTTTACATGCCCTTGTATTGGTTTGCATTGTTCATGCCTGTGTGTGTGTGTGCGTGCGCGTGTGTGAGAGAGTTGCCATCCTGGGAAACATAAATGGCATGTTCATGTGCGTTTGATTTAAAAATCTTCCTGGTCTCTCTCCATTTGTCGGCAGCTGCTAACCAGCTCCAGCTCTGCCTTCATCTGCCTCCCATTTTATCATGCAGGCTCTAATCAAAGCCAGGTCTGCTTGGACACACACACACACATACACACACAAGCACACGTATGCGCACACATGCAGACATACAAATGCAAGTGCGCACACTTTGGTTAATATGGTTCCAATTGTCTATTTGAGTTTCAGAAATAGCAACAGTGTTCTTTGTGACCAATAAAATGTTTTGCCCATAGGGACTTTTATTTATGTATGTAAAACTGAGTGAACATCATGGTTTTAGCCTTTGCTCACAGAGCCAAACAGTGATTGCTGCATTCTCTACCATTTCTGTAAAAAGCTGCCCACAGGAAAACTGTTACAGTGAGCAGCTTGTCCAGCGTGCATCATCAGAATATTTACAAGAAATCCGCCTCGGGTGTCTATGTAATTTTCAGGCCGCATAGTAGGTCATATATTTCAATATGAATTCAAAATTACTGCAATATGTACTGGGGGTCCGTAGTGGGGTGACAATGTGTTTTCTATTTAGAATAATTGATGGGAGGCATTTCAGTACATTAACATCTCACTGCTTGTGATTACACTAGTCAAATGCACATATCAAGCTTGTCTAATGTTTACAGAGGTTTATGATGTGTTAATTTAAATGAGATAAATTCCAGCGCCCTCTCTGCCACATGTGGCTTTCTGTCTCCCTGAGACTCCGGCTCTGCGAAGGAAGTTTCAGCCATTAAACGCACGGGGGCCGCGAGGTTGTCGGGGTCAACCTCCCTCCTGATGGCAGATTCAGAGGCCCGACTAAAGAGCCGGGCAGGCAACAGATTTTTATCTTCCCTTCTGCAGAGCACCTGGATTAGTGATACACCCCCTCACACACACTACCTTGCAGCGGAATGAAAGACAATTTGGACCTTTGACCTTCCCAAAAGAAGACTGGAGTTAGAGCGCACGTGTGTGTGTTCGGGGTGTGCGTGCAGGCATGTGTAGGTGAGTGTGTGTGACCGCATGTGGGTGCACATGCACATGGTGGAAATAAAGCTGAAAAGAGAGCGTGAGAAGGGGCATATGTTTCCTCATCGCTAACCACCATGTTTCTTTTAAATTGGCAACATTTAATTTGGCAACATTGTATTTTGCAGCTTTGCCAATATAGCATAATTGAATGAAACTGAATAGAGTGCAACTGATTATAGAGGGAACAGTAAAAGTAGTTCTCACATTTATTGTGGACATAATTTCCAACAGACAGGTCATTTACAGCTCGCTATTCAGTTGAGCCACAGGAGCTCGTGGACTCATTTAGTCGCTGTTTTAAATTCTTGCCCATTTGATTCAAATTGAAGGAGAATGCCATTAAATCTAAGAATGATGTGAGGGCTTTAAGGCAGGACGTACTCCTCTTCTTTTTATATTGTCGGCTATAGGACACAGCTGTGAGGGTTTTTCTAATATAGCAACTACTTGAAATCTTTCTGGGCACAGAAACGCCATAATTTGATGTTGAAATTCACAGATATTCCACCTTAAATATTTATGACTGCATAAACTCTAGCAGCCAGAATGGTGGTGTTTTTTTTCCTTCTTCTTTTTATGGATTTTAGAGCTTGTGTTTATGTTCAGCAGCAAACTCTGGGGACACTCAGATATATTGGACTGTCCAAACATATTCAAACATATCATAGAGAGGCCTATGTTGAAATAAAATATGAATCGGTTCATGTAAAACCAAATAAATATGTACATGCATTAATAAATACTTTATCACCAACAAACTAATCCTTTATCTTTGATTTCCTACATGTACATGAAAAGAAAAATCTAAAGGCAAGATATATATCTACACCAAAACACCTGATTATATTTCATCTTTCATGTGTGTGTCACTCTTTTATTATTCTGTATCCACACTGTCTATGTTTATGCATTGTTTTTACAGCCTCACTATGCTATAAGGTTAGGGATGAGGTGAAATCATAGCTATTGAGGCTTTTCTGGAGAAAATGTTGTTCAGTGAATCAAAGAACCCCCCCCTTCGCACACTTTTGTATTACAACAACAACCATCAACTAATTCTGTGGTAAAGAATTAAGGGAAAAAAGCCTCTTGGCTGTAGAGAGGGAGATGTTGTCTGAATGATAACAACACATGTTTAAGATGAGGGCTGGCACCTGGGAGATCTCACTTTGAAAACCATTAAAAAGGCATTAATGTTTATTTGCTGGGAGATGTAACCAACAATCTTTCATTAATAATGCAGGGAAAGCTCTGTTGTAAAATACATTAACACATACACATGCATGGATGACATGTATGTGTACTGTTTGTGTTACCCTGTGCATGTACGGTATGTGTGTGGATGTTTCAACAAGTAATTCCATGCAGATACTCCGCACCTCACTACACACACACACACATGCGCACACACACATTAATTGTAAGATCTGGGCCAGGGGTGAGGGAGCTTTAGCTGTTTGCTTAAGCCTTGACTTTATTGGGTGGCAGGAGTTTCCTCCCCTTTTCACACCATTAATCTTTTGGAAAGTTCCTTCCTTCTGAGATCCTGTTCTCACAATTTGAATCTAAATTTATTCTTAGGAACATTTCTTGTGGCTGTGATTTGGCAAACAGCAAGGTGTATTGGGAGGTTTCTGAGAAAAATGCTCCCATGCTTTATTTTATTTTTTTCTAAACAAAGCAAACAATGCGTATGAACTATTATACCCTATAATGGGTCCGATCATATGCTTGAATAGTTTCCACAGAACCCGAGGTCTACTATAGCTTGCACAGGGATTTAAAGTAATAATTATTAAAAGAAAAAAAAACTACTCTTCACTACTCTAAATCAAGAATCCTCAGACACACGGGATGTGATGCGTTTTACATTACTGGCAGTGGAAACAGTGGCTCGGTTGAATAAACAGGAGAAGAGCTGTGTAGTTGCCTATGCAGTGATAAATCCATGCTGACCGTGACTGAACCAGTCTGGTGTCAACAAATGGCATAAGAATACGATGCCAGTTTCTTTAAGCCTTTTCACGAGTTACATCATGTCCTGACATTTCCCCACTGACCAAAACGGCATTAAATAACATGTGAAAAGCATAAAATGTGTAGACATGAAATAATGTTCTTGAAAGTAGTCTGCTATATACTGTACACAAAATCCCCCGGTATTGCAGTGAAGAGACACAGATAACCACCTGTATAGAGGCTTTTTGCAGGAGATAGCATGAAGATTTAAATAAATAAATACATATAAATCAGACACACTCCAGGTTCAAGTGTGGCGATGATTCACATTACTTCGGAACTCTCTTTCTCACAGTGGATGAAGGTTAGAAGTTGATTGTGAAGTGCAGCAAAAGATTTTGAAGAGTGGAATAACAGGGTTGAGAATAGAAGCCGTGAGAGTGATTCTGGGCAGCTTGTGTGGTGTGAAGGCACAGTCCATGTGTAAGAGTCAATACTCAAATGCAAAAATGATTAAAGTACTTCGAGAAAAAAAACCACACCAGTATTTTAATTGTTCTGAGCCAGATGTCAATTTGAATAAAGGGGAACATGAAATCGTGACTTTATAATGGAAAAGCATCAAGTACCGCACACTTATCAGTGGAAGTATCATCATGTGAGCACGAGTTTCATTTAGCAGACAGGTTTTGCTGAGCCAAATGTATGCCTCTGGTGTATCTCCTAACCTTCAGCATATTCATTACATGACTGCGTCATCTGTAGCAAAAACAATGACCCCATTGTTTACCTTCACCTCCAATTTAAGTCAGAGAAGTTCCTGGCTGACCTGTGTGTGTGTGTGTGTGTGTCTGTGTGTGCCTGTGTGGTACAGTGCTATTAGCACATATTATAGCAGGATCAGTATACAGAAAAAATACTTAAAAGCTCCAGGGGATATACATAAGTTGAGGTCTGGTATAGTATAATTTTATTACTTTTGGCAAACTGAGCTCCTACACAGATGCACTTCTGCATAGTGATGTGAAAATATTAAAGGTCCCATATTTCATACTTATTTGAAGTTTTGATATCCATAGGATGACATGTTTGTTGGTTATATGTAACAGAAACCGTCTCAGTGTGGTTTTACTTCAACCTGTTGTTACAGCTCGATAGTAGCATTAGTCAGACCAGTCAGTTTTAGTTAGCAACAGTTACAGTAGAAGAGAATGAGCCAATCAGAAGAAAGACTGATTAACTGACTGTTTCTGATGATCGACCTCATGAAGATATATACAAAATTTCAACTAAACCTACAAGGTTGGATGGTGGGTGTGGGTGGGCTTGGCTTGGAGCATGGCTCAGACCAGAACTGCTTTGTTGTGACCTCACAAAGTTACTGTTTTTAAAACTCAGTTTCTGACTACAGGGTGTATGCATTTCACTGTGGCCTTGATACTGTCGCAGTACGACTAAAGCGCCAAGACTTTTTGTATAATAAAACAAAAACAGAAATTTATCTTCATACAATATGGGACCTTTAAATCATATAAAAGATGAATTTCCTTGACTCTGATGCTTATGTATCTTGACCATAAAAAAAGAGTAGTGGGACAGAACGAGTGTGAGAGAGGATATGAACAGTCTGGCACTGACTGTGCTCAGGGCATCACGCCGGGCTGTCTGTTTGATAACAGATCCGATCTAGGGCTGAAAAATAGAAAAAGCTCAACTGTGCTGGGGATAGCACCGAGTGGGGAAAAAAGGTGGAAGAGCCATGCAAGAAGAAACCTGCATACAGAGCAATATGGTTTTCAACCAGTGTTTTCCTCATTGAAATTGTTTACTGAAATTTCACTGTCATTACAAGCGTTATTTAACAGAGGCCAGATGAAGGCAGTTTAAAGCCAGCTGTTTATTATTGAAATCTCAAGGATGAAACAGATGAAGAGTGGCACAGAATACACAGTTATAACCTGTGGACTTGTGGTGCTGCTTATTACAGCCTATTGGTTTGTAGCATGCGTTGCCATGTGTTTCATGATATGTCAAATTATGTTTACTCCACTTCCTTGCTTTCTAAACATAAAATTTTATCAGCTGTAAACAGAATCGCCCTTGTTTGGGCTTCAAGAGAACATCATGTTTATATATGCAGAGGTTTCTAGTGTTTAATCTGGCTTGTGTTAGGTAGCCTTAATGGAAACGCAATGGGACTGTTACCATGACCTCATTTCTTTCTGATAAGCCTCTTTCTTGTTTTGATATTCCCTCAATAACCTTCTCGTAGTTATTAACAATCTTCTGTAGGGTGGTAATGCAGGTATATCAGCTCCAGGATAATGGCTTTCTGAACAGCTTACAAGAGTTTTTTCACTGCTGGTCTTGACTTATTTATCAGCTTAAATACAGGTTAATTGCAGGTCTAATTGTTTTCTTAGTTTATGCTAACCCTTTGTCACCTAGTAATCTAGCATTTACACACAAACAAAAATATAGATAACCGCATGATCTGCTCTTGTCTTACTGTAACTCCTTGTAGAACAAGAACAACTAGTGGAGTGGAGGTGTTGCTACCCTGCATTTACTGTCTATCTAATTTAATGGTTCACTACAAACTGATGATAAGATATGCACGTTTTTCACCTTGTCTGACTTTTAAGAGATTCAACCAGTCAATCTGATTTGGAAGATACATTGAAAATTTCACTCTTGAAATATAATCTCACCGTAGTGCACTTACACAGCATTTTGAACATAGCCATCCCCACAATTTCTGAAACACGCCTTCAACATAGTGATATTCCATCTGCTCTGCTCTGTCTGCTTTGATTCTGCTGTTTTGCCTCTTGCAGACTTGCACTTCACTTCACTGAAGGGCGCGGGCTGAAACATCCGTACCTCTCCAAGCCCCCTCATTGAACTGATGAAACATCTTTGGCGTAGATAGGCATTTTTAGAGTGCAAACCTGAAACTATTTACAGCTCCTCCACTTTGATCAGCCTCTTAAACTGTGATTGCACTTTCCTTTTTTGGGGCCAGCTCAACTCATTTCTGTCCTCACATCGGGAGAGGTAGGCTTCGGCACGATCTCTGAAGAGTACTCTGGCTTCTGACAGGATCATACAGTATAACCCATTTGTTGCCTGACTGATTTTTGAGATTTTATTAATAGTTTCTGAGGCTTATCAATTTTAACCTTTTCACCTTGTGTTGATAGAAGTTTGAAATATTTTATTTCTTGTCCTTCATGCATTTTTGGGGCTTTTTTCTTTTTGCCTTTATTTGATAGCATGCAGTAGAGATAGACAGGTAGGGGGAGACACAGAGAGGAGGAATGACAGACAGGAAAGGGCTGCCCGAAGCGGGATTCAAACCGGCACCGCCTGCGATGAGGACTGTAGCCTCTACGTGGGGCGGCCGCTTTACCCACTGTGCCATGCACCGCTCCGTCCCTCATGAATTTTAAATGTGTTTGTTTGTTTTTTACTTGTGTGTTTATACATTAATATTCATATGTTTTCCAATAAAATACACCAACACTGTTAATGTGATTAATGCAACAACAACAAAAGACAAGCTAATGCAAACCATTAATATAAAAATCTACCTTGTCAAATCCTGCAGGCATGGTATTTGCAGTCTGTCACAAGATGATCTTTAAACACATAATTGCACTGGAACTAATTGGTGATCAGTAGCATGCATTAAGATGAGCAGCATCTCCTGCATTTACTACCAGCACTGATCTGAGACTAGTTTGTGTGCCCTTGGCCATGTGTGTGCAACTATCCCTCAAAGACAATATAGACTACTCACTGACTCCGCGGGTGCTACAGTATATGTTGCAGTTAGCTGGTTATTAGGTGTATATTTGTGTAATAGCTTTACAATCTGTATTTCATACGGGTTCCTCTATACTTGGTTTGTAGCAGCCCAGTCTTTGTCAGTATGAGCTTCTGAGGTCAGCTTGGCAATTCAGCGCCAAGAGTTCGTACGGCCTTGGTGAACTCGGAGTAGAAAATATGCCACCACCCACACTGGTAGAGCTACAATTTGTCACACTAACATAGTTCAGAAAAAAGTTTTTAACACTACATTGTTGTAATGCCTCTGTTCTACTCACTGGGACTGTAGATTACACAGAAGTCACGGGTAGGAAGGGGAGGGGTGAGAGTTGATATCCTTAAGAGTAGGAGGCCGTACTTATTTGAGGCAGAACACACCTCTGTACAGTAGATGCACCAAGCTAGGAAAAGTAGTCGGTACTAGAACATTGTTAGTTGGTGTTTGCCCATCACAAGCCCTTTCTCGCTCACTAAGGGCGTCTTGTAGGTCCTCAGGCTCGGCTCTTGGCAGCTGTAAGGTTAGAATTGATCAGCTCACTCAGACCCCATGTGGACTGCCCTGTATACGAGGAGCTCAGACTGGCAAAATACTAATGTCTGTTAAGTCAATTGGAATCTGTAAAATCCGTTCCCCCGACATGCCCGATGTAGAACGAAGATGTGTGAAAGTGTTCCAGCGCGGTGTTCTCCGTGCCCTTTCTTTTTACACACTTGCCTCATATAGCAAAACCATCTGTGTAACTTATTGGTCTCTCTCCATTTACAAGGAAAGACTTAAATTAATTACCCCTAATAACTTTTAATGTTGTCACATTAACTTATTTCATTAACAAGTTTTATGACTTATTTGAGCAATTTTAAAAACAGGATATTCCATTACATTTTGATATTACCCATCAGTTATTAAATTAACAGTTGCTGCAGTCCATTAATATTCTAATTAGCAGTTTTATTACCAGTTATCTGATCACAGGTGGTATCAGCTTCTTTGTGTTGTGACCTTTGAAGCACCCCAACCTTCAGCTTGCTGCCTTATTTGAAACACTAGCTTTTTTTCAAGGGCAATGGAGGTGTGGAATTAAATCTCTTCTGCATCGTCATTCAACATGCTAATGCTAATGCAAAGTTACTTGATTGCTGCTTAATGTTGAGCGGGACGTCCAGTGCAGTGGAGCACGCCTCCCAGCAGGTTTGAGCATGTAAGCCACACAGCGTGGACCCCTCCTCATTAACTTTGACCCAGCAGATTTTTCCTACTGTAGCTGTCAGGGGATTTAAACCTTGTGCTCTCACAATCACTTCCTAATATAACCATAAGGCCCACGCTGTCTCGACTAATTCCTCTGGCACACCCCTGATAAAGACCGTGCTTACACACTCGGCTGGGCAATTAGAAATACTTAATCTTAATGTGTTGGGTTTATAGTCATCAAGAAAGTGTTTAATTTCTTTAATCAACAGCCAGCATTTGAATGAACAACAACTCGGGGTCCTCGACAGAAACCTGTAATTTGAAAATATTAAACTGCTAGACTCTTGAACAACAGAACAATTCAAGCCTCAAGGGCACGCACCAGACTTGTGCAAACACCAGCACACCTCTTTGGTATGGATTGTGCACTAAGGATCTCCAATCAGTGCACTGGTCTATTGGTATTGACCCTGAGAGTGAAAAACAAGACCCCTCATACCGAATATTGATGCCAGCGAGGCAGCGTACAGGATGATTTGTGCTGCACATGCTTCCTCATTGATTGTTTATTACAGCTGCACATTATGAAAAAAGGCTTCATCCATCACCCACCAGTAATGAGTTTTTACATGCAGACTCAATTCGGGGTCTAGGCATCTCAAATGGGCTGTCTCTGAAAAAGACAAAGATTGAGCAGCAATCATAGCTTATTATGTGACTGCACTTGAGGACTGGAGAGAAAACGAGGCTGTTGCTGAATGGAGAAGGAGGAGGGGGGAGGTAGGTGGCAGGAGGGGAGGAGGGGGGGCGGGGAGTTGAGCGGGTATTGGGTGCAGCCGGGGACCTTTGCCTCAAGCTACCGTCTGGCCTCCCTCACCCTACAGGGCAAGTAGCTGGATCAATGATAGTGCTTTATCACATGATGGCAAAGACTGATGTGGTTCTGTTAAAATGCAGACAGGAATCCCGGGGTGAGCTATGCATGTACACTAATGAGCTGTGCTGCTGCATGTTGTCGTGGTGATTACCATCTCTTTTGGACATTGATCCCAGCAGGGTAAAAAACGGAAGGAAAGAGGACAACAAAACAGCGGCGGCAGCAGCAGCAGCAGCAGCAGAAGAAGAGCATGGCACACTACCCTGGCATCACACCAGGAAGTTCAAGGTCTTTTCAGAGATGTTCTCTCAAGCTTCGCAGCCTCCTGTGGACCTCAATTTGAATTACATCAGCATATTATTATATATTTTTTTGTGTCTGCTGGATGCATGTAAATCCCAGCATGGAAATGGGAATTATTCACAGCTGTTTTTGCTCTGGAAGTTTTGGCTCCTGCCTGTAAGCGGGAAGCCAAAGATGGGTTGTGTCCTGACAGCTAATGATAACAAAGCCGAGTGCCCCTTGCCCCCTCAGGACCCGCTCTACAGCCAGATGTGTTTTGACTGAGCTAATGAAAATTTGTCAGGTAAATCTGATACGTTGGACTTGACTGCCTGGACCCGTTTCAGCGTGGGTCTGAATCCATAGAGGCTCCATTAAAGTAGATACACTGGCTGTGCTGATCAATACCCTAACGTAAGTGAGAAGCAACATCATTTTTATTGATGAGGAGCGGCTTGGACTTTATAGGAAAGCTCTCAATAGACACTTGGAGAGAGGTTTGTCTTTATCGCATTGTGTGTACTTGTGGTTCGGTATGCTATTGCTTAAATACACAAGCATGACTTCAAGGGATTAGAAGGTTCCCAAATGATATCTGATAAAATTATGGCGAAGCTTTCAAGATAAAATAAGAAAGATAAAGCTTTAATCATCTCTGTGGGGAGATGGTTTTGGGACAGCAATGGGGATATTTTATTGGAACAGTAGTGTATGAACACAGAAATAGAAAGTGTGGGGCCATATAACCCCACCATAGCTGAGCTATAAATTTTCATTTGCTCTTTACAAAAGGCTTATATTAGATGGTAGGGTTTAAATTGCCTTTTTCCGTATATTAGCATAAGAAATTTACATGCAGGAATTTCCTGTTTGCATGGATTATTTTCTTTATCTCTTGTCTTTATGTCAATTTCGGCTGTCAGCTAAAACGCCAACGAAAAAACTGATGTGACTGGCTTGCATTGTGTACGTTGACGGTAACGCTGATGGTAGGAAAGGCATAGCTGCTAAATCAAATGAGCTTTGCATGTTTTGCTGCAGAGACACAACAGGCCTGTTGTACACAGTCTGTCATTTGCAATCTGGTCGATCTGCAATGAATAGCCTGTTCCGCAGGGCTGCCTCCAGAGAATGGAAGCTCACACAGCTCTGAAGCCTAAAACAACAGAGAAGAATCTCTCATATTGTATCTCTGGGTATAAATTTACATTTCTAATTTTTCTGGCGTTTAGCAGGCAGCCCCACAGGCCAATACAGATGTCTCTGGCAATGACCTAACTCTTCATTAATATGTATGCTGACAACCAGCCAAAAAGAATAATAAAATTGCTCCTCTCCAGTTACAGTTTCTCTGGGCTCCCAGAGCACCAGGCAGAGTGAGAAGCTGTCCGAGTGCACATCATGAATTCCCCCTCTCCTCTCATCTTCTAGCTTCTTCTCCCTCATCCATCTGGACCAAGTGGGGTGGTCGGCTCTTATTAAGAGACATTTAAAGAGGATCTTTTACCCGCTTCTCCTTTAATGTAATTGTTTAAGTATCAGAGCTCACATCATAGCATGTCAGAGAGGAAACCTCTTTTGTTGGAAAAGAGGAAACAGTGATGTGATTGTTCAATGTTTTTCTTTTTTCTTCGGTCACATCTTAGACAAGTTAACCTCTTTAATTAAGAGTACTTAGCTGTGTGGGCCCGGATGGGGCAGGAAGCGATTGTTGAGACCCTGCCAAGCTGGATCGGGTTTCTCGGCGGCCCATGCTTCCAGCCAAGGCTGAATGGGAGGCTGGCTTGTCAGCAGATGCTGTGCTCAGGGATCAGTGTCTCTCTGTTGGGTTACAAGAGCCCTTTTCCTCAAGACAAGAGAGGGAAAAAAACACACAGAGGACGAGTAAAGGGTGTAGTGGCGAAACAAGGATGGGGGGGGAAACTTGTATTGTGAGATATGGGCTCTGATGTTCGAAACTGAATACTTGGCATAGTCTGTCAGTTTGTTTCTGGCCCAGTGAGCATGTCAGCACAGCATTGTCCTCTGTGGGGATATCATCAGTAGCAGTGCAGTATATCAAAATCTTCTTAAGAGAACGACACAATCCAGTCGCTCACCACGAGGTTAGAAACTTGCCCCTAAAAGCTGCAGTGTTCAACAGTTCGGTGGCGAACACTTCTTACATGTAGTTGGGGACAAAATCAAAGAAAATCATCCAACATGTGTTGAGTTGATCGCACTTACATGGCTGTCAAAAATAAATCTGAACACTCCGCATCTATTAAAAGATGTGTGGAGCTGTTTTGAATTTTTCAGCTCATATAAGTCCCATATAATGAATCGCAGTTCTAAGTCTTCAGTTCCGGCAATAATAAGATCCAGCCCGCTGTGTTCGCATGGTAATTTCATCCAGCGTCTAACCCTAAATGAATACATACGTCATGTGGTTTGCATACTGTATCTGTATTAGTTTCTCCAGAGCTCTGAGAAAGACGCCTCTAATTTCAGTTTTTGATATCCTAAGTATGCTTTATGCTTGTGGTGACATGGAATGTTCTAAAGGGACAACCCCATAATCTTCATGTTTATTGGTCTGTTTGCCAGACACAAGAGTGGTGACGACTGCAAAAAACTTTCCAGTGCATAAAGAGGCACAGCAAAGTACAGTTCACGACAAAAGAGGCAAAAGTACAAACTTGTTCTCTATTATAATTTGTGTAATGACTAGTGAGTGCTTATAGCAGGGAGAATGCCAGAATAAAAAATGTGATGTGAAATCTTGCTGATATCTTGTATGATATTATGGGAGAAAAGATCCTTTATCACAATATATGATAATATCAATTATTTAAGTGTATATATTGAAATAGTCAATTATTATCAATTTTGAGACCTTTTGTGGACACAATAACCAAATGGGTTTCAGCTAATGCGTAAAATGTATTTAATTAAAACATTATAGAAAAGTCTACTGTACTTCTGCTTGTTGTTTTGCTGTCATACCCAAACATTTTTTGTGTGTCATACCTGTGACGTCTGGGTGCCCCAGATTGATAATGCGCCTTGTCTATTATCTCCTTAATGGTGACTTCTTCTTTACCTTAGCACACTGTGAACTGAACCTGGCTACCCTCTAAGTGTATCAGTGTACTGAAACACACCCATATAGAGTTTCCCTGTCATGAACCAACATACACACACACCGAGGTCTACAGGAGTTCAAAGTTCTTGGGTGTCCTATGGGACAAACCAGAGTGAAAGGATAGGCTTATTTTGGTCTAAATTACTTTAAATGACTTTAAAATTACACCCTCGGATGTCTAGACTCTTTAGAAAATGCACTTTAATGCCTATATGGTAATAACATCCATTAAAATGAGGTGTACGTCTGTAGTGAAATCTCAGCTAGAGCCATACCTTTATCTTTTTAGGAGGGAAATACAACCCTGTGCAACATTTTTAAAATTTGCACCTGCAAATGTCACCCAAGTGTTTCCTGTACAACATTTTTTCTGTGATCCAAGGGAGATTACAAATGAAATGGGTGACTGTGTCTAATTGGCTATTCTCTTTGATCTGGGATCAATCTCTACCATATGAGCTGCGGTTTTTGTTGAAGGGAAAATTGAGAGGGATGGCAACCTCATTTCCCAAGTTTACCACAAGGTTCAAGCGTCCATAGCCTGTGGTCAGTGCCTTCTCGCATGCTCTCGTTATGTCTGTCTGCTGTGCTCTTCTTCTCCTCCTCCACCACTCCTTTCTCGTGTTTCCCGGTTTCTCTCTCAGGAATACGGTGACCCTGTAAGGCCATTGAAGTGTTCACCTCCAAGACCTTTGAAGCTAAAGGTGACAGCCCCGCTCGTATCCGACAGATTAATGACTGACCACATCCAACATGACACACATGTCTCTGCTCTTCAGTTAAGCCCAATCCTTTTATTTCATACTTGTGTCTGATTTGTGTGTGACCTGAGGGCTAATGAGCAAAGATAAAATGAACAAAACAAAACAAAAACACATGACCATATTTACATCCTCTGCACCTTCAACAGACCCTCCATTGTTGCAGAGCCGAGTTCCACTATCCAAAATGCACAGAGATATTTTTGCATCTTGAGATGTTTAGTGGCAATGTCAACAGCAGCAGCGGCAGCTCAATTGAAATGGAAAAGTATTCTGAAATCAGAAAGGGGCTCTAGCTAGCTGCCTGTGAAAGCACTCAGGCTCATCTGGAGCTGTGGGCCGTGGCGCAGGGGAATCCAAACCCCACCTGTAACTCATTATACCCAAGCCCGGCACTATGCACCATCCACATTTTGATCTTTCTCCATTTCATCTGAAATAAATTCCATGAAAAAGAGCAGAGGATTCAGGGCGTTAGTGTGTTAGGCTCGGCGACTGACACAGCTGCCTACACTGACTTCCTTCCCCCCTCCTATTAGCTCGCCCCTGACTGTGGAAGATTAGAGACAGATTGCAACTTGGGACTTTGGCCTCGCTGTGTTGGGAAAATGACAAGGAGCGTTCACTATTACTAGTCTGCAGATTTTGTACTGATTTAGTGTTTATTTTACCTTTTCTAAAGCAAAGGATGGAAACCGTGAAACAGCAACAGCTTGGTATTTGATGATTTGCATTCCTCAGCAGGACAGGATATTTGCATTTGGCTGCAGGTGCTTGTATAGAAATTGTGATAATTTAAAACAAACTCCTTGTACCTCTGGAATGCAGTGTTATTCTGTTCTGTGTAGTGTAGAAATACACAGACAAATATATACTTAATGAGATCATCTACAAGATTTAAACTAATTATAAAAGCTGCTTTTAAAACACCTTTTTTGTGTTGCAGACTGTGCAATCTGATCCAGATAAGCAGCCAACAAGCAAACCTAAAGATCAAGTATCCTCTTTAATTATCATTTGATGTTTTTCCAGCATACTTACTAAATCACTGTGGTTGCCATTTTATGAATGTATAGAGCCCCCACGGCAGGGGTTTCAGGTTTTGCTCTCCCTGTCTGAGAGCTATAATGCTCAGATCTTGGCATTGCTGCTGTCTGGGCCGCATTCCAGGAAGCCCAAAAATGCTCCAAAATTTTCAATGTCGATCCTTCATTCTCTAGTTTAGACACAACATTAACAAGCGAGCTGCTTGCCGCAGAGTCAGATGGATTGAGTTAAACAAAATGAGCCATACTAATATGATTATTACATAAAGAATTTAACGGGGTTGCTGATACTGTTTTGCTGAATGCACATGGCGCACAGGATTCTAGCTGAGGAAAGTATGTTTAGCGTTTAGCATATCCCTTGCTGTAAAGCCAAATTGCCTTTGTGTCTACGTGGAAAATGTGTTCTCTGCAACAACTGGCTTACAAAGTAGCAATTTGCCTCTAAAATGGTGCTTGTTGGGTATTTTTGTTTCCCTCATCAGCACAATTAGGCCCATTTATTTCTTCCATCTTGTGCTAAGCAGCAGCTTTCCTGTAGAGAGCCAATTGTATCTCTATGTGAGTATGCCATTTTATCCGGTTTAATAAATAAGCAGAGCCCAGACCAATTTAATAATAGAATTTGTTTTTTGCGGGGGAAGGTCAGTGCACAACAGCTGGGAAAACAATGCTGGCCTACAGCGGGGCAGCACATGTTAGCGGGGTAGGCAAACATTTATTTATATATAGCATTAACTCTTAACACAATATATTTAAGCAAAGAAGCTTGTCCACTTAATCTTAAAACACTGACGTAACATTTAAAAATATAATAAATATTAATGAAGTGTAATGGCAAGAGCCCTGTTGTGAGGTTCACTGCATCAGTTGAAGGAAAAATAAATATTAAACTTTCTTTTTGCTAAATTGAACAGGAAACTTAAATGTTTTTGGAAAGTGAAGACTTGCCAGAGGAGCATTTTAGATTATAATATGTCTTAACAGACAACTTAACAGTAATGTCATTGGTGAACTCAGAACTACAGTCTTGCAAGCAGAGCCTGTAGCACTGACATACAGTACAGTACTGCAACGTCTTTAGCAACTAGGGCTGTCACAATCATGAAAGTTTTGTTGACGATTAATTGTGATTTTTCTGATCATTTTATGCCACAATTATAGTATAAGTTTAAACATAGTTTAATAATACACACACACACCTTATGAAGAAGAAGAGACATTTATTGGCATTCAACAAAAACTGCATTCCTGTTTGCCTTTAGGCTTTGCAACTAATCCATGATGCAAATGTCAATAGATACTCATCGAAATTCAACATGTCGTTGAATGTTAAAAATTATGATGATATCATTAAAGGAGCAAAATTCAAACCTCAAAGGGTGGAAAATGACGAGGAAGTTGTGATCGAAATATGACATTTCTGTCACTTTCATCCAGCTGTTTACACAGATGAATGCAAATGATTTAAACGATTATACAAAATAATTGCGGTCAGCTCAAATAATTGTGATGAGGCAATTATGTAATGATTGTGACAGGCCTAATTAGCAACTATAAAAAACATCCATCTTAACACATAATTAACAGCTGTTTGCTCAACAATGTACAGTTGTATATCTTTCCTGAGGAAAAGTGTTCAGTGACACTGATCAATTATAGTAGTTGATTTATGAGTCTAATGTGTAGAAATCTAATGACAGTTGAAGAGTGAGAGACATTAATATATTTATACTGCTTGGGCAGTAATGATGGCAGGTGTTTGGAGGCAGGACTATGGTTACATACAGGAAGGTTTCCATGTGTCTTTTTGACCTTGGGCTCATTTCCCTGTTGGCACCACCCCTGCAGCATACAGCAGCCCTCTGTGAGATGACTCATACTTGACCCAATCATGTACAGGACACGCACTGGGAGAGAAAATAATGGTTATCAGTGCTTAATGTGTTGATACAACATCATGTATTTGTCTTTACATTTCTTCTTGCTTTTATAAAGTTCTGCAGAGCAATTTAAATGCAGTAATTGGAGAGCAAAGTTGTGAGAGACTTATTTGTAATGTTCGGTGTCAAATTTATGCAAAAAAAGGATCCTTGTGGATTAGGCCGATGCTTCTGTGGTGGTTTAATTGGCGATGTAATTTAAATTAGGCTCTTTCAGACATGGATATTAACTTTGCAACTAGACAAAATGCTGTTAATATAAAAAAAGGGGGGGATAAGAGTGTCCAGTGTGCATGCATCTTTCTTTCTGTTGTAATTTCTCCTCATTTGAATTAAGCACCTGGCCAGTACCCCCAATGTGCTGACACTCTCTTGTTGCCGATGATCAAAATGAAACAAGCATGCCAGTGTTTCCTTCCAGACACCTTGTGCGAGTGTCTCTCTGAGGCAGGACGGAGTCTGAATGAAGTCCCTGTGGAGTTGCCAGAAGGAGAGTCCGGCTCAGCAAGGCCAGGTGATCTTACCTGCCGACAGATGATAGCTGCATTGTTCTCTCTGACTCCTCTATTTGAAAAGTCCTCTGGATTCAATCGCGAATGCCCCTGCTGCTTTGATACAGTTGCCTGGATACCAAGTCCACCTGGAGTAGCATATGGTCACAGCATGCCGGTCTTCATGTGAGAAAACTGCTCAGCCAAAACTGTCTTTTCCTCCCTCTCTCACCCCCTCCTTCCCTCTCTCAATTGCTCTACCTTTCTATTGATATCTCACCCCCCTCCTATCCCCATGAAAATAATGTCCCTGTGATATATTGGTGTGAATAACCTACACAGAAATAACAGGATTATACAGCAACAACACGGCCGTGAAGCCGGAGGAAACACATGGTAAAAATCTTCGCACAACTGCCCCCGTGTTGCGTGGAGCTGATACACCTCAAACTGTCTCAGAGGTCTTAATTCTGTCACTGATGAGGCCGGCCTGCGTGTCTGCGTCTCTAATCACTTCTGCAGATCGTCTGTGAACAGACGTTCGCAGGGCTTGCCCTTCTCCGAGCGCATGCCTGTGAAAGTTGCAGTGACAAACGGCGAGGCACTGTAGCTGTACAGAGTAATTATACAGCGGATGATGGATGGGTCATAGGCAGTGAATGACAGGAGGGATACAGGGTAAGGTTACACTGCTAGGCCCCTTGGGGGACCGGCTTAAAGACGCACAGAACCAGACAAACTGAGATGAAAATCATTAGATGTTCTGCCGACTGTCGGGGATGACATGGAGCAGACAGAGAGCACGTGGATCCCCGGAGGGAGTTTGATCGTAGAACAATAAGCAGCTAGTCACAGTAGAACGCATATCTGTTCCTCTGAGTGATTTTCTGATGGAGATAACAGCTTGTCTCTATATGACAGAGTGCTCTATATAACAATGCAAACTCAGGACAAGCTCCTTGCATCTTTGTGTTGTTGGAAATTTAGTGTCTACCTGAAAAAGATACAATCGTTTCTCTTTTTTACCCTTGAAGTTATGGTTGGTAATCATGTTCAGAAACACGTTTTGTGATACTGGGTGAAATCTTCCTTCTGTCCTGAGGCTAGTCAATACATTATGTATTCAGAAAAAGGAACAGAAATAAGCTGCAGGACTGGCAAAACTCTGACCAATCCATGCTTTTTGCTCCGAAAAGCAAAAAACCATCAGATGCCTTCATGTCTAGTTCTGTCTACGCCCAGTCAAGCTGCCGTCTCTTTCCCTCTGATGGGTAGCAATGTAGCTCTGGCAATGCGCATTGGGTGTCTTCACCTACGTCCGCTGAAAGGGGCTGGGACTTTTGACTTTAATTTTCAAAATGTGGCCGACTAGGACTGTTTTTCCAGAATCTCCAACCCTATACCTTTTACTCTGCAAGACAGTATTAAACTTGCATGTAATCATCAAAGATGAATGGAAACAAAAAGCACATTTTAGGCCCCCTCATAGTCTCTGTGGGAGCCTTGTCTAATCAAAGCTCTTGCATTCAGATACTTTCTCTCCCACGGTTAAGTCTAGCATGGTGTAGCCTTCATCAGTACAGTATGAGTGGCTGCATTCAGTGCTATACAACTGTAATACAACATGTATTGTCATTGTGGCTTCAAAGCCATCATCATCCCCCGACACCTTCCTCTTTGATGTAAGGTTCAGATACCAACAGTTGTTTTTTGTCAACCCACAGTATTTGGATGATGAATCTGACACAGATTTGTTATGTTAAGTCATAGAAACAATGATGTAATTCTGCCATCATAGGAGAATGTTCTGTGTTTAACCCAGAAAAAAAAGGAGCCCATGTGTATGACTCCGTTTGTGATCAAGGCACAGAACTAATTCATGAAGAATTTGACATTTTCTTTTGAACTTGCCTTTTATGAGATCTCTACACATGGACACAGGCAGAGTTGGACTTGGTTTAGTGAGTGTTGCTGCGGGGAGTGATGAGAGATGAGATCAGAGGTCAGAGGTACATATGGCGTACTCTGTGGATGGCTCAGGTTAGACAACAGATGCAAACACCTGCTGCCTCAACACACTCGCCTCTGTCAGGCTGCTGTTGGCACAATCACTCACTGGTCAGATTAGCATTTGTTAGGAAAAAAATTGTTTGTTTGTTTTTTCCCTTTGGATCAGCAGGGTAAAAGTCTGTCTGTTCTGTACCATTATAAAAAGGTATCATTAAAGATTATAGCTACAACTTTTTCATCAAGATGATTACATTTTTTCAAAATTAAACATCCACAGAATGTCTATAGGGGTGCAGAATAAAAATATTGATATTACTGAATTTCTTTTTTAAAGTATGCAAATAATTGAATTGAAATGGAAGTGACAAAGAAAGAAGGACAGGTCATATGTGTATGTATATGTATGGGTGTGTGTGTGTGAGTGTGTGTGTGTTTTTAATATTTGCTTGTCTCTGCAGTCCTCCCATAGAGCACTGACCTTTGTCAAAATGGGCAATTTTAAGGTACAAGTGGTCTAAAAACTGTTAAATAATTCAGTGCTGACAGTGTATCTAAAATTCCCACTATTATTATTTCATTTTAAACTGTAGTTTGATCTCACTGTTTTTTTTTATAAAAGCCTCCCAACATATGTCATTGGCCGATTGCAGCTCATGAAGCAGTGGGATGAATAAAACATGAGTCGGATGCATCGTTTAGCCGATTCTGCATCAAATCTGGGTTGCGCTCAGCTTGAATAATGCAGATAGGTCCCATCGAAAAGGTCACTGGATATTACCTTTCATTTTGAGCTTTAATGTGTTTTCTCCAAACAGGTGGTATCTGTTGCAAACAATGTAAAGTCAGCAGGCTTCTCCAGAGCCGCCCAGGCAGAACTGAATAAAGAGAGTCACTAGAATCTCAATGTACAGTGGCTGGTGAGTTGTCTTTACTCTATCATACAAAACAAAGAGGGGAAGCGGTGTTACATTTGGATATGAAGGCTAAGTAGTCCAACACCTTAATGTTCCTGTAATTACAGAGAACGCCATCAATGATTACAAGCTGTCACAAAGTGATACGCTTTCATTGTATTCAGAAATCATCAAGTTTTCCTCCGAACTGCTCCAAGCAACAGATCTCATCAACGATAATGGCTGCTGATTGTGCCTTAAAAGGATTATATAACGCTTATGTCTAAATAATTTTTGTCACCCTTACTTATTTGGGATAATGGGTCCCAATGGGCCGTACCGTCTTCTTGAACTTCTGCCACGGATGCCAACAACACCGCTCTCATTGCACTAAATTAAACAATCATTTCTAAAATCATAACGGGCCGCAATTAGTTAATTACACAAGCAAGAGCAATTAGGAGGTGAAGCAAACAATGCGTCGTGACTGGAAACAGCCAAGGGAGTTCTCCTCTTGTCAACACTGATTAATTCAGCTCAACACTATTTGTCCCACAGAGAACAGTGCTTTTGACAGCTCACGTGTCACTTGCAATTTGCGTCACATCCAACCAGAGATGATATGTTATGATACTGACAGATTCTCCGGGTGGCGAAGAGAGGCAGGGGGTCGTTAAGTAGTGATTTCTGGTCAGATGGAAATGCCCCCTTCTTCCTTCGTCTCCTTCACCAGCTGTTCCTTTGGTAAGAGGAGACTCTCAACATCTTCACCAGCAGGTGTTTGACAGGTAATTTGCGGCAAATTTATTTGCCACTTTAAATCATGTGACAGTTTTGGGCAAAGCCTGAATCATGGGTCATAGTTCAAGCTGGACATCCTGTAAAAGTGTCACTGAAGCAGATTGGTTCGACGGTCTCCACTGAGAGGGATAGAATAGCTGGAGGGGGAATGAGAGAGAGAGAGAGTAGGGGAGGAGGGTAGGCAGCTATAGTCTAAAGGACATAAAGAGAGGCAGTGGTAGAGCGACGGGATTGCCGATGGGCAAACTGACGCCAGCCCAAGGCTTCCAAGACAAAGCGTCAAAGCTTTTTGTTGGAGATGTGTTAAAAAAAAAAGCTGTGGTAGAAGAGTGAAGAATCTCAGACAGAGATACAATACAATACAATAAATCTTTATTGTCCACCAGGTGGAAAATTGCCTTTGGCTGACTGTAAAAAAATACACATTTCATTAGAAACACAGTTAAAAAGCACCGTTAGAGAATTGAAGAGACAGTTAAAAACACATTTAAACAAATATAATAAATACATAGAGAGAGGAAGAAGATTTCTCACAGGTTCAGGAGAGAACAGCTCAATTGCCTTCACACCACAACACAGCTGGTACAGAGATACTTTAGGAGGCATTTCTGGCAAGGAGTCGAGAGAGTAAACAGAGGAGACACGTGCAAGTTCATTTAACACATGCCCAATTATGAGGATTGATACTGTACTGATATGAGCTTCACTTCTTTACACCTCCTTAGTCCTTTAGCCAGTTCTCCTGTACACACACACGCACACACAGTTTTAATTGGATTCTATATATTAATTTCCCTTTTCTCTAAAAGTCAATAGGAATCTCCAGTATTAATTCATTTCAGGTAATTGAAAATGATGTGATTAAACCAGTGGAATATCAGATACTGGGCCTCTATAGGAAGTTTGCTTCCTCAGCCTTTTAACAGTCTTTCTATTGATCGTTTTTTTGCCTAATGCTGATTGATCTCACCTCTGGGTCTATACCCCACTGTCTGCTCAGATGGCTGGAGTCTTGTCAGTTGTCTGTTTCCCCTCCATTGGGTTGTCCTGTCAGCTTTTAGCCAGCCTCTATCACTGGCATTATCTTTGCCTCTCGCCTTCAATATTCATCTCTTCCTTTCACACCCCCATAATACCAGACAGGATGGGCCCTCCGCTGAACGGCCAATACAGGGGCTGTCTCAGCCAATTAGACTTCAATAAAGGTCCTGTTAGAGCAGGGAGAGGAGTGCATTTGTCAAATCAAAGATATCAATTGGAGTAATATCTTGGTTTAAAATGAGTTAGTAGCTGTCTAAATGTAGTTTGTGCACCTGTGGATGCAGTGTATGTTAAATGCATTTGTCTGGTTATTAATGCTCGTAACTCTGTCACTAGTTTGGCTGTTTGCAAAACGTCAAAACATAACACTAAGTCTGAGTTGTACTGTAGTAAGGGACTTAAATCAGGAGAGGGTATCACTTTGAGTGCTTCCATATGCAGGGATTTTTTTCTTACTATGATATTATAAATACATTAATATATGAGTCAAAGAGCCTGTGTAAGTAAAGCACATTAGACCGTTTTGTATTTCACCTCTGACAGCTCATATTGAAACTCTTTCCCCCAGCAGCAGACCCCTAACATCACAGGACAGCAGTTCATCCCCTGTGAGGTCCTCGAATTCAGAGTGTGCAAAGTTGGAAAAACTCTCTCTCTTACACGCACACACGCACGCACGCACACGCACACGCACACGCACACGCACACGCACACACACACAGAGACACAGACACAGGTACTTGCACCCACTCTTGAGGAGAAATCTCAACCTTACCTAAACCCAAGCCTCAGATAAGCACACACACACACGCACACACACACACACACACACTTGCACCTACTTGTGAGAAGAAATCTTAACTTTATCCCAGGCCTCAACCCTAACCCTGAAACAAAAAGACCATTCTCCAAATAGTAATGATAATATGCAACACTGTGATACTGATGGACTTGTATGGGCTGATGGCTTTTCTTTTTTCTTTTTTTGGTAATTGCCCCGTAACATCTTTTGGAAGAGCATTCAAAAAGGAGATTAAGACAATTTTCAGGTATTACTTTAGTTTAAATCCAACACTTTCCTGCTGTGTTTATGACAGATATGATTAATTTATTGAGAAGTTGCTCTTCATAACAGACAAAATGAATACAGCCTCTTGTCTGATGCTATGATCTCCCAACAAAATGCAGTGGAAAGGCAGGGTGAGAAAGGTCTATGCCTTGGAAACAATCACAACACGTTTACAGTTGAGAACAGACAGAATCGCTGAAAGATGGTGACCATTACTATGAGCAGTTCTCTCATCACCTCATTTTTTTCGCATTTGTTTTTTTCATTGTTTTTTATTTTACAAATGTGTTTTTCTGTACAGTGTTTTTTTATACTAGCTAAATTGTTTGTTTGACAAATAGTGTTAATTAAGGGTACTGTAGTATGAGTGGTGTAATACAATGAAATACACAAGGAACCTTTTTGATTGAAGAAATTGAAGAAAAACTACTATAAAATTATTATAAAAGAAAATCCCATTGTGTCATATGTATGTCTTTCACCTTGAATTTAATTTGAAGGTAAAGTAAGAGAGAAGACAGAAAAGTAGGAGAAAAACATTGCCTCGCTGTCAAACTCAAATTGATTCCCACAAAGACAGAAGTACAAAAACACACTCTTATCTCTCTCAGCCCCATAGTGTTTTTAGTTTTCCTTTGCTTTTCATCAGAATGTCTTGGGCACTCCCAAGGACTGTACCATTCATTTGATATTGTACATTGAGATTAGAGTGCTTATACAGTAGCGTTACACATAAAGTTTATATTAAGTCTTATTGTGTCATTGTCCGACACTTCTGATTAACATATCAGATTTTCTATGCTTTTTATAAAACTGTATTTATCCCCTTTCCAACTATATGTAGAGAAATACCTAGATTTAGAATTAATCATGATAACAATAATATGTTTTTATTTATAAGGGGCTTTAGTTAAGGTGGATAATACACTACAATGCCCAAGCACAAACAAACACTTAGAAGCATTGACAAGATAAACAATGTATAAAGGATATAATGTTTGAATGTGCTTGGTAACACAATACCAAGGACAGTACATTCAAACATTAACAAATACACATGAACTTCCAGGACACACACAGGCATACACACACTCACAGACAATGCTGGGAGGTGAATAACCATCTGGCTTCTGTTTCCCTGCGCTGTGTGATTTACACTCTGAGGCAGAGGGCTGAAACTTTAGCTTGACGTTGCACAGTGTGCTGCTCCAATCAGGGCCTCCATCTTCTGTTTATGGATCGCAGCTACCAGCTGTTAAGCACTTCCACTTAAACTACAGTCATTTCCTGGCAAAGACGAAGGAGGCCAGCTAGTCGAAGGTTCACGCTGACCCAGGAGGAACGAGGAATGCTCGATTCAAAGTTCAGTGGGTAGAGAAGTTTCTTGCAGGTACTCTGGACAGTGGAGCAATGAGGCGAGGAAGCACAGTTTCACCTAACAAACTATATTCCTGATGTTTTCAGCATGTACTGATTTATTCTGAAGCTTTTTTCCTATATGGTTAAGTGTGGGTGGGCATCTAATATTTCACAATTGAGAGCCGAGGTGATTAATAGTATTGGTTTGTTTCCAAAAATAAATTGTGCTGTTTGTTCTGGCATTATGTGTGATTGTGTTGTTATGAGCATTTGTAATATTCTGCTGCCTGAAAAGAAAAGAAAACACTTCAGTATAGTCTCAGAAAATAATTTAGGTTTAAATGAATTCCACTCTGACACTGTCAATAAACATGATGTACTGTGGGGGATCCATCTCTGGTCACAGTTTACTTTTGTAGTTGTGGTGTTGTTATAAAAAAGTTTTACTTTCTGTCAGATGGTGTTGAAATCATATCTTTAGGAGCAATAAATGAGATTTTATTTCTGTGTCATCCCAAATATTTGCGACTCAGTGCATTATTTTAAAAACTGGGCTGGAAAAAAAATAAGGGTTCAAATCGATACAGCATAATATTGCAATATTTTGCATGGCAATATTGTATACTGTACTGTATCTATCTCAACAGACTAAGAAGTTTCTATTTGGAGACATCCTTTGCAATTGAAAAAAGAACTGTAATGTTTTTGCAATAATATTGTATCAAGACACAAGTATTGTGTTAACATCGTATTGCAGGGCCTCTAGTGATGCCCACCCCTAATTTTAGTCCTCATTTGACAAATTAAAGCAATTTGTGAAATATTTCCTACACCATACTGTAAGTTCACATGAGTAGAGGTAGTTTGTGAGAGTTTTAAGTTTTACAAATAACAAACAATATGATTTTTTCCAAAAGCAAACAGCCTAACAACACAAACAATGGGTGCAATGGGTATACCTTTGGTGAACAGTTTTGAGGTGGTACAAACGTTAACTGTGTAAGAAGGTGTTATGTCATGAAACAGATGACCATGTAAAACGTCCAGGAGATCTCTTGTAAATGTACTGTCTGTCCTTCAGTTTGTGTGCAACTTCTACAGTAAATGAACATGATGTCCTTTAGAGAGCTCAGAAGATACATTCAGTGTATGTCTTCCATCCCCAGTCTCAGCAAAATAGTATCCTAGGTTGAGTTTCCTTTCCTCCACATGCATGATGAACATCAATGTCAACTTTAGTTTGTAACCTTGAAGTAACATGTAGCTGCAGAATGATCTCAATTATTAGTAATGTTCATGGCATCTCCAACAACAATCTGAACTCTGTTTGGCTGTGCAAGAAGCAGCTCTGCTCACATTCAGACTGAAGGCACATAGTGTTTCTCTTGCGTCTGAAAAGAACCAGACAGAAGAGAGAAAGTGAAAGCCAATGAGTGACAGAGGAAAGACAGGAAAAAAGAGAAAGGGCGGTGGTGTTATTAGAAAAATCTGCTCACACACTCACATGCTGTACACGAGTGACGCAATGCACTGTAATAAATATTTTGTTTAAAATTTGTACATGTGCAATTCCCTGGGAATGATTGTGATTAGAAGGATGTGAGATTAATAACATAAAGAGACATCAGGATTTGGAAAATCGCTGTGTACTGTCTGGCTCCTGGTCAGATGTGCCACAGGCGATCCTTAGGACCTCAGCCAGTTTTCTCTGCGGGATAAACCTCCCAACATTATGATTCTGCTCGTACTGTCAGATCAATGGCGGCTCCTAACCTAACCCAGCCACTGATCTTAAATTACAATTAGCACTATACACCAGAGCTCTGTGCGTGAGCTTGCCCTGTTGAGAGGAGCACTTCCAAAAGCGTTTCAGGCTTGGTTTTAAGCTATTGGAATCATAAGGTCAACAGCATTACATCTGAACAAATTTCTAGTCCGGAACTTGACATAAACGAAAAAGGTAGCTTTTTCCTCTGTTTTGTTCAGCAGAAGGACACAGTGCTTGAACCTGGGCTGTGCACATACAAAATCAGTTGCAGAGCCGTCATTCTTTTGATGCTGATTAGCATGTAAATGCCCTCAAGTTGTAGCAGGACAACTAAACACTCTGAAATGGAAACCTCGTGTTACGCTGCAAGAATTGGAGTCTTTTGTTTCAAACTCCAATGCCATAATTGCTGTAGCCCTGCATAACTACAGTCAAGCATGCAGCTGTGCAAATTCTAAGCCCACACAGTAATCTTACATTAATTCAATGTAGGATGTACTGTATGTCCCTCAGGGAGTAAGAATAAGGATCCTGTGATGGATTTGTAAACTAATCAGATTTAAAAAACTCAAGAGGACTCGTCAAGACGTTCCTGCCCATGACATGCGCATGACAGGACAGGTCAGCTTTTACTGGCAAACATAAAATCCAAAATTATGGGTAATATAAATGAGTTGAAGAGGAAAGTGAATGAATGGATGGATGAATGGGTCAACACAGCACATTGGGAGGATGCAAGAGAGGGAGAAAGAAAGAGAAAGAGGCACAGAATGAGAAAGCAATGACGGTGTAAATCTCTCTGTGAGCATGTAGTCTCCTCCATAATGGAAATGGGAAAATGCATTTTCATGATTCATGGTGGGCATTTCCACTTACGGTCTGCAAATCATTAGAGCACCAGACGTCATATTTCTGTGGCTTAAATGGCAGCTGAAATGCTCAATGCTGGAGAGGAAAAAAGCACAGAGAGAGGGAGAGAGAGTTAGAAAGAGTGTAAAGGGAAATGGGTTGGGATGGATGAATGACGCGGTCCTGGCTACAGAAGAGGACGCAAGGTCTGGATTTTCCCACTGGCTCCCGTCTGGTAACTAGTGAATACAACATATTACCTCATAACCTCTGGCCACCCCAAACTTTAGTGGCTTTTCTAGACATAGATAGGTGTAATTAAAGCTGAGGATGTGTTTTGGTTTGGTTTAAGTGTATCAAGACCAGGGTTTACAACAAAAACCTCGGTGAGAACGCGGATCTAGTCCCTGGAATAATATTCAGCATTTACATCCTGTAGTTTTTGTGCTTGCACCTTTTTTCATTTCATGGGCTTGGACTCCGCTGCGGTTACCTCCTGTGAGCCCCTCTCCCGCTCCGATCTGCCACATCAGCGCAGTGTTTTATTCAAATGTCTGGCGAAAGTCTGAGTAACATTCGGAAACGCACAAGTCATAACCGCGAGCATATGGATGAGCACAAAACACAGACGATCACATACTAACAAACTTCAATTCCAGCAGATGGGCTGCTACGTACACAGAGAGGGTGGGAGGGAGGGAGGGAAACAGAGGGAGACTTAGAAAAAGGAAAAATAACATTACAGTGGGTTAACATAAGCAATTCATGTGTTCCAGTTCCAAAACAAATTAGATGTGTCCAAATTGTTTCAAAATAGTTGTTTTTGAAGTAAGTATAGAAAAATGAGCTAGAGGAAAACCTTTTACATAACAGCCCAAACAATGACATTTTGAAAATCATTGGACAGCTGTACTCGGCAGACCACTTTCCCCACATATCACACTGTGGCTCATTTCAAAATAAAGGCATACCCATACGTCAGCACTTCAGAGAAGTGTGTATTAATCTACATGCATGAGAAGAGCTCATTTTTTATACATGTTTTCTAAAGCTCAGTCATGAAATGGACCATTTTGTTTTAAACCCAAGGTCCTATGGGTTAAATTCAGGCCTGACCAACTGTGAAATCGGAGTGATCAAAAACATTTCATAATAATGGACCGTGAAAATTGAATATTTCCACAGGATTCACATATGCCAACAGACTTGTTTATTTCATTTTCTCTTTTTTTTGTTGATGCATTTGTTTTTTGTGCACGGCGCATTCACTCATACATGAAACTTTATTGACAACCTCATGAAAAATGGTTCTATGTTTACAAGAGCTCTCTGACAGGAACGAATCAATGATCCTTAAAGGTCTTAACAACACTCACACACACTTTCATACAAAGACACACACACACACACATGGGGAGAAAGAGGAGAAAAGAGGATGTTACAGATGTACTGTGTTAGCCTCTAAACATTTTGAAATATTAAGGTTAATTATGGTACAACATCATCAGGTTTATTATAAGAATTTGCATATTTCATTAAAGCCATTTGGGTGTATGCAGGAACTTACATGACACCTTCAAAAAAGCTGCCTATTAAAGTGACAGCCTCCATTGGTCGCCAGCTATTTGGTACAATTTGTATCTGCATGGCTGGGGTTTAATTGAGCTGTGATTGCTCCCTCTGAGTACAGAGGAGGGCAAGGTCAGAATGCTAATATGTACGCTCATTCTAGCATATAAATGGGAACATAAATCATATTTTCTTAAAGAAAAAAAAAAACCTCACACACTACTATAGCTTTGCAATTAAAATGTGAATAAAGGAGTACGGACGCTTTAAGTTAGAACATCCGCTTCTCATTTTTTAAAATGAATCATGGCCTCTCTGTCTCCCATTCTCGTGTCTTCCCTCTTTGAACTTGACTATTTCTGGCACTGAATGAACGTCTTTCTCTCGTTTGCCCATGCGGCTCCATTTACTGACCCTCTGCACTTTCTCAGGCCTGATTGGTGGAGAGCTGTGCACAGCCTAAAGCCACACACTGATCCCAGTAGAAGGCTGTTTCCACTCGGTTGTCTTGAGACCATTAATTGCGTTGACATCTCATCAGTAAAATCAAAGCCCAGAGAAAGTCACGATGGAGATAAAAGGAAAGAAAAGAAAAGAGCCACGTTGCTGCATAACTGACAGAGGAAAAATGTTAATATATATTAATACGGTGAAATGTTATCAAAGACAGAAAAGTCGAACACATTGTGCCTGTGGCGTCGTATAGTGTTCCTGCTTTTGGCCATACAAAGGCAAATGACTGTACAGACAAAAAAAAACAAACAACAAAATTTCAAGAGGCTCTCCTTATGTGAAAGGCCTCTGTGGGATTTTCTTGCTTGCCTTCGCTGGGTGTGAACATCTTGGACCTGCACTGCTAAGTGATGTTTAAAATCCCACTTGGGTGACTGCCTTGTCTCTGCTGCACAATCACATATCCCCTCTCATCTCTCCGTCTAAACTGCTGTGTTGGAGCAGAGTCACAACCCTGGCACTCCCGGCTCACTGATGTGTTCTGGCTCACAGTTTGTCTGCTGCCACCCCTGTATATGAAAAAAACCCCGCCGGTCTGCTCTTCTCCGCCTTTTGTCTCGAGAGGCCCTTCTCTCTACACCTCGGCTGCTTGTTCTCTGTGATTGCGATCTCCGTGTCTTTGGTGATGCCCTCCGTATCCCCAGCTTTATCGCCCAACGTGCAGGCGGTGTCCCCGGACGAATATTCAGGTGGCTGACTTGTTACTGTTTCCCTAAGGATGATGTCTATCAGATGGAGATAGACAACACGTACGCACCGCGATCACATGCCAAACACACACACGCATTAACATAGATTTTGTGTTCTTGAAATGAAAGCATTGTTGGTTGTTATCGGCCTGTCTATGTGACATTGTAACTGGTGAAGCAGACAGCCAACTCTAAACAAGTCATTCATCGCGGAATAACCACAGAGAAGAGGTTATTTAATTCCCTCTTTAATATCTGTCTTAGCTTTCATGAGCACATCTCAAAAACATCTACCGAGACACGGCGCTCCGCTGACAGCTGTACGAGAAGGCAGAGAATAGACGTTGCAGTGTCCCAGAGCAGCACTAGAACGGTGCTGCTGCTAGAGGCCTGCTCAGCGTGGGGCGCAGAAATTACTACTACAGAAACGACATCATACTTGGAAAATGAATTCATGCAAAAAGGAGGAAGTTAATTGCTCAGAGAAAAGGAGAGGGGGAGAGAGAGATGGAGAGAGAGAGAACATAGCTTGCCAGGATTACAGACACTCTCTGAGAGGCGTTCACAGATTCAGCTGGGAACGGCTTATGCACAGATTTGGGTTTGAGGTTGCCACATGATGGTGTTCTGTTGTTAGGTACTATAGGGCGTGTTTGCTGTTGTGTTTGTGGTCGTGGTGGTGGTGGCATAATGCACAAAAAAAATGTGGTGGGATTTATCCGCACAGGTTGGCAGCAATGGTCAGCATCCTGCTAGGAGAGCAGACCGATATCCAACAGCCTGGGAAGCGCACAAAAAACACACATGGTCACAAACAAAATCTAGGCAGCTGTAAACTAAGTAAGCTCACTGCCAGCATGTCCTCCAGAGTCCAGCTAGAGATAGCTGTAACACGGAGAAATCTGCCACTGCATTATGGTTTCACTCAGTGTGCACTGTTTTATTCATGACTTTTTAATCTATTTTGGAAGCAAACTCTGCAAATAAGTGGACAGCGAAGTCTGTTGGAAATGCATCCAAATGACCAATGGCCAGTGACTGGGATCATCCATCCAAAACAATGGACATGCGTTCCATTTGTTTCATTGGAATACCGACAGTTCGAATCAAATATGGTCACAAAATGTGGCGCTGTAGCGGGCAGTCGTGACTGCAGTGTGAGGGAGATCAACATGAGTTCTTCTAGCTTCAGCTGATAGCAGCCATTCCTTGGTTTTCCTGTAGTAAATATAGCAGGAGAAACTTCAGACATCTGTGAACTAAGGGTGCTACAGGGCCGGGGTGGAGCAACAACTTTGCAATAGAAAGGTGGTATATAAATTGTACATCAGTGTTAACTCAGGAGTTAACTACAAAGCTGGACGAGCAGCTGTGCGGCGCTTGCAGCTCGCAGTCCTCACGATGCATCAACTGCCTGTTTCACAATCAGCAGTGAAAGCTGGTACACCAAATCACTCACTTAGGCCCCATCAGAAAATGGTATCATCTCATTTGTTGTGGTTTTTAGCTCAAATTAGTTAAGGGATCCTGGGATCAGATGTGAATGAGGATTGAAACGACTGCAACATGGGGATGTCGAAGTGTATATATGATTGAGTGTTATCTATTTATAAGTTTGCAGGTTTATGTATAGTGTTTGGTATGTTTGTGTATATATACTGTCTTTATAATATTATGTGTGTGTGTGTTCCTGATTGATCCGTAACCACGTAGCGCTCTTCCATCACAGATGGTGCAAATATGGATGCCAGCGTGATGATTCTTCCAACCCCAGTGGGGGTCAGAGTGATTGTCTGAGATCTTGGAAGAGCTGGAAGACAGAATGAGGCACAAATTACACTTGTTAACGAAGGACAATGAGTGTGACATGCAGCTGTCTAATCTCATATCTTTGAAGCATGCAGAGAACATTCAGAGGAGAGCCGCGTCTCCGATCGAGGCCAAGAACATGTTCCTTCTGTAGGAAAAAGGCACTTGCTGAGCCATTCTGTGTGAAGATCTGGCATGAGATGTCAGATATTGTACAATGGGGAAAAGCACTTTATTCATTCTCTCATTTCTACATGTTCAGCCCATAAATCAGCCACTGCGTTACTGAGGCTGGTCCCAAACAGTGGAAGGAAACGCATTCAGATCCCCTTAAGAAATCAGTGTTGATCCCTCGGAAATGTCTTTGGATTAAGAGATGCTGTATTTATTGCTGTTACCGAGCAAGAAAGTGATGAGAGGCCGTAGTGTTAAATCAGAATATGTGTGTGCGTTGCAAAATGGCATCTAACAGCAGAGTTTGTGTGTGTTTTATCTGGTCCTTCAACACATTCACATACAGTTACTGCTTCTTTCTGCTAGATGGCTTGGCCAGTCCATGATAGCCGCCTGCCAAGAGTTGGCCTCTATTACTTAGCATTTATAGCTAGGGTATAAACTCAGAGACATACAACCATATTGCATAACAAATCAAAAAAGAACAACAAAAACAGGCAGCCATTTTCTGTAATTCTCTTTTTGGCACTGTCTCTCTTTCCTGTTTCTATCAGCCTTTAAAAGGCTCTCAGAGTCACTGAGTAATCATGGTTCAGCTCTTTACCCATTAATACAGGAATCATATTGTTTTTAGGGAGAAACCTAAATGATTACTGTTGATATTACAAGATATTCTATACATTTATCATACACATCATATTAAAACTATCTTGTAAAGTTCACGTATCCAAAATTGGAGTGTGGGATTTGGATTTCACCACACACTCCTCTGGCCTGATGTTTACTTTCCTTGGCATGAGTGAAAGCTGAACTTTGAACCCGCCACGGTCTCCAGAGTGTTGGAGCGCTCATGGACTGATCGCAGGAGGCGTGGAAGTGAGATGTTTGAATTTCAGCACTGTGCGCTTAGCCAAAAGCACTTAATGTTATTTCTTTCCCTCTGTCACGGATTACAAGGAGACAAGTTTAAGAGTTATAATGTTCTCCTCTGTGACCTTACAAGACCAAGCAGAATCGTTTTAATGTGGCTGTTCATGTGAATTATATTATATTTCCCCTCCCCTCTAACACATAATAGCTGTTGTGGTTGGACAGACCTTGTCAGCATGACTGTAGGACCACGTCCTTAATGTCCCCTCACCTGAAAACACAGCAGCAGAAATCACCATAAAGTATAAATTAGCTCGACTATAATAATGAATGAGGGGCATAATGAGATGCTACAAATTGCCTTTCATTGTGTTCTCCCCTTTGGATCATTAGGTGCAGGCCCGCATGAAGCCGCAGATCAGGAAGTACATGTAACCGTTGGAATACCAGTCAAGCACATTTTAGGGCTCATTTGCGCAGCATGTGAGGAATGTAGCGCTAAGAGCTTGCAAGTCTGGTGATTAACGCCTGGCTCCATTTTATTCTTCATGAAAATGGATTACTTCAAAATAATCCCATTTATAGGATCATAAATATCTTGACTCTGAATTCATTCGGCTCGGAGACTTCAAATGTTTGTGGCAGGCAAATGTTGTTGTTGTTTTTTTTCACATCTGGAATAAGATGTTTTCAAAAGATGTGTGTGCATGCATGCACAGCACACACACACATACACAGAGGAACAATATGTTCATATTACTCAAACAATGGCCATTGTTTTAACGTTTGAATAGGAAACTTGGACATTGACTAAAGTAGCCAGGCCTTTTTAAGAAGGTGCAAATGGAAGCAGCAGCGGTGTGCGGCTCTGGCAAAGTACTCAGCCTCTCTCTAATGAGCCTGGGCCTAAACCCTTCCCTTAGACTGGGCTGGGTATCAGAGTTGACCCTTCAGTTCCTGGTCACATTTAATTACTACTATGACTCAGCGAGCTGGACAGCCAGCCAGCCAGCCAGCCAGCCAGTCAGTCACCTCTCCTGCCTGCCTGCCTGCCTGCTTGCCTGACTGACTGACTGGCTGGCTGGTCCAATCCGGAGCTGCAGCAGAATAGAGCAGGCTCTGACATTTTGAGAGATAGCAGCCGCATGGCAGTCTGGGGTTTACACCAACTGTCTTTCTTGGCCCCGGATAGTGGGGCCAGTAATATTCAGCACATTTCCTACACGGCTAATATCTTCTGGACAGTGTCAGAGCCAGTAAAAATACACTCATTTCCAGGCCTTGAAGCTGGTTTTCATCCAGGTCTCCTTGACAATTTATGGAAAAATATAAGAAAAGGAAGGAGAGGGGAGGCGGAGGGGGGCTTCATTTCTTGCAAGGGCTGATGTTATTTAACTGCCACAAAGAAAAACAGTAGCATGCAGCTCTAAGTGTAATAAATCATAAGATAGATTCTTACAGTGTAGAGAGCAAATAATAAAATGAACCGGTAACATAGCGCAAAAGAATATTTTCTCAAAAAAAAGAGACACTTTTATTTAAACATCCCAGTGTCACAAAGTTGCCTCTGCTGCTGCTTTACAGTCTATACAGAACACAACACCCTTGAATCAGTTTAAAGAACTCCCAAACATGACATTAAACAGCGTATACAGCAACTGACAGCCGTAGTGACTGAGTACTCCATTTACCACATTAGAACTCTACCGGAGGGCTAAATACAGATAGCAGATCTAATGATACAGGCTATTGTCTGACTGTAGATGTTGCCAAGTGCAACAGTGCACATATACATTTACAGTAGAAATACACACACATTCAAGTACACACATGAAATACAAGCAATATGTTGGCACCACAAATTCAACGGTTCTCACTGTGAGATGTTTGCTATTATTAATCCGCTGGATTGAACCAATGTGAACTTGTCTCAGCCCGTTTCCCAGCTCGCAGCCAAACTTGGCTTCACTTCAGACTGCTGCGGTCTGCATTCTTGTGGAAGGTTCTGGACGCGATGGTGGACAGTTTGAGTTGTACCAACAATACTCTGTATATTTTCCCCAAATCCACCGGTCATCAGAAAACACTTAGGATGAATCAGCGCAGTTGTTTTTGGACACGCTCGGCCATCCCACATGAAGAGGAAAGTGTTTCAGTGATCAATATCAACGTCTGCCTGTCAGCATGCGATAATCAATTTTGTCTACTGAAATATTAGTTTATGGAATCAGAGATATTCATTGGTGGTGTTCCTGTTAAGCGCCTCATGATGTTTTGACATCGGAACACTGTTAGAGGAAACCAATCTCTTGCCTGCCTCGGGTCAAGATGGATGTGTTGAGAGCCACAGCCCAGACCAGATTCCCCATGGTCCTTGTGCAACTGGGCCATTCTGGTCTCTCTGCTCCCCTCTTCCTGCCTTTCCCCTATCCCCTCCACTTCCCCTCCCAGGGACTATTCCACCTCGAGCTGCTGGAAATCCCCTTGTCTGTTGAAAGGCATCCTTCACTGGCACTCAGCAGCCATTTCAGACAGACATGTGATTCTGGCCCAGTACGCCAAGCATCTCAGTCTTTGCAGGCGCTGCTAAAACGACTACCGACTGGTTTAGGGGAAGGAAATATGTTTATGCTTTGAGAAGTCAGGGCATGTAAGCGTGGATTAGAGGGCGAGGGCTAAGCAGCATGTTTTCTGTCCAAACAACTGTCGTGTTTACCCGCCGAACAGCCGTATTGTTTTAGGGACCATAGACAATGCACTGTAACGTTACTACGGAGTAAGTGGTAAAAAAGCTAGGAAGCAATTAGACTGTATGTGAAATTTATGGCCAAATAAGTGACAGCTGGCTACCTTGCACAATGTTCCCATAGTCATTGCAGTTTATGGTATCGCTGGGTACAATTTAAATAATTAAGATAGTTTTTTTTCTTTCAAATATACAAAAAGATATTTAATTTGTAAAAGAAGTAATTTAGCTGTGCATCATTTTAATGAGGGACTAGCTTGAGTATAACTGTATTATATAATGCTATTTAAAATCCAGCCTCCCTCTTTTTTTATTAGGCTTGGTGTTATATGGCTCTAGATGCCTGTCTCCATCCTCCAGTCTCGGGTTTATGATTCTAGCTGTTGTAGCCAGAGGTATGTTTTGTCTCAGCATCTATCCCCTTTTTACTTTTTAACACTCCTTGTCAGAAAGGGGATATGTCATTTCCCTCTGTAAATCTGAGTGGAACGTTAGCTTCCCCCTGGAAACACATGTTTTACCTTTACAGACCTGATGAAGGTTATAGCCTCTCAGTCATCGTAATATTGCACTCTGTGACATTCAAGCACACGAGAATGCAATTTCACATGCACAAAGCTCTCATACGGGCTCTCTCTTTCTGTCTCTCTCTCTCTCACACACACACATACACACCCTCACGCATTCACACACAGCACTCTCGCAGCGCACACCAGCCCTCTGCTCGGCAAGAGTGATATCATGTGACAGTGCTACGGGCCTTAGATGGCGTCCCATAGTGAAACTGTGAAATGTTATTATTTAGTTCCTTGCCAGTGGTCTGTGACGCTATGAAGGACGGCAGGGCATACAGAGGGAGGGGGGGGGGCCTTGGGTTAAACACATGGCGATAAACAGTGCAAAGCTGCAGCTCAACACAGAGTCCAACTTAATTCAACTGGTGCACTGCATTTCAACTATGAACCAGATTTACATGTTTTTGCTCGTCTGCTTAAAGCTGCATTAAATTGCATTACACACTCGGTCAGATCTGATATACGTCCGACGAGTTTCTCTTTAGCTGAAAAATCATAAAACTATCAAGTTTTTGTTTTTTTCCCCCTAACTTGCTTTCCTCCCATTATCATTTTGCCACTGACCTCCGCGGTAATTGCTCGAATAATTTCCCATTAGCCACAAGTGTTTTCTGGAGTTCAATGGCCTTGACTAACTGTATCTCAAGGTGGAATTTCAGTTTGAGGACAGACTTCGGACAGATAATGTCTGTGGGAGAGCGCACTGACACAATTACTTTAACCATTAAGGTTGGTGTAGGCTTACACTAGACCACTGATTAAATTAATGCTTAGAAGAGGAGGGGCAGATGGCCTAACAGCCAATTACACCAACCCCCGAACCACTAGACTGCATTATCTAATGAGCACTTACTCACAAATTACACAACAAAGGAGGAGGTGACAGGAAGGCCCCCTAACTGTAAGAACTGTCAACCCACTCACCCCCGCAGCAGTTTGTGTAAAAACACAAGATTTTCTCCAACTTGTGATGGATTTCACATCCTGGCCATCACTCACAAGCATGATTGCTTCCTGTGGCGTGTGAAGCAACTTCTCCCTACCTTCTCCACTTCTTAAACACACACACCACATAGGGAATGTCTAATTGATAAAATATGGCTTCCATTAAACTTAATGGGTGCTCTTTTCAACCGCACACATGATGCGGAGTGGCAAAATGGCTTCACCTGTGCCCTGCTTCGCACAAACGCACAGCCCAGGGTCCGCCATAATGGAAGCAGGGCCCTAGTTACAGGAGACATTTTAAGTGCACAACTTAAAAGGTCTGTAACCAGATACAGTTCAAGGAAAACCTCAGTGCTGCTCCACATGAGGACAGAGACCTGCAGTTGTAAAAAGTACAATAACTTTTTATGTGAGCACTTCAACAGGACCTCTTGTTTCCTCATTTGTGTTTTGATTTGCGTGATAGCGATTAGATTCTTTGCATGACCATCATCAGAGTCCAGAGGAATGAAAGGTTTTATTTTACTCCAATCATATTTCCCACTGGTACTGTATGCCTTTATCTATTTATCAGTTTCCCTGTCGGTCTCTATTTAGCATACATTTAAATACACATTTGCATTTATATAATTTAATTTTGACTTGAATATAAACCTCTTTTGACTTTTAATCTTCCTGGTTGAAGCAGATTGACGCTGCTTGCCAACAGAGGGAGCAGACCACTGCATCTCTTGTTATAGTTGGCAGGACAGACAATAAGTGATCATTCAGCTAATGATGTGCAAACCAGCTCCGCTCCCTGTTAGTCTGCTAGCCTGACCTGGCTCGGGGCGCTGCAGCTGTGGACAGAAATTGTGCCAAAACACCCGTATTAAGGTTCGTCAATAAAAGGAATGGGTATTGAGGGTATAACAATGGCGTCAAATAAAAGAAGCACTTTAATTTGTGACTGTATCCCTCTTTTATTATAGTGCCTCTTAGTCTGTGCACAGGAAACTACAGAAAATACACAGGATTTAATACACAACCATTAAGTTAGTATCACCAGTATTAAGTCATCGCAACAGAAGGGAGTTCTGTGGAAGCAAGCAGTAAAATATGTTTTCCTTTATAGCTATTGGTTATGTTAATTAATATTTACGCAAGCCACAAGTGTAATTCTACCACACCAACTCTAATCTACCACATGCAGCTCGTGATTTATTTCACACAGCACCTCATAGATGTATGATGAATGGAGTTAATTTATTTCTAATCTGTAACAGATCTAGCAGGGGAGGAATAATGAAAAGTGATCATGCCGAACTAGCCTGGCCAACCACATCAGTTAACAACTGAGGTCGATAGCCTTTGTACCCCAGACAAATATATAAATATGTTGTTTGATTTGCGGTGCACAATGCAACTCCACCACATGTTCAATTGGAAAATTACAGTCGGCACATGATCACTTTTAAGATTTGGAAAAGTGATGTGAAAGTAAAATTGATAAGACGGGTAAGGGAAAAAAAATCAACAATCAATCATCATGTGCAGCTGCGGTGATGATAACTTCTCTGTGTCATTTGATTAATTCGGAGCATTAGAGATCTGGATGTGAAACTGTGACTGAAGTGTGTGTGAAATGTGTTGTGGCCCAGAGTCGTGTGTGTGTGTGTGCGTTTGTGTGTTTTTATCTATTACCCTACAGCACAATTAATGATTTTTTACCAACCACGAGACAGGGATTATACATCAGAGACCAGACAAACCACGATAACCACCTTATCTCATACACACCATACAGTTAATGTATTGTCAATAAATTGTATTGGCATATTTTTATTGATCTGCTGATGACACCACTGTCCAAATAACAAACAGACAAAAAAAAGTCCAGACATTGGCAATACTAGTCTACCACAAAGACTGTAGAGACACAAGAAGTTTCAGCTCATAAATGAGGACATCTACTGTGTGAAAAAGAAGCAAAAAGAGACTGTTTTCCCCTGCTTAGTGGTGCTCTCATTTTGTGGTGATGTATTCAGCACGGTGATGTGATTGCAAAATCCCATCTCGGTCTTCCCGACCCTATAAAAAGCGAGTATGACGGTGGCAATACTGATGCGTGGCTGTGTGGCCCTGAGCGCACCACCAGGTGAATGTCCCAGAAAAGCCAGAAAACACAATTTTTCTGGCTCCGAACTGGGGGATTCGGTGTCCTCTTTCTGAGAAGGGAAGAAAAAAAAAATCATTCTCGTCAATGGAATACCACTCATTCTCTTTTGGCTTGACAGAAAAAAGGATGAATCAGTTGGCAAAAAGAGCTGGAAAGAAAACATAATATACTACAATATTGACCTGCCTGCATGGGTGTCTTTTGAGAAATGACAACTTTATTTTACACTGTTTTAATCCATACTTTTGTTTGGAATGTTTTTTTTAAGGAGACACAGAAACTACTGAGTGACGGGGAAGAGACAGCGTGACAATACTGGGACTGAATCCACAACTAAAGCGGTGCTGTGTGACCTTGAGCTTAGCTGCTGGCACTGTGTATAGCATGGAGAAAGACAGAGACATCATAATTGCAATTAAAGAAAATAAAACATAGAATGTTCAGGAGAGAGACAGGGTTCAAATGGAAATGAAAAAAAAAAACAACGGAAAAAAACAACACACCTCAATTAATGGTGCTTAGCAGGGCTCTGAGAGAACTGGGCTGAAAGCAATTCAAGTGTTTAGAGCGAGCAGGAACTAGAGGGAAATCAAAGACATATTTAAGCGGCAGAACACCCATGTATGCTTTTATTGCCAGACCTAGATTTTTAGTAAGCTGGAGGGTGGTGTAATGCTTGGAGTAAAGCTTGATAGGAGCTCTGAAAACCTTTCCCAGTGACATGGAAAGTAGACTCTATCGTTACGAATATGCTCTAATAGGACCCATATTACTGCCATGGCAACAGGAGACACCAAATATAAAGTCACAAAACAATATGAGAGGAATATAATTGAGATCATGAGAAGGGAAAAAAAAAAGTTCCTGAGATGAAGTGTATCATCTGAAGTAAAAGACTAGTTTGTGGTCTGCAGTGGGAGAGAGTTTTCCCCCAAAGGAGCTTATTATCCACATATAGACACATCGCTTTCCTTCTGACTGACACAGAAGATTTGGGCGAGCTACAGAAGGTCATGCACACACATACAGACGCACACACACACACACGCACACATGTACTGTACACATGAAGACTGGTTTTAAAGCAGTCACACTATAGAGAATTTCCACCATGTTTGACCACCCTGCTAATCTAAGATGATGAAGTGTCAGTGGCTCTCTGCTGTTTGAAACGCACATATGTGCAAGTACAGTATGCATGTGTCTGTTTTTTTTTGGGTGCAGACATATACCGTCTGCGTGTGTGTATGTGAGTTTCTTAATCTATTTGAATCTTGCTTGTTTCCTCGCTGTAAAGATGTGCTGGCCAAGAGAGGTTGGTTTTGGGGTGTGTTTTTATTCTGTTTTGGAGATTTAGTGACAGGGTTTTAAACGGACCTCAAACTGCTTTTGTTGGATTCAGAGTTTTACTGCGTCTACGGGAACAGCTGTTTGAAAAGCATGACCTTAAGTCCAGCCTCCGGTGGCAAAGGGATCAACAACTACTTTCCCCTCTGTGTCGCTGGCCACTGTGGATTTGCTGTATTTGGGCTACTGTTGGATCCAATGCTGTTTTTCTTTTTTAGGGCTGCAACAACTAATCAATATGAAAAGCGTTGGCATTCCATTATCGATTTGTTGTGTCGCATGATTAATATGTCACTCACTATGTTGCGGAGCTGTTTGCTTCACGTTGATCAAAGCGTTACGAGCGTAGGGACGACGACTACGAGTAGTACCAGCACAAAGCAGAAATGACGCATGCAAAAGTGCCGTAAAACACCATAGAAGAAGAGTGGAGTGTGCCGGTAGAGTGCCCGCACTTTGAAAAATGACAGAGGCGGAGAAAACGTTTTTACCGGAATCTTGTGTGTGGGAGTATTTCATGCTACTTCACGCTAGAAGAAGCCTGAAGTGGCTAATCAGGAGGGCTGGGAAAATTCCCGGTCTGGCTTTTGGGCCGCAATGGCCGGTGTTCACTTTTTTTTTTCTTTGACATGGCACTGAGTTGAAACATCACCTATACGGCTACCGCTGTTCCATGGATCGCCTTCACTAGCAGCTCTTGGCGTTGTGGCATACAACATTATGTTATTTATACAACAGTTAGTTCCGAGTCGTTATGCGATCAGACAAGAGACATTCCGAGAGTGGTGATATTGAGTATAACAGCACTGGGACTTTTTATAGACATTATCACTCCACTGTACAGGCGTTATAACCATTCAGTAATGCAACATCAGTTGGGCAGTAGTAAGCCATGCTCCCCATACAGGAGCTGCCTCATCTCTCTGCTGCCTACTACAGTTATAAACAGACCTGAAAATTAGAACCCGAACCTGATGTGGTCCATCTAATTAGAGAGAATTCTTAATTAAAAATGCTCTTTTTAAAAATCTAAAACCTAAAACCTAACCCTAACCCTTAAAACCGTTGCGGCCCTATTTTTTATTTATTTATTCATATGTGGTACAGAATTAGACTCGCATAGGGTTCTCTCTGGAATCACGTTAGTGATGTATTGCAAGTAAACAAAAAATATAATTTGAAGAAGACCTTAACCAGACCATGACCAAGAAATTCGCCATGCTAAATTACCCTGCACATGTGAATGTCACCCTATCATTGCTTCCACCATCCTGAACTGAGATCTCCCCACGGTGGAGCAAGCATGTGTAGGAAATTGAAGAACATCTTTATTCCCATTAAATCACAATCAGCTTTCACATCAGCATGTAATCATCATCTAAGGCAAAGAAAATCTGTGTTGTGTGTGAAATCTGATCTTGCCAGCTCATTTTGACGCTGTTCTATACAAGTGAGCAGGATTAATGTGATCTAGTGGTGGTTGTTATTTCCTCTGTACCTACATTGCTGTATTGTGTGCGCTGTGCACTCTATGTCCTGTGCATACACGAGGCTGCAGAATAGCAATTAATCTCAATGTCTGAATCCAAACACTCCAGCCTGGTTACAGTTTGGTTCAATAAACTGTATGATATTTTGGCCGGCAGGTGTAGGGGAAGGTTAAGGTTCACAACCGTTGTTTAGCGCTATACATAATTAAGCTAAGTTCCCTTGTTCTTGGTGTTTTTCCATTCTCCTTGTCTTCATGTGGATTTTTTTTTTTCCCGAGGCACTGGATTGACAATTTGTACACAGCACTTTGCAGCCTTCAGCCCAGTGCAGTGCTTGATCTGCTCCATGCCACTTGTGAACCTCAGTAAGCGGATATAGAGAACGGATGAATGAACAATTAATTTTCTCTGCACTACCCTGATTAACAAGCTTCTTTAGTGAATACAATTTGGGGATGTATTATTGGCTTTTTTGTTGTTGCTTAAAAGAAACCTTCACTGCATCCTGTTTTTTTTTTTGTTTTTTTTTGTCTTTAGCTGTCTCCGGTCTGTTCAGTTTAGTTGTGCCATCAATCTCCATCAGGAGAGCTTCTGTACTTGTATCACTGGAGATACTGCATACTTAATGGACATTATTTTAAGACTAGGGGTTACATTGCTCTAAGTGGCCAAGATAGAAATAAATGAACTGAAAACACCATTATCTAAGAAGAAGAGATTAAAATGCCTATTGGCTGTTGGACCTAAAATAAAGCAGGAAAAAACACACACTTTATGTGACTTTATTCCTTTCCGTATGCATTTAGTAATGGTGCACATAAACTGATTATTTCTCTGTAATCCTTTCAGGATTAGGGCTCTTTTAAGACACGACTGTTTATGGTTATACCCCACGCAGGCAGCTCTGCCTGGCTCAGCCTAGAACATGTGTTTAAACACTTCATTGTGAGTTTCCATGGTCGCTCCGGCTTCCAAGATGAACTGCGATTCTGGCTTTTTTCTTTTCCTTTTCCTTTTTTTTTAATGTCCCCCAATAAAAATTCACAGTAGTCCATTTATCTCATATGCTTGTGTGTGTGTGCCACAGCGCTTTGGTGGAATCTTTTCAGTCCTTCCCCAGGTGACCCAGAATTTTCTGCATGTACACCGAGGGAAAGAACGCCTGCGCCCCAGTGTAAGGGGCCACACACACACACACACACACAGGCCATTCTCTCCTTTTATTTATCTATCTATTCATTACAGTCTTCTTGTGCCCACGTTCCCTGAATCACCATATTCATGTTTATTGATTTGGCAATATTAACATGATGTCTGTAATAGAAAAGTCAAAGCGCTCTAATAAAACCAGTCCGGTGATGTAAGTCTGATCAATACTGTCGAGACAGTAGGATCACAGACAACCCTAAAAAACTAACCAGTTTTAGTGGTGTTTTGGGAGAAATAACATTTAAGAGCACTTGTATATTATTATTACGTTTTGTCATCAAATTATTTTGCATCCACTGAATAAATGTTTTAGAAACATGCAGGCATATATTTGCCATTTGAATTCTCTCCCCCTCACACAGTCACAGCTTTGCCACAGTGACAGAATATATAAATATATCACAAATATATATTTTTTCCTGTTGTCACATCTGAGATAAATAATAGGGTAAATGAGCATCGTTGTGCAGAGGTGAAATAAGGAAAAATCAATAAGACTAATATAATTCAGGGAGCGAGTATTATTTAGAGGAAGACATGAATATAAGTCATCCACCCTCAGGGACCAAAGCCAGATGATATCATTGAGAGCCGGCTGACGTCAAACATCAGCTACAAAAATATAAATGCAGGATAAGTAGCATGAGCTGCAACTGAATTCATTTGTATTATGAGTGTATTTCTGTTTACACGCCGCAAATCAGGGAGTGAACTTGCTGACATATAATTTAATTATCTTTTTTTTAAAATCCGATTTGCCTGATGACTATCATTATTTTCATTACACCTGCTGTAGCAGAACCACCTGCTGCTGACTAAATGTACTTCCTGAAATGTTGCCTTTAGAATCACAGAGCTAAACCTTAGCTTGGTCAAGTTGACCAAAGCCCAATCTGTGATGTTTTAGTCCCTTACATAATCCACAGTAGCGGCGCTCAGCAGAACACACAAGCTCATACAATGACAATAAGCTTGTTCAATTTCAGTGAACATGGAGGGTCATACTGACTCAATTTAACTACAAGGCTATGTGGTGGCCAGTCTGAGGGGGCAGGAACACAGAAAAGTGGTTATTGGATTGTTTGCCATCTGGTTTCGGTGATAGATGTGACTGAAAAATGATTGTGTGTAAAGCAGGCCTTGACATTTGGTGCCACGATTTTGATTAATACTTCTTTTCTCATATTACCACTTCATAATTCAGGTTAGGACAGAGAGTGATGTGGAAAAAAACAAAAAACTGTTACTTCTCCTACGGTATGGTTCCGAAAAACTGATGATACACTATACACAGCCCTGTGCAGCTGTTGTCTAGTGATATGAAGTCTGTAATGAATGCCGCGGGGCAAAAAGGAAAAGTCTGTTGCTCACTTGTAGCACAGTTTCTGTTCCTACTTAGTCATTCACTCATCTGTCCTTCATACCGAGACCACCACCTGAATTTTGCTCCATATAGCACTTTATTTTACAAATCTGTCATTTCCTAAGAATTCGTCTGGGAAGTCACTATTTAATTTGTAAACTTCCAATTAATTAATTCCGTTTAATTTCAAGTTTATGCTATGCACTCCCTTTTTTTTCTGGTGCATAGCAGGTCAGCTGAATATAAGTGTGTGGAATTTGTCTACAGGCAAGCATACGATTCCACATATGTGAAGAATAAAGTTTCCACAAATAAATGGGCTTTAATGGAGCAATTATTCCGGAAATTCTGGAAATCAACATCTGCTCATAAACTCAACATAACCGACTAAATTCTAACTTCCTTTTTCCTCTTCTTATCAAAGTTCATTGTTGTGTTTCATTTTAATAGGTTTTACACACATTGGCCTGAGGAAGGTGCTATAATAATTGTTGATACAATTGTGCATACTGTTGTGGCCCACTGGGTTCATTTTTTTTTAACCTTTTTTCCCTGCATACAGTCTTTCATTGTTTCAGTAAGGATACTATTAAATAGTTTTTGTCTTTCAAGGTGCAAGTTTCTGGGAATATACGGATTTATCCTTGAAATATCGGTTTGTCTGATCCCTGCATATACGTACTGCACCCTCAGATCCTGGCATGGGTTTGTGGTTTTAGCCTCACATTACCACACTTCACTGTACATTTATCTGGAATTAGAAGCTAAGCCTACCTAAGAGGTGCCCACCCGCCTGCTTAAAGCGTATCACGCTGCACACCTTTGCTCTGTCATCATCCACCTACCTACCAAAACCCACAACCAGCCCTAGACATTCCTAACCACTCACTCAAAAGCTTAAACATGGACTAGCTTCCAGTGCTCCAAATCTAATACACATACAGTACGCACACAAACGTGCACACACACTTCACTCAACAGCTACATTCCGGGTTACCTAATTTAATTTTCTGCATCTAGTGGGTTGGGTCTCCTTTGTCCTTGACCCCGTTGCTGCTGGTCATTACCCCCCCTCACCAGGGGGCCAGCCTGTCTGGCATATTTATAACTGGGCAGTACAGGGACAACAACACTCACACCAAGTGCTAAATAAACACAAATTCCAAAGCTGCCAATCATCGCTCCATTTTCAGTAATTACACCAAATCAACACATAGAAGCAGCCACTCTAATGGAGGAGGAGTGCTGGAGGTTAAACAGGATAAAATGCAGTTACAGATGAAAAGAGAGGTTTGTTATGTTGACACATCCAGACATATCAACTCATCATATGCTGATTTTACCCAGATGAGTCATGTCTTAAAATGAAGGGCTAAAAGCTTATGTGTCTTTACATGACATGAGCCCCCTCCCCTCCTCGCAAAACAGCATACATAACCATAAGAGCGAGTATGGAAAATACACAACACCGTGTAAATGCGTTGTTATTATTTTTATGCCGCTAACCAGGTCAGTCCAAGTTGTTCAGGCTCATGTGCTCTTGTTGATGTGATCATGTTACATCAAGACTGTGAGACATCGACATGACTAATCCTCCCACACCCCATCCCAAACTTTTGTATCTGACCATAAGGTTATAGCCATGACAGGTAGTGAAGTGCGTAGCATTTGCTCACACAGTGTATGCAAACTCCCTGTCATATCTTGCTGCCCACACACCAAGCTGGGCCTACTGCACCTGTCAGATAACATCTGTTCTTCTGTCCTCTGTCTTTCTGTGCTCTCTCTCACTCCCTCCCTCTCCCTCTCTCTCACACATACACTTAACGCTCCTTACATTATATATCTGGATTCAGTTTTCAACGCTGGTACTGTACAAGTTCAAGGAAAGTGTATAACTTTCACACTGTTTGATACACCAACGTACGAAACACGATCCAGGCTATTAAAATATTTGTGATACTGAAAAGCTGTTTGCTTTTCCCTGTACACACACCACTCGACATGAGTAGGGCTTTCAGTAAACTAAATAATGCAGCGTGATGTGATATGATAATTGCTCTGCTTCAACAACCTGCGTGGAGGCTTCAAGAGCGTCCAGACGTAAAACGCTGATAATTAAATCCCCACAACAGCAGGACAGGACCCCATGAAAACAACAGTTCCTTTACAAGAGATTTAGCTGAAATTGCTCTCATTTCATGCAGCATATGGATCTATATCATTTTACTTATTAGGCAGGCCTAGTACTTTTGTTTATCACACGTAATTATGTCATATATTTTATTAAAGTTGATCTAAAGGACCATTTTAGTGATACTTAAAGACCCTTGAACTTTTGTGAAGTCTCTGTGGTACCAGAAGGATGTGAGTACTCCAGCCTTTCTTGCCTTTGGTTTCATCAGCTTTGGCTTCACAGAGAGGAGAAAGATTTTCAACAGTCTATGAGAAATAAGCAGAAATACATTCAAATGGCTGAAAATATTGCAAGTGTGCTTCATCTATCCTGCACAACATTTAAACAGCCCAGTAGGGGGAATAAAAGAAGCTTTTATACCACATGCATCCACTGCATGACTCCACAACTTCTCTTTCACTGATATTCTGTGATTGCCTGACTCTCGCCAGATCCTTGTAGTTCCGCAAAGCTCCACCAGAGGCGCTACGCTGAGCTCCACACAAGGGTCTGGGACTGCTACATACTGTAGGTGATGTATTTCAGAAGGCGGGGCCTTGTAAAAAAAATCCTTGTATGTGATTGGATAAACCACTTCTCCGTTATCGTTTCTTCCTCCCAGCTGCATGCCCCAATAATCCAGCCTCTTGGATCTGATCCTCTACCAAAGCTATCAGCGGCGAGACGATTATAACGATTAGGTTCTGAACCTGTCCCATTTCCTTCACCATCAGTGGAGCGGTTTGGTAAATCAAGCTCTTGCCAAACCCAGTCGGAAGAAGAGCGAAAACATCCTTGCCACCAATAAATGCCTTCAAAACCGTTCTCTGTTCATCTTTCAAAGAATTAATATTCGATAGATTCGACAAAACAGTTGAAATAGCAGAATCAATGCCAACGCACGACTCCTCGCTGCGAGCCGCCATTGTTGTTTGAATCGAACAGTCGCTTCGGCGCTATGTCACATCTATGAAAGTCCCGCCCGGCGATCCTGATTGGTTCATTTTTCTGTGCTCCCTTGAAGGAGTTTGCATTGCCCTCGATGCCAGACCCTTGTGTGGAGCTCAGCGTAGCGCCTCTGGTGGAGCTTTGCGGAACTACAAGGATCTGATACCAGTGGCTAGAAAAGGACAGTGTATTCAGTTCAGCATCCATTTCCAATAGACATTTCTTTTATATTTATACTTAAAAGGTGATCACATGAATAACCTGTCTGCTCATATGCAAAAAGTATGACCTAGTGCGTGTGACAGCTCATGCCCCTTTACTTGAATGTTGACCTTATCACCCCTGACATTTAGGACTGGCCCAGAGGAGGGGTAATACAGTAGCGCTTAGCAACCAGACTAAAAAAGTCAGGGGTCAGCAGCACTGGTGCCAGTCATGTTAAGGATCTAACTTCAATGAAGACATGCAGTTGTGAGGATACATTTAGTTGTGACACCATTTGGCATTATCTGTCTGATAAATTATCTTTTAATGAAAATGAGAGACTAATATTAGAAAATTCACCACCAGCAGCTATCCAGTGTGAGTGTGTGGGGAAAGAGAGAATATGCACGTGTGTGTATAAGTCTGTGTGTGTAGGTGAGAGGGAGTGAGCGAGGACAGCAGGGAGGCAACGCAGAGAGGCGGACCTTAGAGGGGTCGTTTGCATGATGTTTGGAAATATCGCCATAGCCTCGGGCATCTGCTAAGAATACTGAGCTCAGAACGAACTGAGTTATTTCCCTTACTGTGTTCATTCTGCCAAGTCAAGATAAATAAATTCACTTCCATGGTGCATTAAAACAACCATATCAAGTAGTGCTCTCACAATTAGCTTTCCCTTTCCCCTTAATTAATGATATTCAGTAACACTTCAGAATAATGACATTTAATAAGATCCAGTAGTGAAGAATATGATTCCTAATGCATAATTTGGACAGAATTACCATAATATTCATTTAGGTCTTTATAATAGGCCTGCATTCCCTTCTGTGGGGACTTATGTAAATATAGCATTTTTAGGCCCGAGCGGCGAGTAGCACTCGCCCGGCGAAGGCCCTATTGTAATTCGTTTATGGCCCCAACGTGCATATGGCCCCACAGTGCAAGTGACCCCAAAGTAATCAAGTAGTGAAGTGATCATGTGATGGACAGACCCCGGGGGAAAAATTGCTATATTGAAATTGAAATGTTTTTTATTATTATTCTTGCGCTTTTGAAATGCCATTTTGACCCCTTTCCCAAATGCGAAAACGCTTCTACTTTTGCCCGGGCGTCCGGCCGGATCCGAAATTCGATATTTTGTGCTGCTCGCCCATGTCCGATGCGTAATGGCGAAATAGCGCCCCCTACAAAGTTGAAAAAGTCCCATAGGGATTTTCGCTTACTTTGGCGTAGACCGACAAAATTCGGTACACATATGTATCTCACCCAGATACACAAAAAAGCCTCTTAGCGTCGTTGTGAAATGTCGACAGGAAGTCGGCCATTTTGAATTGGTCGTTTTTGGCGGGAAATTAACTCGTCAGAAACGGTTCGCCCGACACGCTTTAAATTTGATAGACGACATCTTCAGACCTTGCTGAGTTCAGCTTGTGCTCCGTAGGTCGATACGTCAAAGGGCGTGGCTGGTAGGCGGGGCCAAACTTAGGCTCGATCGCCACCCACATTCGGTTGGCTGTCACGCACACATGCTTTAGCCTATCAACTTCTAACTTGTAGGAAATTATGGCGGTGAGTCACTGATTCGCACGATGTATCAATATCCCACTTTACTCAAAGCGCCCCCCAGTGGTAACAGGAAGTGACCATTTTTTACATTAAAATCTTTAACTCCTCCCACAAATTTCGCCCGAACGACTTCAAATTGGTTACAGATCATCAAGATGCCATGTTGATCCAACGTTGTGCTCCATAGATCTCTACGTCAAAGGGCGTGGCTTGTGGCCTCGCCAATTTTTGGCGACTTCACGCTTCTTCGCCATTTCACCATCGAACAGCTCTAACACCCACATACTTCATCCTATCAGCTTCAAACTTGCTGAAGATGATGATGGCTCCACCCTGAACGCAGTGATGTATGGCACACCCACTTTACTCAATGCGCCCCCCCGTGGTAACAGGAAGTGACCTGATTTACACTTACATTGTCCGATCGAATTCTAATTTTACCTGTTTGATGAGGCTCCACCCCTGAACACACCTGTCCACATCTGGGTTGACACAAAAGCACCCCCTGGTGGTAACAGGAAGTGACCATTTTACATTTACATTGTCCGATTTACTTCAAACTTTACATGTTTGATCCCCGTCAGCCCCTGAACGCCCCTACCCACATTTGGCTTCGTAGCGCCACCTGGTGGAGGACACCATGCATTGCATTTTCCCGCTCCCGCAGCGCTTTTTCGCCCTTCTCGCTTCGCACCACGGCCCCCGTGCGCCTCAGGGCCCCGCGGTCGCATGGGTCGAGCGAGGGCCGACAACGCCGCTTGCGGCTTTAATTTCTAATTGTGTTTAAATTATGAGGGGGTTATGTAAGAACTTAAATATGTATATGTATTTTGCACTGCCATACTGGATTGTTAATTATTTGTTTATCCAATGCGCTGTACGTATGTTAAGCGTGAAATATTTCTGTCTATAAAGTGCCCATTAGTCAACTTAATTGCTAATCCAATTGCTTAATTTCATTTAGAAGCATTGTGTAAAACTTTCACCAGCCAACCATTTTGTTGTCAGGTCAAATGACAAAGATAGGGATGAACTCTTGATTTATGTTGCTTGTTTTTCTGTGTATGCAGCCTTTTCTTTTATGTGTTATGAAGTTTATTTCCTGCGAAGGGAGCGCATCAGCCTCGTACTCGCCGTGTCTGTAAAACCTGAATTTGTACTTGTAAGGTTAGTTGAGCAAATGTGCAATTTCTATTGATATCCATGTCCATTGAGATTCTCCGTCGTATAAAATGAGATTTCTATCATAAAGCAGGTCTAGGTTCTGTAATACTGTGAGAATATCAAAGCCGCATTCCACTGAGAAATGTGAAAGACCTGTATTCAGAAACCATGCCTTAAAACAAGCTGTCAGGATTCCTATAACTTTGTGAGGTCACAAAGAAACCTGTCAGTGCTTTTTGCAATATCCCAAGACAAGTTTATCCACACCCATCCAACTTTATGTTTGGTTTCTCTGACTATTTACCCCAAATCCTTTATATTTCTATTGCGTCAACTTGTAGCCAGAGCTACAGAGAGAACCATGTTAGACGAGAAGCAAAAATACGTTAAGATTTAGCTTAAGCTTATTTAATAATTAGAAAATGTCCTCACACAAATTTGGAAACTGCCACCAGGTTCTGCTGCTGATGGTGTAATCTCTGTCAACAAGGGAATCGAACCCTTGACTTCACAGCCATTAAATTCCTATCAATTCAATGTTACGTAAATGGACCAGTATCTGTGCATTTACCCTACTATGGTGCACATCTGCCGATATGGTTCTGCCAAAATATTTTTGGGAAAGTGACAGTATTTAGGAATCTTAACGATTAATAATAGTGGCGTTTAATTGTGAAAACAAGTAATTGTGACATCCCTTATTCAGACTGACCAGTTCAAGGTCCATCCATGCATGCAGTGACCAAGCCTATGAATGCTCATTAGTCTAAATCTTTATCAGTTATTTAAACAAGTCAAGATTGCCAGCCTTTGGTTAAAATACAGCACTATCAATTGATACGTACCAGTGAATGCAGGTTACTTAAGATGCAGACCACAATGTTGTGTATATTCACACAGGCAATCATAATGTAGCTGTCAGGTTCTCTATCATCTTGATGTCTTGTTTCCAACTGAACCTAGATTAATGAAAAGCTGGAACACTAAATCACGCTGTGCTAATCTGCTAATCTGATCTCAGACATACTGTGTTCTCATTTGAAATACAATATGATGCTATCAACAGCAGGCGTGATAATCCACCTGAAGACACATTTGCAGAGATGGAGGCTTCATGGAAAGGGTGAGAGAGTGACGTGATCTACAGTCAGAGGAGGAAAGTCTTGAATTAAGAATCAGATTAAAGTTGTGGCGAGCTTCATGAATAATGCAGCCAACGTTTATTCCTTAGCAAGTCAACTGTAAAACATAGTCTTCTCGCCAAGTCTCCCTGCTCTCAGTACTATACTCTCTACATTTCATCCACACCAGTAATGATGGATGGCATTTTAAAGTAAACTAATTAAACCTGAAAAGGAAAATGGATTGTGACTATATTTCATCCCATCAACATCATAATGGCCTAAGTGTCAGACTATTTCTTGCCATCAAAAAATTAAAAGCATAAATCAAAGGTTATAGAGCCAAAAAAAAGGAGACTGGGTTTGAAAGTTATTGTTTTAACAGGATGACAAAATCATTAGAATCTAATTTATGACCCCGGGGCAAAGACTTTCTATGATCTAGTGTTGGCATGTCAGTGTAATATCCCTGTCATCGCTTTTGCCTCATTCATTCAATGGGCACAGGCAGGAGAAATCCTCATTTCAATGGCACACTGAGTGAAATGAACTGCCCGGGAGATGTCCATCCTTCACTCTCCTCTGGGAAAAAACTGTTTTGAAATTGGTCACATATCACTCCTTTGTTGATGGAATGTAATTCTGACTCTAATTTCTAACATTGTTGGTGATAATTAAATTCTGCAACTGTAAAAATAAACACCACCAAACTTCAACACCAGCAAATGGTAGCAACTCTGATCAACACTTTAAATGGATGTTATTGAAAAATTCAACACTTTATTATAATGGAAAATTTGCCAAGAAAAAAAAAAGGTTTCCAACCATTTCATAGAGTCATTTGTTTGATTATAAGCAAGTGTTTGTGTGTTGATTTGTTCATACTCCAACCAGTGGTTTCACGGTGTAACTTTTTTTTCTCCCCTTTCACAGCTCCCTGTGAAAATTAGCTGTCACTTCAAATGAGGATATCTTCATTTCACCATGTGTGAATACTTAGCGTAACACATCAGACATGGTGTGAAACACTATGTGAAAACCTGCTGTTTTCATAGTTCTTGGTAGCATCCCACTGCCTACACGCAGCAGAGGAGATATCTATCATCTATCCAGTTCACATTTCACTGAATGAATTACTGTTGTTTTCCTTTTCAGTCAAGATTTTTTCAAAATGAGAATACAATATAAGACTTAAAAGCTTGAGATGTGTCCAACCTTACACCTTGCGCCGCCACTGCTTTCTGCCTCTTACCTGCCTTGAAGTTGATATTTTGTAGTGGCATCACATCTTCCAGTAATCCTCCTCTGGATTGGCTACAGACCCTCATCTCTCAGCCCTGAAGGTCAACATGTGAGAGGCATCAGTAAAAGAAAATGACCCCACGTGAAACACATTGCAGTTACCTCCACCTGAGGGGAGGGGAAACTATCTTGGATGAGGGACAGAGAGATAGAGAGAAAGAGAGAGAGGGAAAGAAGCCTTGGTCAAAGCGAAACATCTCAATAACCCATAAATCATTTCCCTAAATATTTTTTACAACAGAGGTGTTTCAGTTGGATGATGCTTTTGAGTATTTAGAGGCTCAGATTCCCTCAAGGAAGGAAAGCGCAATCTGCAACTCAGTCACATATTCTGAAACATCAAGATCTGTGAGTTGTTTCTGTTTTCTTCAAGGTGCTGACTCTGGAAATATAATGAAAGTAACTAAGAAGGTTTATTTTGATCAAACACAGCTGAGTGGAAAGAGACTGTATCAGATTTGACAGCGAAGATGTATTTGAAATAAATGTTTGGTGCTTTTCTGATGAATCTTGTGTCAAACTGCAGGTACATGCTGATGGCTTTGATTAAGAATATTTTCTTTTCTTTCTCTATCTAATGTTTTCCATTTTATTTTCACTTTCTCTCTCTGTAATTATTTCTACCCTTCTTTTTCTGAACTTGTTCTTGCAACATGTCAAAGCTGTCATAAATCATAAATCCTGACCTTGAATTCAATTCCAACTTTCTACCCTAGTAACACTGTGACATTCCACACTGTGACTAAGACTCTGAAATTTATTCAGCTTATCAGTTATTTCTGGCACAAGCAGCCACCCCCCAACTCCCTCTCAATAAATATGGGGTTGACTAAGTTGATATGCCTCGGAGGCATTTTAAATATTCCCCCAAAAAATATCTATTCATAAAGCGGGGCAACGTAATTGGGTGATTTATGACCTTTTCACACCACTGGAGCGATTAACTGAAGACATCATTCAGAGCTGTCAATCAAACTGATTGTTCGCATGGAAACGAAACACCATGCAGCCAATAAGGCAGCCGGCTGACTTGAGAACGATGTGATGTCTTCAAAAGCCTTTCACTAAAGTGGCCTTTTCAAGAGTGTCACTCGCGTTGTTATTACGTTGTAAGATGAAACTTCTCCTCTCCGACTGCTGCACTGGCAGAGAGGAAATTAGGATCAAAGGCGCAGGTAAACCTGTGCACATGCATACATTCATGTTACCACCTCAACGGTGACATGGTTTCGGCTGAACACTATCACATCCCTATGCCCTCCTCTCTGCTGGTCACAGACCTTGACTATGCTCATAGCTTAATAGCACATCTGGGACACATCTTCACATAAAGCTATCATTACCCCAGATTTAATGATCAGGCGCTGTGATTTGTCTTTATTGGTCTTCACAGACCTATACACACACATGCTCATACACATACACATACACACACACACCTGCATCTTCTCAGCCTTCCTTTTGGTAATATCACCACGAAGAACAACTTGACACTAATTGGCTCATCATGTCAAGTGTGTTCATGCATAAAGCATTTCTTCTTCTGATGCTTTAAAAAAAAAAGCACCAGCTTTGGAAAAGGATGAGATTGGAAAGGATTGCATCCTGGAAGAGATTTCATGTCTTTTGCGTCAACACGTTTTATTCCAGTCCCACAGAGCGATGTCTACTTAATCTTCACTGTGACCCACAGTGTTGCTGAAAAAGCCTTTAATACCGACCAAGACATACTCGCGGCACAGCGATTCAAGAATCTGAGTTTCTTTATTTTCTTTATCGAATCCAACTGTTTACATATCCTTCCCATTTAAAGAGCAACATTCATATTCTGTCAAGTCAAATTTGACTGATCTTCATAACATCACTACGATCCAATTGGCTTATCAGGGGTATTCCCACCCCCTTTGGTCCTCAGGGCTTGCTGGCTCTCAGTCTAATTACCAGAGATAATGGAGGGTGAAGCTAAATGGCGCTGATGGGGTCCAGCAGAAGGTTATTAGGTGTCCTCATTAGTGCCCGAGTGAAGTGAAAGGAGGTTTAAGGTCTTATTCTGATCCTGATGGATGGTGTAGCTCTCAGTCTGTCTTTAGACGGTGTGATTCCACAGTGTAGACAGAGGCACAGATAGAGGGAAACATAAAGAGGCGAGAGAGTGTGTATGTGTGTGGTAATGGCATCCAATTTGGCACATGATGAGGCATGATCCTGCTTGACTATCAGAGGAGTATGTTCATTTTCTCTATCAGTTACAGTGTTTAGCGATAAATGATGGCAGTTCATTTAAGTTGCACTGGAAGAACTTTGTAAATTACTTAAGGAATGGGGAAAAACAGAAGCACAATCATCAAAGCAATGTATTTCCATTTTATTGTATTACTCATAGTTGCTCAGACACGTGTATATACAAATACAGATAATTTTTTGTCAAATTTTTTTTTAATTGTTTATATACTGTAAAAGAGCAGGTTGGAAATAGTCCCCACTGATGTCAAAGTGGGAGCGGGGTTCAAAGGTGAGGGAAGAAGGACAGCAGGTGGTGTGGTGGAGGATATACAAGCACAATAAGAATGGGACAGGAGAGATGCACAAAATGAACAAGTGGCTCATCAGAAAAGAGGGGAAGCTGACGAAGAGAGAAGCTTTGCCCTGGATGTACAGAACCTGGATCGATGATAGGCCTTATACCGCTCACAATCCCGTTTAGGATCTGGCGGGGAGAGGAGGGGGGAGCGGGAGCAGGAGGAGAGGGGGGTGCACTAATCCTTGAACTGTACCCAGGACCAATGTATACCATAGGGACAAATGATTCAGGGTTGTTAAAAAGGGAGAGAAAGTGAAGGGCCCTGTTGTAGTCTCTTCGACGCCAGCAGCCATTCCATGTAAAAGCACAATGGCAGAAAGCGTCTTGTACACAGACGGCGCTGCCAGGGCAGAGGCTGAAGGGCTAAGGCATGGGAAACACTCTTCTTTGCCAAAGAGGGTTGCCGCTTCCCATTCACTGCGGCAACAGCAAATGAGACACGCACACACACAAACTCAAAGGTCTCACACTTTTCTTTTTTTTTTGTTTTTTTTTCCACACTGAAAAACGTCCACACATTGATGTATACACTCCCAAACGCCTCCTCTTGGGAGAGCGGATGAGAGAGGATGAATAGTCAGAGGAGACAGACTGCAACTACATGGGATGAATTCAGTAGATGAGGACAGAAAGAGTCATTCATAGATAACGAAAAACTCAAAGTTGTTTTTGAACTACAAAAATGACCCGCCCTCCCCACCCACTGTGACTTCACAACAATGGTTTGTGTTATGTACATTTTGTCATCTGTAACTACAACAGCTTAATGACATCACTCAGATGGGGGGGGGGGGGATGCAAAAAACACACAGCATGACAGTGATCAGAAAATTCTAGTACATCTTAAAGAAAAAGAAAATAAGAGCAAAAGAAAACAATCTTTTTAAACTTTTTTTCCGACTTTTTTTGGCTTTTTTTTTCTCTTTTTTTCCTCTTTTTTTTTAAACATGTCATCAAGTTCATGCGCATGCCACATAATGAAACTGGCGAGATCCTTCCATTAAAAAGCCAACAGTCCACTCATGGCAGAGCTTTTAGCTGACCAAACATGCTTTCAAACATTGAAGGCAAAAAAAAAAAACAAAAAAAAAAAACAGTACAAAGAGGCCGTCCATTAAGTCCCAAGTGTTTCTTTTCAAGGCAGGATCCTTATGTGAAGAGATGGTGAGGGTTGGTGACTGGTTTTGGAAACATGTAACAGGTGAGCCACTTGTTGGCTAATGTCCAGCCTTCGGTACACTGGTACGTGTACAATTCCCACAGGTTTCCCCTTCGTATAAGCTCAAAGTTTCATTAGGCATTGAGGATAAAAGCACACAATGCATTTTTTGAGGACAGTACACACTCCGCAAAACCCAGAGATAATACCGTATTCATTTTTTAGAAAAGACATAAGAACCAAATTAATACTTTAATATCAAACACTATTTACATCAAGAAGTTTTCCTAATAATAATAGTCATAATCATCATCATCATAACAATAATAATAATTATACAGTTTTAACAATGATGTATCTCTTTTTTTCTTTTGTCCTCCAGAAAGGTACAAAACAGATACTAACCTAACACTACATGTTTTATGGTTGACTACCTCAGGATACACAGTATCCAGTTTATAAGTTGATCCTCATTTCCCAAGTTAAGGTGTGTACAGAATAAACCATGGTAATAATAGCAATAATGACAAATAGTAGTATTGGTAACTATAAGAGAGTACAATTGAAGCTGGTTTCTGATAAAAGTCTAGTGTTAATCTGCTGACAAGCGTCCATTTTGAATCTTACTGTATGCGGTCTCATTCCCTGTGGTGTTAGCCTGAAAATTAGTACCTCATTAAATGGCCTTGTCTCCTATTACCTCCCATAGCTGAGCTGCTATTCCACTGTAATAGCATTGTTACCGTAGCACAAAAAACAAATGGCAAAAGGCAAAGGCAGTCTTTTTGAGGGGGGAACAAAAGAAAAAACAGGCAGCCACAAAAATGAAAACAAAGCAAAATCAAAACAGTACATGCCTTTTAAGACTGAATGGTACTGAACAGTGTGTTTGTCATTGAATCAGGTGGTGGTGTTTTTTTCTGGAGTAGTGCTGCATGGATTTTTTTTTTTTTTTTACTTGTTTTGTTTTTGTTAGGCACTCTAGTCACACTACCTTGGGCTACCTCCATGTCTTTCTCTGTGTGTGCGTCTCTCTGTTTAATTCTTTCCGTCTCCTTCACTCACCAGTTCTCTCAAACTGCAAGGTCATTGGTGCTTTAAAACCCCCCGTGGTGGAAATCTACACCCACCTCCCGAGACCCCCCAGGCCTTCCACCATCTATTTTTAATACCAGAAATAACTCCCCTTGCCACAACATGGGGTCCACATGCCTGTCATTTTGAACCTCATTAAAGAGTCACTTAAACCAGTAACACTAGGAGCTGAGGGTGGACATGCGATTGCGCCCCCTTCCTTTTCTTGCTCTATTTCTCTCTTCTCCTATCTTGTCTTTCCCAAACCAATTGGTACCCTGTTTCTCATACAAAACCTCACCCTCAAAGGAAGCAGGTTTCAGCACAGTTCATTTCTCGTTCTGCCCGTACTTCTTTGAAAGTCAAGAAACAAGCCCCTCTGTTTGAAAAAAAAAGACATAATAGCTTTCATTATGCTAACTCACCATGTGCATCTGTGGGAGCTGAGGGAAGCCGAATATCATTATAACACAGTGAATTCCATTGAATATACAGTAAGTGCTAACATAAACCTGGCTAAACTAAACAGAGCTGTGCTTTGCCTTGAACTAAACGGATATTTCTGTCCTCATGCAGTGTGTTTTCAACTAATTGGCGCTATGCATCAGCCCTGTAAATACTGCACTAACTGCTGCCTTGAACTGAACGTGGCAAACCAGCTAACTACTATTTGATGAGCACAATTCAAAGCAAAATAAAGTGAGAGGAGAAGGATGTTTGTTTAAACACCTTCCCTTGACCCCTGTTACTATCTTATTTCAATGGACCTTAGCCTGTAGGAAAATACAAGATATACCGTCTCTGTAATGTGAAAGTCAATGTTTGGAGCCACCATTGGCAAAGGAGAAGAATAAATTAATGGTTTTTAAAAAGTGTGCAATTTACTGTAGCTGTGAATCATTTTTAAACAATAGCTTTAACAATCAATAGCCAAAAAAAAACAAAAAAAAAGCGGCAGATGCAAATGTTATGGGAGTGTTAATATTGACTAATACTCAAATGGAACAGACAACAATTGCTGCTCAGCCCAGTAAACACAGAATAAAACGACTGTGACCGCTGCCGTGAAATTGTGTGATCAGCTTTCAAAAGGTATTGATCCCTGATCTTAATAACAGCCCACAAAGTATGTGGTGAGAAAGTTTCAATTTGGCAGTTTTTTGCGAGTCAGATTGAAAGCAAATGCTTTTGGGCGGAGTGTTGCTGAGAACACACGAACGCGAGGGAGGACAAGAAAAGGTTTTGCTCGCGCTCGCTCAATATCTGAGGAGCTTACCCACCTATATTCACACATTTTATGTTAACCAGGACAGTCTGAAGATCAGCAGACTAAGGTGCATGCCATGTATTTCTCAGTGCTGTGCTTTCTAGTCTGACCTCTGCCTAAAACCATTACTCTTTTTTTCCCCCTTACATCTTCCTGTGTCAGCTTTGCACCCCATTTCCCAGTAAAATGGAGGAGGGGTTGCAAACGATCCCAGCTGAACTTGTTCAAATATTTTCAGAAAGGCTTCTTGAGAGGTCTCGGGGTACCTATTTATTTGTGTACTGTATGTATATCATTTCTAAGACCTAGAATCTTCACGTCCCTACTGTGTAACGCTGCTACTGTATACAACTTTGTAAAAAAATCCTACTGCTATTGACTGTTAGTACAGTATAGAGGCATTTCTGCTTTTGACTCTGTAAGCTGTGTGTGTAAGTGTGTGTGTGTGTGTGTATGGATGTGTGGGTAAACATCAGTGCTGCAATGACATAAATGTGATGTAAAGAGATGTCAAGTCACGGGAAAATAAGAATCACTAAGTGTCAAAAAACAAGATTTGGCATCTTAGTTGAAGGTTTAAGAGGGGGAGGAGCTGTCTCTCCCCCTTCCAACATCAACTTTTTTCACTCACAGACGGAGAAAGACCACTTAAATATTTTTCTGAAAAAAATAGAGGGTTCCTTGAGAAGCCTGCTCTGATGCCCAATCAAGCAAACACACGCCGCACCCAAAACCCCAGCCCCACCCCATCCCACCCACAACACCCACCCACCCACCCCACCCCGGTGTTTCCCTGCAGCCTCGGGCAGATTCAGGCCACACTAGGTGTAAATGCCCTCCGGGACAGAGGGAGGCGCTATAAAGTGAAGAGTGCTGCTAGGCAGACCAGCAACAAAGCCTGCAGCGGACTCGTGTTCTGCAGGTGTGGCGCAGCATTCGTTTCACTTCGGGAAGGCTCAGCTGGTTCATGACTGGTGTCATCTAAAGGGTAGAAGAAGAAAGGAGGTGAATTGTTATTTAGGGGAAAAAACTGTACAATAAAATAACATTATGTCTTTAATGTAATCTCATATTTTTGTTGTAATCTACACAGCCATGCTTGACTGCAATGCTTGGGCTCAAATCTGTAAAAGTGATGTCTGAGTTGCCATATGAACCTCGGTTGCCAAATATTTTTACTCTTTTCCATAGTAATGTTTTGAGTTTATCTCTCAGGTGAGGTGCCTCCTGTGTCTGCCTGGCAATGGCAACAGTATGTTTGAGCAGCCATATGCCCACTGCATCATGGGAAAGGAGCTGAACCATGCGCAGCAAAGGACAGACAGAACAGAGGACTGGACAGTTGCATAACTATACAAGTGTGTGCGTGCATGCTTGTGTGTGTGTAGTGGGTGGAGTGACAGGGCAACAGCGGAATGACGAATGAATGTTTTAATTTCCCTCCTTTGGAGAGCATTATAGGAGAATGAGCCAATTGTAGCATGCAAGGTGAGCAGCAGCCACTGAAGATGCAGACAGGATAACAAAAATACACAGGTAGAAAATCAGGCAGGAGGAGAGGCAGGCGGGCTGCACAAACGTCTTGTATATCTGGCTTTGTGTTTATGTGTCCCCCATTATTAAATGAGCATAGCCCAGCTTTAAATACCGCTAGTGTAACACAACACATTTTTCTTTAATAATAAAAGTTTAAAATACATTTTAAATGACTCTTGTCCTGGATGTGGTAGTTTGATTTCTGCCGTGTATTCCCAGGCAGGGGGATATTTGTGTTGTTTGAGTCAATGGGGTGAGCTGGTGCTGGGAATGAAACGGCAGCTTTTGGTGATGTGGAGTGTTTTCACTTCAGTGACTGGGTGAGACACATATGAAGACATTAAAGTGCTGTGCGTTGTGAGCACAGACAATAATCAATGCTGTGCTACAGAGCTGGACCGCAAGTCAGTGAAGAGTAAAACAGAAAATGAAAGTTTGTCAAATGTATCATTGCCCTGTGAATGTATTGCATGTGTCATTTTTTAATGATTTTTTTCTTTTTTTTTAAACAGCGGTTGTGTTAATTAAAATACTCAAGTGAGTGGTTCAGATCAAGGTTGGAGTGTGGGGCACAACATGCAGCTGGAAGTGAGAACAGTGTGGAGCATGCGCATCTATGGGGAAATCATTCATGCTGTAAACTGACACATCGGCATGCGGTATAAGTAATACAGTACAAGTACACATACAGTACCTACAGCCATTCATAACAACGACAGCAGCAACAGTGAAGTGACACCGTTTTGAAAATGTGGCAAACATTCAGTGTAAGAGAAGCATCAGGCAGAGGGAGGTAAAGTGACAACAGTTCAACTTCAAGACAAAAAGCACGGAAGGAAGGAGAGAGGCACAGAACAAGAGACACATATACGGATGTATGGAGGTCACACTGAAGAGAATCAAAAAAGCAGGAAGCCATACTAACCTCGTGGTTCTAATGTATTGTCTACTTTGTCGTTTACATCAAAAACGCGGTCATGTACGCCTATAGTTTTCACACAGCTGTCTATAACAGAAAATAGGGAGAATGAGAGATCATTAGAGGTTTATGCCAAATAGGTTAGTGACATTTGAAGCCACCCCCACCCTCTCAGCCCTGAAATCAAACATCCCAAGCAACAAAGCTCATGGCAACATTCAGATGAGGTATGAAGTGATCTGAATTTCATTTGATGCAATCATTTATCATCCTTTTCATCAAAAAAAAAAATCTTAGAAGTAGAGCAGTTCTGTGATAAATGAAAAGGGGGGTATGTTGGACAGTGAGCAAAAAGGTAATTGAGGAGGCAGCGAGGTAACAGGAGAGGCAGACATAAATTGTTTTGATTTTCAATCCAAAATGTATACTTCAGTAAGCTCTATTACAAAGCCTTGTGTTGCATGCAAACACTTACTTGATGGTCGGACGAAAACTTTGAGCTTCAGGCATGTTTTCCTCCCGTTCTCAGCAATGGTGGAGGCTGTAGGAAGAAGCAATAAACGCAGGTTAAGAAAGTGTTGCTAAAATACCTCAAGTTCTATCACGTATGCAGCAAACAATAAAAAAAAAAAATCCTGCTTTTCATTTCCACTTTGTGCATGAGTAGGTTTTCTAGTAATGAATACAGTATATTTTCTCTCTTGTAGACAACAGTTAAAACAGAGGTAGTTTATTCAGGAAGAAAATAAGCTTTCAGATAGTTAATGTAGTCTCTTAAGTGGATTTTACAGGGTTAGTCATGGTTCTTGTGGAATAATAGGTAGAAAGTATTTACAGATGTGCTAGAGAACTCTCTCTGGGGAGAGTGAAGTGCTTTGCTCACAGTTTAATTGTAGCACTTTAAGTTTTTTAAGAACTGGCAGTGGCTTAGGAAGGATCAAGAAATATTGCATTATTTTGACCTGTTTAAGAAAAAGAAAGCACATTGTGCCAATACCTATTATGTATTTACACATCTACATGTATGTATTTTTCAACCATAAAGACCTCAACACTTTTCAATGGACACACACACACATACACACACACACTGTGGGGGGACGTGTGCGGTGCATGTACGGATGGTTTGCGGTTGCTGTCAGGAAATGGATCCTTTCCTGTCAAGCCCATGGGGTGTGAATCTCTGAGAGTTAGCCACCGTAGTGGTTGTATCGCATACCCTAAAAATATCATGTGGAGAACGTGTGTGTGCGTGTTTGTGTGTGTGTGTGGTTGACCACTAATGGTGTTGCGGTGAGGCACCAGGTGCTGTCTCCTCGACCAGGATAGGGGTCAAACACATGGTGGGTGCGTACTGCATGCATCCATCATGGAAGCAGAACATACTATGGCTTTAAAAAAATATACTGAATGTTGTTTTCTTCTCTCAGGACCTCAGACCAAATGGAGAATAGTGTAGGGTTTTTTCCCCACTCTGATGACATATTAATGCTAAGATATTACTAGTCCGGAGACCATGCATATTGTCCTCTACGGTGTCTTTTGTGCATCGTTTTATGTCTTCTGTGGATCATTCTGCAGCTGATGCAATGAAACCATCGTTTCCAAAGACCACCATTTTGTATCTGTCAACTCCTCTCAGTGAACCTTTTCCTCACCCCTCCCCTCCCTTCCATCTTTCCCAGCTGTGTCACCCACTCTTCTCGTCTGTCAGCATGGTCATATCCACTCATCAAAGCCGAACCGACTCGGCCTCTTCTAATTTACAGGACACAAGCTCGCCAATTTATAAACATGCACATGTTAATGTATTTTATTATGTGTTTTAACGTGTAACTTTTTCTATGTCTGAAATGTGATATTTTAGTTTGATTCTTATTTATTTTATCATGCCCTGTAGCATCAGGCAGAGGGACTACCGATGAAAATTAGCCTCTCAGCTAACTTGGGTACATTTACAGTTTTTTACTGTTTTATCAATGTACACTGTCCCCAAAAACAAAAAAAAACAGATTTTCACCCTTTTTTTTCCTTTTTTTTTTTTTTACAGTTATCTAATCTTAGTTATCTCAAATGTTTTAAATTCAAAAAAACAAAAAAACAGAAACCGGATGACATGACGAAAAAGTATATTTTAATTAGATTCGGGCGGGTGTCGGGCGGGTTATTAGGAACCAATTAGGAAAAATATATAGTCCATATTAGATATACAACAACGGGCGGATGGCGGGCGGGTGTGGTTTTGAAAAAACGTTGGTTCGGGTGGATGACGACTTTTGTGATGCGGTTGCGGATGAAATAATTGCCTATCCGCGCATCTCTAATCTGTTGTCAGAAGATGTGTTTATTAAGATTAATTACTGAGTAATAACTGCCGAAAGAGGTCAAAACATGAAATGGAAATCTATTCCTTCTATTTCATTTTGCATGCTCTCTACTCCTGAGATCCAGATGACAGTTTCTTATTAAATGCAAGCTGCATCCTCTTTCAATCATTCTCATTTTGCGGGTCTTCTCCACAGCTCATCAAGTTCTCTTTCTCTCTTTCTTTCTCTCTCTCTGTCTATCCCTCTCACCTCATGACCTTGCTGCTACCATTTTAATGTTGTCGCTTCATCGGCTGTTATCTGTTTCTTAGTCATGTGTCAGTGTGTGAGTGAGGTGACTTGAGATCAGATGCTCCTTTTCACCACTTGGTTCATATGCGCCAGATGCAGGAGGAGGAAAAAAAAAAGTGGAGGAGAGAAAGAAAGAGAGACAGAGAGAGGGGGCCCTTATTATTTCAGTGTGGAGGCTGCTGATGACACGCTAATGAACCTCGGCCACCATCGCTCACCCACTCAGTCACATATACACACCAGTACCCACACAATTTATGTCACTCCACTTATTGCTCCACTCTTTTCCACTGCTACTTTATGCTCCCATTTTCAACACACACGCACACACACATACACATATCATCATCATCATCATCATCATCATCTCCAGATGTCTTATCTTCATCATTGTTGTGGGCAGAGCTGAGTCACAGCCATCGACACCAGCCACTTAGCAGAGGCAGCTGATCATGAGAGAAGTATGGCCCTGATGAAAATGGCAAAGAGCATGTGGGGGACGGTGTCATGATGACAGGTTGTGAGGCTGTTGTGATGTTTGTAGGTTTGACCATAACATGCCATCCACCACCTACACAGAAGACAACCACGAACATGAGGCACAAGAGTGATCACGCATCACGATTGTGTAGCCATAAATCGTACATTACTTTGTACTTTTAGAATTCAGGATCTATCTGTTTATCTTCAGCTGTTTGCACTGAATATGAAGCTGATCCGTTTTACAGTACAAATACAGGATGTGACTATAAAATAAAGTTTGTCTAAGCCAGGATGTGGCCAATGTGTTGACACGCTGCAGATGACTGAGGTGTGTTGCTGTGCATTCTTGACTACAAAGGGAAGATTAAGCTTTGGCTTTACATTCCTTTCTTGGTAGCAACTTCTCATTTTGTGTTTGATGAGGATCCCTCCACCCAGACCCGAGCCATCCGCGCCAGCTCCTGTTTATTTTGGATTAACATGCTGCAGAGGGCCAGTTTATTGTTCTTGTAGGCCGTAACATCAACACCTGCTATTCTGGTTCCCATCAAGCCCAACAGCCTCAACCATCAATCCATCCAGCCTGAGCAAGTGGCCGCTTTGAAGGACAAGGACTCTGAAAAGAAGTCCCAGGGACAGAGAGGGAGCAGCAGAGGGGGGGGAGTGGGGTGGTGGATGGCGAGAGCGAGGTCAGGTTACTCCTCCAAGCCTTGTCCCTTGGCTGGTAATGGCTGGTCCCCTCAGTACACTGCATTATGCATCAGCATTAAGGCAAATGGAATGAAGCAGAATCCAATTACGGAAGAACAAACAGGTGGGCTCAGTGCGGCTTAGGCGCGGTATTGTTTCAATCACAGGCCAAGCCAAGCTTTATTGCAACTGTAATGTTATCTGGAAAACACATTTCCTTCGCCTTTGAATGGAAGATTCAACAGCGCAGTCCAGACACAAGGACATGGAACCACGTGTCTGGCATGATTGGAAGCTAAACGCAAAGTTTAGGTTGGCTGTATGCAGCACATAATATCACGGCGGGATATTGATTTGGCGTAATGGAGCTGTAAAATAATACTGTAGGCTGAGTCAGTCCAACTGCCACAGGAGGATTTGTTTGTTATGATTTTTTTCACACTGAATCCCAGTGTCATGTGGGATCTTCTCATAGTCAGTGAACCTTTGCCAAGATCTGCGGTCTGCAGTATTAAAGACAACCATGGAAGCAGTTCACTGAGAATACTCGTCCCAAATGTCCAAAAATCTAAACATCGATTTGTCAACAGTTTACATGAAACAATACTGTTTTGTTAAAAATTCACTTTCAAAACATACTGTAGGCCTTCCATGCTATCATGAGGGCGTAACACAAATAGCATCATGTTAGCGTGCCTCCAGTCTGCCTCACCTCCCTGTGGTTTTAATAACGGTGGTATAATCCTTTGATCCTTGCTTATTTGTTGGGATGGTCCGAGTTAAACAGAATGGCCTGTGATGCTATGTTCAGCATTGAGTGCTCCTAGCTAGCTAATTCTGCTCACTCACTGAAAGACCACTGGCCTTATCTTGCACACAATGCACAATTGTATCCAGAAGTTCAGGATTTTGAGTTCATACAAACCTGATTCTAAGGCAGAGAACATACATGGACGGACGGACACACGCACGGACACACACAGCATTACTTTCCTGAACCTCTAGCCATCTTCTGCCTGCGTTTCCATCTAGCTAATTAGACAGTTTGCAGCCAGAAGAGATTTCTTCTTTTCCATGTGCAGAAATCACTGCTGGGATTCATTAACATTGGTTTCAGGGTGTGGAATTAGTCAAAAGAGGCAATTTCACCCTAAACATGTGGAGGAAAAACCTTGAATTCACTACATTTTAGACAGAGAAAAGAAGAGAGAGAATATTTACACGACTCTTCAATAGGTAATATCAACTTCTCCACAGTCCAACTTAATGCCTGCAATAGCACACACAGACAGTATGAACTCTTAGAAAATGTACACACATACACACACACACACACACTAATATAATTACTAAATGTCCTTTATGAATTGTCCTTTCCAACATTCAGCCACTTAAGTATTTTCTATAGAGAAACCTCGAAATAGAGGGAAGGAAAATATGATAAAAACCACAAACCAACCAGAGCAGAGAATGTGTATGTGCATGTATGTTTGCTTGTCTACAAAATGTGAGTGCATGTGCACGAAGATGGAGGAGGTTATCCACTCAAGAGGCCCATTAAGCAGATGTTACAACAGTGCACTCACAATAGGGAGGGAATGAGGGAGCTGGGAGAAGTAGTGAAAGGAGGAGGACTTGGACTTGGGCAGCAGAGGGAACATAAACTCTCTCCCCGGTGATGGCTGGCCTTTTGCTCTCCCCTCGTATCTTTTCAGATTTCCTCCAAAAGCGAACCAAAGTCATCCCATCGTGCCTCTTGCACCGGGGTATCAAGGTCGCAAGCAAAGAGGATAAGAATGAGAGAATGAATAAATTGAGGGGTGGGGGCAGTGAGTTGCCTAATTACACAATCCGCTAGTTTCTCAACCATCATCTCCCTCCGTTATTGTGTCAGCATACATCAAGCATCATCATTTTGTGAAAGACGACATAATGACGCTCTAACAAATTACTCTGTATTCTTGAGAATGAAAAGCAAGGGATGGAGAGAATTTCATCGTTTCATTCATGTCTTTATACTCAAATTACAATAAAGTTGGTGATTTATTAATCCAAGGCGTAAGTTCATCTTTTTTTAAAGCAGCCACAGAATAATAAATCACTGTACATAATAATCTTTCATTACTGCACTTAGTGTATCACATAGAATCATAATATTATTGTCATTGGCCAAAGTGTCCACCCTCTGAATAAACTGTGTGTGTGTGTGTCTGGCATGCAAATGCATGTAACGTAATAGAGGAGGAATGAAATAGAACAAATAAAAAAGAATAACCAATTAAACATAATGACTAATGCACTGGGTTAATAATATATGTGTTAATGGTTTAATGGCCAAGGATAAAATGTCCTTGTCTTTGCGATGATGAATCCTAATCAGCTCCTGAAGACGGCTGTTAGATGCATGAATCATAATGGGCCAAGAAGAACCTCTTGCCCTTTTGAATTGCAGCCCTCTCCTGCCCTACTTTTCCCCTTCATCTCTTTGCTTTTCGCAGCTTTTTTTCTGTTTTTCGGCAGACAAAGCGATGACTACTTTATTGCTGGTCAAACCGAAATAACTTGATTAGAGACTTTTCTCTCTCTCGCCTTGTCTTGGCTGTCACCAAGCGTGCCGTGACCTTGCTCATGGTCTATTATTAGCCAAGTGTGGCCGGTGGGGTGTCTCGGTGTTTGACTGTTTTCAATTTATTCTTTGAAAAGCTGACTCTGAGAACACCAATGAGATTGTCATGGCCAAAGCTTTAACAGGTTCTTTCTTGTTTTATTGGATTTTCTCAGAAGCCAGTAGGCCGAACTGACTGATTTGTTCCTTTTTTTTCTATTATGTATTTTTATGCACACATGCAGATGAGAGTCAAATTGACGATGGTGGGAAGATGTGAGGCACCGGAGCCACTAGAATAACTTAGACGTAGATTTTGTGGAAGCTTTATGCAACACAACAGAAGATGTTCCCTCATTTGTTGTTTTGATGATGCAACATCACACATGAGCTAAAATATCTCATAGGTGTCCATTGTGTGCTGAGGCAACTGCAAATGACTCACAGAATTTCCACACTCTACAACCCACTTAGTCACCCTCCAATGCTCCGTATGGAAATATCTGCATTTGTGAAGTTTTCCCATTCATAAATTCAGCAGCACCGACAAATTCAATCTGCGGGGCAAAAACTAAATATCTGACAGGTGTCTGGTGTAGAAGTGACACGGGGAGGGAGTAGTTATAGGGAGCTCTGGCCTAAAATCCAAAATGAGAGATGAGGATGAAAAGGGGAGACAAGAAATGATGTAGTATCCAGGGGAGATGGAGGTGGTGGCACGTCTATCCATCTATCAGGATTATAATAATGCATTCCAGACAGTGTGCATCTGTGTGGTTTTTCTGCTCATGCCTCTGTATGCATATCGTAGATGAGTGCATGTGTATCTATGTGTGTGCGGCTCTCTCTGTCACATTACTCCATGTTGCTGGATCATTTCTGAATGCTGATGACAGGGGTTGATTTTTCATGGGAATGGATGAAAGGGCTGAGTTATGATGGTGTCCATATGCAGGTTCCCCTCCTTGTACCGCAAATGGAACGGCGCTGGCTCTTTATCATTATTAGCAACCCTCCCATAGCTCCCAACAAAATACAGACTGCACACACTGTCCCTTGCCTCTGTTTCATTCGTCCATTAATACCATTTTCCTGTTACTGCTCCTGCTGCCCCCGCCTCCTCCACTATCTCAACTCCTTTCTCCTCTCAAGAGCAGCTTGAAGGTGTACGGCGCATCACAGGATTTATGATCCATCATAAGACAGCTATAGTCCATGTCTCAGAGAATCTCTTTGAGCTTTGTGTACATGGAGCAGCCCAGCAAAGCAGAATAAGATCATGTGGGAAAAAGGAGCCATTTAAATATCAGAGGGTTTTCTCGCCTGTTAGCTTGGTATTTATGATCAATCTTAGTGTAGTGTTGCGTTTTGCATATTGGCCCACAGGCATCCGCAGAGTGATTGAAGCCTTGCAGAATGTTTTTCATTTCACAACATAACCTGGGCAGAGCAGGCCGTGCAGCAAGTGCTCATTTGAAATCAGCTTGCAGACTCCACTGTAACGTCCTTCTTCTTTCTTGCGGTGTCAAACCCAGAAATATCTATAAAATAACTCCAGCCGCAAGTGAGACACAAAGGTGTTATTGATTGTTTTCCGTGAAGAGCAGTTCCAGTCTGCGCAGGTGAGCGAGTAAGATGGCAAGAAAACGAAAATCTTTTCTGCCGCCAATCTGCCACTGCATGATCACACCAAGTGGTTTCCCATTTACCACACATCTTTCACGCCTAAAAACACCATAACGCTGCTCACTCATCTCTCGTGGTGAGCTGCCACCGATATTGGATTTCTGCCCTCCTCAGATTAAAATCACTCAAATACAAGATTGTGGATTGTGTCCATATTAGAAGAAATGTGCTCGCATCAGCATTCTGCGAGATGGTTTCACTTAAACCACGAGTGCACTGTGAACTGCGACCCTGAGGAGAGCTCCTAGTGTCTTCGCTTATCCTGACAGTTTCTCAGAGAGGCGAGCTGCAACTCACTTGCTGCTAATACTGCATTTTGCAGAATTGCTTGCATATGTCTCCAGTGTTAGACAAGTCCTTGCAATTCCCTGAAAATGGTCAATTGCACATCTTTAATGTATTCCTCTGTCAGTTCTCTCTCTATTTTTTCCTCTGTCAGTTTGTCTTGGGTTGATCTGTCGCGAAAACACAGCAGGCAGTTGTGTACAAGGGCTCCTGGCCGGCTGTAGTTTTCCTCTTGTCTTCAATTACCTGCCTCCCGACAGAAAGAACAGGCTGACGCAAACAAAAATGAAGAATTATGACCTCCATTGGAGTAAATTCCCTCTGTACTGCTAGCATTGATTAAGCTGTTTCTGTTGTTGGAAGCAGATGACAGCAGAACCCTGTCTCCTTTATCTAATTTTATCAGAGACGCAACAAATCAACCTTCGACCCGCATCAAACTCATAGGGCGAAAACACCATTAACAGGCATTTTCTCTCCAGGAATATGATTTGACATCTTAATTTTCGTCTACAAACAAGAAAGCTAATCAATCATGTTACTGAGGGCAGATTTTTCATCCCCTGCTTCCCTCAGGTCATTTGGCTACAGAAAGTTATTAGAGATGAGGAAAAGATGAATATTCTGATACTGTATATCTTTATATACACGGGAAGGTCTCTGCGTGTAGTTAAACCCAGGTTAGTCCTAGTGAGTTAATCAGCGAGGTATTGATTGGGAACACATTTTCTATCTTCATTAAGACAGTACAGACACAGGAATACTACAATGACGTATTTCATGACCCACCCCCTCCTCTCCCCCCGGGATGATATACTGTTATGTCTCAGGGACATTTCTCAGTAAGTGATGCTAACCTCTGGCTCATCTGCTCAGGTACAGTGACCTTTGCCTCAGGACATATTGACATTCCAGCCTACTGCAGGTGCGCAATATAGCCAGCTTCAGTGTGTAATGATGCATGAGATTTTCTCTGTTAGCCACACTACACTATGCATCCACAGACTGTAGGCAAATGCTACAAGGGCAAAGTCTGACCACTGACTTTGTGCTAACCTGAAAAAATCATTATACCTCACAGTATAGTATAGGCATGTCTTTGCTATGTTAAAGCAAACTGTTTGTGATGTATTGTCAGCACTGGTCAGCAAGTGCATTTTAAAATGTGACTTATTATGGACCTGATGTTAATGAAGAAGAATAGGTTACTGAATATTTCAAATATGAAAGCAATCGGTCACTAATTACTGTTAGAGTTTCATTATTTACACATTCGGCCCGAGGCGATTCAACATTTCATCTGTGTGCACAGTGAGAGGTGATAAGATGAACATTTAATGATCCTCGTGGCAAAATTGGTTAAATTCACCACAGCAGGTGAGGTCATTCATGACTTCTGGCTTACCCACATTCCTCAGTTGTAAATGATGATGATATTCGTAAAATATTTTCAGTAATAGATTTAGTGTGCCGCTCATTCGAGTCACATCGCAACCACCACCGATCACTGAAGTCTGAGAACTGACATTTACCCTAGATTGGCCTCTGTGTGTCCAAGTAGTGGTACATGCAGAACTAAAGAGCTCTGGAGGAAAAAAAAGATCCTAGAGCTGTGAGCTAGAGTGTAATCAATGTTTACTCATGGCTGCACAGCGGTACACATTGATAACTTGAAATTTGACAACACAGTCTTTATACTCATTAGTAACAATGATGAGACTGGATATCATCACAAGATAGCTGGCAAACTGCCGTCGTAATAATAGTCTTAAGTTCAATATCAGCAAGGCTGCTTCATAGTTCAATGGGCATCCGACGTCTCAGAAATCAACCTGAGCGCGTGAGATTAAAAAGCGCTAAGCTCTGCCTTTACTTCATTAAGCAGCTATGACAAACTACTGACGCAACAAGACTGGAGAGTGTTTCATTAAAAGGCTTTGGTCTCGTTTATGACAACAACGGGCTGGAACAACTTACCTCCTCCACACAAATCTCTGTACAAGAGATAACATGCGTGCAGTCCTGTCAGGCTTATTGTTCCTGGACACGGACGCTGTTTTTCCTGGCTGTAACTCTATAAACTCGGACTGAGGTTACCCAATCTCTCTAACACTGAGAGGTTATTTATCCTCACACTGGAGTTTATCAGCACGCTATACTTTACAGTGCAATGACAGGAACATTTAAAATTTTGAAATATTCTTGCTCAAGCTCACTTCAGTCGGACAAGATGTTTGACAATGTGCATTCGCAGAGGGAGCTGTTTTTCCTTCATATTAGACCACCCCCATTGCCTTTTTTGTGTAAGGACTCATGCAAACTCCAAAGATAATATTCTTTGTGTTTCAGTTTGTAAATATTTTTAATGTGTGTTCGGTGGACGTTGTGCCAAGCAGCTGACAGACCTGTTTGTTTCTATTGGACTGTGTAAGCTAAGTTATGAAATGTTTTATGGCCGCATCAGTCAAAAGCACTTAATAAGCTGATCAATATAAATTCCTGAAAGATCGCAAAAGGAATATTTTCACCGTCTCATTTAATGGAGTTGTTGTGAGAGCAGTGGAAAGCCTATGAAACAGAAAGGACAGGCAAAACTTGACCAGCAGCTTGACTTTGTTTGGTGTTGTTAAATAGGCCTAAATGGACCGTGCACGTGAGCCTATGGTGCACAGGAGGAAAATGACCATGGGAAAAGTTTACTCAAATGACCATGGAGTTGTTTCAGTTGATGCCAAAGTGGTGCCTGGTTCTGGTGTACCAACAAGATCAGGGAATATTTTCAATTGCTGTTGGGTTCGCTTTTCCTGTTTAAAAGAGATTAAAGATAATCAAGTCTGAGCCAGTGTTTTTTATTTGTTTCTTTCATGATCTTAACTCTGGAATATTTATAATAATAGTATGTTTAGCCAAAATGTAATCCATGAGAAAATGAAAGTAATTAGGTTGTAGTGAAAAATCCCCTTTTGTGGTTTCATTTTCCAGCCTGTTTATTCATTCCACAGTTAGAAAGCTGTAGACAAAACTGAAATCTGAAGATTAAAGGAGAATAAAGAATGATGATGATGATTTCTACTCTACACTTCACTTTCTTTTGGGGGTGATATTGGTGGTGGTAATGATAGACACCTATGCCACTGATGAATTGACAGGTGTATTAATGTAACTACCTCTCTTCCTCCCCCCCCAGCTTTACATCCTGTCCACTAAAGAGACCATCACCATCTCTGCTTGCTTCTTACGGACATTCAGGTTGGACACAATGGCGCTGGGAAATCACATGTCAGATGACTTCATGGTAGATGACTTTAATATCCGGCACAGTAGCCAGAGAAGCTATATGCTAGAATCGTTCAATAGCCAATGAAGCCGCGGGCCACTAAGCCAATATGGCGTGCTACAGCAGAATGGATGTGTTCCATGGAAGCCCTGTCGGTTGCAGTGTAATTTAATCCAACCCTCAGGACAAGCATCTCTCAACAGAAATGGGGAGAAAAAAAAATTGTTAGAAATAGAGACTTGAGGGAGTGGATGAATTGTATAACCCTTCGCTAACCCCCATCTACGCTCCAAACTTCAGAGACTTCCATTTTTCCCTTGTCTTATTTAGTATGACTGTCGATGCAGATTGGCTATAAAAGCAAAGGAAAATCTGGTTACTTTTGAACAGACAAATGGGCAAACACCTGGTTGTTGAAAGGCCCGCAGAACAGGAACTTATGCTATTTGTTTCCTGGACAAGCATGAGAGAGAAAACAGCTATTCACCATGGAAACAACGGCATGCAACTCTGGTCCCTAATTCTTAAAGTATAACAGAGAAGAGAGTGAGAGCAAAAAAACACATGAAGTGAATAAAGAGACAGAGGTCTTGGTGGGCTGTCAGTTTAACTGCCTCATAAAAAAGTGCCAATTTAGAAAACAGATCTCAGCCCGGTTCGGCACAGCTACGCTATACTCCCGACTCTTTCAGTGCTGTCTCGGAGAGAGGTGGAAAATGCAAAGACACAAGGCTTTGACAGGCACCTTGAGCTGAGTGAACAGAACACATCAAAGTTTGCAGCTAAGTAGATGCGGATGCGGTATAGCCAGCAGCATTTAACACCAGAATATTAACTTTGTAAACCCCACACACCTCCGCAAAATGAGCAAACCTCTAACTCAATAGCATCACACAGCGTGATGCAACATTAATGCCACCCATATAAGAACATAACTGCGCTTCCTGTCTTGTAATATCAGCGGATCCCGATGACAAATGTGTTTTGAGCGAGTGACAGTGACTGCGCCCACTGACGGTGACTCCTCCGTCTCCCATGTGCATACAGTCTGATGGTGGGAGGACAAACTCAACTCACTTCCACTCTATCACCTTGCTTTGATAAAAAAAAACAAAAAAAAAAACAACCTAATTTCCCAGGGGGTTTCAAGTTCAGGTGAACTCAGTTAGGCTCAGATCCTATGCCGAGAAGCAGACAACTTAACATCCAATACGAGCTGAATTGGGGCCATAATACAATGCAGAGAGGAGGGCACTCCTGTTTGAAGGATGCGGTATTGTGTAGCAGGGCGAATGAACTATAACTTTCAAACTGTCTCAATTTAACTCCCCCGTGAATTCCATTGCCATTTTAGGGAAGAGTTTTTCCCTTTCCCAGTGATGAGAGCAGTGTGAAAAGCTTGGCTGAAAGCAGAGCATGAAAGCACCTACTCGGATCACTGTCACACCGCTCTCAAAGCTTTGTAGTGGACTTGTGAAAACACGGTCCAAAAAAACCCCCATTACGTCAGGAATTGGTTACCGAAGATGTTTCGTTGACATCAATTCAAGTTATGTGGTTTTGTCTGTTTATGATGAATGAATGTGGGTTTTTGTGCAGTTTTTGGAAAGTTAAGTGTGAAACTGGCGTGAATCAAACACTATTAGTTTTACAGTCACCAGATCTCAAGTCGTACCATCAGGCTGTGAGAACCTGATGCCAATAAGACCTGGAGATGTTTTGTTCTGTTCGTTTCTGGTTTTTCCCTTTTAATATGTCACCCATCTGTGTGTACGCTACGTGCGATGCAATCTGGACGAGGACTCACAGATGTAGTAGTATTCTCTGCCAGGTCTGAACTCGAAGCCCAAAGAGAAGGGAGTGAAGAGCTGGAACTTCTCTGAGAACTTGAGCGGCCCGTTCGGGGAGTGCGGCCTGTTGCACTCCCAGCGCTTGAAGCCCTTGGCGGTGTGGTCGCACGTGCTGTAGCCATCGTAGTTGACCATGTAGAGAACGTAGCGCTCCGTCCGCTCCTCAGGCACTGCGTCTTCATAGTGAGGACAGTAGACATCCAGGTAGTCGTTTATGCACACGTCGATGTGGTAGTCCCCACGGTGGAACCTAGAAGAGAAGAGCGACAGGAAGAGGTTAATCTTTTTTTGAAATTTCCAGAAATTATAAGTACAGCACTGCCAAACATACTTAATAATCTTAATATATCTCAATATAAACATTGCCCCAGTTATTATGGTTAAGATTTGGTTTGGATGCACTGTATTTGTAGAGAAACGAGGCTCGATCTGAGTATTTTTTTCAGTGGCGTGGAAATTTACAAGCACCAGGGCTCTCATCCTCTGGCTTCAATAAATCTGGGTGGGTTGGTTTATCTATAAATCTATCACTGCAGCAGATATTTACACACACGTACACACATCTGCCTTCTGAATGATAGCAAAGTGAAGTGTCCAACTCAGAGAAAATATGCTTTCAAGAAAACATGGGGAAAAGACTTTAGGTAGGGGGGGAAACACACAAAAAAACAAAAACAACCACAGACAGACAACCTCAGGCTGAGTGCAAAGAAGAAATGATCACGGGGATGTAGGATGGTCCAGACAGTAAATGTCATGATCGAAAAAATACACAGCCCGGCTGTCTCTGAGGGCTGTGCAGCGAGGCATCTTTACAGCTGCAATGATCTAGAACAGGCCACGCAGGGTCAGAGGGCTCCAATACATACAGGCAGATTCATCAAAAGGCCACGCACTGTCCCCAAGCTTACAAACTTACAAACCCCGTACACACAAACACAAATTTCACCTCTGCTGCCCACAAATAGTTCTCCTGCCTGTGCGATTTTCACAGCTACAGTACCAAAATTAGAGAGAGACTTCCCTGCATCTGTGAGTTTCTCGTTTGGTCTAGGGTGACGTGACCCTCATTCTGCGGCCACAGGGGACTTCACAGAGAAAATATTGAACACCTGTGAACTTACTAGGAAAAGCCCTCAATTTGGCACACGCACACACACACTCCAAGTGATCCAACTGACGCCAACCACAAAGTTGCACTAATTTCAGACGCATGCACGCGCACACACACATACAGCTGGTGCCACTGACTCATTTCACCCAGAGGCCAGGTGGTGTGAGTTTATAATTGAGACCCAGTCTTTAATGTTGTAAGAGCACAACCTGACAAGAGTTTTGACAAAACTTTTAATTGAAAATTGCCACTGCTGCCTATAAGAAGAGCTCCTCGAGCCCCAGAACACACAAGGGGCAGGGCGTATAACAGGCTAAAATAATTTTATCCTGAGGACTCTGGAGCCTCAGGATTAACATACTGAAGCAGCACTCTTGCAGCATGGTGACCTCTTTCTCTCGCCATTGCAGTCTTTTCTGAGGCTCTCATGTCCAAAATGTCCATTACGTCCCATAAAGATTTTCTGTCTCCTCCGGATAAGAGTTATCAAGAAGAAGGACTATTTTCTAAAACGTTTCTTGCTGTTAGTCCAAAATGAGTGAGTGGAGAAAAAAAAACATGTGATTTACATTGATCTCAGACATCTTCAGATGCTGATGAAAGTACGTTGCTGCACAATGGTATCAGAAAAAACGCCTCTCCTCCTGTTTTTTTCCCTGTGTCTCACTTTCCACCCACTTTATTTGCCTTCGCTATTCAAAACGACTCTGCTGCTCGCACTGTTTTCAATGTGACGTCTGAGTTCTGACTCTAAAGAATGGATTTTCTAAGATCAAATCGCTGTATGTGCACAGAAAACACTTTCTCGTGCATCGCTGCGTTCACTTCAATCTGCAGTACGTTGAGGCAAAGTATGCAGAATTGCAATCACAATTTAAACCACATCGCTTGTTTTGAAGATCAAACAGCAATTTGGGCAAAGTCTGGTTTTGGCGCCTTCCCTTGTCACTTAATTCATGTTGGTAATCGGATGATTAATGTAACAATCAAGCGACAAATCAAACCACTGTCATTTCTCATTACTGTTAATGCGTCCTCTGGCTCTGCTCTGTATGTCTATGTGTGTTGGTGTGTGAGAGCACACAGCTAGCATGATCCGGTTTTTCTTTTTTTCTTTTTTTTTCTGTGTTTACCCATGTAGGGTAAATACCAATGTGAGGGTGTTTACAACCAAGGCATGGAGTAGCTCATCTGTAACATCTCATTTAAAACATGTCTGTAGAAGTCCAAGAGGAGCCATGCATCTCCCTCACTGCTTTAAAATGTCACTGACTTAATGGTCACATCCTCCCATCCGCTCGCCACAGCATCTGTGTGTGTGTATGTGTGCGTGTGTGTGTAAGGGAGAGGTAGAACGAGAGTGTGTGTGTGTGTGATGTTTCAGCTGCCCTTCTCTCCCTGCCTCAGCAGTCAGAATAGTGGCTCGTGGCCCTGACTGCAAATGAAGCTGAGGATGTTTGGGTGAGTGAGCACATAAAAAGGGACAGGACAGGCATTTGTAACACGTAACACACACAATGACTCTCTCTTTCTCTCTCACACACACACATATAACCCACAACACACAACCGATACACACCTCCGTGCGCATACACGCCCACGCACATACATTAGGTTTGTGTTATCAGTTCAGCGAGCTCCCTGGCACACTGGCAAAGGAACAGAAGTGAGACAGCCAGAAGCTGCTAATGGCACCGAGTGAGAAAGAGAGTGAGGGTGAGAAACAGACAGGGAGGGAGAGAGAGAGAGAGAAAGGACCTGGTTCCAAAAAGAGAGTGAGGGAATACAAAAACGAGGCAGCAAGACTGAATGCTGCTGATAATATTGCCAGGCTCCCAGTGAATCCAAGTCTTTGCCGGAGTTATTCAACCATGCATTTATCATTAAAAAAAGATTGACTGTAAAATTTTCTCCAGATCTATTCAGCACTGGATTGTCATCAAGATGTGTCCCAGAAACTTCTTGGATTTTGTAGAAAGCGGTGTTTATTGTCCTTGTAAAAAAAAAAAAAAAAACTGTTATAGGGGGACTAATGTGTGAGCTTTAGATGTGCCTGGTGTCTTGTTCATAGTGACGACAACCTCAGTTGGCTGCTGCTGCTGCTGCTGCTGCTAGTGCTGCTGCAGCAGAAAGAGGAAAGCGTTCTCCTCCACAAAATGGACATGTGTTGTTCAAACATACATCAGCCTCTGTGCAGGACACACGGGCACCAAGAGGTTGCACCAGTGGAATGTAAATCAAGTGCCGTGCTCTACAGTTAGAATCCCAAAGAGTGAAATATAGGCAGGAGTGACAGTACAGTAACACTGGAGTCAATAGAAGAGAGTAATTGCAAAGATACTGCAGGATCAACTAATCCAGTGGACACAAAGGAAAATGTAAATTAAGGCTCCATCAGAATGGGCTGTTTTGTGTGCATCTGTCAGCAATATACTAGTGTCTGCAGTGTGCAACTAGAATCAATATACAGTAGATTCTCTTAATGAATTTATCACTTTCAATGAGCAGTTATGTGTTTATATTAAAACAATGAATCAAAATATAATCAGACCGGCGGTTAAACATTGAATTTCCTTATTCTGTCTTTTATATGTTGATATGAAACCAATCGAGATGCGACTCAAGGGAGGTGGCTCCCTCCACCTGTTACTGTGTGTAAAAGAAGGTTGCAGCAACGTAATGAGACGTGTCACAACAAGCCTGTCAGCGGTGCTGTGGCTGTATTTCACTGGCACATCCCAGAGTCCATACACCGATGGCGCCCATGTGACGCTTTCTGAGATGAAAGATAAAAGCTGGTGCAAATCCCATCAGAAATAGCCCAGATGGAGCTGGCACAGCGTAGCCCCCCGTACTCCGCTCCCAGTGCCACACACATGCACACACGCTCCACCCGAGCGACCACAGTCACCTCCCTGTATTTTACAACATGCTTCTGGGAAACTTGACGAGCAGCCCTTTTTTTTCCATTCTTGTGAGAAATGAGTTGTGGCGCAGCGTGGCGGCGGAGGCCTTCTAGCAGTAAAATAGATAATTAAGGAGCAAAGTTGGGTGGCAGGCTAATTGTCAGATGGTGATAATTACATGTCTTTGTTATGACACAGCTGTCCCAGTGATCTGTGGATCACAACACAAAGCCAGGGAAATCAGCTGGACGCAGAGGGTGAGCGCATATGTGTGTGAGTGAGAGCGAGTGAGTGTGAGGGAGGGAGATCTTTATATAATCTTTATTACCAACTGATTACATTTTCACACCGCGCCCTCGGGGCTGAAACTGAAGGGCCAAGTATTGTCAGCGCGAACACACACGCAGATACATGGAGACACATAAACATAGAGTCACAAACAGAGAGAGAGAGACTTTGGGAGAGCTTGAACAGCGGAGTGAATGCAGGGTAAGGTGGCACACCACTGCAGTTGCTGATTGGCTCATTTCCATTTCAATTACACAGCCCAGTGACACTGCTGTGCATACACTCGGGCACTCTCGTGCACACATACACACCCTCACCGAGAGAGACAAACACACACATACACACGCAAAGGCCCTGCGTGTGCACAAATGCACACACGCACACACACACTGTACCCAGTGAACTCCCATCAGCCACTTCTCTGAGCTGTGCACCGGTGGCTGCAGACAGAAAGTAAGGAGGACAGGGAGAGATAGCTAACCTGAGTGAAAGAGAAAGACAGAGAAAAGGAGGAGAGAAAGAGCTCAGTGGCAGGTGGAGGCAGAGTGCAATCCGAGGCATCTAACCAGTTGAATAAGTGAGATTCAATAGAAAGAGGAGCTTTTGAATGAGCTGCCGTAGCAATGCGCTGCTCTAAATATGTATGCTCAAAGGTAGAACCGCAAAGGAAAGGCTGAGAGTGATTACAAACACAGGATGTCAGGAGACTAGAATGATCCCGTATTATATATTTTCCTCATGCATGTTGTTGTCTTTTTTTTTTGCAACTCGGTATAATGGTAATACCACGGCAACCAAAAAAGTTTATTTTCCAGGCTGAAGGAGAAAACGGCACTCTGAAACTAACTACAGCATTTCGACTTTATGGGTGGACCGTTGATGGATAGGCAACGACACAAGACTGAAAAGATAGTGAATGTTTTATGTGAAAAGAAATGAAACAATTCTGCTTCATGAGCTGTAAAGACTGTGGCACTTCCCTACTTCAGACAGCAGCACACATCACAAAGTCAAATCCCCGTCTACCTCGGTATTAAAGATCATCTTTTGTTTGTCTTATTTCCTTCTTTTCTGTTTTCTTGCTGTCTTGTTTTTCTACCCTTTCTCTTTCTCTCTTTTTTTTTAGCGCCTGACTGAGTTTCTCTTTTAGCACAATCCCGCTTGTGACCCCGAATCAATGCTATTTACATTACTTCACCTCCCCATGTTGAAATTCATACATCTGATATATTTTCAATTCAATATCCTCAGGCAATGGAACAGTTGCCATGATAAATCAAATCGCAGTAAGTCAGAAACTAGAAATGCACCGGATCCTAAGGCTAATCTGTGACTGTTTGTTCCCAACTTTTTCTTGTCTGTATCCTGTTGAGTGTGTGTACACTTCTGCGGATGTGTGTGTATATGGGTGCATGCATGTTCCTAAAGTGAAAGATCATTTGTTGATTTTGGTCCGGAGGGAAAATCTGTTTAGCCAAGGAGGAGGTGAACTCTGACTGAACCCTCAGTAGAGTACACATGCATAGGCCTTTTCAGGACCTTTCAACACGTACGGCTCAAATGCAAATCACAAACACTTCTTGATATAGTTTGTGCAGTTGTCTAATTACGGATAATTGGTTTGGGAACCAGAGATGAAAGGCAAAGAAAGTGGAGAGAAAGAATTGAAAGACAAAGCGAGGCAGAGGGAATGAAGAGAGAGGGAGAGAGAGACTGTTGCAACTGATCATTCCCTGAGACTTGAGTCAGAAAGGACTTGGCCTTCTACCCAGAGAGGTATTGTCTCTGTTGTTACCAAAGGCGAAACGAGTGTAATGGATAGCAGAGGGATGGGTGAGGAGCAGATAACTGCATTCAATTTTTTACACTCCACAATCATCTTGACTGTAAAATTAAATTCCTCACCAGCCAACCATTTCAACAGTCATCTTTTCTTTGGGACCTGTTGATGGGAAAACATTCTTTTCGTTTAGTCTGATGGACTGGCAAGAAATGACAATACCACCTTCTGGGATATTCATATTACAGCTCGTAACACACAACAGGCTATTTCGCAAAACCACTCCAACAATCACACCCGACCCGAACTGTTACTCGGCTTGAACACTGCTCAGAAAGATTAAATGTCAAATGTCAAAGTCTCATAGTTTCAAGAAACACAAGTGTTCAGACGGGGTGTAAACAATCCGCCGGTGCAGCCAGATTATCTGCACCATCTGAAATGTTGGTAATGTTCCCTCTTTGCAACAGTAAAACTGTGGTTTTGCACCACACTGTGTTATAGGAGTCGATCCGTACGAACAGTCAGGCAATTATTTTGACAGTTTGCACAGTGTTTCTTCCAAGAGTGGTGGTCGGGAGGTTTGTTAAAAACCTACATTGCCTCACTGCTTGTGTTTCTTGCGCCATCAGACCTTTTCAACTCTTAAGATCTTGTATCGCGTTTTGTCCTCGGCTCTGATTTGGTCGTAACACCTTCTGAGAGAGGGCGCATGACGCAAGCGGCAAAATGCCGCTACTGAAGTGGAGAGGTGTCTCAGGAGAGGCAGAGGAGCTGTGAAGTCAGAGGAGGAATATGTTGCGAGTGTCACTTGCTGATATACGGTGGAGCCCGAAAAGATCTGAGACCACTTGTGGTCTCAAGACTTTTGGGACCCCACTGTAACGAGTTGACAGCCACATTCCTGTCTGGCTAACTGGCCGATAGGGGAGGGGTTCGAGGAGAGGACATAGGGAGATCAGACCTATAGAGTATCACGTACAGTATTACTCATATGGCCTCTGGGACATGGTGGGAGGCTGAGGGTGTGTGTGTGTGTGTGTGAATGTAGCAATATTTTAATATACTTATACATGATATCTGCTGTCATGAACACACACACACACATACACACACGAGCACATAGCTGCCGGTCATGGTGCATTTTCCTGTGTCCATCTGCTGTAGCTTTATGAAGGGTGTTCTCAAAGCTCAGAGCAGGTGGTCAGCCCACTATAATATACTGACTGTCATCAGTGAGGGACACAGAGAAGTACCCATGCATTCCTCCATCTCTCTTTCTCACATCATCCTCCCATCTCATCCCCTTCTACACTTCTCCACTCTCTTTCTGTTCTTCTTCCATATCTCTCCATCCCTCACCCCCCATCCCCAGCCCCACCCTACACTGCTGCTTCGTTCCTCTCACCACCTCCCCAACCACCTCCCTCCATCCTTCCTTCCTTCCTTCCTTCCCTCCCTCCCCCGCCCCCCTCAACACCACTACCCGCCCTCGACTGTAATCTTACGATATTCATTTCTGCCATTTATGTCTGTCAGCGCTCATTTTTGCCTCCGGGGAGACAATGAATTAAGAGCAGTGACAGACAAGTTCTTGTTCTGCTCTTGGTGTGGAGTGAAACCGCGAGATGCGGGGCTCCAGTGAGTGCTTGATGCCGTCTGCATCAACATGCTGCAGCTTGGATCCAAAACAGAGGAAAAGAAGAAAGGAAAAAAAAAAGGACAGATACTTCCTCTGAGCTCATCTACTCACTCCTCTGTCAAACAACCATTTTTATGGACGCTTAACACTGATGTGTGTAGGCTATATATGTGAGTGAATGACTGAATGTATGTATGTGGGTCTGTGTTTATCTCTATGTGTGTAAAAGGGTTTCTTTATGTCTCCGCTCGTCACCAAGGGAGTCCGGGAGGAATGACACATCCCCTCCCAACATCCTGTCAGACCCTGGGGCCATTCTCCTGAATCACTGCTGCCCCAAACCTACTTCAGTCCCTTTGTAAATACTGTATGCTCTGACATGTTTACTGGGACCACAGTGGGTGCGTGCATGGCCGTTGATTGCATGCGAGTTTATGCACAGCCACACGTGGGCAGTTAGTGTCAATTAATCGCTATACATCACTGAGTGGGGAAACGTGTTTCGCTATTAATCATAAGTCATTGTTTTATAGTGACAAGGTATTTGGCAGCTGAGGAGGAACAGCAGCAATGAAATGGCTCTGAGCCGCGTAACATGTCTTCCTAATGTGAGAGACAAGTGAGATAAGCACTTCCAATATAGATGGTGATGGAGATGAACCTTTGGTCTGCTGTTTACCTGTGGATAAGTTCCTAAGGGTTAGAGAAACACAAACACTACATATTGCTGCTAGGAGTTCGCAGAAATTAATGCTTACGTAAGTGTACATGACATAACAACACACTTTGACGGGTGGGGGAAAACATCCGTATGTAAACACGGATACGAGAACGGATCTCCAGGTGCGTGTTTGAATTTGTAAACGGTAGCCAGCGTTGCATAATGTCCCTGGATGAAAACCTTAAATGGAGCTAAAAGGGTCTTTTCAAAGGAGATGAAGCAGTCAGTAGATTGAAAAAAAAATCTTGATGGTAATTCAAATGGGTGCGATGTTCCATCACTTTCTTCTTCTCATACTATTCAGAAGACCACCATACACAATACTTTGGTGTATTACATAAGGTTCCAGCCTCTTTAAATAACCAGTTTAAAAAATGTTTTTTTTTTTAATCTATAAAATGTGTATTTCTATGAGATTCTCTCTCACTTTTGAGAAACCCACTGCACTCAGGAGATAATGTTCAGGTTCAGGCAGGGCCAAAAACTTATATGGAGAACAGAAAGCTCAGCTCACTTCAATCCAATGCTAGTGTTTCATCCCACCAGGGCAAACATGCGTAATAGCACAATAAGTACGTTTTGAACATTGAAGATGACCTTCTGAGAACTGAACTACTACTGCACACCCACACAGCATCATCTAACATGTCTTTGACATGTTCTTCCTGATCTAGATGGAACAGAGAGTGGGCATTCTTCTGTATTTGGGAAGAGTATTTTATTGCCTTTTAATATAATTGACTTTTAAAGACATACAGTATAACCACTTCTCTCTGAAAAGGATATATAGACATGCATGTTTTGACTAGACCTATGTCATATCTCCTGTTTGAGAGGGCTTTTACACACTCTCCTCTCTTGTCTACCTTTTTCACTTCATCCACCCCCTGCGACCCACCTATGCACGGCGCACTACAGAGAAAAATGTCAGCCCACTTTTCTTCTGTTGTTCCTATGTAAGCCCCACTCACTCCCAGCCTCACTTTGCCTTTCAGGACAAATCAGCAGATGGATGGAGGAGTGGAATGAGTAGGAAAACTGGCAAAAAAAAAAGGGCAGAGACGGACAACGGAATAAAAGAAAGGCACCATGTGGGAGACACTGAGAGAGAGATGCAGAGTGGGAGGAGGAGGGAAAAGATGAAAAGCGTGTTTGAAAGTTTTTAAAGCTGCAGAATATGGAGGGAAGCGTGAGTGGGGAGGATATACATGGGGACAAGATTACATAGAAGCGAGGATAAAAGGAGAAAGAGCGGTGGGGGAAAAAGAGGACTCACAAACATGTCAGTGTCCTGTTTGTTTCCTTTCAGCCTGCCTGTATTTTCATCCAGTGCATTGATCATTAAGTCTCACATCACATCCCCGCACATACACATCCTGACCCACGCTGAAATCCGTACTGTATACACACCAAACATACACGGCCAAACGCGCCGACCTTCAAGGTGGCCATGGAGCTGTGTCAGGGTGTTATAATGTCACCACTTTCATAAAAACCCTTGGCCCTTTCACAGTTCACAAACCACTGATAGTATGTGTTACGCTGTGTGTGTGCGTGCAAAATGTGTGCGAGTCGGGCTTGCTGTGATCTAGGCTGAGTTAGGTATGCAAAACTTAAAGAGGGAGCCATGGGAAGCCAGATGGTAACAGTTACGCGTTATCTGTGGGATGCAATTGCTCTGCTGACAGAGTGTAGCTATAGTTGTGCCTTGTCTCTACATCACTGTTGTCATGTGAAAACCCTCATTCCTCTGGGGATCCCACTTTTCAAGTGGGAAAATTCTGCAATTAATATTGTATATTCCCCTTTTTAAATCCCTTCAGATAACAATGAAAATGCATTGCATCAGTGGATGTTTAATTTATCGAGATTTACCCAGATTAAGATGAGACTCTGTGTTAGTAGTTCTGGTTATACTGTAATATATATTGTTTGGAAGTCTTTCAGTGTCATGACTGTGCATGATATCATTACAAATGTAACAGTGAATATAATTTCCTGACCCTTGAAATTGTGTGTGCACATGGAAATATCCCAGCATGCTTGCTGCATTTTCAATCTCCACCAAGGAGCTTACATTTTCACCTGTGTCTGTTTGTTTGTTTGATATTTGTTTGTAAGCAGCACAATACAGAACATACTGAACTGAACTTGGGGGAGGGATTGGGTCATGGGCCAGGGAACAACCCATTACATTTTCCAGGCAGATTTGGATCATTTACTATGGATTTGAATGTTTTTTGTTGTTTTTTTCCCCCTCTGAAGCCTGGTGTATGTTGTTTTCCATCAGCCTTGGCGGAGGTATGCACTCTATTGAGCGCATTTTCTAGTATGCTGCGTATAAAGAGCTGAGCAAGTGCTGCTGGGAATCTTGGATATTTGGTCTGCATTGGTCCCTCAGTTTACCTCTCACATTTTCCAGGATCATTCCTAGATTTCAGTCTTCATGACTCCTGGATAGTTTCATATTACACAACCTTCACCTGGCTGCTATAGATAAAATCATGTTTGGAAATGTTTTGTTGGGTATCAAGCACCCACCCTGCTGAGTTAAAACTACTTGACAAAGCTTGTTGGGATTCTTATCGCAAGTGTGTTTGCTCCAGGCTGATTGTCTGACTCTTTCCATTGCAATCTATATCTTTGCACCGCTACAAAGTGTTACTTCCCAAGTATTTCATTTAATGGATTTAGCTTGTTCACATAATGAGATGATATGTCAACCATTCATTTTTACACTAATTACTGTCTTGGGGAAATATAAGTGGGCTGTGAAGTGAAATGCAGTACAACACTGGCATCTTAGATTAAAGGAAACCAGCTCATTGATCTAAACTCTACTCAGCTAATTTAAGAAGAGTCTAACTCACTCGCTCTACCTCCATGTTGCCCAGCAGACAGTTTTTGGTTTATGTTTTTATTTCCCAGGGTCCCCTATTATAAATATATCTAGGCTAATCCCTCACTGTACTGAAGGATTCTTATACTTGCACCAGCATCTTATGCGCTTACAGCTTGTGTGATGACATGTTTTGTCACATCATGTCATATTTTGCCACTACTGTTATCGCCATCCGTCTAGACAGCGTTCACCTGTCTTAGTCATGGTGTAGTCTACACAACACAACGTCGGGAGACAATGCTGGCACAGCCATCAGATAACAGCAATATTCCCCTATAGCTATCACCCTGGCAGCTATCCAACTCAAAGTTTCCAAATTTACAACAAGGATTTATAAAGATCTGCATGTATTACATTTAACTCAACAGTGAAAACCTATCACAGAGTACTGTAGATTAAAAAGAACTGGATAGTCTTGGTTTTCCTCCAATCAGATAACAACCGTTAAAAGTTCAGTTGTAACTTTTAACAACAATCGAAATTCACCAACATCCTTGGGTGTTATGACTTTGTTATTGAGCTGAAGATCTGGCAGACAGGAGATGCGGTTGATGCGGCGGCAGAGGGGAAGAGGAGGTAATTTCCAGAGCATCTGCTGATTGTAAAAGGCAGAATGTTTTAAAGAGCAGATGGTTCTGGGGAGATGATGGAAGTCCTTCATAACCAGCCCCGGCACAAAGCAACAACAGCAGCGCTCTCTGTAAAGGGACTGTTGCTTCTGGGTGTCACAAAGATGTTTTTTTTTCTAATCATTTCTTCAGATGCAAAACAACATTGCACACAGTCATTCTTAGCTGTCGTGTATGTAGTTGTGTAAGTGCACGCTTTCATTATTTCTACAACAAATTGAATAGTCATGAATCTAATAAACATCCAAGAAAAAGGACCCGAAGTGATTGCTTGTTTTGTTTAAACAATGTCTCAAACCTTCCACCTATTCTGTTCTCAATGATAGAAAACAGATGTAGCACATCTCCATGCTTGAGAAACGGTTGTGAGCAAATGTTTGAAATTCTTGCTTGATAAAAGTAAAAACATACTTCTACATATATGTGTTTACATATATCTCCACATGTGTTAGTGCACATGTGTGTGCGTGTCAGAGGGAGATATATGGAGGAAGAGAGATGTGGCGCGGTGGTCAGGAGGACAGAGCAGTAGCTGTGCCTCCGGTGGGGGATCAACAGCGCTTTTGTCAGTGGGGGGGCTGACATATGGACCTCTCTGCTAATTCCTCATGCCTGTTTAAAAGCTATATGGTCCTTTAGCTTGAACACTGTATACGCATGTGTGGAGCGTAAAGTCTGTATTAAAGCAGAGAGTTTGTGTGTGTCTGTGTGTGCGTGTTTGGTATGAACAAAGCCTTTTCCGGGACCTTCAGGGTCAGCCTCCCATGGAGAAGCTGTCAAGGTCCCAGGCAGGGGGTTAAGTGGTGTGTCGGGTACTTGGGGCTGTGTGTCTTATTGTGGGCAATGCCTGTCTTATATAGGGCATGAAAGGTCACCATATAATATAGACATATGCATGCTCAAACTCACACGCATTGCCACACCACATACACATACACACAAAACTGAATGCATACATTCACATGGCATGCATGCGCACACATAAATCCCTCAAAAGTTAAAGTGTATAGTTCAGGGCCAGTTTGCAGTTAGCCTTGTGTTGCCCTTATTATAAATGGCTTACATTATTGAGACCTTGGTGTGGGCCCTATTTTTTGTATTTATTGCAGACAGAACCTTGTTCAGTATACAGAGGGCCTGCATATCTGTCAGATAACTCCATTCAACAGAAAAAAACTATTTTTTATTAAGGAGTTACATGCTAACTGCTGAAATTTATCACGGAACAGCAGGTACTTTTGTATTTTTAAAAGCCTGAGTAACCTCCTCGAGATGATTTTTTTTTTGTATTGAAAAGGTTTCTTTCTGCTGCTGCTGCTGCTGGTTATGGCATTATTGATACTTTGCACGGATTGTGGAAACTTTCCTTCTTTTTTCTGTTTCCCTCTGAAAAGACTAAATGTGTTTCTGTTTGGGAAAGAGCAGCAAACAGGATCAAAACACATAAAGTGGGAGCAGTCAGTCCTGTCCTTGCCTTTGATCCTGACTCAGCCCCGTTTAAAAGGCCCAGTTTGACGGAGCAGGAACTCTGTCAAATTCACGGCGCTTTGTGTCACGTCAAACAAGCTAAAAGATGCTCAGTGTGCCTTTGTTCTGCTGTCCTAGAGAGAAGGCCTGGGGCGATTAGTGTTGCAAACACACTGCCTGCGTCTGAGAGGTGAGGGGTGACCTTACTGTATGTGCACGGGTGTGTAATAACTGTCTCTATTTGTATGAACCTCAGAATAGGGATAAACAGTCCTTATCCAAAACATCGATTCAAAGGAGAAAAGAAAAGCCAAGCATTGCTGATGATCCGTGTACGCACACACGAGCCAAAACCTCATCATTCCACTTGTCCAAGTATGTGTGCACACACCCACAAATCCCTCCTCAAGTCATCCCTCTGATAATAAAGATTCTGATTGATTTCTTGTTGAACCAAAACTAGCTCTGCATTCAAACTAATTGGCCTAGTTGAGCTTCCCCCTGTGGAGGCAGACAGGAGGTTTTTTGGCACTAAAACAAGGTCTCTAGGTCATGTCTTGGTGGGCACAAGCTACATTCTGTTCACACTTCCAACTGTGAGTTCATGAACTTTTGAACCTGCCTGCGCAAAGCAGGAAATTGAAACAATAAGCTTCTGGAGAGAAAATGAAATTTCAACACGGAGACAGGATTTGTTATACTAGCAAATGATTTGGCCCCTCTGTGATGTTTACTTATTCACTGTAGTTAGTTTGAGCAAAGAGAGATATGTTCCCCAATTTACACGCGCGCACACACACACATGCATGCACACGCGCATATTCACAAAGGGGGTTTTATGGAAGCAAGTGGTGACACACTGTGGACAGGTTTTAGGAGGTTTACCGACATGTGTGGTCTAAAGTTAGCGCAGTTGGGAGAGAATGCCTTCCATCCTTGCGTCTATCCATCCCTAAACGTTCACTCCTCCCCAGCTGTCTCCTTCATCTCATCCTCTGACCTGAGCGGGCTGTCAGGGCCTCCTGCTCCAACACAGCATACTGCACATTCACCACATACCACTGCTGGGTACAGCAAGACCTCATAAAATGAAATGACTATCAATCTGTATTGTAAAAGTGGTTCCAATTGTCACTTAACGACTCAAACTAGGGCCATATGTCGTGCTGCATATGGTACATATGGTGCATTATTACGATAATCTTTAATAGTTTAGGGCTGAATTGATTTCATATTGTTTCGGTTGCCACATTTAGATAATGTAAACTGTCTGTTTAAATGAGTTCTCTCAGCATTCTCACATGTTAACTGCAGCAATTTAATTTTGTTTGTGTTTACGTTAACAACACAATGACGATTGTGGCCGGTATTATCCCCTCTGCCCGTCCTCCATTTTGTCCCTGTCTCGCTCCACCTGCTGGTCTCTCTCCACACTCTGATGCCGGCGTGTCGAAAGCCTAAACCGCCTGGTATTGATGTCCCCATCAGGGCACAGCGGGGGCCCCTTCATCACGGACACACATGCAGACACACATGCAGATGCACAGATGCTTGGGTGAGATGTCCCAGTTGACGCATTAGTCAAGTGTGTGTGTGTGTATGTACCAAGAGAGATGGTCCATATCAAGACAGAGGCGTAGGTTTGGCTGAGTCCTCCCACAGGTGTTAGGGTTCAGTTCAAACACAAATCATTTCTCACACTAATCCCTGCTCTGGCCCTCACCTGCATGTTTTACAGTTTCTGACATTACACAGCTGTTAACAGACCCAGCCATATCTCCTCTTTGTTTTTCCACAGAGAAGTCGGCCTTTTTCAAGCAGTGAGATAAAAACATAAATTCCCATAAATTCTATTGACCTTTTTTTTTTATCACGCGGAGGAAAAAAAATAAACATCAGATATTTAGAGAGTGAGAAAAAAGACACGATCAAGATAAGGAAAAGACCAAAAAGACCAAAATGATCCAAGAAAAACTTTCTTTTTTTATAGACTCATATGTCATGGGAAAAAAACGTAACACTTCAAAGAATATCAGGGGTGCGAGCTAGAAAATCTATGATTTTGAAAGCATGTGAATGTCATAAGGTAACATACAAAAGAAGAAAAGGGAAGGAGATTATGAAAGTATTAAAATGAAAATCATATGTTCGTATCTAATTGACCATCTCTGCAGCTGAGCACATCAGCGCGCTGTGTGAGGCATTCACAGGGGTTGGTTTAATATCATACCCTGGTTTCATGCTGTTTTACTGAAATAGACTCATGAGCAACACTAACTTACGGACACAGAGAGAGAGAGAGAAGAGACATCTGTTAAACTACAGAGAGCACTCACACAGCTCATTTGAGCAAATTTGACAGATGACAATGGATCAAAGTAATACCAGAGACAATCAGTGTTATACAAAATGCAGCAAAAGTGGAGGCTGCCGTTTAACTCACTGACTTACAGATGGTATTTAAGACTGACACACAAACACTGTACATACACACACACACTCGGCTCGACGTCACAGGCACTTTTCATATTTCTTAAGCCCGGACTCTGCATATTTCCTCAAATGAATGAATGGTGAAACATTTCAAGGAGATAAATCACGAACAAACAGCTGAGGGAATGATTGGTTGGAAAAGCTTATTTATTTATCGGGAGGATGCGGCAAAGGGCGGGGAGGAGATGTGGGCAGCAAAGGGAGGGAAACCTGGGATTTAGTGAAGTGGGTTGTGGGTAATATTTCCACATGCTTCCTTGTCACAGTTGGTTGGCCTTAAATTAAACTGGCAAGAGGGGGGAACGGCAGTACTTTTTGAACATGTATGCAAGCGCACAAAGACATACAGTGCACACACTAGTGCAAAAAAATAACACGCATGTAGCTGCTCCACAGACACTTATTTCAAACGTGCGCAGACTCGCGAGGGATTGAGTACATCGGCTATTTAAATAAATAAATAGTTTACCTACATCCAATTGAGCTGCTCAGATTTTCATTATGAGCATCTATACAAAGCAAATAGCATCTCACATTAAAAACAAACTGATGGCCAACGACCGACAAGCATTATGAGGTAAAAAAAAAACGAAAAAAAAAAACACTCAAATGCATACACTCAGGGAATGCTGTAATATAGCGGGCGTACACTTCTGAAGCTGAGCGTGCTCTTGCATAAAACATCAGCCGTTGAGCATTTTAAGTGCTTCTATTGTAATCAGGCCAAAGCCATAACAGCTCCCATAAAAGGGCTGGTGAGAGTGGCTGAAGGTCCATTTAGGCAACCAGAACAAAGAGCATCACTTGATCAATAGACAGCCTCGTTAGGGCAATATGCTGTGGCGGGCACATTCTGAGACACAAGGGGGGGATGATGGGAGGTGGGTGTGACAGGGCAGGGGGTGGATATGGAAGATGGTCCCGGTGGTGTTTCACTCTTCACGTGGGTTTGAGCAGAAAAGCAACAGTGCACAAAGTTAATATACAGACATGAGAACGACTGTACTGTACAACAATCACTAACCAAGTGCTTTGTGGAAAAAACTCTAATGAGGCTTGTGTGTGTTTGTGTGTGTGTGATCGAAAGCCACTAAAAGCTCTTTAGGGGCACCTCAGGGAGCTATCCTTCATGACTTATCAACTAGGCAGACAGGCAAAAGTGTGCATACACGTAGACGCGCGCACACACCTACACGCACTTATACGCACAAAGTGGATCCTTAATGAACCCTTGTCAGTTTGAAGGGAACAAAGGTTAGACAGAAAAGAAGAGGGGGAAGAGGAGGGGATGAGTGGACAGTGGAAAAAAAGAAGAAAAGAGTAGAGGGGAGGGAAGGAGGGAGGGAGGGAGATCCTCCCTGGGCTGTTGGCCTTGAGATCGATCGCTTATCACTGTCACCTAATCTGTCCATCTCTCCTACCCCTCCCCCCTTTCTCTGTTTCTTTCTACCCCCCCTCCTCCCCCCGCCTTTCCCTCCATCTCGCTCCGGAGCAGAAAGGTGTGGAGAAAATGAAGGGCAGACAGAGATATAGGGAGACAGAATGATGGAGTGTGCGCCTCTCATGAATAGAATTAGAGAGGAGAATGAGGGAGAGGAAGTCAGCGCAGAGATGGAGTAAAAAACAAAGGCGAATAAAGACCAACAGAAAGTGAAGAGGAATGACACTAAGCACCGTGTGACAGAGAAACACACACACACACGCACACACAAAGAGAAGAAGAGCGGTGCAGCCTTCCAATAAATCTACTGTAAATCTTTTCAGAAGCACAGTAACACACCTCAGAGCAAAAATAAAAGAATAAAAACAAAAAAGACAAAAAGAAAACAGTGGAAAGAATCAGACACGATCAGACCTCCTGCCTGCTTCTATTGGCACAACCGTGTTCCCTCATGCAGAAGCATTATCACTTCAGATCTGACTGGCAACCTAAAGAGCGTTGAGTCAGCTTTCGGCAACTGCGATTACATTTCCAATTTCAACCTTCAAAAGCAGCATATACAGCTTCTAATCTTTCCTCCTTACAGCATTTGTTTAATTAAATATAACTAAATATTTCATAAGCGTAAGAGCACATGCTGTGCTTTAATTTATAGTAGGTGAGCTATAAAACTGGGTCGGACCAAAATTCGATCAACATAAAATAAAATACCTCGCTTTAATTATGTATGATGATCTTTTCCCACCATGATTCAAAATGTAACAACATGTGAAGCCACACCTGAGCTCCCTGACCGCTCCCAGTGCAGCAGGTGAAAACCATCTCTCTGTACTTTCCTCAACTCCCCTCTGTTACACAATTATTACACACTGCTTCCCCTTCCCTCTCGCTATCTCCCCCTCTCCATCCTCCCTTCCTTCCCTTCCTTACCTGCTTTCCCTCCCTGTTATTAGCCGGCTCCTGCTCCCTGCCTCCTGGCTGTCTCTTGGCAGCACGAGAGGGATGACAGATGAGCGGGAAGAAACAAGAGACGGGGACATCAAGGGGAGAAAGAATTGGGCTGAACATCTTTTATGGTGAGGCGATGAATATTCATCTCCCACGCTCACAGCAAACGTACTGTAAATAACAGTAATGAAACATCTCTGGATGCAGTTCCGAATTTTTTCCCAAACATGTAACAGCTATTAGAGAACCAGCATATGTGCCTCATGCACAAAAAAAAAAGAGAGGGGTGAGACGTGAAGTGGCCCACTGTATTTCCCACTGGGTTATGAGGAAACAATAGAGGACAGATGATGGTGTAAGAGAAAGAAGAGGGAAAAAGGACATTACGAATGGTGTGAAAATTCCCTCTTTAGCTGCAGTGGGGGCTCCACTTAGGGCTGCAATTAACCTGAACACTTAACCCCCATCAGAGAGAGACAGAGAAAGAGAGATGGAGGCAGAGAGGGAGGAAGACAGTCAAAACTGAGGAAAAAAAAGTTAAAGACAGAAATAAGTTCCCTGTTTTCTCAGACAGCACAGAGTGAATGTGAACACTCTCCAGACTCACCCCTTGTGACTCCATCAAAGAAAGATGGGCCATCAGATGAAAGGGAGATTTCTAATGAATGGGCCGAACGGCAAAAGAATTACGCAAACTACAGTACATCCAAAGCGAGCAAGCACTTTTGCCTCGTCTCATGAGTGTGCCTCTCAACATATGCATGTATTATCCTGTATTAAAAGCACTCTACCAACCTGCCAAGCCCACAGCATGCCTCCACTTCACACAACCATTTCTACCCTGTGGTTGAATTTGTTATGACTCTGACGTGGTTTATTAGATGTCTCCCTTTCAGTTTTTCTCTTTCGCAGAGAGGATTTGTTACTTTTTTTTGTGATATCTTTTTAAATCCCCACATTGATCCAAGCCAAAACTCTGAGAATAAATTTCTCTGGCAGGGTGATAAGCAGCTGAAGTATTGCCCTGACAGCAAGAAAGGAAGCCGAGTTGGAGTCTCTTCCTTTTGTTTTCCCGCACTCGGTTCTGTTCCATGGAGTGAAGCTTTTTAATGGCATGACCGTTGATTAAAACTGCTGCCAAGATGCACGGCACCGGGGAGTAGCGACAGGACAAAGATGTCCAAAAGAAAGACAAACAATATGCAGGCGTGTGAGCGCGGTGCTCGATGTCAGGAGATCTGCGAAAGAGACAACAGTGACAGGCACACGTTCACCCATGCATACACACTCAGACTGCAACAGTCACAGGACCAGCAGCTCACCACACAAACGCCTGCCTCCTTTAGACTGTCCATCTGCACATCTTTTCCCTGTCTCCTGTCTGAACATGTATCTCCACTTCATGCTGTGCCTTGCCACTCCATCGTTATATCGCACTTCCACTGACATCCTCCTGCTAATGCATACACACATACACGCACAATGCTTTCTAGTTATGGTCTCCCAGACATTTTGCAGGAGAAAATGACAAAGGACAATATCACCAAATACAATTTGTTAAAGTACTATTACTCGTAATTGCACAATTTAGCCCAAAAGCACAAAGAGACTTTAATTTAGTCGCTGTGTCTAGTAAAATGTCCGTCTCCTTGTTTAAGTGCCTGCGAGACACTCCTGCGATGGGATGGACTCGGCCAAGTTTAATTGCCTTCCTGTGCGCCTGACCTCGTCTGGGACATCACAATCATTAACAAACATGGCTGACATTTTCATCAGTTGTCTTGTATTGTCAGCAGCGGAGCAAGCTCTGTTATGAGCTCAGCCAAACATCAAGACGGAAATTATGGTTGCTGAGAATGAGATGGAACAATGGGGTGGATGCCCGGATCAAAAATATTGGCACACCTTCAGATGCCAAGTTCATTTTTTGTTTTATTAATTAAGTACTTTGTGTTGAGCTTTAATCTTATTTTATATTAGTTTCAGAGGAACACAACTAACTGCATTCAGTGGTTTATGAGGTGAACTCGTTGAAACCGTCCAATAGGTATTGATTCAGTGAAATTATCATTTTGTAGTGCTGCTGGATTGCTTTGCATTCTGCTCTGCTTTGTGCACCCCACTCAAAATCAGTGCGGGTTGGCTCAGTAGCCAGCCACCTTGTTGTGTAATGCAAAACAGTTAAACAGAAACTTGGGAGTCATTTGAGGGGAAAACTGAGTGTTATCTAAGAAATCTGAGGAGTACTTCAAGATAATCTGACTGAAAGCTTGAGCATTTTCTAATCTGGGATGGATTCATCGTGTAATGAGGAAAGAGTAATCTGAGAGAGCTCATCGCTGTGATATATTACAAAATACCATCTGGCAGGGAGGACCACAGTTAAATGTTGACAGTAATGACAATTTAGATCACCGGCCTTATTAAATAAAGAGCTCATTTGTGCAGACATATGGCCAATCAACTCATTGCCTGGCACTCCATCATGCACGCACACACTCATGTGCATGCACACACACAAAAAAAAGACACACATACACACACACAACGAACAAGATAAAAGAAAATCCCTAAATGCATGCACAGTCACACACAGATGACAAGATATCAAGATATGCCTTTGGCTGAACACTCACTATGACGTGTCTTGTCGTAGGCCAAGTCCCGTTCGCTGTACATAATTGATACTTTTGCATCAGCACAGTGGACGTACTGCAAGATGAGCTGAAGACGTAGACTGCATGGCACATGAAATCACACAGTTTGTGGGTTCACATGCTTGTCCAAAGAGCACCTTTTTTTCCAGTCTAAACATGATCTTGTATTTCCACCCTCGCCCAACATATAAATCAAGCGTCTGCCAGTTTGCTAACCAGCTGAAGCTGGCGATGGGATCACTGTTTTGAAAAAGAGAGCCGTACCCTGGGGGAATATGGTCAAATGGCCAAGAGAATAAGAGACATTTTATAGCAGACAGACACGCACATTACTCATACAAGCATGTTTTCATATATGTAAGTCTCTGTGGAAGCAGAAAAGAAGAGTTGTGCGATTACTGGCGTGGAAGACAGACAGACAGACAGCTGGGACTTTCTTTATTGGATTCCACATAAACACTCGGCGTGTTTGTGAGCGTGGGTGTCTGTCTGTCTGTCTGTCTGTCTTCCACATGCCTGGTTTGTAGGGTGAGTGCAGGTGTTGATCTGTATAAAATGCTCATGACGCAGCTCCTGTTTTCCTCGCTCGAGACTGGCATTCAGCTCAGAGTGAGTGAACAAGGGCGCGCGCGCACGCTCGCACGGGGATAAGTGGAGGAACATGAGAGTAACAGAAAGCAGTGAAGGGAGATGGAGACAAATATCCTTTGTGTTCTCCAAATACAACCATCAGCATCATCTATCTAATCTTTTTTTTTGCTTTTCTGTTATTCTGTCCATCCTCTGCCTCCTATTACACTGGGATCCTGCTATATTACTGTCAAGAAGATCCTTCATTGTGCAGCCTTTTGCCTGTTTACACTGAACCACACAAAGCCGGCATATTGCCACCCCAGTGTGTGATTTTTAGATAGCAGGCTGGCATTTCCACAATCAGTGGCTTGACGTGTAAAACAGCGTCAGCATCTGTCCTCACCATGCCGCCTCACCCTTTTACACAGACATACCCACCCCAGTGTGTAAGAGGCTGTTCTGATAATCTATTAGCTTGTTGTGTCTGTGACAGAGAAGGGGTTTGCACTTCAAATTGAGAAAAAAAAATACAACACAAAACTTATTATTACTCCTATAGATCAAGCTGATGATATAAGAGTATCTGGGGGTGACATGGTTTTTGATGGCACAAATACAGATAGTATTGTCTAGTGAAACTGCAAAGCTTTGATTGTCTCAAAGGTAGATGTTATGACTATATTCATGACAGCCAGAAAATATCTTTGCAGGAATCACATTACTCACTGGCTCTAAAACCCGGGAACACGCAGCACAACTATTACTAAGCTTTCAGTTGTTTTTGTTACACCATGTATTCCTGACTGTTATTACAGCCTCACAGTTTATTTCTCTCTCTGCCTCTCGTCCTTTGTCTGTGTCTCATCTTCACACCTCTCATGTCTCTAATCCTGGCCCATCCACATGTAACTCCACTCTGTCTTGCATCCTCTCTCTTGCACACATTCCTCATCTTACCATCTTACTTTTCTCATCACTCTTCCTTTTCTCTCTCTGTCCACACCTCAACTCCCCCCCGGCCCAAACCTGCCCTTTCTTCTCTCCCCTCCTCCATGCTCTCAGGTGAAGTTTAGATAAGGCTAGAGGAGGGGATTAGTGAGAGCTCTCTGCCATGTTTGCCTTTGGCACAGAGGACAAAGGGACTGGGACGTTTACACTGCTCCGCCATCTCCATTCACCTGCCTGTGTGTGGAAAACAGCCATGCAAGGACACACACACTCACACACTCACAGTCTGACACACACACACTCACCTGTGTAATGACTGTGTCACCGTGCCCCAGTTATGAACTGAATCAGCATAATCCCTTCACACTCCATTAATCAAGAAAAGGCAGGCTGTAGTCTCACAAAAATGCACAAACCACACACACAGAAAATACAGTGCTGACACATATTCTCACCCTGTGTGGCCCACCAATTTTAGCTGGTCCCGTGGGCTGATATTGCTGGTCTGGTGAACCAAGTCAGACACAAAGGAATCCACACGAGCATACACAATCTACAGGTGTGTACGTAGGTGTGTTTGTAAGCCCGTGTCTTTCCTTCTTTAAAGACTATGACTCAAGCTGCTGAAGACAACATACTGTGTGAGGATATTACAAAATCACCGGCCTCGCTTCCACTGCAGGGCCTTGCAGAGCTTAGCAGGTGGTTCTCATTATTGTAATATTCAATATCTCTCACCATTTCTGTTTCTGTTCTCTTTTTCCCGCACCTCATTTCCTGCAGAGATGATTAGTCAGCTCACACTTCAGCCTCTAATGAAGAAATTTGACTTTTGATCACGCGCTGTAAACATCCTGTAAACACAGGCACCAGCCACTCGAGCCGCACGGCCGATGCGGGTCACGTCCGCGGTGGCAGCTCCCTCATAGTCGCTGTCATACGGATAACTCCCTGCGCTGTGGTTAAATGCTGCGATAGCTCAAGCTTGTGCATTTCTGCTCTGGTTTTTGCAAAAGCTGTTGATTGTACTGTGGTACCATCACTGATTCCTCTTCCTTTTTGTAGAACTTTTCTATTCCTCCTCCTACATGTCTAAAAAAAACAAACAAACAACATGATTTTCCACTGCGAATGCCAGTGATGACTAATCCTTTACCAGTGACAACTGAGACAGCATTGCTGTTAGTAGGTCAAGTGACTGTGATGAGGCTAAACATCTACATGTAAATCATAGTGCAAATATATACTTGAGTATTTTTTCAAGCCAGTGATACCCGCCTACACTCTTAACCATTTACTGCCTATCCGTCTATCCATCAGTCTGTCAGTCCCAGCTGGGTATAACCTCAGGGCTGAATTGGTTGGTGGTCCAGAGCAGACTGTAATCTGGAGCTCCTATCATCGGGGATTCGCTCGTCTGCCTGTGTGATCAGACAGACAGAGTGCTGAGCATTTGATCAGCTCTGATACCGAGCCCAGTGGGCGTTGAGCCACCGTGGAGAGACACGACAATCAGGGAAATATATACACAACAAGACCAGAGCGCATACATACAGGTTTACACACACACACACACACACACACACACAAATATGCAGTCCACAAGAAATCATATACATGAAGATAGACTGATCCAGTGAGTGGGCTGAAAAAATATTGAGTTAGTGAGAGAAAAACAAAGACAGAGAAAAAGAAAATAAGCAAGGGAGGGGGACGGATGTGTGAGTGTGTGTGTGTGTGTGTGTGGTTGTGTGTGCGAGGGGGAGAAACCTTGTATTCCTGTTTGCTATCGGCTGAGTGTGTGTGTTGTTTTTCGAGCACCCACCTATCAGTCAAGGCCTGCAGGCAGGGAGCAGAGCAGTGTGGGTAGAAGAGGTGTCAGCTAATCTGCCATGATTGATGTGTAAGTCCAAAACTGATGAAACTTTAAGGTACACTGTAAAGGTCTACGTAGCATCACGCACAGACACATACACACATTCAAACACTACACAACAAACAACAGTAAAAGACTGTTCCTGGGGGGTTGGGATGCGCACACGATAATCGCACGTGCACCCTGATCTACTACCACTCACAGCTCATCTCTAAGCCGCTGTCTGCATCCTCTAAAGCCGGAGATTTTCTGCTATAGCTGATTTTTTTTCTATGAGACATGCTCTTCATTTCACCTAATTGGCCATGAAAAATGTATGACAAACATAAACAACTGTCATTATGTGTGTGCATGACCTGCAAGATTGTGTGCGTCTGAATTTATATGCGTCTGAATTTATATATATATATGTATATGTGTGTGTTGTATATCTGTGGAGATTTGAAAGCGTAAACTGAGGGTATTCTATTTGCTTTTAAGCCTAATTGCCGAAATAACAGTGTAGTTTCAAACAGCACCCAGATGTGGCGAGCTGGCTCGACTTACAGAACACCCACACGGAACTGAAATACAAATAGGAGGAGGAACAGAAAAGTGAGTTGTCTTCCTTTCCTGTGTGTCAGAAGATTATTTTTCAGGAAGCAATAGGTGAAAATGAATTAAGAAGTTTAGTAAAGAAAAATGGGGGAAATACAGCCACGCCATCTTCATCTCTTCCCTCTTCGGTCATGTGCTCTCACACACCCGGGCAAAAAAAGGGCCCTCCTAAACAGTGATGTCATCGGCGTGAGAAGTGAGCAACAAGGGGGTGCGGACAGAAGTTTCTTGTTTTTCTTTGTTTACAAATGATTCATCAGGGTAGCTCTCAATCACAGAGTGTTTACAAAGGAGAAGATCATCTTTAAATATGCCAAAGGTCTTTGCTTTGAAGCGAAAAGAAGCTTGACTAAGTGAAGAAATATCTTTAAGCATTTAACTATTTACATAATGACTCATTCTGCATTTTTCTAAAGAACACTTCAGAATCACCAGTGCAGTCTTCTGCAACACTCCGTATTTCTTGTTAATTCCTCTCTTCCCTGGAGGCTTTGAATCATAACCAGACTTGGTGCTGGACCACGGTCAACCATCGTACTGCACTGATACAGTGTCCTCTATTTACACACACGCATGCACGCACGCGGCCACAGTATATACAGCAATGTGCGTGGTGTAGGTGTTGCTATCTGAACTCAATCTGTGTAGGTCAAACAGGGATTAAGTGCTCTGTACAGTACACATGCAAGCACACACACTGGCAGTTGCTATAGCAGGTATATCAGAGAGGAGAGCAGTGCAGGTGGTCTTTACTCTAGGTTATACAGAGTTTATGAACTTTATCGTGAAAAGTATGAGCATCCCTTTACAAGAAGCACAAACCATAGAGCCAAGAGCCGTCACATGATGTTTTAATTTGCTCTTTTTTTTTTTTTTGCAATGGAACAGATGTTGCATGAAAAGAAACCAACAAATCCTCAGAGGCTAATGACAAAAGAGGTGATTTGTCTTTTCCTAAAACAAGCTGAATGACATTTACAAAAGTGATTCATATGACTGTTTGCTGAGCTGCACCCTCTGTAGTAATGCTTCAGACATGTTTAGGTAACTTACTGTTAGGGAACGATCATCGCTAAGAGAAACCAAGGTTATCTGTCGGGTGGAGACAAAGTAGATGTCAACGTCAAATATTCTGGGCATCCATCCATCCGCCGACCTCGTCCCTACAGCTTTTCGCAATGCGGTAACAATGTCACGCTTCTTTCCGGGCCTAGAGCAGTCATCATTCACAACCACAAGGGGCTGCTTGTCAGGGAAAACCCGAACATGGGTCGTTTTTTAGAGTTTGAGGCAATGACCAATGCTTTTGCTTTGCCAGAGAGGTCAGTGCTCAGCAATAAAGTGGTAAGTTACCTGCTCATCTCATCGTCATGTCAAACATGTGAGGAGGGGCCGAGCAAACCTTCTCCCACCTCATGCTGCCTGAACTCTGTGAGGGGGAGAGGCTGTCGAGTGGTGATGCTCAGAACTAAACATTAATGCAGGAATGTTTTTGTTCTCCGTTTGAACAAATCCAAATTCCCACCACCACTTACAATAACTGTCGCACATGTTAAAACCCGCGGGACACATGCAAGCGCACACTGAAACGAGCGCAGGTCCGCTCTCTTTGTTTCTCTATCGTAATTAAACCTTAGAACAACCAGACAGGCAGAAAACAAGGAGCCAAATGCAAAGGTCCTGCAAATTTCAAAAGCCCTCCCAAACAAATCTTCACCAGGTCCCCAGAGGGAGGGGGGCCTGGGTCAGGATTAGAATCAGAATCAGTAGTAAGGGACATTGACATTCTACACAAGGTTTGTTGATGGGAAACTTTGGCAGGCTTGTTCGGTAGTGCAAGCCTGGAATTCCTGATGAGGTGATGTCTATCTTATCGGGCAGAGATAGTAATTTCTGAAGTGTTTTACATCAATTCAGCTAATTCAAATGGGACTTGGACAAACAGCGGTGCTGCATCCAATCAGAAATGCTGGCTGTTACACATAATGGCCCCCTCTTCCCCAAAAAAGGCAGCCTTAGGAACACACTCATGTGCACGTAAACACATGCCCTTAATGGTCAAGGCTTGGTAAACTGCTTTACCCGCTCCTTGTGAGATGCAGCAGAGTGATAATGGTGGTCCTGCTGCAGGACAAGGAATGAGAGGAAAGTGTCCTCCTTCAGCTACGAGTCTCTTGAGGGCCAATTAGTCAGAGGAGCCATGGTTAATGTAACACAACCCTCTACTCTGCTTTATTTCCTTTGATGGCTCCTTTACCCACTACTAAAATACTAAAACATGTATAACAAAGTACAGCAAATTGAGGTAGACAGTCATTCAGAAAATGGCAAATGTAAGGATTTCACAGACACACTGAAGACGTGAGACATCACATTGTCCGAAATGTGACCTGGATGAGTTACCTTATGGATGTTGCACGAATGAAGATTATTCCCCGGAATGAAGGCGCTACTTAAATTACTTATCATGTACTCAGAGGATAGTTGTGTCTGCCCTCTGAAGTGTGAGTATTGATACGTCTGAAGAAGCTTTAATCAGAGGTCTAACACCTGATTGGTTCTTGCCGGCTTCCTTCCTCCTCTCCACCGGCATTCTTTCCTGGTGCAACAAAAGTAATTACCAGAGACCTCTACCTCGCCCTAGGGACACAGAGGAGAGCATATGCTATCAGACAGACAGACAGACACACACACATACACACACACTCAGATTAATACTGTCCAATACGTGTTCACCATTCGTAGCTCCCTGGCCACTGAATGACAGCCTAGCTAATTAGAATCTGATTTACCCATTTAATGAAAAAAGGAATAATTAGATAGCTAGATAGCAGCCAGGAGACATTTATTCAGTACGCATTCAGATAGAGTCAGAGTCATGGTGTGTGTGTGTGAGAAAGAGAGAGAGAGAGAGACTATGCATGTGTGCCTGAGTGACCTGGGGGGTGGTAGGAGTTTTGAAATGGGATGCCCGATTGTGCCCCCATCTAACTGCTTTCTAAATGAAATTACTGTTCATTAGATACACATAGGCAGGGGCTCGCACTCTCACGCACACACTGTACATACAGTACCGCATGTATGCAGATGAACGTTCCGGAGCGTTGTGTAAACATGTAATTGTTTCCCATCACGATGCAGTTACACCCCCGGTCTCTGCTGCTGTGCAACACTCAAGAGGTGATGCCTCTTTCATTCTTTTTTTTTTCTTTCCCTGTGCATATGGTTTTCTCTTCAAATTTGTCTCTTATTTCCATGTCAGATTGAGATTGGACACAGACTAATTTGATTTAGACATCAGGAATTCATTTTGTCTTACCTCTCAGAAGTGTTCCTGGAGAAGTTTGATGCTATTTGCAGCTCAAAGCCTCGTAAAACCGTTTGCCTCAGCGATATCTACTGTGTGAATGTTTTGTCATTACAAGCATGGACTTCTTCAATTCACCTAGAATTTAATATCTCTAAAGGAGGATGACACACAGGTCTTTTTGAGGAAAAGAAGATGGGCGTAATTGCCTTAAATTCAGTAGGGAATGATGGATGGGATGGAGCTAATGTGGATAACACAGGCACTAGGCAACATATGAAACCTAGCTGTCACGGTTGGTAGTTAAATTGTTAATCCTGACTGGATTTGGTGTGTAGTCTCAAGAGCTTATACTATAACTGTCTCCCATGTTTAAGACAGTGGCAGGGGTGGGTAACTTCTTACTAGATGTGAATGAAATCTACTAACTCCTCAAGAAACACAAAGTTTGAGCTGAAACAATTGAGTGTTTTCTCTTTTTTTCATTATCAGAGACACTGGGGGTCATTTAAAACAAAGCACTTCAATATGCAAGATTCAGCTGCCAAAATAAGTAGTGTTGTCAGAAAAATAATTTTGAGGAGAAAAAAACATACATGGATGATGTAAAGGATAGATTGCAGTTTAGCAGTAAAATCTTAAGTCTTAGATGTCAGCTTCCAACTGATCAAACTCAAAAGACAGACTTGTCTACTTGGTACAGATGTCATCCAGAGATAAGTATCAGTCTAAAAACCTGCTGTGCATGAACAATGCTTGATTTGTATAATGATCTAAAACATGTAAAATAAAAGCAGTACATTCCTTTTAAGTGATCAAAACTGCGGGCAATTCATGACATTTGAGTAGATGAACAGAATGCAAAATACTTTACAACAAAAACCTGTACACAGATGGACTGGGAAGCGTCTGTTGTTTTTCCATGAGCATGAAGCTCAGGCAAATACCAGTAATAGGCAACCTCCTGGTGGGAGTGTATGTATTCAGTCCTTTTCCCCATTGAATCCTTTCCCTGGTCTTTGATATACCAATGTTTTTCTTGGTGGAACTCTAAGCACAGATAAGGTAAGATTTAAAAAGAATTTTCAAAGTGAAGGTCAAAACTATTTGAGATGTAAAATGAGTCAAAAACCTTCTTTTTACCCTTCTGGCTCCAAGCGCTCCATATGGTGTAAACAAACACAAAGGACATTTGGTAATGAGATGGCATTGTTACAGTCTCAGGTTGTGGGCATGGGAGATTATGACTAACGTGTGAACGTGCAGGGACGGGGAAGTAAATTGTCACAGAGGCAGCCTCAGAAAAATAATGAAAATGCACGCACACACAGTTTGGTTCATGTGTATGTGTGTTGACAGTGAGTGAAAGAGCAACAAAAGTCCACTGGCCCACAGTGAAATGCCAAAAATTGCTTTGTTGCCACCCAAAAAGCTCCCACTTTTCTATGCTGGAAGTTTGAGTAAGCTGCTCTTGAGGCAGAAATGCCCGCCCATCCTCAGAGAGTTGATGGAGCATTCACCTTATGCCTCATTGAGCTGACTCACTGTAGCATTGCAGAGGATACGGCATATGGGAGGAAATAAATAAACAAATGCCCCAAGTGTCCTCTCTCCATCTTGGCTCTGTGTCGGCTCGCTGCCGGGGGCTGTTTCCCCTCCCTTCATTCAGCTCTAGTGAGAGCAGCCCCGAGCGGCTACTGGGACCTATGTTGATCCATCATGGTTCATCATTATGCTGGATCAACCACCATCCTGATGCCTGAAGAGCAGCACGTGTCACTGAGGAATCTGTCACACTCATCCTTCCACTCTTAACTCCCACAGTCCTCTGTGCTCTCTTGCTTTTTCCCCCCACCCTCTCTCTTTCTATCTCATTCTCACACATACCTATACCTAGATAATTTTATACAGCTGGTCAAACAATGCATCAGTTCTTTGCCGTGCCCTCCAGCGTGTTTAGTGTGCCTGTCAGGAGTCTGCCTGTCTCCCACTTCCAAGACTGCACACCTACCAACGCCTTTAAAATACCCAGATCCACACAATGGAGCTGGTAGGCCAGCCGGTAGTCAGGTTGATACTTTGCTACACGGCAGGAGGAGTATATAGACGGTTATGTCCTCAGGCCCCCTGATTAGGTGGCTTACTGCTGGCATGAGTTCCGGCATATTGGTGTCAGTGGCACTCTTCAGATCAAGTCCTTCCTTGTTTCTGCCTGGGCCTCAGAAACATCCCCATCATGACTTGGAGTACAAGAAATAGGACGTTCGCGTGTGAGGTGGGGAAAGAAAATTGCCGTTAAGTCTATTTGGGTGTAAATGTGGTGTTGTTTGTGAAAATGCAAGTGAGACATGCCTGCGTGTATCAACAAATGCTTCCTGCAAGTGAGCACAAGCTTTCAGTTTGAAACTTGCCCGCGGCAACACACTAGCTCGGAGTCACATAGCGCTGAGAGGGAAAGAGAGATAGAATGATTGGCATGGAGGTTGTATACAGTAAACAAGAACAAGGGCTGGCAGGCCGGCCGGCTATTACACAGGAATGCACCCTGCTCTCACCTTCATTCTTCCTCTTCTTCTTCTTCTTTTTTTTTATGTGTGTTTGGCTGGCTTTATCCACAGCGGCATTTTGTCACTCTGACACAGAGCGTGTGTGAGTTATCTACTTGGTGCCAAAGCATAACAAGGCCGACCTCAACAGTATGTGGTTTGCGTGTTGAATTGGAAACAGAGAGGAGTTAACAAAGTAGTGACTAACTGTCAATCTGCATTTGTCTATCTACAAGAAGAATATATATTTCTCCACAGTGACTTGAAAGAATTTCTATGTGTAAGGCAAATGCTCTTAATTAAAGCGCATATAAAAATCTTGAGAAGTTGCAGTATCGTTGAGAACTCCTCCTTTAGAAAATATACTGTGCGTGACTATAGCTAATAAATATCCCACTGATATAGCTTGTATTTTTTCTACAGATGACAAACAGGCGGTGCCGTGCCCATTTGTAATCATTATCTCCTCCGGTTTGACAAGCAGCTCTCAATCAAATAAATTCGCAAACACATTTATATATGGGTGCATGTTCATGGGCACACACCGACTGACTCTTTCATTCGTCTTCCACAGATCTGTCTGCCAAGTTACTTTTTTTCCCCCTCTCTATCTCTCTGTAGGTAGGGATGTTAATTATCTTAAGTCAAGGGAGGCACCACCAAGTCAATTTTGAGATATGATCTAATCTCCCCTTCTTTGATCCCCACCTTCCTTCGCTTCCTGTTTACTTCTGTTCCATCCCAACTGTGCTCACCATCCTCATCAACATACTGCTGTTAAACAATCACTTGGGGCATCATTAATATAAAGTATTATTTATAGTGACTTGTACTCGCCATGTAATTTTTGGCTCTGTAATTATTCTGAAAGGGCACATTCTGTGTTTTTTAACTGCTGTTTACTGTATATTTCTGATCCTATTATCTATTGTTCCTCCTGGAAACAGGTCTTCTATTTATCAGCACCGTTCCCTCTTGCTGGATGAGACGAATACTTAAACACACAAAGCGATTACACATAAGCTTACTCATATATACAGATGGTTTTTCTCTGATCTCTAAGCTTGTGGCGTCCCAGATGAGTTCCTTCACTCCTAGTTTGTTATATAGAGACTGTAACAAAAGCCCAAACTTAGCACGTCTGCATGTACACATTGCATATAGTGCAAATACAAAGGCATACAGTTAAAACAAAAGTGCAGACAAACTGTATGCACATGCACACATGGCCATTCATCCTTTTTCCTTGCTGGATAATATGCTGTGATTATGTCAACATGAAAAAAAAAGGAAGACAAAAGAAACATCAGGGCAGCCATGATTTCTGCACCCTCCCTCTGCTTCCAGATCTTTCCCTTCCTGCCTGCCGCTCATCCTTCACCCACTATTGCTCCCACCTGCTCTGCAACTTTCCAATCCCTCCCCCTCTTCTCCCCTTGCTCGCATTTGCCTGCTGCCTAAGTCCTGACATTGTTTGAGGAACTTCAGGCCCATTTTGATCACACAAAGATCATGATATAATAATTTTTTGCTCTCGGTTTCCCACCACCCTCACCTCTGCCCTTGTCTCATCGCTGCTCCGTTACAAAATGTCTGTCCTGGTTAACTGTCTGGCCTACATTCCTTTGCTCTGCCTCAGCCCTACAGTAACATCATCCCAAGACAGGTCCAACTCCACTCTCGTAACAGGGTGTGTCCTCAAGCCTTGGTTTCGGGCCAACCGTTTCTTCTACTTTCTTATCTTTTATTCCTATTAGTCACTTTTATGTACACTATCTATTTCCAGTCTTCTCTCTAATGTCCACTCGTCCCATTCTCTCTAAATCACAGCCTTCTGAGAGATATAGTAAATCCCTGATGTTGTCCCTTTGCTGGTCCATAGAGAACAAAACCACAGTACTCCTCTCCTAATCAAAGTGTGTTTCCCCTTTCATTCTTTTAAAGGAAATCAAACAAAGAAGAGAAGAAATGCATAGCTGGTCCCCGTTGCTAGGAGACCCTGTGTCCACGCTTCAAGCAGCTATTCACAAGCTTTTATTTACTCCTCTCTTTCTCTCTCTCTCTTTTCCGTCCTCGTTCAATTTCACTCAGTCTCACTGTATCTGGTTATTGTCCTATTACTATATCTCTCACTATCTGGCAAACTTAAGACGAGCGGGAGCCAAAAAGAAGAGTGATGAACTTAGATAGAAAGAGAGAGCTGTCTGTTGCAGAAAGATGAAGGGAAACTTGAAGAGGAGGACAAGAAAGTGAAAGTATTGATTTTTCTCTCTTCTCCTCCCATCTCCTGCTTTGTGTCACACAAGGGTACAGTTAAAACCCCCATACAATTTCTCTTTTTCTTTCTCATTTGCCCCTTTGCTTCCTTACTCTTTCCCTCGTCTTCTCTTGTTCTTTCCACCTGTTTTTTTTCTTTCTCCTCACTATTCGCTATCAACATCCCTTCACTGAGCCAGATTTCTATCCTCATCTGTCTCCACTCCTCTCCTCTCCAGTCGCCCGCAGCCCCTCCTCCCTGTATATTTTTCTGTCTGACAGCAGTGCCCGGCGGCCTGGGGCAGTTGAAAGGAGGCGTGGTAGCCATTAGCCGAACACCTTGAGTCTGCTGCAGGGTGGGAGGATGAAGGAGGAAATGAGGAAGAGGAGGAGGACGCAGAGTGGCAGATCCAAGATGATCTCAGTTGCATGTTTCCTCCCCTGTTCTGTTCCGTTTCATTTTGTCCTTCCCCTGCATGCTACTAATGGCTTCCTAATGACAGCTTGCAGGCACCGCACACCCAGCCATTTATAACCATCTAGAAAGAGAGACTGGGTGTGTGTTTGCGTGCGTGTGTGTGTATGTGTGTGCGCGGAGTGCTTAGAAGATGGGGGGACATAAAAAAGCAGATGCACCTCATCCACATTGAGTGCACAAACACACACATGCTGTTAGCCATCATCCTACGCTATCCCTGAGTAAACAACAGTAGCCCCAGGCAGCTCGACATGAACCTGGAGGTGACAAAGAGTTTTAAAGTCTTAAGAATCGTTCTAGCCACATGTAGTGAGAAAGCCATCAGTGGAGGCTAGTTTGCCTAAATACCTGCCGGCTATTTTTTTTATTTTTATTTTACATGCAATTCACAGTCTAGCTCTAACTCTCAGTCTTTCTCCACACAAATCACACAGAGGTGCAAACAAACCAACAACTTGGCACCAAACTGTCAGATTTTTCACGGCTGATTGTTAAAGTAAATATTGACCCGTGAGTAAGAAAGCAATGTATTTTAAAAAAAAGAGTGAGAAACAGCTCCCACTTTTACTCTCTTTGTGCAAGACTTCTATTCACAGTTTAGTCAAGAAGACTGTTTATTGTTATATTTGATGGTACAGACTCTAATCCAGCAGCAAGCCAGAGATTTAACTCACTGCCCAGGGCTAAGAGAAGACAAGACAGCAAACACTTATTATTGACATATGGATTACATAACTTACAGAGACAAGCCTTCCCATAGCGAGCGTGGTGTTTCATTAGAAAAAGTACCAGTGAGGGGGTTTGGGTGGTTGAAACAGTATTGGAAACAACAGTAATGTATCTTAAGTCAGAACTGGAGGGATGCATGAGGAGTTATATATACGTATATACTGTTTGTGTGTGTGAGAGAGAGACACGTAAGATCATATCTGTGTCGAAAAATCATTAACCACATTCACTTTGGTCCTGAGAGGGAATTCCCTCGGCAGATGAAGAGTATGTATTTAGGAGTGTGTGTGCGTGTGTGCGTGTGTGTATTTAGGGTGTGGATGTGGGATCAAATCAACACCTTCTCACACGCTCTCTCTGATGTCTCAGCATCTGTTGAAAAGCGACGCCACCCCAGTCATACGACACTGCGACCACACACATAACCAGACAGACAAGTTACCTGAGACCGGTAACTTTTATGTTCGTGTTCAATCCTAGTAGATAAAAGTAAAAAAAAGAAAAGAAGAAAAAAACCTGTTTGCCTCACCTGTCAGTCTTTATGCCTGCCTATCAGCATGTCCTTGTTTCCAGTCAGTTTATCTCTTCTCCTGAGACTAAGGTTCTCTTGAGATTACAAAACACAAGAGTTGCCATTGGGAGCACATCCTCAGCTGTTAGCAGAGCCGGTAGCAGCCATATGATCACAGTGCTGACAGGCCTCCATGACCTCATCCATTTAAGTCCATTTTCAGCTCAGAGGCAAAAGGAAAGAAAGGAAGGGGGTGAATGGAGGAACTGAACAAAAAATGAAGGAAAAGGGGAGGAAGAGAAATAAGGAGGTAGAAAAGGTAAGGAGAGGCAGAGAAACACAAGGAGGAGGAATCAGAAAGAGTGTAGAGGGGAACAAAGGGGAGAGAGATTGAAGAGGAGAAGAAGGGGGGAGACGCTGAGAGGGAAATGGAGAGCACCTGGCAGCCAGTCACAATGCAAATACGCTTCAAAGCATTGCTGCAAAAGGTGGGATCAAATAGTGTATGCAGCAGAGAGATGGGGTTGGAGGAGGTGACCGTGGAAACTTAACCTGCATCTTCAAAACCCACACAAATGCTGGTGTGCACCTGAGTGAGCCACAAGCACACGGGTAATCAAAGGAAGGAGAAATCAGAAATTCTAAACAAGCGTCGAGTGCGTGCGCGAGTGTATGATGACATGAGAGTTCAAGGAAGGTAATCAAATTGGACACATTGATCAAGTGTATTATTGTTTATTATATTGTGGACGTTCGATAAACATCATCTTAATGCTGTCTTTAAAGTTGTGTCAGCTTCTCACACTGGCTGTCTCATCAGCCTCTTCTCTTTCAGTTCTAATTCACTTAACGTGGCCTAGATGAGAAAAAAGAGCTGATGGACGAGATAATGGAGCTGACTCGCAACCTGTCTATATACCAGTGTGTGAGGCCAACGCACACACCACACACACATTAGCATACCCATGCACTCATGCATACACCTGCATGCACATGGCCGCAAGGCAGGGATAAGGATGGAGTGGATAATGAAACTGCTTCTGACCCTGTCCACTTATGATCCTCTGTCCATTACCCAAATGGACACCACTCTCCTATTGATCACAGCCCCTTCTCTTTCACTTCTTGGTTGCTCTTGTCGTTTTTCATCTCGTTACCTCTCCGTTCATCTGCATCGCTCCACTGATGGTTTCCGTGGCTGTTGATGGGACTATAAATCAGGGGCAGCGCCTGGCGATTATCACCACGAGACCAACTGAGCACACACTCGTCGACCCTGAAAACCCCAAATGTCCTCATTGGGAATGATACACGCCTCCCGAGACATGCATAGTGGGAATCCAATGGGCAAGTGTCCTCTAGCTTAAGTCTACCTTTTGCGAATAGGTGACGGACAGAAGCATGCGCACGCGTGTGTGTGTGAGTTATGAATTACGAGACCGGTAATGGAATCTCTTCCTCGACGTGAGGTGCTCGGCTCATTCGAAGTCCCGTCAGCCGTGAAAATGTCAGCCATGATCTAGAGGGGGCTGGAGCAGGTTTATGACATCATCAGCATGCTGCCACAGCAGAGATATGGCACAGAGAGGCCTGATATAGTCTGATCTATCCACAATTCTCAAGTTGTGCAAACAGTAACAAAACATTAGAACAGGCTATGCTCCTAAGAGCTTCCTTCTTTCCCGAACAGAATGAGACACTTCAGATAGTGGTGGCAATGGGGAGCGGTTTGAACTGAATCAAAAAGGTACACACTGAAAGCCAAACAGGAAACCTACGAGTGTGTTGTGGGTAAAACAGAGGGACATTGGATACAGGCATTTTAACCTGGTATTTAGTCTGTGGCAGGGGCTTTGCTACTTTTCTGGTGTTTGCCTGTGCCACTTTTGGTGCCAATCCAAGCAAACTAGCGAGGCTGTAATCAGCACGGGACAATCACAGGGGATTGATACTAGCATACACCCTTTGACCACATATGCACATTAAGACACTTAAAAATATGCAAGTGCATACAAAAGCATGTGCACACACACACGCTTGGGCATACACACAAAAAGAACCCACAGATGTACACAGTAGGTGCTGTAACCCTAAGTCTGGCTCCCGAATTTCTAAACATATGGTTGTCTCCATTATGGCTGTGGAAAGGCGAGAGGCTGAGCTTATGGAAATGATGTTTCACTCACTGTCAGGGGACTAATGTAAATAAATGTTCTCACAACAAGGCCTCACACCCACAGTGAGTTCCAGTTTAACACATTGAGAAACATTGGCTTCACGGTGTATTTTGGAAGGAGGAGTGATATCGGTTTCTGTCCAAGGCCACCGCCCCGATTGTTGTTTACCAAATTCCTTGGCAACTCTGTGTCCACTGTGCCATTAGTGCCAAAGATCACCATCATTCATCATTTCAGTACAGTGAAATGAACACCAGCGTGTCCGTTCGCTTGCATGCACACAGAGCTCTGGGTTTTCAACATACACGGCTTCCACATGAGAGAAAAAATTCCTAGCCTACATAGAAATGAAATTTTTATAACCATCCGGGACCCTCATACAGATGCCACATAACATTGAAGGCCTCAGAGGAACCACAGGTGGAGAAATGAGGGGACATAAAACAAGAAAGAATGCAGACAGAGAATAGGGGAAAAAAGGGAAGAAAGAGAAAGAGTGAGAGAGCACAAACGAGCGGGACGGAGAGGAGTAAAAAGAGCACTATGTGGATAGTGGTAAATGATAGGGTACAACTAAATGAGGGTATGTAATTTCGGGTGTTTAGTAATTACACTGGTTTGACAGAGCCATGTCAAACCATCCCTTTCTTGATCCCCCGCTGCTCCATGGCTGCTTTTCTGCCAGCATCCTCATGTTTTCCACATTTAGCTCTTCTCACTTTTCTTCCTGCACTCCCTCCCACTTGCTATAGCTCTTAAATGCTCCACTCCAGTCAGCAAGCGTCAGTCAAAACATTTTACCAGCTGTACATCCCGTCTACCCCCACCTTCATGTGACAAGCTTGAAATATAGAGGAAAATGTTAATATATGTTTTCTCCTGGCCTACTGGTCACCGGCCAGGTCTATGAAATTCATTTATATTGGGGGATGCGTTGCCAAGTAGTTGACTGCAGGTGTGTGTGATCTTGTGGTGATTTATTTTGTCCCTAAAGCATACTATTCTGAAGTGTGAATGTGAGAGAGAGGGAGAGAGAGAGAGAGCCAGTCTTCCTGTTTTTTATATACAGAATCTAAGTCTACTGTATGTGTGCCCAAGAATGCCCCCTAAAGCTCGAGCACCAACTGTGTCGTAGACGGTTTAGTTGGAAAGGCTAAAAAAAAAATAAGGGAAATGTTACTTTTCTCTCAAACATCTATATTCACATGCTGGGTTGATAAAATCCACATTAGTAAGGCAGGAAACCAGCAATAAAACCCGACACATGGAAACAGTCAGGCTCCTGTGATTTTGCAGTGGTATATGGGCTCCAATGAATATAAACTATGATACACCAATGATGAAAGACTAAATAGAGAATAAAGTGGGGGTACAGAGGGATAGAGAAATAAAGACAGAGAAACGTGTGAATGTGTGTGTCTGATTATCTTGGATAGTGTTACAGTTGATATCACCGAGCATCTGATTGACGCTCTCCAATCCAAAGTTTTTCTTCCTCATGAATGGTGAACGCATTTAAAGTTAATTTGGCTGTTTCCATACTCTGAAACCAAAGGACAAATGATAATGAGTCCCTGCTGCAATCTGGAGCCACACACACACACACACACGGGTAGGAAAAAAAACGTAAAGGGTGTTGAAATGAACATAAAGCCGGCATTAGTTTAACCACTCCAAAACCCTGGGAGAGTTGTTCCTTTCAACCCCACCCCTCGTTATTACATTACATGACCACAGATTTTTAACAATTGCGCACACAAGCATATAAACGCATATCCACGTAGCCAGGTGCACACACAGTAACACGCACTACGCCTCCTCCCAGTTCTATTTGACTGCCCCCGGGGCCCCCGACAGTGTTTGAACCCTGACCTTGTCACATTCGAGTGTGTCCGAGGGGGGAGGGTAGGGGGGGGGAAGCGGTGGTTCTAAGGATTCGATTTTACATGGATGTCGCGGAGAGCTCGATCCTCAGACAAAAGCCCCGGTTGTAGCGGGTGTCTGCGGGTCGGGGTGGGGTCACGGGTCAACCCCACACTCTAACCCGCTCTTTCTGTCTCTTGCCTTCTTCTCTTCCTCTCTTCCATCCATCTCCCTTTTCAATGGAGAGGAAGATCCGAAAGGAACAATGGCCTTCTTCTGCCCCCACTATCATCCCCGTAGTGGCAGCGCATACTGAACAGGGGCCACAGTGAGCCAAAGGGGTTCCTCTTGCTGCTTAACCTATTTTCTCCACGTCTCCATGCTTTCACCTCCCCTCCTCCATTAAACTCCCCACCCTCCATCTTCTTCACCCACCCCCCCTTCTCCTGCTTCCCACATTAGCCTCATTCTGCCTCAGCTTGTTACTGAAACTAACAAGCAAGTTTTTTTTTTTGTCTTCTAAAAGCATCGCCTACATTTTATGTGTTGAGATGAAGCTATAGTCAAACAGATACCTGCCTCTAAATGATTTCCTATACACTCCTCTCCAAACCATCTGCCTCAACCTTTCATTCACCATTTCCACCTCTTTCAGAGTCTGTCGATCCAGTAGGCCTCACAGGCCTCTCTCCAGCTGGCACTACAAGCTGACCTTTGCCACAACAAAACAGCTAGAATGCTCCCTGTCACACACTCATGCAAACACACACACTCACGCAAACGCACAAAGACACACTACTACGAATGCAGCAGGAATGCCAGCAGGAGCACGAACGAGGCTACGCTAGAATACAAAATGACATCCTTGTTCCTCTTTCAGCTGAGGGTTAAACTAAAGAGTTCCCCCTGTTCTTCCCTCGGCCCTCCATTTCGTGCTTGTCTGACCCCTCTGGTCCTTCTAGTTGCACCTTAGCAAGGGGGCTCGCACTGAAAGGTGGCAACCAATCCGGGTCCAAATGTGATTAATTTGCTGCATTCACTGGGGTTGTTCTCCACACACAATAGAAATGGACTGTCTAGGAGTCCATTAAAAAGCCTCACAAGCCAGAGGGCCCCCATCCCAGGCACTTGGCAACCACCAGGAGGTCACACACTGCAGTCAAGAAGTTTTTAAAGGTGTGTGTGCGTGTGCGTGTGCGTGTGCGTGTGCATGCTGGTTATACGTCAATGTTTGTTTTTTCCTCACCCTTTTTGGTGGGGATAGCCACGCATCACACAATGAGTGACAATACAACATAACAAGAGTTGCTTCTTCGACTGTGATGGGAGCCCATTAAAAGGATTTCCTGTGGTAATCAATCATGAAAGGCATTTAATTTGACAACCATTAAAATTAGCCCCCACATCTGACAGAAAAAAAACCATAGAAAGCACTTGGTAAGCCCATATTTAATATGGGTGCTGCGCATATTGTTGGCTTGCATGTTTGTGGACCTCCCGCTAAGTTTGAGATGATAATCTCCGTTGTTGAAAGCAGTGCATTTAATGCCAATTTTAATCGCAGAGAGAAAAGAACTGAGATAGAAACGAGTTTTCAGTTCGAAATAACGCTAGACTGATCATAACACAGGAATTTCTCTGAGGCTTAAGGGACTGCTGAGTCGATATACACTGTCTTTGATATGCTGCACATCTTCACTTGCATTTGTATCCGTGGTTCTGCACCACTTATGAAGCATCCCTCTGTCTTTGTCTCCCATCTCTCTCTCTTACTCTCACTCCCTCTCTCTCTCTATCTCTCTCTCCCTCTCTCTCTCACTCACTCACTCGATCTCATTTGCTGAAACAACGCCGAGTGCTAAACAATGTCATAATTAGTCCTGATTGATGTAGCATATTAAGCAGCAAACAATTAGCATACAGTATATTGCTACTCTGGCCATCTGAGAATGACTGATGTGACTGACCCGCACTAAGCAGCACGAGCTCAATAACACACAGACAAGAGTGAGGGAATGAGAGAGAGTGCTCAGAGAGAGTGAAAGCACGTTACTTCGTAGGCCTGGGCCACAGATTCAAGCGCATTCTGTTGGAAACGTTTTTGGTCTGTTATATTTTTCTCACAAACAATCAATTCAGTTTGTTAGATAAAAGCTCTCGTGAGTAATTTTGACACTGCATTGAATGCTAAATAAGAGCCTTTATTCCATAGTACACCAGATAGGTATTTTTTTTCTTTCTTTCGCTCTCTTTTCCCCTTAAAGGGATACTTCAACATTTTGGCAAATTGGTCCATAATCCTTCGAGTCATAGATTTGTTACCTTTAATTGTCAGTGCAAGCTATTTTTCGAACGGTGGAGCAGAGCCGCGAGCTGCTCAGAACTACGCTATGAAGGCTAATGGGATTTCTTGGTTTCCCTCACAAACTCATCCAATACACAATCCAACAACTCCAAAACACTCTCATGGAGTTGTGACAGATAATAACGGAACATTACGAGACAGGTGTTTTTGAGGTAAATTCATGCAAAACTGCTGATGCACGTCCCTGTTGGGGGCAGTCTTTCAGCAAGCAGTCTCGGCATTTGCCTCACAAACAAGTCTGTCTCGTAATGTTCCATTATTATCTCAAAATGTTGAACTATCCCTTTAAAGGTTCAAATGGTTACTGGAGGGGAAAAGCTTCATATTTCAAGCATGTACTTACGCTATATTGTACAAAGAGGGAGTGAATGAAGAACACCAGGTTGTGAAAGACAAAGATTGGGAGATTAAGTGTAACATGGTACAGTATATTTCAACTCCAACCAAGCATGTATAATATTTGTCATTGTCCTTGCACAGTTAAGTGTGGGCCTCCATTGAGGATCATGAGTCCTCCATTTACACAGAGGGAAATGGGAAAAGCCTGCCTATTGTAAGACTGTCCATCACAGCTGAAAGTTTACACCTAAGCTGTATAACAAAGCAGACAAGATTACAGGGTGTATATGTTCAGCTACTGGAAGGCACTCGGCACATCAGTGGAAATGCACTGTGCGGGCGATGAGACGGAGGATGGCACACAGCTTATAGTTTACAAAGTGAAACAAGCGTGGAGCAGTGGGAGACACTTTGTTTGCATTTCTGCCCGTTTGAATGCGTGCGTGTGTGAGCGTGATTATGCTTGTCAGTGCATTCATGTGTGCACAGGAAGCTGCGTCCTTCCAACAAGCCAACATGAGCCTTGCTGCCCAGTGCTACAGAAGGAGGGGGGGGTCAATTATCCAGCTTTGTTCTTAGCATGGGACATCATCTTATCCCTGTACAAAGCAGAGACTGAGGCAGGGCCCCTGAAACCACTGCGGCCAATTGTTCTCTCTCTGTCAGACAAATGGGAGGCAGGGGTTCATGTGTGGGAGGGGTTTAGGCCATGCATGCCACAGGCCTCAGCCTTTTCATCCCAGAGTTGAAGATCTACAGCAAAACACAAGCCTTCATGTTTCTAAATGTACACAAGAAAACCACTTTGTTCCCTGGATTTCTTTTTTTTCTCCCCTCTGTCTGTCTTGCGCTCTTATTTCTTCCCTGCTCTCCTTCAATCATTCCTCTCCAGTGAAACACAAGACCTTGTGCACCAACTACAGGATCTCCAGGGCTTGCAAATCCCTATGAGGGCTCCCACGGCAGCTACAAGCCCAGCCCGGGGCTTCCTACCTGCGGTTCTGTGCTTTGGATGCTTCCTTAGGGACCTGGAGACGTGGGGGGAGGCAGGCTGGAGGGATAAACACAAATTTAATACTACTGGGAGGATTTAAGAGGCGAGAATACGGGAGAGAGCATGGGAGGTTATAAAAGCAGATGAAGTCGGGGAACAACTGAGTCAGAGAAGTGGAGAAAAGCAAGGGATGAGTGGAGGGATGAGTAAAGCAGTCTCCACAAACAAGTGTTTTCTGCGATGTCAGAGTATGTGGCTGTTGCCCATGGGTATAGGCAGGTATGACCAGGCAGGTTTCTCACATGTAAATGAAACAAGTGACAGCAGGTGAATAAGGTGTCATTCTTGAACAATGACTTGCTTATATACCAGCCACCAAAACTGTTTGTGCGTTTTTCCCCCCTTTGCTTCTCTCTTAACTATTTGCGTAACTATTTGCAGCATCAGTGAATGCAAACAGAGGTGCACAAGTGACTGTCTGTTTTATATATGCAGGTGAGGTTGGATTCCTGCACCTACCATTGTAGAAAAAGCTGACTATAACTATCATGAATAGTCAACTACTTAGCTGTAGCTGAGCGTATGCATGCAAACAAGTGTGTGTGTGTGGGTGTGTGCGTGCCGTGCATGTGTCTGTGAAGCACCATGATGTTAAAAGAATCCTAGAATAAAGCCACAGGGGATAGAGGGCACTCCTCATCTCCCGCCAAAAGAAAAGGTCAAAGTCTTCAATATTAACTCAGGCTGAGGTCACCACGCTGATTACGCTACAATAACCATTTTACCTCCCACTCTACCCCACCCCCTCCTTCACTCACACACACACCCCACGTACACACACTTTTCACTCTGCCCGTCCTCACACGTCCATTTGGAATTAAAACCCTCCTCAAGCGAGAGAGCGAGAGCCCTGTCGGCGCCCGCCGCAGACGTACATAAACACATTCTCACACAGTCGTCCGCAATCGCGATCCTTTATGAGGGTCTTAGCATAAACTCCAGAGCCCTCTGAGACCCCAGTGCCCCCTCCCCATACCACACCACACAGTGGAAACATAAGTTGATACGGTAGAAGTGTGAAAATGCGCACAGACACACATGCATAGATCGCGGGAGGCACGATTGCAATACACACATTAGGGCTTGAAGAATGTTGTGGGTTTCCACTGGGGACTTGACCTAACCTCCAGCCACTGCCTGCACTCAGCATTTCTTCACACAGCGTCGAGGTAGATCAGGCTAAGGCCTAAACCCCTTCACCCCTGTCCTGCTATCCCTCCGTTCCCCCCAAGTCCCAGACCGCAAAAACGACTTTTTCCTCACCAAATGTCAACAGAGGGGAGTGTGGAGTAAGGAAAACTGTGTTTTCTGTCATGCTGAGAAAGCTGGATCACGATGAATTATGACATGCTATAACATTGTGGGTGAGATGATGCAAAACTGTTGTGAACTCATCACTCCCTGTGTTTGCAGGGTTCTTCAGCACGCCCCATGGTCTGACCAGTTTTGAAATGTGGTCTCTGTTTCCCTGCGTGTGCATATAAACTATTTGACATTAAGTCAACTGTCTGGATGATAGTAAATCATGTCACAGTTTCTTGGCAAACCTGTTGACAGAGCAGGCTGCAGCAGGCTTCAAAGAAACCAGTAATGGGCATGTGTGAGTGTTTCAAACACACCCACTCCCTCCCCTCATGTCAATAATTACAGAGATAAAATGGACTAATTTTCTTGCAAATTGGTGGTAGTCTGATTGCTGCCACACTAGAAAAAAGACTGAATTAAATAAATCCATTAAATCTTTGAGGGAAAGGGGCACAAAAAAGGAGAGGGGGGGAACATGGGAACAAATGTGACAAAAGTAAATATATAAATAAGGAAAATGAAAAGAGCATAAGTCATCATGAGTGAATTAATTTTGGCTCGGCAGTGGAGCTGTATTAAATGACACCTAGTGAAACGTGTGGCTAAAGCTGTCATCTCTGGCGCCTCCTTTCCACACTGAATCATCCTAATCCTATCTAATACTCTGCTGCTAAATGTCTGTCTTTGCTGCCTACAGTGCTTTATATTAGCCTAGTGTTGTGTTAAATTATGTGGCTGAGCTTTTCCTCCCATTGTGGCAGCAGAGAAAAGGAATGGCGATACAAATAGAACATGATTATATTTAATACTATTCATAAGGTCGTAATGTTCATGGTCACAAAAGGGTCCTGGAGAGTATGAAGTTGGTATTTGAATTTTTGTTTCTTTCATGAGTCAAAACAAAAACAACTCATTCTTAAATTGGGATGATTTATTATTATTCCAAGTGATGTATTTCCAAATTACACATTCTGGACAAAAACAAAACATAACTGACTATCCTGTCCTTTCCAATTGGACTTTTTTAATGTTAGAAAACTCCACCAGAAGCATTTTCATTATAGCCACTGCTGATTCAGAGGCTAACAGTTGAGCTAGCAGATAAATCTGTGTTAATTTTGATTCTGAATGCCCCTATTGCAACGTTAGACACCACCAAGCAACAGCTCAGTGGATAAATCACATTTACCACTAAGAGATGCCACACACTCGCCTATCCAAGAGCTGAAAAATTAGTTACAGGTACAAAGGGGACTTGTGACGGATCTCCTCCCTGGTCTCATATCTGCTCCTACTGTGATCTGGGCCATCCGTGGGTGAGGGATGAGACTCCGTGAGCAGAGAAGAAACACTTTGTCATCTCTGACGATGAGAAGGAGGAACTGTCAGGTATAATCAGCAGGGTGACAGGGGTGGAAGCAGAGATGGGCACAATCTGAGGATGGATGGAGAGAGGCTGGCATCCCTCTTGTTAGCGCAAATTATTAATCCCGCTCTGTTGGCTACAGAGTTTAGAGTAAAACAAGAGGGAAATCATTTATCTGTCAGAACCCCTTTGAGGGAATTTATTAACAGATTGAACACTGCGCTGTATGTTCTGACACGGTTTCTCCACATCACATAGATTGATGTTTGTTCTTGTGAATGTGACCTCTGGAGGTTTGCATCAAGCAAATACCTGCTCAGGACTTACTCATAATCAGTTGCATAAAGAACAGATTATACAAAACATCTCTTCATTCAGAGACTTGTTCTCTTTGTGTTTGCCTAACCTGCTTATTTTCCATTCAAATGACTCTCTGTGCATGTCGCCATTAGGGCAGGCTGGAGGATGAACTACTTTGTTGTAAACATTTACTACAGGAAAACCCCTCCACCCAGAGCCATGTTTTAGTTTCTTATCAAAGCTTTAAAAACAGCTTCATCACTTACTTCATATCACTTTGCCCTGTTTGATAACAAACATAAAGCCTGCAATTGGGCCTTAAGTTAATTATTTACCCATTTCCCTCATGGGAAATATGAGTAAATAATCAGTGCTGATAAACAAGCTTTAGCTCCAGCGCGTACAGACACCAGACACATTGAGCAGTAAACAACAGGGGGAAATGTATCATTTTAAGCTATCAATTACCTCATTTGATTCCCCGGCTGTAGCAGAGACAGTGTGAGCCAGGAAGCCCTGGGGCAGACCACAATATGATTCAGAATGGTACAAAAAAAGGAAGAACAAACATGGAAACACCACAACCGAGCAGCTAGTGAAAAACTGAATGAAAGATGTATGTATCTGGGTTCATAACAGCACATACACACTGGAAATGAATTAAACATGTGCGCAACTGCACAGAAACTGGTTGCATCCTCACATCCAAATTCATGCACCTCTGCCAGCTGTTTACTTACATAACGTTCAAATAGATTCTCAATTCTTCTTCCTCTCCTTTTAATCCTCCTTGTCTCTTGCTCTTTCACTCGCGTGTACAAACACACCCGCACACACTCACTCAACAAAAACACAAACCTGATGTTCTGACCACAAGGGAAAGAACACTTTATCACACTAGACAAGGGGAGAATAAAATACACCTATTAGCTTATAAGCAGCTGTAATTGTCCTGTAACTATACTTATCTACCCAGAGACAAAAAGAGACTTATACACGAACAAACACTTCCATGCATGTGTGCACAAGTGCTGCCATTCTCCTGTTTGTCTGACATGCCTCCTAAGAACTACTGAGAAATGTGGCATTTTGCAAAACAAGATGTGTTTACCGTTTCAATAAGGGAGGAACTCACGATCCAACCTAAGTGAATTTGCAAAGCAATTCCAAGCGGGGTCTTATTTTGCTGTTGCAAGGCACAGTTTGTAATTTATATTGATTGAGGTATGAGATGAGGGCAACAAAGTTTTTACATTTCCGTCAGCCTCGAGGCCTGGAAGAAAGAGAGCATGATGGCCTGGGTGTAGCATGTGAAAGGTACTCTCTGACCTCCAGATGGAATCAGGGAGCTGTCATGAAGCTCTGTGCCCAAAGAGGGCATAGGTTCCTGGGCTACCTTTTCACCATGAGGACCCTACGTCCCAGAGTCCCCCGTGTAGGAATGAAAGAGGAGAGACAGATGAAAGCAGCAAAGAGGGGATGACTTCCCTGATCCCCTCCTGTCTTCTCCGTCACCCACCCGGAGGAAAATTTAATAAAGTCCACATACCAAGAGCCACACAAGACAGAGATGAGAATACATGAAAGGGAAGATGGAGAGATGGAAAGATGGAGAGACGAGGAGATGGAGGGATGACAGTGATGACTGACCCCTCTCCCACGGTGTCATCTCTGACCTTCAGAATAGCCAGAGAGCATTGAACCCCATGAGGCAGGATGAAACGCAGAGATGCCACACACATACCTACAAACGCACACGCACATAAAAAAAAAAAAACACAAACAATGCTGACACAAAAATGGAGCTTGTGAAGCGCCTCCCTTACAAAAATACACATGCACACACACACACTGCTGATGCAGGCACACTCCCTTACACACAAGTATGCGCTCATTTATTTAAGTTCAGCATCAATTCCTGTGAAATTGGTCTGCGGATTATATCCCAATTTCAAAAATAGGATTTAAAAAATGCGTCTGTGATTCAGCGGAGAGAATGAGCACTATTCATAAAGGTACAAGAACGCAAGAGTCATGGGATCAGCAACAGACTGAGACGGACACACACACACACACACACAAGCAGGCAGAGAGAGAGTCTGGTCCGACTGGCTGTGTCCTTGAGGGAGGATTTGGTGAGTGTGTGCGGAGGGAGTGTTGGGTAAAACAAAGTGGGCCATGTTGGCATCATGGGCCACTCAGACAGCGACACACACCCGCTCATGCACAGAGCCAACAGTGTTAGCTGTGGTAACATTAATGTGTCCTCTTTCATAGATGATTACTCCCAGCAGGAGAGGGGGCATCTCTTTAATGACAGTCTTTCACACCCAAACACTCCCACTGGACAGAAAGGGAGGGAAGGAGGGCGATATTTAAGGAGGAAGTAAAGCAAAGAGTCGAGGATAAAGGACACATGGAGAGCAGGACAACATGAGGCAGTGAGGGTGAAGGATAAAAAGACAGAAGGGGAAAAAAAGAGAGAGGGCAAATGAAATATGGAAAAACAACAGAGGCAAGGCAGAGATAAGCAGTGGCTACAGGAAAGAAATTTTTAAAAAAAGGACGAGGTGAAAGCAAAAAGATCTGAGTCAGGAAAGATGGAAGACAGAGCGAAGACAAAAGTGGATATGGAAAAAGTTCTGGAGAAAGATAAAGGAATAAATCACGTAGAAAAGGGTGAAAAGTGCAACAGATGTGTAAGTTTGTGTTTTGTGTGTGCGTCTACACGAGCGATATGTGTTTGTCAAGTGCCAGCCAACAGATGGTGTGTAATCTATGAAGGGCAAACCCCCCCACACCCCCCCGGGTTTAGAGCACAGCAGGAGATAAGGACCCCGAGTGGTACTCGTACACTTATCACCCACCAGTGGACCTGCTCTCCAAAAAGAACAACACAGACAAACATGCACAGACATGTAATGTCTGTATTTATTCACCCAGCAATGTAAGGTGTTATTGTGAAGACATAAATTAAAAGCTCTGTTCAGCCAAAATCATGTCATAACATTCTGATTTCTTTCCACAAATACATGTCCCAGTTACTCTGGATAATCCACACTGCACCATGCAAATATTTCTTATTGAAACTTTTTCTTTAACCACAGAAATACTGCCTCTGAGGGCTGTTGGGCGGATTAATGGATTATCCAGGAGCGCTGCTTTTTAGAAAAAAAATCTTGCTTCTGAATTTCTTTAAGGTTATTTTTCATCGCTGTAAGCAACAGAGCCCCTGGAAATCCATTCGCCTCCTTTGTATTGGCATGATTTCAGATTTGGGTGAACTAGCCCTTTAATGTTAACGCCGGTGTATTTTTCTTCCGAATCAGATCTCCGTGAGGCGTTTTTGTCCTGAAACTGCTGTCATGTCCAATCTGTCACGAAATTAGGTGTTTCAGATGACGCTTTCATCCTGAGTAAATTACACAGACTGAGCAGGTGAGGCTCCGGCGTCGAGAGCTCTCAACACTTAATTCCGGCTGTCAGATCAGCATCGTTTCATGGCACCGTCTCTCCGACCACAGGGCCATACCATACGCCTGCCCTTGTGAAAAAACACAGAGAATGCATACATTTTCTTTTGAATGCAGCAGCGAGTGAATTAAACTAAACCACTGATGTTTGCTGTGAGGCAGATCATATGCACCCCACCCACTCCAATCCCCTTCCCCCTCAAACACACACACACACTCACACTGTAATGTCTGCGTGGCTTTGCGTGGTGTCTGTCTGGCGTAGCCCCCAGTGCTGATGCTGCTGTGACAGCTGTCTGAATCAGCAAGATCCAGCATTGACTGACTGAACTCACTTGACTGGGGAAAGGTACAGCCAAGCAGGAACCGAGGGGCTGAAGGTGTACGCTTGTGTGTGTGTGTGTGCATGTAATTTGGTTGTCTGCTTCTGAATTCATACATGAACATGGCTGCTCAGGCTCTGCATGTGTGCAGGTATATCTCCCATGTGTGTGTGTGTGTGAGAAAATGAATGACAAAAAGAACGTGAAGAAAATGAGGGAAGGAATTGGGAACCATGTGGGATGAATTAGGCATTTCTGTTTAAAAATTGAGGTCCTGAAGGCCTGATGAAAACCTTGGCACGAACAAAGAGGAACTGTTAGTCACACCAGCCCCCCCTTGGGCTCCCCTGTCCTGTGACAAGCAGTGAATCAGAGGCCATTTACTCTGTAATACACAGAAATAATAGCGTCTCCAATCAGCAGCTATTCTAATAGGCCTAAATTACTCTGCAATACCACCTTGTCAATTTTGAAGTTATTTTTCTTTGAGCTGAATGTCTAACGGGAAGGCTATTGTATTCTTTGGTGAGAACATCCAAACGGGGGCTTTGGAAACTGTGGATATCTTTATTGTGTTCAATAAGGTGTGGGTATTAAATTGTGTTGCTTATTGTTGATTAATGTTTTCTTAACTGGCGGTGTAGTTGATGTTTTGACTACATAATACATGGCAAAACAACCACATAGTGGGAAAGGTGACTCAGTGAAGGGAAAGGTGAATGAGGTCTGCGTTGTTCTAAAAGGTTCATTTCTCACCGATATGGGTCATTCTCTCTCCATGTGCTGTTTTTTTTTTTTTTTCATTTCTTTTTTTTTCCCTTTACTGCCTTCTACTAGTACCTTTTTAAAATTCAGTCCATATAACCGGGCACTTTACACTATTAAACCCTCCCTCACCCCGCCCCCCAACAGCAGCTCGCAGTGTCTGATCTAGAGACACAGGTCATTTGTCATCAGAGAGGGGAGCTGGAGGAAACAGCAAGCCCAGCATGGGAGCTCCACACTGGGGCTGACAGCTCTCAATGCTGCTCCACAGAATTGCTGAATATAGTCAAGTAGTCAAGTAGCAGTCGCAGGGAAAGAGAGGAAGAGAGACAGGGATGAAGAAGCGGTGTCAGTGTGTTTGCAGCTGTGTGTCAGTCCACCTCTCTGATTGCTTTTCTGCAAAGAGTGCGGCGTGTTTGTTTGGGCCTGCATGCGCCGCACTCGCTTGTTTCTGTTCTCTCAGGACAAAGCTTGGCTGGGGACGAGGAGAAGGTTAAAGCGGAGAGGACTGCAGATAGTCAGCTCTGCATAGTGTAACCTACACACACACACACAGATGCGTATGCACATAGACTCACACTCAATATCCAGACAGGGTGAGGGGTTGTTATGGCAAGTGTTGTGCTCTGTTGTGCGTGTTCACTCTCACTGACCCCATAAGAACCAATATGACTCTCATTACTTACTCACACGTAACACACCCACATACACACATTCAGACTCGCATTACAAGCCGTCCCAAAGGGAGGAGGCGGAGGGGGGGGCGCACGGGGAGAAGAGGGGGCACTGTAAATGCATTCTCAATCTCTTAACTTTCTCACCTTTTTGCATTACATCCTCGCTGCGATAAGAGGGAGGTAGCAGGGGAGGCGAGGAGGCAACGTAAACTGAATCAAATAACCAAGAAGGTGAGTGGAGACTGGCGGAGTATAGGGGAGGGGGTGGAGGGGGGGGTCCCGAGACAAAAGAGGAAAAAAAGACAGGCGAAAGGATGAGAAAATAAGAGGACACCGCCTTAGGAATAGCTGACCCCACCCCCATCCCCCCAAAACCTGCTGTGACACTTTTATAGTGTGTGCTTGTATTTTATACCAGTGTACATGCAGATACTGTATTGATTTGGGCTGTGAGGGGTGGGCGATGGCAGAGGGGTATTAAATAAAAGAAAGAGGGGGGAAAAGAAAGAATGAGAAAATCAATTCCCCCCGCTTTAATGGCAGGCAGCCCTTTGAAAAAGAGAAGAGAAAGAGAAACGGGGGAGGAGAGATAGAAGAAGAGGAAGGGAAGAAATAAAAGAGAGGAGTCTTGGTCAGCAAGCCAGGCCAGTTCATTTGGGCCATGCAGGCTGTTTATGGTATATCTACTTTTCCCTGCACCCTTGCCTCAGCCCACACTCCTCACTGCTGTTGTCGCTGGATGCTCTGGTCAGCAGATTCTGCCTCTTTGTCTGCAGAACCTTCACCTTTCCTTCTGTTGTCAATACCTGTGTTGCGACCGGGAGTGGGTGGAAAAAAGCACCGAGCCACACTCGAATGCGCGCTCATACATGTGGATACAGACAGGTGCACACAGCGCACAAACACAGTTCACACATGCCCACTCAAATCAGTGTTGGAAACCAGTAACCTTATGGTTTTCTGTGTCTGTGAATGTACAGTATGAGCTCTCGAGTTCAAAACATTGCGTGCCAAGAATCACCAAGGGAAATTTTTTTTTTATGGGTGCACCACGTGACCCAGCCTACCCCAGCCTACATCGACAGCATAAGCCAGACATCGACCACTTATCTACCGGCTGCCACCCTCCTCCTCCTCCTCCTCCTCCTCCTCCTCCTCCTCTTCTCCCCCACGTTCTCCTCACTCCTCCCTCCACCCAAACTCCATCAGCGACACGGGGCAAGGCAAGCGTGAGAGAAGGGCTGGCAATAGACACGAAATGTGGCACGAAATGCAGAAACGGAGCCCCCTCAGACACACATAGAGTCAAGCACACAGACATCTCAGCCTTCCAGCCAAGCCTACAGTGTGGTTAACTCCTGGCATGCCATGCAGGACCAGAGGCAGCTGTTCTTAGGAGAGACACCATGACTGGTGGGGTCAGAGCAACCAAAAAGCCTGTATTATTATATTATATTGCTTCCATCTAAATCTTTTAAAATAGTACATCTTTCATATTGGTTATTTGAACATTATAATGCATTCATAGAGGATAGTTATTTTACTCACTGAAAATCATGGCATGAAAGGAGCATATTTGCAGCTTTATTGTCTGGAACTTATTTTTGAAAAGACTAATTATTTTATTTGGTCTCATTTAGATGATGCTACAAAGTTTTGTCACACTTTTATAATAATAGCATAATAACTGGAAAATTGCATCTTTATGTCTGCAGTTGGGGGTGGTGGGGGTTTGGATAACCTTTAAATCTGCAGTGCGCGGGTGATCTCCTGCTACTCTCAAACACGTCCCCCTGACCTTCCAATTAGAGCTCAGTACCCAACAGCAGCAACACACTAAATCTTCCCCAGGCTGCAGGTTTGGACACCGGCATAAAACAGCCTGCTATAAAATCATTACTAGGCTGTAAAACACTGGAAAATTTCACAATTAAAAGACCAACGGAGACACAGAGAAAACAAAGCCAGAAGGAGAGGAATTATTGTGTGTCCAGATATGTGAAAGTAAAACATTTGTGCAACAGACACAATCACATGAAGTTCCGAGGCAGTTATGTTTCTCTTTTGGTTTCGAGGATGAGAAATGGAAGAAAAAATCACTCATATTACAACAATGCAAGTGGTTATATATTAATCCATATGATAAGCCATGACAAGTAAATAACACTGTCATCAATCAGGAATCAACTGGCTTTTTCTCAGATTCACACACATCCCAAATATGAGCAAATAGACACATGGCTGTTCTGAGCTTTGCTGTGACATTTACTTAATTAGCTATTTACATAAAAACCGCACATAAATAACACATGTTCAGACAAATGTATCAAAAAGACAGTAGCTCATCCTCCATCAACCATGTGAGTATTTAAATAAATGCCATCCATGGGCATTAGCAGTGACATTTCATAATGAGACTTTTTTTCCTTGATAGTGCACTAATTAGTTGTAGAAATTTGGGTGCTCACCACATCATAAGCAGGGATGAAATATATTTCTGTAGCTTTACTGCTAGACACAAACACCTAAAGACATGTGGAGTAACTGCACAGTTAGACGTTAAGTATGTAAAAGTAAACCATTAAGTCAAGCAATTAACAGGGGACTAGGATGATAACACATCTAACTGTTGTACAATCTAATTAGTGACACCATAATAAGCCATTATATCATATTAATGACATTACATTAGAGGCGATGGGGGGCTGGGAGAGAGAGGGCGGGTGGGGTGTGATCAGGAGGGCTTGTTTCAGATGAGGCGTGTAAAAGGTCACAGAGAGATGATTTATCGAATGCAGTCTCATCAGATTGGAGTCAGAAATCGTCCGCTCAAATTAAAAGTGAAACTGTAGTGCTTTGTGAGCTGAGTCGGCATGCAAGATCTGAGACGGTCTCAGTCCACTGTGGGAGGAGGATTCCCTCAATTAACTTCACAGTGAGACAGAAAGGGGTCTAATCCATACCTGCTAGTGCTGATAGCTTTCCAGCACTGGCACGCTGAGCCAAGCTGTAAATAAATAAGCATATGAGCTCAACAAGACATCCTGGCTTCTTGCATATCCCACAGCTGGATGGCCGAGAGTGTATTTCACTTGGGGGCTGCCATTATTGTTCCCCATGCACCAGGGCAGCAGCGTTGTTTACATGATATGAAACTGTTGATTATCGATTTTTCCTTTATTATTTTTTTCCTATTTGGGATATAAAAAATGCAACACTTATAAAAAAGACTAATTGCAATAAAAAAGTATTCTGTTCCCCACAATTTCTACTTTAATAAGATAAAGGCGAGTCTGTCAAGAATTTAAACACTACAAAAGATAAAAACATCCACAAGGACCACTGCAAAAACAGCTCAATGCTGCATTTAGCCCCAAGTAGGAAAGAACAATAAAACAAATCGATAGTAAGCTTGTAAATGCCGCAATTTTAGGTTGAAAAGGAACTAACTAACTAACATTAACAGGCCCTCTATCACTTATCGATCCACATTTATTACTTTTAAATGTGGGTAATTGGGGAGGGTTTGGTGCAATCTCTGTCTGCATCTTTATAGAAAGGCTCCAGTAGGTGTATGGGCCTTAAGTGCACTCGTAAATTTACTTTATGAGTTTCTGAGACATATCGCTGCTAATGTTTCCACTCGACGGCTTTATGGCCACATTGTAGTGACTCTACTGAAAGATACTTTCTAATATATTGTAAAATAAAAAAAGTGATGTTGACAAAAAAAAAAAGGCTTAGATATACAGCTTTCATTTAAATGATAACAGTGTGTTTGGCACTGCAAAGATGTAACAGTCCTTGTAGAATATAAAGAGAAACACGGACAGTGAGGAGGAAATAACAGTTTCAACTGAAGTGAAAGCTCATAGGCAACTGTTAAATCACCTACTTGTGGTCAAGGCTATGGGTGAGTGTATTTGCATTCATCCCAAAAAATCATGTAACAAATAGTTTACTTTTCTTGCAATTAGAGTTGGAAATAGGCTACTGAATTAAAATGATATTAAGAAATTATTAAAACAGCATTGAACACTGCTGTGATACTCGAGTGTGTGTGTGTATCATTAGTGCAGTACTATTGTTCCCCAGATGTTTTCTTTCACAGCTCAGTAAAAGGCTACCGGCATTCAGCCGCCTTTCTATTTTTCGTCATCTCTGTTTCTCCTGCTCACACCATCCGATCCTTCCATCAAAGCAGGCCACTTTGCCAAACATGATCCCTGCCTGTTGTGTATTGGTTTGGTTTCGAGAAGCGGATTAAACAGTTCCCACCAACCCTCTGATGTGGACCTTATCTCAGGTTTCTCTTGACACTGGCGGTGCTGTGGTGTTATTAGAAGCTAAAGGGCTTTGTTATGAAACACAAAAGGCAGAGCCAGGCAGCAGTTAGTGAGGCTTTGTTAAGGGTCAGAGAGGTGTTAAATAGACTACACCTGGGGCTGTGTTAACACCTTCACCTGAGCCATTCCAAGGCGTGCTCCGTTCAGTTGGAGAAACTCACGGAGAAAAGTGTACGGATGTTACGAGGAGACCAAAAATAAATAAAAAATGTATTTTAAAAACTGACATAAAGAGAGCTATATACATATCTGGCTGTAGAATCTAATGCAACAAAAATAAAAACCAATAATTGAGTCAATCAGTGCACAACTGCACATCTCTGGGCGCTGATCTGCTGTTCATTGATCATTGTTTCAGATAGTTGTAATGGAATATAATGTTAGTGCTGTGCTGCTCTTATCTACCCGAGTAAGCAGGTGGTGAGCAAACCTGCTGGATTAGGTCCAAATGAAAACAAACCCATGAGATCTACTGAGAGGATGCTCAGATAACAGAACACTTGTGATTACTCTTCTCCATAGATAGAAAGGATAAAAATACACTTTAACACTCCATAATAAAATTAAATCTGAGTTTGAAAATATATTTGACTACTGTGAAGTCCCAGAGTAACTTTGAGGGGGGCGCATGGCGGATGGGGGGGAGGGGGGGGCTTGTAGACCACATTCTGGGCCGGCTCAGCGTCAGGCCTTGTTACTCTGGTTCCCAATCTCCTCTCCCTCCCTCCTTCTTTCATCCCTCTCTTATCCCCCTCTCCTCTCCCCCCTCTAGACTAGTCTGGCTGGCCTACACACGCGATCCTCACACTAGCTGGGCCTAAGCCCCGTAAAGGCTAACACAGCCTCAGTGTAAAAACTCCTATAGGGGCCCACCTCCATCCCCTCCATTCCCCCTCACTATCCCCCCCTTTCCCTTCTTGTGCTGCCTGACTACACTTTCGCTTCGCATTACTTCTGCTATTCTAAGTTTTCCACTTCTGAGCACTATCAATTATGCACTAGAATAACAGTGGGGCCAGGCTTGGCAGGAGGACATAAAGGCCGATTATGAGTGTGAATAATTCAGCCATCTTCGTGCCATGTTCCTCTTACCACTGATACAGGCAGGAAGGCTGTGCTGCTAATGTACAACAGCAGACACAATCTGACCTGGCCTTAATGTAAGGACGGCTCTCTACATCCCTGAGAAAGGAGAGGATGGAGAGCAGAAGATGATATAAAAAGTGCGGCTGGGCTGCATTATTAAAGCAGCTGTGGAACTGATGTCATTCACACATTGACAAGTCATTGTCATGGACTTGGCGACTGACACCTGTCAATCTGTTAACAAGAAAAACTTCTTCTTCTGCTTCTTCTTCAAACATGTGATAATGATATTTATGTTGTTGAATTAGTTAAACAACTTTAAACAAGAAATTTGAAAAAAAAAAATCTGAAATAAAAAATAGTGAAATGCTGATGAAGCAGATAAAACTCCAATAGAAGAAAGGTAGACAGCTAGCAGCCACCATAACTGTTTATGGTTAAGGTCATAGAAACCAGACAAGCAGACAACCTTCCATCACCTTCATGCTCAAAACATCGTCTACCTTGACTTCATTTTTCATGAATTGCGTGCGAAGGTTTGCAAGTGCTACTCTTCTTAGAGATCACAAACAGCAATGAATATTTCATCACTCCACCCCAAACCCAAGCACACGCTTTGAGGCAAAGTGAGAAATATGATGCATCTTTCCCCACAGGCTTATAATTGACTTCAAGTCTGTACCCCATAATACTCAAACATGTGCAAATTGTCAGGCTCTTCTATAAAAAGGTAGAATTAATAGAATACAAGTTTGCATTTTGTATGGCTAAAAGTTAAACAGTTAAGTGAAACTTTTAAATTCATCAAGTTTGAGAAAAAAAAATATAATAATGAACATCTATTACAAGAATAAAATATACCAGAAATAATGGAGTAAAAAATGGCCTAACAATGTAAAATATACAGGGTGGACAAAAAAATTTTTTTATAACGTATTGGATTGAATTCCATTGTAAGATGATGTTTTATAGAATATGTACATATTCTAAGAAAATCCCTAAAAAATAATGATAATACATTTTAATGCAATTTTTCAAAACCTAATTACAGTTTTTAAAAGAGCAGCTGCTATTTATTCTGATTTTTATTAATTGAAAATTATTTTTTTATAATTGATTTTAATTGTTAATCATTGCAATGTTTTACCCTAAATGTGCTCATAATTTGACTTTTTGGATTGTGTTTTTAATGCCAAAATTCAAAACATACTACTACTTTGGTTCTCTACCAATGTCATAAGCCTATTCGCCACAAAGCAGCCAGGCCAAACACTATTTTATGTCTGGTAAAAAAGAAAAAGAAAAAGAAAGAAAGAAAAAAAAAAAGAAAAGGTCCTTCGCTCCCTCTTATTTGTGCTTCCGTTTGCCATGCACGCTCTAATCCTGGCTGGAATGTCTCCGGTCGTGGAGTCCTGCGGCCCAGAGGAACAGAACAGCAGGTGAAACTGAACTCTCTGAGGACTTGTCCCGCCTCACAGCTACTCCAGTAGTTACTTCTACCAGTTCAGTCAGACCCTCTGTAGAATAAGAGCCCAAATGTCCGGAAAACGCTATTCTTTTATTATTTTCACAGAGCCAGTAATGAGTCTTTGGACAAAAAAATTAATTAATTAAAAAAAATTTAATCAAAAGCATGAGTTTTTCCTGGGAATTTATTTCTTCTTCTTTCTTTTTTTTAAAGGTCTTTAATCTCTGTGCTCATTGTTCTCCTCCTCTGACTTCCACACCTGGTTTAGTATGAGCAGATGATTACAGATTATAGATTGTTTAATTTGCCAAAAAAGGTTATCTGTGCTGAGTAGCTTTAATCACAGTTGCCTAATTGATGCAATTTTTCAAATGTCTCTTCTGAACATTAAAAAAAAAAAAAAAAACTGATGCAGACATGGCAGCCATATTTACTTCTTTGTGTCTGACAAGTGCCCCCCCGCCACACACACACACACACACTGTCTGTCTGTCTGTCTGTCTGCTGAGGAGATGAGGGCTTTAGTAGAAATGGGACAGAGGTTAAGGTGGCGCATGCTATCAAAAAAGATTAAAAGAGAAGAAAAACAAACTGAAAAACAAGGGGGGAAGAGAAAGAGAGCGTGGGCAACTGTCAGTCAAGAACTGCAGCCACAACACTGAGCCTAATGCTGACAGTGGGCATGCTGGGTCACCTCAGCAGGACCCCTAGAGCCATGAGCAAGGATGGTACAGTTACAGATCTGCTAATCCCAGAGATAGGAGAGAGGAAGAAAGAGAAAAAGAGGACAATATGGTGCAGGCAGCAAAAGAGCGGGAAGAACCAGACTGCCCTATATTCCAGGGATACTTGGCGGGATAAGGAACGGGGGGCATGAGCTGGCTGGGTGGGTGGGGTGGGGAGTGTGGGGTAGTTAGGAAAAAGGGGGGGCTATCAAGGAAAAGATCAGATGGTGGTCAACTTCACAGATGCACTCACTTCTCAGCCCCTTAACAAACCTAAATCATGAAACCACTCCATCGTCGCCTCACCATTCAAGAGGCAAAGTGCTGACTGTCTCTTCAATAAATCTAGTTCAGTGGTGCCTTGGTTTGCAAAGCTCAACAGCGAGATTAAGGACATTAAAAAACTTTAGTATGCATGACAATGCTGGCAAAAAAAACACACACTCTTGAGGATGTAGCCATAGGCAGCGCTCATCACCTCTGTTTATCCGGAGGGCTTAGGCCACTTTGGGGACTCCCCTTAAGTCTCACTTATCTCATTAGACCCTTAAAACTGATTAATATGAATGCCAGCAGAGGCCAGCTCAAGGCATTCTTAAGAAAGGAGGGAAGGAGGGAAAGAGAAGAGAAGGATGGAGGGGGGGGATTTTGGAGGAAGGGGGTTTTTGTGTCTCCGGACAATGAGCTGATGGCTTTTTAAGCCTCTCAGTGGCTCTGGGTTAATACCCAGGGCTGCAGTCATGGGATAGGCCGCGGTTCAAAGGCTGCTGCACTCCAAGGCTCACTGCTCGCTGATTTAGAGGAAGAAAATAAACAACCAGAATAAATACCGCATCTCCTGCAACTTGAACCTCACTTAAGAAATAATGAACTGCCCCTACCAAACGAGAGTGGTATCTGTGCGTACGTGTGTCTGTGTGAGTTTGTCGGCCCATGTTCTTTGGGGTGTCACATTTGGTTATGTGGGATAATGTTCGGAGTAAGCCAGAGCAGTCAAAGCTGCACTCAGATGAGAGGAGAGGGTGAAGATGGGATTTATCACACATTCTGGGGATCAATCGTTTTCCCTTCAGGGGGAAAAAACACACACGCACACACTGAGTACAGTTTCACACTGGAATACCAACCACCACACATAAACAAAGACTGACATGCACACACACACACACACACACACACACACAATGTAACTTCACAAAATGGGAAAACTATCAAGCAGCTCTCAGAGGAGCAGGCTCGGAGAATTGGGTCAAGAATAGTGCTGTGCTCTGCTATAGTAAAGGGTGTGTGTTTCTGCTGCTTCATTAAAGCAGGCCTCGAAGCAGAGGTCGACTCAGGATAACTGCATGCACGCATACAAACACACAGACACACGCACACATGCGCACTAAGTAACTATACAGATGTGCAACACGGACATAGACCACGTAGGGTGCACGAACATCGGTACACACAAAACACTGAAGACCCGCCTGTCTGAACATCAAACCCACATTCAACTGAAGACGTCAAACCCTGTTCTGTGTTCTACATTTTTAAACATGATTTATTATCTGCTTGATTCCAGATTCTTCTTAGAGCTCACATCAGACAAGCATCTGTTGCCTAATAAAAGGCTCAGAGCCAGGAGATCTGAAAAAGAGATTTTCAACCCCCAAAAAATTTGCAGTTGAAGTTCGCTTTAGTCGTTTTCTAAAATTTCGTCTTGAGACATTTTTAATACAGTAGAATAGGTTAGAAAAACAATTTTAATTTAGCATTTAATTTTTGGTCATAATTCCACTTAGCCTTATTAGACCCCAAGCTGAGTCAAAGACTCGTTTCAAAATGAGCTATCTACCATTTGAATTACTATTGTGCTTAATTATCCACATTATTCATCACAGTGAAAGGAAACACATCATTTTATGACTAGTGCTTGCAGAGTAGATCTACTTCTGAGAACAAAAGTAGCTCATTCTTATTGTGCCAATTTGTCACCACGGCAGATATATAGCGTTTTGGAATGAACTCCCTGTGTTAAGCCGCCGCATTACACCCTAGTATTCCAGCTGAGATGCATGCATTTCAGTGAAAAACTCACTTTCAAGGGCACCGTGTGCAATGGGTCACTGACGTAAAGTCCAAGATGCAACTTGGAACCAGAGCGAGAGCTTCCAGCCCTGCGTGTGGGACGTCTTCAGTGTCAGGGTAGACAAAGCAGGGGTCTGAACCTGAGCAGGCTTAATCCTATCTCTGTAGAAAATAGCCCCAGTGTCACCGAACCCCAGACCGCGAAGACAACACCTCCTTAGGGTGAAGACCCAGAGTCTGTCCCCCGGAGAACCACCACCGACCAGCCACGGTCCCCCCGCCAGGGAGACAGACACAGACATCAGGCTGCATGCATCTTTAAACCTTGGCAAGGACAGAGAAGAAGTTGATGGAGGGTGGGTGGGTGGGGGTAGGGGTGGGGGCTGATGAGCTGAATGGTGTGGAAAGACGCAGATGAGAGAGGATGGATGAGGCTAGTTGGAAATGAGGGGAAACTGCCACCTCTTCCTTTCCACACAACTGTGTCACCCCTGGCGACTACATGCCTCTCTCCTCATGTCTGGCGCTCCCATTATACTCCTCCTCTCCTCCCTTTTTCTGTCTGAAAGCGTACTACAACTTCAGCTGTGCTCTCTCCCTCTCTCCCATCGCCATTTACACCATTCTCGCTCGCTCTTCTCTCTTTTAGCCCTCCCTATTTTTTTTTTCCTCCCTCCGTTTAAAGCACATGCATTACTTTCAGCCGTGGATATGTGGAGTGGACAGAGAGAGCAGAACAATGGCCGCCTTTCAGTCTCATGGCCTGGCATTGGAGGGTGGGAGAGGGGGTGTATTGGCTGCTAGTATTTTTTTTTTCTCTACTGTCAATTCAACCGGGCTAATGCCGCTAGCTTATTATTGGCACGTCTCACCACAACAGTAGACTGAACAAAGTGAAAGCAACATTGTTTGATTGTTTGTTTATTTAGATCTACGGCAGTGGAAAATTTTTTGCAGCAGTTGGAACTTTATAAAGAAGGCGTTGATAGTAAAAACAAGGCCAGGGAATCAATTAGTCCTTTCATGTGAATTCACTTCACCAGTTCAAATCATGCCTGTGCCGACACAAACAAGGAAACAGCAAACAAAAAACATGACAAGCTGGGCACTCTATCCAAGGATACTTACTACATAACAGGTGAGGACGTGATAACACAATCACAGGCTAAAAGCAGCATTGTATGACCTCTAAAATTTCTATTTGCAGATATAAAAGTATGAAAATGAAACAAGCAGGCTGTTTAAATTCCAAAGGGAACGCGAGACCACACAATCGTACAGTCCCTGTGTGTTTCTCAGTCTGTCTGTGAAGACGAATTACCTCATGAGTCATTTACAACAGCTTACAACCCGTCAATTAGGTCTTTATTCACAAGTTGGAGATGTGTTCTCTTATGGGATCTATTCTCCACACTGCTGCCCAGCTACAAAAACATCCAGTCACTCCCCCGCAGCCCCCCAAGTTAAATAAGGAAAACGGCAGTGTAAGGTCCGAAGCCAGCCTACCATGAAAGGAATTATCTGTGGAAAATGTGTCTGGCAAAAAAAAAAGTGAACAGTCTCAATCGTTCCCGTCACATTTTCCAGTTGAATTGTGAACACTGACAGAAACAGAAAAGAAAATTGAAACCCATCAGTCGTTTTGGCCTACACATGCTGTAGTGTAGGTCCTGTAAATACAGTATGACTTTGACAGTAAATGAGTTTAACGAGGTCAAATCAACCAAAACAGAAAGAGCTGACGCTAAAATCAAGCACATGTATGTGGCTTTTTCTCCCCAACTGTACACTTGAAATGCTTTTTGACTGAGAGCAGAGGGCACAAGAGGCTATCAGACCCCTCTCAGTAGCGCCCCTTTCTGGTCAGGGGTGATAGATCAACCAAGCGTTACTACAGTAACAGCTGCTTCTAAACCTCCATCTTACAGAGGAGAGCAGAGGAGCTGAAGACGGATATGGTAGCGCCATTTTCAGCCATGAACGAGTCCCTATAATACACGATAGCGAGATTCCGGGACTCGTGTCTGGAGCCTTTTCGGACCTGCAGCGATCCCATATTCCTGTTAATCACTCCTTTTTAGTACTCTGAAAACAAAACGTGCTTTTCTAATGATGGGAGTGAAATGAACCTGACAGCAGAATAGTTTTTTTTCTCTGTCTCTGTCTGCTGTGTTCATATTAGCTGCAAATCTACTTGAGTGATCACAGTAAAAATACAACTTTGGACTGACTGCAAGGTCCCACAGCTGCTCTGTGGTGGCACAAAGTAACTTTAGGAAAAATAAAGAAACAGTTGGGGGAAGAAAAAAAAAACTTTCCCCAACTTTGAAATTTAGAGTGAAACTGAGACAGCAAGAGCAGGGATAGAAAAAAAAACATTGCCCCCTGAATAAATGCATGCATCTAGTAGAAAGGCAACCAACTAGCAAGAAAGTGGGAAATTATTTTTATCGCTCTCATGGCAGGATATAAGTCTAGCATCGAGGTGGGCATATGCGGCTGTTGCATAAGCTGGTTAATACTTTATTGTTTCCAAGTAGTGCTATACGGACCGTTCCCCTGAAAGCCAATGGTTGAATGAGGGCTAAAAGACAGATCGCTCAGTTGATAACAGAGTTTCAGCACTCTTTCTGACCTTGGAGTGATTACTCTGAAAACAAAAACCTGGACATTAAAATCTGGTTCCCCAGGCAAAGGAGGGAAACATGTGCAACTGAAATGAAACTGCCATTCAATACTGTCCGTTCCTGTCGTAACAATGTGGGACCCAGTCTGCTCATTGGTGGATAACCTAATGTTTAAATTGATGATTGTAGTTTTAAGGCTCTTAATACCAATTCAACACGTTTAACCTTGGTCAGGCTGAGTGGTATATATCAAATCGTGAGCAAACATAGTGTTTCCTATGTTGTGTTAAGTTAAATGAATCACCACAGTGAAGGTCAAAGAGCTGTAACAATTCTCAAGAGTAAAAGCACAAAGCCCAGGACAGATTTTCAAAACACAATGTTTCAGGGGAGCTATTTACAACCAACTACCCAGTTACCTAGAAGCTCAAAATGCATTTATTAAATAACAATTTTTAAAATAAATAATGTTTATGTATTGCTAAAATCCTTGGGCTGAACAATTATTTGTACACCACATGAGCTGCAATTTCCTTTGTGGTGCTACAGAAATGCCCACAATTGCCACGTTATGGAACAGTCATGTTTGATACAAAACATGAACGTATTTGTATTATATAGCTTTGAACAACATGCGAAAAGATAATGAAGACTCATATTGTAACGGCGATATCTGCCAAAATAATCGCAATATGATTTTTTGCATATCATTCAGCCCTGTATAAAATACATATAATTATATTAGGGCTGAATGATGTACAAAAAATATATATCGCGGTTATTTTCAGGAGATACTGTTCAATGCAATACAGTCCAGGTAAGAATTGTCTTTTACATTTCATTTTCACTGAAATGTTGATGATTTGATTCTTGTTTAAGCTTGTATCGACCAACCATGGGTCTTTGTTGTATAAGGAATATGATTTTGTAGGCCACAACTCAATCAGAATGGCACATATGCATTTTTTACTTTTGTTGCATCTTACCTCTACCTAATAGATAGATAAATAGATATGGTAGTAAGAAATAAATAAGCTGCCTTTCAGTAGAATTAGCATATCCAAGGCTACAGCCTGCCCACCAGTCACCCCCGGCGACAGGGCTGCTTCTGTCCGCCGCATAGCACCTCCGCAAGGGTCACGGCCAAGAGTCCTCCCCCTCTTCCACCGCACGCTGAAGAACAGCTGCTCTGCCAAGCACATTGACTAAGCATTGACTACTGCCTGCTGGGCTCATTTTCTAGTTAATAGAAAAAAAAATCTAATTTAAATGGAAAGTGCATTTACAGGTCTGGTGAGAAAACACAGAGTGCCATTTAAACCTAATAAAAGTATTACATCGCACAACACCATCTTTACAGTTTGGTGGTTTTCCGTCAGGTCGTGTGTTTATTTTTCAATATCCTCTGCCTCGCGGTCTCTGTGTCCCCTACACTCGCTTGTCCCCGCTGCTCGGTTGGTGCTTGTGCTTGCCAGAGCCACAGGCATAAAAGAATGACAGAGCAAGGGGTCATTAACGAGAACTAATCACTCTGCAGACAGAGAGCAAAGGAGGGGGGTGACAAGAGCCCGAGCAGTGGAGTAAAACAGCTCCAAGCAAGTTAAGTATAAAAATGATAAGGTGGACATGAAAGTCTCGCATGGGGTCAAAAACTACCCTCTTCAGCAATCACAGGCAACACAATTGTTTGTTTTTTTTCTCCTCTCAAAAATAAGACTTTTTCAAAATTTTAATTATAAATAAAAGCAAGTGCTGCATTATACAATTTTCACATGTGTTGCTCAGATGGGTGAACGGACGAACTTTCCACCTCCGTGTACAGCCAGCATTTGCACACACACACAAACACAAACACACGGACAGATACACAAGACGTTTATTCATGTTCCACTGGTCTGTGACAGGTAATGGTGACTCCAAATGAATAAGAGGGAATTATTCTGATATTATACGAGTCTGAAGGAGAGAACACAAGACCTATATGACCTCATGGCTCACACACACGCGCATGCTCAAACACAAAAACATGCACAGACAAAGACACGACTGCAACAAAAGAAAGTTGTCTTTGACACCACCGGCAAAACTACTTTATGTCGGCCCCTACAATGCAGCACATTTTAAGAATGAAAATGTGAAAACTACACACAAAGCAGCATGTTAGAAAAATGCTTGTTGAAATACAAGTTATGCAGGAAAATACAGATCACCTTGAGAGATTTGCATGATCACCACCTCATCTAACTGTTTATGTTAATAACAACTTCCTCTTCAAGGACAGGTCTGCAGTCATTTCTAGTTTGTCATTCACAGGCCAACTTTCTTTTTTTTTGCTGCGTTATTCCTCGCCATTTATGTGTGACCTCTCCCCCCTTGAGCTCCTCTCAGAGTGTGCCTGACCTCTGTGCGTCTTTCTCCACCATAAACCGTGGAGGGACTCCCGAAATATCTAATTGTATTCATTCATTTTCTCTACCCGCCAAGGAGGGACAGAGACAGAGAGGAAGAGAGGGAGGGAGAGAAAGAGATGTGGAGAGGCAGCACTGAGAGGCAACACGGGAGAAAGGCAGGGAGGGATAAGGGCAGGGGGGAGAAAGGAAGGAAAGGGCCATCTCTTCGGCGTTACAGCTGAGACATCATTAGGGCAACAGTCTGTCCCCTCATTAGAATAAATACTCACAAGCAAAAAGGGCCCGAGATAGCAGAGGGCAGAATCCACCGGGAGAAATGCCCCCTTATTTTTAGTAAGTTCAAGTTGAAGGATCTCTTTACAGATAAAAACTTGAAGATTTCTTAAGCTGCTCTAAACTTGCTCCAAAAAAAAAACAACCAAAATTCTCAAAGTGTAAACTATGAGAGAAACTGAGCCAAGGGCAGAGAGCTAAAAGAGAAAATGTGAGTGTGCTGAAAGAGAGAGGGAGAGAGATAAAGGTGTTATTCAGAAAAATAAATAAGTTCGCAACTTACTGGTCTCAAGCTGGAGCTGTGAAACACAACGGTGGAGTGGAGCCAGCAAAACAGCAAGGAAATCCCCTTCAGTTCCTACCCAACTCAACCAACAACACAAACACTCAGCAGACACAACCGTGCCACAGCTAACACAAATAATGAGACTCCAAACCGATAAAATTCCACTCTAATCTACCAATTGCTTATAATTCAGACCGCTGGAAAACCAAAAGCACGACATTCTCACTAGTTAAAACATTTTTGCCAACAAAAACTTCCATTTCAAAGACACACAAAAAAAACTCCTTATCCGGGATCCCCTCATTTGATCTTAGTGTATTTTACTTCACTTTCCCACATTATTGCACAGTATACATGTCCTATAATATTTTGCTCATTTTTAACAGATTTTTTTTTCTCCACCCCTTGAAGCGTGAAAGAGATGAGGCAAAGTTTTTAGTTAAGGTTTAGAGTCTGTGTCTCCCATTTCTGCCTGTGCCTTTCAGGTGATGTATTGCAAACACTGATGGGAAATATCCAACTTGGGCACAATGAATTGAAAGATAAACAGATTTTGTGTCAAACTCAAACTACAGCCTCATTGTGATGGATTATCTAGCTTGGGCAATTTTCAAGACTGTGGAAGCTGCAATTTCACACAGAGAACGGAAAAAAGAAGAAGAAGAAAAAGAATGGCGACAAATGGCTTCTTCTGGGGGGTAGTAAAACAAGCCCTGAACGATCTCGCTCAGACACCGACAAGAAAGAATGTTACGGGAGAGTCAAACCTGGAGGAAAAGAAAAAGTGTGAAATCATCCTTTAAATTACCTGCTGACATTATTTCTGACAAATTACGTTACCGCCGTCACGTCACATGCAGCTTTGACTCAAAATGTGACTGTGCGCACAAGGGCGTTCACAGTGGAAATTCTTGGAAGCAACCGTACTTTGGGTGAGACTGTTGCAGCCTCAGAACAAAGGCAGGCGCGAGCGAGCAACGTTTCAGTGCCACACCGGCCTCGTACAGTAATGCATGTGGAAAGGGACTCGATATTTATTAACTGAGTCATCAATAAGACGAGTTTGCTATCTCTCTCTCTCTCCCTCTCTCCGTCTATCTCTTCTCTCTGCTGTTATGTTACCTCTCTGGCTTCCTGCCTCAGCCCTGTAGGGGTGAGAGTCAAACAAACTCTATTTAGAGTAAGTAGAACGGAGTGAGTGGTGTTAGCCGCATTACAGCCTCTGTGAAAACCTGTTTCCATTCCTCAGGCAAGTCAGAGGCTTCAGAAACAGATGAGGCTCAGGAAGCTATCTCTTCCTCGAGCCCTGACTGCGGACACAAAGGAGTGTAAAAAAAGGCAGAACACGCATGCTGACTAGTGGATCACCAAGTTTTTCTTCCCCCCTCTCTCTCTCTTTTGGTGTTAGTGTGTCAGATGTGAGATTAACAGGATTGACTTAAATTTCCCTTTTTTCTGACTACACCTTTTTTTTCTTTCACTGAAACTGGGAAAACTTGTCGGCACATCTGGAAGATATCAAGTTAACTGAGCAGCCAGTCAAGTCAAAACTTCTTTTTTTTTCGTGAAAAAAAAATCTACAGTCTAATTAAAGTAGGTCTATCAACAGCAGGGATCAAGATTTAACTCAAAATTGTGTTTGCCTCCATTGAAGAAAGCGCTCCATAAATAAACAGCTAGGGTAAGTCGGAGCACAGACCAAGACCACAACAGTCATGGTCTACGGTATATCAGGCCGAGGATCTACGCACCCTGCTAGACTGGCCCTGACTTTAGGAGAGCGCTTACAGTCAGCCCTCCGTTTGTACCCTGACCACTAATTGCTTCAAGCAATAAATCATGTTTTCCCAAACTTCAAACTGAATATAAATAGTTGTGCAACAAATTCACCGTGTGCTATTAATGGCTTTGTACGCACTTGGAGGCTAAGCTGAGGATTTTATTCAACAAATACTAAGTGCCGTTGGCAGTTGAGTGAAAGATCTATGTAAACTCCACCAGCAGTGTTTAGACTTAATAAGCCTGGGACAAGGCTGTACAGTCTAACTCCATCAGGGACTTTTCGTGGAGGAATTGCTGTCTGGACAAACACGTACACTGAACACCGAGACTGTCTCAGGACTGTCCGAGCAGAGAGAGGTTTGACTCGAGGGCTGAGACACAACTGAGAAACTTTTATTTCAACTCTGCTGAAGTCCTCCAGTGTGGCCTGTTAGAGTCCACAGCACAGACATTTTCTTGCTGAATCTTTGTAACACTGAACCCTTGCCTTTATAATTATATATGAAAAAGTTAAAAGACTATATATTTAATTCCTATAAGTTGTTTTAGCTTTAAATATATTTATAAATATATACTCATGTACACTTATGAAATAGTAGACTTCTGAACGTGTTACTCTAATCACTCATCCTCACCAACATGTAAAATATAGGGAAAACAATATGTAAACTATCATTTTAGAATAAGGAAGCTTTTCACTGTTTAACTGAGAAACTTTTTTAAAAGTTTTTTAAAGGGTAAGTCCCTGGTTTCCACCACTACTTTAATGAAAGCCTTTTTTATACAGTCACTGCACTGGATTTTATTTCCCAGACTGTATTTGCATTTTTTAGGTTTCATTTTTAGCAAATAAATTTATTATTAAGCAAGTTTCATTGGATATATTTTTTTAACTTTACAATAATTAGCTTCAAATGTCATGTGTTCAAATACAGGACATTATAATTCTACACTGCATGTTTAAAAAAATAATGAAAGAAAGAAAAAATGTATTATTTTGGTTGTGAGATATTTAAATATTTAAATTTAACCAAAATGAATTACATTATATTTTGTTCAGCTTCTCATGGAAGGGTGTCTTCACATAAAAAGTAATTCAGTGTCTGTCAACGATTAAATGTTAAAAGTAAAATATATTTATATATATAAAAAAAAAAGTCAAGCTCTGGGGATCCATGAACTTGAACAAGTTCAACCATTATAAGTAAAACCATTATAAAATTCCACTTGGGCCTCAGCTTAGTCCGTTTTGCAATTTGATGTGATTGTACTGCCATGGTGTCTCTGTGATATCCATGTAGACACTTTGAGAAGTGCTGAGACTGCTCTTTGCCCAGTAAATGACATTATGTGAACAGCAGTGAATTTCCTGATGGAGCTGTTAGACTGATACATGACGCTCTCAACGGCTACATTTAATGTTTTCTAGAGGTGAACCCGCAAAAATTCAAACCACTTGAACAAAAGATTTTCCCTCTCACTGCTCAGGTCCAGACGTTTGGCCCGTTTTGCCTACAGTTGAAGTTTTCCAAAAAAATCAGGACTCGGGGGCTTCACGAAGGCTGTAAAGAGGAGGTGAACGGACACGTATGGTGGGTAATTTGGTGGGTTTGTGCTTATGTGGATCTGTCAGGTTCTCAGCTCAGATGAGACTGGTCAGATACTGGTGTGAATGGTTCCAGTGGGGTTGTGTAAATACCCAGCCTGAGTCCGGCGGACAGAGAAACAACACAGAGCTACTGCTCCAGGTTTTCCAGCTCCGCTCCTGTACCTACCTACCTAACGCTGGAGGATTCACTGTGTATATTGACAGCGATCTCACAGCAGATGGTGAATGTTATGTTCAGGCCTTATTACGCACGGGTTTTTTTTATCTATAGTTTCCTGGGTTTGTTTATTTGTGAACAACCACGTATTACAAAAAAAGGACACAGCAGCCTTTTCTTTACGCTCCTGTTTTCGACTATAGCCTGTACCTATAGCTACTGGCATTATGCCCTCACTGCGGAGAATAAACACCGATGTGGTCCAGCAAACCTGCGAACCCCGTGGCTCATGCAGATGCAAGGAGAGTGAACATCGCCGACTCTCCGCGGTAAACCTGCCCGGTGTGAGGCCACTTACTTGGTGTTGGTCCGGTTCCAGAAGACGGCGTAGCGGTCGGCCACCACTTTAGAGCTGGGCTCCTGGCTAAAAACACACATCAACAGCACCAGGCAGACAAAGATGACCATTTCCATTTGCAGCATCACTACAGCGAAACTTCGGCACGTTATTCCTCTTGAAGTGTGTGGGGTCAGTCAGTCGAGTTGTAGCGAGCGCTTCAACCGGGACAGGTGACGAGTCTCATTCACCTGTGGCCGTGCGTTTCTGGCGCAATTTGTGAATGCAACACAAAAACAAATGCGCACAGCACAGAGAAGGCAAAATTGTGACCATTCAGTTGGGGATTTGGGGGGTGAGGGGCACTTGAGATGACACTTGTTCAGGCTGACGGGAACGTAAAGTTACAAAAACCAGCGCGTCAGTGTGTTTTCTCCCGATGCAGGGCGAGGGTCCAGTTGAATCATACGCTTTATTTCATGCGGGATGTCAGCACTGACAAATCCGTGGTGCGCTGACAAAATATCTCTCCCTCTAACGCGCAAACAGTGAGATCAGCGCACGCACACACAAATGCGCAGCACAACAGGCAGTGTCGTCTGTGGTGTGGTAATGTTCCCCTTCTGCAGGGAGCTACTGGATGTAGCCCGCGTGTCAGTGTCAGGACAAATGACAACTGCTCAACACTTCTTCTTTACTGCAAACCCACAGCGCAGGAGATTATTCAGTCCGAGGTGTGATGGGGAAAAGAGAGAGAGAGACAGAGAGAGAGAGGTCTCGATGTGTCCAATGACGCCGTGTGGCGCACGTCAGATGTCCATGTTCTCCAGGCAACTTTTTAAAGCCATACAGTCACTCACTCACTCACTGGCATTTGAATGGCACGGTTAGACCCGGTGTTTCGTCTCCAGCGTAAAAAAAAATGAAAAAAAGAATAGCCTGTTATCCTTTCTCAGCGATTTACCGGGAGGTGTCACGGCCGAGGTGGGAAGGAGTCCTTCTCGGTGTCGGAGGGACTACGGACAGCGTTGTGTTTTCTCATGCGCTTCTCTCTCCGTGGAGACGCTTGTTTATGTCCACATCCCAAAGTGTCCTCCTCATATATAAGCCATCGTGCGACGTGCGAGCATGAAAAAAAACACGCGTTCTTCCATGTGCGTGTCGTGTAGTCTGCCTCTGTTCTTGTGTTTTGGGTTTAAAACGCCGGGACACGCAGGAAGGTGAGGGCAAAGGCAGGCAGCTCCAGACGCCGACTGAGAGAGTGGGTTTGGTTACGGAGGAGCGGGGGATAGTCCCATTGGTTTGAAATTATTTGAATGGGCGTCTCTCGAACAAAGCTAAGCCCCTCCCCCGCCTAAAACCCAGCTAATTCAATTACCGAGAGGTAGAGCTGGAAGGGGACGGGGGGAGAGGTGCACAGGACAGGGACCGCTTTTAGATACTCTACTGTCAGATCCGTCCGATAACTGTGCACGGCGCTATTTAATTACATGCAAACGGACGCAGCGGACCAAAGAAGACCGTGGACTCCGGTTTCTCTCTGTCTCAACCCAGTTTATTTCAATTCCAGTGCTTTTTTTTCTAATAACAAGAAAAATGCATGTATTGAAGTAATACTGGACGTTATAGGATAGTTAATTTCAAATAGGATTTATTTATGACAAATTATGATTTAAAAAATTATTGGGCTTTTTTCCAATTGTTAATGAGTTGATTGATATATACAGTATATACATATCTTTTGTTTTTTCAGTATTAAAACAAATCATATTGGGAATTATGCTCCAGAAAGGTCACATCTATCCCACAGGGGAAAAGAGAAGCAGAAGGTATGTGATGCCTCTCAGCCTCTGCGATAGCGTTATGTGGAGAGATGGCCACACAGGCTCCTCGGGATGTGTAACGGGCCAGTCAGTCGCGCGGGGAGCCCCGTGAAGGGGGTTCAAGGCGCCGCTCCAGCGCCCAGACGCCCCGCAGTGGCAAACAGGCGGGATAGCTGACTCAGCCCAGGACAAATCCAAGTCCGAGCGCGCCAGAGGAACCGCGTCTGTCGTCGCCTTAAGTCAGACAAGTGCTCACAAGGAGGATTTATGACACTTTAGAAAATGAGCAGCAGGCCAAAATTCAGGTGGGAAATCACTAACCAAAATAACTGTAACATGAATTCATTGGGATCCAATGTACAGGGCGTCTGGACTGGATTTATGGAGACCTGGCCCTGTGGCAAAAGTGGGTCTATTTCTCCAGATTTAGGACTGGTTGAAAAACCCACATGCGCATTTTTCTTTTTTTTCTTTTCTTTCTTTTTTTTTTGCGCGCGCGTGTGTGTGTGTGTGTGTGTGTGTTAAAAGTGATGGATTAAATATGACAAATTGTTTTTCAAAGGGGATGTGAATTTATTAACCTATTTAAGTTTCTATTCAGATGTCATGTAGCAAAACCACAAATGGAAAATTGTATAGTTACATTGAATAACATAAAAGGACAGGAGAGAAGTGGCATCAGGTAATGGCTTTTAAAAAAAACAATTTAAAGTTAGCATGCAAAATGAATGTTATACAAGCAATACAACGAATATTTAGGCCAATGGGAATTAAAATCTAAAAGATGATTATTTTAAAATGGTAAATTGCTCAAATGTATACTTTTTTATAGCCTATCTACTTCTTTTTTTCTCATGATGTGTCTGTCAGACACTAAGTAATAGATTATATAAACTGTAAAAAATGAATAAGAATAGTAATATCAAGCAGGAAAAACTTTCACTCAATTTATTCATGCAGAGTTAAGAAACGCCTACTGTGTGTGTGTGTGTGTGTGTGCCTGCGTGCGCCCGCCCGTCTGCAACAGGTGCTATGTATTTGCTCCAAGGATACAGGAGGAGATGGAATGAGGAGAGAGAAGAAAGCAGGGAGCAAAGGGTGAGAGGGCAGCTAATATTTTAAGATAATCCTCTTGACCTCTTCCCTTGGACTTGTATAAACTCAGGGCCGTTCACTTACAGCTATCATCACCACACACACACACACACACACACACTGAGCGAGAGAAATGCTGCAACTGCACACATACAGCATTGTCACCATACCACCATACAAACTCAAGCAAGTTTTATCACATATTTTATCAAAGAATATTTTCTTCATGCACACACACACACACACACACACACACACACACATACACACACTCACACTCGCAGACACACACACTGAGAGAGGACACTATCAACTACCAGGGGAGGATGGGTGGGGAGGTCAGGCTTAAGGTCAGTGAACATGACTGTTTTCACACCCACTTTACAGCCGTGACTGCATTCCTCTCCTGCTGTGTCCCATCTCTCTCCCTCTCTCTCTCTCTCTCTCTCTCATACACACTCTCACACTTTATAAGGAGCATATTTGACTGACTAGTGTGCACAGCGTATACCCCCAACTGCTTTCATTTTCTCTGGCATAGAAACAGAGCTCTTCCCCTCCATCCCCTCCTTAACCTGCTGTCACCATCATAGTGGGCTGCGTTGATTACTTCTCATGCGGGCCTATTTTCTCCTTCACCTTCATCCACATGCTCCAGCAGAGCCATGCAAAGATGGCTCGAACTTCTCAATCTGGGTTTATTCTGCTTTATGATTTATTAGTGAGAAATAAAACAATCTTTCACATACTCTAAGTTATCAGGTGATGCGGTGTTGGAGAGGGATTGAACATCGCAGCTCCTTTTTTTGTTATTCTCCCTCATAAATTGTTTACATTCACATTGCCGCAGAGCCTTTGTCTTTTCCTCTAAAAAACTATTTAACTTTGAGGATTTATGGTCCAATTCAATTTTGTGTCATGATTCTGGTAATGCCTCTTTGATGAAGGGTAAGTGGTTTCATCAAGGGCTTCAATTTGATATATATATAGAACTCATTTTGGCCAAAAATGACAAGTGTCTGGCTCCAAGCCCTGAGATTTTCCTCCTCTCACTCACACACATACACACTGCTCTGTACAGTCAGGGTCACCGCGGGGTTAGATGGAAGGGCCGACTTGGTGGTTCATTCTCCTTTTTTTTAATGTTATTGTTCTTTTGCCAATGGGACAATTAGAGACTGCATCATAACACAGACTCATTAAAAAGATGTGAGAATACAGCTCGGTATGTCTGGTGTCAACATGGCAGGTCAGGCATGCCAACAGGCAATTACTGACATGAAAAACGAAAAGGATCCTTTGAACGAGTTCTCTTGAAAATATCTGTCAATTAGAGGTGTGTGACAGCTGCAAAGAAAAAAAACACAAAAAGAACATGTCACGGTTTGGCAAATCGTTCATTAAAACTATCTGCTCAATTTAATCACCTTTTCTCAGTTAGGATCTATTGCATCCATTAGATGTGACTTTCATTAATCAGTGGTGAGATGCCCTTACATCAAAAGAGATATAAAACTAAACCACGGACAAAGTGGCACCTTACAGGTATTATGGCTTGCTTTTAATACCATAAACCATAAAAAGGAAACATTACATCCGCTCTCAAGGCACCCTTAAAATCATCCTCATTATCAAACTTCTATACCTTTTGCAGTGCATTACTATGCATTGCAATCCACTAATGTTATGTCTGTTTACAGAGATACAGAGCAGTGGTAGGATACAGTACATCAAGTAATGTACAGGAGACCAGTGCAATGATCTATTCAGGCAGTGTAGCTCCAAATCTCATTGATATACAGCTCACACATCCATAAATATGATGCTCTCTCACAATCCCAGGATCCTTGTCAGTTAGAATTACCGATAGCACTGTGCATGTGTTGTGCCCCATAACCCCATTCACACATCCTATCATATCACATGCTCCAAACTGCAAATGCAGATTAGGCTGGGTTACATATGAAGAGAAAATGGAATTTCACCTCTTTGGAGCACAGGCGAAGAATTTTCATGGCTATTTCAGAAGATAATGATCATGATTCGGCTTTATGCACAAGGGAACAGGTTACACCAGGACTGCATGACAAATCATTTAACACCACACCTTATGGATTAAGTATCATATAAACAAGTGCCGTGTTCAAAACTTTAATATCTGTATCCTGTATCTTCATAAACTTGACGTAAACCTTTTCTCATTACATCTGAGCTCATTGAGAACATTACCTCTCCTCTCCGCCTTGCTCCCTCTTCATTCTCCACCGCCTCCCTCTTTAGGATGCATATTAGATTAAAGATTTTATTGTCACACTCAATGCACTTAGAGCATTGGCAAACTAAATCACAGGGAGACAGCATGTCATAGAAGAGACACCTTGGGTTGACTAAGTCATGACGAGCCAGCACAAATCGATGAGAGGGACTAATCGGATGTATCTGCTGGGACGGGACCTGCCCTGAATCCAAATGATGGACACCAGATGGGGACTGATGTTGCCATTAGTACACCATCAGTGCAGTAGACAGAGCGATGTAAGGACAAGGGCTTCCTATTCAATGAGGAATCAGGTTTTCAATACGGACAGCCAAGGTCCCTCTGTTCATGGAGGGAAAGAGGGAACTGACAGAAGTGATAGTGCCTGTGTTTGCATGGATTTAAGAGAAAAAGATGAGAAAAAGTTGTTTGTTTGTTCTCTGTGTGTGTACATTTGAATCCTGTAAGCGCCACATGTCCCCACAAGGACAGAGAATCTTGGAAAAGTTAGATAATCCCCCGAATATTAGGTAAAGGCATTTGTGCCTTCAAAACACTCTGTTATGAAAATGATTGCGATCTAGGGCTCTCCTCAGGTTAAAGTTGGGTCATGTAAACACATCCAAGTAGCTTCAGCTTGGATAACGTTAGGGAACGACTAGGTTTAAAGGCCCATTTAAACCTTAAAGTTTGGGAAAGACTGTGACTATTACTGAAAAAAATGTTTTAACAAAATGCTGATAAGAAGCAGGATGCAAACTTCAAAGTCTGGTGTCAAAGTCAGACAGTTTGCAATTCTTTGGAAGAACTGAGTTAGATGTTTTCCCTCTGTCTCTAGTTTTTGTGCTAAGCTAAGACGAGCATCTCCTGGCATATTTACTGTGCAGGCATCAGAGTGGTATCGATCTCCTAATCTAATCAAATTCTCGTCAAGAAAGTGAATAAGCGTATTTCCCCCCCTCGAAAATGTCTAACTATCTCTGTGATGAATTCTCTCTCAATTCCCCAAATTGTACGGATGATCTTTCCCTTCACTAAGAAAAGCTCCATTAGAGGTCCACGGAAGTATAAAGAGCAAAAGTGCACAAGTGTAGTGCACGTAGGCGCCTCTACTGTATGTGCATGCAGTACATACTGTACCTCATAACTGAGCATCTGAGAGTTTTTGCTTTCAAAGTCTTATCTTTTATCACAAAGTAAATATTCCAAAGAACAGTTTTACTTTCTTGGATGAATGAGAATGTCCACACAGGCTTGTGTCTCCAGGGGTTTGGGACATACCATCATCTGATAAAGAATTAATAAGAACATTCTTCATGCTTCAGCTGGACATTATCAGCCAACACTGGTGTGAAAACAGCTGTTTTATGTCTGACCTGCACCCAGTTTTTCAACAGCGTTACTATAATGCTGTCTGTTTTTTTTCTCCCCTCCCATTCTGTCCACAGTTAAATGAAGGAAGACATGCTCACAGTCACAGACGAAGACCACAAACAGCCCGTTGCCCCAGTACTATAAATGTTTATTTGGCCTGCAACAAAGCAGTTTGTTTCTCTATGTCTATGTTTGATGCATTATGTTGTGCGATACTTTATCACACTGCACACTAATGACATCAGCTCCAGCTGTGTGTGTTCCTAGCTTCACTTCCAAACAAAGTATATAACTCTGTGTGTGTCCACATGCGTGAAGCATACACACTGCCTCTGTGTGCTTGTGTGCATTCCTTTCTGTGTGTGTGTGCGTGTAAATTCCAAGGGTTATATTTGCTGCAACTGTATTGAGCTGCTTTTTGTTGTTGCCGTTTTTAAACCAAACTCATTTATTATCCTGAAGTGTATTACTTCCAGTGGGCAAATAGAGGGTTAATGATCAAGAATACAAAGCATTGTAGCATGTTATCCTTAGATCTAATTCAGAGAAGTCTAACTTATCCTCATTACAGGGACCTGTAGAGGAGCAAATGACAAATCACAGTATGCGATAATAAAGGTGACACTGTGAAAATCCCTTGGCTGGGATCCATCTCATCATTATGAGAGCATTATGAATGGATGTAATAAAAGTGAATTAAGACAGGACACCGCTGATATAGATATTATGAGCACATTGTCCCTTCCCTAATGTGAATGGTGCTTCAGCTGGCTTCTGCAATAAGGGCCGCAATTTGGAGAGGCTATCCTCAACTCTGAGTAATACTTACATACAATCATGACCAAAAAAAGCTGGGAGGGAAGAGGGTGGGCAACTATCAAGTCCCCTTTTGTACTCTCTGTGCTCTTTCATTATAGCTATGAATGTAAAAAAAAAAGAGAGAAAAAAAGCCTTTGATATGCCTAGCTACAGTGTGCAACGCTGCAGCCATTCGGCTCTATGGGGCCTCACGTCTCTCTTTGAAGTCCCAGGAAGAAATTGATGTTCCACTGTCCCTTTATGACTCTTCTGTCGAAAGAAAATATAGATTCATAGGCGCAGGACAAAGCTAATAGCCAGACTTGTTCAAAGCAAAGGAGCAGAATAATAGTGCCGCGTGTCAGTCCAAGCCAAAGAACATTAATCTCTTATTAATACCAGTTGATTCTCTTTTCAAACTGTACTTTCTCTGCTTCTGTCTTCCCCTCTGTCTCCCTCATTCTCTGGCGGGTGTTGCTCTGCGGAGGAGCCCACCATTGAAGAGCTCAGCTATACATCATTGATGAGGGTACAATAGCATTAGTGTATGCTTAGCCTGCTAATTCTCACTGCCATTATGGAAAGTTTTCTAATCGGGTCATTTGTAATTCTGCACATAAAAGGATAAGCTGAGATCCAAGCTTGCAAGAGAGCTTATGACGCTGATCAAATTAAGATAATTTCCTCCCAACAGGAATACCTGATAATGAGAAATACATTTGCCACAGAGAGTATCACTGACGGGCTATTGACAAAGAGATTTGCCCTGCGGTATTTATGACGGTATTTGTTATGCACGTTGCATATGTAAGATTGTTTCCAGCTACAGGCCGTCCATTTTCATATACAGTGTGTTTTCTTTCCAGAGGTGTTATTACAAATACAGAACAACAGAATAACATCATTTTGTGTGTGTTTGTTAGTGAATCGTGGCCCCATTTTGTCAATCATACATTCATGACTGTATGAATGTCAGAATGTCTCATAGCCCCCTGACGCCACAGTAATCCCCTCTCCAGATATCACTCAGTCACCAAGATAGACCATTTCCTTCTCATGTTCTTAATTTGTCTTTTCTTTAATGGAGTGAACGAAAGACGCATAAGAGCTCAGGGTGAACTCGCATCTGATTTCCTGTCAGTCCTGTTTGCATGTATTTGCTCACGACCGGCATGAAACACACACACACACAAGCAAGACGCACACACACAAACCCATTATGATGACATGCTGCACAGATTCATGTTTTAATGTTTGTGCGCATCTGAACACGTGTAGAGGTAGCGGGGCTGACATACTCACATGTGTAATCATAGGCACAGAGATGTGAAAATACAGCCTCCAGAAATTACGGGGTAGAAAACCTTCAGGGTGTTTTTTTTTCTTCAAGGAAAATGTTTTGTATAATCAAATCTGATAGGAAAGTGAGAAAACAAGTGTTGGCATATACTGTTTGGAAAAATAAAGATTTAGTATTATGAGCATATTACGACTTTGTCCAGCTTGCATACTGTAAAACACACACCCACTCACAGTTCTGGTCTCTCACTTTGACTCATGACTTTCCGGTTTGGGAGAGACGCCCATCACACCTGTGTTGTTGTGATGTCATTAGTTACCCCCTCAGTTTTTATATGAAATATGATGTCATCACTCAGGCCTGTCCACTGATATGATCCAGGGAAATGTGAGGTCACTCCCGTTTCCCCAAATGTAACATCAATCACGATGACGTACGATGACGTACAGTACAGAACACTAAAGTGCAATCCCAGTGGATCAGCATCTCCAGACCAAATGGATCAGGAAAATAATGTGCTAGCATTTTGATTTAATCATAGCGTAGGCCCTATATTACTACAGTGTGACACTTTAATTACAATGATTAGCACAAGTGGAACATACGTATTTGTTCTCCTTAAGATTCATGGCAGCAAAACTGAGTTAGTCAACTCGTGCATCCACAGAAAAAATCTGTGCAAAGTGTAAAAGATAAAAAAGGGTTCATGCAAACTACACAAAAACATTTGATTACTGAACCGTAGTTTAGGTTTTATGTGCCCAGGTTTTGACATATCCTGCAGTTAAGTCTGTGGATTATCCAGAGCCACAAGCGCATTGTTTCATCATTGTAAACAACAGCATTCTGTTCACCGTATCTCAGAAAGGGATTTCTCAAAATCTGGGCAAATAAAACAAAACATGTTTGCATGACTTGACATAAGAGGTAATTGAGAAGAATGCTTTTATCTGAGAAAAGTGAACCTTTGTAGACTATAAATGTTATTTTTGCATGGTTTTCAAAAATATTTCCAATATTACAGTTAGAGAATTTTGCACATGATACCCCCCAGAGGGAGAGTGAGGCTCACATTACACAACCTGATTATCCCTGTGTGATAATGTTACACATCCACACACCAGACTCCCACACCTGCTGGCCAGCAGGCCAGCAGAACACAGTGCTGCCCTCTGAACCGCCATGTTTGACTAATACCAACTTGTCAGCACTATATATCCCCGCAGCTCAGGATATTGGAGCAATTACCTTCATACAGCACCCCCTAGGAGCACAGGGGTCGTTGGTGCCCAATTCATCTCTGGGACCCAGTCAAACAGACCCTAACAGCGCCAACGCCGACTTGTTCGGGAAACAAGGAGGCTGTCATAATTAGTAGTGACATTTGCTGACAGAGAGGCCAAGCAGGCCGGGCCTCCACTGAGATGTTTTAACATAGAGAAAGAGAGAGAGAGATCTATCAGATAGAGAGCAGTCTCTCACCCGCCTCTCAATTGGATGCCATTGCCTGAGGGGCCTTTGTGCCAATCAGCGACTTTCCAACCAAATCATTTGCATCATAAACAGCCTCTCATGATGAGCTTTGAATTCATTTGTTGTGCAGTTTTACACTGGAATGAAACAATTTGAAAGAGTTTGTGACAATGACTCAAAATCAGACATTCAGGTTTTAATTACAGGGTTTTTGCCACTGAGGAGCCCTCAAACACACAGCACCCTCCTCTTTCCTCCAGAAGTTTTTAGTTTTAAAATAACTATTGATTGTTTGTTGCATGTGAATCATACACTGCTAAAAATAAATAAATAAAACCAAAAAAAAGAGTAAGTTCCCTCTGTGGCCTCTTCTTACTTCCAAGGTAGTAGTTAAGAGTGATGATTCTAGTGTTGCGGCAGCTGCTAACTGTAGTTATAGTTATCAGCAGTTGCGGTGATGCTAATTATCAACCCCTACTCCTCTCTGTTTTTTAGTTTGACCTTTCTCCCCCTCCTCTTCAAACACTACCATCTCCATGGGCGGATTAGTATAACAGGAATGTTTGTGGTGTCACAGAAAATACATTAATGGGCCTGTTGGTATTGTTACCATGTGTTTCTCTCTGTGGGTCTCAAACACATGACCACCACTAGCAGAGAGAGGGAGAGATGGAAGATGTATAAGTACTGCAGGAGGCTTGGATCAAAAATGCTGAGTTCATGGCACATCAGAAAGTTAGAAATTCCAGGCTCTGACTTTGAAAAAATAAAAAATAAATCAAAGGCAGATTTTTGTCCCAAAGCTCCAAATTTGAGGTGCATGATTAACGCATTTAATCTATTGGAGCAAGAGAAAAAGATTAGAAAAATGTGTTTGTTTGTTCTGTGTGCGTGTGTATATTTGTATCTTGTAATCGCCACATGTCCCCACAAGGACAGAGAAACTTGGAAAAGTAAGATAATCCCCCAAATATTAGGTAAAGAATTTGTGCCTTCAGAACACCCTGTTATGAAAATGATTGCGATCTAGGGTTCTCCTAAGGTTAAAGATGGGTCATGTAAACACATCCAAGTAGCTTCAGGAGGCCGAGGAGAAATTTTGACTTCTTAATGGATCAAAAATGCTGAATTCATGGAACATCAGAAAGTCAGAAATTCCAGGCTCTGACAATAAAAATACATATCAGAGGCATTTTTTTTGTCCCAAAGCTCTAAATTTGAGGTGGATGATTAAAGGGACAGTCTATGTAGCTTATTTGGCTTTTTATCAGCAAAAATCAAGTATTGCTTTCATAAATACGTATTGACCAAAGTCTAATCACAACCGCATACAAATGAAAGCTGTGTCGTAGTTTAGAATAAGTTGTTTACAAATACATAGGCTGTCATGTTGCATCACCATCATCATCATTTGAATACGGTATGCCACGATAGCGGACAAACTTTGCTCAAACGCTTTATTAAGTGTCTAGGCTCGTGCCTGGAGGATGACCAACGTAGTTGCTTTTGTTTTATTCTGCCATTATAAAATACTCACGGTTCTACAGCTAAGCAGCGTTAGCAGCTAGATCTTACAGTGTTGAACTGTTCTTATACAAAGTGCAGCTAAACACCATGAAGAGAGAGAAGCAGCAGAGGCTGCTCTGACAGCTGTGGAGCTGCAGCTGAACCGGCTGGAGAGCACAGCGACCCGCGTCTTTCTTTTTTTTTTTTTAAAGCAGCACCGTTGTTACAGGTGATGCGTACTGAATCTATGTCTGGGTATGTTTGTCCTCTGATCTTCCCTCATGGGACCGAACTGCGTAACTGGAACATCCTGCAAGTCCTCCTGTGTAACTTCTTGCTGTGAAATACCTTGGAAATACGACTGAAGGCGCGAGTGAAAGTCTGCACGTGTGTTAAAAAAAATAATGAACCGATAAAAAACGATGTAATTGGTCAAAGATTGTTATCAGTTAGCGGTTAGTTTGCGAACATGTTTGTCCTCGGGGGCCACCATCACTTTGCTGACGGGCGGGGTGAGCGAGTGGATGTCACAGTTTAGCCCCAATACTACACTGACTACTACTCTAAACAAGCTTTACTCAGATGTTGTCAGTAAAGGCACAAAAGTACATTCATTTCTACATGGAGACATTTTCCAATTCACTCAAACACATTAGGCAGCTGCAATAAATCAAAGTCAAATAACTTGTTATTGCTCCCTGTAAAGACAACAACAACGTGTCAAAATGTCAATGTGCACATCCAGATTGTTTCCGGGATGGTCATATGAATGCATGTTTTTCAGAGCTCAAGCTTTCGGAGCTCAAAAATTTCCATGTTCGCCATGGATTTGACCACAGCTACAGCCTGCACTGCAAAAAACTGCATGAATAGGAGGGCTAGCATGCTTCCATGAAAAGACATCTGGTGTCCATCAGAAACATATTCTTAGGTCAGGGGCCACAGGATATTTAGCATTTCCATCAAAGAATCCAGATGACAAGGTAATATCTTGGGCTGAGACACCGGCTCATTAAATAACTTGTATTACTCTTGTCTTTTGTGATCCAGAAGAGAAATGACAGTAATAACTTTTAAGACCATGAAACATAACATTGTCACAGACTAGATGATAAATCTCCTCATGCAGGTTTTTCATGTAGCTTACAAGCTCATGCAGGACAAAAATAGTGAACATTTTTGGATCCCTCTTCGTGTTTGGCCTCCAGGTAGAAATGTAACATGTATTACACTAAATATATGTTGTGTCAGTGAGCTTCACATCGCCCCTTTCTGCGTCATGTGAAACAAAACAGGCCTCCCTTCATGTCAGTCATTGTCACATCTTAAAGCAACACAGCGATGAAAGAAGACGGATGAATCATTTGCAAAGGTAAATGAGCGCAAGCGTGTCTCGATTTGCTCACTGCCACCCATGAAGTATGTTCACTTTCTCACCTGTAGCAATATCTCACCGGCTTCTCTCTCTCTCTCTCCTTCCCTCTTCCTGCCTCTCTCTCTCTCTCACATACTTCCTTGCCCCAGGCAGGACATGGGACCACCTGCCACTGGTGGAGCAGGAACACAGGCAGCAGTGACAGCTCTACAATGGATTTGCACACCACTGCAGGCCTTGAGGCCCCGTGGTGAAGGGCAGAAGGTGGGGTTGGAGGGGGGGGGAGTGTGTGGGAGAGCAACAGGAAGAAGGGTGAGGAGGGAGAGAGATCATCAGCTGCGTACAACAGGAAACAGGCCAATTAATTATGCGAGTCACACAATGATTCTAACATTTGTGGCAGAAGTAGCCTACATGCTGCGCAGTAATTGGTCATTTAGAGCAACATATATGATACAGTAATGGGGTCACTATTCACTGTCTGTCTGTCACACACTCACATGCATTCATGGCTGCAATTACAAAAAAGAAAGAAAGAAAAAAAACCCACAGAGACCTTTCTGAACCCTTCAGTCACTACGTTGCTGCTGGGTTTTTGAATTAAAGAATCCTCACTGGGAAAATCACAGCAGCAGTCATTTGGTGAAATTCCTAAAATAATCTCTCTCTTTGTTTTAAAGAGAATTCTTTTGTCTATGCAGCACAGCCAGGAGTCCACCACAGTGTTTCTTAACCTAAACCAAGTGGTTTTATTTCATTATTCCATGGTCATAGTTTGCTCTGTTTAAATAGTGTAGTGGTGCACTGAGCCCTGAACTCATGCTTTACTTAGAGTGTCCTCACAGCAGAGGGTAACCGCCGTGACCTGTGCTGCTGTGGTCCTGCCTGGTAACAGGTTCTACCATGAACATGACACGGTCTCCCCGGATCTCACAAAGTGTTTACAGTTTACTTCTCTCACACAAAAAAAACTGTGTGTGTGTATACATCTTCATAAAGGAATTTAGTATGAAAGCCCTTACGAATGGGCCAAACTAAACCGGAAGTACTGAATGAATCCCTCTTGGGGCTCCGTACTTTCCAGCCCTGTTTGAGCTGTAGTAAGTTAGTGTTAAAGGCAAAACCAACAATGTCCTGATATCCCTGCTGCTTCACATTAAAAAGCATTCCGTCAGCGATCGAGCAGGAGGCTTTTATTGTGAAGTGGCTTTAGGAGATGCAATGTGTTCGCCACAGTGTTCACAAATGTCATTTCACTATCACCTAACATTAAGCACAGAATCAGAAGGATTCTGGAAGACACTGATAAACTGTGTTTTCCTGAAGATAGCGGCGCCAAAATTGGGAAATTCTCATGTGAGCTGTTTGTGAAGACAATGACAAACAACCTGTTTTATCATTTAATTTGGAGGCTTTGGCTGACGTACAAGCAGCATTTTTTTCTCTCAAATTTACAGCTGCCATGAGGCATTTTATTAAAACACATACATTTTCATTGTTGCTAAGCCCTAGTCCCTAGCTCCAGTATTACCACTATCTTTTACAACTGGTTATCGGCTGTTTTACACTTTGTCAGCTCCTCTCTAACTGTTCCCATGGCCGGAGCCATGCAGACCAATCGCAGGCTGACAAAGCAGAGAGAGATTTATCGCCTGTTCCATTACAGACTTGACACAGGATATATTTCAGAAACGCTCCCTGTGCCTGTGAAACAATGGCACGTCAGACATGCCACATCTAATGTTGTTTTTCTGGTATTAACTGGAATCAGCTGGGGATTTTCCTCTTGGTGCTCTGAGGGCCCAGCAATCCCTTGTGCGACTGTTCAGTTCACAAATACTTGCTATATAGAAATGTGTGTCGTCATTGTGTGTTAGCATGCATGTGTGTATACTCCCTTTGAGGGTCTACCATGTAGGCATGACAGCCCTAGCAAGATAAAGGGGATAAGAAAATGGAGAGAGACAGAGAATGAGGCAATATATATGGAAGATATGGGCAAAGCTTGATTCTGAGACAACAGATCCCTTTTGAAAATCTCCAATCATAAATTAAACATATGCATCTTATGCATAGGAAAAAGAACACCACCCTGAGTGGGATCTCCGGTGCTTTCTGCAGTACACCCTACCCTACAAGGGCAAAATGCATGAATACCCCAACAAGGGCTGCATCCGCAGTGCAAGGCTACGGATGAATAGGAGTGGACAGATTGAGGAGAGTTTGACAGCGAAGGGGGAATTTAGGGGTAGAGAAGCAATTGTTTCGGCAAGTCAACAAAAAATTGTAAAAGGTTTAACAATGCAGAAGGGTCATTAAAATGGAAAAACACTTAGTCACAAGGAAGGATGTGATCTAAGTCTCAAAAATGTCTTTAAAGTCTGATATTCTTACTTATTTCACCATACCACATTGTTCTTGAGTAGAATTACTAAGGTTTACTGAGTTCTCTGTCACCACAGTTTGAGTCACATTCGCTGATAAACTCCCTGCTCTCGTGAACAAATACATGCTAAAATGCAGAGGGTACAGTCAAGTGTCCTTTATTCAGATTTTTCCCTTCCTGTTGCGAGCATGGAGTCCTGTTTGAGAGGCTCGTTGCTGTTGTTGTTTGTTCTCTTCTTGTCTTCCTACACAAGTATCTGTGCACCTGTTGGGGTGTGTGTAAGTGTCAGAGGAATACGTTGTTTGTGTGCACACAGTGCAGCCAGTGCGAAAGCTGTAGGAGCAGACAGATCGGAGCTCTCTGCACAGTGGTGCCAGAGGCAAACCATTAATTAAGCAAAGAGATAGAAATTGACCCAGCTGGTGGTACAACCCACACACCCACATACATTCTGCACGTCGCACACACGCACATTGAAAATGCATTTACATACTGTACGCTCACCCCTCGAAAAAATAAAATGCACGCGTGTTGACAAAAGCGAGCAGCAAATTATGCATGCACATACACACAAACCCGAATACACACATACATTTGTGCGTGCACATGTACACAGGCGAACTCTACGCTGATGAGAGCCTGTCTGCAGGCGAGAAACAATTAGTCAGTGAGCAGGGAAACACTTTCACATCATCATCTAACTATGGCTGTTTTGCAGGAACATGTGAATGGTTTAGCCGCTCGTAACAGAACGCCCACACTCACACCCACCCACCCACACACACACCCACACACACACACCTTCCACAATCAAATCTGCTGTTAAGATATATGTTCATAGACAGGCCTGCATGTATGGAGCAAACGATTGGCTGTGGAAAGAGGGGACTTTTATGGCAGGGCTTGGGGAGCTCCCTGGGAGCAACTGGAGCTTTGCTTTATCTTTGACTTCACTTCTTTGTCCCATTCATCATGTCTAATAGTGATAGCAAAAAGCTTTGCTCACATACACAGGCTACTCTGCCACATTTTCGACATCTACCTACCTACAGCTACCTCTCTATGTCTCTCTGGCCTGCACACACACACACACACACACACACACATAGTCATACAGAGGAAGAGAAGTTAAATCAGGTTGTTTAGATTGGCTGTCTCAGAGTAAATCCCCAGTGCTGGACCCTATGGAGTGAGGTCATGGAAGAGCAGTCAATATGGATTAAGGCAAATTGCTGGTTTGTCTATGGGAGGCGAGGAGATGAGAGGAGAGAAGAAAAACTTCAATGGGAGAACCCTGCAGCATAAAAACTCCTTTCAGAGCAACACACCTATGCAGTATCTGGAGCTCTGTCTTTGAATGTGATACCTTAGAGTGTACCACGGGCCAAAACACAAACACAAACACATTCACATACGCACACTTTTTTTTTAAACACGCAAATCCTCCACACATATTAGAGAAGTGAGCCTCAACACACTGACTTTACCTCAACACCTGCACGCCCTCATCTACAGTGGAGACACCTGCACCCACACAGACACTACAAACAAGCCTTCACCCACATGCGCAATTAAAACAACACTATAAACAAGTCTTCTCACTGTCACTAGCTCTCTCTGTCCCGCTCTCTCACTGCACACACACACACAAAGGCAGAAGCACACATGCCTTCCCTCTGGTTCTTATTATCTGGGCATCGTGAGAGTTTTTTTTTAGTGACATTTCCAAAGATCTGTCACTCCTAACTCTTTCAAAATACCCTTCTGGAATGTGGAGTTTTATAAAGAAAAAAAAAAAAAAACGGGTGCCCCTGCTGTCTTTCCTTCACACATTCACAAAGCTCCATAATGGTAATTACTCTTCACATCATGATTAGAACATATGCAGCCAGTGAATGGCCAACAGATGTGGCCTGATAATCCTGTGATTTGGGGATGAAGATAATTCTGACCTAGCCTTGAATACACAATCACCCTCCTTTTGAGAAATTCTGCAGCTCTGTTTCCACTGTCCCATTGTGGTATTGGCAGAGGTAATGAATGACTCATATGCTGCGGAAAGATGCCCCAAAGAGTTAATTTGCACTTTCAATAAAGAGATTCAGGTAGATGCCACTTATACTTTTAAAATAACATACTGATAAAGTATAATTCTTGCACGCAAACAACATTGCAGTTCCAAGAGGCAGAGAAAATGAAATCTGCCTGACCTTATCTTGTCCACATCTGTCTGCTCATTTCACCCATTTATCCAAGTATCTTGGAGTGCTGATCTAGCTTGTTTGTCTTGGCCAGTGCTGCCATGTACTGTTATTTCCTTATGGTTCCTGTTATTGTTACAGTTTTCCCATCTCTCTTACTCAGATTTAACCCAGAGAACATTCAAATTGCATTTACACAGAAACTGGAAAATCAGGTTTACCCAGTGTGACCCACATGTTTTCCACATTTAGCCAATGACAAGAAATAAATTACACAATGCCAAACACAGTGCTAGATGGATAGATAAGTAGTCAAATAAATGGAGAGATCAACAATTAGATAGTTGTATGTATGAAAAGATTAACTGCATGTATATGCACAGAAAAATATGTAATTCAGTCCAGTCACAGGTCGTCCAGTGCAGGTGGGCAGGTTGCCCCCTCAGATACTGAAGACAGATCAAATTACTGTCACTGAATCCTAACCTGGACAATTAAAGGATCACATGCTAAACTGGTCCTCTATCAGCATGTGACTGACAATGTGCCACAATCCTCAGGAAGGGCCTTGGGCTCCATGGAGTAATATCCATTACCCATCAAGCACTATGGCAGCCCTAGGCTGCCCATCACAAATGAAACCATCTGCCTCTTCCATCTGCACTCATTTTGTTCATTATTCTTGGGCCAAAAACAATCCTTTCCTCCATCCTCTCCCTCATGCTCCACAAGCCCCTTTTAACCTTTTTAAGTTTCTCTTACGCCTGTGCTTACTTAAAGACATGTTTGCCTCTTTACACAATCATTTTGTCCTTGTGTATAAAGAGGTGTGTTGTTATGTATCACCTTTCCTCATTCTGGTATTTGTGTGTAGTCATTCACGAAGCAAACTCCCTGTGTCAGGCCCAAATGTATGTGAGACTGAGGGTGCGTGTGGCTTGTGTCTTTCAACATCTTAATAAAGACAGAGATTGCATCGCATCTCAACTTATTAATCAGCTATCCCTGCTGCATCACTCAGCACGTCTGCATGTGAACATGTGCGTCTCCATATATTAAACTTCATAAAGTACAGTGTCTTATCTGATTAAGCGATTAACATCTGCTTAAGCAATAAGTTGCCTAGGTGGTTCACATTCATTAAAACTGGCATGTTGAGAATACACTGTTTTACTCTTACCACCCCCCACCCCCCCCCCCATCCCACACACACACACACACACCTTTCTTTTTCTCTTCTTTTGTCATCTGTTTATTATTATTTTTATTTTTTTTTTACCAAAACTCAAATATTACAAATTGTACTTTTAGAGCCTACTTCAAACATTAGCCTCAGCACCTTACAAATGTTTTTTCCTTTAATTTTTTTTTCAATCATCAGTTGAAATTAGTTTTTTTACGGTCTTATCAGATTGCAGTAACTTGAAATACATTTTTATTTATATATTTTTCTTCTGTTTCAATTAAGCTGAATTGGAGCATGGGATGGTTGATGATATACTTCAGCATCTGAGAGAAGGGCGGAGTTGTCATAAATCTTGATTAATCAGTTGCCTTGCAACACGATAGAGGATCCTGCTTCAAAAACAGGAGAGTTTTTTGTTGCTATTTGTGAATGCACAGTGTTTGAAATGAATCATTTAGGGGTGTATCCTTTTTGGTATCTATGAGAGGATTCAAAACAGACTCAGACATCTTCGTTTTTCCCCTTTATGCCTTTCCTTTCGTAACTCCTCACTTTCTTACATGCCTCTCTTTTTTCCCCTACACACCCTTAATTATTTTTTTTTACAACCTAATATTTTTCCCTTCGTCCTCTCCTTTCCTTCACCTCCTTTTCTCTCATTTCCTCTTAACATCACCTTTCTTCCTCCTTCCCTCTGCAGCCTGCCACAGCCACTTTAGTTCAAAGGTGTCCCATCTCAAAAAAAGAGACTTAAGTATATGTGTATCTGTGCTGATGTAATCACAGGGCTTGTTTTTGTTTTGACACATTCATGCACAGACATCATTCCAAATGAAAGCTGCTGTCATAATACAATATGGTGCAATAAAACACAATTTGTAATGGCCTCCGACCTACAAATGGATCATGCTTGGACCAAATTCTGGAAATGACTTTATGAAGGGTGGAAAAACAGGAGGCATATAAATTTTTAGGGCGTATGTGAGTGTGTGTGTGTGTGTGCGTGTGTTAATGTGTGTGTTGAGAGGAAAAATTTGGAGATAGACAGGACGAGTGCTGGAGAGTGTCGGACGGATGCAGGAGTTTTACAGCCTTGGGCATTGACTGGGGGAGTGTTTTATTAAAGTTAACGAGAGAAGGCCGCGCCCCTTCCACTGCCCATGCCCAAGCTTAAGTGCTTGTTACCCCGTTACTCTGTACATGTGTAAATCTCCCTCCCTCTCTTTCTCTCTCTGTATCTCTTTTTTTCTTTCTGACTCTTTCACACACACACACGCACTCAAATGAAGAAGTGCAAACAGGACAGAGCAGGGTCCAATAAAATCTCATGCTGAGTGAGGGCGCTGTGGGATTCCACGGGGCATTTGTGTCCGCTGTTATGTTTATGACAGCAGCATGTCCAGCTTTAAACACCTCAGACCTCACATCCACATACATGCCAAATTGCTGTGATTGACTCCTGTGACCTCCTTCTGTCAAACTCGACATGTAAAAGTTGCCATCCAATTTGTGAGCGCGTGAGGAAGCGAAATAAAGAAAACTAATAAAACGACAAAGATTGTATAAACTGGCTGTAAAAATGACCCCGTATATGTCAAAGTGAGATGTGCTCTTGGGCTCCTTATCTGGGTTTACAAGTTGTCTAAGTTGTCTGTGCCTCTGTGCACAGACAAGAGGGAGGGAGGAGGAGGAGGCCCATGTGAAAGACGGGGAGCAGAGATGAGAGGCTGAAAATGAGATCATAAAAAACGGAACGGGATAAAGAGCAATGTGTCCCTTGCCATTGACGCATATTACTCTTTCGCACTAATAACCACCATAGTAACTTGTTGTTGAATAATGACAGTCCAGACATGAGGAGGTTTTTTATGTTCGACAATTGAAGCTAGTGGCTTCAATTTTAGATTAAAGGAACTGTGGAGCGTGCTAGTGGACGACAGCTAAGAGTGCTTGCTCATATGGAAAATGTATTCATACCTGAAGCGTTATAATAGTCACAACAGCACGAGTAGCTATACTGTACCAAATAGTAGATGTGGGAGTTAGCGGTTGTGGCTAAGCCGGTTTAATATTGTGTTAATATCCTTCGAGATTTAACAACAGCAAAAAGCTACTGCAGTGCTTTGATTTTTTTTTTCAGCTGGTTTTATGGCCTTTTTTTAAAGCCAGTAATTAAACACATACCATGAGGAATTTGTTAACTAGTTAAAGTTGTATTTTTTATTGACATTGAGTACAGTGGTGCAGGCCATAAAAACAAATGGTGTTGCATTAATTGTAATCATGAAAGTACCTTACTGTATAGACCATCTTGAAGTCCAGAAGATTCTTTGCTGATGTGAGGTGTAAGAAACAACTCACATATAGATTTATAAAATGAAAATATACATAATAGAAAATGGAAAAAATAAAGAAATATTAGGCCCAAGTGTCGTCCAGCAGTGTAACTAAACCAGTGGAAGGAAGAGGAGAAAAATAACTAGAAGCAGCCAATAACTTGAATTCAAACTCAAAATTCAAGAAAAAAGCTTGGGGTTGTCTGTTCTTGTGGTCTTAACCTCTATGATGATTGGTGCTATCAAGTGTCCTGAAAGTTTGTCATGGATTTTTGTTGTAGCTGTTCCTGGTTTATGTGCATGTGTGTAAGTGGACAGTGGGCAGATCACTTCATTGTCTGGGGACGCCATTAAAACTGAGCTCAAGGTTTCAAGGATGTCTGCCATACAGTATGTACCAGAGAGCAAAATGAATACAGCAAAATGGTAAAATATACAATATTAACTGGACTTGTGAAAATGTATCGCTCCACACATTTCTTTGTCACTGATTTTACAGTAAGGTACACCTTCACCAAGTCTGGGGAACACTGGTGTTCACCTCATCACGTCAGTTCACAAGCATTGATTTACACCCTTGTCTGCTTGGACCACTCCAGAGTGGAGCAACTTCAAGCAAGGCATGAACTGAAAAACACTAAAATGGGCAGAGTACCGTGACATGTTGAGGGTAACGCTTGCATGCCTGCAGTGTAAAACTTTTTTTCTTTAAAGGGATACACAAACTGTTTTTTTTGGTGTGAGTCCCTGAACTTTTTCACCCTTGATATTTTCTGTTGAACTTACTGCTTCTGCTTATTTATTCTTCCTCAATCTGTAAAAGTTTTGTGGTTGATGGAGTCCTCTGCAGTCAAGACGAGACTGAGATGAGACCTCTATTCACCTTGCCATTCAGTATCCATGCATTTCAGCTCAGACAGCCTGCTTGCTGGAGGAGCCTCTTACTCTCCCTCTGTTTGCATGTGCTAGTCAGTGATATTATGTCTTGCATACATACGTATGTGTATGGATGCATTGGTTAAGGGCCATAAATGTGTGGTATACTGTAAGGGGGAGAAAAAAGGAAAAAAAAAAAGGCGGTAGGAGGCAAAATGGGGTCAGAAGGATACAGTCTTCTGTTTAGTGAGAAACCTACCAGAGAGAGGGAGGGAATGAGGTCAGGCATTTTAGCTCTTTGTTTCTACTATAACTTTAAGAGAGGCAAAGGGCAAAATAGAAGAAGAGGCAATAGAATAAAACACGAGACAGGGAGCCACTTGAGGACTCTGATGGAAAAGAACTGAAAGTATAAAGGACCATGATGGAATAATAAAAAATATATATAGTGAAACACGATATGAGAGAAAGTTAGTTTTTTTTCTAGGTTTTTTTTCAAGCCAGATAAGACCAGATACTATGGCGATGGTAGAAGAGACGTGATGAAGAAAAGGGAAGACAAAAAAGGGGAAAAAAAGAAGCGTGAGAAGCGCAGAAGTCAGCAGGGTGGAGTATAAATACAGCAGGGATTATAAAGTCACCCTGTTCTGCTTTCTGCTCCCCATCTCTTGTGACAGAACACAGAAAGAGGCTTACTACTGAGTTATGCATTGCAAACAGGGTGCGTATGTGTGTGTATGTCCATGGCCATTAATAACATCTTTAAGGGATCCAGTCAGGCCTCGCCTTGTCCTCTGTGCCTTGTCCTAGGCTGTATATCACTGACCTCATAGTCTATTTATCCACCCACAAAGAGAGATAACAAATGGACATTTATGTCGTCATTTTTCTCTCTGTTTCACACTTATATACCCACACAAACCTGGAAGTGAGCATATCCTGACACTGGCCTACTTCATTGTAGCTCAGTGGGTAATAGCGGCCTGGCCAACATCCAAAATTTGATTTCACTTATTAAAATAAATGATAAAATACTCTAACAGTCGATAACAAGCTATCGTGGCACTATTTCATGTCAGCAAGTTGGTGGCTGTCAAAAATGGCTGGACGAATGAGTCTCGATCAGACCTCTCAACACTCACGGGTCCGACCAAACGACGTCGTAACAAACAGCCGCCTGAGTCTGAGATGCCACTCAGGTTTATTTAAAAGATATTGATTTTACGCCACCTCAGAAGAAATATCACAGCCTTACAGTAAACATCATAAGTGTGTATTCAGATGTGAACTAAACAGCAATAAATATTTTTTAAATTCAACTAAGCTGATGTAGCAATCTGTCTGCTGAGTGCTACCAGCCCAGTGAAGCTGTATTCAAATCTTCAATTGGTTTAAAAGTGTGTTGGTACAGGTCGTTAAAATATACAGAGCAGCTATAGTGAGTCACTATGTGATGGTAAAGAAACATCTGAAAATGAACTAAAAAGAAATTAACTGGAAACTCTTATAATGAGTGCTCATAATTAATCTAAACCCTGCTTCTGAAAGACAAACATGTGCCATTAGCACAAAAGCAGCTTTGTAAACTTTTTGACTGGTATTCAGTCATGAGGTGAACTTGTGCACCAGGCTCCAGTCAACCTTGGATAGGAACCAGTTAAATTAGCAGCTCATGGTAACTTATTATTTCAGTCAGATTTGATTAGGAGCAGCATTAAGGTCTTCCTCATTTACCTTAGCATTAAAGCATCCATTAAATGCAAATCCAATGCAACTTTATGACCTAACATCCAACTCCCACTCTCATGAAGTTGGGAGTGAAGTCCCAGGCAGCATTCCTGACCTCATAGATTAACATTCTTTTCGCCTTTTTTGGGTCATTAACATCCTTGTCTTTCTCATTAGGCCGGGCTATGAGCTCTTGTTTTGTAGCTGTGAAGAACACAGCCTGTACTATTTTTGATATTCAGGATTTTCCATTGTGCAGTACTGCATTTGAGCTGACTGGCCTGGACTGGTCAAGGTATTCTTTAGTAAAACTGATTTAAAGTCATACTTAATGAAGCAAGACTTTTTTATTGATAAGTCTTGCATTTTCTCAATCCCCTACATGAAATCATCTTGAATAATATCAGAGTCAATGGTTTCCAAGAAATCCTCAATTATTTATGTTCTCGCTTTTTTGTGAGTTGCAAAGAAGTCTCTTCTCCATTGTGAATTCTGAGGATACATGCATACGTACATACATTTTTTCCCTCTCTGTGGAGTCGAGGTTAAGCAGGAGCGTCCAGACATCCTTCTCAGCAACCATTTCCAGTTCCTCCTGGGGAACCCCAAGGCATTCCCAGGCCAGATGAGATATAGTCTCTCCAGATGAGATATGTAGTCTCTCCAGTGGGTTCTCTGTCTACCCCACGGCCTCCCACCAGTTAGACATGCCCTGAATACTCCAGGCTCCCTCTGGACATGGACTCCTTACCCATAAGGGTGAGCTTTGCCACCTTACAGCAAACTGATTTTATTCATTTATATTTCATACATTCAGACATTCGAGCAAAGCCAGACTATTTTCTTTTCTGTTGTTTTTTTGCTAGAAAAACAGGAAAATCTCACACAGGCGTATGCAGTTGTTCCGTTCTGTAGCAAACACAGAAGTCTTTTATCTATCTTTGACCACTGGGTAAAGTTTAACCGTTGGAAACTGTAACTTGTTATTTCAGAGAGAGGATTAACAGCTTTTAAATGGTTTGAGTGCCTTGAATTCTCGCTAAATGTGTCAACTGCAAATACTCGAATTGTCAAAAAAGCAGCTAAAGTGCAGAGGTTTTTCTTTTTTTTTTTAGGCAAAAACTGACAGCATGAACTATGTTAGAGTAATATAAGTGCTCTTGCAGAATAACCTGCAATGATGAGACACATTTGTGTGATTACTGCACAGGCTGTACTGTGGAGAATGGACGGCCAGTGCGGGAGAAATCAGGCCTCAAGCTGTCTTTCTGATGATACTCAGATTTTAAAGCTAACTGTCCGTCGCTTTGGCTTCAGCAGTGTTTGTGAAGAATTTGATCTTTCTGTTGTTAACAGCACCCCAGTGCCCCAGAGACAGAGATCAATGTCCCACAGACACCTCTTCTCCTTTATGGCCCTTATGACGAGCACTCTGATGCTCTCAGTCAATAGCCCATACTATCAATGATGACGATAGCTAATCAGAGAGAGTGCATTGACAAGGCTATTTTCTCTGCTCAATAAAAATATCATTGATTGGCATGAGTAGCATTACTTCCTGTCCTCTCCCGTCCCATCCTGTCCTGTCTGTCAGAGACACATGCTGTGTATCAGTGAGATGGATCCATACAGCAGTTTCTTTTTAGACCTGACGACAGTGACCCGCGTCTCTGTGTAGGCTCAGGCTTGTCCGGCTGTGCCCTCTACCACCCAAGCTGCTCCCCTCAACACTTTGATTTTCATCAAAATCTAAATGACTTGCATGAATGTCTGTGAGCTGAAGCAAAAAAATAACGATTGTAACCCACTGACCTTTTAAATTTAACCTCTGACCCTGATTCAAGCATCAAACAGAAAGTGTATTTACTTATTAACATTCATGACACTGACATACCCTTTCTGCCGTAACCTTTTAGCTGTTTACTTCCGTACGGCCTCAGGGGTCGAAGTGTGTCCATTGTGCCCCAAGAGGTTATTTAAGGAAAAGTTTAGCTTGAAATTAAAATTCATTGTAGACACCATGTGTAGTGTATACTTCACAAACCCAACCATGCCCTAGCTTTCATGAAGTGACATGAAGTGTAACTAGAGGAACTATACTGTGCCCCAGTCACAAGAGTTAAGATTTCAGTCAAGATGCCACTGAAGTTAATCCAACAGCAAAAACAAAGAGATAAGCATCTTTAATTTAAATAAATGCACAGCTAATGCAGCATAATTTAATTTATCTTATAATTTCAAATTATATCTTTACAGTATAACACAGAAACATCTTTCTGTGTTGTATCTGTTAAATCCTGCGCTGAATATCTGAGCTACATATTAGAGGCACATTTCTATATTTTTAGGTGAGCAGTGTTCCAGCTAATCAGCGAGAGCTCTCTCTTGAACAATGCAATTAGTTTGAACTACAGGGGATAATTTGCTCCTTTTGGTTTTTAGATGAACTTATTGAGGGTTCAGACTAAAATTTGCTGGTGAGCAAACAACAATTAACTGAAAGAACCGTTTCGAAGACTGAAAACAATGGGATATGTAGGGAGGGCCTTGTGAAAAAGTTCCCGAACCCTCTGAGACTGAATTTCATCTCTGTCGTCGTCATGCTATCACAGACTCAGACAGGTTAAAAAAAGAGTATGACATGACAGTAATAGAACTGTCTCAGAATCAAACCCACTTAGGTACCTGGATGGTTTTTCCACCCATACAATCCCAAATGAACCCTGAGGGTAACACTTGTCAATCAGAGACAATAGATTGGTCACAGTCCTTCAAAAATGTTTCTTTCCCTCCGTCTTCTTCTCCTCCCTGTGGGTGGCCAGCACCACATTATAAGTGCAAGATTTTACTTTTCAAGTGATAGCTGTTGACTCTCATCTTAAATGATGATCTCCTTTAGAACAGAATGACACATTGAAATATTGTCATTTTGGTAGCCTAGAATGAACTGTTTCATCTCCTTGTCAATCATTGTCTATTCCCAGTCTGCAGTCTTTTTTTTAGTATAACGCATAACCTCAACTATTTCTTCCAGCAAAATAATGTGTGCATGTATATATATATGTATTTTTTCTAGGTAATTATCATTCACAGCGTTTTATTTGTCACATTCTGTCTTCAGCTTTTTGTCCGTTTGTGAGCACTGAAGCCAAGATGTTCATTCATCTGTCTTTCTTTCCATCAAACACAGGACATCACAGGACATGTATTAAATACGTCAATCAGATCATGACTCAGATGGTAAAAAATCTAAAAAGAAAACCAACTAAAAATATATAGGCTACAAGTACGCACATACACAGTCGACACCGCATCACACCTTCTATGCCATCCCATCTCAGGGAATTGCTGTAAGCACCAGGCACCGTGTGCATATCCAATTTTCAATGTCCCTGCCTCAACACTGATGTTTGTTGTCTTTTTTTCTGTTGCCTCAGTAAAGAAAGAGAGTATGCATGAGGGGAATTTGACAGTGATAGCACAACGAGGTGGGGCAGGACGACATTGACCTCCATGTACCTCATACGCACGGTGCATTCTGTTAAAGACTTAATGCTGCTGGTAGAAATCAACTTTACATTTCAAGGAGTCAGGGAAAAATCCCACCTATACTGAGATGCAAAAATATCATCAGTCGTTCCACTACCCTGTCTCTAGCTCTGTGTGTGTCCCAAGTGTGTGCACTCATCTTTTTATGTGTTTTTGAACAGAATATATGCATGTGCATGGGCTTGATCATTTGTTTGTATTTTGCAGTGGTTGCCTTTAGGATTGTAAGTGTAGGCTCGCTGTGTGTGTGAGTGTATTCATGTGTGTTCAGGTGTCCAGCATCCCAGGCCTGCCTCCGTAGGGAAATCTCCTCTACTCCTCACTGTCTGCTTGGACACGGTGTATCTGTGTTCGGACTGTCGCTCCCAGTCGGGCCTCTGTGCCCCGATGTACTCGTCATGCAGCTTTAGTTTACCTCTCCTCTCCTCCCCTACTGCTCTTTCCTTCTTTCTTTCTCTTCATCTCCCTCCCTCCCTCTGTCTCTCTCTCCCTTTCACCGCCTGTTTCCTCTCTGAGTCCCACAGCAGCCAGACACACAAACACTCACAGCACACAGAGGTACACAAGCACCAGAGCATTCATGCGCATATTCACATTCAAGTACACGCACATGCATTACTCATTCAGTTGCACTCAGGGATATATGACTGACAATATCTCAGACAACTACTGTAGTATCTGTTAGAGGTGTGGCAAAGTCATGAGACAGTTTCAAGTGTCAACTCGTGCTCCAAGTCGAGCGGTAAAAGTCAGAAAGTTTGGGTTTCAAGTGCTGGTGAACTTACAATGCATTTTTCAGCATACTTTTAAAAATGACTTGTTTTAAGCGACACCTGTGTCACACTACATTTAACTGGAGTACAGTTAATCAAGAAGGTAATTGAAAATGTTTGACAGTTTTTGCCTCCATTATCTGACATCTAGTCAAGTAAATGCCTGTCTTCAGACTAGGCTCAGTAACAAAACTGTCAAACGCACTCAAGAATGGATCATGGATCTGTTTTTGTAAACACACACAGGTATCAAACCAAAGGAAGCACAGAAACAGTCAGTTTGAACAAATATAATGAACACTGTGAGTCTTCTTGAGACTGCATGCCCTTTAGTTTCCTGACAGCTGCTTTCATATTGCTTGCACTGGCGTAGGTAATATAGTGATCAAATTAAGACATCGGGATCTTCCCCTTGGATCTTGGCAAGCTTGGCGAAGCATACTCGAGTGTATTTGACAATTGTGTTATTGAGCCTGGGACTGGGCTGTTTTTCCAGGCAGATGTTTTTAAGAGATACCTATCAACGTGGTAATATCCTCTGAGGCATAAATGCATGAACAGATGTCTGGTATATTGTAGACACTCGTAAGTAGGCATACCGTGCTCTAGTACAACATTGGAAACTCTCTACCTGTTATTTTCATTTGTCTGAGGATCTGGAGTATACATATACAGTATGTGACACCAGTAGAGTTCAGGGTACTTTTATAGTAAATGGTCTTCTCTTTCTAGAGCATCATGGCTTTCTTATAAGGGTTATTTCTTAACATGACCTTGTATTTCAAGAATAGCAACATACCTTGTACTTATGTCTGTATAAATGTCCAGCGAGTGAAAAGGATGATAGTGTAGCATTACGAGGCCAACAATTTAGCTCACAATCTAACTTTCTCGCTTCACATTTTATCAGTTTGAGCTTCATGTGAAAGCAAAATTGTTGTATCTTGTAACCTATCTTGGCAAACTTGTGCGAGTAATCAGTAGAAGTTGTGTAACTGGTCCAAGTATTTCAATTTAAGGTCATGTTTCAATAGCTATGAAAAGGGAGTTGATTAAAGCTACATTTGCAGTCCATATGCTCGCCATTGGGATTTCTGTTTGACATGGAGCTGACTTTTTCAAATGCTGTGGGGCCTTTTATATCTGGAAATGCCATTTGGATGAGATCGCTTCCATATCGGTATCAAGATTAATAAGCAACATTTAATGTGGATTTAAGACCATGTGCAGACATCAGACACCAGGTGTGTCCTCATGATCGATTTTCTTAATCCAGCCTGCCACAACCTTGTTCCTCAATAAAGGCTCAGAAATACGAGCGGGTCAGATCGAGAAGTTCCCCAGCTCTCTCTCTCTTTCCCTTTTTTCTCTTTCCTCATTTGCAGCCTTGAAAAACAGCGGTTAACACGGAAATGGAACCAAAGTAGCGTTTCATTCCGCCCGTTCCCATCCTTTAGGCAGTGATTGAATTTTCCCGTTGCCTGCACAAAGCCAGTCCCCACAGGAGCATTGGTGTAAATTCTGTTGGAAGCCTGCCTGTTAATCCGCTAAGGAGAAGCATGTGATGAGATGTATCATGTTCGTCATGCCCGTCGCATCAGACACACACACAGACACTCATACATTTGTCCATCCAGCAGTGGAGCGCTGGGTATGGAGAATGACCACGACAGTTGAGAGAAAATGTCAGCTGACCTGTGGGAAATAAAGAGGGCTGTCTTTTTTTTTGTCGGCCCTGTGTCTAACCCCCGTTTTTCCCTCTCTCTCTGTGTTTATCAGAGTAGCTTCTTTCTCAGTATGTTTGCCATTTACTGTTTGTGGCAAAGCCGAGAATGATGAGAGGTGCGGGATACCAAAATAGAGATGGGGCGATGAGGACGTGTGGCACGGCAGGGAGAAAGACAGTGTGACTTCGACCCCCTGATGAAGACTATAGAGTTCCTGCCTCCTTTCTCCCTGAATAGAATAGAGTCTGCGTTTAGTGTAGTCGTGGAGGATGCTGGTAGAGCCTAGAGATACTGCTGGCGGGGAAGCACACTGTCTCCATTGACTGTTTCATATTCCTCTGAAAAGGGCTAGATAAGTTCCTCTCAAGATCAGGACACTGATCAAACTATAAAGGTTTATGAGATTGTGTGCCTGCGCGCCTATGTGTGTATGTGTGTGTGTGGCATTCCTGCCGTAACACAGCAGGTCTTTGATGTGATTGATGCGATTGGACTTGATCCACTCTTTCATCAACATCAAATAAACAGGCAAAGAATAAATGCAGCCTACTGGGAGCAGTGGCACAAAGGGACTTAGATAAGTAGTGTTTCTGTGCACAAGTGTGCTCACAGTCAGTACTTAATACTAGACTGTGTAAGAAAACAGCCTGATGCCTCGTCATGCTAATGTTGCCAGAGATATAGGATGAGAGCCTATGAAAGCACAACGTTAAACAGACCAGTTTCCTAAAGAATATGCTCATATGCATTTGCATAATCATGAAGCTTTATGTCACCCAGATTATATTTGTTTTGAATTATTAACATAATGAGAAAATGTTTATCTGCTGCCAGTGCAAAATGTTCACACTGAATGTACTGTATCTGCAAGATGTTCACTGTGAATAAATATATATTTTTCTCTCTTCAGCATTGACTGCTTGAAACTGAAGAATGATACACATTTTTATGGATAATTTAGGTAAATCAAAGAACATGGTTAAGGTTATCGGAACTAAGAGTGTGGTTTTAGTTAAATGCTGAGGAATGCTGACTTCAGCCACAAGGTTGTTGTTTCATTGATTTGTTCGTTATCTAACCAAACCACACATTTTCCCCTTGACTAGGTGTTTTTAGTGTCCTAATCCAATATAAGAAAGCCATGCTCCCTGTATACCTCCACTAAACACTGACTCCTTCCCTGCACAGTCGAAGGATGTCACACTTCTCGGACTGTCACACTTCATAAGGCTAAATATGATCCTGGAAGAAATTATGCATCCTCAAAAGACATTTGGCAACATGAATAACATACATAAACATATTATGTAGGCGTTACAGTGTTGTTGCATTATTGCCACAGTAGCACACCGAGAAAATATTAAGGAAAACATGGCAGCTCAAATTTGACACAATCTCATTGGCTCTCACACGTGTCTCATTTTGAAATGTGTTTTCCAGGCTTTCACTTGATCCCAGGACCGTCAGGACTGTCTCAGCTTCTCCTGGCAATCCCCATGTTATGACTGTCTCATTGTTCTGTGCAAATAAGTCTTTTTCAAAATGCTGACCACTGACCCCTGAGAGGATTAACATAGCTACATTGCATGACACAGTGGCACCCCACTGTTTACCGAATGTCATGAGTCAAACACAGTTCCTCATTCCAGCGGTTTAACGTTAAATCCACAATATGAAAGCGAGAGGCGCGTGCATGTCACTTTTCATGCCATTTGAATCATTATTGCCATACAAGGCCTCATATCATGCACAATGCAACATTGCACTCACCTCTGTTTGAATATAAGCCTGTTGACATAAATTTTCACTGAGGGCCATACAGTAGCTTTCAGGCCCTCTTGTATATGTGACGGAGGAAATATCCTCTGCCAGTGTTATTAGGCAGCCTGTGTGTTTGCTCCTAGTAGAATAAACACTACGGCTGCTTTGATAAACCATGAAGCCTTCATTTCACTTTGTATATCTGGGCTCCAGCCGAAACTCATCCACAAGAAATTTGCTGTGCCGTTCTCAGGGAGATTGGTTTGGCTGTGTTGCTTTTTGAAAGGACTGGAGCTGAACACTGGGTCTGCATGTTAAATGCCAGCACTCTTTCCTCCAGGGAGGTCTCTTAGCTCTTAATAGGCATTTTGTTTCGAATTTCAATTTGCTAGGAAAAAAAAGCTTTATTCTTTTGAATAATATGAACAGAGACAGAGTGAAGTCCCTTTTGGCCCCAAGCCACTCTTGCAGTGCACCGCTGGCCCCAGGGTCAAAACACGTGCAGTGTTTGTCATACACAAGCATTTGTATGTGTGTCCATGAGCTTACTGCAGGTTTGAGCATATACTATATGTACAGTATGTTCCCCGCACCAACATGAAAGAGACACTGTTCAGCTGAGCTCAGACATCTCCTCAACAGTATGGGTTGCACTTAGAGGACTGTTCATCTAGTTGAATGAAAAACAATAGTGAAATAATGACATTTGAATGCATATGTTTGGTCTCTGGTGGCTGTTTTCCCATATCTGTGCATGTTTGAATGTGCAGGCACACATATGTGTGTTTATTAACCTTTTACCCCCATCTCTGCCTTATGTCTCTGCGGATCCCAGGAGCCACTTAACAAATGCATGCACTGACATCACAGGACATGACATTCTATACACACTGAAATACACACTTACACGCAAAACAACACGGCTGAATTAACCCTGCGGAGGAAAGAAAGTGACAAAATAAAGGAATAAATTGAAAATGTTGAATCTTGCTGTGATAAATATAGCATAATTAAGCTGTATCGAACATTTGGCCTCAGGGCTGCCTCATAATGGAGTTCTTCCGTCATCCACAAATTTTTAGTTGTTTGGAAAAGAGACAAAGAGTCTTTTCAAGAAAAACACTTACTGGCCTTTCATAAGTTTTCTATTAGTGTCCTTTGTCTCAAATACAGTACACATCTGTGCACATATCATACTCACAAGGATATGTCACTCAGTTCTGTGTGAGTGTGTGTCTGTGTGTGTGCAAGGCTTCCTTGCAGGTATGTTTATGTGGTGCGTGTTCCAAAATAAAACAGTCCCAAAATACAAGTCTGCTGCAAGCGGAGCAATCAAGGAGAGAAACAATACAAACAGATGGAGCCTCTCCCCGCAACACACACACACACACACACGCACACACAGACACACACACACAGATGTCCATAGTTTCAAAGGTTGCTATCAAAGCATCTACTGGCACTATGCTCCCCCATTAACAAGGCAGATGGTTTTAAATGGTTTTGTTTGTTAGACTGACAAACACCCACAGACAAACTGTAACACATTTGAACACCCACACACATTTGCACCAGGTACTGTAGCTCACTATCCATATGCCACACTTCCTCTCCAGTGAAAGAGACCTGTGTCACTTCCCTGGAAAAGACTGTTTTTCTAATTAAAGGTAGAGGCAGATTCTATCTACCTGCAACAAAAGACCCGATTGAAAACTATGTGCTGCACCCAGCCAGCCAAATGTGGGATGTATGCCTGCAACATTTGTCTTTTGTGCAAATCAAAGCCGTGCACACATCAACTTATTTTCTGATGATGCATGTAAATGAAAGTCTACAAGGACAAAATATGAAGCATTATTTTACTCTTATCATTTCTTTAATGTCAAAAATACACAACAAAGGAAATCTTGAGCAATGTTTCCTGAGATTATTGTGTCAGAGGCCTTTTTTTTTTTAAACTATGATTGAAACACAGTTTTGCTGGGATGTTTATTGTGATAGGTCTTATTAAGGAGAAATTCTGGGGCTTAGGAAAAACGTCATCCAAGACAGTCAGCACAGAAGGGAAATATTAAAAGCACCTTCAAGAGAGACGCTGAACAAATGACAAAAAGACATGAGACATGATTTCCAAGAAACTGCCAGTGTCTTATTTTTCATCAGTTGCACAGTCTTAGAGTTCTGCTGCTCTCTCTTCTTTGCCTTTGCCTGGAAGAATCTCAACAATTTATCAGGTTTCAGGTCTGGTTTGAGACAATTCTGAGCTACAGCCAGCTTATTAAAATGCATTTTTTTAGGGGAAGAAATTGGTCTCTCTGTCTCTGTCACTGTGCATGTTGACACAACGTGAATAATATTCAGCCAAACAATACCAATTTACCTCAAAACAAAGTGTCTTTCTGTGAATTTTGAGTTGTTCTGTGAGGAAGAGATAGTAAACCACAAAGGTGGATTACATCAGGCCTTAACTAAAGTAAACATGTCTATTTTAACTTTTATAATATATAGAAAATGTCGTGAAGTCGTGGTGTATAGTTGTGTAGTTGGACTTGAGTGATCCTGGTTTAGCTGAGGCCAGAAAAACGGATCTGGCTTTTCCATAATGTCCATGAAGATCTCCATCTCACAGGCTGAGTATCATGTCCTCCAGCCCAGAAATTCACAGTGAACTCAAATGATGTATTTCCATCCAGCACCAATATTCAGTGCCAATGCAGGAAGCAGCGTACTCTGTATTTAGAGAGGGCACAGAGGTCAGCGTGGTGGACGCAGACAAAAAGATTTTGTCCCGTCACACACACATGTCCTTTTTTTTAATGAATGAATGAAAGTTCAACAACAAGACTACATTTTGAGGTTTGGCAGAATCATCCAGCATGAATATGGACAAATTGAAACTTGTGGATTTTGCCAGTTGTGGTGGATTCTGAATTGGATTTGACTGTCTACAACAACAGTTGCATACACATCGAAGCAGGGGTTGGTCTGCATCCCTGAGTCCGAAATAGTCAAACAGAAACTGGAGAGAATCACCAGCAGGTAAACTACAGTGTCAACATTGACAAAGCTGGATTCAATGGGACCAAGATCCTCCTCTGGCGTATTACTGGACCAATACAATCCAGATGAAAAGGGTCCACTGTGTGTTATGAAATGGCTTTCAATTGGATTTCAGGGATATTATTATTTCTTAGATGAAAACAGTCTGTGCCTAATTTCTCCCTCGTATGACCCCCTGTGTTATTACAAGTCTTAATAGAAACCCTCTAAGTGTGATTCTGATGGCATGCCACTCTTAATCCTTATTGATATTCTCTGCCATGCACTTAAGAGGTGAAGAGAAACTTTGGAGCTGCAGTTTGTCAAAGAGCACATGAACTCTTGACCATAAGGTCAGGTCAATGTGTGCCAAACTCTCCAGCAGACAGGTTTGTTTGTGTGCTCGGGAGAGTCAAGCACCGCTCGCATCCTGATCGAGGGCTTGTCTACTCTATTTCTCTCACACTCTGTGGCTCTCTATGCCTTTCTGTGTGTCCCCGTAGCGGTCAGATGGAGTGGAATAAAAAAAGGGGCAGAGAAGCAGGGAAAGGAGGGGGTGAAAGAGTGGGGTAGAAGGATGGAGGGAAGAGGGAGCTGGCCGTTGGGAGGTTTCACTCAGTGAGCTTGGCAGTTTCTCCTCAGCAGTGGAATGCCAGGTCACTGCTCCGTTCTTTGTTCTGGGAAGTTTCTTTCCGAGCTGGAGCTGTGCTGAACTCACTGGACTACTATCAGATGGTAGAATCGGCCCCGGTGGTATGGCAGAGGAGCATAAAGGGAGCGAGACAGAGAGGGAGGGAGACAGGCAACTATTCAGCAGAACAGCCAAGCAGGTCTTGCCAGGCCCAGGGCTCAGTTGAGACATTTATAACAAGCGACTGAAAACACCACTGATTCACTGGAATCCTCTGCCCAGCCTGACAAGTCAATTCTGCTGGAAACATGGTGTAAACAAACAGGATCACAAGAATGCACTTCTTGGGCAAACATGCCATATAGGCATCTGCGTTGGCAGCCAGTAGGAAGGCTGTTTTTATTATTGTTCCTTTTCTTTTTTTTCTTTTCTTTTTTTTACAGCCAAACTGGACCTAGTGTCCAAATTACATTTTTATCAACTTAATGAATGTATCGCCACACTACTCTCTGCCTAAGCAAAAGGTCTGTGCTGAGAGTATCTGCAGAGAGTTCACTGTTAATATAAAGTATTTCATTTGTTTTCCCTGCAGTGTCCTCTTCGAACACCTGAAGCATTATTAGCAGCATTATCTTATCTCGCAAGAATATAGAAAAATCTTCTTCAAGTATAAAATGTGATAACATCTTTTTTTTAAATAAAAAATAAAAGTAAAAGCTGCAACACCAAAAACTACAAAACCATTATCTTTCTCAAGTTTTAACTAAATGTTTTCAGTTCCCGAAACAAAAAGTGAGATGCAGGAAACAAACTCTCGAATGTGCTTTGTATACACAACCATGCACCTGTGTTGAGGATGCCACCTGTATAGGAAAGGAAAAAAAACACTGACTGAATGTGGTCCAGGCAACAAAGTACTGGCAAAGCATATGAGCAGCACTTTACTGCATTTGGGGATATGTACCTTTCAAAGTTTAGTAACAGTGCCATAAATACTCAGTGTAAATGAACTACTACAAAATCAGTAGGAAGTGGAAGCTCTCAGACGAAAACTTTAAAGATGGTGAAAGAAGTCAGTGAAGACATGCAGAAAGCTATTAGTTCACTTTTGCAAGCCTGCTGACCACACAGTTAAAATTTATCTTACATGCTAAAAAAAAGAAAGAGATGAGCTCTCACAGAAGTAGCCATACATGTTTTTCATACCACCTGTAGCATCAGTGATGGATTTGCAGTTTTCAGATTTTTAATGAGTCAGTCTTGTCGTTGTCAAGCCAAATAACCTGATCTCGTGTGTGCCTGTGTGTTAGTGTGTGAAGGCCACCACAGGCTGTGTGACAAATAATGAGCACGTCCTTAGCTAACTGCTCCCAGCCTGCCCGTGGAAGCCAGACGAGACAGTCTCTGCAGCAAAGGACTCGAGCTGGCTCTGTAAAAAGCACAGTGAACTCCATAACCCCTCAACCTGGGCAGACTAACGGCCAGCTAAGACTGTCAGGTAAAATCATGATTCAAGAGGCAGAAGAGGAAGATGAAATAAGAGACAAAGTGAGGGAGGGAGAGTGATGAAGTGGCGAGAGGAGGTCGAGAGTTGCGGAGGACAAAAGAAAAAGAGATAAGGTGAAATGTGTAGCGAGCAAAGCCACAGATGGAAGAGAAACAGAGGGAAAAGATGGAAGGAGACACACAAATGGCAGTAGGAGAGGAAAATGGAGGAAATGAGTAAAGTGAGCAGAAAAGGAGTGAATAAGAAAGTGATCAGGGAGAAACAAGAGACCGAAGACACGATACACACACAGAGCCGCAGACACACAGACAGCCTGGGCGCCAAACCATCTAAATTGAGTGCAAATAAAGAACTGCAGTGTTTGGCAACCTTCCAATTGCCATGCAGGAAGTGTAAAGACGGGAAGATTGAGTAGTTTTGGGACTAACAACATTCTGCCTTCAGATGAGCCGAAACCTCATCCCTCATCCCCCACAAGACAGCCAGTTATTGGAGCTGTTATGAGCGATGATGTTAATTATGTATCTGACTATTTTTACACCAAGAAACAAGGGCAGATCGGATCATTACTCGGGCCCTGGCCGCAGACAGGTTGGCAGGTAGATGGTGGTGATTTGAAAGTAGAGCAGACAGATGGGCGAGTGAGACTGCGATTACCAGAGGATGAGAGATGATTGCAGTAGAGTTAGCCACCGTCATTAATCAAACAATGGTCGATATGTTGCACTGTGGCAGCAGCCCTGACGCACAGGCAATATTTTGAGGCTAAACACCAGCATCACAAGAGTTAGCAACAATAACCAACCTTTTTTCACACAGATCACAAGATTCAACAGCTGAAGGCACGAAGAGCAGGGATGTCTGATCATAAACTTGTATGTTAGCTTTACTTTAATGTTACAGTCATTATGTAGTCAACAGCAGTTGTAGAATAATGCTTTGGGTAAAGGGGGTTCCACCTTCTGCTCTTCTTCTCCTGCTTCTTCTTTTTCTTCAGCAAACACATGAAATGGGGGAATGCCCTGTTAATCTTCTATCCTGCTAAACACTGAGATCATATTTTGATAATTGTTAATGTTGCATAGATCCATAGTAGAGATACATTGGATTGACAGGTTGAAAAACATTTACTTGAATGATGTATAACCTCCCATCACATAACTGGTTTTGGACTGCTGGCTTTCTCAGGAAGCATTGGAATGGATATGACCATAAGCAAATTAAATAAAAATCCTTTTGTTAGTAACCCAACTTTTATAACTTACAGGATTGTCATCTTAAAGCAACTACAAATAACTTTTCACTGGATATGCAAAAGTCTGTCATTTTTGCTGATATCTCTGTATACCTACATGTACAACAGCAAACGAGGCCGTCAGTGGGAGGATAAGCTATTTCTAAATAGTGTAATTCTATACTTTTGGGAGGCAGTGGTCGGGTTGGTTCACTGGACGAAGCGATTTTCGGCAGTCAGACCAGAGACGGCATACGTGAGCCAGGTAATCGTCTTTACGACAAAAGCGCTGCGTAGAGCTCATGGGAAATGCAGCAACACACTACCGCTTTTGTCCACAGGGGTTGACTTTTACTGTAAATTCAGAAAAACCTCCAAGATGTCTCAAGATGTAATCCATGTGTTAAAAACAAAACAAAACCAAAAATAAAAGATACTGATAGTTTGGATTCGAATAAGGATCTGTTATATCTTGGGTCCAAAAACAGCTGTCATACCCTTATACAACATCTCATTAGCACTGCTGCAAATAAATTTATTTCTAGCTTGTAAATGTCTTCTTTTTGTCTGTTTACCAGTTTCAAATAGGCAGCTATTCAGTTAACATACACATACGCGGGTGCACACACACATACACACAGCTAAAAACAACATTAACAACATAATAAGCAAAGAGGTTTCTTTTCTTTCTTTTACAGACTATCAAAGTAAGTGGTGGTTTTACAGTAGTTGAGCCTTTCCACAGATACTTTGACCATTCATCCAAGCACAATGTTTTGGTCATTGATTTGTTGATTGTTGTTGAGATTACAGAGATAAAAGATTTCTTTGTGGTGTAAGTGATGGAGCAGTTTCTGTGTGTTTGTCGTGATGTGACCCTGGCTGGCAAATAAAGCGCAGCTTGCTCATACTGGAAATAACAACACTCACTCACACACTCTCTCTCTGACACACGCACACACACACACACACACACACACACACACACACACACACACAAAGTGCATATGAACATGTGTGTGCTCAAATACACACACCCAAGCTACTACTACTACTGACTGTCTGCAAGGTCAACCCGGTGGATCAGCAGTATCCCCTACTCCCCTCATCCTTTTCTCCGTCTTCCCCCCTCATCCTTCTCCCTCTGTCTAAGCGTGTCACCTTTCTGCCCCCATCCTCTCCTCCCTCCCCTCCCTTTCTCTCCTCCATCTCCATGTGTCAGTGCTCTAGGTCCCTTCCTCCCATATCACTTTCCTCCTCTCCTCCCTTCCTCTTCCCTCCGTCCTCTCCTGGTGGGTCAACTCCTGACCTCTTGGCCCTGACCTCTTGCTCTTACTCTCCTGCTCTTCCCAGTAACACCAGCTGCCAATCTAGTTGGCCCATAGCAGTAATCCAAACATGACAGAGAAGCCGAGGCTCACTACAGAAGCCTACCACTAGAAATTCCACATGTTTTATTTCTTTGTACACAAAACATCTGTCTTATTCAAGGATCATGTCTTTCCAGCACTGGCATATGTGAGCAAAATGAGCAAACTCTGAGCTTTTATTTATTTCCAATTTAACACAATATTGATTCTGGTCACATAGTTTCAAATGAGCCAGGAAGAGTAGAGATTTAGACCTTGGGATCTGATTTAAGTTATGAAAGTTAAGATTTCAAACTTGGCATAGACTTGTTCACAGGGACACTAGATTTCCTTGGGACTTGACTGCCTAAGGAGGAAAACGAGTCACTAGTCTTTCAATTGTTGTTAATGATTGATACGAAAACATAATTTTGGACTCATGCGGGAGCAGTATAACTTGGATGGGACAGCAGCAGACAGGCCATGAACTGGGCTATTAAACACACCACTTGCTTAGAAAGTCAATGAAGAGGATTATAAGGGCATTTTAATAATTTTATGGTCTTCTGGGGCGGATCCCAAAGCATTCCCAGGCCTTATTGGAAATGTAATCTGATGATGTCAATTGCAACTGACTGCATCTGATTATTGTGGCATCGGATGAGGTTTACAATTTGTCTTGAGGCCTATTCACAATGAATTCAGCAAAACTGTTCTAGCGGATTATCGTGCAGGGAACAAAGTAGACCTGGATTCAACTAGTTCAACTTTGGTTTCCTATGATTTTACACTGTTGGCGCCGCGGACAGCAAGATGTCATGGCTGTTAGTCATCATTACGGGCTCAGTCAGAGAGCTCTACAATGGAGTAAGCCATTAAAGCCTATATTATTTTAGTTCGGCCTCCTCAACAAATCAGCTGTACTGTGGCATTGTTTTAACATTGCACCAACAAACTTGTTTATTAGCTTGAACAGTGTTCTTTCCCTCAACAGGATTCTGAAACTGGCTGTGATGTTTGTGTGTTAGCTCCCTATAGTCCACTTGAGCCCTGTGTGTAGTCACTGTGTAAACAAGCTCCAAGAACCAAATGTTTTGCAAAAAGGGGGGGCGATTATTTTCCATTATGTCATATAGTGTTCCTTTAGTGTGTTTCAAAAGACAGTTAGTAACACTTGATCCCCAGCGCCAGCTCTGGCCTGTACACTGCCTGTTAAATGAAGTTGTAGGACCCAGATGCTGGTCTCCGTACCCAGGGGTCAGTTTACAGAGGCGACGTCTCTGTCTGCCATCTGACTGGCAGTGCACCAAACCCACGGAGGCCCTTGCACTGGTTTCTTTTTGGCTTCAGTGACTTGGCTTTGGATGTGACAAACTTAAGACTTGACCAGGACTTGTGCAGAATCCTATGAAACTTGACTTGAACTTTCCCCAACAGCTTTGTAAATAAGTTGTCTGCTTTATATCACTGAAATATCACATTTATGCTTTTTGTGTTCCAGTTAACTTTACCTTTTCCTTCCCAGCTGCACCACATATTCGTCTATCTCTAGTTTTCCACACAGCCCTCAGAACCCCTCTTATCCTCCCAGTCCAGCCTGGCCAAGACCTGGCCAACTTATCACCCGAGCCAAGCCATCCTCTCTCCATTACACCACAAACAAATTGGTCTGTTACACCTCTGTCTGGACCCAGATTGCATTTCTCTTCTCATCCCTCACAGCCTAAACATTCTTTTTCTTCTTCACTGTGACATTTTCAGCTCCCTCCGTCCATGCTTTCACATTGCCCTCTCCGGTCAGGCACTGTCTCTCTCTTCATGTGTGCCCTTGCTGTTAAACTGCCTTTACTTGTCAAGATTGAATCACATGCCAGTCACACACACACACACGCACACACACACACAAATGGGCATGAGCGACCAGAGAAAGAATTCACCCAAGAATCATTTCATTTCATTTTAGGGATATTTTTGACCAAAACTTTTACATTTTCTGTTTGTATTTTTATCACATCTGAAGAACCATGAACTAGTAAAAAAAAAACATATTCAGTTGCAGATATTCAATATCAATAGCCGGAAAATGGATGAAGTTGAATACTATTCACAACTTGTACCAGCTTTGATGTTTTTTTTTTGTTTGATAAATCAGAACAGAAACCACCACTGACAGGTATTATCCATGAAGCCCATTCAGGCTTCTAAAGAGACCTTAGTAACTTTTGTATCTAAAAGGCAGGTACAGGTGCTGAGTTTAAAATAAATGTCCCTCTATCCAAAGCAGAAGACTGTATGTATGCACATATACACAACTGATGTTGTCATGTTTGCATAGGCAGCTGACCACTTGAGCTTTACTCGGACTGAAATCTCCTGAAATCTTTTTTCTTTTTTCCACTTGCATTCTTGCTGAGTTTTTGACTGATCTCAGGTCATGTGTGAGGTCTTGCCAGTGAGTTAAAGTCTTAACTGTGGCTTTGGTCTTTCTTCCAATACTCTCCACTGAGTAAAATGATTTAATCTGCTTTCACTGCAGGCAGACTCACGGTATGACACAAACACTCCACCGCTCACCAACATGTATCAACCCATTCGCCCACATAAACATTCATGATGTACTTGTGTACCCACAAAACACGTGCTTACCCTCTCCCCTGAGTTGGATGACCATTGTATTGAGCTAGGCAAAAGAGATTTGTCCTTGTTGACTCAAATCTGTCAATACGGGCTTTTAATCAAACAATCTTTCTCACCCTTCCACTTTCCCTGCCTCCCACACATTCTCTCCAAACAAACATATTGACTGGGTTTTCAGGGAAGGATAAGTACAAACTTTGGTTGTGGTGGCAGGTGATGAAAGTCTGACGGTCATGTAAAGTCAATTTTAGGTGTGTGCCGTGTTAAGCATGGGATCTGCCCTGGTTCTGTGAGGCTGCATTAATGATGTGGCCTGAGCAATGTGTACATGCCATTTCCCCATATTTCTTTGTGTACCTCCACATGTATGGTGTGTCCATCAATGTGTACATGTGAGGATGTATGTTCAGTCACGAGTCTGTTTTTTCTGCTTTTTTCGTCGAGGAGAGAGAAAAGCCTCTGCGGGCACATATGAGAGTGCTGTGGCAGGGACACATACATACAGCATAAGGGGGCAAGGGTTAATACAATATGGGACTGAGAGTTGTGGAATGTAAATACTTCATCTCAAAATATCAGTGAGATACCTGATCAAAAACAAGAAACACAAATGTATAGACTCTGACCTCCTCTCCACTGCACAATAGTCAGACTGACTGGATAAAATAGCACATGGAATGAACAGGTTGCAGAAGGAACAGATACATTTCCCCAGATTAGCATAGAAATTGGCACAAAAAAATCAGGCCCAGTGAAAAGACCTTAAAAAAAAAACTCCCAACTCTTTTTTTTCCTTAATAAATGTGGTTCCCAAGAGTAAAATTTGAAAAGAACAGTGGGGTCTGAAGTGATCTCCATTTTTCATCAGTGCACCATTCAGGCCGACCATAGAAAGCTCACAGTGGAAGTCTACAGCCCGTGCCAGGACCCTGCCTGCCTTGCAGCACCACACAAAGAAGAGACACAGTGATGTTTCCTTATGGAGCGTGGCCATGGAGCTGCAAGATAATCAACCCCGTAGCTGCCCTGGGCAAGCTTGTGACTCCCTTGCATAGCCAAAAAACAAAATAAGATAAAGGAGCAAGTCATCACGTATCTGTGAGTGCCATCATCATGAGACATGACAAGTTAACTTTATTTAAAGAGTCAAAAGACACAAGTTTGCTCCAGAAGGTTCTGCAATAAAAAAAAAATCCTCTGTAAAACAAACATTAACAACACACAATACAGTAGATCCTATATTTAATAAAGACAAGGAACACAATATACAAAGTATATAAGAGAGCAAAATGAGAGAAAAAATAAGAGAACATACTGCTGGAAATACATTATATTATATGAAATACGACAGCAGTATGTTTTTCTTTCCACCAAAAGTATTAAAGGTCTGTTCTGTTTTCCAATAATTTTATTTGGTTTGCTTGATACAGTAGATGACTAATATACACTTATTAGAATGACAATCAGAAATTATTCACCAAGCACACACCATGTACAAGGAATGTGACTCGGTAAATATAGAGACAATCTAGTGAGGGATCCGGGTCAAGTAAAGGTCCTCATTCTTTATTCATGATGTTCTTGTTTTCAGGAAGAGTTTTTGAGGAGGATGTTGATACACACTCTAAGAGATGAAAAGACCAGCAAAGATCTACACACCCACAACACTGTGATGCACGGCCACATGTTCCAACAAAGACATATAACACTGCAGCACTTCGGAAGTTCAGTGTGATTCTCAAGCTTTCTATCAAGAGGCTATAATGTTATGTATGCAAATTAGACAGATTTTGTTAGAGGTGTTAGGTAAAGGTGGTAGCGTCAGGTAGGGTTATTGTGAGGTCATTATTATGTAACACCTCCCTTGTTTTGACTGTGGGAGAGTCGCGTACTGCAGAGCCCCTATGCACCAGCACACAACCACATTCCTTCACTCGGACCACAAAACTGTCTCTCCCTATGCACGGCAAAAACACTGCAGATGATGAGCAAAGAGAAAAAGACATTGAGAGCATTTCACTTGCATTCTTTTCATTTTGTCCTATTGTAACTCTGCTGGCCACTTACACAGTCATATCACTTGTAAAACATATTTCTATGACTTTGGCACTACAATTTCGGATTTTACAAAACACACTTATGCTGAAATCTCCTGCTATTTGAGGCAGGGTATCACAACGATGCGGTTGGTAGGCTACAATGGGAACATTTTATCTCTGGCAAGCAATAACATGTGGATTGTTTGTGTTACTGTAACCCGATTTGACATTACTGGCGATTGTGTTGAGCTGAAATGAACACCCACAAGCTTTTAGGGATGAAAGGACACCAGCTGTTGGCACCAGCTGATAATTGGTGCCCAGTGTTGAATTACTGAGGGAGTTGGTAAAGCATCTACCGTAATTCACTAGGAAACAAAGGGAACCAATATAGCATGGTATTATGAATATAACTCTATAATTCAATCTGCTATTAATGCTAACAATAAAAGGGTTATGAGGTGCACAGAGGGAACTAACAGACCTCAATGAGACAACATTCACTCCACCTACCGCAACATCTGTCTCGATGGATGCCGTACCCCAGTAGGACTCGGTAATAAGCAGCGTGTCAAGATGGAGATGCTCATACTCCTACACCTAAACCTCTGGGGAGCTCCAATGCAAACAAAACTTTTAATAATTAGATGAGTCTGGATCCGGCACCGTTAATTGCCTCATCATATTGTCCCACTGGATTTGAGCAGTAATGTGTCATCTTTATGCATGACAGACACGATTCATCTGCCTACACATTATTACACTACATAAAGTACTCATAGCCCTTTTAAGAATTCATTTCCCCCATAGTGGAGAGAAGGAACACTTGAGCATGGTGTAAGTGCTGCTCGACACATCTTCACTTCTAATATTTGACAGCCGATTAGAGTCTCTAAGTTGTGTGTTTGTGCAAGTATGCGTATTTGAGCACTGTAGGCTATAAGCAATGTAAGCTTTCCACCAGAATGCTGTGTGTGTGTTTCTTGCATGCGGTGTGTCTTTAGTTGACAGAAATAGCTCTAGAATTAAAAACAGAGGGCCCAAAGAGGAAAAAGAGGAGACAGTTAAAACATGAGCAGAATCATTTAGCATAAAGTACACAGAACATAGTTTTGCTCAACATGCTTACTGAAAAAAAAACATCTGCACAGTTTGTTAGGAAGATATCCGCTCATAATTTTTGATGGCATCTTGTTCTTATGGAATTTCAATGCATTTTTTCTCCGTTAGACAACAGCCTCTGCCAGATGCAATGCAAAGACTTCACTAGCTTGTTAAATAAGCAATTTTTAGAAATATGATTTAAAAAAAACGTGTTGTATTTTTTTAATACTAACTACACCTGGCCAAGTACAGTTAATGTGTTTCCATTTTGGTTTCACTACCCACTTTTCCTTGTTGCCTGCACACAATGGAAACAGGAAACAATTTGTATGCACACAAGAAAGTTCATTATGTTCAGTATTACAGCCTCATCCCTTGTTATAAGTATATTGAATGTTCTTAGCCTATGTTTGTTTGGCATTGCTTTAAAAAAAAAAAAAAAAACCGTTGACAAATTGCTCTTCACCTGTTGCATTTCTGACAAGGTTTATTTGCTGCCTCTGGACATCAATTCACATCTTTTTCAACTGGACCCTTTTATACTACGAAAAATGGCTATAGCTCAGTGTTTGCAATATTTACAGATCCATTTTCCGTGAATACTTTCCTCCACAATAGCTTACCTGGTCTGAAAAGACATAAATGACACTATCTGTGTTTCTCAGTGGGGTCAGAAACCAAACCTTGCACACCGTAGCCACCTGGAGAGAGAATCCTCCACTCTCACATGGCCAACCCTCATCCTACTGCTGCCCCTATAAGGCGAAGCAACAGTTAAGATGAAAATGACGATAGTGAGAGTGATGGTGGCGCCAGCGGTGGTGATGGGCATGATGATGATCATGATCTCTGCTATCACTGGCAATGACATTCTTGAGTCTTTCACAGGTAAAGAGAAGCACAGCAGACATGCTTGGCTATATCAGGTTGACAGTAGGGGTCCTGGACAGCAGCAGCGGGATAGGTGAAATCACATTAAGTGGAATGAATGTGATTGGGCCCCAGGCTTGTCATCAACACATAGGCCTCCAACTGTTCCTGGATTACATTGTGAAGGGCAGGGAAGAAGGATCCAAAAATTGCATGCAATTTACCGGAGGGTGTTCGAAAGGGACTGCATCTAGTATGCAGTTTGAACAATGAAATACACATACATCAGGCCTCTTAAAGAAGAAACAAGGCAGAAAAGCATCACTAAACCGTAGGGGCGCTTGTTTTCTGGCACCAGCAAAGAACACTTTGAGTCCCAGCTCTACTACTACTTACACTGTCAAAAAGCCTGTAAAGTGTCACACTGTCTTGTAACAACACACGCACTCCGGTGGATGTCTCTATCTCTCTGTGTCACTTTGGTTCTGACAGCTCCTCTTTAGACTCTTATTCTGTGGATGGAACCACTTTTCTGATCCATCAATCCTCGAGAAGACGAGAGAGAGGACAGAGTGGGGTGGGGGGGTGAGGAGAGGAGAGGAGAGGAGAGGAGAGGAGAGGAAAGGCCGCGCCAGGACAGAATGTGGGGGCGGGACAACAACAGAGAGGAAGGAGTGTGATGAGAGCAGACTTGTCAGACATATGGAGTGTCTCTCCCTGATTAAAATAGCACGTTTTGGAACGACGTGCAACGCTGTTTGTGAAGCGGCCTGGCGATGTGACGGCCCTGGTCGATAGCACTTCACCACGGCGGAATATGAAAAGTATTGATCTGCTTTTTACCTTGGACAGCTTTGAGCACAAAGCCTGTGATGTTTCTGTAGCCAACCTTCAAAGTCAATACACTTTTCTCTACATCACTCTGACTTGTAAAGAGAAGGAAAAGAGAGAAAAAGAGATTCCTGTCATATCAGACAGAGCGCGGCGTTTTCCTCTGAGCTTTGTTGCCGGAGAGGTCAGGCTGGTTCTTGTGTTGATTACCTCATGGATCTGATGCAGTGGAAGGGGAAGTATGAGGGCGATGAGGGCTGGGGTAAGATGGAGAGAGGTCACAGCCAGAGAGAGAGGCAGTTTGTGGCAAGGAGCGGCAAAGCCTACGGTTAAGAAAGATGAGGGCCATGACCCCATGTCTTTCGTACATGTGCACACGAGGGTCACTTCTCATGTTTGTGAATTAGCCACACAGGAAAGTCACACAACTTGTTTTCTTCTCTTTCTCTCTCTGTCTCTCTCTCTCAAGCTCATACAGAGAGGAGAAAAAAAAAAGGTCGTTACAAACAAGCAGCTTTAAGCCTTCAGACTGTGGAAAATCAATGGAATGAAGAAGAACTGACAGATGCGTTTAAGGGCACAGATCTCGCGCGAGAGACTATTCCTCCACAGAGAGACCTACTGAGAGAAACACACACAGGACAATCCTCACTGTTAAAGCTTGCTGATCCTGGATCAGAGTAGGGGGGAGGTCTGCGGGGAGTAACACAGAGAGACAGACAACCAGGAGACACCAGAATAACAGATCGTGGAGCAGCCCCAGAGATCACAGAAAGCTGCTCTGCTCAGGAAAAAGGAAATGGAACCACAGAACACTTTTCCATTGCTGAGCCGCATTCTGGAATTTTGCATGGTTCTCATGCTCTCCGGTTGCTCTTCCAGACCACAAAGGTGATGTGAGGATACCTGTATGATGTTGCAATCACTACCTTTAATACGAAGTCTCTTAGCCTGATTACCTCTCCTGGTCTGCAGCATCAGGTCTATTAAAGAGTCTGGGTGAAGAAGGGAGAAAGCAGAAAGAGAATGTGATTAGAATCGAGTGAGTAAACGCACCGGGGTAGCTGAGAGTTGGACACATCTGCTGTGATCAGAGGAGAGGTGTGGCTTTGCGGACCTCTAAGTAGCTGGATTAACCACTGGCCACGGGGCTATTGATGTTATTGAACTGACAGGCTGATGAATGGAGTCCTTCCGCAAGGTGTATGAGTCTGCCGCTGTAGCTAGTTAGCGTGTTCACAGGCCGGGCGGTGTTGGAGATTATAGTACTGCCGGCAATTAATCTTGAAAGCAAAACATTTTTCTGAGGCAGTCTTTGATTATTTGGGAGAGAGTCAAAATTTGCATGATTAACAAGAAATGTGCCCTCAGGCCACATACCTCAACTACCCCCAGTTAAAAGTAATTAATCCATGGAACAAAGGTTAACCTGCCGTATGCTGCTGGAGTGATGTTTGTCAATATGTAAATAAAGAGATCGCCACCTGTACAGTAATGTAGACATTAGTGAAGTACACAATCAACTTTAGTGAAGTACACAATCATGATTCATTGCCTTTTTTTTAACATTCAAAGTGACACTAAACAATAGGAAAACAATCCAGCTCTTTCTCATATTTCCAAAATAAAAGTAATTATTTCATGCTGAGCAGCTGTTTGGCTTTGTGCAGCATCACTAATCTGGGAGAAGAAAAGCTTGACAAAGTGAGAGAAAATACATTCTGTCTTTATTTGAAGATCCCATTCTGCGGGCCCGACTCCGCTTTGACTGGGAGTCGATTAAACAGTCAAAGATTCACATCAATTACTTTCTTAATCTAATGCGCTAATGTGCTAATCTTGTTCTCCATATGTTGTCATTTGGAGAAGCTTATAGAGAATTAAAAAGGATTCAAAAGTCGTTCATGTTTCTATAAAGAAGTTAAAACGATACATCTGACCTTGGAACCTATTTCACACTCAGAGTAATTATTAAAGTGCAGTGTTTACATATCAGTCCGTGTGTTGCTGGATAAAATTAAGGATCTTTTGGGTGGCTGTTGAAGCATCATCTTTTCCATGTCACGCTTGGGGGGGGGGGGGGGAGGGGGGGGATAAATCTATTGCTCCACACGTGCATCTGTGGAGGCGAAGAAACAGAAGATTCCTGATTGTTTTTAATTCAACAATAATGTTTCTTCCCTTCAGTTCATCCGTTATTCATTTGACGTAAAATTTCCCTCCCATTTCCATGAATAAAGACACAAACACGCAGGCTCTCTGCTGTCTATTCACGCACAATCAACCAGGCAACATGTTTCATTTTTTAATTTATAATATTTACATGGCTGCTGAGAGTCCTGAGGGTGTTGTTTAGCTAATCAAATGATAAGGTCAGGAGGATTACTCATATTGGTCCCCACTCTCCTTCTCCCTGCCTGACAGGGAGAGGCTGGATTTAGTCAGCTGAGCTCCTCCAGTGCGCTGCAAATCACTTCCATTTCAGACGAACAATCGTTCCGACCACAGCTGACCCTGGATCCTCCCAGTCTCAGAAAGAAAACCTTGATCATGTGTGTGATACAGTCTAAACAGTCCACACCTGCCTCCTCCACCTCCTTTGATACCCAGAGCTAAACTCAAATTCTGGGAACACAGTCGCACAGAGTACTGTACAAGCCAGAAAAATGACAGAAAAAATATCCAGAGTGTGGAAAAAAGGAACCTGGTGCACAAACAGCAGGATCAATTCACCCTCTTTTATGGATCTGTTATTGTCCATCAGGAAAGCACAGAAGAAACATTAACTTGGCTCCCAGACAAAGATATCAGGCCAATCAGATACAGGTTATAATTCAGCGAGTGTTGCTTCAGCTCTTATTTCTTCTTTACCTTGTCTTGACCCGTGCAGCACAGCCTATCTGTGTTGACTCAGACATATTTGGAAGAAGCTACCTTTTGATGATTTATGCTTTTATTACTTTTTTTTTTTTTTTTGCACATTTATTACTGTTTTTGCTTCAGTGGGGGAAATTCAAAGATTTTCCACAGCGGATAAAAAGTGACATATCTTTGTAAAAGCATAAATTTGGACGTCATTACAGTATTAGATTTAATAGATAAAATTGTGTTATTACATTTAAAAAAAAACATTTGAAATGGTTTGGCTGAGTTCATTAAATAATAGACCTACAATCTCTGGCTAAAGTTTGCCACTTCTCACCCCAGAAATATAGAGGGGCCATTATGTGAAACTGTGTTTACTTTTGTATTGCAGCCAATTTTTAAAGCTTCCTACATTTCCTGAAAGAAAACATAATTGTCCATCAAATAGTGTGTCACTATATGAATTGGTATAAACTCTGCAAGTTCATGCATTGGTGTGACAGCAGGGACGTGACGCGATTCTTACCCGTGATGTACTACATCAACATTGTTAAAAAAGGAAACAGTGTTAAAAAAGGAAAGAGCTGATAAACTATTCTGAGAAAAATGGAAAGCAAAAGTCTGCTCTTTCCTTTTCTCCCCTTTAAAATCTGCTTACAGTAAAACTGCAGGATCTTTTAGCCGTGAGGAGACAGATTGTCAGTGTTTTTACCACAGAAATTAATTTCCTGCATAGTGCTTTTACATGTTGTTTATGGCATTACAATAGGGGGAGTTGGACATGCAGACAAGTCTCCTAGAAGCTGGTCACGTACGCCTATAAGCACAGACGCTACTGCACACACCCACGCACACACAGACATATACACTCACAGTCTGGCATTGATGCTGGTACCAGTGTATTGTTCAACATGTTTGGTTTAGAGATACAAATCGTTTCTCCTTTTGATGAAGTCATTTCTGACTATAAATGAACAACATCACACAAGAGTTTCAGACACATGCTTGGTCGTCACGTAGCTGCAGTGTTGACATGTTGGCATTTAGCTAATTATACTGAGGGCAGTTTACTAAAGGACAATAAATGGATGCCTAATACAATTTGCCAAAAGGATGCAGTTCACATTCCCATTGAAAAATGATGAGTGAGTGCTATAAAAAACCTGAGGCTTACTCAAAAAAGCTTTCCTCCATCTACCTATTTCTGCACAAGTCATGAGGGTAGCTTGGAGAATTGGGATTTTGACTGCACGGCTGTTTTCTTCAAATCCCTGCACAGGGAACACGAGGGCAGAGCAAAGGAAAAAGCCAGCACATTCCCAAGTAACTTTTGTGGAAGTGACCCTGAGCAAGGCAATTAACACCCGGCTGGTCAAGTAGAAACACTCGGTGAACAACAGTGGGGAAACCTTGGCTCCCAGAGGTGCGAATGTGTGTAACTTGAATGTGTGTGAAGCAGGGTGTTTCTGAAAAGCAGCCTGGAACGCGTGGTCAAGCTAGCCTGAGTAAATAGAGGTAAATAAATAAATAAAGCCTGTTTTTCAGAGGCCAGCCACAGCAGAGGAAGCACTGTCATGCTGGTTTGAAAAAGATCCCCGAACACTGTCTAAAGAGCACAGCAGGGAACGTTGCCTTGGCCCACATCCTGTGCAAATTCACCCCATTTCAGTTTATTCAAAACACAATATTCTCATTACGCTCAGTTGGCTCGCTGCACTGTCATTTCATCTGACTTTCCGCACACCAGCACATTAGCCCCTTTGGTCTAGTAATGCTCAGAACATAACCCATAAAGAACCATTGTAATATGTCTCTGCCTCATTATTGCCAGGTCAGTGTATGGAGCAACACAGGAGAATAGGGTGCCTCGTATGGCTTGTTAATTCAACACCTCTCTCATTCAGAGCAGAATTTGTACAGCTGGCCTTTTGAAGGGAGTTCAAACTATATACTCCTACACATGCAGACACATAGATATGCAGTGACACCGCCGCGCATACACACAAAAACACAGACACACAAATCTTAGTCTCTTGCTCTGACATCACTCCACACCACTAGTTCCTGCCCAACCTTCAGTCCCCACCTTGGGAAATCACCCAGAGCCTGTCCAGCCACTAGGGCGTGAAATACACACCCCTGGATAGCAACCGAGGTGGGTGGAGGGACTGGGCGGTCGGGGTGGTGAGGGGCCAAGAGGTGGCGAGTAGCAAGTGTGAGGTTTGGAGATGGAAAATGAGGGGAGAATTCACAGAGGAAAATGCAAAGATGAATAAGTGTGTGTGTCTGTGTGTGTGTGAGAGAGAGAGACAGAGTGAGAAAGTGCTCTGGAGGGAGCTGAGGGGGTGTTGATTGGAGGGTTTTGGTGGTGAGAGATGGAATTGAAGAAGGATTAAATGGACACTAAGTTTGAGGAGGACGGGGGTGGAGAAAGGAGGGGAAGCTTTGAAAGAAGGTCTGGGGGTGCACTCTTGGCCTTGAGACTGGGGCTCCGTCACGCCTCACGTCTCTGCGAGCCACTTGGGCCAGGCGTTCCAGAGGGGAGTTGGCCCAACCTTTGTTACAGTGGAGGAGTGGGGAGTGACAAGGCATACCAGCATGTCTGACATGTCAGAGCAGTTGGCTGGGAGACCCTGAATCTGGTCGGGTCTGACGCTGGCCATCTGTAGCTTTACAACAGGGCTGGACTATTTTAATTGATGAAAACCGCCCCAGGGAGGATGTGAGATCGTGCTTCAAGGAGAAAACAAAGGGCGTACCGTGAATCAAGCATTGATTAAATGTGCACAAAGTTATTTCAACGAGCAAACAAGACCGGCGTATCCTTGGGAGGAACCCTAATGGTAGTTAAATCAAAGAAAGTGTTTTTCTTTTCAGCGGAAAGACAAATAGAAATACGCATGATCAGATTTGAGCTTTGCTCAAGTCCCCAGTTGGATGTATTCATCCCTATTCCATTTTCTCAAAAGAGCTCACTTTAATGTCATCCAGCGAAGGGAAGTGATGAAATGGAGCAATTATGTATCCATTTGTGCTATTCAGGTGAAACCAGGTGTAAAATTTCCAATCTGTGCACCTGCTGTATCTTCAATTCATTGCGCTTTCTCACCACTGTTGCCTGTTAGATGGTAATATTCAAAATATGGACAAAACAGTACATGCAATAAATCTATTTAATATTATCATATTGCTTCCAGAGAGAAGGATGGTTTTTGCTGCACAAGTTTGCCTAAAAATTGCAATAGCTAACTGACGAAAGCCTTACACAAACAAATCTTATAAGAGACACATTTCTGAATTGTTGAGTTGTGCTGTAATAAGAGGAAGAACACATTGCAATAAAACAAAATTGTCCCTCATCAAGAAGCAACATGCTTAATTTGATATCCAGACATTTAAGAATATGAGAAAGAAAACAATGGAGCATTCTCGTTCTGAACGGCGAGAATTACATTCTTTGGTGAAAACAGATAGCCGAGTCATCCCCCGTTGGACTGAAGATTAATTTTCATTTCCCAAACAGTTTGTGCATATAAATATTCATGAACCACCTTGAAAAGCATTGGGCGACTTTATAAGGCGGTCAGTGGAGAAACCAACAAACCCCCCCCCCTCCCCTCTCTGCAGCTGTGCTGACGAGGGGGGGTTAGTTCGTGATGAAAGACTCTCACTATCCACGACCTTTCCAGTCTAAAACAAAGATTTGCACAATTAACTACTTTTAAATGTCATCCAACTGCCAAATCTGCATATCAACGCCAAGCCTTGCATAGAAATGAGGATGTTTGTAGAGGAATCGCTTCTCTCCCCTGTCCCATCCCAAAGCCACCGAATGGGGTTCTTTCTCGTTTTAGCCAGGAAGGAAATGTAAATGTCAACATATCTTGTGTGGAGATCCTTCTGTTGCTAATTAACCTTTGCCGTTTAGAAGCTAGACTGAGCTCTGCCTAAACACCGCAATTAACTCTAGTTTGAAAGACAGAGAGACAACATCTACATAGAGCCATGCAACGAGGGGGGTGGAATCACAGTGACTTCATTATCCCCTCCGACACGTGTGCTCCGCGCACCTCACTTTTTTTGAAGGTACGCATTGGTTGATATTTTCCCCAGGCAGTCGGAATGAGCCTATTGGGAGGATGTCAAAATTCAGTGGATTAACAAATCTCATTCCTTTTTATCTTTATGGGACTGGGCAGGAAAGCTGGTTTAGTTGTAGCCCCCGGTGAGAAGCAAACCATTATAGAAATATTCATACACATAAATCTTCATACATCAAGCTGAGGACTGCCGGGGTCTATCATGTTCAAGTTCAATTTCCCAGTGCAGTTACTGGGAGGAAATTTGTCCTCCTCTAACCGACATCAACCGTCCAAAACAAGTAAACGAGCCAGCGTAATTCAAACACACTCCTCTGGTGTTCTCTGTGGGTCTCCTTGGAGCCTGAGCTGCACAGGCTCCTCTGGAGTCATGATTACCAACACTGCGCTCACTCTTGCAGCTCAAAGGTAGTGTCAGTTACAAAGTCAACCCATTAACATCTTCACTATTCAACGCTGTGCACTTTCTCAACTGTAGAATCAACACGAGCCAATGCACAGGCAGAATACCACAGGTAGCTATAGGCAAGCAAAATACTTCCTTTCTCCTCTGGGGAGTGGGTTGAGAACATTATATGATGATGGACAGGAAATATTTTTCTTTTACATGCTGATAAATACTGAAGCTCTTTGAGAAGTCCAGCCAGATGCAGACAAATGACTGACATAATTTGTAGTTGAGAGGAAGAATATGGGTTTGGAGGGGGCAAGGGTGAAGCGGAGGGAATGCTGGGAGATGCCAGAGTAAAGTTGATTCAGTGTAGGATGAATAGGATGAAGGGAAGTTTTAGCAGAGTAGACCCTCCACAGTCAGTCCGTGGGTGAGTGAGAAAGAGGAGACTATTTTACTACAACGATCCTATCTGAGGCAAAGATGACTGACCATGGTTAGGTGAAAGACAGGACATAATTTGTTCAAGGATACCGCCAAGATGGAATTTCCCAGTGGCAGGAGATAAAATCATGCCCTGTCAGACCATGGTATGGGCACCACCATTGGCTGGATCAACAAGTAACTGCATGTCGTATTGACTCAGGCCTCTTAGCTCTGGTGCTGATGCTTTACAAACAGACTTTGACATACTTGGTTTCTTGTCACCGCACCAGTTCATGAGAAGGGTGGACTGCCAGTTTCTAAAACAAAGCCTTCATCAAGAGTAGGTGCACTGCATCAATTCTTGTGAGGAAGTTCAAAAGAGCCGCTACCTTTTCAGTTGAGGACATCCGTCAATGTCAGCTATGATTAGGTCTTGAAAAACACTAATTTTCTGGGTAAGACTGGACTAACGTCCTTGCAGGTCCAACATGACAAATGTCCTGTATGGTCAGTGTCAATTCTTATCAACTCCTCATTAAAAATGTAATGACCACATGAATATTTACCAAGTTTAATTACTGCACTCTATTGCTATTCTGCCACGCTCTGCACTCTCTTTTCCTTTCCGGAGGGCAGTCTCTCATCCAAGTGCTGGCTGACTGCCTCCCTCCACCTTGATGAATATTGCAGAAGTCCGAGGAGTGTAAGCCATTGATGGAATCCACCTCAATCAGCAGGAGAATCGATGGCATACACTCACATTTGCAAAGGCGCTAATTGGCGGCAGTAAAATTCAGCAAGCTGCATAATTTACCCAAGAGAGAGGTGGGAGCAAAGTGATGCAGGGAGATCAGCTCATTTGTACTAGATATATTAGAAAAAAAACCTGTCATTTTGAAATCAGAAACCCTTCACCAGATGCAAAGGAGACCAAGCCAAAGGCCAAATTATTAATGTCTCTGCTTGTCAAGCTATTGAAGGAGAGTTTTTCTAACTAGAGAAAATGTCTTCACTGAAGGACAGTCTTTTGACCTGGAGTGGCTATACCAGTCTCCCCCCTCCTTCTACCTTCAGCGTGACATACCCTGCGTTATTTTCTGATATACTGGGGCAACATATAGAAGAAAAAACATCCAGAAATACAACTGGGAGACATGGTTCACTAAATATTTCCTTTTTTTGTGTCTTATGGACAGGTGATGGAGGAGAGTGTGTGGAGCAAGGAAATTCGCTCTGACAGAACAGTGAGTGCTAAGGAAGTGAGAACAGAAGCGCAGAAGAGTAGATCAGCAGGGGAGAAGAAGAGTGAGACAGAATGTGTGGCCGATACCACAGACACAGTGCAGGTCTCAAAGGAAATCACCCTTTGAGTCCCTCACGGACTTCCAGGTCAAAACCACTTTGTCCAGAAATCAGCTGGAGAGAAGCACACAACAGCCTAGTGCCACAGTAGTGGGACCATGGTGCACTTCAGGGTTGGGTGGAGAACTAGTGACAATTCACTAGTGAGAAGTCGTGATCGAGTGAGTCATGTTGACTTAGTGGCTAAGTCACATATCAGATATTGGCATCTTCTGTGGTTTGACTCTTGCCAGTATCTACACTGTTACCATCCAATAAAAGCGAAATTCAAGACTTAAGTGAAATACCGATCATCTTACAAGAATTGCTCCAATTTTTTCAGTTTTTCCTGTGCAAAGTTTGACATTTCAGTCAAACAAACAACAGCTCTTAGAAAATCACAGAGAAAGTCACGCACAGCTTTTTAACTGTTTTGTATTTAACAACTGTGCTTTTTTTCAGCAGCTGAAACATTTTAATCCCCATGTTGTGAGTGAATGGTTACAGTGGGTGGACAGGATATAATGAACACCTGTGAAATATATTGCAATCCAAGACAATAGCCCATTACTTTGACAAATACTACCTTGTGAAGTTGATATCATAAGACTGATCTCATAGCTGTGCTGGAAAAAAGACGAGTGAAACTTTTTCAGTATGATGCATTCTGGTGCAATACCTCAAATTACAGCCTTAAACAGTTTTATGACAGTCTGGGGAAATTTTTTAAATTAGAAGCTCATAAAAATGATATAGATATAGTATGGCAACAGTAGGTGGTTGTGATATAGCACAGGTTTTGGTTTCTCCATGAACATCTGATGGATTTTTTGAAATGACAAGTTCCAAAAACTGACCCTGGTACTGTAAGTGTTTTGCTGGTGGTACTCGAAGGTTTGCACCCCATCAAAAAAGGATAATCCAAACCGACACTTGGCAATCTCTGACATTTGATAGGCAAAGGTTGGATAGCAACTTTAAAGATACGTGTGTGGGAATTATAACAGTAAATGAATAGCCTGGTAAGAATAAACATCTTTGTTTACACATGTATTTAGGAACTTGCTGATGAAAACAGAGCTCCTTGACTGAATTGTGCTTTGCACTGACACAAATTGTGTTGACAACAGTAAGAATGTATCTGAGAAGAACCAACCTTTGCATCCTGTTTGATGCTATCTCCTGTGTTTGATCGCCAGACATGAAACAGCACAAACACATTGAACAGTAAAACAGGCACTTGAAAGGGACAATATTGTCAAAGACTGGGGACATATTGAGTGACAGCTTTTTAGCTCTTTGAGGCCTCTGCTGTCTTGCTTGGCAGCAGGCTGATGTCTCCTTACTTTCTCTCAGATGTGAAGCTCCTGTGATTGTGACAACAGTTGTAACCTTGAAATCACAAGTGTACCTACATGGAAATGCAGGTTGATTGTTGTGTCATGGTGCTGAATAGAAAAGACATTATCAATTCATGGGAATCTGTGGAAAACATCTTTATTTCTAACAATACAGAGTCCTCAGAATATCATACTTGCGCATCCAAGGCCTTTGGCTGTGATGGAAAACATGCTGGTATCCTTATTTGCATTTTACCTGAGAATACAGATGCAATCTGTGTTAGGTTTAAATGTAATCATGTCAACCATTATAGTCATTATGATCTTCGTGTTGAAATGTAACCGGTCTGATAAAAGACCGTTTTTTGGGGAAACTGGTGAAAACACTGGTAAAAAAATGTTTAAGCAGTCCACACATGTAAAATGAACGAAAAAATGATGTCACTGTAATCATGAATAGTCTTCTCCTGCCTCAATTCCACACATACAAAAGGAAAAGAGAAAAAAGCTTGAAGTAGTAGTGTTTTATTCATCTTTATGTAAATCCAGTCATTTACGGTTGCCTTAACAAATCAGGAATCAAGTGTGTCAACATCTAGCAGAGAAGAAAGTGCATATGGGGATTACAAAAGAACAGAATCAGAACAAAACCAGGCCGAGGGAGAAACTCTCCATCAGTTAAAGTCTACAAATCCTGACAAGGGTAAAATGAACGTGTTTTTAATTGTCTTTATATTCTGTAGAAAGTTTACAGTTCTACTCAAACCCGAAGCTCAGTAAGCTATTGTTCATATCTGAGTAACAGTGTGTGGAGGCTGAGCCCAGAACTGGTTCACACCATAGAAAAATACCCTGGTTATTTGCATTTTTAACTGTACACTAAAGAGTTTCCATAGAATAGATGAAAAAGATCAACTCTCACCTACCAGCTTCTACTGGCCCTGGTTATAGACCCAAGCCAGTTATTTTCGTTACGTCCTACACCACTAAGAAAGATAAATCCCTCATTGCGTTGCTACATAGCTAATGTTACGGGTATATGCTCAAAACCAATATTAGGTTAAGTAAATCCTACACAGTATTTATTTTTATATTCATATTTATATATATTTATGTATATATCAGAACAAATAATGAGATAAGGGTATCTGATAAACACAGAGCAGATAAACATTTATTTATTAAATTCTGGGTCAATTACAGGTTACTAATTGGATGGCAATTACTAACCACTTAAGGCAACATTTCCTCTTACCTGTCATCAAGGTAGTTGTGGTTAATATTCTGATAATGTGACCCAGGATTTTTGGGTAAAGGCAACTTCTATTTCAAGCACTGTTGAAATCATTCTGTGATGACTCAAGGTAATGCTCAGTCAACGGTAAGTCTATGCATGGCAATAAAAGCAGCATTGATCCCAAGTCACACGGATGTTAATTTCATCTTCCTCCATCATCAGTACTTTATATCCAACTGGAAAAAATAAGGTAAGGTTCTCAATGTAAACATGCACTTTCAAGAGTATAATCGATGCTGCTTTCCTGCCATTCATTTTGCCAGGGCTATGACTGGTTCTGGCCTCAATCTTTCTTCTGTACCATGACAATGTGCATGTTGAGTCACAGCAAAGCTCTGGTCTTCAAATGATGAACAATCTCAAATGTACATGAGTCCACAATGCCTTTAACACTGTACTCAACATCCAAAAAATGCAGAAAAAGAAGAAAAAAAAATAACACCACAGATTTCTCAAAATGCCTCTAGTGTGGTCTGAGCCCTGGCAGTTCTGATGTCCTCCAGGCTGAAGTGTTCAGATGTTGTCTCCAGATATTCCAAGTCTCTGTTTTGCCTGGTGTGACCTCACTGCAGCAGTTGAGTTCAGTTTGGAGAGAGTCAACACCTTAGTGGAGAGTCCACACCTCTGGGACACCGGTGCCAGTTGGGGCAACAAACCTTTATCAATCTATTTTCATTCAAAATAACTCTGGTCCAAACATCACTGTGTGTCTTTGAATGTCCCCAGGATGCTTTTTTTTTATTTGTTTGGATCTTTTTTCAAATGTTCAGGACCAGACGGCACGCTCCTCATGCATCAAGGTGATGTGGAGAACTCAAAATGTAAGAGGCTTAATACTCGATCAACTGAGTAAAACTCACTTATAGTAGAAATCAGGTAACACGTGTTAGTGCACTGCTTTGGACCAAAACAAACTAGTCACTTACTCTGGTCAAAGAAAGTGCACTAAATTGCCTGATGTAATCTAACTTATAGTTAGTGATAATGAGGACTACAATCTATGATTGGTAGATGTGTAACGTATCACTCAATTATAAAAAACAGGAGGCCCATAACTATAGTGATTTTTTTTTTTTTTTTTTATGAACCAGTTGATGGACTGGACCTCAATCTGTGAGTATGTAGCTACATGTTCACATGCATGTTTGAACAGTGGGTGAGAAGCAAACATGACTGAGCTGCAAATATTGTGTGCGTCTGTACACAAAAAATGGCCTGTGTGTAGTTGTGTATGTCTGTGTGCGTGTGTACTTGTTTTTGTGTTTGTGTGATCCAGCAATAGCTACGAAGTGTTCGACGTGTTGGGGCTCCAGCCCATTTGATAAGCTCTCTCCAGGGTTCTCTTGCAGTCCTGCATCACTGTGCTGAACACGATGTGAGGGTACTGGACCACCAGCCTCTCCACTGTCTCCTCGTTCACCTGAAAAGCACACACAAAGACACAGAATTTGAACATTATGAACACCCTGATAAAAACAAAAAAACATTATGATTAATACATATATATCTATATATTTTTCCTGTTTTTTTGGGGGGGGTTACAGTACACATTTTCTTTGAAATGTGGACCCTCAGACTCTCCATCTTGAGCATTTGTAGTTCTTACTGATGTCAGCTTTACAGAACAGTGGAAAGCTTAATTACCTACTGTCCCATGATGACTAAGTCTGACTGTCTGATGATGAGGACCACGTGAGCCACCAAAAGCACAGACACAAGTGAGTAAAGAATGACTACAGCAAGAAAACCTGTTTTACTGTTGATATCAGCACCTAAATATCTAAGGAAATTGAACCTATCCACCAAGGATACTGTGCAAGTTGGCTGAGTGGTTGTTTGTTGTAGCTATTGGCAATTTACTGGGCAGACCTTTGTTAAAAATGCATTAGTTCACAGTGATTTTGGTTATTTTGTCCATAGTCCAGCTCTAAATTGACACACTGAGCCTGTCATTATTTGTGTCAACAAAAGTCAAGCACTACATTTCAGAGTCATTCACTCGGTATCAGAACAGGAGTTTTGGGTTGGACACATTAAAAGGAGGAAACCATATAAATATACCCGAACTAGTGCTGTAGGTTGAATATAAGTATATAAATAAATTGCTTTATTTTGCGTGCTTTCAAACTGCAGTGCCTGTTGATGCCTTATTAAGATAATCACAGACACATACTGGACTGGTCGTGTTCTATCAAAATGCTGGTGCACCAGACTATCATGAAGGATAGTCTTAATGGCATACAGTGTATGCACATACTGTATGCACACATACACACACAAGTGGACCACGACAATAGGTCCAGCAGCAGAGGACAGCTGAGCTCACCGGGCTAATGAGGCCTTCATGTTCTCAGAGGACTGGAAAGACAAGCAGCTAATGGCCCCACCAGCACTTCTTTGCCAGTCTAACACTCTGTCAGACCATCCCAAAGAGCCAAGGGTGAGAAACCCTGGGAATCTGACAAACAGCAGAGGCAGCGTAACCCAGGAGACCTCGAGGGGTTAACCGCAACCCACCCAGAACCAACCCCCCGCCCACCCGCGAGTGTGACACTTTCCAGGGGAAATGATGTATAAACACTCACACACATGTTGAGCACACAGTCATCCGTTGTTGCCAAAGCAGTGACAAAGTATTTCACAGTTTTCCCCGAGTTCACTGCCCGGGAGCCCGTTGGTTTCTGTGTTTTCTGGAAGGAGACTCACATGGTAAGGGTTCTTTGGCTCTTGCGCAGGTTGTGATGTGTTGCGCTTGTCATTTTCTGTCTAATTCTTTCATTCTCCTCACTGAGCCCAATTTCTTTAAGTGGTGGGTATCAGCAATTAGTTGTCAAGTTGTGAAATTGAGAAAACAATAGAGATATGGACAAAAATAGAGTCTATAAGCCCAGAATCCAAGTGAAATAAGTTTGCTTGAGCGAACAGACCACAATGCCTCTCGGGTCACATAAGGGAGATGGAAACTCTGCACAGCACCAGTGAATCCAATAAGACTAAAAGGCAACAACAGCCTGTTAGCATTCACTTTGATTGCCAAGGAAGAAGCAGTGAGCTGAATTCAGGTACGTGATGCCAACACAGAGAGGCTTAACAGACACTTTCTGAATACCAGTGATAAAGAAAAAACAAAACAAAATTACAACTGTGGGGTCAACTCCTTCTTATTTTCATCTGCTTTTTGTTTCTCTGATCAGATGCTAAGAGAAAATTCTGAGAATACATGCCAAAACCAGTCTTGCATCAGTTCTGTTTCCAGTCAGGGTTGAAGAGAAAGACAACAGAGACTGGGAGAAACCTTTGAAATTTGAACTACTATTCCCACACCACAGACACTGGGAAGGTGCATGAAAACTGTGGACAAGAATGAAAATGAAAGAGGGCTATGATCAAAGCTTTGCTGTTAAATTTAATGAATTAGTATTATTATTAGTAGTAGTAGTAGATAAATCAAACTGAACATGCAATTTCATCAGCAATACTATATTTATACTATTATACTATAGACATACTTTTACTTTCTTTTGCAGGTTTCTTTTCAACTAATTGTGTTGATTTTGGATGTAAACTTGATGTATGACCTGAGATTTTGGCAGGTTTCATTGCTGCCTCTGACACTTGGTATAGGAACTGGCCTACAGTAGGTGTCTGACCTCAGCAATCATTTTTAGTATTAATTGAGAATTTTTCATTGACCATCTGGTCTGACTGGTCTTGATTCCTTTTCATCAGTTTTAGCAAAGAGTAGCTTTGGGCCAGATGGGGCTTTTATATTTTTCTGCGGGTCTTTATTAGGATGTGGTCATAGAGAAATGACAGGAAGTGAAACGGGGTTAGGGTTTCATGGTCAGCATCTTAAACTCTAAGCCACAGGGGCGACCCCACACCTGTTTTTTGTTTTTTTGCACACCTGCGGGTTACTGGCAAAAAAAAATGCCACATGTTGCCTTCACAGAGAACTAAAGCAGGAACAGAAGAGCATCTTAACCAAGGGCTCCAAAATCTGTTAATACAGAGAGGGGTTCAGTTTGTTATGACATATGGCTGAGCCTCATTAGCAGATAAAGTGACAAACCCCTGATTGCCTTCATAACATATTACGCTGTATTCTTGAAAAGAGAATGAAACATCCCCCAGCTCGTTAATCAGGGCTTAATTGCAATTAAAAGAGATCTAAAGAATAGACCTGTCATACTGATGGGAGGCCATAACATTCATTAATGCTAATTTAGTGCGACTCCACTTGCTGAGCAAACACTGCACACGCAAAATGGCTCCCAATCAAAATGCTGAATCATTTTCCAATTGCTGGTTGCGGCATTGCTAATGTTAAGAGATGCAACACGATCATGTTGATGGAAATCATGAAAAGACTGACTACCCCCCTGCTTAGCTCAGCTGTTGATGATAATACTGTGTTTGCATATATTATTCATCCTTTTGTGTTATTTTGTGTAAGTTTGTTTTACCTGAAGTATTAACAATGTGACATACAACAGGTGCCAAACAATTGGAATTTACTGAAGAGGTAAAAGCCAAACACTATTGAAGAAAAAAATATTCCAGTATCAATCACAATTTTAAATGGTTACAAAACACTGCACAGAAATTCCTTCTACCTGGTTTGAGATTTATTTGACATATTTATAACAACTTATTGCCGGTGAATAAAGAATCCAGTATTTATACATCATAGCATCCATTAACTCTCCTCCACTGCACTAGCCTGACAGCCACAGTTACTGTATGTCTTCTCAGGCCCAAAAACAACAGCCCCCTGTGAAAGAAACCCTATTCTAGTCAGTTCCCAGAGTTCACAGACACATTTCTCTCTCCAGAACGTGGCTATGTGCCCTTTGCATGGCTCTGTGGTATGTTGAATGAGATGTGATGACATCACCACACCTGCTTGGTATTTGCAGCTCAGAGCTGATGTTAGACATGAAGGTCAGACCAAATGCTGTGGGTAACTTGCTGGCAGAGGGGAGAGTCCTCCGGTTACAGCAGTTGAGCCGCTGATTTCTTCAAACCAGTGATTCAGCTGTTTCTTCCTAGAGTGACATTTTGTTACCGGGCAAAACTGTGCTTAACAATATTTTGTTGCTAAGCAACATAAGCTTAAAAATGCTATCAGAAAACACTGGGAGCTCTGGTGGCTGGAATGGTGCTTCAGATATATGGCTCTGGCAGGGAGCTTTTTCTTTTCTTTCCTTTTCTTTTCTTTCACCCCATACAGTCCTGATCCAGTGTACTGTACTGTACTGTTCAACCCCTCCCCTAAACCTGCTGCCAAGTCTGTAGAGGAGCCATATGATAGAGCAGATCGCTACCCACTGATGATTCTAATCTTTGAGAAGCATCTGGGAGCGCAGCCACTGCTATCTGGAGCAAGGCCTATACTTATGATATTTTCCCCCATTTTAACTTCAAAGATGCTGTCCTGTAGATCTAAGTGCATTGTAATGCATGCTGACAGGTAATGTGCCGTTGTCAGGGTTTACAAGAGGGCGAGAGAGGGATGAGGGGAAAACAAAAAGATATATGTCTGATATGCCATTCAGCAAAAGGCACCTTTTATTTGAACATGCTGTACAGTAAACATGAATAGTTTATAGGGTTATGTGTGTGTGTGTGTGTCAGTGAGTGTATGAGTGCTTGACAACTGCTCTTCTACTTTTACACATGACGGCTGAAGGTAAGTCCCCGAGCTGACCTCTGCTCTCTCTGGGAGTACTCTCTTTCTCAACAGAGCCCCTTTTTAAGACTAATCCTCTGATGCAAATGCACTCTATCACCACGTAAAATATACATTTACCGCAAATGCGGGGGCCCTCCCCCCCCGGGTAAGCAGCACAGTAAAACACGTCGTAAAGATGAATAATGCCGAAGCAGTTCACATTTTCAGTGGGAAAAAGAAGAGCAGGGCCGTAAATCGATAATCAGATACACAAACACGAAGATGCATATGATATTAGACCGGCATGGTGAGAACACCCTCTGAGTGCTCCTAGCAATCAAGCGAAGGAAATGGAATAAAGCGAGAGGGAGAGAGTTTGGGAAACAGAGGACTAAAAAAAGATATGGCCTTCGCTCCCTCCGAATGTACCAAGACCCTCTGAGTTCTGAATTGTACGAGGAAACAATGACCCTGGAAAAAAGGTAATAAAACTGCCTGTTGATGTTGAACAACCTTAGACCTGAATTTAAATGAATATACATGTAGATATTAGAAACTGAAGATCTGTTCAGTGATCCTTTAAATATAATTATGAGTGCTTTTCTTTTTTTTCCTTCAAGAAAAATGGTACTACTTCCTTTTATTTCCACCATCTTTTCATTAAATTCAGCACAGGTCCACCAGGTTCTTTTCTCTCTTCTTTTGTCTTCTCCGTTCTCTCATTTTCTTTGGCCATGTCGCAGTCATTGCTGGTCCCAGGGCCATAAAGAGAGACAAATACCCCCCGTTCCCTGTCTACTCCCATGTAGAAAGTGTATCAGTCAACTAGTAAATACATTTGGGGTAAATGTTTAAAAAGCCTGTTTAGGCAGCAGAAGAATTCAGTGCATCAGGTCTTAGTAAAAGGCAGCTTAAACAAGTCAGGATTTAAACAGGCCAGATTTATAGCCTTCTTTAAACTGCTCAGAGGAAAAGCCCCGGTTGTAAAGTTTCTAAACGAGTGACTGGACAAATGAAAGATAGTTCCTCGTCTCTGATAAGAAGAAGAAGGAGGGCAAAGAGAATGGATGGAAAAGCAGAGAGTATAACAAAAGTATAGGGACAGAAAAGAGGTTGCTACAAACTTATTCTGCAGGATTCAATATTTCTAAATGAACTATCGATGCATTGGCTTGGAAGCTTAAGGAATGGACTGCTTTTTACTGAGGAAAGCCCAAGCTCAAACATTTTGATTTTGTCTCAGAAAGCCCCCCTCACAGAAATCTGCAGAGCAGGGCTCGAATGTGCTTTTAAAAACCAGGTCAGGCACCACTTGCGACATCTAAGGTCTGGTCCCGCTCACACAACTTCATCCCTGCACAATATCAGACAGCAGCAGAACTGAAAAGACGGGTGTCGGTGCATACGCTCACACACACGTGCACACTGAAAAGTGGGGGCTCAACTGAACAGGGTCAGAGAAAGAGGTTCTGGAGGCCAGGTTTGTAAACCCCACACTCCATCACGCGTGACAAAGGTAACTAAAGGAATGTGTACACGGCTCAGCCCAATCCCTCTTTCTGCACTGGCCGTCTTATCTCTGCAGACTGGAGGAAAACATACCATAACTCAAGAGGCTTTGCACAATTTATTTGTTAGTCTTAGAAAAGAAAACACCGTAAAACACTATCACAGCTCCATCTTATTATGTAGAACTAAAATAAAGCTAATTAAACCTGGAGGTGTTGTGACACGGGTAACGAGGAAGCCTTGGAGCCTGATGAGGTCTGATGTTTTTGCAGCAGTGATGCTAATATCTGTTTAATTCTTTTGCACTTCACACTTAAAATTAATTGCTATAATATAAAACCAGGAATGAAAAGATGCTTGAATTACCTGGACTAACTTACTTAAGTGTAAGTTGTCTTAAGTTTATTATATAATCAGCGATACTATGATAAGTTTGTTCTTACATCACTATAAACATCATACACAATATATCTTCTTATGAAATAATCAACATGATGATCCAGGGGAAATCTGAGTGATATTCAGTCTATCTGGTCCAGGTAAGACTTCTTTCTTCAGCCATGGGTGCTGGATCTGTGTGTCAGTTCATCTAAAGGAAACTCACCGTGAGCTTTGATCAGAAAACATTGCTGGAAAAAATGTGGTTTTGAGGTAAGACAGAGGGTGAACTGTGAAGTGGTTTGTTAAGGCCGACTACATTTGGGATTGGGTCTAATTAAACCACGTGTGTACTTTGGACCAGGTCTGACTGTAGAGTCCCTCTAACACCAGGTCTTTTCCTCTGCTTCTTTAAAATAATTCATTTATGGTGAGTTCAAGTGCTGTTTCAGATTGGACCACAAACTCTTGTCTCTACTACCATACAGACTGGATGTGATTGACAGTTTGATACAACATTTTATAACCGCAAATAGCAACTTGATATCACAATATTGCTACTAAATCCTGCCATTGAAGTTTATGAAACATGGAAATATAAAAAAAACCTAACGGGGCACAGGGGACAGATGTGGTGATGGAGGGAAACACAGAGAGAGAATCAGAGACACAGATGATGAGGGTGAGCTCATCCTCTTACCACAGGGACTAGTTAGGGTCATAAAATAATAAGAGGCCTGTTGAACACTGTGCAAATCAAAACCACTCCTTTGTCTGCAAATAGCAAGGAGCATAACATAGTAAGGTGGGTACACACACACACACACACACACACGCACTCCTCTAGAAACTGTAGGAACAAATTCCAGAGCAGCTTACTGGAGGTCAGACACAAGCAGAATTTCTGAAAGATAATCACAACAGAGCCACTGTGTTTAATTTCTCTGCCTCCCATGACTCCCAAGTTCTTCAGAATAAATAAAGAACAAGGACGGCTTGACCCTGTCCTTTCAAAGAACACACCATACAAAATTCATAGTGACTCTTCAGAGCGAGGAGAGAATGGATTAGATTTGTGTGATCAGTTTGAATTACAAACTCTGACACGTGGACACAACCTTCTGTAGAGTTTTTTTCCCCCTGAATTTCAGGGTTAATTGTGAATCACCAAACGAGAGAACTGCCATTAATGCCAAACTCCTCAGGATTTAAAAGGTCAGCGTGTTCACTGATTTTTGCCTTCTGCTCTATTCCACTGTCAGTACAAACACAAATCTTGACAGTTTGATTAATCTTTACCTTTTCTTTTTTTCTACACTCTTGGGTACAAATAGTTATTTTTCCTCAAATGTTAACTAAGAAGCCATGTGTCATAGGAACATTATATCTGCTGACACTCTGAAAGAAATGACAGCAAAACTTTTTCAAAGCTTTCATGTCCATTGGCTAGTGTTGTTTCCAATCAATTATCAAGCTGGACATCAATCAGAGGTTTAAAAAAAAAATCCAAAGCTCGTCTGGATGTGTTTAATTTGTACAGACGTAGCATTCAGCGTGGGGAGCTACATTGTCATTAGCATTAAATAGCTAATTTATCACCGACACAGTCAGACGCTGCGCCTGCAGGCTAAAATTGGGTTGTGAACACCTGCTGTCTCTCTCAACGTCCAGGAGATAGAGGGAGCGTATTGAGCCAAACATTAGTTATTGCACCGAAAACATATCAGGATTGGCAAATCTGAGGACACAGGCCACACTGAGTCGTGTCTACTGTCTGCCCATGACTCCATGAGATTATGTTGACCTCCGTTGTGATGAGTAAACAGCACTGGACGAGGGAGGGAGAATGGGTGGGTGGGGGGGGCAGTGAGTGTGTGTGTGTATGTGGGGGGGTGAAGGACAAGAGGGGGGGGGCTTGAATGAACTAATTGAATGAACAAAAGATGTGAGCAGCATCCAAAATTCAAACAACCTTGGCTGTCCTTGCTTTGAGGAGGGTAAGGGAGGGAGACAGTGGGAGACAAAAATAGGGAAGAGGGGCAAAATAAAGAGAGGGCAGAATGGGGTGGAGGGATGGCAAAAAAAAACACTATGAGTGTGTATGTGGTTGGGTTTACATGTGTATCTCTGGTAGATTTTTTTTTTTTTTTTTTTTTGGGTTAGGGCGATTCTGAGATTCCTTTCAAACACTCTGTGAACTCTGTCGGTGTCTCACTTTATTTCACCCTCTCTCCTTCACTGTCCCTTGCTCCTGCCCTTTAGAAACAAGATGAAGGGATGATCAGGAGGCGGCTTCAGTTAAGACCGCCAATCAATACAGCTCTTCTTTCGCGGGATGAGACTCCCAAGATTACACTGAAAATCACAAATGGCAAATGACTCTTTCAAACTGCTTTCTTGACTTTGAACATTCAAGTCCGGCCAAAGCCCGGAAAATAGGAGCCGGGGAACCTGCCTATCTTACACTTGATGGCGTACGTGAGGCGTCTTTGTTCTAATTCCCCTTCGCTTTAGAAGACTGAAAACTAAGGACTCCCGCTGTTCACAGTAACAACACTCATCAAAAAAAAGTTTTGCCAAACTCCCAAACTCTCATTTCCTAAACGAGGGCTAAAATGCCTTCTAACTCTTCACCATACTTCATCTTTGTTTTCCTCACTCCAAACCTCCAGGCCCTGAACAATTAGGCCCTTGTTTATGTCTGCAAATTGCCGTGCCGTGCCTGTCTGTGTATAGTCCCCAGCAGCTGGATGTACCAGTGGAACGGCCATATTGATTGGTATGTCTGTTCTTTTAACAAGGTCTGTCTGGTTCCTCTATCTGGGGGTGCAGCAATGCTCATACCTGTTCCCCAAATGGTGCTCCACCTCACTACAGGTAATGGAAGCACGCCTCGGATGTGCTTACACAAAACGCTTTCTTGGGGGAGGCCATTTATGAAAAGAATAGCCAGCTTTGACTCTATTGTTTCATTTTATCTAATTTTACTTTTATTTTGTCTTGGTTTCTGTCATTCGTTAAATCATTTTTTTCATTATTTTTTCTTTTTTCCTCAAGGCCAACCCTTGTTTTACTTTCCATTTTCCTCCCTCATCTCCTCCATTACTATGATGACTCTTGCTGTCTCCACCAGTTGTCCCTGAAGGGGCCGGTAGCAGTCAGTGTCATTATTTTCCTAGTCCAGCTTCATGCTGACTATGTGAGTTTGCCTCCCTCTCTGTTTCACAACCTGGACTGCCCATTTGTTTTCACTCTAATGAAGTAGTGGAAAAGAAGCAGAAAAGGAGAGGAAGGGGCGTGGGGGTTGAAGAAGATGAGAATAAAGGAGAGGAGCAGAGAAAGAGAAAGAATAGGGAAGGGGGACGAAAGAGGATGAGAGGAAAGGGGGAACAGATGAGAAAGCTGTGAGAACGTCTCTAAAGAAAACATTCCACTGAAGCTGAAAAAGATCAAGATCCCCTGAGTTATACATCAGCAGAGGCCAAGAGGGCACATTATAGAAAACAGCAAGTTAACACGCATCGAAGAAATATGAAAAAGGGGTCAAGATAAGGAGCACAATGACTTACACTGTGTAGTGCTTGGCTGCACAGTGAGTTTCTCCACGAATCAATAAACCTAACTGCTCCATCCATGACCCTGTAACTGGACACTCGTCCTAAATTTTGTGGTTAGCCCAAAACAAAAAAAGCTACAAATGCTACAGCAAAAGCATTTGGTGAATTTGGGATTTGGCATGTTTATGTCTGCTTGAGTTTCCTTTTTGTGTTTTCTCTGTGTGTTTGAGCGTCTGCCAGTGTCCAGTGAACCGAACATTGTTACGACATTGCTATAATTTTAGTTGAAAATTACACATGATGCCATCAGACTGAATTTCACCACTCAAAAGCATACGCTAGATTAATACATAATGTTTCACTGTGTTTGTCAAAGTGTACTGTAGAAAGTTGAATTTCTCCCGCTGAGAGAGATCAAACATTTAACAGTAAACTCTGCAGGGAGCTGGGCATTTCCACGATACAAGCGCTGACATATGTGACACTGCGGAGTAGAAAGGACCCGTTTTCATAAGATTAAGACACGTTTTCCTTGAGTCTTTCAGCCGAGTACTTCAAAAGACTGGCACAGAGTTATAGCTGAAAGAGGACAAAATGAATTGATTTGATTATTTTGGGGTGAGTCTGGATCAATCGCATTCCTTCCCCTCGTCAGAACGGGGACGCTCGGCCCTGAGGGCAGAGGGGTGTAATCATTTGAGGCAGGCGGAGCACGCCATTTGCTCAGGGCCTGGAGGGGTTCTGATTTCAATGCGCCATTATGAACTGTGTTAATAGCAAATAACATAAATTCCTATCGGAGAACACACACTGTCACACAAAGACACTGAATTTCAGCATGAATAAACGCACAGCCACACAATGGAGATCCTTCAGACATGTAGGAGAGAGCAGGGGCAAGAAAAAAAGTCAGTGCGGCAAATGGATGCATTCCATACTATTAAGAGCTAGTGAGGCAGAGCTACTGAAATGAGACTTTAAATAAGAAAACATTCAGACTTCACACTAACAGATAAGTGCTCTACTAGGTCTGTGTTTGTTCTGCGTAAAAAAAAAAAAAATCATATCAGTCCAAATGGCAGTGGACTCACAATTCAGGCTCCCTTGCAGTAAAATGTATACGGCACGGAAGCACGTTTGTATAAACTGTGACGGAGGCAATCGATCCTTCACACTGCTCCACATGAGGAGAGCCAGCTGGATCCTGTTAACAGTTCTTAGATGAATTCTACACTTTCTAAGTCCTGTGACATTCAGGGAAGCTGTTACATTAAAATTCTCAGCGTTTTGACAATTCCAAACAAATTTACACAGGCGAAGGCTGCGCTGCCGAGAGCAGAGAGCTGACTGGGTTGTCCGCACCGTGTGTCAAGGTTATCACAAGGCTGTATTTGTCTAAGACTGACGGGACCCACACGGAAACCTAACTCCACATCAGTTAGTCTGGGAGGAAGCTCGGAGGGGGGAGAAGGAAAAAAGTGAGGGAGGGAGAGAGGAAGAAATAAGGAGAGACGGGAACTGTATTTATTTTAAATAGTCGAATGTATACTGTAGACGTTACCTGAACATCTGCGAGACAGACAGGCTCAGGCTAGCCCTGACGATGACGGCTGAGCAGGTCAGTTGTGTAACTGTGGCACTGTCGCTTCTGATTTGAGCTTGTTTTAGCTTACCTATAACAGTGATTTGTTCGAAATTCCCACAACATACACATCCTGAACAGAAACCAAGCAAAGTCCTTGTAAGGGAAATATTAACTTTAGGATATTTGTAATATGTCCAAAACACTGTCAACATAGCTCTCACAAGGAATAACCCTCTGCCAAAGCAAACCTCTCCGTGGAAGTGTATATAACAATTTATTTTCGCAACGCAAACAGTCATGGCTGGTACGCAGAACAAAATTATTTCAGGTTGGGGCCATTGTCGATGACCCCCTTAGCAACAGTATGTTGGCTTAGACAGTTGTAGGTGGTGTGTAAATATTGAGATGGCTCGTCAAGTGTGTAGATCCTGTGACTGAACTAAACAAGCTGAGGTTGTGAGTAGTTGAGCTACGAGTGTTATACCAATAAAAGTCTATCAAGCTCAAGCATATGAAATACTGCACTAGTGTTGTGGTTAAGACCATCTAACCCAAGACCAAGACCAAGACTTTAAGGGGGTTGAGACTGAGTCAAGCCCAAGAGGGTTAGGTTAGACTGAGTAAAAATGTTGTCATTTCTGAGAGGTTGAGCAAAACCTTGAAAATGTAGTCTTCAGACCAAGACTGGTCTCTTGAGCACTACAACACTAGAAAATACCATTCAAATCTAATAGAACACACATTGCGCAGATGATGTAGTTTTACCTGGAAGGTTTTATCAAAGAATGTAACCTTCAAAAAAATGTTCTTGGACAATCTATAAGCATAGAAAAAATAGATGCTTCAATATGTACTTGAATAAGTACTGCCGACCTTATGGTACAGTACATGCTGGTCGTTCATGTCGTCAGCACGAGGCAGCAGAAAGAAAAAGATGGAGAGAGCAAAGCTGTGCCTCACATCTTTATTTTTAAACAATGAAGAATTAAATATGAGGCATGAGGTGAAACATTCGAATGGATTTGTCAACATAGAGACATTGTATGACTGAGAGAAATCAACTCAAGCAATTTGCACAAGACTTGCATTATGAGCAAACATGGTGGAATTGCGAGTTGTCCCCGAGCTTCTGTGTTTTCCCAGAACTGCATTAAGTGCAGAGATGAGATTAGTTTGCCCTCCGATTGAATTTGACATGCCTGTGGATTTTACAGCTGTGATACACAAATAAAGCATGATACAATATTGCCCAGAGCCTGAAATGTCACATGCAAACCAGAAAAAAAAGATGATCAAATTGAATGCATTGCCTATAAACAACTGAAAACAATTTTGCAAAGTACTTCAAAGTATTGATTTGATTCATTTAGGAGACACGGCATGCAGACACATAGAGTATTACAGCAGCTGTGAAAACTACAATGCTTTTTTTTTTGCAGAAGGTTTTGTGTATATATTTTTTTCAACATACAGTAAGAATTTTGAATGCACTTGACTGCCTCAAGCAAATTAAAGAAGTGAAGCAGCAGTGTGGCCACAGGCTGAAAGCATCAGAGTAGTCAATCTCAGACAACAGGCAGTAACGACCCTGTTAAAGTGACCCTGATCAAGCCCCTAACTGTAAACTAACTTTATTTAGCTGCCCCCCTGCCGCCACCGCAAAAAAAAAAAACAGAAAACTCTCCTAATCCTAATCAAATGGAAGACAGAGAAAACAGAGGCACTGATCCTCATCTGAGGCGACTGAAGAATCTGAAGAGGAGCAGTGGGGGCAGCAAGTTGTGAGGGAGGCAGTTGAGAAGAGAGATGAGCGTCGGAGGGGAGCAGAAACAAGAACATAGTCACTGCTGCCCCTGAGCTGACACAAAGAGAACCACAATTCCCCTGGCCGGTGTCTCACTTTCACCTTTTTACCCCTTTAACTCGCTGTGTAGCTCTCATTTTCACTGTGACCATCACAATTGTGTTTATTTGTTTCCCTCTGAGCGAACTTCAGATTACCGTTATCCTTCTCTCTCTCTCTCCTCTTGAAACCTGAGCGTATCTACTGTAACTCCCTTCCCCGTCTAACCTAATGGAAAAATAACAACAACAACAACATCAACAACAAAAACAAATAAAGTAGCCGCCCTGGGCTGATCACTTTCCCCACACAAGGCAGGACCAATCCGCACCGATACTCCAGGCTCATTTGCTATGCTAAACACAATTTTAGGGACATGAGAGAACAAAAACAGAGAAACGGATGTTGGGGGTGGGGGGTTGTGTAGTGAATTAATTCTGCGTTCAGAGATGGTAACACACCTGACCTTGGAAACTGTCAAACTCCTCTCTCTGCTCGATTCACACTCCATTACAACTCTAATAGCACCAATTATTGCTGTATTTAGCGGTGTCATCCCCAAATTCCCCCTTCTAGCAGAGGGAGAGTAATTATTTATCTTTCCATCCTCTGGGGCAAATTACGAGTATGAACATCCCATTTGAAGAGGGAGATAGAGGGCAGAGGGATGGGTGAATTTGTTGTGGAGAGGGCAGGGGCATGAAAGCATACTGTGGAGAGAAACTGAGAAAAATTGTTATTCCAGTAAAGATGTAGGTCGTTCCTGAACAGATTTTTATTAGCATGGCTGTAATATCGATTGTTGGGTCACTGAGTCGGCGAGGCAGGAGGGAACTAAATGAAAATTGAATCTAAGTGATCACCTGCTATGTAATGCAGTTACTCTTTATTACTCCTAGATAAATATGATGGATACACATTCATGTCTGCAATAATGTGAACTGAGTACACCGCTTCATCACTGAGACCACACATATGGGGTCACCGCCGGACCCTCATATTTTTTAATTTCATTACAGTATAAATAGATAAATATGATACACCGATGTTCTCGGCGCAATTAACGATCTCCGAGTGGGCGTTTTTATCAGAGAAATCCATAGGGTCAACCTGGAGGCCGTGACACGCAGATATCACTGATTTTATAATGAAGAAATAAAAATGATGAGTTCCCAACCTGGTGAAAGGCCTTGACTATAAGTCAGAAATTCCTCCTCCCTTCCTTTTCTCCCCTGCCAACTTTCTACTTGGACTTTTTACTGCGCAGCGGGGGCTTTTAAATTTGTTCAGCTCAAAACCCAACTGTAAAATTTAGCTTCAACCTGAAAACGAAAGGCCTCATTAAAACATACTGTTACACTCACCATATGGAGGCCCACCAGCACTGGGATTAAAGCGTGCGTTGTGTACCAGGCTACAGTGGAAGACACAGAGCTGTACAATATCAGGATGGGCTAAAGTTTCTAGGTTAAAGCAGCTGTTCACTTTCCCCTTCCTTGTCTACCCCCCATCCCGCTCCCTGCACTAAGTGGATGCGTATGTCCAATTGGAGAAGTGGCTGCTGTTTGTTACCATGGCAGTACCACTAAATGTGCCTCCATCAGGTTAGTGATTGGACGGGTGAGAGGCTAGATGAGAGTTGAAGAGTGACTTTGGAAAGATCGTCCCTCAGATCCAGAGGCATCTCTAAGTAGTTTGAAGAGGGGTCATTATGTTACTTTACTTCTGTTATCACCCAACCAGCTGACTCGAACATGCATCACGTACACATACTGGGCACAGGCAGCAGAGGCTTAGCTGCTCCACATGCTCTCCTCTGGATATTTTTTAATTAGCCAGTCACCCTAACCTGGAACTTTTGAGGGTTTATGTGTATGTGGTTCATGATGACACTGTGACTCTGTGATGAAAAGGGCGTAAACAAATATTTTATATTCAAAATTATTGTGGGAATAGTTTTTTTATGTGGACAAAAAATGTAGCAGATACGGGGAAAAAACATATCTGACAAACCCTTTTAGCCTGGCTAACTTCATCTTATTATTTTTATCGCTAAGAAACTATTTATCATCTTAATTGCAATATCTCTCTATCCCCTTGATCTACCTATTATGCATATTTATCAATTGTACTTTACCTATTTAATTTAATTTATTTACGATTATCATATTTTTATCCTATTTTGATTAATTAATTATTAATTAAAATTAATTAATTAATTATTTTTTCCGATTCTAATTTATGGTACTTCATTTTATCTAGTGTCTTTTTCTTCTTCTCAATTTATCTATTTTATTTCATTTTATCAGTGTTATCTCCATTGCAAATGATTGAGTGCAAGATAGCGTTTCCTCGATGACTCTAAAATCCACTGTTCTAAAATTCTTGTGTTGTGTGTATGTGTATGTGAATGTATGTGTGTCTCCCAATATGTGTCCCCTATGTTCCTTGTTTTTATCATGTAAAGCACATTCAGCTGCTATGAGCATGAAATGTGCTACACAAATAAAGCCTGATTGATTGAAAAAAGAAAAAAGAAAAAAGAATTGCTACATCTGTAAACATCTCCAGAAGCATCCTTTAAAGTGAAAGCCATACATACGGTAGAGTACATTACAGACAGCAGTCATTATGGGCTGTGTTACCTTGTCACATCTCATGAGGCCCAGGTAGCGGAGGGATTTGCTGCTCTGTGCGATCTGTGTGGCTCCCTGGTCTGTGATATCCTTACACCAGCCGGCATCCACGGTCTCTATGGTGCTGCTGTACTGGCCTATGGCTATCAGTGCTGTGGACACAGGAGGAGGAAACAAGAGAGGGAGGGATGGGGGGAGGAAGGGAGGGAGAGAAACAAGAAAAGGTGTTAGTCTGACAACCTTTCTCATGCAAATGTGGCAGCATCGTCCTCCCACAGAGACGTGCAGAAATTCGAGATGAAACCGGGGCAAGTCATCTGGCCAGCTGTGACACATAATACCAATGTTTACACAACACCTAGAAATCATACACAACTACACGCGGGGTAACACACACACACATACGTACACACAAATCTTGTTCAGACTGCTGCAGGATTCATCCATTAGAGCGTTGGCATGAGTCACAGCACTGAAAGGCAATGACACTGTGCCAGGGTAAAGTGTGACTCCATGCCAGTCTATGATTTAATTCTGCTTGTGTGTGTGTGTGTGTGTGCGCGTGCGCGTGTGTTTACTGCTGCCAGGGCAGAAACATAGTGCCAGGGTAAAGAGTATCCACCAAAACAAATATCTGTCAGTGTCTGGGGGCTTTGTTGCATACCCACAAACACACACATACAGTAGTTTCGATACAAATTCAAACATGTAGCCAACAAACACGATGAGATTTAATCCTGCGTAATTTATCTGACACAAAGACATACTCTGTTGCATTAACACACAGAGACACACAGCAGTCTTCCTCATCAATCTTTGACCTGCCAATCGTTGGGCAGATGGAGGAGACCTGCGCTCCGCCAGTCGATTGATAGTGGGGGCTCGGTGATCGATTGGCAGGGCCTGGGCTTTGTTCTCCACTCTCTCACAACCATCACTAATGAGAAGAGGAAGGGAGGAGGTGGAGTGAGGGATGAGAGAAAGATGAAAGGAGGAGGGTAAAGACAGAGAAAGCCTTTGACAGCACCTTCAAATAGTTGCTTAGCCCTGATGTTGTTTTCTCATTCGCAGAAATCCATTTCACTTCAAACTTTTTTACAAACAAGCTTGACTGAAACGTCTCCCCTTCAATAAGGAAGGGGGAGGAGGAAAAATCTTTACGAATTAATTTGTTTTCATGTCGGATCTCTTCCTCTCCCCTTCCTCACTTTTCTCACCATCACTTTTCAAAATGCCTCCACGCATTACAGTATTAAATAACATACAATCGGCAGATTAGGTCGGAGCTTGTGCACATGTATACATGCACACGAGTGTATGTTTACACTGCAGAGCACGAGACTTGTTACCACAGGAGAAGGGAAATGAATAATCTCATGCTTTTTGAATCAACTACATGTATTTAACCCTCTTCCCCCCCTTGCCCAGCCTGAACTATGTAAAGAAGAGTCTCCTGCACACAGTGTGTAACATGTGCAGTATGTAACATGTGTAATATATAGCTCTGGGCACATGCAGTGCTCCACATGTGGTTCTTTTTGTGCTCCAGCATGCTCTTGGATGCCATGCATAATGGCACATTATGACTAAACAGGCAGTAACGCAGCTTTGAAGCAACAGTATGTTTCATGTAAAACAGGACAGGGGGAAGAGGCTCCAGCCGGCCAGATGGGCCAACTGCAACCATGTTGTGTTTTTTTTTTTTTTTTTTTTGACCAGCAGTGACCTGGCAAAGTATTCTAAAACTGGAGACTATATCTGTGTGTATCTGTTCTTTTGAGCGTATGTGAGGCGGGTCAAGTGGGTAAATGGCTCCCCATTCTGTTCCCCTTGTCCTGTCCAATCACATGATCCCAAATTCGATTACCTGGGCTCAGACCTCTCATCTGATGTTAAGACACACATGCTGCAGCTGTTAAAACCGCTTACAGAGCGACTGAGGAGTTTTCTGAGGGAAGAGGGAGATCAAATAAAAGAGGAAAGCTTCATAGTTAACCGAACCAAACAACAGAATTGCTTCTACTTCCCCTCCTCCACCTACTCTGGATCCCCCTGTTTCTCCCCCTTCGGCTTCACTTCTTTCAACCTGACAAAGCGGGAGGATAGGAGCAGACAGCTGCCTACCACAGTGAATGTATAAGAAGTGCGAGTGACTACATTGTCCATGCATTTCCTGATTACTTTGCTGCGCTCACCTCAGCACACAACCTTCCTCATCTGAATTACTGTCAACAGGCTCCAGCCTTTATAAAGAAAACATATGGCACTTTAAGATAGCTCCAAGGAGAAAGAGAAAAGCAAATAACACTGAACATCATTTTTTTACACTCTCAAGTTGGTAAACTGGTGCCGTCAGATAATGCCTTTGTCAGAACGAGCCAGGTGTTAGGCTATTTAGACTTGTTTAGTACTCTATCAACAAGTTCATCTGGTTGCTATTACAGCCTAATATCCCTGTGTGTGCTCTGTTTCTCCCTCTCTTCCTTTGATCCTCTATCAGGAGCCTGTAAACTCCAGCTACTCCCAGTGGCAAATGGAAATCGTTGGCTACTTTTGCACAGGAGAGGAGCTTTCAGTGAAACCTTTTTATTACAGTAAAGCAGTTTTGTGAGCTTGTCGGGGACGGAGAGTGCAATTGGAGCTCACAGCCTTTGTTTTACGAGATAGTTGGGAAGCAGACAAGTAAAAGCGAACACAGAAAAATGTCTTATTTATTTAAAAAAATAGAATGGTTAAAATGTAAATATAAAAAAAAAACTAGTACATGTTTTGCATAGTGCAAAAATGTAAACATGAACTTCTTTTAATTCAACTAATCTTAATTTAAAATTTCAGAAGCAGCAAACTGTGCTTGTCCACCCCCTTTCTGCCTTTTGACAGCATAATACCCACATTTCATAATGTGTAAAGTCTCTCACGAAAGTCTTTCATGAGTTACGGTAACATTAATTTAATATTTGAACATTGAACATTTGAATCCAGTGATGACAGTTAAGTTCCTTCATATGGTAATGGGACACAAATAACATTTTGTTCACTAGAAAGATCAATCAAGTTGTGAGACAGATGTTGGAGACTCTGGCTCAGTTAATTATGTCTTGATAAGTTCACATAAGATAAAAAAAAAAAGTCAGTCAACATTTGTCAGTTCACTTTTAATTGACAATTAAGTTGCTTGAAATTTAGGCGAAAAACGTTAAAATACAGGGTTTAAAAAAAAAACTTTGACTGGCGCTGTACAAGGGACCATAGGAGCAGGAAATTGTCTTTCCTGACTGATAATGATTTTCTGTCTGAGAAATAGATGAAGCGATATGCAAGAGACGTTAAGGTGAAAGAGGAGTGGAAGAGTCAGTGGAGAAAAGAGGGGAAAATCCCATTCTGGCAGCAGGAGCTGTGACTGAGTAGTGACTACACACTCACAGACGGTAATGAGGACACACTCTACTGCTCTGCCTGAGAATGGCTTTAGGATCTGGTTCTGTGTGTGTGTGTGTGTGTGTGTGTGTGTGTGTGTGTGTGTGTGTGTGTGTGTGTGTGTGTGTGTGTGTGTGTGTCTACACTCCACCTATACTGTGAATAGAAGCAGAGAGTGTGGTTGACCTTAAATCCTGGATATCATTCATTCTGAACATGGCACATTCACCTGTCATTTACCAAGTCTGTCTCATGGGAATGAAACTACGTCATTGTACGAGAAACAGGTGGGGATTCACATTTAAAACCAATTGCTTCAGGTAATTTAAAATCCTCTTGGGATTTGTGCTAACGTTTCTTCTTGTCAATCAATCATCGAACAAGAAATCAATGTAAAGAGTGTCGGTGACCATTTAGTGCCTGTAGAAACAGTAACCCTGTGTCAAAACCAGAGCCCCTGTTCTTTCAGTAAGAGCTTCCTGAACACTAGATTTGATAGTAAGACTCTACTTGTGGTTTTCAGTGAGGAACCATATCACAAATTCCAAGCAAAGATGGATAACACAGTAAAACCTCCAATCTTTAGTGTTCTATTATTACCTCTGTGTTCCAGACGGGGATTGATAACCCATTACTTTCCCATATCAGGCACAAGCTGTTATCAAAGACCATAAATAGCAGATTTATCCAAACATGGGAGTGGTTCTAGGTGAAGGTAACCACAGTCCAAACAGCAGGGTCAGGAGTTGGTCAATCCTGCAATGACCGCAACGTGAGAAGAAACCCTTCTTAATCAGCTTATTCTCCTATCTCTGGAGCTGACCTCAGAAATTCAGGGGTTAAGCATCTTTTACAGGGTTATTAGATATTCACTTATTACATTCCCCTAAATGATGGTGTGCCATTACTGCTATCTTATTGCTCTGAGGCCATCCCCGTGCTCCGTCTGCAGTAACCCTATACACCGTATTTTAGCCACTGATGAAGACATAATGCCTACGAAGGATGTGGTGGTATATGGTAAAGATTTACTAAGATGCCGTGTGTATGCTGTGCACTGTGTGCTGTGTGTGTGAGTGTGTGTATAAATATGGCAGCGGGGACAACAGAAAAAAAGGCTTATTATGGCTGATGTATTCCAGACAGCACAACTGTCATGTCTAATGTGAAAGACATTCACTCAGTTCATTGTGTTGCGTTTAAAAACTTGGCCTCAGCTTTGCCCTCTTCACTGTGCTGCAGTATGCCCAGAACCAAAACTTCTCATCCTGTTAAGTTGTGGAAGTTACAAGGAATACAAAAGCTACTTTCTAAGCAGATATCACAAATTCTATTTTCTTTCTTTACACATGGAATCCGAATGTGTGGCAGCCTGCGCGGAAGCACGAGGACGTGCTTGTGGAAAGAGGAGGAGAGATGTGACAGTTGAGGTTCCTGTCACTATGCCTCCAATTGATCATGTGCCCTGGCTACTTGGCCAAGGGGATGTCGCTTTGGCCGACTGGTTAGCGCACATGACTCTTACTCGGGAGTCTGGGGTTCGAAGCCCGCCCGGGTCTGCCACATTCATCCACAAAGTCATGAGAAAATCCCAATCGGAGAGGTCAAAGATTCCATCAAAAGTCAGTAGCTTGAGGTATTTTGCAGCAGTTAAAGATCAAACAAAGATCAGGAGTTGTCTATCATCCACAAAGTCAAGAAAATGTCGAAAGAATCAGCAGTACAGTACCTTGAAAGCAAAACTGAATAAGGTATGTGCTTTTACTAAACTGAACTTTACTGAACTGAACTGTGAAGGTTACCTCCTCATGAAATGCTCTTTGGTAGACTTATGCTTGCACCACAACTAAGAGGTCTGTATAAAGGACCGTCGCTTGAGCAATTGCTGTATGAGCTAAAAGCATGTATGAAACAACTAACTGTGTCCACAAGATCTACACATTTGCAGGAAAAGGCCAGAGAGGTGAACCAGGACCAGGATCCGGTCCGATCGGTGGAACCAGGAGACCACGTGTATGCGAAGATCTTCTGACGAAAATGGCATCATGAGCCCAGACGTGAAGGACTGTACACTGGTCTAAGAGAACCTCCAACAGCCACCCAGGTGGAAGGAAGCAAAATGTGGTACCACCTGAAACACTGCACTGAAGTTCCAAAAGACAAAGAAGGCAGTATAAAACTGACAGAGAAAGATGAGAAAATGACTGTGTGGTGCAAACTAGTGACAAGCACTCTCCTGTTAGTGTCACTAGGAAATCTGGGACAGATGAAGCCAGTACCAACCAGCCCCTGGCAGGCCCACAAAGAATCACGTGACTGCAAGGCGCTGGAGGAAGAGCATCAGGCCACAAAAGGAGCGACACGCAATAACTCAGATGAGTACGATGCAAAAACAAACACATCCATCCAGGCAGTGCTTGGGCCCATACCAGATTTCCCACACCAGTATTACAACACACTAACCCTGAAGATTAGATAACATATTAACTATTAGTAGAAGAAATTTACACTGCTTGGGTCTGGGATGCAACCCAAACCTTTCCAAATGTTAGAAAGTGCAACCTACCTAAGTTAGAAAATGCAACCTACCTTTTGTAACATTCTTCCATCAAGGTGATTAGGACAGTGTGTGTCTGTCAGATTGTGAATTCCAGTGGTAGTAAAGGAGTGAATGAAATAGTCAGACAGGAAATGGAGTCAGATCGACCTCAAAGGTCAAAGCAAAGTTCACTCCAGATGAAGGAATACAGTTAAACTCAATAGGACAGTCAACAGGAGTCCATCTTACTATGGATCACCACAAATAAGAATGTAGCCCGGATGAATTAAATTTACTACAACTAACAGAGATACACTAATCACAGCAGTGAATTGTTTAGAGTATTAGGAGAACAGCTGCATGCGAGTACTAACAGTAGCATGGCAAAATCCGATGAAATTGCAAAAGTTGGGGTTGGAAATGAGGGGAAATGCTGGTAGGGGAGGTAGCCTGTCTTTGGATTGGCTGGAGCTAAATTCAGGAAAACAGGGAGCCGTTTTGGCCAAGGCAGCCATGAGTGCTGTCAAAGTCCTAATTCTGATTTCTTTTCTGGCATGTTGCATTGTTCCCATCCTGAGGAGGCAGTGCCTGCGAGCGGTGGACATACAAACGGACAAAATGATGGGCCTGTAGGGAGCTCAGATGGTAAATATACTGGCAAATGGACAAATGGCTCACATACGCCCCGTGGTCCAAGGACTATTGGGGGATGCAGACTTGTTCCCCAGACCTGACTATCTGGACGATACCGACGATATTGAGGACGAGTTGGAAAAAGGACTCTGAATACATAACCATACTGTATAGCAAGGACTTGTATAACATCAAAGGTTTTACTCGTTATAGCATTTTATCGACTGTTGATCTGTTATGAAATGTGTTCAGATGACAGTTCATGGTTCACGGTGTGACTCGGAGGAGTTGGTTGCCATGGGGAAGGGGCCATGGGAGAATTTTCCTGGTAAAGATTTTTCGCTCCCATACATCTTGTAGGTGTGAATTGTCCTGCGTAATTGAATTGCATTATAACAAAGGTTATCAGTATCACAGTCAGGTCATATCCACGTGAGTATATAGCACCATGTAATTTCACTGTTTCCATGTAACCATGTTATGTTATTCTTTGATCATACTTAACACACATAGTTTAAATCACTATAGTGATTTCAGGGGGGATATGTAGGAGAGTGAAAAGTACAAATCATATCGCCTCATGTTTCTGGTATTAGGGTTGCGACACCCAGGTCACCCAAGGTTTGAGCTAGGTTACCATAACGCGTACAGGCGCCGAACAATCTGCCAGAACGCTAGGAAGGCCAGGAAATATTGACACATGCACACATACACAGTGATAAGAACCAAAGTTCACAATGAATGATATTCAAGCTGTTCCCCCTCATTTCTCTTTGGGTTAAGGTTGCCAAGAATTCTGGTAAACAAGATGAGATCGGTCCAACTATTCTAGGACTGGTATAAAAAGGCATGTCACTCTTTGTAAGCAGGATCTTGTCTCAACTCTACGCTTGTTACGGTGCCGTGTTGAAATAAAGAGATCCCCATCTGACGTCTGTGTCTCGACCTTCTGATTCCTCAATTGTCTCATCTTTTCTGCCACAACATAATTGGTGACCCTGACGTGATCGAGTTTGGATCCCAGACTGAGAGGGAGACCGGCACATCCCGCATTGAGCTCACTGAACTAAGCTGCAGCACGGAAGTGGAAAGGTGAAGAGGGGATTGAACCCACACTGCCTGGATAAGAGTCATGTGCGCTAACCACTTGGCCAAAGGGACATTCCCTTGGCCAAGTGGCCAGGTCACATGATCAGCTGGAGGCTGTGTGACAGGACCACCACTGTCACACTAGGTAGGTTAGAATTAAAACCTACAACAGTGCACTTAGTGCGGGAGTGACGGCTGAAATCTCAAGTCATTTGTGGATGCACTCGAAATGGAATTGTTGATAAAAAGCAAATTGTCATATTCTGATTGAAGATATTTCATCTAAAATTGTTCTGAATATTATGTTGTGGCAGAAAAGATGAGACAATTGAGGAATCAGAAGGTCGAGACACAGACGTCAGATGGGGATCTCTTTATTTCAACACGGCACCGTAACAAGCGTAGAGTTGAGACAAGATCCTGCTTACAAAGAGTGACATGCCTTTTTATACCAGTCCTAGAATAGTTGGACCGATCTCATCTTGTTTACCACAATTCTTGGCAACCTTAACCCAAAGAGAAATGAGGGGGAACAGCTTGAATATCATTCATCGTGAACTTTGGTTCTTATCACTGTGTATGTGTGTGTGTGTGTTTGTCAATAATTCCTGGCCTTCCTAGCGTTCTGGCAGATTGTTCGGCGCCTGTACGCGTTATGGTAACCTAGCTCAAACCTTGGGTGACCTGGGTTTCGCAACCCTAATACCAGAAACATGAGGCGATATGATTTGTACTTTTCACTCTCCTACATATCCCATTCTGCCCTTGCCTGGAAACCACACCAATCAGCGAACTCATGTTTATTCACTCTCTCAGATGGGTCTGGCTCCCCTCCCATACAGGAGACGGATTTCAATCCATCCAGAAACCGGTCACGCTAATCACAACCACTTATCTAAAATGTAGGAGGTTTGATACGATGACTGACACGGGATTGCTGCTAAAGCATTTTCGTTAACAACTGAGATGGTTACGGCTGATGTGAAGCTCAATTCGCCATTACAACTGTATTAAACTTACTGAACAGTATATTTTCTCTGTAAGAGTAACAACTGCACTTATGCTGTAGTCTGTTTACATTTTTCTGTTGCTCTGCACTACATCACCCATTTCACTGCTCTAATTGGTTGGTCTATGATTGCTGATAACACCCTGTAAAAATCAAAAATGGGCTAAAAGCTCATATAGCAGTTTGCAAATGTAAACAGTCCCAGGTTAATGTTATCCAGTAGTGAAATGCATTTTTTTCAAGGCAGGAGAAGAAACTCATCAGATACGCAATCCAACAACTCCAAAACGCTCTTGTGGACAAGTTGTGACCTGCACATTCACCACGCTAACAGAACGTTACGAGACGGAGTTGTTGGATTGTGTATTTGATGAGTTTGATATAGGAAACCAAGAAATCATATTAGCCACTGTAGCGATAAAGGTAACAAACCTACTCCTAAGGGATTATGGCAACAAAAAAAAAAATTTTTGGTTTTTTTGCAGTGGAAAATTTGTACCATATTTTTCACTCTTTATAAAACTGTATCAAAGTAGATTTTTCATGGATGAACATCAAGGACTTCAACTTAATGGCTGTTTATTGTGCTGTATGTGTAGGGTTTACTGTAAGCATGTATGTGTACATGTACACATGGAAAATTATCTCACGCGAGTGTGTTTACATGTGTGTAAATAAGCACACACACACAGCTTACCGAAGTGTAAAAACTGTGTAATGCAACCTCAATAAGCACCGCATGGATGTCACCTATCTCCTTTGATGCTCATCTGACCTGGCCAGGCGGTGGCCGCGCAGCCTGATTGATTAACACAATATGCTCATCTTCAAAGTACCCAGCCAAACCAACTGAGGTCAAACACAGTGCCAAGACAAATGCAGTAAACAGCATACCAAATACGACACACACATACACACACACACAGAGGACACAGGAGACAAGAGAGGGACTGTTGCTGCTTTGGCCTTTGGTGAACTGAGAATTAACAAATTAAAAGCTGTGAGAACTCGAGGGAACTGGAGAAAGCATGCAGACAATCCTGCTTTAGAGGGAAAAAAAAACTGCTGGGTTGTGGAAATGAACCTGAATTTGGTGTGACAACAAACCAGGGTTTATCTTCCAGCGCAGATTAAAAAAAAAGCCAGATACAAAGAGAAAGGAAGAGGAAGGCGGGGTTAGGAAAGAGAAGAAAGAGAAAATGAGTGAGGCGGAGGTTCTGCGAGGTGACGTTCTTTGCCCTGACATTTTGGGCAAAGGCAATCAAAGGCCACGGGGAACTGAAATGAGCCAGACTCAGTAGAGAGACACACGAGAGAGCAGGAACAGATTGAGTGTGACACAAGAAGGAGGGAGAGCACTTTATGGTGGGACATGCTCAATCTGGGAAATTAATTAGGCAGAGGGCAGGGAGAAAGCAGTGTGCCTTCTTGTATGTGTGAGCACTGAGGGCACAGGCATTTTCCCAATCAGCCTCAGATCTGATGTAAACCAGCTGACATATACCATTTTGTGGCAGTGTTCCTACATGGTTTGTGTGTGCTATGCTTAGCTGTGTGTGTGTGTGTGTGGCACAGAAAGCGAAACAGAGGCAATCAGCAGACCCTGAAATGTTTAAGTGGTGAGGTAGAGACAGCACAACTAACCAGAATTACTGGCCTGCTGCCCTACGCCTCCGCCAACCAGTCAAGTTAAAGTTTATGTCGATGTCTGTCAGTCTCTTTTAATATAAGCAAGGAATTTAATGAAATGGAAGAAAAAAAATTGTATTTGTTGAACATTACGATGTCACGTGGTAGTGATAAGACACAAAGTGAAGACAAATGTGTCAAAATAAGAGTCTGAAATCTTCATTTGTAGCCAAGAAAACATGTTCTGAGAGAGCACAGTGACCTTGAACTTTGACCACCAAATTCTAATGAGTTCATCCTCCATTGTAAAAATGGACGTTTGTGCCAGATGAAACGGAATTCGCTCCAGGCATTCCAGATATATCGCATTCACAAGAACGCAACAGATGGCCTTGACTTTTCTTCACCAAAATCTTGCAAAACTGGTAATTTATCGAGTCCAAGTGAGTGTTTGTGCCAAATTTGAAGGAATTCCCTGAAGCAGTTCCTGAGATATCGCATGTGCAACAACGGAGACAGACAGACAGACATATAATGCCTCTGGCCACGGCTGTCGCCAGAGCGGAGGCATAAAAAGTCACTTTGGTGTTTTATTATGGTCTAGCTTCTGAAAATAATATGCTTAAACACACACACATACACATGCACACACAGTGTTTTAGTGGTTGATGCGCAATAACCTTGTGGAGGGAATGTGAAGTTTGAAGTGGAGAGGAAGATTGGAAAGGTGAGTGAGTGACAGCAAGGGGGGAAAAGGGGGAGAGATATAAGAGAAGAGTGATGGCCAAGGACAGATAGACAGAGTGAAGGGGTGATAAGGAGAGATGGAGCTATCACAGAGGTGACCTACAACAGGCTTCCCTTCACCACAAGCACAAGTACTTGTCACCAAATCTCTCTGAGTCACACTGCATAGCTGAACACTTAACGGGTTGGCATGATTCATCAGGACTCAATTTGGTTAAACATACCATGGACTAAGATAAGAACAATACATTCAATTCAGTTTGAGAATAATTTATTGAGTGAGTTTCTAGAACATGATCCTCTCTCAATTCAAATACTATTTAAATACAGCAGGTATTCATTATCCTATGTATACCAGCCAGGGCTGCATGATTCTGACAGCTCAGTAACCCCAGTAATTCAATCCAACACATGGAGTGGCACGCTTGATATGTAGGTGGAGAGAGAGGATGTAGGTGTTGGGGAGGTACCGTATGTAGCACTTCTGAATTTCATGCAGCAAACTGGAATTCAGCACCTCCAACTTTTAAATGTTTATTAATAGTCACTGCAGTTGCCATGCACTGATAGTGTCAAAGCCCTGGAGAAAGGCTCTGAACCTCCAGCTGCTCGATGTCCAACAGCTAACACTCTGGTTTTACTGGGCAGCATTCAGGTGTGAATATGTGCAAACGTACAGCAAGTGTGAACGGGGCATAGCTGAGAGCTTGTCAGGTTGGATGATATAGCGTAGACAGCTACTGTCATACATATCCTTCTACGTACTGTACCTGCTGTTATTATCATCATAGTTGAATCCAAAATTGTTCCACATAACACAGAAGGACCCAATTTAAGCACAAGCATAATGTTTCTTGTCACAACTAAGATTGGATAATTTTATAAATGTATCCTCCTTGTTTTCCCCCAACTGTTGCATCGCACCCACTCACACATATTGCAAGTATTTCTTTGCACAGTTTGCTTTATATTGTCATTCATTGATTTGGTTTAGGAGCTTTGACTGATCCCTACTAATGAAAATGCAAAATTAGTGTGGTGATATAAGAATGAATCTTGCCCCTAATATAATCACCCACGCGGCCCTGGTGCATAGGTATGAAGGTGAGTATAGAGAAAATCCCATAACAGGGTTCAATACCCACACAGCTGGTGGTCCTGCGAATTTGTGTGCATGGTTATGTGTATAATCTGTGTGGAAGTAGTGTATTTTATATTCTCATTCTTCTTCAAAGACACCATCAAGAATGAGGAAATAGACTCTAAAAAGTATAACACACATACACAAAACATATACACACACACACATAAACTGAGTTTCTTATTGCCATAAGCAGTAAAAGCAGGATATTAAGCTCTATTTCAAACCAACAGCACCTCTGCTCCTATGCACCTCTCCTTTGAGGATATTAATCCTCTCTACCTCTCTCTCTTGTCTCTTTCTCCATTCGCTCTCCCTTTCTCCCTGTCTCACTCTCTCATTCTCTATTCTGGATTGTGTACAACAGCAAAACTGCTCTCCAATTCTGACATCACAGACGGAGGGGCATAAAGCTTAACAACTTCAATTTGAAATGAGAAGGTGAGAGAGGAGTGGAGAGGAAGTGAAGAGGCGGAGAGAGGACACAGATGAAGACAGACAGCATCCTAGTCACTGAACTGCGTGTTGCATGAATCTGACTGGAATTAACGTAGCGTGGCAATAGTTATGGCTTTGGTTATGGATTATGGCTAATCCTTTAGCATAGGGAGTAGGTCTTAAAGGTAATTACACGCTACTATTGGATCCAGGACACAGAAATGGGCCTCTCTTATGTCACACTTATTAAGATCCAAAAGAAAACTGGCTACTCTTACATACTGCTGAGACGCAGTACATGTTAACATACTCCAATGTCAATCTCAATACTATTCTTACTTGTGTGGAAGGTAAAAGAATTTGGTGCTGAGCTCACCTGGTCTTTTGGTTTTATCATGGAAAGGGAAAAAGCATGGCTTAAGGATACGGAGCAATCTTTGTGTCCATAATTTTTGCGTCTGGGAATTAATTTTACCATCCAAAAGCAAACTAGTGAGCTGTTAATACACCGCTAAGTAGCTGCTCCACTCACTTCTCATTGAACAATCTGAGAAAAATGGTGTCATCCACCGTGGACCTTTTCTTTTCCTTTTTATTGTAGTTATTTACCATGCCATACCCCGTGGTTTCCCCTTTTCTCCTCAAAATACACCACAAGCAGACTCTGTCAGCACAATCCAAGTGCCGCAAAGTCTGTTTCTATTCCTTATCTTGAGCCTTTAACAGTCCACTCCGTCCGCTCTAACCCGGCGGGAATCATTAACCAGACACACATTTCCTCTTCACCCTATACCCCTGACACAAACCCTCCAAATCGTTGTGATTGCAACAAAGTGTGTGTCTGTGTGTGGTTCTGTCTGCGCACAAATTAGAGGTCGACGTAGCCCTCTAGAACAACCCTAAAACAAATGACCCATTACCAAGCAGTTGCGCAACAATTAGGTTAGTAGACCGTTGATAGCAGGCAGACCCGCCCAGGGAAAGGCTTGGGAAAAGAAAAGATGGAAGAGCCAGTTTTCTGGGTGGATAAAAATGACATGTAACCTGTAAGAAAAACTTGAGGCCCGTTGCATGAAGTTAAGAACAGATGATCTGTGTAAAACTCTGATTTAATGTTGCTGATGGGCCGCTGTGGGTCTGGGCACCGCATGAAGAATAAGAAAGGTTTTAAGTTTCAATATGGAAAAGTAAAAGACCTTAAAACAATGTATTACGACAGAGCATCAAACCAAATCATTCATCCATCCAACATGTTTTAAAAAAAGGGCAAAAAAAGACTGTGGGAAAAGCTATTATCTCTGCTAAGAAATGGCCTTTTCTTCTGAAAAAAAAAGACTTCTGACATTCAAGATTTTCTTTTCCTCTCTAATCGTTCTTTGCTCGCCTCGCTTTATTCTTTTATACAAACTCCTAATGGCTCATGAGTCTGTAACAGCACTTAGTCAGGTCTCACCAAAAGCTGTTTAGCAAAGTTTAAAGCGGCCGTGATGTTTTCTGATCAATACCTGGCCATAGCTCAAATCACACGTCAAGTGCCATTACTGCATACGCCGCACACTGTCGACCAGAGTGCACCTACGCACACACACATACAGTCATGTACATTTTCATGAGCTTAGACAGTGTTTTTGATCAATACCTGGCTATAGATCAAACACCTTTTTCAGTTTATGGCTAACCTTTCCCAAGGCTCATTTCAGACACACACAGAATAACTCATGTCTTACTTGAGACTGCAGCTCTGACTGCGTCTATGAAATTGATAAGTGCTCTTAAATGCAAAATGACAGTTTAAGAACCTTGTTTTTGTACCGCTGCGTAGTCAGAATGTCTCATAAAAATACAAAGCGCTTTTCTCCAGGAGGTGACTTCATAGCAAGAGCCAGAGAGAAAAATACACAATAGACCAAATGAGGGGCTGAGGACTTGAAACTGCGTTAGGGTTCTTCTTTAAAGGATAATTTGTCCAAATGCATCAAGGGAAAATGACATGCAGGGAAAATTACTTTCCCCTCACATTTTACATTATACACACAATTCAGGAAATAGATGAGTTTCTTTCACTGCAAATATTTAATGTACCTGAATACTGCTGACTTTACAATTTGCTTGATTGTTTCAGAAACCCACTAACAGCTGCAATAGGAGTATTTTAGTCTTGCTTAAATACAATTAGCCTAGAATCTCATTGAGGAAACTTTTTAAAAATCAAATCACTGTGCAGAAGAATAACTTTTGTTCTTTGTATACCACATTATTTCAATATCAGCTTAAGCAACAAGGGCTTATTGTGCCTTATTGCTTTCTAATAGTGGGTCAGTGTGTTGTGCCTCATTGTGCCTAAAGATCACAGTTTCTAAATCCCACAAACTGCTTCACAACTCTCATCTCATCTGTATTGGAAACCTGCAACACAACAGCCTGCGCCCTGCATGCAGGTCTCCCCTTTCCCCCAAGTTGTTTATGTGTGAATGTCTCCTGGGTCTTTTCTCATCAGTGATTCCTTTGCTCATCCTCTCATCTCTTACTTCCTCTTCTCTCCATCCCCCTTTGCTCATCCTTCCACTCCTCCTTCTCCTGCCCCCTTTTTCCTGTCTCCCACTATGTGCTTTGTCCTCGTCCTCCCACCCCCCACCTCCACCCCGTCTTCCCCTCCTCCTGATCTCCAGTATTGGATGTTCCTACGTTCAGGGTCACTGTCATCTCTTCAGTAGCTTTGTTGACCTTTAACCCCTTTACGACTGGGGTCACTGCCTGTCGCCATGGTGTTTAACATCCCAGCGTTAGGCCATCCTTGTACATGGGTATAGTGTGCAATTCAAACATGTGGATGCACATTATTCATGATGTCAGGGGCATGTGACAGTTACCTTTTCTGTTCACTCTAATCTTCTGCTCAGGTTACCAGCCAAGACAAATAGACAGAATATCCAAACCTTCTCCGACTGTCTGCCTCAACATCTTTTACTCATTCCTTTACCCAGTCTCCCTCCCTGGCCGTTTCATTTTTGCCCTTTTTCCTCTGTTGGCCAGCCTCCCTTCCCGTCTCCCTGTGGTCGAAACAGGTCTCGTTCGCTCTCTGTGACTTTCAACTGCAGGCTATTCAGTTACACAACCACAATAGAAAGACATCCCACAATGACAATTATCCCGTGAAGCGATGGCTGTAACCTGTGCCTGGGAACCAAAGGAGAACACTTATGAAAACTGCTTTTCCCGTTGAAATAAAGGGCTCAGTAGCAGCATTAACTAAAAAGATCAAATTCAGACTTTTGCAGTTCTAATATAACAGCCTCGTTTTTAAATCAAGTAAACACGTGGTGAGTTTCTCTTTTGCCTCCTGAGGGTAACATTTAGATGCATTTCCATTTTCTAATATATGCACATGTGGAATCTAATAAAAGCTCACACATGATCTTAACTTTTAACTCAAAGAATATTTATATCTTTAATCAAACAGTTTATACACAAAATGCTTGTTGGTTTACAAAGTATTGCGGCAGTTTAATAAAATCATCCCCTGGGTGGGTAATCTGCGCTTGTTTTAAACACATTTTTGAGTTGAGAGATATGTAATGAGATATGTCTCAGTTTTAAGCAGAGCAGTTGGCTTCAGCAGTTGCTCAACACCCTTGCATAACACAAATAACTTTATTTACACATACGTAGTACATCTATGTGCTCATATATATATCATACTGTATGACTTTTTCTTTTTGCATGGAAAGTATATGACTGTATACATGACTGTGATGTGTGCGTCTGTTATTGCATATTAGCACTGTAGCTGACCAGATCTAGGGTGTGCACTGACGGAGAACACACAGCTGTTGCTCCTGTCCTGCATTTGTTGCATCACTGAGGTTGAAAAAGTGGCCGTGTTGAATGTCATAAAGTGCACTTCTTATTATGTGTGTGTGTGTGTGTGTGTGTGTGTGTTTCAGCATGCAAGCAGTATTGCCCATGCTTACTTCTTGTATGTGTGTATTTGCTTTCGGCTCTGAGCGTGTCCGCATGAGTTTCAAGAGCTCAGGGAGGCCAAACACTCAATGGGCAAACGATACAAGTCCTCCACTCCTCCTCCATAAATTACCAGCTCATTACAGTAATGCAGCCCATTTAGAATAGGAAAGAGGGGGAGGAAGAAAAGAGACAGATGTAAGACAGGATTGCAGCAAAAAGTGTTTGGGGGTAACACGATGCACGAGGGGTGCAAGAAATGACGTATAAATGTCGAGGAAGAAAATGGGGTGAAGACAGGTTTGAGGAATAGCGTACGGGGGCGGGGAGGAAGGAGGTAGGATGAGGGGAAAAAACAGAGGATTTGCTTGTGATGTGTTTAAGGAGCTTTTCAATCTCAGCAGAAGTGCTTTTCATTAGGTTAAAATCTATCTATGCTGCTGCAGGGGAAAAAAACAATGGGGGAAATATTAATATAGATAGTGGATACTGTAGGAGACAAAGATATAGACCCAGACACAGTGAGAGAGTGGAGGGCAGAGAGGGAGGAGGGGAGCGAGAGAGAGAGAGAGAGAAGAGAGGGAGAGAGAAAGGGATGAGATGTAACAGTTGTAATTGAATAGTGAACTAGAGAGGGCCTGAGTGCAAGCACTGATTAATACAATTCAAATTGATTGTCTCCTAGTAGCTGTGAGAACATCTCATTCTGACTTTCATATTTGAATGTTCAGCATGTTCTCGGTGTGCATGAGTGAGTGTGAAAGTGTATGTGTGTGCGTGCGTGTGTGTGCATGTGTAACAGAGAAGAGTCTGAGGGGTAGGGAGATAGAGAGTGCCCTCTAGTGCTAGCTGATTCTTTTACCCCTTTATCTGTACATGGTGATAATGACTTGGTTTGTCTTGTTTTGTTAAGTTTACCCAGTCTTTTACATCTCTCTCTCTGCTGTAATCTACACACGGTAAGTACTTTTGGTTTCATGCTGATTTTAGGGAAAGCCATCTGCTGCTTTCTTTTTTCCAACCAGTATAAAAGAAATCTTCCATAGACTTGAAAATTACCTACTACCCACGCTCGATATCCCATTACAGTAAACATGAAGTCTTAATTAGGTTTTGTCGGCATGGTCTGCTTACTGTCAATCACTTGCAGACATCTGCAAAAAGAAATACAGTCGCACGTCTTTTCACTGAATGTCTCCATGTACAGGGCAACGGTTACTTTCAGGTTGCAAAAGTATTTTAAAAGGAAGAAAGATCAGATAATTATAAAAAGTATATAGTGTATGTAGATTGTGATGCATGTCTTTTCCATTTACGCATTCCTGCTGCTTCGTTTCTCTCTACACAGATTACAAAAACAAGGGAGAGCAGGGGAAGCAGGAGAGGCTCTGCACAATCATATACTGTAGATGAGAGTGAAGATCGCTGAGGGCGAAGACTCGAGTTTCATTTGCACCTCAGGGGAAACAGAGAAGGATTTATAGTTGGGGTGTGAAACAATCATTCACGTTAGCAAGTCAGGCCCTGCGTTCAATTAGCAAAAGCTTGTGTCTCACACAGTTTCCCCACCGCCTGTGAGCCAGAAAATGCAGTCAGCACTGTGAACACAGAAAGCCCAGGCTTTTCCTCCTAAGACCCCCTGCAATTCACCGCTATTCTACCTGCTTGCCCACAGTGGGCAGCCATTAAGACATACGCCTCAAACCACTATTTTCAGAAATTGATCTAATTCTGCCTGGTAAGGTATGTCCTCGAACAAACCCCAGGAACGAAGGTAGGAGAATAGAAAATAGGCTGATCAGTAATGTTTTAAACTTGGATGTACTTTTCTGTCTCCTCGTCCTCATCAAGTTAGAGATCTATGTGCTGCTGATGGTGATGCAACAATAATTCATTCGCCTCACTCATGTTCATTGTTGTAGTTTCATTCCCTTTAAAACAGGTGCAGAATGTCTCAGGCAACCAGGGAAGAGTGTAGGCTTCAGTGGTATATTGTGAAGATGAATTGCAATCTTGACCATCACATGACCAGAGCTCTGTGTCCTAGTTTCATCTGAGGTGAACAAAGAAATGTAAAAAAGTTTTTAATTTTAATTATCTAAAGGTAACCTTGGGACATTGTTAGTTCCAAGATATTGAATCAAATGCATTATGAAGAAAGATGAAATGAATGATCCATGCTTTTCGATGTGTATGCAAATCCCAAATTAACCTCGAACACAGGGACATTTCTTCTCTCTGCCCCCTCACATATCTCTCTTATTACAGCACATTATTTTGTGGGAAATATTTTCTTATTTATAAAGCGACCGTGGGTCAGGTGGAGCAAAAAGGACTGAATGGACAGGGACAATTACTGTATTTTATTAGCCACTTCAGACAGAGGGGGGGACAAAGCAGTCTGTTGTTGCTAGACAGCGGGAACCTATTTTTCCAAAAGGCCTCCGACACTGGAGAATGTAGTATCCACTTTATTCGCTTCTACTGGAAAGCACTCGTTGCTTGCTTGAAAAGACAATTATCATTATTATTATTATTATTATTATGTGGTTATAACAAACTCATATAATGTGGTTTTCCCACACCTTACTGCCGTTCATTCTTGAAGAGACCCCTCAAGACAGGAACGATCGGCCACATGTTAAATATATGAAAATGCTTAGAGGTTATAGGTGTCAAGTAGCTAACAAGCTGTGAGAGTGTGCGAGGTATTGATCCAGGCAGCCGATCAAACCCTTAATTTATTATGGAGAACGTAGGAGAGGCCAAGGTCCGTGCACATGAATGGTTTAGAGACCAACCCTCTGTACAGTTAAGTGTGTGAAGTATGTGGTGTGTGTGTGTGTGCGCCTGTAGAAAAATGAGGCAAAGAAAAAAGGAACCATCTGCTTAACCAAACTACAGTAACGCACTAAGAGACTAGGAGAACCTATATATCAAAAGTATCTGGACAAATTGTGGGCAACCTTTAAAACCAGATGGAAAAGATGTCTTTGAGTTTGTCTCAAGCTTTTATACAAAACTCTTCTCCATCCTTCCAAAAAACATTTCAGCTGGTGATACAACATGCAGAATATTTCTTAAAACAACTACTGTATATGCAGCTCCAACCTTTAAGCGCCAAACAGTGTTTAAACAAAAAAAAATATCTCAAGACAAATCTTGCATTTTCAACAAACGTCCACATTGTGTTTAATCCCCTAAAACCTCACAACTCCCACAACTCCCATCTCACTGCATTTAACTCTTGTGGGTCCTGAAGCTCAGAAAAGAAAAGGCTAAGCCAATGTGCACACTCAACCAGTTGGCAGTGTTGGATGAACTGCTGCTCAATAGAACATAATGGCCAATTACCCAGCATGTTCACTAATGGCCCACATTAACTGGCTGGAGTATGGGGGTGGGAGGTGGATTATTTAGCAAAACAATGTTTTCCCATCTGGAGTTACGTTGAACAGACGTAAGCAGTTTGGGGATTTGCAACACTGCAGTCTGCTCAGGTAAAGTTGAGTCATTCATCAAACTAGAGTTGGAGACATTAAAAAGACAAAAAGTATGCTCACATTCTGCAGAATCATGCCTCAGAGCCCCAACACACGGGAGAGATTTTTAAAGAATATATTGTATATTTGTATTATGCAGTTCTGCAATATGTTGAAATACTGTACGTTCACACCAAAAGCTTCCAAAAATATTTTTAGCTGCTTTGGTCGCTCTTCACACGGCTGACTCAAAGTTTGATTGCACTGGTCGTGGTCATTTAATTTAAAGGAGCCAAAGTATTTGCATTTGTGTACTTTACCTGAACTGTTGATATTTCATTAACATTTACCAAAATCAATTTTTACAAATTGATTCAGATTTTCTTGGGGACACAATTTGAATCTGAATCCATTAGCAATCTAAAATCACTACTTTACTGAATACAGTTGCTACTTTATGTCAGTTAATTCTGCACTATGTTAAAAATGTATGACTTGACATTTTTGTGTAAGACTAAAAGTCAATTTCAGCTTTTTTTTTTTTAACTAAAGAAATGCATATTCACTCACATACATTTTTGCTGTATTCATCACACAGTAACCTTGATCAGTCCCAGGCAGCTTGATTACAGGTTACCTTGACTGCCTTAGTCCCTGCTATTTTTCATGATGAAAATGGACTGACATAAAAGTAGAGTCGCCCTGAAGCTGCAGGCAGGGCCCAATAATCAGAGTCTTGGGACAGTTACACTTACATCGTTTGTTCTTCATCAACCTACATCATACAGTAGTTTGCAGGCAGTCTGCATGTTGCTTTGCTTCACTTTGGCAAAGCCTCAAGTTGATGGGGTGTCATAGAGAAACTAAAGTTTGTTACCTTCTATTTACTGCAGTGCTCAGAACCGCTTTAATAGAGGATATAAGCATTTCTGCTTGATACAAGAAAGGAGAATGATGAGTGACAATATTCTTTGGAGGAAAACAAATGCAGACACATTAAAAAGTATCTGGCCCCAAAAGTTTTGCCACCCTCCTCTTACAGTCGTATTGGCTAGACTAAACATCATTTTATGTAATTATGATTTATATAATTGTGATTATTGACACTACTAGCATTTTTCATGCTTAACAATGCTTGATGTTGATTTTTGGCAGAGGCAGTTCAAAGCCTGAATGTAGCCAATATTGACTCTTTTCATTTACACTCCCTCCCACATGTTGTATGCACATACACTACACTCTCTGGCAGCTGAAGCCAGCTCACAGGTGAACACAAACACGAGCGCACACCAACAGCCAGCTACACACCCACCTTCTGTAGAACCTCACCCCCTGGCATCTCCCTTCACAATCACCTCCACTGCAATTAATCAAAACTTGTTCTCTCTTTTTTTCCACGAGTTAAGCCTGTCACACTTACCTCTCACTCTTTCATCATCCCTCGCTTCTTAAAAAGCCACGTGGCGGACAATATGAGCCCTCTAGGGGCGGCGATATGACACGACGTCGACAGAAAGTAGCGGCCGTGGTTTAAATCATACTGACGTGCAGATTTATCACTGTTTAACTTGTCCAAAGTGTCTCCTCTAGTTGGTGCAGATCTGACTGTGTGAGCTGGTTGGCTTTCCTCAGGGAGGACCCAGAGTCCCAGCCAAGCCCAGCTCAGTTATATCAGCTCAGTTCTGCTCAGTGCAGTCCGTGCTGGGTGCTACGACAGACATAACACAGGTTCAGTTCACAAAAGGTCATTTCCACTGTCAGTGCCTCTGAAGGTCAAATGGATGAGTTTGACCCCAGGTCCATCACAATCATCATCATATTTGTTAGAGTGAGATATGACATGGTGGACAGCCTTTTTACACACTTCAACAATGATTTAAAATATACAGAGATCCAACATTGAGCTGTCTCTCCTCCTCTCAGTTATAATAAAATACATTAAATACAAGATTATTCCGTTCCAAAGGCAACCACAGAAATATAAGGAATAAACAACATACTGTGTAGACACAGACTATTACAGTACATTTATAAATGGGATACATGATCCCTTTTTCAATATCCTACCTCTAATGGATAATACATTTAATTCTGTTGACAAAACATGTGAAAACATTTTTACTCCAACAAAATTGTGTCATATAAATTGTTCATTCAATTTCTTATATCGTAACCAGTTGGCAAGAAACTTTGCCATTACTCAGCACCTCACCGTTCAGAGTCTGATTAAAGGCTTCTAAACTCCAAACCTTTTTGTCTAGCTTTCCTGTTTTGTCGTTATCCTTTCAACTAAAACAATATTGTGTCTGTAATGACCTGGTTCATTACAGTGTCTTTCTGCACACTGTATTTATGCCATTATAAAGGCAGTGTCTTTTATGCGTGTGTTTTCAGCTACAAAGACTTCGTGATAACATTGTTGTTAGTCCCCTGACAATCATGCATAATTCATCAAGAATGAGGGGCATATTTTACAAGCACACACATACACATACACATACATTTACAGTACATGTGAGCTCCCATGTTTAAGTACTGCCATACTCCAGTTTAACTGTGCATGATGGATGTGTTGCCAAACTGGATCACACAGGACCAGACATAAGAGACTGGTGGAAGGAACAGGAAAAGGATAATGAAATGAAAGTAGTAAACCAGGCCCTGATGAGTGACAAAAGGCAGAACAAGTACAACATTATGATGAATATAGGGTAAGATTACATGGAATATGCCAAGGATGCAAAAAGAAAATAAAAATTAAGTGACAATTTCTTAATTTTCTTTACTAAATAACGGATCAACATCTGCCTTTCCCTTTTCCCAAGTGCTTGGTCAATACATGCACATTTGGAAATGTTACTAGTACAACATATTTATTTTTACCATTTTGACAAAGTTGCACTGGTGGCAAGTGCCTCTATCCTTGTCAGCAATCGATGCAATTGATCAGAGTGGAGACATGCATCATTCTCTCATGTTAAATCAAGATCTAGCGAATGGTGTCTGAGATATCGCATGGGACGGATGGATAAACAAACAACCAAATGGAGACCAATTCACAGACCAAGATAGAAAGGGCTATTTGCCCACAAATTCAGAGAAGAATGTGCATAGGCACAGTGAACCTTAGAGAAGTGAGAGAGCAATTCAGAGATGGAAGTCAGCCGTGCAGGGAGGGGGAGAGAAGGTAAGCAGCCTTGTTGCACCAGGCGACAGGGGGTCTGCCTTTAGATGGATGGGTCCCAACTATTGATAAGGTCAGACCTCATTTGCGCCAGACCTTTTACATTTTGCGAAATGTTGGCCTGGGCATTGGATTGTCAGAAGCAATTCGTCCCTGTGAAAAATGGACTGGCTCATTGAAAACCGTGACTCCATCGTAAAAGCATGAGGCCCTGGCGCTGTGCTGCTACTGTAACTCGTCACAGTAAAGTCTCCCAGCCCAGCCTCTGCTTATTTCAAATCTCCACAATGCTGCTGTCTACAGTCCAGCCAACTTTAGGTTCTTTCCCTCCGCCTCCACATCATGGCAACAGAAAACCATTGTCTTGATGTCATGATTTTCTAGCGCCTCTTTTCCCCAATATCACAGGTTGTCATTTTGGCATTTTTCTTCAGAGCCTATTCTGAGGTACAACCCACAGTTGTTGTTTTTTTCTTTTCAACTCATCTGCTTGCTGTTGCTGTCATCTTATCCTCTGATTATGGCACAGAGAAGGTGTATAGCTGCATGTGAGCCCAATCATGGGTATTTAAGTGTATTATGCTTTTCTCCAATGAGATCTGTGTCATAATGTAAGCAGCGATCATGTACTAAACCAGCAGGGACAAAAGACCATATGGGGAGGAAAAAAACGAGAGTGCAATCAGAGAAGTGGAGTGTATGGTCAGAGGGATGACCTTGGCATACATATCATTTAACCCTCATTGACCCACAGGCTGTCACCATTCATGTGTTAAATGAAGGTCAACAACCACCAATGATAAAACGGTGCATTTACAAAATGCCCTGCATTTATTCAGACTAGACCAAATTTACCACAATACACAGGTTATTTGTCAGATTTTTAATAAGATTAATATTACTGATTATCCTTACAGGGTTTTCAATTACATAACTTAACACAACTATGAAAATAAGGGCTTTCCTTTTAAGCAAATTTTCAATTTATTTCTTTCATAGAGTCTGTGTAGCCTGTATGACAAAGCTATGCCTAAGTGGTAATTCATTTACTGGTGGAGGGAAACATTCAAGGCCCATTAATTTATGCAGTAAATGCTTATATCAGCGTAAAGCACATTTCCTAGACTGTCCAGCACACATTTCAGATGATCTTGGCATCTAATTTGTTTAAAAACCAGCCGATCCATGTCAGCTTTTAATGTAAAATACAACCACTTTTGATTAAATTGGACTTTGTGCACCACAAACAACCCCATATTTCAAAGAGTATAGGAATTCACTTTATTTCTCTTTTTTTTCATCCGTTTATCATTAAAGTACATAAAAAGCTGACCCCTCCGACTCCTTTGAACAAGGACGTATAACTTGAGTCCAGAGGACTGTAACTCCCTACACCAAGACACCAACCTGGCAGGTCTCCAAGGCACAGTAAAAACAGCTTCCATAAAATAACGCTACCATCAGTGTTTCAGATATGCAATTCAATTGCATCTCATCAGCCCACTGGTCACTTCCATAAAAGACTGCTGTCTGCACTATTGCTTAGGTTCAGGGTTTATTCAGCAGCATTTCTGAAGAGTTTAAGACACGACAGATCAACTGACTTTGCATAAGAAAATCCAGGCGTGCAATGCACTCAGCATCCACTCGCTAATAAGGTGACTAAGTGGTTGGCCTGGCTTTGACTGGGGGACATTTCAACCATATCCACCTTAATCAAAACTACAGATGTACTTTAGGCTCTAATATGCCTATTTCAAAAAATTTGCTGCAGCAGCACAGAGCTGTAACGGTACATTGTCACAGATCAAAGCAGTGGCAGCCAACTGGAGGTAATGAGAGGGCCGCATGTTAAAAAACACGAGGTACTGTAATGAGTTCTACCAAACAGATGAAAATGCTAAGGGCAACGGTGTTGTCTTTGAAGCCGTATAGAGCGAGGTGTCTTGCCAGGTAGAGGAAAGTAAGACCTGTAATCCCATCCACCATAGGCTGCAGACAGCTAGCGTGACTGAGGCTGATACAGACCTCAAGCTGATTGACATAACAGGCCCGATTGGTGTGTCTGCACAACCTGGCCTCCCCATGTTTACATTGGAACTCACTCGCCATTAGTCATAAGGGGCGAAAGGAAGAACCAAATCGAGCGAGACGGCACTGTCAGGGATCCATGCAAGCATCATATGCACATGTATAAATATGTATTTTCTTAAATTCGTTGTAAAAATCTCACTCGTGGCAAGAGCCAAAACACAAAATAAAGCCTCAGTGTTTGACATTCATGGTTTTGCTGTGAGGTATAAATCACCACTACATCGGCGTAGGGTTTACACACCATTAAACAAACTGTTTTGTTTGTTGTGGCTAGCTGAGGCCAAATTTTATCACCAAGCTAAGGTATTAACTGCAAGCTACATAAAATACCTGGTTGGCCAGGAAAAACGAAAGAGGCCTTATCACAGAGAGGGCCAGCTAACCCCTCTGGTTTCAACACTCTGTCTCAGCTCTCCCCTGTGGCACTTATAGCTCACACACTTCAAGAAACCTGTATTAAAAATGCAAATAGAAGCGTTGGAAGGAAAGAGTAAATCACAACCAGAAAAACAACCGCCATCTAGGTAACCACATACAGCTGTTCTTCCCGGCATGTGAAGCTAATCGAGCAGGAAAATGTGGGAGACAGTCATGGACGAAATTCCAGCACTGTAAGCTTTTCACGTCAGATCACATTATTGTAAAGTGATGATGAAAAATGCTTTATCATCATGATTTTTAAGCAACCTAAGCTGAATTCAAGCAGCACAATTACATTTTCTTTCAGTCTGAAATACCAGTTTGAGTCTGAAATGCTTTGAAAGAAGTTCAATAACTATAAGAAAGTTGCCCGAGGACACAAAATAGCAGTCAGTTAAAATTCCAGGTGCAACATAGTAATGTTCCTTGGTGCCTTCTGCGCTGCTTCCTATGGGAGTGATATCATAAACTTGCAGTGCACGTACCATATCCCTGATTCTCACTGGCCATGACGATAATATTGTCTTCTCCCACATCTCCCTTTCCAGGCTAATAGCCTGCTAGCTCTAGCTTAGGTAGCTGGCCGACCCTGACTACTGCCATATCAGGCTGAGAACTCTGAGCTGAAATCAATAGTCAGAGCTGATGGTAAAGCTTGTTTGTCACCCTGTCCCTGGACTGTCAGTCACCATCTTCCACGTCCACCCTCGTACAGCTGCAGCTCTTGTGAGGCCTGTGACAGAGCCATTAGAATGACAAAATGGTAATCACTTTTTTGATTTGGATGCTGCTAATTGCAAAATATATTAGCTCAGATGTTTGACATGGGAAATAGGCTCTAAGATCTGTGGATGCAATTTAGCAAGTCTTTCTATACAATACAGTATGTTGAGACTTTAATATCATGTCCAAAGCATTTTGATACATATCTAGCAAGCTATATATACACATATCTACCATAATGAACAATTTTGACAAATTAGTAAACAGAAAGAAATAAGTGATGCAAGCAGACTAGATAATAGTAAATTTCAGTCATGCTAAGCAAATATAAAAATATGACAAAAAGAAGAACAAAATTACTGGAAAAAGATTCTGGGTGTGTTTTCCACAAAAAAAATTATACTACTCTTTCTATACCCATCACCTAATGAGAATAAGTTTAACCAACATGGTTCTATGGGACTAGCAACTCATCAGTTACAAAGTACATCAATGAATTAAAGAAATTCTATTCACATGCTCTGGCAACCACCAAGATCCTAATCAACCCTATAGAAGCTTCCCTTATTGAGGGTCAAGGATCATCCAACTCCTCATTCACAATGTCTACTTTGTTACAATGTTCTTCATGTGAAGGTTGTGTGAGACTTATCCGTAGCACACCAACATTGCAGATCTCTACCACGGCACGCATCTCACAGCCACAGATGGAGCTCTAGGCAGCGTGCTGCCGAGGGCAAAATGTCTAAAAACCTAAAAACAAACTCTTGCCAGCTAGATCCAATGGCCAGATGATAAATTTCACAAGGATTCTAATCTTTTGTTCTTTCTAAAGCTGCCCACTTTGTACTGAAATTGGACAGTTTTTCAAAAGGAAAGGTTCATTTATATAAGGAAAAGGGAAGGTGACAAGTGTGGCACCTCTTTGTTACATTGATTTTAACCTTAAATGTCATGAAATAGTTGTAGAACAGAGATAACAGACTCTTGCAAAAACTACTACTTGGTCCTTTAAGGTATTTCAGGGTGGCTGTAGTCATTTTCAAAGAATTGATAAAGGCTAAAAAAAAGACACTGCCCAACAGCTCACTTGAAAGGGTGTCAAGAACCACCAGCAACTCCACTTATCATTGGATGTTGGCACCTCACTCCCTGTAGGAAATGCCTCAGCAGAGGGTGGTTGAAAACCAATCTCTCCCCAAACCCCACATAAGAACAGATTTCTGGCACATGGCAATTGACAGTGGAAGGTGACAGACTTCTCTTTAATAAAATGCTGCACAGAAGACAGCATGGATCCAATGGAATCAAGCCTTCCCTCCTCTAGGAACGACTCAAACCTCTCTGTAGGCACTACTTCAATTGCTTGTCTTAGATAAACTCAGTGGGGGATGGTCCTTGATGTGCCTAGCAGTCCCTCTCCAGGTACAAGCTTCGAGAAGCTATCCAAGGTACAGTACGGCACACCTTTAACAAAGTTCATCTAAGAAAAATATTTTGTACATTTCTGAATTGATCGTGGGAACTGGTATAGCTGACTCCACTGTGGTTCTCACACTGAAGGCAAAGGCTGAAGGCAAATGGTGCTATGAGTGTTTGAATTCACTCTTATGTGACTTCTGAAGGTCAGCCAAGCCATAAAACTTCTTTCTGTGGACCTGAGGGTACATGGAGAAATTTTGTTATTTTACAATGACGATGAGAGTAAAATTTAAACACTATGGTCTTGCTTGGACCCAACAAAGGCACTGATACTGACTTCATGATGAAGAATAATAGAGCATGGTTGCATCATATGAATACAATTATCTATTCAGAAGTAGGTTAGTTGGGGCCCATCTTAAGGTGTGTTGAATATGAATGTTTGTTCACAAATTATAGGATATGTGGTTTGATTCCCATCTCCTTTAGTCAACATTTCAAAGTGTGCATGGGTTAAGATGCTGAATCCCAGATTGCCAGTGATGTATCAACAATTTATAAATGAGTGCACATGGTGGCAAAGCTAACATGTGTAAGAAAAAGCACTCTATGAACGTATGTGAATAGGTGAATGTGGCTTCCACTTTGAGTGGTTGAAAAGACTAGAAAAAGCACTTCATAATTGAAGTCCATCCATTGTGTGTGTTAGTGTGGCATTTCAGTCACGTATACCGATCTCACAACTCACAAGGATTTTCCATCAATTTCTCTTCTTTTTCTTTTCATCCCTGCACGTTTATAAAACAAATCCATGAGGAGGCTTGACCACAAAATTTTCACTCATACCTGTTCGCACCCACTCACATTCTGTTGACTTTGTGTGCGACTCACCGCCTTTAAAATTCACTACGTTTTATCCAAACACACTTTTGAGCATAGCCTCACATTTTTTTTGGTTTTGTTGATATGAATGGGATGAGTTGAAATCGATACAGAGCCTCTTTAGAGGGCAAAGTGTTTGTGAAATCAAACTGAGTTGTTGGGCCAGTTGATAATTTTACAAGTAAGTGCCTGCTGGTCTGAAAGAAGTGATGCGACTTTAAAATCGGTGCTATCGTAGTGGGCTTCACTTAGTGTCAAACACGCAGCTGCATTTAAGCATCTTAAATCATAACCTCCAGCCCCTGCTGTTACATAAAAACCACTTTGGGCTGTCATATACATTTTATGAATTTGTGCAAATATTTTATGGATCTGAGCTCTGATGACAAAAAAATTGGACAGCTGTGGGGAAGTGTTCATTAAAATTTGACTTTGGACACTCCCAGCACTGGGTCATTTCACCGTATGTGTTTCTGTCTCGGAGCACATGTGCAAACATCCAAAAAGACATGCACGTTTGCTCATACATACACACACTAACGCACACATGCACATACACACACCGGGGGGAACTTGCCATGCCTCTAGTCAGAGCATATGGTGGATATTTAATATATTTTCCAAATGTCAGGGAAGCCTGTTCACAAGTGTCACCACCAAATCCCTACTGGGATTTAAGAAAAAGGAGAAAAGGGAAGAAAGCAGAGTGAACCAAATGAAACCAAATGCAGAGCTTGCTCAGATAAACCAGTTGAATGAAACTATTATGGGAATCAAGTATGCAAGGGGTGGAGAAAACATATAAGGAAATACAGCAAAAAATGTCAATAGAGTCCTAAAGGGGTTTTCTTTATTGCCAAGTATGCACACAAGCACACAAGCACACACACTTTGCATGCATGTAACATGAACATTTCATTCATTAAGCCTCCAATTTCTCTGGCCACAAGTAACATTTCAATAAAGTCTCTTAATTAACATGCACACCGATTAGAATGTCATGTTTCAGAATGGGCAGCAATCTGTCTTCCTGTCGCTTCCTCGAACACGCGTGCACACACACGCAAGCCTCCCAGCTAGTGACTTAATGGCTTTTTTCACCTGCACTTAGCAATGGACTACTGCCTGTGAATAATAAGTGGGAAGAAAGAGTAAAAAAACATGAGAGGGGGAGACAGAGAAGTAAGAGCGAGAAAGAGATGCATTTCATGGTCTGACTGTCAATGCAAATGCCATATTCTATTGAGCATTTCATATTTCTCCCCCTATCTTTCCTAATTCTACTTTATTGATGCATGTACTGGGAGTCCTCTCTCTGCAAACAGCCAAGACTGATATTAATGGATGTTGTCTACTAGGGCCTGCTATAATTGACTGAACAGTGCTAAAAAAAATGGAGGGAGACACTGAAAACTCCATCACAACCATTCTGAGGCACGAACACAACCCACTTCCTTCCACTTCGATACGACATAAAGCCTTTTCTCTTGCTGCGTTTATGTTGAAGAAAGAAAGCCTGCGTGTGCATTTGCAAATTGCGAGTATGCATGTCTACACTCATTGTATTAGCCAGAAGCCAAGACCACTCAGATGCCTCTGATTGTACTCAGAGGAGTGGAGAAATAGGTGTCGATAAAAATGTGTCTTATGCCACTATGGAGACGAGTTTGCTGCATTCCAATGGGGCTGCTTTGTTGAACACCTGCAGCACAGTGCAGTCATACAGAGTGGAGAGACACTCAAAACAATCGGTGGGCCCCTGGGTCTAACAAAACATAATCTTTAGAGACCAAACAGGAAAACACACATCCACAATTACAGCTAAGAAGTACAGTATCATTGTCATTAGTGCTAGAAATACACTGCCGTGGTGTTGTGGCGCGCATATGCTTGCATGTGGATGAACGACTCTGCATGTGTCTCTGAGATGTTACAGCTATAGAACACAAGATGGTGTTTCCATCAACAACAGCTACACTTTCCATCCCATAAACTGTGTTGAGACTGCAGATTGGAAAGAAAAAAATCAACCTTGTCACAGCCTATGATCAAACAATAAATAGAAAAACAGAGTTAATATTTACCTAAGCTCCCCAGGGCATGTCTGTTGGCATGAGGCAGGATCCCTACTGCGATTTTCTGTGAGCATATAGCAGTAAAAGCCTGTCTATCTGCATGGGCGTGTGTTTATGTAAAATCTCCCATGAGGTATAATATAGACTAATAAGAAGCAATAAAGGTAATGTTGACCTTGTAATAGCTGGTTTCCTGCCAAGACGGGGGCCTGAAAGGCTGCCTTTGTGTGATACAGTGTGGCATTGAGGCAGCCCATTTAAAGGGTTAACTAAACCAAGACCAAAGAAGACCTGTCCGTATCAAAACAGTCAGTCAAACACAAAATGACACATTTGACTGACTGATTGGTAAGCAAATCTAGTGTGTAGATGGCTGCGTAGCATTACCATTTAATGGTATATGTGAAAGTTCCTCCAGTTTCTCCAGACTTATGTTGTTAGACACAACCACAACATCAACATCACTTCACATCATTTTAAATTCAAATGCCGCATCTTAGGAGTGACTCTACTGAGACGCCACACAATCACAGACAAACAAATTACACCAAACGTGCACTTCTCGTGCATTTAGTCTCTTAAATACTTGTGTTGACAGGACTGTGCAGTGACAGATGAAGAACATCAGTGCAGCCTGGTGAATATCAATAATCCATGTGCTGGTGAACGAATGTGCTGTAACTAGCCACTTGTGGTCTCTCACTTCATCTTCTGGTGTCTCTGGATGATACATCAAATGAATTAGTACTGCATTTCTTATGTTGACATCATTAGCCAATTCATATACCGCAGTTCTGTGTTTTTCCTAATGACTGGTGCTTTGTAATTTACTGCTAACACAGTGAATTAAATGCACATGAGGGTGACATCTGGTGGGTGACCAACACCATAAGAAATCTTTTTTTCTCTCTCTCTCTTCAGTCTTTGTAGCCGGCATCTAACTTCTTATCTTTTGAGGTAAAAAGAGCTGTAAATGTGTACAATCCGAGGGGCATCTCTTTTGATTCCTGTTTGCAGTTCCAACCATACTCAATCACTATATTTACCCACCAGTTGTTAAAATGGGCAGATAATGAGGCAGGCGGATAATGATCCAATGCTTAGTGCGAGTCATGGCAGCTTTGGTCTTGTGCTGCAGAGGCCTTTGAATTGATTGTATGAAGTTCAGCCACAATAAACTCTATCAAGACAAAAAGTCACAGTAATTCACAATATGTTGCATTCCAGTAACTATAGACAGTCAGAGAGCGGTCAGCTATAACAGGTTCACATGAAACGTTGCAGTATTAGCAGCATCAAATGAAAGCTTTGCTGTTTGCACTGGAGGCTGCATAGTAACGAAACAGAAAAGCAAGGTCGAATCGCACTGTGATTTTTTTCGCTAAAGGTTACGTGCCTCTACGGGACAATACGGCAGATGAATATTCTATCTGCAGAGGTAGGTAGCCTTGAAGCAGTGAACTCCAGCAGCAGAAATGTTCAAACACAATTCACTGTTTGCTCTCCCAAGCTCACCTTTTCATGCTTCATCTGATTCTACGCCGGTGTCTCTGTGGGCCCAATGCCACAGAGCTTCACCATAAGCTTTGAATGGCCTTGAAAGCAGAAGAGAAAAGGGTTGATCTACATACCCACAGTTATGCTCTCCACGACAAATTGTTTGGATGAATGTTTTCATGAAATTCCACTTCAATGTACTTATTCTCATAATATTACACTATTGTGCTGTGTTGTCACTGTACTATTGGACCTAGTTCAAAATATTTGCAGTTTTATTAGTTTTATCTCACTTTTTCCACAATGCACATGAACATCCATTAGAGGATGGTCTTGAACTCAGCTCTAAATTCTATTCACAGTGATGTAAGAACAAGTGGCACAAGAAAAAGAGTTTGATGACTAAGAATCGCTCTTTGTAATCTCTTTTGTGAGACAGACCCAAGTGCAGCAGATGAAGTAAGTGAAAAGAAGACAACAAAACATCAAATAAAGTCAGAGACACAACCATACACACAAAGGAAGATTAAAGGCATTCACAGACTTCTCTGAAAAGGTCTTAAATTGAAAGTTAATCACTTCTTTGGATACTGTCTGTACTAATTAACAAAAATACTATAATTCAAGAAAGAATTTTGGTCATTGATTAACAATAGATTTTGTCCCCCCTTATTTGATCAGTGTGCTACTGTTGTAAGGATGAGAAAGGCCAACTACCTCCACTATCTTAGGTAAGGCATCTCCTCTCAGTTTTCTAATAATCACTGGTTCTTTATCATCCTAGAATGTCCACATCAATAGCACACGAATACAGAGCGACAAAGAGGCCGACAATGAGCTGTGCTGCAAATCATTTGAAGTGTGGCCTTCAGATAAAGTAATTTTTCTGTGACTTTCTCACATCTTATTTCTAACTTCTTTCCTTTCACTCGAAACACTTTTTTTGCAGCAAACACTAAGAATAAGGATATAAAACCATACGCACACAACCAAACACACTCGGAAATGACATGCAGATAAATGAGGAAAAACACAAACAGGCCTCCCGAGTGTGTCTTTCCTCCATCTGGGTGTAAGGCATATAATTGAGGGCTTACAATGTGCTCCCCTTCTGCTAAGCCTTGCTATCTATTGGGCCACACACTGCTCTCGCAAACTGCCCTCCACTGGTACACATCTGATTAGGGCTGCTCTGTAAATGAAGCTTTACAGGACAGACTGATAACAGAAGGAGAGAGGATGGGAGACGAGGGAGAGAGAGAGAAAAGGAAAGATTACAATATGTAAAGAGGTGGCGAGACAAGGTCGGACTTTGAGCACTGAAGAAGACCAAGGTGGGAGACTGAAGTGTGGAGGAATGTGATAGTACAGCGAAGCAGAGTGGTAGACGGAGGTCGTGTCATACAGCTGTGGAAGTATCACAACAGAAAAATAATTTCTTTTTTCACTTGTGTTAAGTAACTATGTGAAGTTTTTTGATTGGCAGGACCGACATCACTATCTCTGAGAATAGCTCTGAGCATTCAAAACTCAACCAGCACTGTTTGACATTAATTTTCACTTGAATGTAGAAAGGCCTTGATCAGTCACAATCTGGACAACTTGTTAATATGGATTCTTTCAAGTACAGTTGGCGTGTTGAAAGGTGACATACTCTACATCTTGAGGCAATATTTCATTCTGATGGAGTCTTTTCAAATTTCAATTAACTGTGGATGAATTCACATAGTTAATCATCTATTTTATATGACTCCCAGGAATTTAATTAATCACTTTTCACCTTTCTCTATTCATTAACCTGAACTCATAAGCCAGGCCTACTCAATTGAAAGCCTTAAGTCATCTCAAAAGTCCCTGATTTGTTTTGAGTGATTAATTGAAAACAATATTCATTTAATCTATAAGGAATGTATGTGCCTTGAGATATTTTCCACCGAAAAAGAGTCATTCCAACTTCAATCAATTTCACCTTTATATTGGCCTCAAAATATAAAGCTATAGAAATTATAAATCCTAACCCTGGATGCTTTTTTCTTTCAAATTAATGTAAATGAAATTTTTTGAATTATGATGAAGACTGATTCCAGGAAAAGTCGTTCCATGTCCTTTACAAAGATGAATATGGCTTCAAGGTGGGGGCATCAACCTGCCAATCAAACAGTCCCACACAGATCTTACATATACAAAACACAGACATGCTGGATAAAGTAGGCTACATATGCTGTGTTGCAGTAAATCACAGTTGTGCCAAGACTGCAAACTCCCTGCTGCCTTCTATGTTTAAAAAGCAGCCATTAAATGTGCCTTTTATCATACAGTATAATCATGTCCACGCACACAAAAACATGCAGAGCAGAGCAAGTGTAATGGCAACGGTTTTCTTCTGCTTCATCAGAGCCTCTGATGGAACGATGAGAAGAGGATAGCCAACACCCTGTGTGTGACACTGTGGCTCGCTGCCAGAGCCGTCACAAGCTAAGCCATATGAGTACGGCCGATGCATTGTGTACTATGGCCATTCCCCATCAACTAACTCATGTACAGTACTTATGTCAAACACAGGTGGAACAGCGGAAATCATCTGTAAAGAGAGAGGAAAAAACGGCTTGAGACTTAAGAAGTCAAAGAAACTGACATGATAAGCCCATGAAAAGTAAGGGTTCACAAAACAAGATGAAAGATGATATTAGGAATCCAAATGACAAGTGACCTTTAAAATAGATTTTGCATTTAGATACTCCAGTAACCTTCCTGTAAGCAGGAGGAATCCTACCGAGATAAAGATGGGGATCTTCTCTTGGACAGCGGCCACCAAGGTGGAGTGAACCATGGCAACAGTGGGAGGTAAATGACAGGTCAAAGGTCGGAGCCAGTAGGAGGAAATGACATCAGCAGGAAGTATGAATAAACAGTGGGGGATAATCATCCAATACAAGGACTGACCTTGCCGGGGATTAGCGGTGGTATTATCTCTCAAAATACATATGTAGGAAAATGAGACAGACAGTGACCTTCCAAAAAAGAAAGTTTGTAATTTCAAGTTTTATTTTTGACAGCAAAGTGGACTATTTCGCTATTAGTTAACTAATTGTTTAACTAAGCAATTAGTCAACCAAGATTTAAAAAAGCTAGTTTCATGAATCTCTCTTTCATTCCCATGTTTTATGCCTGATTAATATTAGCTCAGTGGTCATTAGCTAGTATACTTGCAACCTTGGTATAAAGATATTAAATACACAGCACAAACAACTGGTAAAGAAGCAGTCACATGTATTTTAAGTTTTAAGTACCTAAATGCACATTTCTTCAAGAGATCAAAAGAAAAAGGCAACTGCCAGCAAAGCTTAAAAAAGTAAAGCAGTCTTGAAGCCTCATCAGTGAAGGAGAAATCTCAAATGAAGATCATGCCCTACAGCAAAAAGAGCCCCTGGCATTCTAGTACTATTACACGCTGCTTTTTCTTTCTGCCTTTTCTATATTAAAAAAAGAAAGAAAAAAAACAGAAACTACAGTATCTTTCTAAACAGCTACAATGAACATGGTGGGCTTTGACTGATTACACTATTGGGTTTTTGTGCCTTGTAGAACCTTTCATAATATGAACCAAGTCAATTACGTGTACAATGTTGGGGGGAAAAAAGCATGCCAGAGGGCTTTTGTGATTACCAGCTGGATATTGACTTGAGAGGTACTGTATTTGCAAATCAAAAGAGTGAAATTATGTGCAACTTTCATACAGTTTAATACAGTAGCTTTCAGAATGGGGAGGTGGTCTCTGAGTTTTGAACCCCACTGAATGTCGCCAACATGGCAGCAGTCACACATGCTGTTGACATTTCTAGCGGTGAATGATCTTGGCTCACTCATTTGCACCGCCAAACCATTTCTGTTGGCTTTCCAACTTCGCTGTGGAAGGACGCTGCCTCTTGGATGCTCGCAGTAGGCCATTATCAGCTGCTGGCATTTAAAATGTGTTCATTATTTTTTGTGTCTTCATCTGTATTCCAGCAAAGGTCTGTAGTGGCAGGATATACTGAGTTGTCCTTCTGTTGTTCGAGTCTGAAGTAAACAATTTTGTCAAAATCAGGGAGGAAAGATCCGAAACGGCTAGAAGACAGCCCCCGTGTTTGTGCACTCAGCTGAGGATGATGCATTCAAGGTAAGAATGTCTACTATTTGTCAGCTTTTTTGATTGCAGTTAGACTTCTGATCTCCTTTGAAAGATGACTATTTAATTTGTAAAACCAATGTGTCAACAGCTGTTGCAGGGGTAATCAGGGGACGTAGAACTTTAAAACCATATATAATTTCTCAAGGCTGTGTGAGTAAACACACCTAAAGCTGCACTAACAAGGCCAATATGTCCCATAAGTGGGGCAATGTGGTCTAAAAGAAACAATTATTGTTATCATCTTCATCTATGTTTTATATTGTAAGGATAAATTAGTGTCTTTCAGCTCAGCAGCAGTAAATTATAGGATAGAAGAGTAGTTTATGGCACCCAGGTAATATAATGCCTGAATGTCATAAAAATATAAAATCAATACAAAAAAATGATGGAGAATGGAAGTAGAGCAGCAGCAATGGTGGCATAAGAATAAAAAGGATGGATGAGAAATAAAGATTTCCTGGGCAGTGAGTACGTAATCATCTTCCTCAGCTCAGCATTTTCAGAGGGAGTCTGAGCTAACTATAGAAGCCACAGCAGGGTGCTTTAACTATTAAACACTCCCAAATCTGGTCCCCAACACACATCAACACCCGCATAACCTACAGGACAGCTCCATTCACACCTGCCAGAGAGGAGGAAGATGAGGGAAGAGTGACACGGCGAGACAGTGAAGTGTGCAATGCACGAGAAAATAATATGAGATAACAGAGAAAGAGAGAGACAGACTCTTAGTCATTACAACAACGCTGAGCATTTTACACCTGTCCACGGGCTGTATTGGTGCTACTACGGTATGAGGCAAAGGCACAGTGGATGTGATGCTGCCTCTGGAGAAACACTCGTCATATCATCACACACACACACACTGGAACTAATAAGAAAAATAAGAAAATGCAATGTCTCACTTCTATAAACAAAAACCTTACAGCCAACAATAACAGAGACATCTCCTACCTACACGCTTACATAGCTTGGTGTTATTGAGTCCCACGGGCACACTTACAGCACGCTGTTATTAGGAACTACAGGGCCGAGATGATGGTGGACGAGAGAGGAAGAGAGGAACAGTCAAGGGTGAGAGAGGGAAGGAGAGATAGAACAAATGGACCATTTATATCACAGCTTCATAAACACACCTGGGGCCTATTGTTACTAAAGCTACCTCTATCTGGAACAGAAACATTATTGTCATCCAGTGGCTCATAGATACATGATTACATGCTTTGGCACCATGGACACACATACAGTACACACGCGCACTTTCATACACAGTGGCAGCACATACGTCTGTGTAGCCTACATGGAGACTACCACACATTACCATATAAATCCGTACATACACACGTACACCCAAGTCAGTGCAATCCATCTCCTTCGTACACTTAAGTATAAAATAGCGGGGGCTTAACCATTTCTTTCCTTAAGTTACAGCAAAGTGTATGCGCGCTGAAATTTGATAGTGTGAGTGAAGGAAGATATTAGCATGAGCTCGAAAAGTGCATCTATAATACGTGTGTACTCCCTGTGTGATTGTGTTTGCGTCTGAGTGTGTAAATGCAAACGGGGCTGTAATCCCCGAGGCTAGGGTGTGTGTGTGTTTTAGTGGGTGAGAGAGAGAGAGAGAGCAAGTCAGTTACTATGTGAGTGTGTTTGTGTGTGACCAGTAAGATGGTAGACAGCATAAGCCCCAGCCTTCACAGCTTAAGCCCCCCTCACTTTTCTCCCCCATAAGGCAAACAGTGGATAGACCACAGGGCTTAGCTGGAGAAAGAGGAGGAGAGGACAATATATGGAAACTAATTCAATTTCAGCCTCTTTGCGCTAGTCCCCAGTCTGCAAATACCAGCAAAGGCTGATGTAAGGAAATGGAAATCTCAACTTATATACTGTACGCCGCGAAGAATCGGTAGATTGGAACCCTATGGAAGTGTACTTACGCACTTGAGCGGTGGTCTTCCAGTTAAACACCTTCCCTGTGGAGGTTCAGGTCCGGCCTCCCGAGCTGTGTCAGCTCCCTCCTTACCCGTCACCCTCTCAGCTTTCCTGTCTATTATTTAATGAAGTTTCCAAACTTGTAAATGGTGGGAAAACGGTCATCCTTCTTGTTCTCCACAGAAAGGCTATTCTGCAGTTTCCATGGCCGGAGCCAATTCTTTGCTCGCTTTTTTTTTTTTAATGGTTTTACTCACATTGTTAGATGATGCAGTCTGGACAGATAAATGAAGGCTAAATCCTTGCTCTTCCTGTGTAAAATACAATGACTTTTTTTTTTTTTTTCAATTTCATGTCACTAAATGGTTGTTTATTTGGGTAGAATCATCCGTAATACTTGCACAGAACTTGATAACACAGAACAAACAGCAGCACCTTCTACTGCGGTAAGCAGGTGGTCCACTGTACCAGTAGTACTGGAGTCCACCTCTGAGCCTGGTGAATTGCTGGTTGTTTCCCCCGCGGCTCAGGAAGTCTCATTGATTTGCAGAGATAATAACCCACTTTATGAGTCTTTGCCCTCACTGTGTGCAGCAACATATGTTATTCTCTCCCTCTGCCTGATCTCTCTCACCCCCCTCCAAGGAAAAAAAAACACCACCACTTGTGAATTTTCCTCATATGTGCTATTTCTGTGTACTCCTGCTCCATTGGTTTTTAGGGTCACAGCGTGATACAGTAAAGGGTCATGGGAGTTGGCCTACGGGCTTGGCTACCTCCAGTTCCATTGTTTTAAGCTTAATGGAACTGATGTCAGGGCGATCACGCCTGGGCAGTTTCTCCTGTCAAGCTCTGTTGTGATGACTACACCTCCTTGCAACATTTAAGTTGCCAGGTGAGTAAAAAAAAAAAAAAAGACTTTCCAAGACCTCAAAACTTAAACCCAGTGATATGCTGATATTCACTTAGCAACCGCACTGATGTCTTCCTCTCAAGAAACATCGAGAGTGATAAAATAACTGTTTGTTCATATAATGTGATCAGAATTCTTCAGCGGATTTATAAATAATTTCAAATGGCTGCACTGTTGTAGGAATTACTTTCTTTCTTCTGTCACAAAACCAAGATAAAAGAAAAAAATAACCCTCAGGAATGTTTTGTACACGATTGGCCATGAAGATACACAGACCCACTCTTACTTAACAGCAAAACATCCAGCAGACAACCCTCGTCCCTCTCTATACAAACACACAGTCACAGTGGAGATACAGACGGACAAAGACGGTCTATTAACTTGCTCCCTTTAGCAGCCCACATAAATCTGCTGTACAGCTCTGCGCATTGTAATCGACTGCTTGTGGAGTTACTTTATTTACCTACTGAATGCCAGGCAGAGAGGAGCAAACAAGCTATTACACTATCTAAGTTTACATCACATTATGTTTCACAGCATTTAGGCTGTATGGCGGAGAATAACTGCTTAGCAAACAAACAAGATGGAGGGAGAGCACACAAATGTTTTTTTGAGAGAGGCAGAGATGTGAAAAAGGAAGAAGGCAGAAAGAGACAGGGAGAGAGAGGAGGGAGCTATAGCTTTTTTGCATTGTGACCACATAATCATGAAGTTTGATCATGTTGCATGCAGATTCAATAACTGTCGGTTTGGTTCAGTCTTCTTTACTGTGATTTGCTGCAGAAACTCCATGGTACCATGTCACACAACCATGGCCCTGAAGACAGGGACATCACACTGCAGGGGTTTTACATAATATAAAAGTGAATTTGTGTTTTAGGTAAAAAGCTAGCACAGTGACTCTCTGTGTATAGCCTAATGGTTTCATTATATTCTATGGGAGCGTGCAGTCACATGTCATTTTCATTGTCAGTCAGGTAGTTACCATGCTGTTTCAGCTGCTTTTATGCTAAGTAACCTCACCTTGTAAAAAGCTCCATGATACTCTGGGGAGTATGAGTGTGTCAAAATTTCCCCAGCAGCAAGTGAAACCTGTTAAAGTACACACAGGCTCGCACAAAGGCAATGTAAACAAGCACAGAGTTACACAAACACACACAGGAAAACACACACAGACACACACACACACACAGCGGTTCTTGAGGTTCTGCTGAAGGGGAGGGGCAGGGAAGCCCCATCTATCAACGTTCACTGCATTTAGAGTAAAGCACCTCAGATGAAAGCAAGAGCTGAAAGATGAATGGAAAGAGGGACGAGAGGGGAAAAGAGAGGAGGAAGGGGGTTTGGTCTTGGAATCGGGTTCAGAGCTGGGGAAAAAAAAGGGAGGAAAATGTAGATGCATGTTAACTATGTGGGAGCTGCGAAGGGGGTGAACAAATACTAAGAGAATAAGACAAATGAAAATTGAATGACAAGAATAATCTCACAAGCTGACAGATGGGTAAATACAGATGGACATAATGAAATTCACAATCTGAGTAGCTCAGTCCCTCTTATACAACAGCACAACACAATCACAGCAGTCTGGAAGATGGGCTGTCATCGTCAAGATTTCCGATTAGGAGTAATGGAGTCGCAAAGTAGAAGGAGACACTTGCTCAGGAAGTAGTTTACCCCACTTTTAATTCCCCTTTCAAAGTTTTAAAAATGTTCCACAACACTGAATCACTCTTGGATTCTGTTTTATTTACACTTAATTTCTATTTTTAAGGTAAAAACGTTGAAACCCATAATTGTCCACAGCGTAAAAGTGCTCATATTCTATAGCGATGATTCAGCCACAAGAATTCCGTGACCATTTGAGTCTTGGAAGTGCTCAAAAAAAACGCCAGCCACCTCACATCGCCTCGATGCAAAAAATAAATGAGACTTTGACTTGCATCACTCCAGAAGCCTGAAATAATTCCTCCCACCTCGCAAAGCTGCTCCTTTTCTTCCCTCTCGCTCATCTCCCACAGGTGTCTCACTCCATCCCGCATTCGCACAGATGTACACGGGAGGCCGTGACTGACAAGGTAAGAGATCGCGGGGAGGCGTGTGGGTGAAAGAGAATTACCATATGTAAAGAAACGGAGGTGCCAAGGTCTCTCTTTTTGTCTCCAGATAAAGCGGGTGGTGCTACAAGGGACAAGATAATCGCAGGTAGATATACACAGACAGCGCAGACCCACAAATGGACGCATGTGAATGCAAAGCACACACACAAGGACAAAAGACACACACAAACGAGTGTGAGAGTGAGAGGAGACAAGAAAGCATCCCTGTCTGTCCAGGTGTGTTGGAAGATACAGTTTGGGTCACTACCTGTGTGCGGGTCACTCAGTGAGAAGGACAGTGGTGGTGCCGGGATCTGATTAGCACTGAGAGAGAGGCAGAGAAGCTTTTCCCATCAGGATCAGGTATCAAGCCCTTATCTTATACTGGTACTTTTACTTCTGCAAGGCGTAATGGGAAGACTGAATCTGACATCCGTATGCCTTTGTAAATTAGGAATTCAAGTGGTCCGATTTTTCTTGGACTTACAGCTACACATGTGAGTGATTCAAAGAAAGAAAGAAAGAAAGAAAGAAACAGGTGGGGTGGCAAGTATTGTCTCTCGTGATTTGCAAGTAACTGCATCAATGTACGATGCCAGGTGGTAGCACTTCACTGGGAAAGGAGGGAAGAATAGCCTGTGCATATTCTCATTTGTCCAGGTCATAGTATCTCATTGGATGAGAGGTGAAACGTCTTCCCAGACAAATAACCAAGTCCAGTTTCTTTTGATTTAAAGGTCCCATATTATGCTATTTTTCATCTATTTCATATGGTTTTAAGTTGTCCAAGCATATTGTATTCATAGTGTATTGTCCCCAAATCAATCTGCAGCTCTAGATCTCAGTAATCTAAAAGTGTTTCCAGAGCCCTCCTAGCTGTTTCTGTGTCTGCACCTTGAAATGCAAATGATTATGTGTAAACCACGTCCACTCCACAGCTGTCACGGGGAGAGGGTGTGGTTTTCACTACAGGTACATGCCAATGTTGACATTGAGACAGCCGGGTATTGCGAAAAAAAAAAAAAAAAAAAAAAAGTTTATGAGACTCGCATCATGTCTGAAAAAATACTAATGTCTCACTGTGACAGAAGGAGATCGCCTACATGGTGAGGCTCCTACAGCCATCAAACTGTCAAATAAAAAAAACGAGTGAAACTGAGGAGCAGCACAAACTGTAGGCTACACTGTTATGGACTGATGAGAAGTTACGGAGAATACGTGAGAGGAGACTTCCTCGTTAAGATCAGGATCATGCTGGAGCGCTGATGAGAAAACGCCAATATCCGCGGTTTCATTTTTAATGACGGGCAGCTGTTTTTCAGTCAGTGATTCAAAATGATCATCTACCGGCCGCGGTAGCGTTACCGACCGATGCTCCCAACGTTTCATGTGAAATGAGATAGGGGGTGGATCTGACCAGGAAATGGCTCGGAAACGTTTTTCCAGACTTGCCCAGGGGGAGGATGAACCGGGAGGTGGAAAGTTCAACACATCCTGACGTCAAGTCTGCCAGCACTTTCAATTCGCCCGTTTGGAGACACGATCTCAAAAAAGTGTAAAAATCAATTGAGGGAGTGAACAGACTTTTTTCACCTTCAGGCGTCATAGAAAGGCCCAGGGAACACATAGGACCACTACAAAACCTATAGAAAGTGGATTTTCATAATAGGACCCCTTTAAACTCTTCTGGGAAGGAAGTATATACTGTTTGTTATTTCTTGTTAGGTCAATACGTCATTAGCATAATCCCAAACCGCTTTAATTAACTTCCTTACGACCCGGCTCAAACGGCCGCAGCAAAAGATGGGAGACACGGGTATAGGCTGGACAAAAGAATACATTTATTGGCCAACTGAGATATATCAAACTCAAAACGTCAGGTGAATGAGTGGAAAGCCACACCAGTAGCACCCACCACTCAGGTGGAGAGAAGGCAGGGCTTTTGTAGCCGAAGAGACAACCGGCCCCAGTGCCTCGTTAAACATAAACACCACATACTACCACAGATGAGGACAGAGAAACACCACATATAGGCCAGCGGGATGCTATAGGCACCCCAAGGGCCGTCACATTAACCTCTCCATCTCAAGGGTTTAGGAGAGGCCAGTTTTTTAGTACTTTGATATTCTGAAGAGATGAGCAGTGACATGCTTTCTTTTGTTTTCTTTTTTTTTACCCAAAATCTGAAGCACATTCGATCTATTTCTAGACCCCACCATCTTGACTAAAGCCACATTTAAATATGAAATTAGTGAATGTGCCGGAAAGTCTCTGCAGCCCTCAAAACCTGCAAGTGGCAGTGATAAGTGGGCACTCTGTAGATTAGGGGTTCTTAAACAAAGGGTCAGGTCCTAAAATTGCTCAATGATCTGCAGCTGGAGAGGTTCCCTTATGAAAAGTAACTTACATTATCTAAATAAGCTTGGGACCCAGGGTATTACTAAAATGTATTCCATATGTATTTCCCTGTTTCTTGAGTCAGAGGGTTACAGAGAATGTGTGGTGTCTAAATAGATTTGTACAGTCTCTAGACACACTCTGTAGCCACTTGTTATAAAAATATCAATAACTGAGACATAACATGTCAAATTAATTATTTCTTTTAATTAGCCATGCTTTGCTGTTGCACTAAAAAAGAAATGCACCTAAAATTACATTCATGTTTTCTACCAGAGCTATAAATACTGATGATGAAAATCTCATCATCTCCACTAATAATAGTCCTAAAATTGGAATGAAAAAAAAAACTTGGAGTGCAGTAATCTTTTTGATGAGAAAGTAACTATTGAATATCATGGTGTGCATATTAAGGGGGAAAAGACTGTTTTCTGCTACAGGATTAAAACCTCTGTGTTTTAGAGAAATGCTTAATGAGGCAACTTCCTTATCAGTCTTGGATTACGGTGACATTTTACACATGCATGCTTCAGCTGCGACTCTGAAGCCCTTGGACGTTGTTTATCACTCTGCACTAAGATTTAGTACCGGTGATAATTATAATACTCATCATTGTGAGCTGTATGCTAAGGTTGGGTGGCCATCTCTCTCTGTGAGGCATGACAGATACTGGTTTCATTTATTTATAAGAAACTTTTTTTCTATACCCCCCCTTACGCTTAATGAGATCTGTGCTTCAGCGTCTTCCTGAGTGAATGAATGAAACGCCTTAAGACAAACTAATGCCGTTGTTTAAGGTATTTTTGTCATCTTTAAAACTAATTTCTATTTCCTTATTTCTAATTTACTGTCTCATGCACCATCACCATACAAAATGACGAGCTATGTGGAGTTTCGGATGCGTGTGTGTGGCACATGTTGATAGATTTTAAAAATGTCAGTGAGACAAAGACAATGTCTGCAAAGTTTGAAAACACAAAGAGATTAAGGCGCACAAAGAAAATGAGTGTGGGATGAACGTCAGAGGAAATGTGCTTTCTCAAATTTAACATCTTCAGTAGCATGATCACAATTCATCATCAGTCCTAAATTACAGGTGTGAAAAACAACAAGCTACTGAAATGCATAAATATGTGAATTAAAGGAACCAGGTGTTTAACACGTCTCTACCAACACTGATGACAACCAAAATGTTGTAAAGCTAATTAGATTCTGTGTTATTTGATGAATGAGAGAAAAAGTCTAAGAAGTTGTTGTTTTTTTCTCTCCACAGCACTAATAGGCCTTTCAGTAAGATCATTACGCCAAAAAAGCTCCATCCATCCTTTTTTTTCCATTTTGTTTCCTTTGCCTCACAAAATAATCCCCAAAACCATCTGCACTGGGAGTAAAATTACATGTTGCCTCGCTCTCGCTTTCTGTCATCTAAACCTGTCTTTATGTCCCTCTCTGTCCGTCCTCAAAGCTTCTATGAAATCACACAGGAAGCAAAAGCTCGGGGGGGAAAAAACAGAACACTCAAATATAAGAGGCTTGTGGACATCTCAAATGCACTCAGTAAGGCCATTAATAAAAATAATTAGCACAGGAGATGGGAGGGGGAAAAAAAAAAAGAAAAAAAGAAAAACGGAGGCCCAGCTTGGCAGATGTAAAATCTCATTTCTGTTATTTAATTTATCAGGGACCGAAGCAGGAAATACACCAATCATTTTGTTAGAGCACAGAGCTCCTACAACAGGCATCTTTATCCTGGAAGGACACACACGTATGCACAAACATAAACACACACACAGGCCCCATCATCAGCCAATGAGGGCCAGAAGGGTCATTAGTGGAGGAAGAAGATCAGATATCACCAATTCATCTTGGTCAAAATGATTAGAGAGACGCACAGAAAGAGAGGCATATATACGGGGATGTTTGTGTGCATTCCGGGTTTAATGTACTGTTGTGATCTTGGAGTCATTAATCAAACACCAGTAGATGCACAAGCCGACGTAATGTTTCACGTACACCCACTCACGTACACACACAGTTAGGGTTCGAGTTCAGAGAGGTCAAGGTGATTATCGTCACTGTAACTCACAGGCATTGGCAGCAAACTGCGGCTCACGTTGGAGAATAACCATTCGCCTCTGCAGCAACGCACATGACATAATCACAATGCCATTGCAGAAACCTTGGGAAATGAATGCATAGCATCAAAAAAATGTTTCCCCATATCTGCTGTCACTGCTACAGAATAGGCAAAATACCGGCGGTTTACTGATTGCAAAAAAAGATGAAGAGCAGTCCACAGTCTGTCAAGGTTTATGGCTGACAGCTACGTCAGAAAAGTAGCCAACAATTGGAGCTGTAAATTGCTGACTGCGGTGCCATTAAACTGCGGGAGTCTACCATCCAATCCAGACAGATATAATGATGTGGCTTGCAATGGATCTGAATGGGTCAGCATCGGGGATCTATGCAAAAAAAAAAAAAAAAACTAGATGCCTAACTTATGTTGTCCTCTTCAAGAAAGTTACTCACTGGGTTTCTACGCATTTTGAAGCCCAGTGAGCATACACGCTAGAGTCCTTCTCCAGCTGAGCCAGCACCTGAAGAACATCCTCTGGCCAGGCCATCTGACATCCACACACACAAACAGCAACACTACATGTTTAATCTATGTGGCCAGGCAGTCACCACCTTATGAATCACTCCACAGCTCATGCAAAGATTTGGTGATTTGATGCACAGATTGTATTGCATAATCCATTTAACGTTTCTAACCACAACAATTCCCAAGCACAGCAACGAAAAAAAAGTAGAGAAATATAGCACTGCACAATCAACAAGGTAAAAAAACAAGAAAGTTTCTATTAATGTGAAAGGTTTTTAGAGCCAACATCACACACTGGCCCCTGTAGGTAAAACACATGACAACATAGCACCATACGAGTCAAGTTTATCTGTGCATCCAGATATCATACAATACCACAAGGAGCTTTACACGCCCAAAACAACAGCTCCCGACCCGGCCTAAGCTCTTTAGGCTCAGAACAAACACCATGGGACTAACACGCAGAAGGCCTTGTTTCTTATCTTAGTCATCTCTTTGTGCAATTTTCAACAGTCTAATCACTTCGACAATGGCAAAAGTAAAACAACAAGCAACTGAAATTAGACAAAGTGAGAAAACTCTGTGAAATAAACAAGCAAAAGACCTGTTTGTTATCTCTTTAGTCTGTTAGTGCACTTTTGAAAAAGGTAGAGGAAAGACAAAACCGCTACAAACCATCTCTATAGAAAGCACGTGGAACTTAACAAAAGTTAAATTAAACTTAGTCTGACAATCAAACTAAAGTGATTATATATTCATCCAAGTCAGGGCTTTGTTTTGAACATAATGGGGATTGTTGGTATTTTTGATTTGAAAAGATGATAGGACCAAAGATATGTGACAAGGAGAAAGAAAAAAAAAACCCAACAACTTCAGAATGTGTCATATCAAGTACCACTTGAAAAAGGTAGGCACCCAAAAACAGTTTTTGGCTACACAGCTGGTACCTCTCATTTGTGGAACTCCCTGGGGACAGAAATTCACAAACAAACACACACACACATACACACACACACACTTAGAAGCATTGCAAATACTAAACAGACGAACCCACTGCCACACAGGGAATCAAATAATTCATACAAGCGGTGTTTGTCAGCGTTGCACTCCTGATGCTTCGGTACTGAAGTGCTCCGATTGTTTATTGTGCTGCAGGTGATAAAAGACTCAAATATTCTGCGCGGCATATGGCAGAAATGAAGCAGGGGAAGGGAGGTAGTGTTAAGGTAGTGTAAACAAAATAAAAAGAGGAGATGATGCTAGAGGGATAGAAAGGCTGCTTGTCTGCGCACTGGGAGGGGAAACATCATCCTGTCAGCCGACAACATTAGGCCACCTCCACCAACACATAGAGATCCTACAGTGGAGCACAAGTATCAGTGTGGTGGTCTATGGTTTTCTTCGTTTTGTGTTGTTGTTTCATTTGTTTGTTTTTCTATACTCAACTCATTTTCTAAAAACTTACTGTAGGGAGTGAACTTCTGCCCTTGACGGCCTCCTGATTGATTGAGTGAATGGATCTCTCCCTGTCTGTATTATTTGTGCGTTAAACTTCAATAAAGTTCTGCGTAAATGTCTGTGAACTTGCACTTGAGATCCACCGAACATTACTTAATTCTGATGGAAACTTTTCAATAATATTTTTACTGTTTGCAAAGTCTCAAAAGGGGCGAGTCGTAAAATCAAATGAGTCCTGAATCACGGCGGTGACGGCGGGTAATAACGGTTATGATAATAAAGTTGGAGGCTGACAGCAACAAGAGGACAGTGATTGAAAGTACCCTACCGTGGTCTGTGATTTTACAAGACACGAGGTAGAGCTCCTTCAGACTTCTCCCCTCCTTGGCGATGATTTCCACGCACCTATACACACACAGACACAGAGAGAGAGAGAGCAAATGTTTAAAGTGTCACCTGAGGCTTCTGTGTCCCGAATATTGGCTTTCACTTTTGCTGGAAGGCGGGATCTGTCTGGCAAAACTCAACAATGAATGCACATACAGCATCCCACTTTCTCATTACATCTCTCCCTTACGCACACACACACACACACACAAACACACGGAGAATCGCTCTACAGTAAAGGTTAACCCGTGGCGCTGCAGGGTCACAACTGTTCGCACTGCTCTGCCTCTGCTTCTTGTAACACACACATTAATAATTAAACACCTGATCTGATTAAAGAAGCATGCGCTAACACAGCAAGCAGGGTATGTGTGCATTTGTGTGTGTGTGTGCGTCAGTGCATGCACAGACGCACGCATTTATAGTAAGCCTGCTCACTTCAAAGAAAGATATCTGCATTCAGCCCAGTGCCTGGGCCCACAGGACCTACAGAGTGTGCGTGAGTGCGTGCGCGCATTTGTGTGTATGTGTGGAGAGGGGAAGAGAGAGGGTATACACTAGGGAAGGCCAAGGGGAAGATCAGAGTATCTGTATCAAATGATTCTCTTTAAATGCCTCTAATGAGAGGAGTGTGTGCAACAACTAGATTTTGATCAACGCATTTGACCTATTAACCTTCAGGAGGAAACGTTTTGATCTTTATGCCGGTGTTCTATCATGAATATTTATGACCCAAAAAGACTCATAGCGTACACACACACACACACACACTGTACGGCTCTCACTTTAAAACTAGTGTTGAGTTGTCATTGAGCTTCATGTCAAAGTGAAACCAGGAACAATATTGAGGTATTTGTGTGCCGCGCTTACACACTTTGACGCAACATGACAGGCACCCGGAGGTTATTCTGAAATGCATTGCTCATATTCGTTCGCTATCTGCCGGCTTATCTCGCCACAGACCATGCGTGAGGACTCGCTGCTGAGAATGTTGAGTTTCTTTCATGTTTTTTGATGCCACATCCTCACCGTCTAGCAAACAGCGAGTGGAAATAAGATGCAGATCAACGGGGGAATTCGGAGACATTTTTTTAGCCTCTCGATCACGGCGCGATTTGTCAGCCGGTGTGGTGTTTTGTGTTTTTTTTTCGTCAGGTTTCATTTAAGGTGACACTGTTCATGGATGTCACATTGCACTGTAGGATCAAGGAGGATAGAGGAGTTAAAATGTGTGTCATATTTCTAAAATCCTTATTTCAGAGTGGAGCCAAAGCTGTTAAAATGGCTTATCTGTTTTAGTTCACTGGGCCGCATCTTAATATTTCACCTTTTCTATTACATTTCGGTCGCTGTGGTCCTGAGAGCCTCCCAGTGTTATCACGTTGTCTTTTCCCAACTTTCTCATTCTCGCTTCCCTCCTCTACTTGTTTATTTTTCTCTCTTTCCCCCTGAATCTCACTGTAGTCCACTCCATCAGCCACTCTCTGTGCTCCACTCTATGATGTGGGTGAGAAAAACACCTCACTTAAAAATAGAAAAAGACCTGTTGCAGTTGGTCAATCCCGACCCAATGCTGTGCTGTGGTCAGTCTTTGATCGGATCCAGTTAGGCCGGCGGGATCGCAACATCACGCTGTGCATCTTGGGGCTACTGCATTAGTGTTGCTAATGAATGAATGCGCTGGGAAGAGTCGGCGAGGAAACAGATAAGAAGAAAGTAGCGATTCAGGGATGCAGTGATGAAGGCGGAGGCAGAGTGTATCCACTGGGAGCTTGTTACACTGTGCCCGGGTCCCCAGGGTCAGAGCAAAAGCAATTAGATTAGACATCAATGAATGAGGGAGGGAGTGAGGAGAGATGGAAAGCGACTACAGCGGGAAACAGAGAGAGTGGAAATCTCTATACGGCGGATGGTGGCTGTACGGAGACAGCGGAGCTGCATCATGGGAGATTGACAGAGCTTAGGAAAAGAAGGGAAAAGGGAGAGAAAGAAGAAAGGATAAGAAGTCTTTAATAAGGCCGAGGTGAGGTGATATGAAAAGATGTGGAAAGGAGACAGCGGAGGAGACGAGGGAGGACAGAGCAGAGGTGTGAGATGTGATGGCTAAGACATGGTTCGAGCCACATGAAAGGCCTTCAAGGAGCAACAAACTCCCACCCACCTCCACGCAAACCCCACAAGACTCAGCTGACATGAATTAGTGATCTGCTCGCTTTCAATAATGTACAGAGCCTGTGACAAAAGCACCCAGTCCGACATGGTGTGCATACTAAACATTTAGATAGAGGCTATGCTACGGGAGATAACGTGGAGAGAAGCACATTAGGATGCAGAGTAGAGAGCGAGTCAACAGGGTGGCAAGGTGCTTGAGCTCGCGAGGCTGCTGCCGGTGATTTAAAAAGGGAGGGGAATGCCAGTAAAAAGGTAGGATGAAGAGGAAAAATGAGTTTTTAGAGACTTTGTTGAGGAAAAACACATTTTAGGAGAGTGGCGGAGAAGATAAGGAGAGCAGAAAATGGATGGAGGAGGATAAGGATAGGATGATGGAGCTGATGGAGGTATGTGGGATGGAGGATTAGGGAAAGAGGTGGGATAGGAGAAGCAGCTGATGAGGTGACAAAGAGAAAATGTGTAGGATCATCATGATGAGGATTCAGTGTGAGATGTGATTCAGGAATAGAAATAAGCTGAAGGAAGAAAAAAAAAACTAACAGGAAAAATAGTGAGAATGAGCGATGATGGAAATGTGTGAGAAATAGAACAGAGAATCAGAAAGATATAAAAGGTTGCATGGAATCAGTGACGAAAGGATAAGTGGAGGAGAGGAAGCAGACAGTGCAAGATGACAAAAGTGAAGGGTAAGTTGAGGGGGACGCTAATGAGGATGATTTTGAATAACAGAAAAATGAGCAAGACGGAGGAGTGCAAGAAGATGAGGAGTAAATGACGACGACAAGCGAAGAAGGCAAGAAAGTCAAGCGAGTTGTCTCTGCTACCGCGGGGAGAGGCAGGCGCTCTTAAGAATATTAGACTGTAGACGTATCAAAAGAGCAAGAGAAAGCGTTTTTGTTATAGTTGTGTAGCTAGCTAATATACGGCTCAAGGCCACCGTTTCCAATACAATGACAATAAAACAGTTTCCATGACAACTAAGGGACTGTATGTGTAAGCAATTAGTGTGACCGGCAGGCACAAGGGAGGAAGGGAGAGAGGGAGGGAGAGGACCGAAGGGAGAGCGAGCGTCATCTGGGGTCAGCGTGTGTTTGCCTCGCTGTCATCGCGCTGTCGGCGTAAACAGCTCGAGGTAAACAATGAACCTGTCACTCCTCCCTCTATCTCACTCCTACAGTGGCACACAAACAAAATCAAACTTCGGTGTGGTTTTCTGGCGGGTCCGGGATTTTTGGGGTGAGGGTGAGGGGGGGGGGATTCTCATCACGCACACAGTTCCTATCTAAATTGAATTACTGCACCCACGCAACTGGACCTCGAGGACTTTGCTTAACCCTGAAACATCTTTTATATTAATTTCTATTTCCTTGCCAGCCAACTATTGCTGGCTGCCAAAGAGTTTAGCCTTTGTTCGACTCCACGCTGAAGGATGGGAGGCTGAACTGAACTGTAGTATTAAAAAAAAGAAAGAGTAGATGTACACATATAGTAACACAGCCAAACTCTGTTGCTGAGCTAATATTCTGTTCATATTCATAACAGTGAGTAAGAATATATTAATCTACCCAAAACAGCTTAAAGAGCCAAATACAACTATATTGTCTTCACATTACGCGGAGAACACAACATGCAGTGATTTGTGTGGCTGATACTTAATTGCTCTTCCCTTGGAGTTTCTAAGAAGAAAACTCAATTTTGCAACACTGAAACCATGGTAACTACATCCTTGCTCATTTGTCATGTGATTAACAAAAGCATTTTCTTGGGTCTTTACTGTATATGTAAATGAGGCACAAAGGTATGATGAGCTAAAGCTGTGTAGACTGCAATGGAAATGTCAGTGACTAAGAGGTGAATTTTCCCCAAACCTCCATTTCTATTTTAATGGAATGAAATTTGCACTTACACCATATTTGCCCAACTTCTGTTCAGGGATTTTGCGAAGTAACATCTAGTATATTAGCTCATGGACTTTTAGGTTTTAAGGAACTACAATGGTCACATTAGAATTTATTTCTAAAAAGCTGCAAATGAAATGAACATAACCCGTCTTATTAAAATGTTATTTATAAGCACCAACGGTATTGCTTTTTTACTCTTGCTCTTGAGAAGCCCTTGAATTACAAAAGGACAGGCCAGTGGGATAAAATCATATCTGCATTCTGCTGAAAAAAAATGGAAGAAAATGGACTTTCAAGTCAAGGCTACAACATTTATACAAGGTTTGTCTTTGCTTTTATATTTCCAGCAAAGAGCTTTATAGTGAGTCATCAACGCCTCAGAAAAATAGGAAAGCCTTTTGGAAATCACTCTGTGCATCTTCTGTAACATAGCCACTTAGAAAGCCTTGACCTGTGTTTGAAACAGGAGGAAAAAAAGAGGATTAGCACTTAGAAAATCTTCAACCATCCAGCAGAATACTTCTGCTATCTGAGGTCTATTGTGCTTAAAGCTGTCCTACAGGACAACTGGCCTTTTGAGTGAAGTGTGTGTGTGTGTGTGTGCGTGCGTGTGTGCGTGCGTGCGTGCGTGTGTGTGTGTGTGTGTGCGTGCGTGCGTGCACTCTGTCTTACAACCAGAGGTTAAACCTTGACAAAGCCTACTGATCAGCTCTTAATCCCAGCACTGTGTTTGATCAAACTTAATCTCTGCTATGAGCTTCTTGCCATGGTCACGGTGGAAATGAAGAAACTCAAGTGTTTAATGAAGATTAATATTGTGCTTTGTACATTAATTGTTATTTTCAATTTCTCCTTATTTTGCTATATTTAGTATCTTCAACTGGCATTCTTTCGACCAAAATGTCAGTGAAGACTATAACAAAATCAAATATAACTTCAAAATATTCAAAATATGAAATATTGATATTCTGTTAATAATCCATGCATGATTATAGTATGATGGCAGACGTAAGGCCTTGTAGAGCTTTTGTTTATCAGTTCTCCTGATTGCCTTTTAATTGTCCATCAAGTGTATAATTGTTCTTTTCATACAGCTACAGTTACAGACTCTCATCCTCCCAAATAAGACTGATTCATCTAGGAACACACAACACAATCATAAAAGTAGTTTGTTATTCATTTATTGTTCTTCATCTATAAATTTCTCAATAACAATTTTGTTATTATGAATTTTTACCTGTTGTGCTGGTGCAGTGAAGCTCTGATATCTTGACCAATTGTATTGATGTGCATTGATTCCTATAGTGCAATATTTTTTTATCTAATCACCTTCTTTCTCATGCTCATGCATTGACGGCATCTGGAGTCTGACACATGTCTGCTGGCTAAAATGTGCTGATTATAACTAGGATTACAGTTACTGCTGATGCCAAACATACAGACACCGTCCAGACACCTTAGTGAGCAATTTCCAAATACAGAAACTGGAACAATTCTACAGTGAAGCTCAACAAGCAGATCTGGGACAAGCAAGCAGGGACAAAGGGAGCGAGGGCCAAACTGCTATGCGAGTGTGTCTGTGTCTGTGCGTGTGTGTGCGTGATTACACATAGTGTGTTGTTTGTGGTGTCTTTCAGAGGTGAAGCTAATCTTCTTTTATGCGACACAGCTAGAGGTATCCAAACAGACAGGCAGCAAGAGGAAGAATAGTAACAATACTTGAGAGAAACAGCAGACCATATTTATCACAAAGACTGCAGACAGTCTTGCAGCCAAACAACATGTGTAGCGCTTCTCTTTAGCTAGCCTATCACAATGGAGCAGGAACAAAGACACTGCTGAGAGAATGGCTGTAGGTAGGTACACTAGCACGGTGCAGACCAATACAAGGCCTCGTCTCATCCCGTCCCCTCGCACAGTCCACAATTACACGGCTGTCTTGCCACACAAAAGGAGCAGGGAAATAGAAATGGATGATTTTCGAGAGAAGAGGGAGAAAAACACAGAAAGTAACCATGAAATGTATAAAGAAAAGCGGTTGAAGGTCTAGGGAGAGGTTGAAAACATAAAAGCAGGAGGGGGAGGAGGCAGGCAGCGGTGACAGACCAGACTTCAGACTTCCATGGCTGTCTTTAGACTTAATGAAATGGAAGGGCGGAGCAGCACAGAGGAGGAGAGCAAGGCAAGACGGCGGTTTATACTTCCGTGGAGAACGCTCTTGCAAAATGATTCTTGCTGTAAATTTTCTTTATATCACCCATAAATCCATACACAAGTGTAAGGGAGCAGGGTTCTGCTTCCTCAGATGATCTGCAAGACTAAGTTTCTGGAATCCTCCGAACAAAAAAAAAACTTTAAGGCTTTTTTCATTGGGCTAATATAAAGGGATATAAAAATACCAATACCTCAAAAGAGCCCTTCAGTAAGCAAATACTTCATTCTGAGGAGAGAAACAATCTTAAAATTAAGCAATACGGGTTTTATTGAATACGAGGGAACATGTTCATTGTTGTTCCGAATTGCTGACCCTCTGATAATATGTGCAGACTGGAGCTATTGTTCTGTTGCTCATTCGGAGTATAATTCGCCGTGTACTTTCGACAAAACCTAAGTGTCAATATGTTTCTACGATACTTTAAAAACAGGCTTGAATGTAAAATGTGTAATGAAAAAGTTGTAAACACAAACAGAACATTCACGCCTTAGAAAAGCTCCCACTTATTGCGTCAAATCCTTAATGCGACCATGACGGAGTTTGCAGACATATCTCATACTTGTTTATTGTTATGATATAATTATGAATCCAGAAGCCATGGCTGTAAGGTACACTGTTCATCTCCACTATCTCTCATGCATGTGTGTGTATGTGAGTGTGTGTGTGTGTTCCAGCTGTCTGAATCGGGGTCTGCTTCAGCAATTAGGGCCTGGATGATTTCCCAGGCTAGCCTTCCATACCCACCACTCAAATGAGAATCACATTCCTATTGTGTTCCACCACCGTTAATCATGTTTTCAAATGACTCTGCAAAACGGCAGGGCCTTCCAGCAGCTTGTCATCAGCTCGCTCCAAAATGTGCCGATGGGGTCATAACTGGAGCCATAAATGCCCATCATCCTCACATTTCCTGTCCAACCTTTCCTTTTGTTGTTGTTTCTCTGGGAAAGAAGCGTCTCGCACCGACTGAACACGCTCCGCAGGCGAACTAACAGAAAGCAGAGACACTATAGGCCCTTCGATGTGCCACTGCCTCCTCTCATCCTCAGTCAAGGTTTGGTTCTTTAAGTATTTTTTCAGCTGTAATTGCAGGATAAAACACTTCTAGTCCTCCACTAAATGGCTAAAGTTCTAATAGACAGCAGGAGTCCTACTCGTTTGCTAATAGAGCAAATGATCATTTGGCAGTTCTAAAGGTATATACATTAAGTAATACTGAGTTCAAGAGCACAAGAGACTTCTGAAAACATTTGGGTCTACAGTAAATTCACCTGTAAACTCACCGCAGTTATTACAGACAAGATCAGGCGACACTTTCAGTATCTCCAAAAACAGGCGTCACTCAGACACAAGTCGATTTGTCCATCAAAAACCAGAGGGAAAAGCCAACTAAGCACTTTGTGAGGTTAAGTGGCAGTTATTCACTTGAAGCTCATCCAAATGGACAGCCTGTTGCCTTGCCAACGCTGACGGGCCCTCCGTGATGCACATGCACAAACAGCATTTTAAAGCAGCTTCTCGGTTGCCAGCGGAAACCAAACTGGCCTGACATCGCTCACGCAGCGGATCTCTGATAGCTCTTCACTCTTGCCTCTTCCTCCCCCTCTGTCTGCACCGAAGCGGTTTTCTCCCCCCGAGGACATGCAAGTGAGATACTCACCTGTAAATGAACAACTGGGTTCTGTAGAGCAATGCCATGCCCCTATCTGCCGCCACGGTCAGCCCACTGCAGCCACAACACAATAAATAACTCAGGAGAAGATGAGCACTGCCCCGTGGCAGATGGAGATAACACTTACAGCCTCAGGTCTGAGCTGACACAGTGGTGTTTGTGCTGCCCGTGCGAATGCGTGCGTATGTGCGAGTCCCAGCACAGAAAGTTAGTGAAGCTGTGCCCGTGCGAGGTTAGCAGTTAGGTTAGAGATGGTTGCCCATGATAGATGTCACTGTGTCACTGTAGGGAATAAAATGCAGCAGATGCATCTGTTCGCTCTTATTTCTGAAACACACAGTCGGGTAGAGCTGGGGCACAACTGCTTAAAACCTCTCAGCACCCTGCATATGTTTTTAATTATGGCATCTACAGCTTTAAAAATTTTGGTTCTGCAAAAAACACTCCCAATTTACAGGACATATCTTGTACACACCAAGTAGAGAAAATGCTAACTCTGTTTGGTTACGATACAAATTAATCGTATCAAGTCAATACTCTATAATTAACTCATTAAAAACTGGGAAAAAAATGTGAGTGTTAACCTTAGGCTGTAATACCCTGGTGCAGTTTTTATGACTGAGACACTCATTTCTATTGAAAGTGGTTGAACAGGAAACTGTTTAAAATATTTACATTTTACTGGCAGATTTCATTACTACTTTTGGAAAGATAAAACTCAATTACGAACAGATATAGACTGATAAGAAAATTATTTTTATTCTATTTCGTTTTGGTTTCGGAAACAGGCTCCTATTTCTCTAAATTCCTGTCATAAAAAATACAGCATGATGTGACCATGATGAAATGTGATTTCTCCAGAGCAGATAATACAGCCAATAACTACCAGCTAATAACAGAATCTTGTTTCAGGCACTAAAGAAAACAGCCAGTCTGACTGTGATAAATTGAGGTGAGCATACCCCTCGGGGCTGCATATCGTAACTCTTCTGCTCCGTGTCCACATGCACGCAGAGAGAGAGAGAGAGGTGAACTATCACGATGTTTACCAATAGGCCTGACACAGTGGCACACGGTAACACACCGTGTACACCCTCCGCCCACTCAGCCATGGCTAATTGCTCTGCACTTTGATTACCGCCATCTATTTTAATGAGCGCTTACCAACGTATTCTCTTCCTGCCTGCTCTCTCTCTCTCTCTGTGTCAAACACATGAAAACACAGCAAACACATGCAGGAGTGTGTGCATGCCACTTGGACATATACACACACGGACGCACAGTAAAGAGAAGAGAACAATACTGTGTGGCGTATTTGTCCCGTTGGCAGGAAATTGGAGGGTGTTCATTAGGCTAATGGATATGAAGAGGAAGGGAGAAGAGGGGGATGAAGATAGAAAAGGGGGAGGAAGAGGGGGAGTGAGGGTGGGAGGGTGTGTGTGTGGTGGTGGGATGGGGGGGGGGGGGGGGGGGCACTGAATTATACCACAACAAATTCTGTACAATGGCCCAACAAGTCATACTGCAGCATGTAATTTCCATGCTTCTACGATAGAGAGAGGAATGCTTCAATTACGCAGACCGGCTTTAATTACGCTGAATTTGCCTCGTAAGTCGGCTCCCGTTGAGAAGGAATGAGCTGTTACAGTTTAGGTGCTGCTGCTCGCTGCTCCTGCAGCTTTGCTGGATGGACTCCGCTTCATTAGGATCACGGGTTTACCAGCACACACACCAGGATGACAAAGCCTAATCAATGGACTCACACTGTTCTAAAGACTCGGAGACAGTAGATACCGAACTGGACAGGTTTGTTGATCGATGGTGAAAATATGTGCTTTCTAGTGTGGCTTCTGCCATCTCTCCTTCTTTTATTTTTTTTGCTCTTTGCACATATTGCAGCTTCTGTCCCCGAGGTCGTACTGTCTTTCTCTCAAAAGTTAGAGAAAATATTATTTTTCAACTGAGACTGAGATGACAGTCCTTGACTGAAACTATTCTTCAGCAAAAATAAATACATGAGAAAATCGCATAAGCTGAATTTACAGTAAAGAAGGTAGAGGGACAGAGGGCTTGAATGGAGAGAACACAGAAACGAGGAGGAGTGTGAAAGGAAAAAGTGCATTAAAGGGATGGAGTGCGACAACCGCATTACAACCACAGCTATGCCAGATCACATCGTCACACTCTGTCTCATCATTTTATGAGACGGTAGGTCGTCCATGAAACTAGTTCAACATGTCTCGTATAACAGTCATCAATACCACACACACATACACAACTGCTAAGATGGAAATTGCTATTCCAGGAAAAATAAAGAACCAATTTTTTTTTTTTTTTTGCAAAGATGAGGTCACAGCAATGAGCCAGTCAACCAGAAAAGGTGACTACGGTATAAGTGTGCAACTCAATATTGTATCCAAGTCTTCAAGATAGATTTTCACACATAGTGAACCCTCTAGTTGTTACTGCCTGAACAACATATGGACATGAAGAAGAAGCTGAAGTTGTGCATCACCCTGGCAACCATCACCTCTGACTCTTGACCTCTGACCCGGATGTCTGAAGAGCCCAGATCGACCTGACCATGACCCCCTCCGTCTGCCACTGCCTCCATAGCAACATGAGCAAAGGGGAACGCTTTAACACTGCAATCTAAAATAGTGGCTTAACTATTATTACACCGCAGACTTGGCTCCAAGTTTTTAGTACCAAATTGCTTACGTTTGATACAACAACCAGATTTTATGTCAGCAGCCTTTGTGTTCCTCTCACCTCATTTCTATACCTAACACCTACTCATTCTGGATATTATCACTGAATAGTCTTGTTTGATTTACACCATATAATCCCTTACAATTCCCTTGGAGGTGTTATCATAATATTCAAATATCACAACTCCCCAATAAAACACGCAGCGCACTACATGTCTCCCCCTCCCCATAGGAAATAAATAATCTGTAATATAGGAAGAGTGTGTTCTAGCATATACTGTATAAACTAGCTGCTAATCCAATTGTCCCCTCCACGGGGACCGGAGAGGGAGAGATCCTAATGAGAAACTGGTGGCTAAATAAACATGATGGTAATAACAGTGGGAGCGTCTAGCAGAGCAGGCGTTTGACTCTGGTGACACACAGCCATTAGGTATTCATGAAAACAGATGTTGCTTGGCTCACCAACTCATTGGCCCAAACACCCCTCGAAAAAAAAGCCAGAATCCTAAATGAATTTCCCCAACGGAATGTACTGTTTGATCCCATGCCAAGAAAAAGTGAGGAGATTTTCAAAGAAGGACAGGGGAGGAGGGGGAGGAGGTGGTGGGAGCTGGGGGTAAGGGAGGGAGGGAGCGGTGTTGTGTGGTATGGTGGTGGTGGTGGTGGTGGGGGGGTGTACTATATCCCCCCCTTGAAGTTTGCCGACTCCTTTGCCTCATGTAACGCCTCCTCATCACCAAACCTCATCTCTTTCTCCTCATACCCGAAGATGGCATCTTTAGCATGGGCTGAAGAAACAAAATCCTATTAGCTTGATAGCAAAGTGAATTTGTTGAAGCAGTCTGGAGCAGGCGACGCTCCAGTGGCTTATCACTGGCTAAGCAGACAGAGCTTAGGCAAGAGGAGGACAGAGTAGAATGGGTGAGGAGACAGAGAGGGGGGGGGAGGGAGGGAGGGAGGGTGGGGCCAGGGGAGTTTAGGTGCTTTTATATATAGCACTGTAGAAGTAGGGCTCACTGTGATCTTTATCATCCCTTAATTTATACCCCCAGAAAAGTCTGGAAATTGTTTGATAAAAAAAAAATAAATAAATAAAAATTTAAAAGTTCCAAAAACATTTTATTTCTGCTCATTATTTATGTTTGAGCAAGATTCTTGTGCATTTGTACTTTGTCCCCCTTCTCCGTCTCTGTGTATATCCACTTCCATTACACTGTGTCAGACACAAGGAATAATCTGCTGCTAATGTTCAATAAGGTGCCTGATGGGCCGTCAACTATTTCCCCCTGCGGTGGACCATAAAACTATCTCTTCCTTCTATCATTGCTCCACTGTCAATAGGAACATATCCAAACTTAAATAAATATATATAAAGCCGCTCTTACACAACTTTAAAAGAGTACCAAAGAATCGAGAATCACCTGAAAGAAATCGAGGTTAGCGGACAGAGTCCAATGAAAGCGCTTTGTTCTCGTTTCTTCCATAACTATTGATATTACAGTCTTCATCCTCACAGAGATCTTCTATTTAGTGTGCTGGCAAATTGACCAGGGCTGGTGGTTTCGAGAGACAAAGGAGAGAAGACAAGAGTAGGGGAACAGGCTTTAATAGACAGCGTTGTTGATGTATGTGATTACAGCCTCTTCATGCTGCCCATCCAGCTTCTATAGATTCCAGATGATAACAGTCCTTGGACCCTCTTTCTTCATCTCTCCCGCTCCCTCCCTCCCGCTCAATGTTTTCCTCTCATCCTGTGCTTTTCACCCCTTTATCTGAACATCCCGTCTTCTCCTGTCTTTCAGCCGTTCTGTTTCTGCTTATCCCCCTCTTTTGGTCTCGGTGGCATTGTTCTTTCTCTCTGTGCTTCCCTCTTTCTTGCTCCCTAAACCCCGTGCACTTTGTTTTGACTCCCTCGTCCCCATAACACCATCCTCTTCTCACAATCACTTCCCCTCTACCCTCCTCATGCTTCACAGGGAGCCAACATATCTAAGACCCCCTTTTCCCCTTTCAAAACACCCACCCACCCCACCTCCCCCCTTCCATCCCTGCTTTCTTTTTCTTTACCACTGCCTCTCATCCTTCCGTGGCCATCGTCTCAGCGCGCCTCCTTACAGTTTACGACAGTGTTCACATATCCAAAGAAAAAAATGCCCCCCGATGGGTGGTACGTGTTTGCTTCGAAACACATTAGCACTGTCGAGTAAAACACTATGACAAATGACAGGAGACTAACAGTGGGGATCCTGCTGGCCATTCAGCCCGCCAGCAGAAGCACTGGAGTGCACTCCGCCACAACACTGAAGGCTCAAAGTGAAACCAATCCTCCAACGCCATACAATATCTGCCTTAATCTTACTCAAGCTCCGCTCATTACACACTCAGCATGGGCCGGAGACAGGCGACACGGGGAGCTATGCGGCTAGGATTTGAACGCCAACTGCGTGCGAGTTCAAGTGCGCGTGTGTAGACGCAATAATGTGGTATCACTATCGCTGCGAGACGAAGCCACAGCAAAAAAGGGTGTGTAATTCGCCGTGACACTGTACGCAGATCAAGCAGATTTATAGTCCGTATCATCCCCTCCCATAAGAAACAAAACCATAGAGAATGTTCATTTCCATCGTCATAAACAACCATAATAAGCATCACGCTGACGTGAGCATGTTTGCATGCCTGCGTGAGAGACAACACGCTGTGACACAGACACGATACCAGTGTGCAGCGTGGATGTGTGCGAACACAGGTATGTCCTGTATGTGCAAGAGTAAAGCGGTTGTCCACATGGCTCTCTTTACCTCTTCACAAAAAGTAAAAACTTTGACCATGCTACATCCATCACCTCCGTCATGCAAGATGATGTCATCCGCCGTAAATTCAGACAATCCTAATTGTGCAGGGTGATAATGCACCCACATAAAGACTAACATATTTCAAACCGCAATAATACTCCCCATAATCCAGCAACTTTTCAGCACCCTCCAGTATCCAGTTAACATTCAAGGACGGGCAGAGCGAGGCCTCTGCCAAAAGCTGGAGGGCTGATCTGAAAAACAGAAGCAAAACGGCCCCAAAAAAAGTTTTGTCCACAAAAGACACACACTACACTATACAACCAAGCAAAAATCACTTCCTTGCATACACTGTTTTCTCTCATGCTTAAACAACCATGTGCACACACACGTGCACACAGTACTCAACCCAAAAGCAGCAGACTGGAGGGCTGGAGTAGTACGACTCCCAGTCTGCCAGTTCAGTTTTATGTCTCGGCTTTAATACAAATCCACACAGCATGGGAGCTCACTTCACCACCTGAGGTGTGTGTGCGTGTGTGTGTGTTTATGTATATGTGCGTGTGTCTATATATGTGCGGGTATGAATGTCCAATCCACCACCTGTTTATTCGCACACAAAGCCAAACTTCATCCACTTCCAAAGAGCGCAATTGGATGCTTGCGTGCGCGTGCGCAAGTATTTCCATGTGTGTGTTTACACGAGTAAGTCCGATATCTCTGGTGAGCGATCCATTCTGTTTTCCACATGAAGCTGTTCCTCATTAATCAATTTATGGAGGGACAGCTATATGAGGCGAAGGCTGTCTTCCACTCCTTCACAATAAAACCTCAGTAGGCTTCCTTTTCCTCCTCCAGCTCACATAACCCACCTTCTGGCCAGATCAGGTCATACACAGTAACAAGAAAACCACAATGAGGATCACTGGCCTGGCCAAAGCACATGCTATTATTATTCAATTTTTCAGCTAACTCCTGTGTATATATATAGTGTATACACATTCAAAGTATTGTTTCTACTGAAATGGTAAGATCATTATTTCCATGCCAAATTTTCTCTCACAGAGAAGTTTGCATGAGTGACCTAATGTCTGCACTGAAGTGATAATCACATTTTGCTGCCAACCGGATTATTTATGGTACTCTTTCTAAAAATTTTGAATTATTGGGTTCTAATAACAGAGTTGGCCAAGTTCAGTTAAAATGGGTCTAACGTATGTAACAAAAAAATGTGTGGTCAAAAATAACCAAGTCAAAATAGGAAACTTTTTTTTTTTTTTTTTTTTTTAAATAATGCAGTGGGACATCTCTGAGATCGGCGGTCCAATCTACTCCACCTAAACTTTTCTCATTTCTCATGAACCCTGCAGAGAGGACAAACAAAACGCAGCAGAACAATGTTTTATCTCATCTGACATCCCAACAACTAGGAAATAAACATAGGCTGACAGCCAATCAGATCGCCCATCTGCTGGTCTGCCTCACAGTGGTTGGATCAGCCGACAAGTGGTGAAGGAATAATTTCTGTGAGGGACGCACCCCAGAGATGGTAGGTGGGGGAGTAAGGGGGTGTTGAGGTAAACAGAGAGAAAAAAAGCAACAAAGAGGGGGAAAAAATGGGGTAGAGGGGGGGGGGAGTGGAGCGGGCAGCCACATGGCAACTCCAGGCTATTTGATTGGTGGAGGCACACAGTCAGCCAGGCAGGGAAGACCAGGAAATGTAATTCAGGGAGGCTGTCTGGATATGACATCTCTGGGAGCTATTCAATCTGCAGCCAAACCCTCAAGTGGCGCCGCGCCTGGCATGGTGGCAGGGAGGTTACAACTGTGAGCTCACTGCCTGTCAACCCCACTACACCCTCTGTGGAGAGAAAGATATGATGAAGAGGAGAGGAGAGGAGAGGAGAGGAGAGGAGAGGAGAGGAGAGGAGAGGAGAGGAGAGGAGAGGAGAGCAGAGGAGAGGAGAGCAGAGGAGAGAAGGGCGCAGCAGAAATACTAGAATGAACTAAATATATTTATATACTGACAATATGACTGAAAAAGGTACGGCCAAGAATAAACAAGATTTAAACGGAGTGGGTGAATGTCTGAAAGGAAAGGCGGAGGGGATGCCAAGAGACGGAGGCACAATGGGACTCAACTGAAGCTCCAGAGAATGAATGGGAGAAAGACGGAGGAAGGAAAGGCGGAGCGAGTGAGAAAGTGATCCAGGCGCCGGCTGTGATTCTTCTCTGTCAAGCAAGGCTCATAGAGAACAGTGATAATTGACAACAGTGGCTGACATTCTTCTCCGGACCACTCTATTCATTATAAAACCAAAACAATCCACCCCAGCACCCCCCCCACCCTTACTAAGCCTAAAGAAGTACATTAGGCAATGGTACCTCATAGCTCAGTGTGTGAAGTGCGTCTAATACAGAATGTCTTGTGTTAAATGTTATAGTGTAGAAGTGGGAGCCATGCGGGGGGACTATAGGTTAGGCAACGTGCTTTTGGATGAAAGGTGGAAATGTTCTCATAGACCATGCACTTGTACGACTAAGGCATATAAAATCCAGCAGGTTCACATCTGACACAATACAGACTGCGAGTGGAAGGTGGTTTGGAATAATTTTTGGAAGAACAACTCAGCTACAAGTCGTACTGTAAAGCTGCAAAGTGCCCATTTTTCACATCACCACTTAACTGCTGAAAGCCAAAGTCAAGACACAATAAATCTGATTCTCACTCTAATGGCCATTAGATGCAGGTTTTGCAAAAGAAAAAAAAACTAAATTGAGAGAAAACAAATAAATTAATACACAAAAAATTAGTAAATCCTCATGTATGAAATAGGAAAATAAAAATTATTTCCACTCTGTCAAGTATTATTCTTTGTCCTAAGTGCATTACTATTAATGTGTACACTTAATATGCTTTATTAGCACACCTGCTCTGTCTAATACAATCCAGTACAAATGGTCTGCCATTAAGTCTTTTATGATGGCTATCTTGTTCACGTTCTGTGGACACTGTCACAGAGGTGTTCGTTAAATTATATGTTTTAACATTAAGCCACAGTGGTGATGTTGTAGACTACGTTATATTGAGGAGTATTTCTATTGTTGCATGGAAAAGTGAACCACTGAGTCTATCTCACCTAAAAATGTGAAATTATATCACTCTAAGGAATATATTTAGGGGTGTGTTTGCTTGATTGACAGATTTATCATTCGTGCTTGTGGTTGAGATTAAACCGCAGTTTCCAAATTTGGTGTTTTCTTGTTCCGAACAAAGACTCAACTCATTTTTCTTTTACTAAAACATCCCCTAATAAACATTTGGACGACCTCCCAGATTCAGGGCCCATACGGTTTATAGTTATAATACACAGAGTTTATGGCGCAAGCATACTTGAGCATAGCAAATAGAAAACACGCACATATAATATATCTTTACAAAATAGGTTGACGGTCTCTAATATTTCAGCACCTGGACCAGAGAGGAATGACATCATGGGAGGAGACGGGTGCACGACCATGGGAGCTGATAGATCAGATGCTGCCATTCAGCCCCACTGTGTGTCATTCACATCCATTTGGCCTCCCTGCTGTCTTTACTGCTGGGTCTAATAGCAGTTCCTGAAGAATCTTATCTGTCAAGTTATGACTTCACTGTCTAGTCCTTGCCAGTCAGCATTCAGCCTCTCGGATAGACAATGACGGCCCGGCATTAGATACACTTCCAAAAATCTTTTATCGAGCCCATTCATTCATACTTGCATGCATACAGATAGAGAAATTCAGAGACTCACAAAGACATACAAACAGAATCACTCACCCCCCTTGTCCCCTACCTCCCTCCCGCGCAGACACACTCATCTACCATTTCATCCCAAAGAGACTGTACACATTCAAACAAAAAGAGGAGACGGTTATTGTCCGAACGCAATTATCTTGTACTGCCCATCTCCTTGACTGCTGTGGGACAAAGAGTCCTCTGTTGATGAGGCTAGCAGCGTGCGAATAGGAGGTTAGACATCCTTGGCCTTTTCCATGGCTGTGGACATTCAATCTGCCATCCACACATCCCAGTGGATCTGATAAAACTAAACAAACCCCAGAGAGAGGGAGGGAGAAAAAGCCAGACGCTAATGGCTTCAGTATTGTGTGTAAATCCTCTCTTATCTGCCTGCTCTCTGTGTTAAGAGACTGGTCAAGGGCAGTGGGAAAGAATAAACTCCATAACTGCAATGTTGTATCCCGGCATTCACCTCGATGTAAACAGTTCAGAATGGAGCATGACCATGCGAAGGCGATGCGTGCTGAGGAACGCACCATGAAATTCCATAAACCAAAACGCACAAACACACCTACACACTATTACTGCATGCACAAAGCTTGCTTTGCAGACTGATGCCAGAAATGACTGACCTGGCATTAGACTGGAGCTAATTATTCTCAGCTATTCCCATTGGCCTTGTCTCACATAGACAGACACACATACACACACACACACTAATTGTTGTGCTGATTTTCTCTTTAGCACTGTCTTGTCTGCGTCTCGTGGCAACAGAACAGTAAGAGGGAGAAAATGAGAAGGAAGGTAAAAGGAGCGAGGATGGGAGGAAAAGAAAAGACATGGTGGATTATCCCCCTAATCCCCCCGTCCCATTATGGGGAGGAGGCTCAGCCTCTAATACATTAAGAGTACAGTAGGAACCTGGTTCTCTTTTTTCCACAACCCTGGCTTTGTCTGGGATGTCTCTTTCATCCGTAATTTTTTACTCCTGCCGTTATTTTCTGTGTTGTGCTCCAGTAATCTAATCTACCTCGAGGATATCACAATCTTTGCTAATGTTTTTATCAGAAGTTATTTGGTGTCTGACAATGTCATGTGTATTTGTTTTTCCAGTGCTGTTTTTCAATACTACAATACTTGTAGAGGGATTTACAGTAAAAGTATGGTAGTCCACAGACAGAGTGAAAGGAGCAGAGAGGTGGAGCAGAGGGGAGAAGAAGCTTGGGAATGAAACACAGTAAAGATTTCTGCCTGGAGGCAAACTGGAGACAAGGTTCATGTTCATGATCATGATCATGGTTGGCACTTTAATCTCTGGCCATGGAGACGCCATTATTTGCTTCAAATAAACACACTGCTGTCATTTATCTATCTATCCATTTCTGTGGATATTGATTTTGAATTGGTATTTATGAATTAACTGATATGTAACAGCATCCAACTTAATTAAGACTTTGTTACATGTCAGCTTTGCACTGACACAAAAAAAACTTCTTCTCAGAATAAATACTTTTAGATTCATGTTTTAAAAGCCAGCATGTTTCACTGGCGTGTTAAAATCTGCCTGGAAGAGTTTGTTTGTTTATGCTCTATCATCTTAACTACAGTTGTTTGCACTGACATGCAAAAGTTATAAAGGCACAAATTATAAGCAAAACCAATGAAATACTATGGCAGTTTTGTCTGCAGTCACCTGTACAGTAACTCTACTCACATCAGGGCGACTGCATATTCATCCATCACAGCAATCACTGCCACATAGTATGTATGAATCAATTCCAAATGTCAGGCTGCAAATTATGCGGGGCAGAAATGCAGTTAGCGCTCATTTGCGAATAACTTACAACAACGACTGTGTAGTTACAGGAATGCAAACGGAGGACTGTTTACGCATAATGTGTGCATCTCGAAAACAATCTCTTTTCATTGCAGTGACACATGCCCCATGTCTGAGGGGCCCCTGTTAAATGAGGACATCTCTACTCCAGTGTCTAACACACAAAAGTGAAGAGGGGGGGCTGGAGCAGCAACAATGGCCTGAGAGAGAGCTGCGACATGGTGGAGTTGGGTGTCACCTTTTAGACAGGTTCCAAGGCTGTGGGCTGTCAGGGGCTGGCACTCCGGCTGTCCTCTTCTTAAGCTGACAGACAACAAACTCTGGAGTCTAGAAACCCCTGTGCCTTCTCCTGGGAGAAAAGAGACTATCGCTGATGGAGTCGCTACGTACTCGTCACTTGTGACACACTCACGCATGGTTAAAGCAAAAAGAAAGGACGGTCCTCGAGAAAGACGGTTCAAAAGTCTACAAACATAAATGACTGGAGATAAATTAGGGCAAATTCCTGCACTTGACTTGCATGCAAACTTCGCATCACACACACACATAACTACACACCCTGGGTGTCTGTGACGGGAGCAGGTGTTGGATGTAATGAGTTTGTCTACAAGCTGTTATAAAATGACAACTGGGAGTGTGGACCCCATTATTGGCAGATACACCCCTTTTTTGTACACTGAACACAAGCACACACAAACACGCTGCTGCTGCTGCTGCTGCTGCTGCTGCTGCTGCTGCTGCTGCTGCTGCTGCTGTTTTCCTCGCTGCTTACCTCTCTCGGTACCACTTGTCTTTCAGGGGGTGAGTCAGCTGTTTGAGTAGAAGAGATGAGTGTGATGGAGAGGGGGCCGACACCTCCGCTTGTGCGTGACCGTGCGGGATCAGAGGTGTGTGCGTCTGCAGACACTTGTAACTTTACAGCGAGGGTGGACAGATGTCCTCCCGTGCGCGAGACGCGTGCGGCAGGTACGGAATTAATGTCACACAGCCACACCTTTCACTGTGCGTCACATAGTCTCATCTCAAGGACATGATCACACTGCCAACTAGCGCAGCTGTAATAAACTCCATCTCCTCCTCAACAATCGCACACCACAATCTGCACATCGGTAATTCATCTCCAGGCACTGCTCTTTCAATCTCTCGCCACCGTTATCGGACCCATCATCAAAACGCCGAGACACTTTAATTGACAAGCAGAAGAAATGAAACGCAAACTTTTTCTTGTCGACAACTGCTCCGACAACACTGGTGATTAAGGACAGCGAGAAAAGGGTGCGCTTGTGGACGCACCACCACACATAGCGGAATATTAAATAAATTCAAAACGTCTGCATTTGAGACGCACTGATTTCCTTTCCATCAAGGAGCCTCTCCATCTATAATCTCATACATTATTCTGAATAATAATCAGGTACAATTGTGGGACTAAAAGCATGCAAAGATGAATGCATGGCCTCCATACGCTCTTTGTTATTCACCTGTGAGCGCTGCGAGCGAGAGGTTTATTAGATGGAGAAGGAATAGAGAAACCAATAAGCATTCACTGAAGTGCAGACGTGGTGCTCTTACGCCGTGCTACATCCTTCTTTCTTTTCCAATTTTTCCAAATGTATCAAAGTCTTTACTCACCTCATTGCACTAGCTCAAAATGCAGCAGGAGCACACTGATTTGCACTCTTCCATCCATCCATCCATCCATCCATCCATCCATCCATCCATCCATCGAAAAAGCAGCTCAGCCTCTCCTCCCCAACCCTCATTGCTCTATCTGTCCATCACCGCTCATTACTCTCCCTGATTTCTAGTGCTTCCTCTGTCATATTTGCGACCATCCATCCATCTTCCTCAAACAAAACAGAGGATGCAGGATGCAAGAATATATGAATTGTTTAAAAAATAATGGCAGCACTTTTTTTTGACATACATCACCACCTGTGGCTCAATATTGAAGGTTTTCCTGTAATAAAAAATAAATAAATAAAACCATTACATACTAGATGTCTCCACAGTTTGTGTAGTTGTTAAAAGTGGAGTCTTTAGGATAAGTGTGAAGTGATTATTAGCGTAAAATCACAAGAGATAAAAGCAGCATCTCTGTAGAAGAGGCCGGGGAGAATCTCACCGATTGACTCTAAACCCAGAAAACTAATTCTGGAGGGATAAAGTATAAGCACTTTTTAACTTGGGCATTAGTTTCAGGGAAGAAAAAAACAAAACAAAACAGAATTATGGTCTATGTGCATTTTTCGACAACTCCACAGGATGCTGTTTTAACCTTGTATAGCAAATAAACACACACACAGACACGCACTTACACAATCTCTATAGGGGAATTAGTCTAAACAGACAAAGCGCTGTTTATTTTCAGCCTTATCTGCAAACTAATCCAGACAAACAAAAAATGCATCTAACATCCCGCTACCTGTGGTGACTTGATCTGATAAAAGTCCCCACCAAAAAGATTCCCCTTTGTACAAAACCAACTCATCATTTCCAAATGTGAACAATGTATCTTTTCCTAAAAACTAATTTCCCTGTGAAAATGGGGTTTTAAGTCTTTTGAGACTCCTTTTAGATTCTAATAAACTAACTCCAAGGCCGATGCCGAGAGAGGCTTATTTCAATTTCACAAGGCTTTGTTCGAATTTGTTTTACATTATGATGCAGGTGGGCAAGGAGGAGGAGGAGGAGGAGGAGGGACTGCATGTTGGGCGATGTTTGGTTTTAATGCATTCTGGTATCTTGTTTTGTTGTTTGCCCTCCTTACAGCCATAACAGAGAAGAGAGAAATGATATTTGCAAACTTAGTCAAGTTCATCACCTCTCTAATCATCTTACTGATCTGAAAGACTAGGATATTTCCTTTAGAAAAAAATACGTACTGATAATTTAATACTAACAAACATTCTCTATGTTGGAAAGAGGTTTGTGTCGTCACTTTCTTTCCTTAAAATAATATTTTCAGTGCACATTGCTGCAAAATAAATCTCCATAAACCCAGTGATTATTCTCACTATTTTCTAGTGGGCCTGAATAAGCTAGGCAGCCTCGTACCAACTGTTATGACTCCCTAATAAACAAACAAACATGCACATGCACATGCACGCAGAAGAGTGACAGTCTGGAGAAAGAAAGAAAAAAGCTGATCCTTTTCCTGTTTGTTGTGAGTCGACAATAACAGCTACAGAGATGGATTTCCTTACATGAAAACATGAAATAAGAATGTGAGGAAGTAAAGTTGCAGGAAAAACAACACGCTGTCAGGGGAAAGCAGTTTGTGTGAGACTGTGGTTAAGATACAGGATGCAGAGCAGTATAATAGTAATCGCAGCCACTAATGACTATAATAACACCTTAACACTGGGCTGCTCAACTCTGGGCTGCCTCTGTTGATTGCAATCATTGTTAATTGCATGTGTTTGAGCCAATTAAGAACAGTAGCAATTTCAACTGTTGCTGATCTGACTAGGTCTGTCTCATTGTAGAAAGTTTACAGAATATCTACATATAAAATTTGTTCAACATGAACTTTTTGGGGGAAAAAATATAATTACGAGGACGCACAAAGACAGAATTTAGAATATTCACAAACAATCAATAACTTTTAACAAAATCAGCATCATCAGAGTGGCTACTGTAGTAATTGACGGGCCTTCCGCAAAGATAAAACTCAAGACTGTGACTGTGGTAGACATTTGTTTCCTGTAATATTCTCTCAAAGGGAAAGAAAATTACTCCACGTGGAGTCTATGCAGCAAAACTGATAAAAATTAATCTCAGAACAAGACAATTTAACCCCTATGAATAATCATGCATGTTCACACCAAGCACACACAAACAGTGCACAGAGGCGGATACACACCTCTCCTACACCGTAATTAGATTCGTGCAGGGGTGAGTTGGGTCAGACAATATGGGGAGAAAGCAGATGGTTGAAGTCAGAAAGCAATAAAAGAAATACAGTCATGTATGCTCAGACACACACACGTGTCGTAGGTGTGCTCAGTGTTTTCATCACTGTAATAAAATTATGCCTCATACAATACCTCTTATTCCCACCGACACTACAATATTTAGCTCACACTTAAATGTTTTGGTTCTAGGCTGTGTGCAATTTTTTTAATATTTCAATGTGAGGTTCATATGTCTCTCTTCTAATTTTAAAGGGACAATGAGGAATTTTGGAAAGCAAAGTGTTTTCACACTACATTTCCTGTGAACCTCCGCGCAAATGTTTTCATTAATCAAGAATGAATGTCGGAGGTTCAAAGACGATCAGATACCATCACAGGTCCGACCATAAACGGCAGCGTCTGGGAAACTGAAACTTGGAAATGCTGGAAGAGTCGGCCACTAAATAATAATATCAAAATAACCATAAAGATAAACCACATTAATACGAGAGTCTTTTATAACCAAAAGCAAACTCCTCTGGGTCCCTTTCATCTAGCATCTAGCCATATTGGGGAAAAAACCTGATAATACAAACTAAACATGGAAAGTAAAAAGCAAGGTATTGATATTTTTCAGATTTTTTTTCTTTTTCTTTTTTGTGTCAGCATAAAATGGTACGGATAGAACGGTGAAACATCAGCCACTTCAGTGTTCTAGCTACAAAAGGTGGCACATGAATCACCGTCTGGGTGAAATCTCAACCCTTCCAACTCATCATTAATGTGCCAACCTGTCATATAGAAAACCACTCTGCAAATACATAAATGCGCAACTGAGATCGAGCAACATTTTTTAAACCTTTTTTTCTTTCAGCAATCATAAAGGAGGCAGAATCAAAAAGATGTAAAAGTGTTGCAGATACTGTGTGTAACAATAATCTACACAAAAGAGTTGAAAAAAACATGTGTATGCTGCTACCTTGTTACCTTTTCTCCATTCATACTCCTACAACATTTCAACTACAGATGGTCTTTCTCACTTTCCTCTCCTACAATAGCAGAAGTGGGCACTATATGCACTTGAACAGGCCAGCCCAGAGAGAACAGAGCCATGCCTATGAATTATCACCCCTCGCCATCATGCCAGGGGCATGATGGCACCAGCCGAGCTAGCTAGACGCTGAGGTAACAGGTCACTATGTGTTAACATGCTTCCCACTGCTTTATACTGCTGTGAAATACTACCCTTAAAGTTACACAGGCATATTTGAATCGTGATATAATGGTTTTCCTTTACTTTTTACTACTTTCTTTTTTCTTACTTTGGGGATCCATCATGCCCCATTTAGTTTTTCCCTTACCCTTACCTGCCTTTAAGGTGGAGGAAATTATTTTGTATGTACTATAAACCATTGCTGCTGCTGCTGCTGCTGCTGCTGCTGCTATGAAATGTTCCAAACACCACATATTCATTCTGCAAATCCAGCAAAAAGATGTCATCAGCATACTGTCCTGTTCGTCTCCTACTTCATTCAGAAGACAGAACAACATTTCCCTTAATAACTTAAGACAAACTGCAGCCTGTCTTTGATGATGCCACTGTGCTACAGAGGCACATCACTATTAAAACCAGTGGTGCACATGTTGTTTTCACCATCCTCATTTCACTGTTGGTTCTGGCAATTAGGGGCCAGGCAGCCAGGAACTATAAGCAATATTTAAACTTAAAAACTTTGAAAACTCTTACCAAACCAAACCAAACCAAACCAATCAAAAACTGTATAACATATTAAACCTTAGTTCTCCCACAATTGTTGCTCAATTGACACCAAATTTGCTGCACTGCATCTTCAGACCGACCTCCACAAAGTTGATACCTGCCTGTTCGATATTTGAAAGGTGGTGCCTACAGTGCATAAAAACGTTTGATTTGGGCGATTTTTGAAATCGGCCTTGACAGCTGCTGCCTGGCTGACGACTACCTGAGTCCATTCGTGAAGCCACACTACAGGTCTCACTTCCAGCCAATTAGCTCGATGAGTTAGATGGTTCTTGGTGTGAGAGCTTGTGATTTCAAACCTCGGCTAAGGCATGGTAATGCTGATGTTCTTGTTGTTTTCCTATTTTGTCTCTTGTTAATCAGATTTGCCTAAATTTATCCAAAATTGCCTGGTCCCGACCACTGGTGCGAAGCAGCTTTAATATAACAACTTGGGCTTTTAGATGTGAATGCAATTCATTTAAATAACAGTAGGTGGCTTCTTTATGGCAGTTGCAGGACTTTAAACAATCAAAAAAGATTGGATCCAGATAAATTAAGCAATTCAATATTCCTTTTAAAGGAAACCAGGCTTAATCAACCACTGATGCTCATGAAATCATCAAGAGGCTGAACCTGACCTGCTGTATACAGTACATGTACTTTGCATGTGTGCACACACAGACTGCCAGCAGCTATTTCACCATGCTGCTGAATACCATTAATTCCTGCGCCACATCTCCTTAGTTGAGAAACTGGTGACAGAAGAAAAACCTCAGTCAGAGAAACACTCCATCTCTCTCTCACTCCACTATCTCTCTTTCTCTGCATCCCTCTTCTCCTCTTCCCATCCATCCACCTCCATCCATATTCAGCAGATCCAGGCATGTGGAATAAGGGGAGCGGGAGGAGGAGGAGGAGGAGGAGGAGGCAGGGACTGGGAGTGGAAGGTGGGGATGGGGAGCAGGGCAGGTTGGCATGGATGATTGTAAATTCAGCACCAGCTCTCCTTGTTGCGCGGGAATGACCCATCATTTCACACTGGGCCAAATGGCATGAATTCATAAATATAAATAACAGCAGCAAATTCGTCTTTTCAGGATGCTGTACAGAGGCACAGGCAGGGCCACATTAGAATAAAGATGCTTTCTCTCTCACTATCTTCCCTATCCTCTTATTATTACCCACCACACACCCCTTTTTGCCTTCTTTATCTACTTCCACATTTTTCCCGCTCCTTCTCCCTCATTCCTCTTTCTCTCTGCTTTCCTTTTGTTCTTTTGCAACCTTCACATATCTGCTCTCTCTGATGACTCAGTTATACAGTATGTGGAAAGAGCAGGAGAGTCCTTTCTACTCAGTTTGGGAGGATATACTGTATATAATGTATTATATTTAGCTCTTACGCCGTTTCTCCTTTTTTTCTTTTTCTTTCTCTCTCTCTTCTTTTTTTTCCACAGTTCTGCCAGTTCTGTGTAGGTTTGTAGCAGAAAGGCTGTTGCTCAAAACCAACCCGGCGACTTGTCATGTTGAACTGCGAGGTAGTGTGAAGCGGCAAAGGAGTGGGCAGGCAGTGAACTGGGCCGCTGACAGTTGGATTGATTAGCAGCTTGGCTCGCACTCTGCAAAACCAACGCAAGCTTTTGCCTTTCTGCACAGTTCTTCTGTCCCATTTTGCTGTAAATTTGTATCTTTTCTACCCCCTTGATTGCTCAATTCTCTGCTTTTTGCTTTTTTTTTTCCCTTTTGGTAACAGTCATGATACGCACACGCGTAATCAAACGTGTTGAAATGTGGCACACATACACAGGGAGAGAGAGAGGAAGAGAAAGAGAGATAGCAATACAAAGCATTAGAGCAAGGGCAGATACAACTGATTAGTCAAACTGCCACCTCTCCACACCACCAACGCTAATGGTTGCCACGATAGTCAGAGATAAATATGTCCAATCAGAGAAAATCACCGGCCGGGCTGAAGAGGCAGGTGAACTAATGACAAGGATGGAACAGAACGATGAAATTCTCTCACCGGGGCTGACAGTCATTTGGCAGGAGTGAAAACAAGTGTTTTTCTCGCACATCAGGTGGGAGCAAATGACACCCACAGCCTCTCTCTCTCTCGTTCACCCCTCTATCAATCTCGCTCCGAACCGTCTCTCGTTCTCTCTCCAACTCCATTTGCCACTTTTCTGTAACAGAAGCTCGGAATGATAGAGAAGAGATCAAATAAATGTAAATACGAGTAAAGTAGAGGGAAGAATAGCCTAACACCACTTTGCTCTTCGAAAATGAAATTTTGGGTTTGACTGAATATGAAGGCTGGAGCGGAATAGCACGCAACTGAGGGAGAGCAACTACTGTACGCCTGCTCTCTGTCCATTAAATCAGAGGAACTATTTTACTGAAAGTGATTTATTGAATAAGCCATTTTTATGATCGGCGCTACAGCAGATCCTCGCCAAAATACGTAACTGATCCACAGCGAGAGACCTGCCAACTTTGAAAAAAGTCTGGGAGTACACTGTCAACAAAACCGACTTGAGGGGAAACAAAACTGTGAGTGTGGTTCAAAATACTCTTCTTCATCTTTTGTTTCCATCAGGCTTTTTACTACTCTAACTTTACAGTGACAAATCGTACCAACATGCCATGATGTCAAGAGTGCATATGTTCTGGCAGATGTTTGAAATTAATAAAAATCTGATACAGTATGAGGTTGAATATTGCTTTTTCTCCATAATCACATACATTTTATGGGATAAAGATGAAATACAAGAATCAGAGGAATAATGAAATTTATAATCAGCCAGTAGAAATACATAAATACGGGTGAGAATTTAGCCGTTGAAAACTCAGCGACTCTTCTTCATCATTAGGACTTTGGGTGCGGTATCATAATCAAAGCAGTGCGTGTGTGTGGTAACATAATCTAATCAATGTGTATGTGGTAACATAATCTAATCACTGTGTATGTGGTAACACAATCAACTCACTGTGTGTGTGGTAACATAATCAAACAAATCAACAACTGTCATCATATCAGCTTCAAATATTGCTCACTTCTGATTGGTGTTTGGGTGAATGTGACATCATAATTTTTCTGGAGTTCCATCTGCATCAAACCGGCGAGAATAGAGAAAACAATGAGAGATAAAATAGAGAAGAGGGGGTGGGGGGTCACCAAGTTAAATATAAATGCTAGCAGCAGACAGCTTCACTTTACTTCACTTATTTTTTGGGCACCTGCCGAAAAAGGATTTAGCAATTAATCTTCAAACCAAATAATAGCCAGGGTATCAGTTGGGCTTTAATTGCCATCTCCCACTGTGAAGGGGGCCCTTTCATCACGGGATATGATCCATCTATGAAGTCCTCTTAAGCTAGAGGACCAGCACATTACTCAGGCCAACACATGCTCCATAAACCTTCTGCTGAGTGAATTTATAATGGAAAAACAGAGCACAAGCGAAGAAGAAAATGCACTTAAGGGCACTTAATCACAGATGTGGCTCCTTGGTCTAAATCAGAAATGAATGAGGACAAACTCAAACTGTATGTGACCATCTATGTAGCGGTACTTTGCGAAAAGCCGAAGTGTGTGGAGGCATTAATGATGACCATCACACAGTAATCCATTTTTCTTCTTCCAGATTTAGCTTCTAGCGCTTCTTCAAATAATAATGATTCTAAGAAAAATAACGTACCTAGGAGAGCCGGGGATGACCTACTGTATGAGACTTGAGCCCAGGGCAGTGACTGAGATCTTAACTCTCTGGGCTGCAGATGACATGTTTTTTTCCCCCCTTTTTTGCCATCCTCCTCTTTCCCCTCTATTTTCCCTGAATTTATGTCTTCTCTTGTTCCATCCTGCTGGTAGAGGCTTTTATGGAAAATGAGCACACTGTTACATATCAAACAAAGGTCAGTATGTGTTAGTGGAATGTGTGTCCACATGAAAAATGGACTCATGTCAAATCATTGAGAAAGGTCAGTGTGACGTGTAGCTGAGCGATCACATATGACTACCTGCAAGGGCCCGGTACCTTAGGTGTCAACTAATACACATGACTGAATCAGATTAACAAGATCGATAATGCAAATTATTGGCAATGCAACATTTTATGAGCATCACAAATCAAGCCAAACAACGCCCATTTTGCATCCTACAATTAAGTCTTCATGTTTCACAACCTATTCTAGCACAGCACATAAATCCATCCCTCCATTCAAGTCAAGTCAGATTTTATTTATACAGCCTACAATCACAAATTTGCTTCAATGCTACAATCATTACAGCAAAGAATACCAAATCCCCTTCCGACTAACTACAGCTAGCCCTATACTACAGCTATACTGTATGCTGCTGCCCGTAAACCACGTATGTTGGTATTCCAGCAATTCTTGAAGAAATACAAACAGATCAACACCTCACAGTGATATTGTTTCCTACTCAGTAACTTGGTTGTGGGTTCACAGTAGTCATTTTGTAGGTGTAACTACCTCTGATGACTGCTCTGTAAAATCGCATTACAGCCAAGGAATATGAGGCCATTTTGCAGAATTAAGCACACCCAGTGGTGTAAACACCATTTCCTCTTGATGTTTCCCAGATAGTTTCACTCCCACTCTGTACACACTGCTAAACAAATGCGAAGAGTGTTGTCATTAACACAAATCACTTGATTTAAAAATCATTGAAACTTTATGGGAACCTCTGGAGCGTCAAGCGCCAATGCAGATTTACATCCTCTCCTCCATCCCTCAAGGAAATGGAGGTTTCTGGCACAGAAGAAATGTCCCTCCGCACAAATGATGCTGTAATTTGAGATGTTACAAAATTACTTGTAATATGAGCGTCAGTAACAGAATTAAAAAAAAACACACACATCAAGTTGATATCTGAGCTACACAAGTTGTTTGTTTCTCTTAGTTAATTAAGATTTCTATTTATCATGTCATTGTAAGTTCCTATTTAGGTCATGAGGATTCACCCATTGCGTAGTGCCACACAATGTTGAAGAAACACAATATTCATATGTCAGTGGAAAAACTTCAATATGGGGCCTCACACCAAGAACAGTTGGAAATCCCATCTCTTTAAAATGGGAGGCAACACACTAGCATCAAAGCAATAAGGTTACCTTGGAAAAAAAAAAGAGCTTTAGTTTGAAAGCCAAGGGTCCACCGCTGACACTTTTTGATGGAGCCAAGACAAACCGCTTTTATTGAAACATCAAAAAAAAAAGGTTGAAAAGGAAATAATCTTGACATACGTGAGCTGAACAAGCATTAAAGACCACTGGCCAAATATCACAGTACTCAGCTGTTTATTTCCTGAAGAGAAAGGGAAGAGACTGAAGTATGAAACTTGCACCCTCAACATGAACCTGTGGAGGGAGGTAGCTGAAGCAAAGATAAACGAACCGAGAGGCTGCTCGAGGTCTTCAACCTCATTATGAGCTGGTCCTTCACATTTGCACAAAAACATGAACCTTGCACATTTTAAAAGCAAAATGACGAACATATCTGCTCCGGAGCTGCGGACAAAGAGATACTGTGGTACTTATGAGTATAAGAGACTTCACAAAGATAGGATGAATCAGTCCGACCCAGATTCACACAAAGGTGCAAATTGCACAGACTCACACAAATAAGGAAACTAAATGGACATCCCAAGGGGCTCCTTGTTATGCTACTCCCGTTATATATATACTGTATATGAAAAGTATGAAACTAACTCCGTATTTAAATCCATCCATAAACGACTGATTTCAGTTCAAAGAAGGTGAGCCTTGTATGCTCATCTACCAACTGTTTGAATTCTGCAGCTCATCTCTGGCTGGAGTCCAAGTGTTATTTGGTGGGTAAAATTACTCAATACAGGATATTCCTACACCTGTAGGCTCTTATTAGCCTTCAATCACACACTCTGCCTCTACATGGCCCATGTTTGGGGAGTGGGGAAAAAAATACAGTGAGAAGGATAATTGATAACCCCCCAGGGCTGAAACAGCAGGTTGCTGAGGAATCAGTGCAAGTATACGAATGTGGTTTCATCATCCTTCGGCTCGAAAGAGATGAAAACAGGTGCCAAGCACAAGGAGGATGGTGTGTTTGATCATAAGGTGGTGTGATGCAGTTAATGATCGAGGAAGAGGATGGAGCTCACCAAAGCACAAAACAAACCAATGGATGTGTAACAAAGGATAGAAACATCAGCCATTCACTGGCAGACCCGGATAAATATCACCCTATTCCTTCAGTGTGGGGTTGATGTCAAAGAGACAGCAACCACCACCTTTCAATGTAATGATCAGTTGTGTGTTTGTCATATCATATCATATCATAGCAGGGCATCACTGCAGCATTTTGTCTTGTTCGTTTCAATCAGTAAAGACTGAGGATCCATCTGTATCTGTACACCCCAAGACATTTTCAGTTGGCACAGAGGTCGCTGTAGTGGCTGCAATCAACTTAAAATTGACAACAGTGACTTAAGAGTTGTACGCCAGTCAGCTCCCTTACAACAACAACAACAACAACTAAAAATTCAGTGTCATCACCACTTGGGGTCAATTACCTTTCGCCCTTTTTCATGAAAGTAGAAGGGAGCTAAATGGCATTGTAGCTATTTACAGTATATAAGAAGATCATTATTAATCCCAAATGTGAAACTCTGACTCTGGTCATCAAATAGTCATTAGTGAGCAGAATAACAGACATATCCCTACAGTAGTATTACACTAAAATGGCATGGATTTCATCCATTTAGGAAATTGATTAAAAAACAATCTTTTTTTTCTTTTTTTAACTAACAGACTCAACAAAAATAAACTACCCTGCAGGCTAAGCAACACTATAATATCATTTATTACGTCTATGCACAGACAGTAGTGTTACTGTTTCAGGCAGTTCAGTGCTTCAAACACTGATGTCTGTATTTTGCATTGTTGTTCATACATCATTTGTTCATGCCAACCTACTCTTACCTTCCTACATCTCCACCCCTCTTTCCTCTCCATCACACTCACACTCCTTTCAGTCCGGGATCTCTGACTCCTTCGCTCTATGGCACTATGATAGAGTAGGGATGTCTGTGGAGAGGTATGACAGTTGGATCGTTGGCTGTCACACAGACTGATGTCCATCTCTGCCAACTCAGTCAATTGTGACAGCTTAACAATGGACATCTCAATGTCCAAACACCCCCGGCACGCCTTCGTGTATATATGCAGACATACACAACTTACACCACGGTGATCAAGACTGATAGACAGACAGGAAAATAGACAACTCCCCCCATGGGGAAACACAAAAATACATACTCTGCTCCACAGACAGATTGGTTCTTTTGAATCTGTTCCGCTGGTTAATGCAATGACAGCACACTGTGTAAGACTGTTACACTGAAATGGAAGGTAACTCTGCTTCGAACAAAACATGCCAGGTTTTTTGAAGGTTTGCTATAAAGTGAACTCCCTTATTAAACTAAAACTAAGGCATTTGGTTTTCTGGTTTTAGTGTTGTTTTTAAGAATAGCCGAGCAAACACCCCAACCACCAAAAGAGAGAAAAACATTCCTTAAGAATTCAGAGTCAAAGGAAAAACAATGCCCTCGCTACCTTAGTCTGTCTTGGTTGTGAAAGCCAGACTAAACAACTAAGAACCTCCTGTCTCTGGTGTTTCCAAACAGGCAACACCAGTTTTACTTGAGCACACTAAAATCCAGGATGTTTTCGTTTCCCTTTGCACAAAATTCTCTGAGCTTACTGTAATGCCATCAACCATTTCATTGTTCTCTGCAGCTATGAAATGGTTTTGTTTGCTTTCGAGAAACACCAAATATTCAATTTGGATGCACCGTACAAAAATTAGACTACATTGTGAAGAATTAAAATTAAGACTACACAGTGAAGAAAAGAATAGTTGAATCTCATGACAAGGCCCAGTTTGTTCTGGAGCTTTTAACTATACATAAACTGAGGATGTTCAGAATTCATTTCCATTTTCTGAGAACTTAAATGAAGTTTAACAAACTTCACCTGATGAGAAAGACCATGTGATGGATGAAAACTTCCATAACTTCTACTAAAATGACTTTGAGATGAGATTATTTTGTCTAAGATTTTCCCAAATTGGCCATTGAAGTCTTGCACAAGTGTGTGTCTGTTTTTAAGCCAAGCCACACAAGCAAGTAAAACTAAGTGTGAAAAAAAAACAAACTCATTAAAAGTGCATACTGGTAGGAATAAAGGGTTACGAGACAAATAAATGGCTATGGTGTTGGTTTAATTTTGAAATTCTCCACAAGACAGGTATCTGGAAAGGTGTTTTTTCTTTTTCATTCACAGTGTTTACAGTTGGACAGGGGTTTGGTAGCCTTCCTACAAGCTCAGCTTCTTCAATAATAGATGCCTGTAATACATTACTGTTCTATCTTCAGCTAGGGGGTTGTGAGCCAGTGGTTGAGATGGCTTGTGGAGGGTTATTCATAGACGACGTGCACACACGCACACACACATGCGTGCATGTGCGCACTTCCCACTTCGCCCATGCAATCCTGCTCTCTCTCTTCTCCCAGCTGCCCTATTAAACTGAAGAATCTCGGGAAGTGAAATGAAACTAGTAAATCTTGACTGCTTTTATGATTGACTTGATATGATTTGTATTATAATTTGTACCCAGTGCTCCTTCCTTCTCTCCCTCTGCCTCCAACCAACGCACTCCCTTTCCCTTTCTCACATCCTTTCATTACTTAGATTGGCTCTTGAGAAATAGGCCATAGGGTCCTCACAACACATGCATGTCCATATGTATACATGTATATGCAAAGAAGGTCCCAGGTGTGCACAGATGCTCATACCCATAAAATCTATAACCTCTCTCCCTGTCACTTAGAAAGATATACAAGCAAGCTGAGGGAGCATCCAACTTTTACCTCAGTTTGAGGACCAGGGGCAAAAGCATGAGTCAAAGGTGGAGATGAGATAAACTGTTATAGAGGAAAACTGAGCTCTCTGACAATCCAATCAGACCCCCCCCAAAAGAAAATAAAAAAAGGAGCAGGCTGAGCTCATAAATGAATGTATGAGAAAGCCTGTAGAGATAACCAATGGGCATAAGGACCTCAGAGGGCCACAGAGAATCATTATATTGACTAAGTGATGGACTAACTGACAGACTGACTGACAGACTGATGGAGTGACTGTCTGAACGCCGGAGCCTTTGAAATGCAGCCAGTTTGAAGTTTGAAGTCTCAGTGTCTTGAACAGACAAAAGGCGAGAGAGGGCAGCTTATCCAACTACAGACCCTTTAGCCCTCTGTGACTCCATCAAAAGATATGATAACAGCACCTTCAAATTTCTTCTCTGCCGGCTGATGTGCCCTTGGGCAACACTTTCCTCGCTGTTCTGCGCTCTGTTTGCGAGTGCATCTGGCGAAAAGGGCCAAGTTGTAAGCGTTGGCCAAGTCTTTCTACTTAACACTCAGATCAGGGTCTGAACACCTGCAATATCCCCTTCTCTGAAAATTACTTTTTTTTTCTTGTGACACTTTGCCAATGAGAACTCAAAAAGGCCGGCCTTATCTGTGGAACAGCAGAGCGCAGACCCTTCCCTCAGTAGCCTTTTGAACTTTGCTTTGAAGATAGCATTTGTGTACCAGCGGTTTACACAAACAGCGCTGTGAACGACACTATTACGTTCAGAGACGGAGCACAAGTGCGAGAGAGTGCCCTTTCCTTTCTCCGTCATGGTCGTTGGGAGTTAGAATCCAGGTCTCTCGGCCATCGTCGTCCTCTCTGTCTGCTGTCTTTCCAACCTCTAACCACTATGTTCCCCAGCACAGCAAAAAATAATCTCAGAAAAAAAAAAGGAATCCAGTCTCTCAGGTCCTTTTCTGCAGTCGAGAACCAACTTTGGCCAAGCTTCTGACACCGCCATGGAAGGGCCTGCAGCCACAAATCTGTCTCCAAAGCCAAATGACTCACAGAGGCCCGGGCCCAGTTACCTGCTGGGGCCCCATGCCTGTCCCAGTTGCTGACCACAGGAACACACATGTACATACTTTAACACGAGGACACAGGCAGAGTGACAAACACACACCTGCTACTCCGCACACTGGCACACACACTGGCACACGTGTGAACACACACACACACACAAACACGCGTGCATGTTTCCAGTCTCCTGTGGATGGAATGAGTTCGTTCAACACACTTTGCTGCCAATATCAGCTCTTTTTAACAGAGTAGGAGCAAATCATTCAGTCTATATTCTGTGGTGAGAGGCCAAGGCAAACTGGGACTGTGGGCGTACTGGAATAGGAGCTGCTGGCACCACGGAGAGGAGAGGAGAGGAGAGGAGAGGAGAGGAGAGGAGAGGAGAGGAGAGGAGAGGAGAGGAGAGGAGAGGAGAGGAGAGGAGAGGAGAGGAGAGGAGAGGAGAGGAGAGGAGAGGAGAGGAGAGGAGAGGAGGGTGTGGCATGGGAAGCACATTAACTCTATCTGTATGGTAATGCTATTACCTCCCATCTGATCAGCATGGTCCCCTCCACACTCCCTGGCTACCTCCTAGCTTTCATTAGCAACATGAATTATGGATCTGCCTTTGCATCTAAATGCTAAGCATTATGCCATTTGTCATGCAGTTTTCCACATTCTTCTCTCTCTTTCTCTCCTGTCTCTCCCATCTACCTCCACTTCACTCCACCGGTCTTTCCCAGAGCTGCCACACAGTACGATCATCGCAGAACTATTAGGGGTTGTGCTGAGCAAATTTCCATACCATCATATGCCCCTTGAGATACTGATAGTGAGGAATAATGCTGATTCCGTATGCAGCCAGACACACACATATATCCAACATACAAAACTATAAGATTTCTAGCTGCAGGATGTGACAGCACCAAGAAGTGCCGGGGTGAAGCCGGAAAGGAGGAGTGGATGAACAAATTAAGGAGATTCTATGGACAGAAATAATGAAAAAAGACTGAAGAAGTGCATGAAGACAAGAGAAGAGATATGGACTGAGAGGGTAAAAAGAGCCAGTGGAGGAGGACGAGAGGGAAGAAAGATTGAGTTTGCTTGTTTCATGCTGCTAGGAGTGAAGCCACATCAATAAGCCCGGTGCGGTGCAGGTTTTTAGAGGATACATCAGTGGAGCAACTGAAACTGAACACTGTGTAATAACAGCTCACTAAAAACATTACAGCCACTCATAAAGAGCCCCAAACTCGCTTTAATAGCTGCTGAGATGTTTCCTTTGGCCTAACTCGGGAGGAAAGGGGGCACATTAGAGCACACAGGGAAAAAAAAGAGGCAGCACTAATACAGGTCAACGCATCTGTCCTCAGCTAGATGATCCATAAGACTTGTCTGTAAAACCAAAAAACTGAGTTCATCCATCCATCCAGACGTCGCTTTTCGTTGATGGAGTCACAAATAGCCCGGCTGTGGTTGGGTGAATGACATCAACCTCTCATTCGCTGTTTTTTACGAGCGTCTTCTGACCAGCGTGAGAAACCATCGTACTCTAACCTCATGAAGGTAGGGCCCAAAAGATGTACACATGCAGAAATGTGAAAACACATATACACACTTTAGCAGGGGGGAGGAGGATACACCAGATACACAGTACACACACACACACACACACAACACAGACAAACAGCATAGAGCAGCACTCGCCCAGACCGCACATACTTTCCCATGCTGATGGTGGAGTCACCGAGTTTTACAAGTTGAGCTTCTCCTCCTCACCACATTTCTGGGTAAAACACACAAAAATCTTTTTTGGAAACACACACCAAAGCGGCCTTTTAACTGATGATTCAAATTGTTATGGTTGGAATGTGAACTGAGAGCAAACACACATCACAGAGAACATTAGCTCTCACCCACTGCGTCTTTTTTCCTCTCCAATTTCAAAAAAAAAAAAAAAAAAAAATCATCAGATTACAACAGCAGGAGAGGGTCAACTCAAAGGCAAGAAATATGCACACACAAAGCACGTGAGGGATAGGTGTTTCCGGCTGAATGTGGAGAAAACTTTTGAGCCATCCCCTCCGGGCAAATTAGAGATCTGATCCGTGTCAGTTGAATATGCTTCAACTTTGTGTTCGCCCTGTGCTTGTCGCATGAACACAAAGAGAGGCAACAGGAGGTGATATGAAGTGACTCTGACTGTGAGCTCAAGCATACAGTAGACAGACACAGGCACGCTCCACAATCCAGAAGTACACTGTAGCACCAGCTAATATCTGTCGAAAAACTGCCACCTCAATTGACTGTTGCTGTTTCCACAGGGAACTGCATGACACACAGAGCAAAAATGTGTCTAAATGCAAAATGAAGGACCTGGCTGATGGTTCATGTGCAGGAGAGTTGCAAAATATCCCATCAAGTGTCTTTAATTTATTCTAAAAAATAACTGGTCAAGGATGTGCGGATGCTCCGTTCTGCACTTTGTTACCTGGAGCAGATTTTGCCTCTGTGGCCATGGCGATCATGACCGACTTTGTAATAGGGAACGGGTGATGAATTCTCGTGCTTCTCACAGTTCGTCTGTGAAGAAGTTTGCCGATGCCCAGAGCAGCTCTAAGACCCTGAGATTCAGCCGTTATTATTAGTTTGTTTAATCATTTCCACATATACTGCACTTTAATGGGGGATGCAGCGCCGCAAATGAACACCCTCATTATCCAGACTGAGCATTAAGATTAAAAATAAATAAATAAATGCAGCAAAATGTCACTTTCTTATTGTCAGGATGTTGTAGCGAGAGCGTCTCATCATGTGTCAGGGAGAACAGACAAAGTATACAAAGCTGCTCTGAGGGCTACCTGCTGGACTTTTAACAATTATCCAGACACTCACACTGGAAACCTGTTATCAACACTGCTAATCTGTCAGCCACGGATACAACATGCAGAGAGGGAGAGAGGGAGAAGAAAAGGCAGGAAAAGAAAAGGCAGGCAAGTAGAGCAATATCTTTCAGGAAGCAGCTGAGGAGGACAATCCTTTCTCTAACCTTTAAAATGTACTTTTCAAACCCCAGCACACAAACTCACAAAGTCCTCACATCATTAGATTTCATTTGATCCATCAGCACTCAGCCCTTGGAGCAAATCAACTCCTGATGCCATTTTAGCCGCCGCGGTGGGGTCACATTGTGTGAATGAGTGGGAAAGTGTGACAACACGGTGAACCGAGGCAGCCCGAGGTGTTACTGCAAGGCTGTGTGTGACGGTTACACAACACCATCAAAACAGAGTCAGTGCGTCACTCGTCCTCCTGCTGCAAACTGCACAAAAATGTCTCTGTTTATAGGACCAGTCCGCACATACAGTACAAATAAAAAAAAACGGGCAACTAAAAAGGGATTTCCTGTGTGCTGCTGCATTGCATTTTGAGTGATTCTTAGGCTTTACGTCATTTGCTCTGAGTGGTGAATTTATGCATAATTTATGGGATGACACTTCATGACGTGGGATTACACTCAGTTTTGATGGGGGATTCCCTGGGAGCTTCCCTGGATCCCGTCACCGAGGCACTCGTGAGCGGGAGAGAGAAAGATAGAGAGACTGAAAGACAGAGACCTTTACGTCTAGCGTGTGCATCATTGTCCCTCCTGCCCTTTACTCCCAGAGGAGCTGGCTAAAAGATAGACAGGGATATGGGCTCTTTTTTCGCTTTCATCTTTTGATAATCCCATCCCTTTTTTTGTGTTTGATGTTCCTCTCTATGCTCTTTGAACAAATCCCCTGTCCCTGCCCCCCTAATCGTATTACCTCCTAAGGTGTAGTGCACTCTGGGTAACTGGACCTCATCAGTGCCAGCGCACTACTCCACCACGCACCACTACTGGCTGCCGGGAAAAACATGTATGCATATAGTCACACACGCAGATGAATGCAAACAAATACAGGCACACAAGCTTAACAGTAGAAGCCATCTTGAACCAGTGTGGTCAGAGGTTTTTAGAGGCTAAAATGCCAACAGGAGCAGCATCACACCTGACTACAGCAGTGTATGACCTCACTACATTTGACTAAGCCAACAGAGTCCAGGGAAAGGAAACATTTATTTCTCTGTCTGTCTTGCTGTTTCTACGCACAACAGTCATAAAAAAATGAATAAAAGAGGATGAAAGCACAGAAAGAATGGGGGGAAAGAGGTAGAGTGAGAGAAATAAGAGGCGATATTAAGCCAAAGCTGGGGGAGAAGAGTGGGTGGCGTCCAAAAGCTATTAAACCTGTTCTTCATGTGGAGCCAACAAACATAAGTGAGGTATAAAATATGAACCCTATCAGACCAGGGCCAGAGAGAAAGGAGCACGTTAAAAGAGAGGAAAGGAAGAAAGAGATGTGAAGAGAGCAAAGGAAAAGTGGAAGAGTTATTCTTTCCTTAGCGGAGCTAAAATGTTTCAAAATGCTGTGCATAGTGCCAGAAAGTACCTGCAAGATCAAAGCTTAAGTAAGCACAGGTTTGAGAGAGAAAAAGAATAATGAGTGTAGTGAAAAGGGAATTCATCTATTTCTTACCTGGATTTGATGCAGCAACATCAGCAGCCACATGGAAAAAAAAGAGAGGGAGGTTGATTTTAATGTTCATACAAACTGGAAAATGTATAAATAATCAAGGGTAAGGTGCATATGCTGTGTCAAGGCATTTTTCCAGCCTCCCAACCTGACTGCCTAATTTGTAATCCTTTCCTTTCCTTGTTGCTGCACATAAACACAATTATGGACATTTCCCTAATTTGAAGTTTATATCAAATTCGGTGATTCAAAATTAGATTGCAGCAGTTTGTGTCATAACGATAAAACGCAGCAAAAGCCAAAACATTTATTGTGTAGGTAGGTAGAGAAGTTGTTTCTCAAAAACGAGTTCAAAGCAAAAGCGAAAAACATATCATTCGTCAGAGACGCATTAACTGAATTTTCCAGTCATCAGTGCTTTATGTGTAGGTGTATGTTGTGTTCGGTGACTCACACTGCGAAGGAGAACCTCAGTTTGTGGCTTAATACTGAACAGAAAAGGCTGAAGTCATCCTGACTCCAACAAGAAGCATAATAATGAGACAATAATAGTCTGTTTCCATTCAGATTGTATTTGATGTAAGTTCTGACAACAAAGTCAGAGACACATGGACAATGTCTGTATTTAACTTGTTTGTTGGCACATTAGCCCCAGAAGGGAAGGCTGGGGAAAACCAAAATCAAGTCCTGAGCGATCTCAATGTATCAGTATTTCACTCTGCTGAGTAACATAAATGTGTCATGATCATGACTAATTCATAGGAATATATTAATGAGAACCTCCCGCAGGTACAGTACAGTGAAAGGTTGAGATATAAACAACTAATTAGAGGAGGTTCAGGATGTCACCCTAATTGCTGCTTTAGTGCAGACAGAGCCACCACCTCTCTGCTTTTCAAAACATTTTAAAACCAGAACATGTTAACGACCGACGTGACCTGTGCTGCCCGACTGCAGCAGAGACGGGAAATAGACGAGGCAGAGCCGCCAATAAGACCAGACTAAATCAAAAACTTCTCACAAGCGTGGAAAGAGGTTGATGAACAACAGGGGCAAGGTGCGAGATGTCAAAACTATAAACAGCAAATCATGCCGGTGACAGCTGAGAAGGTACGAGGCACAGAAACTACTGAAGCACACAAACAAAACACACAACCTCCTATCATCCCGGCAAGGCAGGCACATGCTTCCGGACACGCGGGGAGGCAAACACGCACGCTAACACAGATGCAAACACACAACAAGTCTCAGTTGGCTTTCAAAACAAAGGTATTAATCATCATCACACATACACACAAGCACAAGAACACGGGTGGGCCGGGGGTTGGTGCGCCTGCGGGACTTGTCAAAGAGACACGCTGACACCTAAGCCCAGCCTTTACTGCTGCTGTCATAGCAACCAAGGTCAAGTGGTACAGTATAAAGCTCCGTGCCAGTGTGTGCATGTGTGTGCGGGTTCACGTGTGCGCGAGAAAGGAAATGTAACACGGTCCCAATAGAACTGGTGTAAAATAATGAGGTAGTCGCTGTCAGGATCGAGTAGGGAGACAACACAAATCCCTCAGCTGAGCAGCACGGCGCTGCCTGTCCAGACCTACAAGCAGCAACACACCTAAATATTTCACCAGTGGAGTAACAATTAGACAGACACCTGCAAAAAAAACTAGTCCAAGCTTCCAGTCAGTTGCTGCTGTTATCGTATCATTAACATTCCCAACAATTAATGTACCATTTCAGAAACACAATAACTGAATCACATTTGAGGACTACATAAAATAATGAATGTAAATGCGGGTCTTCCCCAGGATCCAGTTAAAGCGAGGTGATATACTCAGATCCAAAAGCACCTCATGATCAATTCATCCAGTAGATTAAATCCTAAATACACACACCCATTAAGAATATAAGAGAAGGCTGTGTGAAATAGCACCTCCACATTTTTCCATGATGGTGAAGGTTTTATTTCATTTTATTTATCATAAGTGTAATCATTTTTATGATGTTTGCGGGGGTGGTCTTGTTGCTGGCGAGCCGGCCTGCCTTCGCTATAAAACACTGTGGGAACGAGTAATGATTCACTTTAGTTTGCCCAAGTTGTGCATTGGAACTGCAGGTGATGTAGGGTTTGTTTGATGTTTTGTTGGTGACTTGGTGGTTAGTGAATCTTTCATTGCCTCACCCCAGCCCACCAAAGCAATCCAAATATGTCCGACAGTATCTTATGCTGATTAAAAATGTGCAAATTCACAGAGTTTCTCCTGGTAATGATGTGCAACAAAAGACTTAGACAGCATCTTAAATCCCTTTGCTACCATGACATCTCACTTTCTATTACAGTTTTAAATCTGCAACCAGCTTAAGTCTGTCTATCCAAAACTACTTGGATTGAAAATTTAACTTGCTGACCTTCAAGTTCTTTTGTTTTTCTTTTAGTTTTAACCTTTCATAAGTTGTTCTACAAGGCAGAAAGACCAAAAGCAAAAACCTTGTGAAAAATTGACATGCTAACCTTCCAGTCAAGAACAATCCTTCACAAAAGGGAAACCAATTCGGACATTCTTCATGCAAAGGCTAAACACAAAGTGAATAGTGACTTTTGTGCAGAGGATTTTGAAGAGGAAGCTTTTGAAGTGCAACTTGTTGGTTTGAAGTTCGGCGCTCTCTTCCATCTAGTTCAATTTATTCTTGCCTCAGTCACTGTGGCATCAGTATCTCGACTCCAAACACAGCACCTGTCAGAAGTATTGTAATCTTCAGTGGAGTGGTGTCACTCCAAACGCAATCTGTCACAATCCACTGAAGAGGCGCAAAAATACAAAATAACATTTTTCTGTTCTCATGCATGATTAAAAACACAAGCCAAGGGCCGTCATTAGAAGCACAGTCTGTCAACAATTTTTTACAGGCTGTGTTTCTGGATACAAACACATGTCATTTGAATTGAACAATAACTTCAAAAACACTTTGAAAATCTCACAAAACATGTGCACACAACACAAGTCATATATACCCACATGTTCTGACATAGATACTCAGCACTCACACCAACACAAGAATATGAAGAGATTCATATTAATGCCAATGCATATACAGTGCAGATAAACAAATGTGTAACTCATGAGCTCTCAAAGTCACAAATGCCCTCACAATCAAATAAACACAAATGTGCCTGAGTGCTGACTTATCCAGTAGATCCAGACCAGTGACTTTGATCCCACTGGCTGCAGATCAGCATCGTTTTGTGGTTCAGTAATTCTCCAAGGCCTTGCAAAACAATATCAAATGACTCAACAAACACTCGTGAAAAATTAAGGTATCTTGACTTTGGACCAAAGCTTATATGGACTCTCATATAACTAACAATTGTCCTTTTTAAACATTGCCAGGGTCATTCACGGCGTCCTTCAGGGTTCAACATTGGGCCCACACTTCTTCTCCATTTATTTGCTTCCATTATGTCAAATTGCTTAAAATTCTGTTTCTCTTTTCACTGTTTTTCTGATGACACAGAGTTTTACTAAATGACCTTTATGTCTTATTTTTGTGCTGTCTGAGCAAACAGTAACAGTCATTTCCTCAGAAAAACAGACTCACATGCCTCACTTGTACAGAGGAACGTCAAAGGTTCTGTTCACAGAACCTCTTGAAATGCTGCAAACAAAAGACAGATTAAATGTGGATGAAATGATACAATAGCAATTTGATCATTTCAAGCAGGAGAAACATTGACATCTCTCTTTTCTCTTCCATTTCCATCTTTTTCATGCTTTCGCCATCTCTCCTCTTCTTCTCAATCTGTCTCGCTCTTTTGTGTCTCTCCATCTCCCTCTATCTGTGTCTGCATTAGATATCCAGTGTCTCCGTCTGTCTTTCCCTGCTGTGTTAATTGCATGAACTGGAGACAAATCTGACCTTTTCAGTGTAATCATTCCTTTGGCTCCATCAGATCTACACCCTGGGCCCAATCACCGCACACACACACACACACACACACACACTTTTACCACTTCACAGCGGTTTGGCATTGCACATGGGTCGTAAAGCATATTCAACACATGGAGAGGAATGCCTGCTATGAATTACAATGACAGGGTTTCTGCGACTGGTGGTGTTCATTTTCAGATGATAAAATCAGTTAGCAGGGATGACATCTGCTCTCTTATTATGTGCATTGGCAGGTGCTAGTGTGGACTCAGAGTCGCACTGTGAAGCAAAGGTAGGAAAAGTCGGTAGATTCTCATCTTCCAACAAAAACGTTAAAGGCCCAAAACGCAGGCCTGCGAATGAAATTTCTGGGAGAGAAAGATGAATGCTGCTGCTGAATCACTATTATTTCTGATTGTCTGTCAAAACTTATTTGATTGAGAAAGAAAAGACACTTGGCCTGTAGAACTGAGGGACAGATAAAGTTAAGAGGAGAAAAGGACAAGGACACATCTACTGACGTTCCAGGGAAAAGACTGGTGACATGGACAATATTATCCTTCCACTCACATTACCTCACACTAACAGTGATTAGATTTACAGCGCACATACACACACACACAGGTCACTGATGAACAAATGCACACGCTCACTGGAAGGCGAACAGACATTGACGTTCCTGCATCAACACACAAACCATCTGAAAATGGAAACGGCCGAGTAAACACACACAAGCGACGCACTCACACGTACACACATCCCATCAATTAGGAGAGAGCCATCCAGTGATCAGTAAAAGCTGACTTCCAGCCATTAGCCGAGACAGCATGTTGATGATTGTGGCCGCTCTCCTCCCTTAACTCAACCTTTCTTTTTTCATTCTGTCTTTTTTAAGAGAGGGGGGGCAAATAATTAATAACTGGTATCATTCCAATAAAGCCATTAGCAGTCACTACATTTGTCCACTCTCTTCGTCTTCTCCCCCTCTCGCTCTCTGTTTCCCTCCCTTTGCTTCCCACCGTCTCCCTTCTTTGATAGATGAACATGGTTGAAAGCAGCTGTAATACAGAATTGCTTTTAGGCAAAAAAAAAGAAAAGAAACAGTAAAGCACTTCGTATTGAAGAAAAAAAAAACAGGCCTGCTGCCACAACAAAGTAAACCAGGGTTACGAAAAACAACAACAGCACATCGATGCTGGAGTCCTTCTGTGCCCTCGAACTCTGGATGATGCCATAATCAACCATCCCTATTTGGAATTTCCTGCTTCCTCTCTGCAGCCATGGTGCTTAACACTGGCACAGCTACTTGAAAAAAATGTCAAAGTAATAATGAATGAATCAGTTCATCCCACTTTCTTTCCATGAAATTAGCCAGGGACCTTTATTGCTTGTTAAGAACCCCTTTCCCTCCCCCTCTCTCTCTCTCTCTGCCATGTCTCTTGTTTGAATCTTACCCATTGTTATGCAATAAAAGGCAAAAACTAAGTAGCAAAAAAAAACTGTTCTTGCTTTGCCTTTGATAATAAGCTAATTATATATTTGTTTAGCTATTTTACAGCCATTAAATGGACACTGATCTGTTTTGCTCCAGTTAAGCGTAAAAACGGTTTAAGTAACAGCTTAAATTTTCCTAAAATTACAAGGTAAAAAAAAACAAAACACAAGGGCAGATCAATACAGTGAAAACACAATTTCTCAATCCGTTGGTTTTTCATAGTTGAACGTATTGATTTTGTTGACTCAAAGTATTAATATCAAGGGCGCAGCTATACAATCTGTCCTGGGCAGAGGCCTGATCAATTAAGTCCTCATTTATTATTCACATCCTGTTAATTTCCCCAGCTATGGAGGGCCCAGCCTGTTATGAAGATACATTATGAAAAGTATATAAGGAAAAAGCAAGAGATGAAAAGACTACGCAGAGTATAGACAGAGTTCTTATCCTTTGGAGTATAGAAGAAAATATCATTATTATATTTTTTAAATTGCTCTTGTTGCACATAAGGACAAAACCACTGCACCTGTGTGCTGTAAAATAGGGGGAAAAACAAAGCTATGCTATATGCTGATTCTTCATTTTCGCCTCACTCTCTCTTCCCCTGAGGATGTGGAGTGATAGCATACGCTCAGTAATGGCTCCATGTGGTACAGCTTTTAGGGGTAAATTGATGTCAGTGACATTGTTGTAAGTTTGCATAAAACCGTGGGAAGAAGAGCAGGAGGAGAAGTTTTGCTGGCGGGTTTGAAAGCAAATTGACAGCAGCCAGCACTATCTAACACATTTCAGATCCTCAAACCCAAACTAACCTTTTCTGCAATCACAGTCCAGCGTGCTGGATATAGCTTTGAAGCAGCCCACACGTCCAGCTCTAGGCTGTGAACACACTACAACATGAGCTCATTCGGTGGCAAAGTTAAGTTTTTTAAACACGGAGGGACTTTCTTTTTTTTTAACATCTATCAATTTCCAAGATTAATGAACATATATTTATTTATTTATCTTTCTGAAGTAATTTACATGAATTTGAACTGTGAAAATGTGTTCATGTAAACATAAATGTTACAGGCAATTAGTTAAACACATACAATTATGCAAATCAACAGCAACTGTGTTGATGAAATGATTTGCAAATTTCAGAACTTTGCCGAGTTTTTTTTTTTTTTTTACAGGATTTTTTTTTCAAAAAGGGAAAAGAGAAGTGCCACACATCCAAAAAATTAATGAAGCACCTTGACTCATTGTAGAAATGCACAGTTTCCTAACTTCAGGGTTATCACAGCGGGATGTAGAATCCAACTGTGAAGCAACATCTGTCAAATTTCAGATCCTGGTGCAGACGGGATGTTGACTGCAGCCGTGAGAACCGGTCCTGCTGTGCGGCAGCCACACATTTTTTTAGGATCATAACAAAATGTACAGTGAATGGAAATAGAGACACATCTGAGCTTGATATTTGTAATTCCGTGGAAGCGGTTTATTCATGCTCGGAGCTCGGCTGAATCTCTCAGGCCTTGGTCTTGTTCTGAAGCTGACTTAACGTTGGATTAAGTGATTTAATTGTGGATTAACTGAACAAGTTTTGTGTCCATGTTTTCGGAGGGTACGGACTGAGGTTAATTCACCACCCAACATTTTCGCCGGTGACCACACAAGACAGTGAGTCAGCGGTGACAACAGATGATGCAGCCGGATTTAATCTTGAAACTGATCAACTCGAGAATTGCACAGGAGGAGGCAACAGCTTGAGTTTGTTAACACTCATCCAAAGTGTTGGAACTGGGAGACGACTCGACCAGTTTTCCAGCTCAAACCAGATACATTTGTCAAAGTTTGGACACGGGGTGATCTTTTCATTAAGAGAAGATCTGTACCCTGACATTTACAACACCCGTTAAAATGAAGATGTATTACATATTTCACAAGGTGGCAAAAAAGGCATCCATCTCTCTGCCTCGCCATCTCCCTCTCTCGCTCTCCCTCTCGTGAAATGTGGTACAGTTAGTGGCTTATTAATTCAAAGTGTACAGCAACAGCCTATCCTAGCTGAATATGCTAATCAACAAATTTGAGGCCTGATGAAGTTTTTTTTTTTTTCATGGGAGGCTGTAAAAGTATTTTTTGGGAAATTCACTGTCAGGTTCAATTGCTCAAAGTGACTATCCAAGAAGAGCCACGTCTCACCCGGCGTATTGACGAATAAGTGGACTGATGAACAAACTGAGCAAGATTTAAGGCAGATTTGAGGAAGTATTCTGGTTACAACTGATATATCAGGGACATGGTTTTATATATTATATATCGACAAATCAATTCTCCATTTTAGACTTTAAACAGCACAACTACCAATAAACTGTAACTTAAAATAGTGCATTTAGTGTATTATTTTATCCTTTATTGTCTTCATTAATGATCTTGAGGGTCAATCTAAAGGTTTAGATGTTGTACCAACCACATTCTTGATGTTTAATTAACAGGTGAGTGCAACTTTGATTATTATAAAATCATAAGAATATTTATTCTATGATTCAGTGTTTGTGTTTCTATGTTTCTCTGCATTCAAACTGAGCCAAAGGCACAGAACAAATCTTAAAGTAGTTGTACCTCCTCCCTAACTTCCCCTTCTCTTCTGAGATGCTGCCATCTACTTCTAAGGGTAATAAAAGGCTCTTTAAAGGCTCAGAAATGATTTGATGAGCCTTTAATGATATTGCTTTTAAAGGGGGTTATCAAACACCGGAGTCATTTTGATATACAATATGCACTGCTCTGTTGCTATGATAAATACCAAAACTAATTTATGGTAATGTAGCTGAAGATTTAAGATGAGAGGCAGAGATCAGAGTGAGACAAGGCACTTAACAGGCTCCACTGTCATGTCTCTCTCCCGGTGCCACGACATGTCACCCGCACGTCTTTGAATTAGACCGACAGCACGCTGCTCAACAAGTGCACACAAAGACAGATATAAGTGGAAAGAGGAGGAAGAGCAGAAAATTGTGTATCTCACACAGACACTCTCTCTCTCCCTCTGTCTCTCTCCTTCTTCCCTCCACGTCGTCAGCATTTATTCCTCTATGAAAAGCTGTGATCGAAGAGTGATTTGCATGATTGCATTTTCCATACCTTGCATTAATAGTGCAGCAGGGATGAATAGCTAATGGCCTATCACATTTAAGTAGCCATCTCAACCAGCCATCACATTACAGCTCCCTCAATCTCCTAATGAAACAGGTCTCTCTCTCTTTCTCTCCGTCTCACTCTCTCTTGAAATAGACACCTGGCCCAGTCTGGTCGGGAACACCACATAGTAAAGTTCAAAATAAAACATAATATGTGAATTAGAAGTTAAATTTTAACTCATCTGGTGTAAATCATACAAAGGATCTTAACATGGATGACATTACACTGGCATAGTGGTTTAAATAACTGGTAAAAAATAAAAGGGAGGTGTTTCCGCCTGTAAAGTAATAAAAAATTAAAAAGAGAGAGAAAGAGATCTGCATAAACAACAGAATGAAATGAGCCAAAGAGAAGAAAATACTGTAGAGATTAGTTCATTAATCAGCTTGTCAATCAATACCAAGTGGTCATATCATTGTATAACTCATTTTCAAGACTGCCAAATATTTAATGGTTCCAGTTTTTCCATGTGAAACTCGATATATTTGAGGTTTTTAATGTCGAAGCGACAAAGAGAGAGAGCGTCATCATGGGCTCTAGGCAAGTCTTACTATTATCTTAATTGTTTTAAAGGTTCATTGAGGAAGTAATCAATAAATGTACAGATCATGGAAAGCCAAATGACTTTATCTGCTGTTTAAGAAAACAGAGTTTTAAGGAAGGTTGAGCAGGTTTGATTTCATATTAAATTAAGCGTGTGTGCGCATGGGCAAGTGTCACTGAGAGAGAGCATTTCTTTCCACTTATGGGCATGGTGTGTGTGTATGTGTGTGTATGTGTGTGTTACAGAAAACTGTTTTCCCATTTGGCTAAACAAAGCAGACCAGGGACACAAAACCTCACACCACAAGGTCATCATTGCCACACCATTCACATTTCTGCTCTTTCTGGGTTATGGCAAGCTCCTCCAAGTCCTCTCCCCACCCCTCTCACCCCCCCTCCCCACCCTCCTACAATAACCACCTTTTAACTGCCTCCCACATGGACGAATTTCCGTAATCTTCTGAATCTGCTGCCAAAAGATTTCCCACCAGAGTTCACGCTCTTATTGAAGAATCTGAGGATGAAAAAGGGAGACACCCTCTACACCAACTTGAATACTTACACATATTACCAGACAGTCAAGCCTTCACACACTAAGGATACATATACATGCACACACCCACATACATATACTTGCTAAGCTCTAGATGCCTCTTTTAATAGTGTTTGGCTTCTCGGGGATCTGACAGGACTTTGGAGCAGAGGAGACTTTAAATAGTGATTGCTTTGACGAAAGAAAAGATGACGACAGAGAATCGGAGAAGGAGGGAGAGAGAGAGAGAGAGAGGGAGGGAGGAAAGAAAATACGGATCTGGTAAATGAACGCGGAATGGCGCAAGAGAAGAAAACAGAATAAAAAATGTAAGTCAGGGGGCGAGAATGTATAAGCCTGAGTAAATAGTCATTACCAGTCTCTGAAGGGTGGCGGCGTGAGCTGAATAGACTGGGACTTGGAAACCACTGTTACCGGTGGTGATAGGGGACGGCTTCACAGCCCTGCAATCTGACAAAGGCTTAGTAGGTAATGGAAGCGGACCTCAGACGGCCAAAGAACATAGCAGCTTTAGCTGAGCCTCAGATAAGTCCGAATCCTTTTCAGGCCCAACAAAGCAAACGTTTAAACTTCATAGATCGCTCATGATTTGTCTAATGTGAACTTTAACATCAACAGCTGAAACCACAGCTACAACCAGGGACTGCAGAATATTAATTTCAGATTTGTGGGTGTTTAAACGGTGTCATTCTGCCTAAAGGCCAAGCTTTCAAGTTTTTAGACATTTAACCTCCCTCCGTACCTTGTCTTGACATTGACCTTTGACCTCACCGTGAGCAGATCAAGCAAGAAACACAAATGATGTGAATGAGTCTAAAAGCAAAAAAGCACATGTTAAACCCACAGACTGAATAAAACAAGAAAATAAATGCATTCATAATCACGCATTGTCAGAGAGAGAGAGTGCATTCAGGCACACACAGATCACACAAACCACACACTACACAGTAGACACAATTCACTTCAGGCCTTGTTAATGTACTCAATGACAGACAAGGGGGTTTCTGAGCTAAAGTTTCCACCAAGAAGACAGACTTTCCAAAGTTCGTGGGGGTGTCTGGAGAGTGTTTATGCACCGTTCTGCACCAGCTGAACATTAAATTTGAGGTTCAGAAGTTGAAGTCCTGATCAAAACAGACAGGCCATATGTCACTGGGCCTGGGCAAGTTACTGGTGACGGATGGAGGTGGGAGATGGGTTTAAGTGGATGTATGTCATCATGAGCCTGTGTCTACACTACAGAGCTGATGAGGTCATGTGTTGAGGCTTGATAATAATACATGCATATTTGCATACGCTCCAACACAGGATGCACTGGTACTGATACTTGGTCCCTGTCATATCGCATTATGGTCCAGATGACAAGTCTAAAGCTCTTCATGAGCTTAAAAGTAATAAGCAGAAATTACTGCATCCCTGTAAAAGTAGTTCTTACAAAGACATCTCACCTGACACTAACATGTTGTTTATAATCAATAGTGGGAAGAAATTAAAATTCCCTAAAACATGCCTCAAAGTACAAATCATTGAGCTTAGCACAGTACAACACCTCACACTGATTTTTAAACTGAACAATAAATCTAACTCTGAAACATTTCTCAGTGTGTGTGCGTGTTCAAATCATATACGGCGATGCCTACATGTGCAGTTAAACCATTATTGTAGAGCCTGAGATGCTACAGTAACTCAAGTATTCAACCATTGACAGGTTTTATGTATAAACCTAGTATAAAAAAGTTTTAACCTACAACTTTTCTCAAGTTTGAATGTTGCCATCGAAGTCAAGCAACTCACAAGCAGTTGCTTAGAACATAGGATGATTTTAATTAGTAATGGGGTTACGAATAGATGGTGCAAAAGCAATGCAGCATTCTCCGTCTGTAGATCTGTTTCTAACCCGAGAAGTTGCAAGCAAGCACCTGGCGTTTGCAGACTTCCTGGGGGGGTAAGCACGTACACACATGCACATGCATAACAAAACAAAGAGGAGGAATAACAATCAGCACAGTATATGTCCCCAGGAAATTCCAATACAAACCAGGTGAGCAACGATAGCAGTTAATAACTCCAATTTACTTTGTAATTCAAGTCTCATCACAGAGCACTGTTTAAAACACCAATTTGAAAGAGTAAATCAGCCACGCAGCAAAAACGTTAATCTCTGGAGACTAATGCACACACAAATATCCCGCTAAACAAATCTGAGCAGACACACAGTCCCCTCAATCCATTTGCTGCGATACCCACAATTTCCTTTCTTCCTCTTTGGTAGAAAATGGCCTTCCTCTATTTCTCCAGTGCTCAAAACCCTAGGTAATTTTCTTAATCTAGGCCTGATTCTGTACATTTGCATAAAAATGTTCACTTTTGAGGCTCCCCTAACAGAACACGGCTCTAATACGCAATTACTCCCCTCAATAGTGGTGGCTAATTACAGAGGTGTCAGACAAACAGGTAGCAGAACAGAGGGGGGGGGGGCTCCTACACAATGGCTGAGGTGCTAGTCCGCCACATGGGACAGAGCAGCTCAATGGAAAGCAGTAAATTCATTTAGGCTGGCTTCATTAAACCCTGCTCCTTGGGCCCTGCATCATGCACTCCCCTTTGCACCGCCGCTCTCCCTGCTCTCATTTGCGGGGCAGCGGATGTGCTGTGGGTAAGAAGAGGGCGATCACACAAACGAGTGCAACGCAGAGGGAATGGGGGAACGCTGCAGGGAGGAAAACGGGGATGTGAGGAGAGATGGAGGGAGATATAGATATAGAAGAAGGGAAGGAAGAACGGAAGTGAGGGAAGGAAGGAAAGAAGGGAGAGGATGGTATCAATAAAGCGCCACGGCAACACCGAAAAAGGGAACAGAGCGATATTATAGAAAGTGCTGGTGGGATGGAACAAGGGCATGAGGACATGTGCTCATTTGATGATAAAGAAATAAGGCATAAAAGGATGAGCATATAAAAGAATAATTTTGAATATGGCTTTTGTTTTATTCATCTGACCCAGTCTCCCAAAAGCCACAGAGAACAGAGGAAGACAGAGAAAATTACAGCTTTGGTCCTCAAACAGAGGCCAAATGCCAGGTCTCCAGCATGGTGAAACAAGGGCAGTCGAACCCCATGGTCTCTTTACCATTTAGATTATACTGGCAACTTTCTGACCCCACAGTATGGATAACCATAATAAGCCACAACCCCTGCTGCGTACCACCTGTAAGCCAAACACGCTCACAAACAAAAACCTCAACTTGTGAACAGAAATCCTGACCACAAGCAAGCACAGCCACTCGCTTCTCTCACTCCAAGAAAGAACTACAGTCTGAACTTTCCACTTGTGCATAACTCTGTCTGACTCACTTCGACATCACTGCTTTTCATATGCACCATTTTCGGCCCAATTTAACAGAGCGCTTGCTGGCAGGACAATTAATGTCTGTTGTAAAATGGACATTGAGATAGGTATGCCATGCCATGTCTTGAAAGGAAGGAATTCTCAGCTTTGACGGTAATTTGAAGCTTTTTTTCAGAGTAAGGCGAAAGACTTCTGCTCCCTTCAGCGCTGATGGCCACGCTTTTTCCACGAAGAAAGTGTCACCAGCCACAGTCCGCTTCCTTTGGTTCGTGACCGACGGAGCGCTTCATGAGAACTTCTCTGTCTGATTGATTTACCTACTTGCTCCGTCGTCACACTGATTTTGAGTGTCTCTAATCACTGACATGCATGACCCCAAGATCCAGCGGCTAAGTGACCACTGGGATGGGATAAATCAGCAAGTCTCCATGGGTGAAAGTCAAAAACGGAGCTTTGAGGCCATATGTCCTTAACCACCAAGCATACAAATATGCATAGTGAGATGCCCCCCACGGTGCGGGCGATCTGTGCATATGCACAGACAGACGCGTGCTGTTATTTTTGTCTGTTTTTGGGGAAAGTCAAACAGTAAATATGCAGCTCTGAATGCCGGTATTAAACACTGAATAATTATCACATTAAAAGAAATGAATAACTGTGTTTACAAAGAAAGAAAAATGCCCTTCCCCTTCAGACAGATTGACTGGAATCGATTCATCACGGCAAAAACAAGTCAGAAAAGCATGTTGTGAAATGAATGAAACAAATAAACATAAAAATAAGCCCACACATTAACTGTGAGGGGAAAACAGGAATCTAACCTTTAGTGTGGAATTAATATTAAAAAACATCAGCCCACAGGAACTAGAGGGATTGGATAAAAGCATAAAAATGAGATCAACTCTCAAAACAAAGACATAAAATAAGATCATGGGGAAAATCAAATAAGAGGCGACCACTCTAAGCACAGAGCCTCTGTTGGAAAACATACATGTATCTACATACATTTTACAACATTGTGCTTTACTGGCTTCTACTCATGTCTCCTGGTCTGTTAAGTAATAATTTTCCCCAACTGACAGAACAGAGGGTAAACCTATACTAACAAAATTATATTAAAGGAAAACGTATCAGGGCAAAATGGCACCAACAATTTTGCTGGTATGGGTCAACAATCCGATTAAAATGGATTTTAGCTAAATTTCAGTGTCATGCTGAGGACTCATTTTATGAGATAATGGCGCTTCAAGGCCTGTCTCTAATGTTGCCCACAGCTGTGAGATGCAGGGTTTCTCCTATAATAACTACATTTAGACCGTCCACGAGGTAATTCAAACAGCACCATACATTTTGTATAGGATTTAGTGTGAATAAATGCTGTCAGACACTGACTGTGACAGTGCGGCTCAAATGTCACATTAGCATGGCTGAGAGAAAAAATAATGAACAAACAAAAAAAAACTTTGTTGTAAATCCCAGTATGTCACTCCTTGTCCCCAAAATAAGCATTTCTGTTGATATCCACTAATGAGGAAATATGACTTTATTGCCACACTTTACACACTGTTGAGAGTTGCGCAGAAGGCCAACAAAGAGTCGTATGAGTCAAAGATCACCTTTAAATTCAACAGCCACTCTCGCAGACAAGCATCACAAATCAAATCTTATGACTTCCAGAAATGCAAGCACTTCAATTACACTAAAGACCCAGGAGCAGCAGGAAGACTTGGCATCATCTGGAGAGGTCAGGACAGAGCCCCTCTGCAGAGCAACAGCAAATAAATCAGATTATTAATGATATATATGACTTCTTTAATATTACATGTTACAGTCAGTCAAGAGTTTGACATTTCAAAGCGTATGCAGATAGGTGCAGGATGCTGCTGGCTTTGGATATGCGCCTCAGCACAACAGCAGCTCTCACGCTGTTGTAACCTATAAGCTCCAGCTGCTTGCCTTCATTGTGTCTCTGCGCCGCGCCGCAAATGTTCCTCCATCTCCGATACTTATCAAGGCACTGGAGTTTGAAGCTGCCATTACTCAAAATTAATAACCACGGCGGCGTGTTTATCATAGCACACTTTCACACCCAACCTGCCAGAAATAATCACCACGGTGTTTGTGTGCGTGACAGAGAGGAGGAAGGCGAGAGGGAGACAGAAAGAAAGAGAGAGGGAGAGACAGAGGAAGGAAAACAGAGAGACAACTGGATGGGAGATGAAGTGTGAAAAAGAGACAGAACAAAGAGGCTAAGAGCCCGAGATGAAAGACGGAACAGAGAGAAATGAAGAGAAAATCTGCTACATGCATACGTGTGCATCTGCCGTACCTAATCACTCTGCCTCCATTTCACCTTGTTGGTTTTTTCCTGCACCTTTTCTTCCCATCATGTCTGACAACAGGGCAACACTCGCTCTCCTTGTGTATTCATTCTGCTAACCAGGACTCTAATCTCCGCTGACAGCCAATCTGCTCCAACAAAGCAGGCCTGAGTAAATAATAAAAAAAAAAAAGAAAAAAGTGAGGGCCTGGGTATTCAATTCACAAATCATGTGAGTACAGTACAGTGCAGGGTCCTGCCACAACTCCCTTGATGGAAGGGGAGAAAAGAGGCATGAAATTCTTGGTAGCGGTACGGTTGTTCGAATTGCAGATCCTTGTGCCTGTACGTGTGAAAATACAAGAGAATAAAAACGAAGTGACAAGGACAAGGGAAGGCCCCTCAGCACCTCTACTCAAATCTGGAAAGACAGGTGGTGGAGAAACAAGACAAGGACGAATGTCTGTCGGTCGCTGGTTCAGGCTCCACTGACATTTTCCATGGCATTTAGAAAACATCCAACAAAACCAAAAGAAAAGGAGAGCGAGGAGGAGGCGGGGGACCTAAAAATAGTTTGCTGGAGGAAACCTACTATGCGTGGTGGGAAGTTGAGGTTACACAATAGATGAAGACACTTCAAGTGACCTCTTATCTTAGGGATTTGCTCACTTTCCCACAGTCTCCTGCTTTCTTTCACTGAGATGAACCTCAACGGCTGAACTCGGCAGCTCAAGAGGTCAGCCAGAGAATTTGTACCCCACAGGAACCACAAGTTTGTCATTTCACTTTTACAGTCGCAACACTCAGCTGACGGCAGCCGCTATTTATATCAAAAGTGTGAGTAGGTATAAAGCAGAAAACCAAAAGAAGTTTCCCGTTACCGCAGGCTACATTCCCAGGTCTGTATTTATCAAAATGTGACAGTGACAGAAAATAAAAAATCATCTCTTGTTTCCTACACCCAAAGCAACAAATGAGGGCTGCTAAATATGATATTTATTTTTACTATTTTGTACTGAAAGTGATAATGACAAAGATTAAAATCAGACACAGATTTGTTGCCGTTATAAGGATAGTGTGATATTCTGGAAAATTCGCTTTCTTGCCAAGAGTCAGGGTTAGGGCAAAAAAGATTGATACCACCCCCCTGTATGTGTGTTACATATGAAGCTGGAGCCAGCTGCTGTGTAGCTTAAGGCTAGACACAGATGGAAACTGTAACAGCACTAAAAACTCACCGCATAACACCGTCTTCTTAAATCATAAACCCAAAACCAAGCTTTCAACTTAATATCAAATCGGCTGTTTCAAACCCACGTTCCCAGTCGTAATGCTAAGCTAAGTAGCTTCTGACTGCTCGACACTATGTGCTTAGTCACAGATTCAAAACACTTGATAGTTGATTTTCAATTGGAAACGACTGCTGAAATGTATTTGCAGTGAGTGCACAATATTGTATTGGTTACAACACACTTGCATCACGTTTGCTTGTGTTCTTCCTCCATGCATTTATTCCGTCCTCACTTGTCAACGTGGTATTAAATTATCCTTTTATTGTATGTTTTCTCTGATGTTTCTCCACTGGTAGCAGACGTTTCTCCCTTTTCCCTCTTTTTGTTTATATTTTAGCCAATTTACTTTAATTTCACCCCTTGTTCAAATAGCTGAAGGCTACTTCTTGTTAATGTTGTGTTTTCATTGCAACAGGGGACTCCAAATTTCAAGCAATTAAAACTAACTTGAAATTAAAATCAGAGGCTTTTAGAAAATATAACGCTGAGTCTTAGAAGTATAATATCCACTTGTGCTGTCTACAGCATTATTAATCTCAATGCAAGGGGTCTGTTCTTATGCAGAAAACATCCAGTTGCAACACAATGCGCTTATCTACATCCAGCCACAACCACTAACCTCAGCTGCACTCGGGTGTTTTATGTTGCCAAAACTTAACCACCAACAGCAGTGTGGACACAAAGCCCAACCTCTGGGGTCATGGTCATGTGCTTTGTACGTCCATCATCCTCTGCAATCACCTCGTTCACTCAAAACCATCAAGACCACTCCAGACCGCTTCTTTCAACTTGCATACAAATTTTGTTTCATGCCTATATGCAAAAGACAATAAATTAAACCTTAAACCTAGGGCTTGATTTCTAGGAAACGGGTTGGAGAATAACTTTTCCGTGTATAAATTGACACTGCAGTAAATAGGAGCTAAATTTTCACTTTCAGTGTAAAAAAAAAACTTTTTTCATACCAAGTCAGCCTTCTAAAATGTTCTTTAAATGTAACCTACAGAACTTTGACAGATGTAGTCCCTGGTCACCTTCACTGTGACCAAGCAAAGGAGAGCAACCAAGTCTCATTTGACACGTCAGTGATCACACTGATGCATCATATACTCGTTCAATTCTGGGGTTTAACACTTCTCCAGGCACTGTGAGATCTGCCAGCTGGCTGCAACAGAGGCTATTTGCTATGAGTTTCCATTGCAAACGCCTCCAAATCCACACACGCCTCACAGTTTTAGAGAAGGTGTGTTTCTGGGAGAATGCTTCTCCAATTATTTCCTGCTTTATAAGCTTCTGAAAGTCACAGAGGGCCCCGCGGTCATCCCTCATCTAGTCCCATTTTTGTGAGAGAGGACAAAAATGCAGAACAGCCCATTTGAGCTGTGATTTGCGATGCTCATAAGTGATGGCGATATGAAGGGGACGTTAGCCTGAAGAAAAAAGCAAATAAGGACGAAAAAAAAGAGAGGAATATTGATCACCCTGCTTAGAATGAAGCTGTTGGAAAGACTGAAAGAGAGAGAAAGAGGGAGGAAAAGAACAACAAGGATTCTGGGAAATGCCCAACTTCCAACAATACAGATCTCGTAAAAGAAATGACTCATTTGCTCCGTGCATCTGCTTTCAGGGAAGACTTCATGCCAAATGACCACAACATACACACACACACGCGTGCACAGACACACACAGAGGAGGACGCACATAAATCTGCATGTCAACGCAGGCCTTGTGTCCAGCAGCAGGGTTAATGTTAGCAGAATAATGGCTAACTCTTTGCTTTGACCAAAAACCACTGAGGGAAATGGCAAAAGTTTATTGCAGCACACTCACTCTAACAAAAGGTTGTGTGTCCAAAAGAACGATATTCATATGAAGTCTATGTTTAATCTTCTACGTCTGGCAGAAAATTACAATACGACTAAAAAAGTCATCATTCAAATGATATTTTAACACCAACAGCAGCCTCAAAGGAATCCTCACACAGCAACGTTACAAAAACAAACAATGGATACAAAAATCACAAATGCACCATGCGCACAACACAAAGGCAAAGAGAAGAGAAAGACCAAAAAAAAAGAAAAGAAAAAAAGAAAGAAAACCATTTAACTTTGACACTGTGTTCTCAACTTGGTTCTAAAAAGTGAGCGCTGCCATTTGCTCTGCCGTTTCACTTTGATCATGACTCGCTCCCCATTTTCAAACACTGTGACATTTGAAAAACACAATCCCACTTTGGTCTCCTATCATCGCTGGGAGAGGATACAGAGAAATAACAGGGCCGACGTTACCCACCAGCAGCACATCACATCCCCTCTCCCCAAGAAATGACGGTGAGCAAAAAATAGGCGTCCTACTGTCACAATCTGGCCGTCGGACAGCAATGATGGGAAGTCCGTATTTAGTCATCATTTCTCACATTCTTACACCGGGATGCTCTTTTTTGTCTATTACTGAGGAAGATGGAGGGAGCCAGGACCTTGGTTTATTTTTTTTAAGGACGAGACACAGGAAGGAAGAAGAAGAAAGGGAGAAGATGAGTAGGAAAAATGACCAAAATGCTTTACCTCCCACGGAGCTCTATCTTTCCAATGGTCCCTTGTCGGGGGGGACAAATTGATCCTGGGAATAAGGGGTCATTTCCTCTGCCTGTTTACCTGTTCAAACATGCTGTCATCAGTTTGAAACACACACACACACACACACTGACCCAGCTGTACCCTCACAGAGCTGATGTGAGGGAGGGCTGAGTCACTCTGGTCCTCTCTGTGATAACAACACAGTAACCTGTCTGTGTGTGTGCATGTGTGTGTGTGTGTTCTAGCTAGCTTCCATGTGACCTTTGCCTTTTTCAACTACATACGTGTGTAGGTGTAAAAAACTTTCTTTTTAAACTTGTGTCCCTGTGTAAACTGTTCGGTTATTTCTTGACAAATGCCACGTATGTGTCAACAATCTTGTGTGCTCGTGGCAAAATTCCTCTCCAGTAACATTTTTGATGACTCACCTTGAACTCAGCAGTACACAAGTAAATTATCCAATCAAATGCAATTATGGGACACCAATTAATCACACCCATGATTTCATACCATTACAGAAACTCACTGCAATGTAGTGATATCATAACGTTCGTGTTTGGATTCAGTTCATTTGGTTGGAATTTCATATACTGTATATACATATATATAAAGCTAAGCACCTGATCTAACAAAACAGCTGAGCAGCGGAGGTCGTTTCGTTGATAATTTGATTGGCCTCAAAGTGAGCTAATTAAATCTTTACAGATAATTTGAATCCTTATTGTGCATTCAACACTTTACCGTAACATTTGTCACATTACTGAGCATAATCGTTGTTTAATTGTGACTTTAATGGCACTTGCAGAATTTCGGTTTGGCGGACTTTGCATGAAAATCGCGCACACTCTCATACGCCTCATACTTGAACACCGTCACCTTCCTCGGTCACCTGAATCTGATTTTAACGATGTGTCAAACCAGACTCTCTGTCTCTCTTTTACACACGCACAGTCACAGACACGTCCACGTTATTCGCATTGTGACGACCACCCAGACGGTTTCTCCCTTTAAATAAACCCCCCTCCTTCTCTTCTCCACTCTGAACTGTGTGACTGTAAAATGTAACAATAAAAGCTGCTTATGACCGGAGGCTTTTATTTGCTCCAAGACCTTGAGCATGTACACAAAAACACACACTCACGCACACACACAGACCATCACACGGGTCTGCCGGGCCAGGAGACGGAGGGCAGAGCAAACACTGTGCGTTACTTCTGCTGGATTCTTAAAACTCCTTCTCTGGTGAAGAGGGGGTTGGAGCGGTGCAGCATCAGAGCAGGAAGCATGTCAGACTCCTCAGCTACAACTGTCCACCTCAGCCTCCCCTCTCCCTGCCCCCACTGTATGCTACCATCCACCCAACATCCTAGCTTTATCTGCCACACACACACATACACACACATACGCACACATATGCCATTTTAAATTCCAATATTCCCACAGGTGATCCAGACAAAACCAGTCAGGCACACGAACACCTTCAGCCCCTGAACCAATGCAGCAAATATCATTATGGAATCAATGCAGCCTTGAATCAATCAGGGCAGCACCTGTGTGTGTGTGTGAGTGTGTGTGAGTGTGTGTGTGTATGTGTGTGAGTAAGATAAAGGGAAGAAGTTGATAACACCATGTGCTCCTGTGAGGATTTCACCAAACTCCATGTTTTTTGATTGAAAGGAGGCGGGGGAGGTATTACCATAACCTTCCAACCACATGTCTGCTGTAAACTCAATAATGCAAGAATGATTTCACACACACATACACACACACACACACAAACGCACAGCTTGCACACACCCACTGTTGCTATGCACCATGGTAAATTCAATATTGTGTTCACACTCCTAAGCCAGAGTGGGAGTACAGTCGGCAGAGAAGCTACAGCCTCAGCTGTAAATCAATAGATTAAATAGAAACAGATGAATAAAATACAAGATAATAAATAAAAGAGGAGATGGTTTACTCTTCCCATCATATACTGCACAGCCTTTTTCCCATTTGAGAAGAAAAAATAGTGGAGAGAAGAAAAAAAAAAGTGGGAGCAGGAAAGACAGACAGACAGAAGGGAAACAAAGAGCGAGAGAGCTCTTGTTTTGCCTTTAACTTGTGTTTTTAATTCTTGTGTCTATCGCTCCCAGTGCCAATGTTTGCTTAAGGAGTATGTTTTGGTATGGCGCGTTTGCTTTTTGTTCTCATTTTCTCATTCTAAGTATTTGAGTATGTGCGCAATATAATATACCAGCATACTGCGTGTCATGTTGTAAACATCTGTGTGGCCTTGGCAGAGTCAGATGTGTCAAACATGTTTTTTCATCTTTGCCATTTGTGCAGTTTGTACATAATTATCTCAAACATGGTTCAGCTCCAAATGTGTGTGTGTGTCTCTGTGTGTGACTTCCATGCATGGCTCTTGAAATCCTCGATCGACTAACAGCCGATGGGGTTTCATCAACTTGTCAATAAGTTGACTCAGTTGCAAAATCGGAGACAATATTATTAGTCTCAATTAATGACCGACAGCCAGCTCCCCGTAAAAATATCACTGAATATCAGTGATTCTTTGTCAAGTTCCGCCGTAATGAGCCATTAGTCAAAGAAGTTACTGAGTGTAGGGAGTTCCCACACCCATTGAACCTCTTTTATGGGATTCATTAGACCACATTTCCACACATTAGTGACTCACTAACGCCACTCTTGGATTACAAATATCTATTTGATATTAAATTACAATTAAAACATTTTTTATATATATATTTTTTTCAACTTAAGGCTCATCTTGAACTGCCTATCCTCACGTTCCTTTTCCTTCTCTTATGCAGCCTGGGATGAGTCAGTGTTGGTTATGTTGCAAGCCAGAAAAACCCATTGACACACTGCATGTTGCACTTTACTTTACGAGTAAAACGTTCCCTTGACAAACCTGTCGTTGATGCTCCAGTTGAGGCAGAGGTTGAGAGAGCTGAGGTTACGACATTTCCTCACCACCTCCATCACGGTCTCATTGTTGAGCTCCGAGATGTGCCGCAGGTCCAGGACGTTCAGGTTCCGCAGCTGAGAGAGGGGGAAAAGGCACACGAGCAAATTTTGAGTAATTTCATCATGTCAGATTCACACAAACAGGTGGCTGCGCATCACAGGCAACCTAATAAGAGTGCTCTCCCTTTTAACAAAATAAAATCTCTCTCACACAATCAGGTATACAGGCGTACAATTTCCTGTCTGTTCACAAAAGGAACCAGCAGCTGATTCGATACAATGTGCAGCTGTGGGACAGAAATATTCTGCAAAAGCATGTATGGAATACAAGCCTGCTGAATTACATGGATAGTTTTAACGTATCCCGTGGGGAATGTGAAAAACCATCTTTTTGTACACTTGTATTTCACCACGTGTACTGACAAAATAGCATGAATGCAGAATAGAGCAGACAAAAACGCTACAAAATTGCTTGCTGTTACTGTTTACTATTCTGCGTCTGCAGGCCCGGTGTGAGGGGTTATGAGCCAATATGAGCATTCACTTCCCTGCTTCCTTTCATCTCCCCGACTTTCAATAATCCCTCTTTCCGATCTGAATACCTTATAAGAGGTGGTTTAGATTAATCCTCCAGTCAAATTCTCTACTTCCAGACGCGCTCTTCAAAATCCACACTGACACAATGTTCAACAAGCGTTCCCGCTCGCTGAAATTACCAGAGGCTTTTCAAGTCATAGCACAGGTGTATTTTCTCTGATACACGCTCAGAACTATTTAAGACACAGGTGCTTGCGCGTGTACACACACACACACACACTTTCCACGCACCAGGAATGCAAGATAATAGAGGTGTGATATTCCAGGCAGCCACCAGGGATGCAGAGAGGTAAATGTCATGGCCGAGGCTAAAGAGAAAACAAGCTTACAGTTGGTGTTAAGATCACTAAGCGCTATTGTCAGCTCCATAGGCATGACATATACCTAACAGCATGGGGACACATGGAGGAGGGAGGTTGGATAAGGACCACGTCTCGCTGTGTGAAGTAAGCACACATGTAAACACTCTCCTCTTTCCCCACATACTGAGAATCAAAACACACCGACTGCAAACAAACGCTCTGGCCTGCGGCTACACTTTGTCACTCCTCGAGAGAAAATTGGATCACACCTCTTGTGATAAAAGGTGTGCTTAGGCATGAAATAAACATGGAACAGATTTTGTTTATGCCATATCATCACCTACACTGTGAAGACAGGCCTTAGATATACTAATGAAATAAACATTAGGCAGCTTGTGTGCGCAGAGACGGGTCAGCAGAAGTCGTCAGGGACCGTGAAAACTGACATGATAAACAACGGTATTTAATGAAAGGGGGTAGGGGGGGGATCCTTAACTGCATTTATTAACATTGATGTGCGGGAATGCAAGGGGACGCACACACATGTGCACGAACGCACACTTAAGCACACACATGCATGTACACAAAGTGCCATGTGCCACTGTGGCCAGTTGGATCGAAGTGCTAAATTATTCATGCAGGATGAGGCTGATCTGTCTGTCTGTGTGTCTGTGTATGTGTCTGTCTGTCTGTGTGTCTGTCTGTGTTTCTGTGTGTCTGTGTGTGTGTCTGTCTGTCTGTCTGTCTGTGTGTCTGTCTGTGTTTCTAAAACAAAAGGCAATGCAAAATCAAACCTGCTTGTACACAAAGTGACCACTGCTATTCATTATTTTTAGCAACAGACACGCAGTCACACTGTCAAAAGGAATGGCATCACCATCACAGACACACAGTCTCACTTTTATTCACTTGCAGACAGCTATTTGCATTCAGTATTTATGGTTATTAAGCCTGGAGTAAATCTTAAAAGCTCCCGACATCAAAAGTAGTATTTGTTCTCCAAATCTTCAAAACTGCTTATGTCTGCTAAATAGAATTTCTACTACAGCCAATAGTAACGGTTTCATTGATGTGGACACCCAATGAGAAACCAGGCCAACTAGCGTGGGTTTTCATTGGACGAGAGTGTGGCTCGGTTGAGGAAAATCTGAAAATTTAGCAGATGCCTGCATGTAAGAGAAGAGGCAGAGTCACGGCCGAGACTGTGACTTTGTTAATCCTGTGAAAACTACGGAAAGAAAATAGAAGAGAGAAATATCCAGAGTAAAAAAAATAAAATAAAATATTCAGCAGAATGTGATCCACGGTGCCAGTGTTTGCTGTCTCATAGTTGATACATGATCATTATATGACTATAGTAAAAGCTTTGAATGCTTAATGCAATTTCACTCACAATATAGTTTATTTTCTCCCCATGTATTTCCACTGATCCATAATAAACGGGCGTAAAAAATGAGAAATATAAACGGAGAAGAGAGAGCACAAGAGCTTAAGACAGAGAGGAAGACAAAGCGAATGATTCTCACAGCACAGGGAGAGAGAAACAGAAAGAGAGGGAAAAAAGTGAAACCGAGTGAGGAACGCAAGCGTGAGAGAAATAGAGCATCAGAATAGAGAGCAGGGGATTCAAGCGAGGGGTTCGGCAGGTTTTTCTCCTCGTTGGCTGAGGTCTGTAACCAGGCAGAGTTGGTCTCGTCTCCTCTGAGTTGGCAGCTACACCTGGATAATTATTCATGCTGTTCATAAAAACAGTGAAACCTGCAAAACCCAGCTGCTCTGAGGCCGGCGTGTTGTCCCAGCCCCGCTAACACACATGCATGGCTCAGGAATTAATGCTCACAGTGATCATATAAATATTTCAACAACTATGTTCACATGCACGAAAATGTCCAAGGACTCAAACCCAAAAACTATTGTGGGGAATTTGTACTTTCAATGAAAGTAAATTCTATTTTAATATACTATTACTGTATTCCACCGTATGCCACTATATTTTCAACATCTAGACTAGAATTATGAGTTTCTTTTTATATAAAAAATGATGCATTATCTACATAACATATAAAAAAAATACCAAAAAGCTCCAAAAAGTACTGCTTACTCATTCATAGATAAAGATAATAATTTAATAATAATAATTTAATATAATATGGCACAGACAAAGTAGTTTAAATTAGCCAGGCTTTTTTTTTCTTTAGGTAGTAAATTTAAAAATCTTCTTTTTTTTCTTTTTTTGGGGGGCTTGCAATAATTTTAATCCACAGTAAATTGATTACTCTGTGCTTGGACGTATATTAGGGTGGGTTTAATGTCTGTCCCATTCTTAAATTAAATTGAGAAATATTTCGTCTGCAAAGAGCCACGGAGCAGAAAAAGATTTTAAAAAATCACGAAACTGGATGTGAATCGACAAATCAGTTCAGATATATATCACGTGATAATCTAATCTACAAAAGATAAGACAAAGACAATCACTTCACGTCTGCCAGGAGACACAGGAGCAAATAGTTCTCATCTGTAGATGGGCTGTAGCAGCACATTTCTATTATAAAAAAGTGGTTGTTTAATTCAGTCCACATGACCAGAGGAGATCTCGGAGCTCCAAGCAGTTTGGCTCTCACCTGCTTCAATTAGAAGCCTCTCTCAAACAGGAAAAATGAGTCTGAGTCAGAGGTCAAACACAAAACGCCACTTTAAATGAAAGAAAAATAAGTGGCTGTTTCAAAGGTACGCTTTCCTTCAGCCAAGCATAGGCTGGAGCTCAACATTTGGAGAGGTTGATTTGACACTTTATTACATTAGTGTATGTCACAGTCTGGTGCACAGTGTGTGTGTGTGTGTGTGTGTGTGTGTGTACCTGGGTACGCTGTGCCAGACTGCAGAGCTGTAACTACCTGCGCTATTACTACATTTATTTACACAACGTCAAGCATCATGATGCCAAGCTGGAAGTTGAGGCCTGGCGGACCCCATGCAGTGGCTATGATGTCATGGGTTGAACGTTGGCACGAAGCAGCGTGCGTTCATGGCTGTTGCTGTCCATCACCCTCAGCTGACAAGCAGCGAGATGACATTTAAAAAGCACGGACAGAGCGAGCATTGTTTTAGTCATAAATAAGCGAAACATGTTGGATTTGGAAAATATGAGCTGCTATTTCATTGCTGCAGTTAAATCAAGATTTAGAGTGTGAGTCTAGTCAATGAAATATAGGTCCTACGACGGCGAATGTATATGGATCCACAAAAAAAGAACCCATGCTTGAAAGGCGCTGTCCGTGAAAAAGGGGAAGAGGGGAAAAAAAGAGTAGCTTTTCAGTAAAACCAAACAGCCACAGCAGTGGAAACTCTCGACTGTCAGACAAGTTTAAATCCTCTAAACAAAGCAGACTGAAGTTTAGTCACTTTGAAGTCATATTGAAAGTCCCGAGCAAGAAGTCAAAGTCACAGGGTGTTGTTGAGGTGGCATTGTGGCCCTGACACATTTTTGCTCAGCTGTCCGCAGGTGTTGGAGACGGTGTGAGACAGGATGAGGCGGGGGCGAAAAGGTGAGACGAATGGCAGCGGTGTCACCGGGTGAATACAAGTGCGCACTCATGCATACACGCTGTCCTTTTTTTTCTCTCCCTCTCTCCCTCTCTCTCCATATTGGAGCATCCCAGACAGTTCAGTCAGACAGGAGAAAGCTGTGTCGAGACAATCCCTCTGCGGTAAGCCTAAATCACACACAACCCCCCTTCCCCCCTCCCTCTCCAGATGCATACTCAGAAAAACACACAAATATAAATACATAGAGGCCTGTGCAGACAGAGGGATATGAATATTTGAAAACGGATGGGGCAAATACTGGAAAAGGCCACAGCTCTGGTATCACAAATACACTGTCTGCTTCAGTCATGGCCCAGCGAGCTGATGAGTGAGTGAGTGTATGTGTGGTTAACTTCTCTCTTTATCTGTCTTGTGCCCATCTACTGTCGATCACGTATTTTCCCTTTCCTACCCCCTTTCTCTCTCTTTCTCCCTTTCAGTCGCTAATCCTGCATGTGTTGGTGTTGATAACAAACTCAGTGGCGAGGAAAGGCTCGAGGAGATAGAGAGCGTTGGTTTCTCTTCGGGGCACTAAGCCAAATGGCCACATAGGAAGCACACATACGCCCCCACCCCGCGTGCGCGCAATAACGCGCGCAAACCGATGTGACGGCGCTGGATGACAGTCACAGCGCAGTGACACTAGTTGGGCCAATAATGAGACATGATATCCCTCCCTCCAGAGGTCAAAAACCTCTCTATCTCTGTCTGTCTCTGGGTTAAAAGTCTTAGAGCCAAATGAATTATTCTTCAATTACTCTTGCAAGAGACACACATCATCCGCGGGCTCTTCTCTGCTCATTATATTCATAAATCCCCCAATCTCCGCCATACAGCAGTGAAGAAAATTATTACAATTTCGACTCATTCTGCGACCCCCACAACCCCATTACCTTTCTTCCTCCAAATCCCCTCTGCTCCTTCGTTCCCCCCTTTATCCTCTCTACCACCCCTGAGACACCATACACATCTACAAGTACACAGTCGCGCACACATTGGTACATAGGGAAAAGGTACACATGGATGCGAGCACACACACTCACATGCACGCACACACTTCTCTGGTTTGTGTTGGGGGTTATCAGTTTGACACAGGGCACTGTGATTATGTATTTTCTGTGCTCCAGTCAGGGGGAGGAGATAAGGGGCCAGCAGACTACAGCAAAGCCAGACACCACTCATCCTACATGGGGAGGGAGTGGTGGAGTTGGGTGTGGGGGCGACAGTGGGTGAAGACCTATATCTTAACCTTTTGTGTTTCACCGCTTTAAAAAACCTCAATTCCAGCCTGTGTTCATGGCAATTTGTTAAAGAAAAAAAAAAAAAAAAAAAGCAATAAATAACATTACTTTATTTTTCTTGTTTGTCATCGGCCGTGGAACCAAAGTTGAACTCAGTATGTTGCAAGCACACACTGCTCCACTTACTCAGCCACCAGGATTGATAGGACATATGATTCTGGTTATGAAATTAAATAGCTTCCCTGTCATAAACCAGACTGTTTTATTTGCTCATAAACACAGAGAAAGAATGAGGTACTGCCCACAGTCCAATTCTGTCAAATTTAGAGGGCATTTATCAAAGGTCCGGACTTTTTTTTGGAGAAGAACAACAAAACCGGCGGAGCGGCACGGCTGAATTAATCTACAAGGCCCCAAATTAGGACCAGAACCATCCGAGTTCTGCACATCAGAGAGACAACAGATCGCCATTACAGTCTCCAAATATACCTCTTTTCATCTCTGACACATTTTTCAACAGTCTCTCCATTTGTTATGTCTTTGGCCTCCTCTGTTTCTCCCGAGGGTGGGAACTTTCACACACACAAAAAAAAAAGGCATGTAGAGGCCCCACAGTGTCTTAGGGCAGTGATAGGCTGACGTATAAGGAGGGGCATTGTGGGTAGGCATGACAAGCAAAGGGAAGCCATCAGTGGGACATCTAAGGCTCGGGGAATGAAGGCTCTCTGGCACCCAGAGCTGCTCTCAAACACTAGCGCTCTGATAGCGCCGACCTTGGATTTAATCACTACCAGAAGAAAAGAGCACCACTTGACAGGAAGATGGAGAGACAGAGGGAGGGAGCGTGTGTGCGCAAGAGAGAGACAAAAACACATGGACCACAAGAGTAAAAGAGAGAAAAAGAGATGCATACGGAGGACAACAGTGACTAGAATGGGCAGGAAAAGAGATTCAACAGGTAACAGGAACAAAACTATGCCAATAGTTGGATAATGACTGAAAATAATGTGCAACAATCACAATAAGTGTGACTTAAGCTGCATGAGAAGGGACAGCACAGGAAATACTGCATGTTAGCCGCCTGTGAGATACCAACCAATCAATCTCCTCAAGGCCACACACATATCTGAAGAACGAGGGTTACACTCAAACTGGCTGATTGGAGCCTTCCTCTCTTTTTAATCACGCCCAGCTCCTATAGACATACACACCCACACCCACAAACAAACACATACACGCACTAAAAACCTATTGTGCTCCCACCTCTGTGGCCTGTCAGGGGGGTTTGACTCGAGGGTGAACCCTCTGAAAGTGAATTAGGAGAATGATTAATCTCATACAAACACACACATATAGAAAAGTTCTCCCATTGGCTGCTGGGGGAGGGCACCAAATCACACTCACAGCTCTGGGACACCCACAAAGCCTCCATTCCCGCAGCGCTTTGTATCCATTACGCAGCCTTACGATGTGACAAGCATCATCAACAAAAATACTATTATAATGTCAAGAGCTTAGAGCCAGATTCAATCCAAAAACCGACCATAAATAAAAATTTACATTCTATCCCTGGCATAGAAACACAAAAGACCACATCAGGCAAAGATTTGCTCTTCAAATCATCACTGTTTTTGTTCTGGCATCTGAAGCAATGTGCGTAACGCTTGATTCCCAAGGAGTAGGGAGTGTGTTGGAAAGCTTGCTTTCGATTAGCAGGCTTTACACCCTCGGCCATGCAGCAGAAATCTTGATTTTTGCCTTTCAGCTGCTAACAAGATGATGATATATCAAACTGAGCCCCGGCTACGAGTATTGAGTTGCGCTGCACACCGCAGAGGAACGCCGCGGCTCCCGTAGGACTGAAACACTGCAAAACCATTAGTGGAGCATAAATGCCACAGCTTTACAGTTACTCTACAGACCATCTGCATTGAACTCATCGCCATGGGTGGCCTGGTTCAACCATCGGCTCACTTGATTAAGAAAATACAATTTCAATTGATTTCCTCAAAGCCTAATATGAGAGGAGTCGGTATTAAAAAACGACTATGAACCTGAAATGAGTGTGTCATATGAGAGAAGTTAATAAAAGTAATGGATTTTCCATCTTTTTTCTGGGTGATAGCTGGCTTGCAAGTGAGGAGCTGGGAAGATTATCAGAGAGAGAGAGAGACAAATCGAGGAAGAAAAGAGGTGGGAGGGAGTGTGTGATAATCAAACAAGAGAGGAGCACCGCAGTCCTGGAAATGCATGCAGGTCCACGGAGTCATCAGAAATGCAACGATTCTAAACGCGAGAATATGATTTTCAATCGACACTGGATGGGACCAAGTGGGAACGAATGAGGGGAGGAATCAACTGCTAAACGAGATAATTACTGTCAGAGATTATAGAGACACGGAGAGAGAGAGGCAGAGGGAGAGAGGAGGTCTGAAAGAGATGAATCACAGACATGATGGCTACGACAGGAACAAAGAGAGAGATGGTCCGACTCTAAATCTGTGCAGACAGACTGTGGTCAGAGTGTTATCCCTGAAACATTTCCATCACATCACGATTCATGAATTACCATCGCAACCTTCAAAGAAACAGGAGTTGGTTATTTTTGATTGGATGGTGTCATCACTCCTTCGTTGGACTTTAGCAGTTGAAAAATTAAAAATGAATCTTCATGCAAATGTGATTTGGACAGCGGGAAAGACTGTAATTCATTTTAGGGGATTTCTAAAAATACTCCATTAGTTAAAGATGGCGACAGTCCTTAAAAGGCCAATAGCTATTTAAGAAGTTAGAAAATCAAATAAGAATATATGACATGATTTGATTTTTTTTTTCCCTTTGGAGAGGAACTTCACATATGTTTTGTTTTTTTCTGACCTCCGGTGGTTTAACTTTTTACCTTTGCTGCAGGGATGTGGAAGTCTACTGCAGGGTGTGTCAGTACACTGTGGCCTCACTGCTGTGTGCGGTTAGAGATGCAACACAGCACATTTTCTCACCACACTCACACACATGAGCGATTCTGGGTATACTCAGCGGTAGAAACAGACCTGGAACCTCCAGCGAGCGAGAGCAGAGAATCGCTGTCTCTCTTATAGCCTGTGTTGAGTTTCTTTTCTGAAAGACCTGTCAGCCAGATATTTACCGAATCAGACACTTCGCAGTCGGAAAATGAACTTCCAGCGTCAGTGCTCCGACAAACTACACAGCAGCGGCACCCGATATATATTTTTGTCCTTTCTCTGCTCGGGTTTTATTGGTACTTACTGCCAGACATATGAGTTGATTCAAATTTATCAGCTATAAACTAATCAAGCAAATTCTCATAACTATGATAAGACGACGCGAGGGATAAAGTTCAGCTGAGACAAAACTGCGTCTTTAAAAAAACATAAATATCATCAGAATTATGAACTTGCTCGTCTGAACTCCTAAAATTTCACCTTGGTTAATGTTGTAATAAATAATAATGAGGTGTGCTAGGCTGTGCGTGTGGGCGGATGTGTATGCGTCCACCTCCAGGTATGCTAATGCTGTTATGACTGGCTGGCTTCATTACTGTCTGTCTACAACACCATGGCCAAGGTCAGTGGAGGCTGCAGAGATGATAGGGGGCCAAAAGCATGAGCACAAATTAATCTGCTGTTTAATCTAATAATGCAGCATGGCATTGGGTGTCTAAGTCCTATTAACACAACTGTAATTGCATTTGAGGAGGAATGGGGCGCGCGCAAGTCCACAAGGGTAGATTCACACTCACATGTGTGCCCAAGTACATCACACACAAATCAAATTGTATTTCATAAGCACACATGGGTGCGGACATACCAGTTTCACACCTTAGTGCACACACACACACACAATCTCTGGACATCGTGTTCGGAAGACGAAATAAATGAGGAGAGAAACTAGGTGTACAGTAGTTCCTCTTGTGAATCCCATCGAAGCAATCACCAAGTGAGCGCATGTGTGTCCATGTTTATATGGCATGGAACATCTTTAACCACGGCGCCCTGCTCATTAGCATGGTAATACCCAAAACAGCAGGGTGAAGCCAGAACAGCAGCGTATTATTAGGATTCATCTCATTAGGCTTTCATGAGATTTAAAAGTTAAGACAAAATAACTTCACAACTAAGTCTGAGATAAAACACACAGCGAGGTCCTGAGTTTACTCTCCAAAAGTTAAATTTCCCCCCTGGAGACAATGCATGGCCTGCAGCAACATGGAGAGCTGGCCTATAGTAACAGGATTAGACAAAAAAAAGAAGGGAAAAAAACTCACACTGAAACTTCTATTGGCGTTTTGTGATGCAAGTAATTACTCCAAAAAGGTTAAGCTGTTGACTGAAATTAACCTTCTTTCAACCGTGCTACAGGAGGTGTGCACACATTTTTCAGTTTTACTGTAAGTAAACACACAACTTGTGTTCCTGTAAAAGGTCGCAGTTGAGGAAAAAAAAGAAAGAAACTATGATAATGCAAATCAAAGGTTTTGCGTGGTACTTACCGCAGTGAGATGGATGACTCCCTGAGAAGTCACAGGGCATCCCATGAAGCCGACAAACTGCAGCTCAGGACAGTGCTCTGCAAAAGCCTGCACAGACCGATCAGTGACCTGGACAATAGAATAGAATAGAAGAGAATAGAAGAGAATAGAAGAGAATAGAATAGAAGATAGGGAAGAAAAAGAGAGTTTACATTACTTTCCAGTCTTAAAAGAACCGATTCATTTCATTCACTCATTTTTCAGCAGTCGAATATGTTTCAGTCTCTCATATTTGCAGGATCAAGATAAGACATACATGGTGAAAAGACACAGAGTGGATTTCTTTGAGTATTTCTCAAGCTAGTGTGTGTAGACAGGTGCTGTCAAATTCAAGCTTAAATGTCTATACTCCATCTGTACAGAGGGCTGGATGTGTTTTGTGTTTGCAGAACAGCAGAGAGAAAGGAGTGAGAGAAGGAGGCTCACAGACGGAGAGGAGGAGGAAAAGAAGAAGAAGAGGACAACAGACAAAACAGCTAAAAGTGTGCATCTGCCAAGCAGCGTGGGCGTCGTCTTATGATGGATGGACTGCTCCCCATCATTCACCCAGTCGTCTACTAACAGCTCCTAATGGATCAGAGATCAATAGGGAAGCAGGACATTTCCACCAGCTTCCCCTGTAGTCATCAATAGGGGTATTGATAGCTACTTCACCTCCCTCGCCACACTCAACACTGCAACAATATGTGGGAGATTGTTTGTCCTCTCTGTAGGCTTGCTCAGTGCTTCCTCAAACTCTTCATCAATCACAGAAGGTAAAAATAAGATGAGAGGAGGGAAGGGAGGAGAGAGAGACAGAGACTTGGCCCTCGACTGTGATTAACTGGGAAAAAGAACAAAAAAACAAACATCAAAGAACATTACAGAACAAAAATCCTTTTTTTTATTTTCTTTCTTTCTTTTTTTTTGGTATCGTTGTCTAGTTTGTCAGTGTGTCTTCATAAAACCAGTAATGCAAAAAATATATTTAAAAACATGCAAGTCAGCCAGTGATGGATATATACAAACACACCAACTTTTCCTTATCAGCATAAACATATTTGAACAAAGTGCACTTAGACTGAAATCTAAGTCTGACAAGTTTTGAAAGGCAAATGAAAAGTACGCCTATGAAAAACTGAGTGGAGCAAAATTTGAAAGAAACACTTAATAAGCCTGAAGCTTGAGGAATTTGCATAGTACAGTGGCATATTCACTTTTCTCAGACATGTTTACAGTGACAGTGAAATCCATAAAATTTCAGTATATTTTTTTTAAGGGGGTAGAAAAGATGCCGGAAACTTCATAGAATGAATTTGCAATAACACCTAAATTAGTTGTCTTATTGGCCTCTACCATCAAATGCCATCAGCAGCTCCTCAGATTAATAGAGATGGAGCCAAACGTTCACATGGGGAAAAATCGTTTCTTATTCAATCTCATACAAAATGCCAAAATGAAGATTGTGGACAGTCTGACGATTCTTAGTCATAATGCGGGAAGGCTTCCAAACACTACATTACAACTGCTGCTTCTCCTGAGGCGCTGTCTTCCCTGCACGATTGACAAAATAATTAATTGGCCAGTTAGACTGCAAAGAGTGGTGATTTGCCAATGGAGCTGCAGTATTGAGTCGCGCAGCAACAGAAAATGTTGTACAGTTACAGGCTGGAGGAGCAGGGAATAATCCTCTAAACCATAATGGCTGCCAAACCACTGTTATAACCTGTGATCTTATAGCTTTTTAAAGTTGTGCATTTGGAGCTTTGCCTTCAAAGTCTGCGTTAAACGTTGGAACATTGATTTTCTGAGTGGCGTGACTTTGCACAGAGACAGAGGCCAGGGACGTTTAACATTTGACTAGTCAGTACATATATAAAGCTCAATCTTGTTGCTTTTGCTGTCAATCTTGTTGCCGCCTGCCCTGGCTGGCTCAGTCACAACAGCATGTTGTCCACTGTCCTCCTCCTTCTCTCCCTACATTTCTCTCTCCATTAGCTACATCCCTTCCCGACTCTCTCTAGCTACTGGTTGTAGCCTGGAATTAGCACAAATTAATTGGGGAGCTAATCACACTGGTCAGACCTCAGCTTTCCCCGGCCTGGAAAATTGTTTTTAATATTCATGTGTATTGAGGCAGCGAAAACATTCGGCATCAGAGTCTAAAAATTAACATTCATGTTATTCACTTGCAAGCAGTCGACATCGACTAGCAGCTATGCACTGTGGTCCTCTCTGGAAAGAAAGCAATCCTGCCTCCTGCCTGCGATCGTATTTTGATTCAGTTTATGCTCGAAGCGGTGCAGCTGTTCACAGATGCATCCACTGTCATTGTGTGTGTGTATGTGTGTGAGAGAAGGAGAGAGAAGGAAGAGTAAGAGAGAGAGAGAGAGAGAGACATCTGACTGGCCATGTGTTCTGGCTCCACAGCACAGGGTGAGGTATCAGATGACAGGTTATGTAAATAAATATAAATTGTATTGTCAGGGACATAAGTCAGGAAGTAAACTGTTGCACTTGCTCCTGCTCAAGAGGTCAAACGTAGACCTTTGCCTGACCTTTGCATATGCCTCCATCTGTGCCCTTTGACCCCAGCCACCAACAGCCTGTGACTGCGTCTCTGCTGCGATGCACTATTGCCCTCTCAGTGCCCCATCCTCTAACGCTGATGAAGCTGCTGCTAAGTCTCGCTCTTTACCGGTCGCTATGCTTGAACATATTATACGTACCTTTCATTCTCCTACAGACACACCCTTAAACTTCATCATCACACCTCTGTCACTCTGCGGTTGCCTCTCCTTCTCTCACTACCTGCCTCCTCTTCCCAGAGCTACCTTAAAGGTTACTCAGTCGAGAATGAGGAAGATGGAACAGCCAGAGAACTAGTGAGGGTAAAGAGAAGTCGCGAAAAGAAAGGACAAGGTGTCCATTTATCTTTCACTAAGTCACATACAGTATGGATTATCTGGGTAAAACGCCACCGATAACTCTGGTAAAGTTCAAAGGTGTGTCTCTCACCTTATCGGAAAGGAGCCAAAGTACTTATAAAGAGCAAAATGGTTCATAGAGAATGTGACAGCAGTGGATTTCCAGTCACGGGTGAGAAATAAGTTTGGGACAAATGGACAAATATTTGGGCCAAACACTGTTGGTTAGGAGTCAGAACTCCACTTTGCTGTGACAGAAAACAAAACCTAAAGAAACAACTGAAGGTTTGTGGTAAAAAATTTCCCCTGTTTCCAAGGTGCACAGAGAAAAGAAACAGTCGAAAAAAGGTCAGAACCCCAGCTGCTCTTGTGGTAAACAATAACTTCATTAGACCGATGCGTTTTGGCTCGTGGTCTTCATCAGGGTCATGACCCCGATGAAACCCTCAGCCCAGAGACAACAAGGCCTGCGCCAAGAGAGAGAGAAAGGGGGCATTGTACTGTAGCAACTATTTTGACCATTTTTTAGCCATGTTAGATGGAGACAATTAGAGGGTGGATCGGGTCTGGAAAATAAGCCTGTGCCCGGCCTGAGCCCGAGACTTTCAGACCTGACAATCTCTCTCCACACTAAATCCGTGCGTCTGTTGGAATGGATCCAGCACATCAGCTGTGTGCTCGTCCACTCGACATCAGACTGGAGGCATAACGCACAGAGGCACAAAGGTGTGCATCTAAAACACACACCATAGGTTATTTGCAAACTGAATCACTGGGGGTCTGGGGGCACATTTATTATATCTCTGTCTGCCTCATAATGGATTTATCGATGAAGAGTGAACTGCTGATATTTTGTCTTAGTAGTGCTGAATATGACCAGGCGCGCTGTCTGCTGTCAGTGCTGAATGAATGAGAGACAGAGAGAGACATTCACTCTCATTTCTCTCTCTCTCCCTCTCTGCTATTTGAAATGAGAAGCGGTAGTGGAGAAGGTACAAAAGCGAGAACATTTCCACCAGACTCAGTCGTGTTGTGTTCCAAAAGCTTTGTGTTGAATTAAGATGGTGAACCTGGTAATCACATTAGTATCTGCTAAACCATACTGTAGAAAATGAGTGTTAATATTTTAGCAGTTAGCTCAGTCCAAAATATAGTCCAACTGAGCTGCTAGCTTTGGTGAAGCTTTCTTTTGTTTTGTTTGTAATGCCAAAAATATGGTTTTATTTGCTCAGATAAAGATAAAGTGCCAATAAAGTTATTGTTTTATCCCAAAAATGGTGAAAAAGTTCACCCTCTTATAGTAAAGGTGTATCTACCTGAGCTATTTGACAGTTCAGGCTAACCTCTTAAATATCAGAAAACTACTGCTGAAGTGGGCATTCAACCATGGGCTGGGACAGAGGAGAAAGCTGATGGTGAGTAACAGTAACACCATACAGTATGAACTATGAATAAAACATGTCACCCAGAACAGAGCTGTTCATGCATAGGTGTGTTTACGGTACAAGTTGTAGTACCTCCCTGTGTTTTGTTTAGAACACTAGTTTTTTTTTTTAGGACAATCACTCAGATTTGGATCCACCATCACCATACACCATACACTGCAGTCAGAAAGGATTAACCAAAAGGTGAGTCCCACCTGATGAGATACTGATGCGTATGGAACCTGATCTGCAGGGCCAGGTGGAGATAAGGGGGGAGAGAGGGTCTTTTTGAGTATAAAACTTAAAAAATAAAAAATAAAATATTTTTTAAAAAAACTGAGCTCCAGAAGGACCAGCCTGAGCTGAGCAGCTGGCAGGTGAAGTGAGCTGGCCGGAGCTCCCCCATCGTGGCCTCTGCCAAAAAACCATCAAGGAAAACATTTTCAGGTTGACTACCAGCAAAATCAAAAAAGCTACACACCGCCGTGATCCTTAAATCACAATCATGTGCGAGAGAAGCACATGAATCACAGCAGAGGCCACCGCTAGACTGTCTTTCATACTGGTGTTTGTGCACGAGCTGTGTGGGTGCTGTTCAGTGTGTGTGTGTGTGTGTGTGTGTACACATGGAAGCAGAAGAGACTAAAAGAAAGAGAGCAGGTTACACAAGGTAACTCACAGCAGGTGAGAAGGGAGACAGAAGAGAAAAAAAAAACATAAAATCCCAGCAGAGCAGAACAAGCCAGGAGGGCATGTACCATATCAGATTAAGCCTGTGTGTATGTGTCTGTGTCTGTGTGTGTCTGTGTGTGTCTGTGTGTGTCTGTGTGTGAGTAAGACCATATGGGTTGTAGCTAAGATTTGTCTCCAACCCACAAACACAAAAACCCGTCCCAAATTTCTCCTTGCTTCCCCCTCTTCCCCCTCAACCTTTCATGGACTTTGATTTAAAAACATGAAAAGAGCCATGGCAGAGCTTCGGAGAAGAAGTGGCTGGCCAAGAGAGGCCTTAAAGCCTTTTAGAAGGGATCTGGTTTAATGGTCTCTGGGTGAAGGAGGTAAGGAAAGCAGAAAAAAAAAAGTAGTGGGTTGGAATGGTGGAAATGCTGCAGTCATAAAGATAGCCTTTGTGTGCATGTGTGTGTGTGTCTGTGTGCTGTAAAGAGCTGGAAGGTAATTGTTGAGAGTGCTGCGGTAGCAAAAAGAGGTAGTGCTATATGTGAGCGTGTGGTTTTTGTCTGGCGGCCTCTTCTTACAAAACGCTGGGGCAGCACCCAGGGGCCACTTCTCATCCAATAAGGGCATTTAAGCTTGTCAATATCGTCTATCATACGACTCATTTGACTCCATCAAACGCGCGGGGCGAAAGAGACGCGAACCCAGAAAGACCAGAGCCGACTGCAGCTCATCCCTTTCATCCCCTCCCTCCCACTGAAGTTTTACATTCCTCCATTATTTAAAAAACGATTCTCAGCAACAGATGCAACACAGCAAGAAAACTCCCTCCCATTCATCCTGTCTTTTATTTTCTTCTCTGTGCATATTGCACAAACACGCACACAGAAACAGGAAAAGCACAAGTCGTGGAGGATGCAGGGGGCAGACACTCGTTTACATTGGATGCGCAAAAAAAACCCACAAAAGCACTTGCTGCCAGGGAAAGGTAAAAAAGGCAGCACAAGTTAAAACCTGTCCTCTCTCCGCCAGCTGGAGCTACACCTGCAATCCAGCTGTGCCTGCGAGGTGACAAGCCAGAGAACCCAGTGACAGGGAAGAGGAACGTATGCGGAGTTATGTTTAACCGCTCGCCAGCAACTGCACCACTGTCACTCAAACAAGAGTTGGCAGCGTCATTATGGACTTACCACATGTTCGACAACATGGAGGATTTTGTCATCTGGACCAAGGACGCGACACTGCAAAGATCATTAAAGTTTCTGGTGTATATAAGAATATCATGCTGATTCTCAATGAAGCGACACTTTAATGTTGAGGCATCGCCAGCTGGTTTGGAAACTCAGACTTTGGAAAGTCAGATCTAACGCTCACATCCCCAGTCTGGTCAGCACAGCGGGGAAGATTTATGGCAGTTCCCACACCCCCGGTCCCTGCAGGATCGTTCCGAGCGGTCTGCCATTAAGCAGACCAATATGATCTTATCCGTTATGTTTTGAATAGAAGCCCTCTGCGCAAACACCCATTCATCCCTCTGCCCATTAAACTCATCAATGAGAAAAATGAAAGACAGACAGAAGCAGCTGATTGAGCAGGTTCTCAGGGATGACCTGATGTAATCATAATGGTTTATTTGGAAAGCTGAACGAGTCTATTGAGCCTTCTAGACCAAACTCATCGAAACACAGCTGGAGCTATGAGATGGAGCTAACCTGATGACTGCGCAGTCTCCTACTTAGCTGCAACAACGACCTGTTCCTGTTGCTTCAGGTGCGGGATGAAACACTGAGAGAGTGAAAATACTTTCCAGACAGTCTGGAGAGAAACGGGTCTGTGAGTTTGAGGTGGAGAATCTATCGAATCATTCGTGATAATTTGATTTTTGAAAAAGATGCAATGAGGTTACCCCTAGAGCAGCCAGACCCAACCCAAACACAACTCTATAGCTCAGCTACTGTGGAAAAAGAGCAGCAATATAATAACTCAGGCCCCCTGGACTCTGTGGAGACCTCTAGTCTGAAGGCTTATCAGGCACCAATGCACTGCACAGAAGTCTGTCATACTATCACACAGGATTTAACGACCCTGGAAAGTTATCACAGTGACAATCATGAATGTTTTTGATTGGCTGAGGCCTGAGCTTTTTCCTGGCGGATGTTGCATTGCAATTTTGCGTTTGCTTTGCCTGAAACTCTCCAATGCGGATGCAGCAGTGTGCTATTTTGTGCTGTGTGTGTGTGTGTGTGTGTGTGTGTTTGAACACCGTCTTTGTTAAAGTTCACTGCCGCTGAAATCATTTTACTGATTTCCAATATCACCCACCAAACACGAGGAAACCGACTGCAGGCCCGCAAGGTACAAATTTAACTGGGACAATTTTCATCAAAGAACTGTCTTTCCGAGATAATCATCCCCGCCATAAATGCTCTCTTTGGGGTGATACTGCAATGCGAGTTCATCACACAAACACACACACACACACAACAAACTTTGTCTGTTTTTAAAGAGCTCAGTTGGGCTGTATTGATGCTAAGGACTGGTGATCTGGCAAAAAATCTAAATTAATACTTATCATCCTCTGTAATATCCGATGCCTGGAGACAAAAGCAACACCAAGTCATAAAGTTTTACAACACTGAGGGAGAGTCTCTTAACTGTGCTGTCTCTGTGCTGATGAGCAGGCTCCGTGCACTAAGTGCAGGGCGGGTTCGCTTGGAGCTGTGCATGTGTATTGATCTGCAAACTAAAGCTTTAGCAAAGCTGGTTCACATTTAACTCTACAGAGAAACAAAGATATGTGCATGCCTTTTTTTTTTTTTTCCTTCCCCATATAGACATGAAAAAACCTCCACACAGGCATAGAGGAAGACACATGCAGCACACACCCAGGCCAAGCACACAGTTGAGTCTAGACAGATGTGGGGTTCCTGTTCTCCAGCTATCCAGTGTGATGTTTTCCTTGGCTAAACAGAGGGACTAGTCATATTTATGAGATGTGATGAGACAGGAACACAGGATGGATCACTGTGAGAGACAAGGGAGCAGAGATGGGGGGAGGAGGGAGGAGGAAAAGAAGGGGATGACGGGGAATGAGAGATTTGCAATCTTTTTATGTTAACATAATGTAGCTTCTAGTCTGCAGTGTATTGCTTTGGCAAGCTTGACTGCTTCTTTCATGCCTGTAAATCCTGTCTGAATATGGATGTGACAGACAGGCAGTGAGAAAGATGGAGAGGTGGTGTGACAGGCCAAACAAGTCATGAATGTGTGTGTGTGAAGGGGAGTATGTGAATATGAAAGCAATCTGATCTTATTAGAGGTCTGACGGGATGAGGAGCTTTGATGAGAGCCCCGAATCACCACCATCTAATCAATCAGCCTAATTAACCAACCTTTATGAACACCGGGCCGAGCCGAGAGAAGAATCCACCGACACACGGATTAATAATGATTGCTGAATACACTACAACACATTCTATTAACAATCCATCTTCTCGCCGTTCCACAGCAGCTTCGCATGCCGAGTCACCCTGCCGCCAGTCGTCGTCGGCGACACTCCGAAACATAATAAGAAGGTTCTCTCTCCCGCCTCCATCGCGACTTCAAAAGCGAATGAAATGATATTCTCAACCATTCATTTTCACTTAATGAAGTGTTCAGTTCTCAAAGTGACTCAGCGTGTTGTTGTTTTCATAATGTCACGTTGCTGTCGGGGTCTTCTTCACGCGTCATGATTCGAGATGACGGTTTAAATGTTCAACTTTAGGTAACGGTCAGGAGTCGTTCTTGTTTACGCTCAAACTTAAGGTGAAGACAGGGCAGGTTTGCTCTTTGACGCCCACTCATGCCCTCACAGAGGAGTCCAAGTGTGGAAGTCAGGTCACAACAGACGGGGAGGGAGCAGTGTGTGTGTGTTTGTGCTGTCAAGGCCTCACACCAAGCAGACCTTTAACAGGGTCTTCATGTTCGTGTGGTGATACGGGCAATCTGCTGCTGGGCAACCCTAGGCAGCAACAGTCAGCAATGACATAACCGCTCCCTGACCACTTGACTACCCCCGATGCCAAAGCTGCGGACAGTCGCTTTCTTGTTCACGTAAACCAAAAGCATCTGTGCGTCTTTCTCTGTCTCGCTCCGTCTCTCTGAGGGTTCAGTGTGAGCAGCCAACACATCTGCCACTCTCTCTCTCGCTAACTTCTTGCCTTTCTCGACCTCTGTCGTGTTCATTATCATGAGCCGGAGATAGAGGGAGGAAGCACAGCGCGGTCAAAAGGTCAACGTGTTACACAAAGAACGCAGGCGGCCACACTCTCGCACAATTAACGCAGACGAGCATCTCACTGGGGGCAAATCAAGTGAGTGGTGTTTAGAGAAAGAGATGATTCAAGTGGCAGCCTTGAAAAAAACTGTCATTTTCTCAAACAAGACTTTTCACTAAAAAGAAACAATGTCTTAGTTTTAGTTTTGTATTGAGTAAAACTTCCGAAGGGATCTGTTAATCACTGGGAAATTAATCAGAAATCTGTCAGGGATAATCTACGATATCAAGTCAATGTCTTGGCTTCTTCTTTTTTTTGTCCTTTTTCTGGCATTTTATTCACAAAAATATTACATTTGCTACTATGTATCGTTAGTCACCGCCTTAATTGTAATGTTTTACAAATGGCTGACATTTAAAATGGAAAGTGATAGCATTAGGGGTCACTGGTGGTGCCGTCAAAAACGCTTTGAACAGACAATTAATGATCAATATTTTAATAATTGTCGTGTCATTTGTGAGACAAATATGCTAAATCATTTTTCAGCATCTCCAATGTGATGAATTGTGGCATTTCTCTGTATTCTTTTTTTTTTTTTGCAAATCGAGGGACTAATGGGACAAAACAAGATATTTGGAGGTGTATCTTTGCAAACTATACGGTGCAAACAATCCACCAAAAATAGTAATCAGAACAGTAACTGGTAATGGAAATGCATAACTGTCACTTGCGGCCCTTGTTTAAATGTGTACAACGGCAAAGTAATAAGTTCCGCTCTGCAGAAGTAGAAGTATGTTCATCCACTTTCTCCAACTACCACCAGGTCCAGCATTCCTCACATCTCTCCACTGTGCACTGTGACAAAAAGGGCCATAAAACGATTTGAAAGGCACACTGTATATTTTTCAAAAATCGAAGCCGGCTCTGAAAGATGACTATGTTTGAAAAATGAAACTCCCAGGATCAATATGTCCACTTTCCTCCAGCTGTGGCCATCTCAGACACACTTGGGGAGGAGGGTGAAAGAGAGAGAGAGAAAAAAAATTGAAAAATCTATGAAAAACTTGCCCTATGCTTTCCCACATATCTCACCAAAAAAGTAAATGCTACCTACTTAGCGGTAATAATTCCATAGCCCGAACAAAGAGAGCATTTTATGCATTTTTATCAGAGATCGATTAATGTGCTACTTCCACGTATGCAGGGCACACACCTCTTTTGCTCTCTCGCACGCACTTGTCAAGACATCTTGTCTTGTTCTATCGATGTCAGCAGCCTTGATGATGCCAGGGAGGACTGAAATCTGCATGGGTGATCGCCAAAGTGATTGATCGCCTCACTTGTCTGCACGCTCCACTCTCAACTGAAAATTACCTGTCATTTATTCAGTGGCTTAAGCTTTCAGTTCCCTCAAGAGTTCCACAGTCTTTTATCATGAAATGGCTGCGTGCATGTGTAATTGTACGTGTGTGTGTGTTTGTGGTGGCAATGGGTGAGTGTTGGCTTCAGGAGACCCCTACATAGCATGAGATAAAGAAGAGGTTTTGTTCCCCTGCCTCCCTGCATCCCCGAAGGATCAATAGTGCTTTGTTGCGTGTCAGACAGAAATCAGAAGCTACCGTGGAGGAAGCCAGAAGACATACTTTACTCCTTTAAATGTAGTCATTACGTCTCATTGTCAAAACCCTCCGATGGTTCTCTTGAGGTTTCGGATCCCAGTGTGTTCTTTTCCCAAGTAACATATCAATGGTGCTTTGTTGCGTGTCAGACAGATATCAGAAGCTACTATGGCGGGAGAGCCAAAAGACACATTTTACGCAGAGTGGTAGCTGTCATTTCACCACATTGTCAAAGTCCTTGAACACCTCTTGAGTTTTTTTTTTCTCAAAATCCCAGTGTGTTCTTTTCACGAGCACACGCTCACTGAAGGGCTCATGCTCAGTGTCAACTTGCCATATTAGTTCAATGGCTCTATGCTTTATAGTGAGAGGCCTCAGGCTGATTTGTGCTATGGAGCAATGAAAAGTGAAAGCTGAATTTAGTCGGTGTGATGGTCCGTGTTTCTGCTGCGTTTCTGCGGCATGTCAGCTCTGAAAGCAGAAAGTTCAGTGGCATTTAGAGCACAATGAGAGTTCAGCTTTAAAAAGAAGCACAGACAGGTTGTGCTCGATAATCAGGTTGCAAAGTAACGGCCAAACACACCGTTTCACAGCAAAAAAAACGAACTCGCTATTCTTTTTACGTTCCCTTGGAGAGGAAGAGAAAATGCATTATTGGAAATGTGGCTTCTAAAGCCATTCACTGTGCCTAGAGCAAGCCATCAATTTTCTAACCTGCCCTTCAGCTTGTGCTGCTGAGCCATACAACATGCAGACACACACACAAACAAACACAGTACACAAGAGCATTTTGCATATTGCCTTTTCAAGATTGTGAAAGCACATAACAGTGGAAACAGATCTTTATAAGATTTAACATTTCTAATATTTGATAATGGAATCTAAATTATTGTTGGAAAGGAAGCACTCTCAAGAAGGCCTTGGTTTTAGGAGGAAACAAGTCAGTTAGTGCTGTCCAGTTCTTCTTGGACAAGTTGACATATTAGTCCTGTGCCACAACTGTGAATTTGTTCAGCATTTGTCTGTTCGGCAAACTTAAGACAAACATTGATTGCAGTTTTTAAGATCAAATGTTAAGTTTGAGTTCAGTAGTTTTACTGTAGCACTGACTTAACAATCAATAGTTAGGAAAACCTTTTGTTTCTGCCTGGACTCCACTGTAGTTACTCTTCTGCTGGATTTGTTTGGTTCTCCATCTCACTGTCAGTAATGGGAACAGGAGCAGTGATACAACTCAACATCATGGGTATTATCTGTAATCAACAGTCATCAGAATGATCGCCAATAGGTCACGTCTTTGAAAATGTCAAAACAATATTTTACTGGTTTTGCCATGTAACTTCCATGTATCTTCTTATTATTGTTGTATCATTAAATTAGGAATAATTTGCCCTGCCACAGTTTCACATATAATGTATTCCCAGGAGTCGGCAACCTTTAGTATTAAAAAAATTCCAGTTGGTATAGTTAATGTCAGTATGCCATCATTCCTTGATTTCCATGCCATACAGCAGAATATAAGACTCAAATACATCCGTTCAGGGTCCGATGTAGAAATATATATTTTTCAAAATAAAAGCTCATCAAATAATTTCTCCCACCTGGTTAATGTGACTACTGTACTGCCTCTGAAATTCACTGCACGGGTTGTAAAACGTCACTTTGACTTTCACGCTTGCAAGATTTCGTCTGTGATACGCGAGCGATGTTTACTTTTTCTGTAGAGGAAAAAACCTACGTGACATTGACGCATATTTTGATCAAAAAAATATTTTCTTTTCTTTTTTCTTCCCCCAAAATGAGCTTGCTCTCTCTAAACCACGAGAGCCACAGCAGAGGGAAAAAAGAGCCGCGTGCAGCTCCGCAGCCGCAGGTTGCCGACCTCTGGATAACCTAATTAGGCGGTACTTGCATTACGCATACACACACATATACTGACAGGTTGATTGTAGTCAAGTGCTGCTTGTTATCCCCAGGAGCTGTGCAATGATTTGAGAGTGGAGATCGACAGACAGAGCATGTCATTTAGTTTGTTTACTCAGTCCGACAAGAAAGGTTCATTATTTTAACAATTACAATAACAATGTTTTAACAAAAGCCATAAAATGTTAGTGTCTTTGGTTATCCATGGAAAATAATTGAGGATGCACCTGCAGACCTGGCAGAAGGTGGTCAAATGTAAGGCATTAAGGTAACTGCATGTCACTCTAGCTGATTTAGGGCATATTTAGTCACATATGGACATTAACACAGCAACAAAACCAGAATGTTCAAAAAGCCAATCGTAACTCTGACTTTAAAAAATATATATACAGTATATTTTTGCTTCTTTCCTACAAAAAACATGGAGGCCACCAGGAGAGACCGTGAACCTCTTAACCCTTTTCTATTCCCATAGCAGAAGTCCAGGGCAATCTCGCGGGTTGCACTTGAAATTGACTTTTAACACTTTGAGCTTTACTTAGATCAGTTTTATGTCTTGGGCTAATGATGAAAAATGGGACTTAAAGAGGCCAATTTGACCACGCACCTGGGCCAGAATGACAGGCCGTTGTGGTGACGCAGCCATCGATGCCTGGCGTTTCAGCTATGGCTCATATTGGATTGTTCTGTTCAGCAGTCTATGGAGGGATCTGCCGCCTCTTCCTCTTATCGACACAGTACTAAAGGTATGGAATGGAAACTGGCAACAGCTGAGAGAATCACAGGACCAGCAACAAACAACAACTTCAATGCTCGCTCTCGCTCTCGCTCTCTCTCTCTCTCTCTGGGAAACAGAGGTTTTCAGAACCTTTGAGTTTCTTTGAGATGACATTGATCTTGTTGGTGGATCTTTGATGTAAATCCTCCCTAAATAAGCTATTCAGCAAATATGACAAAGCCCACAGTGGTGTGTGTGCGTGAATGTGAGAAAAGCGTTTGCGAAGAGAATATATGCAACTATGCAAATAATGGGAAGATCAAGCCCTGAGCCCTTGTGTATTACATTTTTAATCGCAATCTTAATCTTTAATCGCTGCATGGCCTTGCTGTGGGTTATCTACATACCGGGCTATCTGTCTAATCATGACATAATTTGTGTCTCTAGCTCTGAGTGCTTCTTGTTTCTTATGTTTCAGAGATAAGTACTGTAGGTTCGCCAGAGAACTGAAGAAACTAGTCAAAATAAAGTAAATGACCTCGGGCCAGTAGTTGTGCAATCAACTTCCATGAGCATATTGCACGGTACAGTTTATAATGATGCAGATGCCCAAATGTGACCTCACAAACTCCTCAAGGTGTCTCCTTCAGCTGTACCAAGTTGAAGGAAAGCTGGTTTTTAGTGGATGAGCACATTATTTCAAACTTTCCATCATTTAGCCTTTGCCCTGATGAAATGCCAGAAAATATGAAGCAGAAAATATGTAGGAGTGGACATATTGATCCCACAGATCACCAGCCAGCACTTTTATAGAAACGCATGGAAACACAATCCAACGCACTGTCAAGCAAGATCATTTCTCTGTTGCTTCCTGCATGTGTTTGTATACTTTCTGTTGTTCTAGTGAGCTGTCAACGTCTTCTTTCTTTATTTCGCCACAAACAAACAAAACTCACCCTCATTTGCTAGTCTGATCTGATTCACTTGAAGAGACACCTCCACTGTTACAGATGCATATCAGTTTAGATGAAACTGCACTCTTTCCACGCCCTCTGCAAGCCATACTCCCTGAAAAAAGCATTAATGCTGGACACAGGTGCAGCTTGGTCCATTGTGCTCTCGGTTACAGTGGAAAGCTCCCGGATTAACAGGATGATCAGAGAAAGATCAGGCACACGGAGACAGCTGGAGCAGAGACAAGAGGGGAAGAGGAAGAGACTAAAGGGAAACATGTTTCCTGAACACACGCAGCTTTTCTCTGAAACAGACAGCAAAGCAGCATGTCTGTTATGTGCAAAGGGAAGAGAGCCAAGAGCTCACTCCTGCACGCCAACTTTAGCTGTACATTTGATCAATATTTCACTATTAGTTTGTGCATTGGAATAATAGTCCATTTAAAAATTGTAATCTTTCTTAGTTGAAACCATCTGCCAACAGTTTGCAATAAGGAAATCATCACAGCTGAGTTTGTTTTCTTCCTCTGTGGGAGGATGGACATATTTCAGGCTTGCACATCTTTAAGCACTGTGACCTGATTTGAACTGTTTCCACTACTACAGTACAGTAGACATTCCTTATACAGCAAAACTCCATACTTCGCTCCCTCCACCTCGTCAGTGTCATGGTAGGCGAGAAAGACCCGAGGCTGGCCTTAGGGCAGCGGCCTCCTCTGCCCTCATTGCCACTGGGCATGCAGCCTCTGCCTGCTAGGACTTTATGATTAGAGCTAGAGGAGCCGGTGTGGACACGGGTGACATCCGAAATACTCCGCCGGTGCACGGCAAATCCACCGACACAAGGGTATCCAGGGTGTTCTGTTATGCAGATGATGGGCAGGTAAGGTGACAGTGCCCAAGGCGGGGAAATTAGAAAGTTGTTGCATGTTATCTGTCTGTGCAGAGCTCATTCACAGGGCATTATTCATGCTGATGGCATGAGCAGTGACAGGGACAGATATCTGCTGTCAGGGAGATGGAGGTATGATTCAAATAAAGAGCATGGGGAGGACAGAGAGGTCTTTTCTGTACATTTTATGAGTAAGGTAGCCTCTAACCAACTGTCCTCCACACAGGGAGAGTGTTAAGAAATCCTGTGGCAATTTATTCTCTTGTACCTCTGACTAGAAGCCAGCTTTTTTTTTTCACATGTGGTTAGGAACCATATCATAACCATATCATAAAAACTCAACTCCTTTGACCTACATTAACTGCCACAAAAATGTACATTAACAAGACCCCAACTACATTTTACTACATTTACTGTGTGAAAAACCAACATTGCCACTTTTGTGGAAATTTATGTAATCTGAGGTGACTAAGGTCAGTTTGCCCAGTATGAATTCCAAACTTATTTGATGCAGAACATTGAATAAAACAGTCTCTAGTGGTATTCAACCTTGTGTTGAAGCCACAATGCAGCCGTCAATGTGTCATATATCCATGCCTGATCTTGACTGATTTGACAATTTGTCCACACTTCCTAAAAATAAAAAATAAAAATGTTTTCTTTACGTCCCAATATGCAGCTCTCTCTCTCCTATAATAAATAAATAATAACAGAGAAGTGCATCCAATATGATAGCAACAGTTTTGAATACAAAACAAAGGTAGGGACATGGTACCGTAGTAGCCCCTCCAGATGTGTTGCCACTGAGAGCTACATGGCCAAGCACTTTATTTTTCTACTTAATAAGCTGTAGATAAGTAGACCATTATCTTTCCCATTACTGTTCAACTGGACAATTAATGTCCAGGAGTTTAACAGGGACCCGATCCATTACCATGGCTAATAGCTATAGGAGTCCACTGTGTGTTTGCGCATACTGTACATGCATGAGACTGACCGATACTGACCGACAGGGAACGAGAGAGAGGGAGAGAGAGGGAGAGAGAGAAAACGAGACATCAGTGGTAAGCTAATTAGCTAAACATTATCACAGATGGCTAAAGGGTCACTGTTGAACCTTTACTCACTGCCATATTACCCACGTCAATGCTAATTCCACAGGAGCTAGGTCATATGCAGCATGGCTCGCATAATAAATGTGTCTACAACAAGGCCTGGGGTAAAGGTTGTCAGAGAGCCAGTGGTCCCCTGTGTGCTATGGGATGCAACCATAGGGTGAGACACGAGAGACTGATGGAGGGAAAGCAGTAGGGTTTGAAATGTAAACATAGAGAGAGAAAACAGAGAAAGAAAAACAATGAGGGAGACAGTACGGGGGTCGGGGGGCGGCTGGAGCAGAGACGTGGATTCGTCTAGACTCTAGACCAGGCGTGTCAAACTCATTTTTGGTCAGAGGCCACAAACAGCACGGTTTGATCTCAAGTGGGCCGGATTAGTAAAAAATAATAGCATGATAGCTAATAAATAAATAAAAGAACTTTGAATTTTTCCCTTTGTTTTAGTGCATTATTAAAGCTGTCCTGTGGTGTTTTTACATATAAACCAATGTCCGTTACATTACAGCCACTGCCAAATGAGTTATTATGATGATCATTGAACGCATCTCCACCACACAACAGTCTCTGGTTTGCCTGGAAGCGCTATGGAGCGACATTACTGTACTGTACCACGCTGTCCCCCAAGAAATGACGCATTTGACGTAGAGTTTAAAGGGGACCTATTATATTTTTCCAGCTTTTAAGACTTGTGTTTAAAGTGCACGATGCGCCGATTGTACTGCCGATGTCATCGAATGGCGCACACTGACTGTTATTGTTACAGTACTCGGGGGGAAAAAACATGGCAGATGGCGAAACTCCACAGGGCAGCTTTAAGATGTTTACAGTTAAGGATCTATCCTTTGACGAAACATATTATGAACAACCTAAAATTGCCTCTTCTGTCTTCTATGTAATTTTCACACTTGGCTCTGCGGGGCCGGTTTTGGCCCGCAGGCCACACGTTTGACACCGCAGCATGTGACATGGAAGAAAATAGGCCTCATTGGCACAGTGGTACACAAAGTTAAGTGTTTTTTGCAACACTTCCACAGATACAAACACTTGTTCACATACTTCATTACAACAAGAGAGCTTGGCCTCCTCTCCATGTTGGAGAGATCAGAGCGTTCACTTATAGATGTATGGTAATTTCTAGCCAAGAGCTTTCATTGCACGACTGAACATATCAAGTATAGATTAGTTACTCTCAGGCACATACTGTATGAGCAACCACCCACACGCACTCAAACGCACATGTCCAGGGAGTCGCTTTTACCAAATGTACAGGCATGTGAGTGATTGAGGTGGGAAAACTGACGCCGGCCTCCGAACAGCACTCATTCGGAGACCAGCAAGGAAATGCCAGTGTGGCTCTCCAGGGTTTTGTCGTGAATCCAAGAAATAAAAGAACGAGACACCTCCACTGGGGAGACTGCTCTGTTTTTAAAACACACACACTGGCTGTCAAACAGCTTGTGGGTAGTGAAGTAATGAACAGACAAAAACAAAAATGAGAATATTGCGAGAAGAAAGAGAGATACAAAAAAATAGAAAACACTGGAGCTGTATCGTATCTCGACACTCACATTTACCACTGCTCTATGAGTCATTTTGAAAAATGTGTCACTGAAGTAACCTGTGGACAGATAAAGAGGACTAACTGATCCTATAAAAACATACGCACACAGTTGGATATCTCTCAACTGCTTATTTTAGTCATATCAACACAGTTTGGCCAGAAGGCAAGACCATATACACTAAGGAATGGTTACACAATTTGGGAAATGCTTGTTCGCTATTGTACAGTCAGTGCATTAGATATTTGCACACTATGGCACTACAACCAGCAGCTGTTAAACGTAGCTTTGCATAAAGGCCTCCTACAGTATAAGTTCACGTGTATCTCATGAGCTTACTCTGGACAAAAAGCACAGGCTTCAAAACAACAATTTGTTATTTATAGGGTTCTGCACTCTGGCTGGAAGCAGTTACTTGCTGGCTGACACTGAGCAGAGATTGATCTAACCATGTGAATTTCAGTCAGAGGGCAAATACATATTCCCCACCATGTTGAAATACTCCTTTAGAGATTAAGCTGCACGCCCCTGCTGCTGCTGCAGTTGTTCTACTTAAAATAGGATCTGTAATCTCACAGGATTCCCCCCAGTCCAATGCAACACCACTGCAAGCAACAAACAAGGCTGATACAATAGAGGTTGCTTTCTTCCACAACACTTTGCAGTCAGATTTCCCCGACGACTCCCATTCAGGGTTTTGTTTGTGATCCAAACACTGTTGCTAAGGATCTGTGCAGATGTTGCTGCTAATTTCAAACACATTTGATATTTTGAAAAGGCTTAGATCAGTAATCTACTAAGTATGTCAGCCTAAGACTGGATCAGAGAACATCTCACAGAGACAGTAGTGAAGTCATGATTTCCTCGAATGCAAGCAAAGATATGGTGCGAGTCTTGCGGACCAAGGTTGAAGCACTGCTTAAGAGTGTGGCCGGAAAGACTCTTTGATCACAGAGGATAAATTAATCCACTAGTTGAAATTAAAACATCACTTTGCAGTTTTTCTTTTAAATTTTCCACCATGAAATTCCCCCCGAGGTGACAGAAAAAACACTAACATTGGTGATTGCTATTACTGTGCACTTGATGATTTTGTTTCCATAACTTTTTTTTCTCTGCAATTAAAGGATACTTCTTTAGATCTGGAGTAAGAGGAAGCGGAAAGTAAAACCTGGCCTGTGGTGTAGTACAAATACTGGAAATCTGTTTTTTTTTTCAGAATTTCTCATTCCGTTCTGCAACCACAGTGCCGGCCAGTGGCTCACCCGTCAGTTGCAGCTTATTCACAGTATCACATTGAAAGAACAACAGCTTGAAAAGTTGACATCAGCAATTCTGTGTGTCTAAGTGTGAGAGAAAATGTGTGTGAGATACTGTACATCCCATGAATACAAGGGCAGAAATAAAGAGTAACACCCATTTCAACCTGCTTCACAGGTCCCCCCCCCCGGTAGGTCGTGCTAATGATAAAAGAAAGCAGAGGGAAGGATAAAAGAGTGGCACATTTACAGGCAGCATTAGAGGGATGCATAAAAATCTGATATTATGGGATGGGCTGCTGCAGAGTCAGCGCAGCAGGGGTCGACGCAGAGATGTGCTATCTTAGGCAATCTTTGTGATGTGGCAGGAGGAGAGGAGGCACAGTGAGTCCTTGGTGCATTACCAGGGGTACTCAAAGACGTACAGTATCAGACACACACACAAATACAGTATCACACACTCACCAAGATGTCCATTGCCATCAGAAGCGAATTATAAAGTCTAAAAGCACCTCAGATTTCTTTAGAAATAATAAATAAGTCTGTCGTAATCTCCAACAACATCAAACAAAACACAGCTGTTCAGATCAGACTGATTTAATCATTGGGTGAAATTAAAAAACATTAGTGGAGATTTTAATGTACGCTTTCACAACCTGATGATTTTACCTTAGACAATAGAAATTTTGTCATTGACAAAAATATGCATTAACAGCTTAATCAAATCGGCAAAAGAGATTAAATGATTAACAATTAACTCAATTACCTCAAAAACAATTTGTCTAATTAATTCCAATAATCAATTAATCATTTTACAAGCAAACTCACAGAATAAGTCAGCTTCTCGAATGTGAATTCCTTCTGCAGTAATGAACTGATTATCGTTATGTTTTGGGCTTTCATTCAAATTAAACAGCGGCCTTGGTCTCTGAGAACATGTAAAGGGCATCTTTCATATGTTCTGACATGTTATAGAGTAAATAATTAAACACAAAAATGGTCCAGAGTTTAATCAGTGGCATTACTTGCAGCGTGATGAATCAAAAGACGTGGCAGACGTGTAAAAATTCAAGCTGTGCTCCTGCATCCCATTGAATATCAACAGTTAAAGCCACTTCCAGCCAGAACAGAAAAGAGTGGGGGAGTTAAAGGGGGAGGGGATAACAAAAAGACAGTGAAGCATTCGGGGCTGAAAGGAAGATAAGAGCAAAAGAACACACATAGAAAGCTGTAAATGCATTATTAACAAGCATTCCCTGCTGATTGTGGTATCAACATGTGAACAAACACACACACACACACACACTGTAGAAACCAAAGAGGCAGTGTTCGGGGCTCAGCAGGCCTGGATTATAAGCAGGTTATGATTAATGCAGTGGGGTAGTGGGGTTAAGACTTTGATACCCCCCATCGTTGTCCTGCCCGTTTTGCTGTGAACATCCTCAAACGGTCCACGCCAGCAGAATCACACAAAAACATACTTATGACAAACACACACCACACGCATAAACAAAAATTCTCAGAAGACAAGAAGACAAAGCCTGAGCTTGTCTTTGGCATGGGCAGAAATCTTAACGTAGCGTCCGTACAGACTGTAACAGTCTGAAACATCAGACAGACACACAGACACACGGTCTGCTTCTTCCATCTCCCACGTTGGCTCTTTTTTTTTTTTTTTTTGAGGCAATCCCTTTGTGAGCCAAAGAGCCAGGGCATTCTGGGTATTGCCCTCGGGGAAAGACAGGCATCCAGGAACTGAACAAATGAATCGGAGCACCCAGTGATGAGCACGTCGACAGCCAGGGTCAGCCTCCGCCGGTGGCCACTGATTCACAATCCCATACCTGTCCAACACCATTAGGGCCACCGTAGACACGCAACATCTACAGGCAATGTGCTGTAGATGGGCAACTCTGTAATACCAGTAGTTTTAACCCTAATGAAGCATTTTGTTTCCTTGATCTATAAATTGCTCATATTGATCTATTTACAAGCACCAAACATTCAAAACATGAGGATCTTCTACTTTTTCCTTTCGGCTGTTCCCTTCAGGGGACGCCACAGGGAATGATCCGACTCAAACTAACCCTGAGGATACGCAGAACAAATCAATGCTAGATTTTTCAGTAACTGACTGATAGGAAATATGATACTGATATGCTACAATATGACATTTTTGACCAACACCATTTAAATTTGACTACTGATGTAGAAAAAATCCATTTCACATTCATTTCTGTTGTTGTGATTCAGTGTATTATGAACAAAACTAACTTTTTGTTTGTTTTCAATTTATTACCAAGAGGAAGTTGATGTATTACATACAGGAGGTCAATAAAAACTTATGATTGTCTTTTATTGCATTTTTATTGGATTTTGATAAAAATATTTGTGTCATGAAATCAGCATCTTAAAATCACATTAACGCTACTTGATGGTGTTGGGTTGCAATTTGACAGAGACAAACAACACTTAATTTGTTGTGTGCCCAAACTAAAAATCCCCGCGGCGAAGTAGGAATGAAGAGTTGACAAAAAAAAATGCAGTTTAAAATGAGTTTCCTTCCATCTTCATCAAAGTATACAAGTATAAATCTTCTTCTTGAGTGCGACTCAAAAGTCGGTAACTATTATTTACTCACACCCATTGTTATGTTGTTCGAACCCCCTTACAGACACTACAGAGAGAGGGAGGAAAATCCATGGCACTCCCTCTGGCAAAAAAATATAAAAAGCCTTTATTGAGATGGTTATTTCATTATGAAATGTTTAAAAACAGACAAAAAAATGGAGCTGTGATAAAACCCACACGTAGCGTCACAAACACTTACCCACTAAATATTATCGAGAAGAACAGCAGAGACAAAGACTTCCTATGACGTCTTGTTTTGTAGAAAGTTTTCCGTCCACTGATTTTATGGCTGATAACATTGCCCAGTGGTCTGCTAACGTCCGGTATCGGCTAATTGTTTAGTGTTGACTGTCAGCTAAACTTCTCATCACACCATGATGCAGCCGACAGCCTCTGTATTGATCCAGATAATAGAGATATGTATTGCATAAGTCATTTAAAGGCTCTAAAACCCATTACATTCATCTTTATATATTTTGATGTAAATTCAAATTACACCAAACACAGTTGCTCACTTGGTAGAATGAGTTCACATCGGCTTAATCCGGCTGTTGCTTCACGTCTGACCTGTGACCCTTTGCTGCGTGTCTTCCCAACTCACTTTCACTCCATACCTGCTCTATCAAAATAAAGGATACAAAAATAGATATGCTAATTACATAATCTACTTCAGTTCAATTGATAATTTCAAATGAATTGGGTCATTCCCTTTACAAGAACAGACGGCACATTTGAGGTCTTATTATGGCAGAAACAGGTTTCTGTGATGGTTTTTCACCTCATGGGGAACACGGGCAGCAGAATGAAGCATGACACCAATACAGGTGTTTACATTCAGTCTGCCACTAATGTGCCCAGTGAGACACAGAAAGTATTGCAGTGTCGTGAGGAGCGTCGCTGCAATAAGCCTCCAAAGGGACACAAATCTTTGACCCAAAACATAAAACACAGCAGACCCTAATGAGAAATAATGAAGAGTAGTCAAAGCTTATCTGTGGTCCATTCTCTCTGCGCGCTTTAGGGAAAAAAAAAGGCCAAGTGAAATTAAATGAAATGTAAATTAACTTTTGCCGAGAGAAAAACTGGACGTGCACACATGTAGAAAAAAAACATTCAAACTCATATTTTTCTGACCTGAAGGCAACTACTGTACAAAGCACCTGCTGTTTTTACTTTTCTGTTCATTTACATTATACTGTACCACCATCTTCACAGCCTTGTTTAAAAAACAGATGCTATATTTGTCCTACAACCTTAATTTCACACCCTGTTTCCTCCTTATTAGGGGCCCTTCTGGGGCTCCTAACCTCCTAATCACCATGGTAACAGGACAGACAGTGACACAGCCTAAGTCCCTCACCAGGTGTTGAGCTGATCAGAGGGAAAACGGAGAGAGGGGGTGGATGAGAGGAGAGTGTGAAGTGGTGAAGTGTGGAGAAAATATGAAATCTCAATGTGCCATGAGCAAATGGAAAATGATTATTTCATGGTGATTGTCTGATGTCTGATTCTGAATTGTAATAATAAATTATTAATTTTCTCAATGAGATGAATATTTAATGAATGAAACAGAAAGCATCGTTGAGAGAGGGAATATATGGAGGTAGGTCACAGGTCATTTAAAGTGCAGAAATAAGGATACAGCATCTTGTACATTATGTAGCCTACATAACAAAATCAATTTAAGGAATAGATTATTAAATTTAAATTGCAATGAATATAAAACTAATCATGGACAGACTACTTACAAGTGTTGAAAGGAGAATTAAGGTAAAAGCAACTACAGTATGTTCAAACGGGCAAATATGAGAATTATTGGGGCAGAGAGACTCCTTGAGTTTAGTAGACCGAATGAATAACCTTGAAAAGCAGCCCAGGCCATATCACTGGGGTTTTCACTGCTAATTACAGACATTGCTGAGAGCAAAGCATAACTCAAAAATGCCTCTGTGGCACACACACGCAAAAAAAAATGCATGCACAGTACCCTCGTGCTTTTCACCAAAGTACAAAAAAAAAACCCTCCTCTCCACTCTCCACACACCGCTCCCAGATAATGGATGTTCAATTTTCTTTTACCAAAAAAAGAAAAAGTTCCAATGAGAAAGGGAGGATTTTATAAAGATTAAAAGCCTTTTAGTGTTACTTCTGCTTGAGCTGCTCCAACAATCACATCTCTGCTGAGCAGACTGCCAGGTAACAGTCTGTGACACAGGGGGGAGAAAGAAAAAAATCACCAGGGGAGGGTTGAGGGTTGTGAGGCAGAGGATGCATCAACAAGCCAACTCCTCACTCATGTTTTCATCCGTCTTTATTGTCGGTAGAACAAATTGGAGTGCACTCTATTGTTATTGAGAACACAGTGCGAAACACATACGGATGAGAGAAGATAAAGACAGACAGATCAGAGGGAGAGACAGAATGAGACAAAGATAAGACTGAAAGAAACCGTAACAGACTGAAAAAGAGAAGAAAAAAACATTGAGAGGAGGTGAGAGAGAAGTCTGAGAAACAGGGAGAGAAGAAAGCCGCCATCACACCAGTGACTTGGGACATATTTGGGCCATTTCAGGGTCAGCCCCTGGATAAAAACGACACATGTAACCCTGAGATAGAGTTCAGAGTTCAGAGCAGGAAGAGTGAGGGTTCAGGACTCCAGATATCATTCAGGACCATGGCCGACCATGAAGCACAAACTGTGTTTTCCAAAAGAAGTCTCCATATTTATACAAACTATTACCATAGAAACTACCAACATGCAAATGATCTTAGTAGCAATAAACTCACAGTTGCTTTCATTCTACTGAAAGCTGCATCAAACCTAAATCACTGAGATGGAAATTTTAATATGTAGTGGGAGAATATTTACAAAAATCCCATCTGAAAACCATTATGTATGTATGCAGTGGCAACATGTGATACATTTTAATATTTTTCAATCACGCCATCTTTATTAAGGCTTTACTGTAGGTGTTCATGAGCTTGTCGGGGCATGGGAAATTTAAACTAAGTAAGACGCGTTTAAAGTGTGACTGCAGTTAGGGCTACAATCTGGCATATTTACATTCAAATGTTCATAAATATGCATCGTGCCTTCTTTCTTTCTTAAATAAATAAATAACTTGAATTGAATTTAAAGGTGAAACAACACATTGACCAATGCATATATCAGCCATCTCAAATCTTATTGTTCTTATACTACTGTAATAGACCCATGTCATACAAAACAGTTATTACCATCCTGAAGCCTATTGGACACGTCTTTTTATATGAAAAAGTTCACTGTTAGAGTTTTTACAATAAAGTCCAACATTAAAACCTGCTACTGTCTGGCATCGTTTGCCAGTCTGAGCACACACTGGGCCGGGACCACACAGCGAATCAAAGTAACATAGAGCAATCATTCTGAAGAGTTACTCTGGAGCAAAATTCTTTTGTATGTGTGTTTTAGTTATTCTCTCCAGCTCTGGTTTCACCTGGAAATATCTTCTTTAATATTACCTTTATCAAGTCGGGACTACGACGCCACTATTTTTATACCACAGCAATAAGTTTGTCCTTGTCCACTGTGAGAGCCACAAAACCACAGAGGAAGATGCGCTATCACCTGACAGGAGGAGAAATCCATGGACAGTTAGCTGGGAAGTGCAATGCGAGGTAACAAGTCTGAAAAATACAGATTTTTCAGAGAATCGTCCACCAGTCAGCACTAGAAAATCAGACACTGAATATGGGGTTAATAAATAATTAAATGAGGTGTCTACTGTGATGCTTTTCATATGCTGCCAGTGTTTGTTTTATTTACGACTTAAGTGGATCATTTCAATCTGATCATAATGATAAAATCCCTATTTTTTCTTCGTTCTCCAGAGAGACACATTTCACCTTGTAGAAAATATAGGTGTAATGTAGGACATGAGTGAGGTCCCTCTAGCTACAGGTTACCCAAAAAATAAAATAAAAATATATAGGAATTTCATGAGGGAGCTTTGGTACTCTGGGAAATGGACTTAACTTTACCACCATAGTTAAAATTATCCTGTATCCCAGAGTGCTCCATGGCTGGAGCCACGTGTTGTCCACGATGAATATTACACATCATATTGACCACAAGCCATATCTGCTTCACAGCATATTATACAGTAAGTCATCTGTAGAGGCAACGAGTTGCAGTACATTGCAATATTTCTTGGTGATTTTTGGATAAAAGACAGATATAAAAACTTGACCCAGGAAAATACTGAAATATCAGCATGGGAGAAGACGTGAGAGTACACAAGCCAACGCTCTGATCTGATACTACCTCATTTATTAATGAACTTTTTCAACTTCGCTGCTCTAAACAGTAGTTGCCAGTGGTTGAACAGCACAAGTCATAATTTAGGCAACTGTTTTAGAGCAGCGGGTAAAAAAATTGGCAATATTTTACACTGTAAAAACTTTATTTTCAAGGGGTGGGATAAGTGTTTGGATAACTGCTCTATGAACTGTTTTTTATTCCTAGATGTATTGTTTTTTTTAACTTTCTTTTTATTGAGAGGAATGTAGACAGATACATGATTTTTGCTTTATCACAGAACAAACATATAACTCACGCCCCACCCACCCACAGAGTCCTTGGTGGTGCATCTTGCAGGAACAGATATATAAATAAAAGTTTTTAAAAAAAAAGAAAAAGAAATATATTAATAAACCAGTGCAAAACCTTAAATTGTACATGATTTGCTCCCATTAACCCTCCTGATGTTTTTGCTTTTGAACTGACATCTAAATTAGACAGACAGATGTTATTATACCATGTTCATGTTTTACAAATGGTAACAAATGGCACTGTATGGGAACATCTCTCGGGGGAAAGCAAGCCAGAGAAAAGTGAAAATAAAATGGAAAAACAGAAAGAAAAACTTGTAAAAGAAGCAGAAAGAGGAGAAAAACAAGGAGAAATTACCGTGTAGAGGTAATCAGTGGCTAAAAGCTTCCCCCCCGCTGAAGTGCTTTGGGAAAGGCCGAATAACAGGAATAAAGGGATGTGAAAAATTAGTGGAGCAACACTGGGACCGAGTGACAGCCGAGGAGGAGAAAGCAGAGCAAAGCTGATGAAGAGAAGAGCAGAGGGAGAGGGAGAAGGAGAAGGAGAAGGAGAGGGGGAGAGAGAGAGAGAGAGAGAGTAAAAAGAGGAGAGAGTGATTGAAACAGAGTGAAAGGGTAAAAGTGAGCGAGAGAGAAAATGAGCTTCAAGAACTCCAAGGGGGCTTTCTGTCCATTTCTGCATCATTCTGTCCTATTAGTACTACTCTTCCGGCTGTCCAAACACCACTGAAGCCTAATAAAGCCTGAACTCAGTCACTTACACACACACGAACAAACACACACTGTGATGGTCGGAGATGGCTGGAAGGGGGTATTTCCACAGGGCTTTTAAAAATGACCTCCACACACCGTGGCCTCACTCTGCCAAGAGCCCGGAAACTTTAATGGAGACCATTTGGGGTTTTTTCGGTGATTTGGCAAACGGCCTATTTGGCACCAGCTCCTCCATTTTCCACCCATTTTGAGGGGAATGGGCAAATAGAAAGCTTGAAAACGCTCTTTTTTTGGTGATGTGTTTGCGTGTGTGCGTGTGCGGTGGAAGGTGGGCTGTTGTGTAGGTGCCTAGTATCCAGACAATTTTAGCATAAAGATGGAAATGTGGTTGAGTGTGTGCTTCTGCTGGGATGCAAGTAGCTAAAACGCCACTTTATAAAAACACATGTATAAAAAGCAGCTATTCAAAGTGTCGAATCGAGTTGAAGCACCAGAGACAATAATGCATTATCTGTGGAAATATCAGACAGGAACACGGAGTAAACCAACAGACACCAAGAGTTTGAAAATTTGAAAAAGACGACAGCGAGGGAGCATAAACTAAATAAATAAAAACAATGGCTACGCTTCTGTTATAAAGGTTCTCAGTAGCACCCCATAACCTTTCTAATTGCTGTATTAAATATTGAGACGACTTGCTGTATACATGGCCATGGGTGACATTAAAATTTAACGTGGCAACTGAGCGTGGCTTCTCCCTCGCTCGTAAAACTTTCTTCATAACATTCGCCAACTGTTATGTCGGAGTAAGCGATTGAATTCTGGTGGAGGAGGAAGGGATGATGGGAGTTTTGTGGGAGGAAGAGCGAGGTGAAGAGATGCTGATGGCGATGCTTTGCATTTGTTCTCAAAGAATGAAGAAGAGCAAACAGAAGAAAATAAGAGTGAAGGGAATTATGATAATATTAATTTTTTTAAAAAGTAATTTAAGTGAAAAAAAGCAGCCGCTGCCAGTTCACACCAAAAAGAGCCAGAACAAAGACAAATAAGCAAACAGATAGACACAATAAGTCCCTTGAGGAGAAAAAGAGCAGAGGAGGCAGGTACCTTGATGGATTTAGAGATGGGGTTTTTTCTTCATCAACCAAATTATAGACATGAAAAGGACGAGAAATGGAGCCGAGATTAAAAGTCTGAGACCAGACGATGTGTTATTCCCTTTATTCCCCATGCAAAACTCCATTCCCAAATCAATTACTCTGAGGCGGATGGTGAAGGGCTTGAACGGCGAGGAAAGTGGAGGAGGAGAGGAGCGCATATGGCCACAGATTTAAGAATTATATTGAAGGAGCTGTTAAAAACCTCAATGACTCAGTGTGTTTATGCAACATACTTTTCAAAAAATTAAAAAAAAAAGAAAAAAGAAAGAGCCGATGACAATTTTTCATTCAACAATAACAGAAAATATTTTCCCGTCGCTCTGAACCTTGACTGCATTTATCATACAATCAACAAAGAAAACAAAGAAAAAACATTACCTTCTTTAGAAAAGGCAAGGTCTATGTCTGTGAGGTCTTTGTTTAGCAGAATAATTGTGATGTGATGTTCCAGGGGAAAGCGATTGTAACTGCAGGTTTAGACTAAATCTGCAGCTGTCACTCTGCACCATGCATTACTAAACATCACTACAACAAACATGAAATGTTTTGACAAAGGCTGGGGGCCAAGATGTCAACTCAATATACCGAACAGCTACAATATGATGGGCCATTTTCGTTGCCAGACTTGCTCATTTTCACTATTTTAAGCTTGTTATCATTAGTATCTGCTCTGGCTTCTGTGCAAACGGCCCCGATTGGAACCTGTGCAGAAGAAACCGCACAAATCCCACGATAACACGTCATCACAAGAGGTCAAGGAGATGACCCCGGAAATGATGTAAAACTATAAATACACAAACCCTGCAGTCGCAGCACGGACACCGAAAATATGGTGGATGCCACTGAGACCGTAAGTGGTATAATTGAGCCTTAAGGGTGCACAACGTGTGAGTTAAATATACTGCATGTTTTTTTTTTTATATTTGAATTGGGACATATTCGGTGGGATGTGAACATGCAAGAAAGTACAGAAAACCATAAGTGTGGGTACAGGAACTGTAAGATAAGATAACACCAAAACTTCACAGGTCACCCCCACAATCCTCCTTATGGATCACTTCATCGCCTCATCATGGCCTTTCGAATCACTGCACTGCTTTTTAGTCAGGGCCTGAGGGAGCAGACTGAACTCAAACATGGCGTTGTTTAATTATCTTCATAAAAAAATTCCCCTCCCTAATAAAACTTAGTGTAATGGAGGTATTTTTTCTATATTTTTCCCCCTTTGAATGTATCGACAATCTACATTTTTTCAGTTTGAACTGTTGGGGTTTATCATCGCCTCCCACAGACCTTATCTCCTACTACCAGAGCCACAGCACAACAACATATAATTGGAGCAGTTAATCAATGTAGAACATAAGTTATCTTACTTTAGATGACAATGAGCTGTAATCTACTGCACAAACAGGCATTCAGTAATGAAGAAGTTGAAGAAAAAGAAGATAATATAGCAATGCCACATTCAGCTACAGCAGGCCGAAACATAAAAACGCCGGAGAAGCACTGTATCGACAAACTGAAGACGAGCGCCGTAAGAATGTGGAAGGAGAAACCAGTGAGGTGGAAATGTGGAGAAAGTGAAGAGTTGAAATGTAGAGATCCTGTTGGGATGGATGCTGCACTGTTTTCCAGCATCTCCACTTTCTGAACTTAACTCCAGTGAAGTGTGCTCAGTGAGCTGACAACAGGCTCTGATTATCCTGCAAATGTAACAAGGTGTGTGGAGAAAGACATTGTGTATGTACTCCTAGAAACATAGATATGTTTAGATGAAGGAAGATATTTCAACTGTGACTGAGGAAACAATTAACATGTATGTACTTTTTCCAGCCTGCCTTTATTAAGAATATTTGAATCCGCTATTAAAAAACTGCACCTGTAGTATTCAAGATGGCCATTTTTTCCATCATACTGTAACTAAACAACACAAAAAACTGCAGACAAATGACTCCTGTTATTAAAGAAGCTGTTTTTGTTTCTTTTTCTGACAACAAGCATTCATTGTCAATGAAATGCTTAATTAACTGCAGTGGGATACACTCTCCCTGACCCTAACACTAGCCAACCATGAAAAAATAACCACTGGATTGTTCAGAGACATGCGGTTGTAATTGGACTGCATGATGAGGAGCAGAAACTGACACAATAAAATGTTTACTTATGTCAAATGACAGAGGTTTTTATGCATTCCTCATGATAAAAAACCAAGTAACTTTGTTAACATGTCCATGCTTTTTTTTATGTAATGCAAGACATGTTATAATAAATAAGCTGTTCAGATGGCTCGGATCACAGACCTCAGGAACCAATCCAGTCAACTTGCAGGGAAGGGGCTGGGGCAAAAAGAAACTGGAAACCTTGTCAGTGCAGAGAAAGAGAATGTGCATTAGTGCAACCACTACATCTGCATTTCAGACTTTGATGTCGGTGCACAGCAGACTTCGACTTCTTGTCTGATTTTGGATTTGTCACTCTGACGTAAGCAGCGGCGGCGGGTGACGCACCATCCAGAATTTCTCATTGAGAAAACAGGCATTTGCTTCCAGAGTTTTTGTTTAGTTTCTCGTGTGGGACTCACTGTCTGACATTTGAAGATGCACGCACAGATAACTTGAGTAGCTCATGGTCAACAAAGCCAGTGCAGCAGCTTTGACAAGCAAAATTAAAGTCCTAAGAAGGTAAGTCAATATTTAATCTCAAATGAATGGGAGAAAAATAGCTGCCCGTATGCACAGGTGTGTATGTGTGTCTATGAGTCCATGTGCAGGAGTGTGCAGAGCTTGTACCCATCATGGGAGCCCAATCATTGCAGAGAAAGAGAAGTTAATGAGACAGACCTGGTGCTGGGTCAGAGAGGAGGGAACTTCATTTAGCTCCATGTCAAGGTCTCTCCAGCAGGAAACATAACATTACCCTCTCCCAAAAATAAAGCTCTTTCACAAAAGAAAGAAAATGATATTGTCCTTTTCTTTGGCAGACAGCGGAGCAGGTTTCTCTCTGCGTCGGTCAGTTAACATATCCAAATGGATTGTTATTTCAAACAGCCCACCATGCAAAGGTCCCTATGAGTCAAATAAAACCTGATTATGAGAGCAACACAGTGAAATTCAACAATTCATAGGGTAAAACCACTGACAAAGCAGCTGGATGGAAGTCGTCTACCTGTTGAGAGCTGGAAAATAATGAAACTCCAAACACATTGTCAGAAATGGAGACAATAAAACAGGCAACAACTGCAATGTGTTTGTCTCATTCTTGGGGAAATACTTGAATGTGCTTGATAAGGTATTTTCTGGGCTTAGGGTTGTGTTTACAATACTATATAAACTGTAAGCATACAAGCTGATAATATAATAATTCCTTCTCAAGAATTCTGGCAGAAGCCAGCGACTATTCAGAGGCGGCTATTCTTCCTGCTGCCAGTACTTCAGGGGCTAAGTTGGAGACCTTCTATTTTATGGAAAACAATCTGGCACTGAAAGACAATCAGCTACATATTTCCTCCGAGCTGTGTTCTGTTTGGCATTTTGCAAGTTTCGAGTTTGGTTTTTCCCAGAATTATTACAGTGGCGCTTGACTTACTCAGTGCCAAATGTGACTGCTTTTCTCTAACTCAACCATACCTCCAGTAAAGAGTGTCTCTTTGAAGGCCATCTTGGAACTACTTCTTCTAATACAGGACATTATGAAGCAGAGAAGTGGGTAAATCATCTTAATACTATCATGATCAAAATGAAACAAAATGTAGCTGTTTTGTGCAGCAAAACGTATACAGTATAACATGACTTTTTAATTGTGATTCAAAAATGTATTACCAATCAAAACCTACAGTAGTATATCATGGACATTCTGCTGTGTTTGGAGGTCTGGTGGGTTTTCAAATGCTACATTATCTTACTTTAACATATGGTCACTCAATGAATACAGTTGTTGTCTTCATAGTGAGTACCCTCCCTTAAAGTCTCTCTCTGTTCTTCTCGGCTGAGCATATGCAATTATAAATAGACTTTTCTCACAATAGCCAAAAAGGTACAGAAGGGGTAGAGCAAAGGGAGACTGCCCATTGGATAAATGACTGCAGATGGTGTTGTTCTCTTGGATGGAAAAGAAAAATTAAAAATGCTAAAATGGGTCACCAAACATACTTGGGCGGCTGCTAATATTCCTGGGCCGCCTGCCCATGTAAAGTCTATGTGAAGTGAGCACACGGTTGTAAACATCATCAAGTCCTTGTTTTTGTCAGTGGTTCAAGTCTTTGGAAACTTTCAGAATTAGAAATGTGACTGCCACTGGCCACATGTGGGCAGGTGAGACAACAAACTGGGGTTGAACCTCTCTCTCGATTCTATCAACTATTACTCCGATGAGGCGATTAATCAAACGACTGATTTGGTCAACGTCACCGTGACCTCAGACGACGCTTGCTGACTTCACACACAAACATTTTCATTGGATGCAACCTGAATCTAGCCTGAGTGGCAGAGGCATTACTGCAAGGTGGCCATTGAAGTGCAACAACATCGACACCTTTGAAGAGAGACAGTCCAACACTGTGCACTGTTATCCTCATTTACACCTCTCTACCATGTATGACAGGCTATGGCCATTTAGAACAGGTGTGAACAACTAGGTTTAGATGGAAGGCGCCTCATGCAAAGTAGCCTGTTTCAAGCATAAGCCAGTGCTGATGCACCTACATGATTGCGAGATCATTGGTACATCCACGAAGATTCAGCTCTAATCTGTCCCCTAGTGGTAAAATATTTTTATCCTCCAGGGAAAACAAAACATTCAAAGGCAAGTATGTAACAACGCAGCTTACACCACAGGCTGGCTTCATGAGGGCACTGTTAAAAGTTACAAGAAAAAGGCTCTAAGCCGACAAAATGTTTCTTTTGTATATAACTTATACAACAAGGAGAAATCCATTACAGCAGGCACGCTGCACTAATCTTACAAACATTAAAAAAACATTTTCCAAAAGCTGCAATAGAAACATGGGCTTTACATATTGTTCGAGACATCGCAATGAAACAAGGCTTATTAAAGAAGCTTCAGCTGCAAGAAATAACATCAATAGCAGAGCATTTGGCTTAGATGACCTCATCCACCACAGATGTACAAAACATAATTCCACAATCATTTCTCCAAGCTTGGCAGGATGTAAACCTAATCAACAATATTAGAACAATCAGGCTGATCTTTGAAATGACATTTTCACTTTCTGCACAATGTGCCCCTAGCAATGAAAGCGTGAAATAAATGTGTTTTTGATGTAATACTTTAAAGAGCTAAGAAGACTAAGAGTTCAAGAGGCCACTTCTCCCCCCACACAGCATGAAATGCACATTAGAAGTAGACTGTGGCTTCATCAATACGGTTTGTCCCTTCTGGAAGAGAGCGAGAGCCAAAGCGATCTGGCATCACACGACAGTTGGCAGCAAAACAGATGAAGAGAGCTTTCTGAAAATTTCAAAGAATTATTCAATGCGACAATTTATTTGTTTATGCGCACTCTATAATCATCTGGTGGGGCCAGAGAAGCCCATGTTATTAAAGAGATTTTCCGCAACCATCACAGGTTTGGCATGATAAAGGAGCTTCAGAGCGCTCAAAGGCAATTTGCATTAAAAAACTTCAACACAATTTAGCAGGTCATTGTCTGGTAAAATGCCATTTCAAGTAAACAAAATGTTGACAGCAGCAATACAATGTGGACTGATGAATGTTTGGCCCAAAACCAACTACAATTGATGAAAAGGTTCTATGTTGTTGCTCAGCCCCACTCGGGGGAGTAACGTGAAACACAGGAACTTCACTCACACATCACAGCTTATTTAGAATGATTAGATTTGCCAAAACGTAATCAGTTCGAATTCTGCTAATGAAAAAAAAAAAAGTCAAGCAGAACATCATTTCTATTAGACGTGGGCTAAATGGCTTAATGAAAAGGCATTCTGGATGCGAGAAAATGTAAGACCAATCACAAGCTTTTAACACATTCCTTTGTTTCGTGCTTTGAGATTTCGAACCAAACGTGTCCATTATTCCACTCTGGTGGTGTGACTGAACTGGCAGGTTCACCAATTAATCTCATTTCTTTTTGGATCCATGTGGCAGTGAACAAAGGCGTTGTGTTTTCACCTGGTCTTCTGAGTGCTGAAGTGCATTAACACAGTATCGGTAAGACTGAACCACCGGGGCTTCCATACGCTGAGAAAGGGCATGCTGCCAGAGGAAAGTAGAGGTTCATAGAGAGAATGACAGGAGAAAGCGAGAGCACCAGATGCAGGTGTTTTTCTAACACCTTTAAGGAATGTATGACTAAATTATACAGGGAACTGTCTAGACATCTGGGTCTCCTCTTGGACTTTCAGACTGGACTCTCTGGACCGGTTGAGTCCGAACCTCTCGAGAGAGCAGCCATCTTTATAATAACATACTGTGCAGCAAAAAGCAATGATGAAAGACACAAAGAAAGTGACAGATGGACGAAAAGCAAAAGGGAAAGGAATGGAAAGCAAAAGCAAAAGTATTACTTTTTTTTATACATCCGTCTGTCTTCTACTTGTCAGTGTAGCCTTTCTATTACCTCTCACACTCATAATAAACTACTTTTCACTTTTCATACCTCACAAATAAGTTAAACCATATGTAAGCATCACAGTTGAGCAAATGTTAACACAAACTCCAGACGAACAAGTGAATTTTCAATTTTAAAAGCAGTTCTAATAATAAACAGCTCCAATCTGCATCAAATTGTTAACTACTGAATGTAACACAGCCACAGCCTTGAATCTGTCATTGGAGTCACACATCCTTGTGCTCTGCTGATGCTGTTCCAATCCAGCCTGAGCACCATGTTAAGGGTTTAATTTCATTTTTACTGCGTTGCTGGCCACAGACCTGGGTCCCACAGTATTAATGAACTTAGCCAATATAAACGCAATCATGCCTGAGGAGCAATTACAAATCTAATTGAGCATCTAAACAGAATATTAAATCGGCGTTAAACCAGGCCTCTAATTTAGAAGACACTTAAAAAGTCAAATCCTTGCCTATAAAATAAACACTATACTACCAGAGGGGCTTTTCAGAAAAATGGTCGTCCTTTTTTTTTTTCCGGAAGAGCGTAAACAATCAACTCCAATGGGCTGTAAAGTCACAATGACAACTTGTGTCACAACAAACAAATCTTTGACTTAGTCTTCCTAGTGGAATTGTAAAACAGTGCAGCAAGTTCATGTTCATTCTGATAGATGCTCACCTCAACAAGTTCTCCACATTAACCTTATTTGTTTGTGGCAGCTCTCCAGGAAGACACAAGGACAGATCCTCTGACCTTGACCTCATCGCTCATCAGTGCTGTCTGTTTGGAAATCATGATCAATGACACCACCACACACTGCAATCCACCCCACACTGCAATCCACCCCAACCTCCTCCCTCCTCCCTCTACAGAGTTTGTCCTATTGCTTCCAGAAAACCAGCCATGATGCAAATCTCCACTAGAGGGCTTTGTCACTTTAACGTAAACATATTTCATCATTAGGCATTTGCTAAAAGGACTGATGCTGATGTTTGTCTGTGGCAGTGGAAAAAAAAAACTTGACAATGAAATCGTACCAAAGGTTTACAGAGATTGTATTAAAAAGGACACAGTGGCCCTCAGTCATCAAACTTGCACAGGATCTCATGTAGATCCTGGTGTAAATATCAGCGAGCGCCAAGTGTCATGATGTGTACTTTGCGGATTTCAGTGTAAATCCGGCATTGTGTTGATAAATCTGGCAGCTGAAAACAATCGGGTGAAACACCGGCCCGACCCACAATCTCCCAGGTTCATCTCTCAGCTGTTCATCACTTTCCTGCAGGAGATCTTCTACCTGGAGGAAGTTTCTTTCTGTGATGTGTACTGCTCTAACAATCATACAGTAGGTCATTGACTGTTTCTGTTTAAACATGTGTGTACACCTGGTCGGACCTTGCGTGAGAGTTTTGCGTACTTTACGCTCACATTCAGATCGATAGATGCCAACCCTTGCGGGAGATTTGGCGTACACAATTTTGTTTGGTTTATGCACATTTGATAAATGAGGGCCAATGTGTTTTGAATTGGATCAAGTGCAGGTCAAGTGTGTTGATGCCTCTTAGCTATGTCGCACCCCTGATGAGCAAAGTGGGCACCAGCTGCCATTGTGTGTACTCGCAGTGGGCTTGACGTTCAAGCCAAATGATGGCCGAGCCAAAGACATCTTGCCTGCCCGGCCAACAGTTTGGCAGAACGAACATAATGAAGAGGTACAGAAAAGTTTCACTGGGCAAACTAATATCCAGACTTGAACCACCTTTCCTGGTGCGCAGACTGTCAAAAAAACGCCTAAAGACACACTAAATCTTAATTAAAAGTTTGAACCAATAGAGAAATTCCGTTTGTACACATGACAAAGCAAAACAAACAAGTTTATCCTCTAATGTGTAGCCCCCAGTTGTATATCTCTGTGAAGAGATGGTGAGAAGAGATGAAGAAAAGAAGAAGAGAAGCTCAGAGAATTCAAAGAGATTTTTGTACTGGTGGCTCCTGTCTCAACGGTGAGAGATGCCGTTTGCAGAGGACAGCTTGGCTTCCTGTCTTAGGGCAATAGCAAGAGAAGAAGGGCAGAGGAGAGCAAAGGGGAACAGAGGAGCTGAGGAGAGTGACACATGGCGTCAACCCCTAAGAGAGCCCTGAGGGAAGGTTAACCCTCCTCTCAGTCCCTCTCTCCTCTTCATCTTCCTGTTCCCCTCCACCTTTCTACATATTTGAGCAGCAATTAGCCAGCAGACAGACTCCACCTCACACCTTCACTGAATATTAACCGAAAGCTTTGTTGCTGCATCCCACATGAACTGCAACTTGATGCATCTCGATAGTGCATGATGCCAGGAACAGCCTTCCTCCTGGAGGAGTGCGCATGTGGTTTTCCAAGTGAAGAAAAGTGAATTTGAAAATCAAAATGTTTGTAGCAAACGCAAGAATGCACTGACATAAACATACAGAGGCCGGGCAGATGCCTGAACCAACGGGGTTGAGGAGTGACACTAAGTAGGTTGCTTGGCTGTGTAGAACCAAGCTGGCCTGAAGGTAAGCACTGATTTACTGCCTCTTGCGAAGAACAAATAAATCAACCATCACACTGAGCCAGACTCAGACCTCAAGAGATGCCTCAATGCCGCTGTTTATCGATTTCCTCGTGTGTGTGTGTGTTTGTGTGTGTGTGTGTGTGTGTGTGTGAGGGTCAGTGAGCGAGCGAGAAAGAGCGTTATTTATTCCGCCGTTTATTCATTTGTTGGCAAGAGGTACTTTATCTAGCCTGTGTTTGAAAAAAGTTAATGCGCTTACTTTTAAATTAAAGACCCACTTAGGTAAGGTTGGAGGGCAAACAAGTGTGGTAGGAGAGGAAGAGAGGGGGGAGGACGAGGGGGGAGGGGGGGGCAGCTCAGCTGAGAAGGCCAGCAACCCTTGCTGACAAGAAGGATATTGAATTTCAATTAGCACACACCTGCATTTACATACAGCCTACATGGCAATGCTTGGGTAAGCAATTTAACACTCCAATTCAAACAGCTGCTCTGCGTCATTTACATAAATTAATAGAGCAAATTTAAATTCTATTGTAGTTTTTTTTTCTTTTTTTTCCTGCATATATTTTTCTCTCTGCCTTTAAAAAGTGAGTAAAAAATACCAGCAAGGGGTCAGGGCAACAAGTTGGCCCAGCCAATTTGTGACTCCCCGGAGAAATTAGGTCTCCGCCTGTTTTGACTAAATGTAAACAGCAGGTAGCTGACAGTTTCACTCACCATGTTAGCGCGCTACCTCAACCTCTGTCGGAAGCACGTTTGCTTCATTCGAGCGGCAGCAAGCAATCAAGATCTGCCGGTGCCCGGGGTCGAGAAGCAAACACAATCAAAATACGACATGGAGGCCAATCTCCTACAGCCTCAGTGTACAAACTGGGCTTCCTCAACAACAGTTTATTCCAAAATCCTACTTATGCAGTTTCCAGAAAAGATGAGAAAGACCAAAAAATGCAAATCTTAACATTTTAAAAATGTATTTTACAAATCATTTTGGTCATATATAATAAATCAATTCACATGAATTGTGCTACTTTGGAGCTCTGCCCAACAATCAATGTCATGAAAATGGCTTCACAGTGGTTTCAAGATGTTGCAGGTGATGATGCACATCCATCAGCTGCACTATGCTGCAGATTGAGGGTGGAATAAATCAAGTGGCCAAACAAGACATAAAATTCCCCTATAGAGCAGAAGAGCAGGTCCACTTCAACCAATTCTGTGTGGATGGTCTACCCAACACCTTTGGTGCAACAGACTGTATACACATTCACATTAAATCCCACTCCCCAGATCCATTCCCTTATCTTAACTGCGTGCAGTAGCGCTCCATATCTGCACAGCTCGATTGCATCTTCCCAGTACCACCTCCCGACTCCCACTTCCCAGGAGGCGCGCACAAAAACATTTCTGTGGATGTGCTCCTCCAGCCGGAAGCTGCAGGAGATCCATGGCTCATTGGTACACATCACTGAGTAATTATTAATTCCAGCAACAGTGAGCTTCTACGCCTATAATGACCTGTTTTATTAGGAGATTGAGGGTATGCCCTGACTCCCTGGTTAATGACACCACTCACCATCCCTTGGACTCACCGGGAGGCTTCCTTCAATCAGCAGCATTCACATACTCGCTCCACCATTGAGCACACCACTGACATCTTAAAAGGACTCTAGATGTGTTTTGCCGCAGCAGGCGGCAAACTGCTTTACAAACCAGAGGTGTGTGCAAAGACAACCACGGAGAAATTGTGTTTTATTCTTACAAAAAAATATCAGAGTCCCTACAGATGAATCATTATTTTGTGCATTTTTCATGACCGCCTGTGTCGCCATGGTGCACCACTTCCCTGTGTTCAGGAAGATGTGCATCCTGACCCGCTCCTGATTTGCTCAACAAGAATAAATTACTAATTAGGCTTTACAGTTTGTGATATTCTTCATAGCTTGTACTGTAATTAATATTTTTTTTAAAGAAATGCTTCACTTTAAATCTTTATTTTTCTTAAATCCGAATTAATTTCTCAAAGGGTCTCTGAGAATGTGGCCTGTGGCTGTGCAGGGGTTGAATGCTGTGGGGCAGCTGTGGGGCGGCTGCCAGATCCCACCTTACAGAGTGGGACTCATCTATACTGTAAGTAAAAATCCAAACATTGTGATGGGGTTGATGTTTGGGTGTTAAATGCTACCTTCTCAGATAGGAGATGGCCTAGGAGATGAAAGTGCTGACACGCTGCTGCAAACATGACGGTGAACCCAAGAGTGCTGTCTTTCCAATAATGGCTCCTATGTGCTGGTCCAGCACAGATAACACTGGGCAAGCTATTACCCCTCCAGTGGTCAGCACCTCTCCTCTGTGTTCGGCAATTTTTTTTTTATATCCTCTTATTTTTAGACCAGGCAGTTATTTTTTTATTTTATATCTACACTTGATGCTACTAACCCTCAGTTCCAGCACCAGTATGTCAACCAATATTTTCCTACATTTGGAGTGCGGTGCTCCACCATCTTTAGATTTTTGTTTGGATATTATTGATTTGTTTCTTTTGTGCAATTTCTCTGCATACAAACAGCTCAGAGGTGTCCTAGCAGCGTGTGGACCTATCCTGATTACACTGAACTGACAAACACTCTTTTATGTGAAAACAAATCAGTGGTTCAATGACACATCCTGAATGTAATGTAGACTATTTTCTAAATTTCTAAAGACGAAATTAAGGAAAACATATGACGATACTGGTGAATGAGGCCCACTGAGAGCCTGAGAGGCGCCTCAATAAGCCAAACCAGCAACCAATAAGCACATGCCAAAAACAAGTTACTTCAGGATCAGTGATGGACCAGCTCCCAAAGTGCTCTATTTGGATCTGAACATGAAGGTATCTCATTACTGATACTTTAATGATATGCACTTTGGTGCAGTAAAATATTTTTCCAGCAGAAAGAAAATGAGTCTGGCGTTTTGAGGTCAGTAATACAAACTGTCAGTCATGCCAAGCCAACGGGTCTTAGGCACACAGATTCATTGAGCCAGCTGGATAAAGCCAAAACAAAATTGGAGCGCAAACAATTCTCACAACAAAATAACAGTGCAACACTTTAGGCAAAATACTGTTCTGAGAATCACACACTGAACAATGCATTTAGTCTCATCACCACACAAATGTACTTTTAATTCGCTATGAGTTATGTTCTTTTTTTAACCTCTGTGCTATGTGTCTGTCATTGGTTTCATTTTGAGTATTTTCTTTCATCACTGTGGACAAAAAGAATAATACCTTCGGATATCAGATACAGAAGATGTGAGAAAGCACAAAGGCTTTAGCTCCTCTACCTCAGTCCATTAAAATGTGAGGTTCAGGCAAGATTGATGAAAATAAACCTTTATCAGTGTGTATATATATGTGCGTATGTGAACATTTAATAATTCAACAGTAATACCTTTGTTTATATTGCACATCCATGTTACTGAGGGCAAACCAAAGAAAAAACAGCATTTTAAAAACATATACCTAACATCATTATCACCCGTTATTAATTATATGCACCGTTTGTGTTTTTCTTTCACAAATCAAATACAAAAAGGGACAGAACAAAGAATAGAAAATGACAAAAAAAAAACTGAGGCAGTTGAAAGTGCCACAGTAACTAACTCCAAGATATGTCTGCATTTCTCTTCTCTCTAAGTCTTTTCAGGACTTGTATGCAAATGAGCTGCCAAAAGCAGAGTTCAGAATATAAAAAAATCAACCTTAAACAATGATATAGGCTACAATAACTGCCAACAAGACCGCTGGTTTCGAGGTGAACACATTGCACCCGTCTCACATGACAATTTAGTCAAACATGCACATGTACGAGACCCTCCAAGTAAGTGGTCTACAGTATTTTCACCATGAGAGAGCTGATGACGGTGAACAGAGATAATGCTGTTTCAGTCCCTTAAACTACACTCAGTCATGTTTTACTGTAGTTGGCTTTAGAAAAGAGATATTCATGGGTTAGGGAGGTTAGGGGGGCGAAGCTTTAATAGTTTTGACACATACCAATATGGCTGTTTCATATTTAAGTGTTTACAAAAGAGGGAAAACATAAACATGTAAGAGAAATGTGCCAAGATGAGCTATAAAAAGGAGGATGGAGAACAGCAAGAGGAGATCAGAGGGATGTTGCGTTTCGCAGGAGGATTTCAGTATCACTCCTGGACGTATCGCCCCCTAGAGGTGTTTACAATTTCGTACACAGATGATATCTGCAGCCGCAGCACAAACCTTCAGATCAGACTGGCCTGTCTGCCCGAGAGCCTCCTTAGTGCCGTCGATCTAAGAAGGATGCAGCGGGGGAACTTGTTACACACAACTGTTTCAGCTCTGCCTAATTTGTCCCTTTGCCATTCCCCGTCCCCCACATCTCTCTCTGGTTCCCTCCTTCAGCGTCCCTCCTTCCCGAGCTCCCTTTCTTCCTCCGCCTATTAGAGGCATTACTGAACTGTGACTGAGTCATTTCAATATCGCCTAAGGATGTAACATACAGCACTTAATTAGCTTGTTAAAAAGGGAGGGAACCATAGAAATTCATTTTCCCTCTCCCCTGCCACCCCCACGGTGTAACCAGGTGTGGACCTGCAAGGTGGAACAGAGGTGTTGTGTTGTGGGCTCAGGAGGGAGCGAGGCCAAGTAATGGGTGGACGCGCCCACCGCCGGCATCTGCTTGTCAGCATTTAGACCCCAGTTCACATTAACAAACACACACACAGGTACTCACAAACACATCCACACCCTACTCAATCACGTAACGAGGCAGTCCAATGGGGACAGCTCCATTCTTCAGAGGCCAAGTTAACCACAGTCATTAGTCTTGCTTTGCTGCCTAATTGGTCTGGCGGAGGCACAGGGCCCGTTGTCCATTCTGACTGAGTGCGCTACACCGCTACACAAGACTGCGTTCTAGATTGATCTGAAATGCACAAGTACACAACACAGTATGTTTTCCCCAGCCAACACCCACAATTACTAACAAATTGCAGGTATAACTTGCACATATCTATAACGAAATGTACTCTTGTGCAAAGAAGCAGAACTTAAAATAAACACAACAGCAATCAGCCTCAACAAGTGTGATGCCTTGTGTTCGATGCAATAGCCTGGTAGCCCAGAAAGGTAGTCAAGGTTCAGAGACATATGTAAACAAAATGCAGAGACTATACTGTAATAGAGAAGTATTGTGTATTGACTTGTAGCCAATTTTCATCCAGTTTCCATTAGTAGCAAGCATACTGTGATATATTGTTCAGGGATGTCAATGTTGTGAATGAAAAATGTTAACTGACGCACAAACAAATGTGTTTTCTCCAGCAGGGGGAGTTCAATCAATCAATCAATCAATCAATCAATTAATTAATTAATTAATTAATCAATCAATCAATCAAAATCACTATTTATCTTGGACAAACAGTGCCACTTATTCAGTTCCTAAAATTTGCCATCACCTTGATTTACTGCACTCTCTGTTGCCCTTGTGATGACCAGCTGGCACAGAGTGGATAACACCAAACAATCTGAGAAGTCAAGTTGTGGCTAAAGGTTAGTTTGTTTAGCCCTGTAGAAATGCACATTGGCGTGTTAGCAAGCAGGTGCCACCTGCTAGCTCGTCATGCAATGAGACAACAGGGTCAAATGACAATGAAAAGTTTTACATTTGTGCCAACTGATTTGAGCATAAATTATAACTCTATGAGCAATTATATTCTTTAATGTTTACCTTTGTTATCATTAAAACAGCACCAAAAATATATTGTATAATACATGATACAATATATTAGGATGCTTCTTGGAACAGATCTCAGTTTCGTCTTGTGGGTGTCAAGTGATTTGACAACAAGCATGGTAATATAGGCTAATGCCCACACTGACAAGAAAACACTCATCCTGGGCAAACAACCAAAACAAATTAAGGCTTCTTATTTACTTTACTTTGGATTACCTGGCTAAAGTCATTTTCCAGCTTGTAAATTGTTTTCATACTGTACAAGGCAGTAAATGAGTTCTTCTGATGGCAGGAGAAAATGAGCACTTGATGAATATACCAGCAGTCTCTGGGGCAAATGAGAGTACATTTCTACACACTAGAACACTGGATTAAGTAGACGGTGAGAGGAGAAAGTCTGAGAAGACAGTGCATTTCCTGTGTTATCATCAAAACAAGTCAGAAGGAGAAAAAAAAAGCAAGTACACACCTGTGTTCCTTCTGTAATTTTTTTGACATTTCTCTAAAATTTTAGGTTCTTTTTTTCTTTTTTAATACCACCGCTTTCAGGCAGCATCCTAATAGAAACGACCAATCTGACAAGGAAATTACTGCTCCTGCAGGCAGAAGAAGATAGATTCTCTTAGTGAACAATCTTCCAAAAAAAAAAAAAATTGAATTACAGGGAAAATTCACGCTGTGACTCTGTGTATGCCACTCTATGTGCCAATGCCATGTTGGTTTCAATGTTTAAATGAGAAGTTTGCCTCGTTTCAGTAAATCCATACTATAGATATTGTGTTTCATGGTATCTGACAGTCCCACAATGCAGTACGATAAAGAGCAGCGCAACAACCCCGCGCGACCGCAAAGCAGATAGTTGGCACGTAACAGCAGCCTCCATCTCTAAAACTGCCACACTGCACTGTTGTCAGCTACCCACAGCATGGGAGCCAAGTTTCCAAGAATCTCAATCTATTATATGGCACTACATATTAGGAGCTAGAGTTAAGACCCTTAGAGACAGCTATCAGCTGTAAGTGGAGTCAAGTCTCTGTTCTAAGCATCACATTGATATTGCACAGGTAATTGGAACTCCAATGTCACTACTTCGTCTGAGGGACTTACCTAAACAAGTACAGAGGAGATATTCCATTTATCTTACCTTGTGCCGAAGCAGGACACATCATTATACACACACACACACAACAGTAAGTGTAGTGGTCTAACTAGGCTTGTATATTTGTGAAATGGATGGAGCTGTGGCATGTCCATGCTTTCTCCAGAAAGTGGCACAGCTCTTGTGCGAGCTGGGAGGCAAGAGAAAAGGTGGGAAATAAGGAAAGTGAAAACTGAGTGAGTCTCACAGTTTCTCCAGCACTCAACTTTAAAATGTGCCCAAGTCTTTTGATGCTGAACAAGAGTGTTTCTTGTGGGACTTGAGATTTGTAATTCCCCCCCGCAAATCATTTACATTTTCTCACATATCTGAACAGCCCTTGCTATCGGATTCTTCTTTTAACTCCTGATTCAGCGTGCGAGTAAAACGGCTACAGTTAAGGGAAAGCCAGTTGAGTGTCAGTGTGATTGTGTCCCTGAATATCAAGCTTTCAGGACGGCGCAGCTTCCACAGAAAGCGCTGCTCGACAATGAAATACAGACAAAGGTGAAAGGGCAACAAAGGCGTCTGAGTTAGGTTACAGCACAACAATACTGCCAACAAAAATGTATATGCCGCATGATAATTGCATTGTTATGGCTGGTCTGCACAGTAGAGGGTGAGTTCTCTCTGGATGTGTGAAGGTTGTCACAGTCCAGTAAATGTCGCTTGGAGGGCCACAGTGGGGGGTTCAACTGTGTCCAGCTGCAGCCTGGTTTCAGGCCAATGCAGAAAATCCAATCCAAGTCCTGCCTGAGGACCAGAAGACGTCATTACTTTAACACTTATGTCACCATATTCATTCCTAGGGGGCAAAGAAAATCTATCTACAAAACACTGGATACAGTAATATGATTAACTACGGGCTGTGATTGATGTAATTTGAATGACAATTCCCCGGGTAATGTTTAAAATGAGTTTGTCCCACGCTTCAGCAGGTGTTCAGGAGACATCACATGAGAATTTATCTGCTGTACTTCATGGTTTCTGCAAGGCCTGAACATACATATACAACCTACATTAACTGTATCCAAAAAATTCTCAGTTTCCCCTGTTTTTTTTTTTTACAATATCAGATTGGGCTTTAAGATCAGACAGACAGTGTGCCAGTGTTCACCTCTCCAGATGGATCTTAGTGTGAGTGAGTTGATTTGTATCCAAACTTTCAAATCATTCATTTGTATCTGCCAAAACAATCCGCTAACGACGCCAACAACTGAAGCGCACAAAACAGGTGTAAAGGCATATTTAATTGTTGTCCACTCTTGGCACCTGCTGCAGGCCTGGCCGTCCTTGCAGAGGAATCAATGTTTTCTCCATTAGTATTACCTGCAACTCATTCATTTTTTATGACAAGAAGTTTTCAATCAGAGCTTCTCAGTTGTGGAATTTCCAGATATTCACTTGTTGTTTTCATGCTTTGAGCACTTTGGGTTGTAACTGATTACAATGGTGCTTTTTGATTAAACAAGTTTAGGCCTTCTTTTGTCTACACAAATTCAACTTTTGGTGAGTGATAGTTTGTATTTATAGCAACTTTGTAACAATATGTGATGATTTCAATTTGATTTTAGAACTCACAGAGACTGTTTTCTGTGCGAACTATAGCGTATGTTGCAATGTTGTAACTTTTAAACAAATCTTTGCCTCAGATTGGTGTGCAGAAAGCACGACCATCTTTTCGCGCTCTTCACTGAAAATCTCGGCGACTCCAGAATTTGCTGCGCAAGCACTCTGAACACCAAACAACAGTAACTATGACAGAACTGTAAAAGTAACGCAGTTTGTCATTGCCCATGACAAGCAGGGGTTGAAGGGCCTTTCTTACACTTTCAGCAGTGGCAACAGTTTGCTTTTAACCCTCGACCCCAATAGCAGCAGCAGGCAGAAGTATGAACCAGCGTTTTTCAGGCAATTTCAACAGAAACTTTTCCTCCATTGTTTAAGCAGCAAAGCTTTGCTGATCTGCACCTTTTTGGAGATGGAAGTCCCTCCTCAGAGACCCCAGCCCCAGATTTTCTGCCTTCCGTACCGCTTTCTCTCGAGCACACATTTACACAACGCAAACAAAAGATATTCCCCTCCATCCCAGTGGTGTGGGAAAGGGTCACGGAGGTCAGACTTCTTGGGCCAGACTGCTCCCAGACACTATGGTTGGGCTCAGTGTCACTCCACCTCACACCGTGTCAGCATGAAGTGACAGAGCAGACAGCCACCCCCCCTCCCCCCTCCACCCTCCTCCTCTGACTTGCTCTCGCTCTCGTTCCTACAGTCATTCCCCATTGGTTCAGTGGGCGTGGGATGTTGAGTATGAGCTGGGATGAAAGGAGGAGCAGGGGTCTGCAGGATGACAATGGATGGGGCAGGAGGCCAAGGAAACAGGGAGACGCACCCACTGGCCCAAGTTCCTGTCCTGTCTGATCCGAGGCGTTGTAGATCTGTTCCTAGTGCCTGCCACTGACCTAATGTGGCAAAGACCACTGTCAAGGTTAAAGGTCATTCCCTCTGCATGCCCACATTGACCAACATACATATGAGAATACAAAAGTAGCACACGTAGATTCACTGGGTTCACAATAATAGTAGGAGAAGATGACTGAAAATATGCTTTCATGCATTTTAAAATATAATTGTATGTTTGCAAATTCCCTCTACAAGAATGCAGAATAAAAGAAAGACCATAAAGAAAAGACTAATCCCTTTTCCATCCCTCGCCTTGGTCTCCACTGACCCAGAGAGCTGTCAGAAGAGCAGAAAGGCCATCAAACACGCCCACTGAGAAAGCTGACATGGGCCAGTGACCATGACCCGGGCCTCAGGACAATGAACGGGTCAGAGGGAGGGCGAGGTGGGGGCGACAGAGATGCCACGGAAGCCAAGGTGAATCGCAAACGAGGATGAAAAAGAAAAGTGACCCAGTTTGAGTCGCGGGCCGATCAGCAGGAAGAGAAAAGCGCAAGACAAAAGACAGGAAGCATAATTATTAGCGGTGAAACACAACGCAATCCTACAGGGATGCACTGTGTTGACCTAGCTGTAATCGTTATTAATGCAAGTGTGGAGACATTTACCGGCCACATGAGCCATAAAACCCCGTGTCATAAAGAAGTCTACATTCTTTCCTCTCATCATAACTTCCGCACCGCAAAAGTGAAGAGAGCACACCATCACTTCAAGGAAGAAGACATGGAAACTATGGTAAAGAAAGAAAGAGGAGAGGAGAGGAGAGGGAGGGGGTCAGGGAGGAAGGGAGGTAATGCTGGATGGAGACAGCAGGAAGACAGAAAGGGCAAAAGACAGAACAGAGAGCGGATTAGAGGAGTGTCACGGCCCTGAGAGTTCACCATGCATCTCGACCCAATATCCTCTGCTCTCACCAAAGATAATAGAACGAAAGCAAGGGAAACCGCGGGAGGGAAGGGAAAGACACGGACACAACAAGCAGATGTGTCGTCTGGCTTGCGCTTAAATTAATCCTCCTCCCTCACCCTGCTTTCTCCCTTTTATCAGTCAGAACAAAGGGACCTGCTTGTGCTTCAGGTCCAGACAACAGAGGTGGTTGGACGGTGGATTCAAGTCCTTGCTGAGAGAGGAGACTATGAGGGCTGGGGGAAATAGGGAGTCGGGGGATTGTTGTGGGGGGGCGGGGGGGTGTAATGGGTGGGAGACGTGGGTGAGCATGTGCCTACGTGCCAGGTCAGCCAGGGTCTTATGGCAGCGGGGAGATGAGAGATGAGAGAGACACACACAGTGGAGGTTTTTGGGGGGGTTTGAGGGAAGCTGGCTGGGCTCAGGAAACACAGAGCAGGGAATCAAACAGTGACTCTTACAGAGTTCAGACACACTCGTGGGCTTAGCGCTGTGTGTCTGAGCTGGAGGAAGAGAGGAGGAGACCTGGAGGAAGACCAGAGGAGGCAGAGACAGAGGGAGAGATAGGAACAGACAGGCATCCCTGGGAAGGTAACAGTAAAAGGCAATTTGTCAGTTGAGGTTTAGGCTTTCATTTCTCTTTTTTACATGTGTTGTTTATTATTCACACAGTTTTTCACTGTGTTCACATTCCAACATAATCCCTCATAGCACCGATAAAAAGTAGTGTAAATCTTCAATACCGAGGCAAAACTATGCACACTATGCTCTGGTTGGATCAATATCAGGTGTACCCTGTTCAAAATGGGCAAAAATAGGACTTAGTATATTAATCAAGTGGTCCTGTCTTCATTTCAGTCTAAATCTATAACAAACCAGTTTTACGCATGAACTGTGATTCTTTTGCAATATCTTTTAACCCTAACCCTTTTTACATTATTAGTCAATTTAACAAGACGAGCTCAACATTTCAAACACAGGAGGACACATGTTTAATGTTGCCGAAACACAAGCAGCCTTACAATATTTTTTGCCTAAATAAAACTACCCTAACAGTCACTAAGAAAATATCAAACAAGGTATTTAAAAAAGACCTATCCTGCTAACGCACAGTAGCTGAAAGTTTCTAATATACAACACTATGGCCACAAGTATTGAGGTTTCATGATCATCCCTCAGTCGACTCAGGACTTTCCCGAAATTCAGAGTAATGGTGGATCACAGCTTTGACGTTGCCACTTCCACCGTATAATGATTTAAGGATATCATACAGGTAGAAAACAACAGAGGACAGGTTGATGAACAGCTCACCAGACAAACATGTCTTTGATATCAGATACCATATGTCATTGTTACCAAGACAGGGTTTGAAACAATGACATATTGAAAAACAGACTCCATCTGCAAAACCTGTGCTTGTGCATTTGTCTACACAATTTTGAATGTCCCTTTCAACCACACTGGATGCCTTCTTCTCAATCTGCCTTCAGTGAGCATTGTGAAACCTCCCAACATGAAACCATCACAGTTTTTCTGCTATCTAAACAAGAGTGACACAGGAACACTGTAACAGATAGCCGGTCTTGATTGGTCCCTGTGAGACGAGCATGATAATCCGGATCCTGGGGGCAACTAGCCCCAAAAACCCCTTCACGGGATTAGGTTGTGACCTGTAGAAAAGGCAGCAGATGAGCAGGGATGGACACACACTGAGCTGGAAAGCCACAGGAGTCTTGGCTACAGAACATCTAAGCCTTGAAAGAGGCCTCAACACGGGCCAACATGTCCGTGTGTCTGTGCATGTGTCCAATTACTAAGCTGTGTTTTTCTACTGGTTGAAAGGAGGTAGCCTCGTATGCCACCTGTTTTATTCCAGCTTTTTGGGGGGCATTTTATGCCTTTATTACAGAGCTGATCAAGGTCAAGGAATAACTGGAAAAGAGGGTATTGACTAATGGGGAAGGACACGCAGCAAAGATCCTTGACCTGTCTAAAGTCAGGGATGGTCACAGTTAATGGTCAGTGTTGGTTTTCAGTCTTTGATAAGTGCTAAGAAATGGGCATCCATCCACTTGATATGAGGACTCAGCAGGAAATGACTACTGTTCCTGAGGTAAAAACCATCCAGAAAAAACCGTTTAATGTGAGTCTTAAATTCTGCAGACAAATTAAGGTTTTTAATCCATTTTTTAAGGCAGTTCATTGCATATAATTTACTCATAACCAATTTGACAAAACAAAGCAAATGGCTATGCATGTAAAATGAACCCTATTTAACACAGTTGTGAAAGAATCTATTTTTCATCCGTATTCAAATACATTCAAGACAACCCTAAAAAAAACAACTGGCTTCTAATATTAACAGACAAATAAACTAAATTAAAATGTGCAGCTTCAACACAAAACCAGGAGATACTGTACATGAAGCCCTGTGCAATTCAATAGCAGATCCATTATAATCCAGTGAGAGGGTTTGTGTCTAAATGTTAATATAATGATACTGCATACAGAATATACATCTGAAATGTTCACAGGTATCTACATAATCATGTACTCTTTGAACTACTGGCAATCTGTGTGAAGACAATAAAACAAGCAGACAGACTCTGCTGCTTCCCTCTGGAAAATAAAGTCAGGCCACTGCCAGATATCAAGAGGGAGCTCTCTTCTGTTGTTAGAGGAAAACTTTGATCAAAGTTATTTCTCCTCATCCATCTCTGACTCTCCTGGCTAGTCATAAATCATCTTCACTGTGCCAACTGTCAGGCTCAGTCCCATAGCCGTGAAGAGCTAATTCACCAGCACGACGCTCTGAGCTCTGCTGCCTTCGCATGGAGAAAAAGAACGGTAAGCCCGTTGTTCGTTTGGACTCGTGTATAAGTGGTGTTTGTAGATAAATAATGTCAGATGGCCGTGCTTGTAGTCATCCTAATAGATTCACACAAGGTAATCAGATTATTCCTGTAATATCTGTGGTAGTCAGCCACATGAGGGGTTAATAAATGTGGCTATACTATGACTGATTCACAAGTGGGAGTCTCTTGCATACACTTACACATCAGGAAAATATATATTTTGATATTTTTGTACACAAGTAAAGCACCCAAAGTGTCTGAAGTCTAGTTGACACGACAGAGACGACCCTTTTTAGCCTTAAACTCCCTCATGGACTACAGTCATAAAATTATTTGCTTGGCTACACTGAGTTCTGCCAGAGCATATCTGCAATGCTAATAAACTCAATTGGCGCTGGCAGGTAATAGCATGCTACTGTAACTTTTCTACCTCAGCTCAGCACAGCTCAATCAGCCCCCGCCAGAGGCCTCTCTTCTACGAGTCCCGGCGGCTCGGAATCAGCAACTTTCAATCTCGGTGTGTTAGCACGCGAGAAGACGCAACTGTACATTTGGGATGGGTGATGAGACAAGCAGACAGCACAGCGTGAGAGTGAGAGAACGCTAGGGCCCGCACACTCGCACACACACCTGCACACACACACACTGTCGCACGTACAAACACACACATTCTGTCTAATATCAGCTCGGTCCCCGACTCCCTTTAAGAGACCTGAGAGCCAGAGAGGGGGAAATAAATACTCTCCTTTATTACTGAGAGAAAGACAGAGAGGAGAGAGGAGGGGAGGAGGAGGAGGAGGAAGTAAAATAGAAAGGCAGGAGGAGACTGTGCGCACACACACACACACACACACACACACACACAAATACACACCATGACTGGTGCTACCTGATCTTGCTGAATCCCATACAGCAATGGAGAACTCCTTAATTCTCCCAGTCAGCAAACCCTCCTCACCCCTGTTCTCTCATATACTGTCAGCTGACACAGTAAAAAGAAAAGAGGGCCTCTGCACGGCGTACAACATTGTACTATAATAACATACAAACCATGATCACTGCACAAACCAACATCTCTCACAGTACTGTACGTGTCAAAGATCCGTTTCATTCTGTACTGTCGTATCTCCACTCGAGCTTCCTGTGTGTAGATGGGTGCAGTGAACAGAAGAAAACCACGTTTGTTTACAACTAAACCACCACTGGGTACCTGTGATTAATATTCAAAGACTAATGTTGGCCTTTTGAATTTTAATCACACAGTGGCGAGGTAGGCCACTATATTTAGGAAGGTGAGTTAGCCTGGGTAGAATAATGATTTCCTTTAAGTGCGATCAGATCTATATCATTGATCCACAGGAGGAAATGATGTTACGTCACAGTTGGTCCAAGAATAGACTAAAGATAAAAATAAATACATATATTAGAATGTGCAAGATAGAGTATATATATAACATTTAATGTAAGTTTGTCATGTCACAAACAATATTCTATATTTCATTTCACTTTCTACAAACTATCTATTCATCAGTCAATTTATTTGTGGCTGTAGCTGACGTATACTGTATACTGAATATATATAGTATATGTGAGAAATTAATAGCTGAGCCATATTGTAGTTGATTCACATTGTGTCAAATAACAACCTTTTCGTTACACGCCCTCATGTGCAGCTCAAGCGATAAGCACAGAGAGAGGGCCAGTGAAAAAGGCTGGTAAAAAAAAAAAAAAAAACTTTATGAATTTTTTGATGCTCCAACAACGTGGTGGGATTTTTCCCAATGGCCAGTCTGACTATGACGGACATGTCCAAGCACAATGTGAGGGACGAGAGAGAGGCAAGGAGGGGCTGAGGAGAGAATCATGTGCCGCTCACAGCTCTACAATATTATTTTATTCATTTGGAAGAGTAATACAAAAAGAAAAGAAAATCAATACATGGCGGTAAATGTTAATATTGTGGCAGGCTGCCATAAATAAAACAATGTATGGGAAATACTGCAAACTAATTCAGTCAGAAGCTCTTTAAAGTAAGCCTTATTAAGATGCTTTCATTTAGCTTCTCAACCCAGTTGTCAGGTATCACCAGTTTTTGTTTTTTTTCTCCGGTTCTTGTTGTGCATGGCTGATCCAATTAGAGTTCACTGAAGAAGTGTAGCCTTTAATGCTATGTTGTCTATGTTGTGTTGTCTTTACCAAGTTGTAAATATTTCCACATCTTGATTTTTTACGTGGGATTCACACATCAACCATCCAAGTCATAATTACATATAGAGATCAAAATGTGATAAAAGCTCAACATTTCCCAAAAGAATCAGCAAACTACCAGGTCTGTTTCACCCGAGGCACACAGCTGGAGAGGGATTATTAATTTTAAACGAAGTCAAAAGGGAACTGGCCTTGTCAAACTTGCTTTTAAAACCTGGGGAGAGATCATTCAAAAAAGCCACATGTGGCGTGAAGACTGGGGACCCATATTTGACTGAACTATATTATAACCATATAGTGAATGATTATTTGAATGCACAACAAGAGCTGCCTACTTCCTGGGTTCTCTGGTGTCTCCCACCTCTTTCTTCTTCTTCTATCTGACCAAATGGATTGACTAAACAATCCCTCTATTTTTACTGTCCAACTAGATTATGAAACTGGAGTGAGAGACAGTGGAAGCCGGGATTCTATCTAAATAATCTTCCCTTGATACGAGCCCAGAGGAGGAGGGGAGGAAGGTTTCCCTCGACCTAGTGCCACACAGAAGGTTCCCTGGAGCCCAGATAGGCCCGTCACAGTCAATATATGGGCGCCCCCTGGCACATTCCTGTGGTGGCCCACATTGTAAAAGGGAGAAATTTCAAAGTGTATATATAGGCTGTGCACTTCTGTGAATGTGTGTGTGTGTGTGTGTGTGTGTGTGTGTCTGTCCCCAGTCAGAGTGATCCCACGCTACTCTGGCACGACTCCAGCAGACATTGGAAACACCACAATGGATTACTCAAGGAAGAGAGGGATTTACAGAGGAGAAGAAAGAGATCAATGGAGGAAGGTACAGCAGAAGAGGAGCAAAGAACTTCCTGAATACCATTATCCTGTGTCTGCACAGACACGGGCAAAAGAGGGGCAATCAGTTTAAGATTACCATTTTTTATCAATACAGTTCAGATAAGGCAAGAGTATAAAATGGACAGGAGTACAGGAGAGCTCTGCAGCGCTGTGAAATATCAGGGAATAATGTTAACTCAAAATAAACTGTTAATTAAGGATTTTTTTAAAATAAAAATTGCAAAAATGCAAGAATCATATAATAACATTGTGAGGTGAAAGTGACTTCTGATAGAAGCACTATAACTTTTTGTCAGGATTTATGTCCGTCTGAATTCTTATTCAACATTTGCTGCAGCTCCTCTGGTGCACACCCGATTCCACTGAGATGCAATGAAACAGAATGTCCTCCAAAGGTCCAAATGTCCTCCTCAGTGTCCAAGCAGACAGTTGACACATACAAAAGCACATAAAAAATCTCAATGTAACAAAAAATGAATTCTCAGTTGGATTGTTTTGTTCAAACCCTCTTGAAACGTGATTCACTCACTTAAAGGCTCGGTAGGCAGAAATCTAGAAAAAAGCCTTGAGTTGAGTCCACACGGTTCTCATCCCCTCCGCCAGTCCGTCACTTTCTTACGTTTTAATATTTTTTCATGCGAGAAAGTGACGGCTTAGATTCCCAATCTGTGGTCAGTTTTTCCTAATAACGTCTGTAAGTATTGTTCCGACTTTTGTCGGAGGAGTGCAGAGCCACACGAGCGGCAGCAGCGGCTCGTCACAGAGGCTGCAGCCTGGGAGCTGAGCTCATCGGCCGGGCAGCTTCTCTGTCCTCCTCCCTAACCAACCAACTTGCCGAAGCTTCTTTCTTTTCCTTTTTTCAATGTTATCCTCCATAATGTCCGAGTCACGGGTAAGAAAAACCTTTTTGAACACATGAACGATAACAAAGTATTTATATTTCGTGTAAAATAATACGAATAAGAGCTGCTGCTCTGTGATTGGTCAAAATCTACCGTCACGGGTAGATTTCTTTGCAGGCTGAAAACAGAGCCTAGGGGAGACGCAGACGTCTGATCTTTTTTCACATCACTTCATTTACATTATCCTCAAGGTTATTGTGTAAGTTTTTGCCTAATACTGTCAAAAAAAAGCTGCCTACCTAGCCTTTAAATGTCAAAGAAAGCAGCAAATCCTCACATTTCAGTAGATAAAACCTGTTTGAAATTTTTGCATGAAAAATTATGAAATGATTCATTAATTATCAAAAATAGATGCTGATTCATTTGCTTGGGACAGAAAATGCATTGATTAGACCACTTATCCCTGGACGTCTGGTTCATAATGTTGGAGTTCACATGAACAAATGTGCCACTGAGCAACTAATTAGTAGTTCCAAAAACTAACTAGACAGAACATATTGATCTGTGACCTTAAAACTGCACATTGAAGTTTGTTTCGTAACCTCATATTTCTAATGTACAATGTGAAGGTTCAGACAGAAATGGCACCGTCGTGTATACCAATCATAGATAGAGACTTCAAATTGGTTCAGGTGTGCCAGAGCAAGGCTGGAGCAAAAACTTGATCTATTGAGTTTTTCTAACAAGTGTGCAGAAGCCAACAGTTTTAATAATGTGAGATGAAAAACGTCTCTCTCTCTCTCTCACACACACACACGCATACGCAAGGACACATATACAACCCGAACCAAGGCTCAGTCACGCGTTAGTTACCTTGCTCTGCACACGCGCGCACAAACACACACAGAGCACATCACCCTCCCACTAGGCTCAGCTGCTCTTCTACCTCCCACCACACTGACCTTCACCTGTCACACAGGCTTCATATTTACTGCCACTTCAGCCCATCTGCCCACACTCAGCCCCGACTGTCAATCAGCAGCAAGCCGCCTCCCCCTCTGCCAATCCATCAACTGGCATAAAGCACCGAACCACCACCGCTCGGCACAAACACTGACATCGACAACAACGATCCAGCGCTAGAGTGGATGATGCTACTCTTTTTTTTTTTTGCCAAACTGATACCAACTCAAACTCTTCACAGCGTTTTCCTGCAAATGAACAAAAAAAAATCTACAGTATGTTCCTGAACCTGAACCTGAAGATTTCAACTTCTGGCTTCATTCATTTTTAATCTACCTCATTTGTGTATCCTTATGAGTTACGAATAATTGCTTCTGCAGGCTTCAAGTGTCCCAATACAAGACTAAGGATTCACAATGCATAAAACATTAACTCCATTCATTACAGGTGACAATCTGAGCTGGCTAGCAGCGGGAAAGTTGCTATACGATCAAAAGACCTAATGGAAAGTGTGCGCTTCTGGACACTGCATACCACCCTTTGCTTAATGCTGCATAGCATGCTGCTAAGAGTGTTTTTGAACTGAAGGTACATGATGAAGGACAGATGTGGAAACTGAGCAGCCACACCTTCAGCGGTTCATGGCTTTGCAACTCTCTGTATCAACAGTTCGTCTAATGGGGTGCCCTGTCTGCCCGTTGTGTGCAGTCACTTCTTATTAGATATAATTTGAGGCCTGTGCACGTATAGAAAGGTCAGCTGCAGATTTATTTTGTGCAGACTCACACATGTGAACACACCTATGTTTCCAGTAATGGCTCATAATTCCCTTCCTTTCACCACGTTCTGGAGAAGTGGGGCAAATGCTCCAGGTAGTGCAGCATGCTAAGAGCTCTCTCTCTCACACACACACACACAATCACACACATCCTCCCCTGCAGGTAGTAGTGCCTGGGTAGGGGGGCCACTGGATTCAGCCCCCTGCATCTCAATGACAACCACACATCCACAGGGATTTATCTAAATGCAAATCAGCTGTCTTCACTCAACAACACACACATAATTTACTTTGCATGCACCAAAATACACGACGACGCCGAGCACCAGCCAGCCAGACAGCGCAGTCAGGCAGCCGGGCGGCCCTTCGGCGCTGCCTTCCCTTTCATCTGTGCCCTCTGGAGCATGCTCATTTTCACCAAATTCACTTTTAATTGAGAGCTAATTTAGCTAAGCCAAATTTCACAACGGAGGTAGATCAGACAGGAGCTGAGGAGGGGAGCAAAGAGAGAGGAGGGGAGAGGGAGGAAGATTCACCCAGAGAGGAAGGGGGATTCAATTTGGTGTGACAGGTGACAATAAAATCTGCTGTTTGTGTCATTTTCTATCTTAAAAGGAGAGAAAGTACGACGGAGTATTAGGGCCACATTGACAAAAAAAAACAGACTTTGAGAAAAAGTCATAAATCTACAAGAATAAAGTTGTAAATTTACGACTTTATTCTTGAAGTTTGTGTTTTTTATATTTGTCAATGTGGCCCTAATACTCCACCGTAAGAAAGAGAGAGGCTTGAAAAAAATACAAGGGGGAAATGAGGTAGAGGGTATTTAATTTGTAAGGTGAATGAGAAAAAAAACTCAGTGGGGTTTTCATCAGCCAGTCAAAAAACAGCTTTTAAAAGTTGTCATAACAAGACAAAACGTGTTTTCATAGCAGCAGCAACAATGTCAATCGAACTTGTGCTCACCTCAGTGACCTACACTATCCGTCCATGTGATAAAGTCGACCAAGAACAAGTGCAAGGTGTCTATGAAGCTGCTCGGCCCTGCGACCCGTGATGTAAACCATGCTGTAAGTGATATATGCTTCAAAGGTTATCTGGGGTCTTGGCGATGGGGAAACAACCTCCTTGATGCTGCCTGATGCTTTCTCCACTTCTACATAGCTGTTAATTAGTCCAGCTAAGTGCACCATTAATCGATTGCTTGTCTCTATGCTATATCTCATAACGGGTGTTGCACTCCGACAACGCCGGGCGAAGAAATGTGAGGTTCAGGAAGTCACACTTTTCCACTGGTGAAATACTGGTGCTGAGAGAGAGAGGAAGCAGAGAGTAATAGCTGCTTCTCAAAGACAGGAGTGGGTGTTGCGTTGATGGCAACTGAGAGCAGAAAAAGTGCTGCAGGGTTGAACATTATTGACACCGATTATAGTAACAGTCTGGATGAGTGGAAGAATATTTGGACAGCTGTGCGCACTGGTGTGTAACTCTGTGCATCAGAAATCCTGACAATACAGATATGATTACTTAAAATGTTCGGAAACACGTCGCAGAAACTCTCACGGCTAAGAACTCTTCAACTCTAAAAGAGACAAGTGACGAAAATCTCAAGTGAAAGAAAATGAAAGCCCCCTTTGGTGTAACAAAAATGAAAAGTGATGTGAAGAAAGTAACAAAATTCAAAATTCTGCTTGTTGTTCAGGCATTATGGGCACATCTGGAAATGTCACAGACCACAATGTACAATCAGATACTGCTTCAACAGGTGGCAGGCAGGCTGCTAACCTGCCAGATTCTTAAAATCTGCATAGCACTTAAGCTGACTGGTGGCTGGTCTGTGAATGAGACAGAAAATACGGATCCAGGGGAGGAAAAAAGATGGCTACGGAAAAGCTTTCCTTAGTTACACACATAAAAAAAAATTAAACTTTGATAAAATGGTAATCATTTTTGGTCATTTATAAAGCAAACCAAATATTTGATGGTTATAGCATCACAAACACAACCTCTGGGCTCCTTTTCTCAATTTCATGTGTCAAGTGTTAAAACTCACCTTCAGGGATTTGGAAACAACATCTATTAACTTTGACATTTTACAAACTGAATGATTTATCAGAAATAGACTACAATGTTTAGTGTCCATTTCAGAGCAGTTATCCATAGTAAATATCAAAGGCTATAAAACCCACCACATCCTTTCATGTAGCTCAAGTAGGAGAAAACACAGTGCTGCTATTATGTCAACAGTTTTAAAGAAGAGGAAACCTCCATTCCCAGTCAAACCAACTCCCATTTAGTCCATCAGTGGATGGATGGATGGATGGATGGATGGATGGATGGATGGATGGATGGATGGATGGATGGATGGATGGATGGATGGATGGATGGATGGATGGATGGATGGATGGATGGATGGATGGATGGATGGATGGATGGATGGACTCATATATGGATTGCATCTCACTTAAAACAGCCAAACAACCAACGAAGTTACCTGCACAACCGAATGAGTTTTATTTGGCTCTAACCAACAACAACACAAAAGTAAACATTAAAAAATGTACAACAAAATAACAACAAAAGTGCAGAAGCTTGATGTGTAGCTTTTTTTCTGACGTCAGGTCTTACTACAATAAAGGCTCTGAGCCTCCAGAAATAGCCTGGCAGGTCTCTTAGAAACCCACTTCTAGGATGGCGGAAAAAAAAGGGGGGGGGGGGGTCATACTACTCCAGAGCTTTTCAGCCAGCATTTCTAAGCCGGGTTGTCCTTGAAAAGATGGACAAGCTGCAGCGAGCCAGAGGCAGCCATACATGAGAGATGGAGAGAAGAGTTGAAAAACATGATGAGAAGACAGAGAGAAGCATTGTAGAGCAAGCAAATAAGGGTTTTGAGGGGAAGAGATGGAGAGCAACAGAAACATCGGAAAGAAAATTGACAAACCAATAAAAAAGTGAATTTACTGTAATGAACAGCAACAGAAAAAAAGACTCAAGACGAGCATGGGGTAAAAAACATATATATATATATATATAGAGAGAGAGAGACGTTCAGAAACTGTACAGGTGAGGGAATCTTGATTGTAATGTGACCTCGTTAACCCCAGAGGCTCGTTAGCGTCTCATTCCAGCAGCCTTCTCCAGGCCCATCCTCTGTCACACCTTCATTAAGCCCATCGACCCACTGTGCTTATTAAACACATTCATTACCCTGAGTATTGAACCGCTGCTGCTATGCCTGGCCCCGAATGCATTACAGGGGGAGGCCGAAGGGGTGACGTCTTGTGGAGGGGCGAAATAGTAGATGCAGTGGTGGTGGTGGGGGTGGGGGGGTGGGATAAGGGGGTTGCTGAGGAGGGGATGGGTCACGCACACAAATGGAGGTTCATATAGGAACGCACCTTTCCGCCTCTTATCAATCATTACTAATGAAGTCAAATTAGACCGTGTTTGGCCTCTCAATCACAAAGAGGCAGAAACCGCGGGAGGAGAGGGTGACGGTGGGGGAGGGAGAAATTGAGAGGGAGGATATGGCTTGTTTGAGAGAAGAGGAGAGTGATGGGATAAGTAGTGGAACCATGAGCATTAAAAGATAAAGAGAGTTTTAAAAAGAGCTGAAGAGGGCAGGTATATTTTCTCTCTCTCTGTCCTCTTCTGTTTTACACTTCTGTCTTTTCTCCATAACACGGGACAAAGGAGAATTCCCAAAGAGGGCTAATTCATCATGTTACATACAAACTAGGCCTCGGAAGACGCGGCCTCCATCCTGGCTTCAGGCTCCCGCTTCAAATGATGACATCATTTCTGCCCTTCTCAAACAAACGGAAAACTCATCATCAGAGAGAGGGAGACGGGAGAGGAAGAGAAAGAGAGCGCAAAGAGATTAAGAAGAGTAAAGGCGTGAGCAAGGTGTCGGAAAGGGCCATGAATCATAGTGACGTCCCTGGCTGGGTGTCAGGAGCTGCTGCTGTCTGGAGCTGGATAAACAGAGGGCCTCTAAAGCAATGCACTTTAAACGCCGGCCAGGTCAGGGCCCGGCACTGGCCCCGAGGGGGATCCCAAATCTGTGCCAATTTTTTTCTCTCTCTCCTCCTGTCAAAAAGTTGCTGCCTGTTGTTTTGCCAAAACAGTTCCAACTTGCTGGGGACTGTCACGGATGACAAAGCATCAAACTCAGAGCACAATTATTACTATTAGTAGAATCTTTGGTTCCATGATGTACATGCGGTCACCAAAGGTTGGCACTGACACGCTCCTTTAATTATCGATTAAATCCTTGATTACTTTGTCAATTAGCTGATTATTAATTCTATCAGCTGCTGCATCTGATGGTCAAGTTCAATGTTGATTAATCTACCAATTCGTTACTTGATTAAAAGATTGGTGTATGAAAGATAAAGAACAGTGACAAATGGCCATCGCAATACTGTATGAAGCACAAGGTGACGTGATTAAAAGCCTTATTTCATCCAGTCAACAACCTCAAACTCATATCATCAATCAATTGTTCAGGTAATTGGAGGCAATCAATTAGTTCACTGGAACTTTAGTTCTTAAAAAGTCAAAACCCAAAATAGTTTAACATCATTTGATACAGAATCAAATCTTCAACGTTGAGAATCTGACCGAGGGAACATTTGGCCTTTTTTTCTGACTAACATTTAATTGACTATAGAGACTACAGTCTCTTGATCAGCTAATCATTTCAGCTCTGCGCACTTTCCTCATATTCTCCTGTTAAACTCTAACTTTTTTTTTAGATTTACAAAAAAGCTGTGAGGTTTTAACCGAAAAAAAATCTAACAGTGAGCAGCTATGGGCCAGAAGGCAGGATCAATTTTGCACAGCCTGCACATTAACCATCCAGTAAAAAAAAAACGTTCCAAGCACAAAAGGAAAAAAAAAAAAAATCTAAATCAAATGTGGGTTTCATCTCAACGTTGCCCCCATCACAGGCTGTAGTCCCCCCCATGTGCTCAGCCAGTATGAACACTGAGCAGAAAAAGGAGAAGAAAGGGAAGTCACGTTAACGTTAGTCAGTGCTTCTCCTGCTACTCTGGTGGATGTGGGCAAAGGCTTGATGACGTCATGTAGATGTGTGCTGCTTCATCCCACACCGAAAGTGTTTACAACCTTTTGCAGGACTACCACTGTAAAATTGCATGCAAAAAAAAAGGTGCAGAAGGCATCCACCCACTTTAGACCTCCATTCGTGTTGGAGTTTCTGTCTGGAACTTGTTGCATGAATGTAAACGACAACGTATGATACCACCAAGGAAATTAAAAATATGTGTCACTGAAATATTTATTATTGTTCTCAAGTTTTTATAAAGGAGAATTGGATATTCTATGTACCGTCCAAGTATTACACTCTGGTTGCATTTGGCTGCTTGTTTGCCCGCTGCTCACTCACCATTGAATCTCTGCTCTTATCCAGTCCTACTACACCCTCTGCAGGTGAAGATCAAGCACACCAAGCAACACAGCACTGGAACTGATAGACCTGACTTCAGTTCAATATCATTTGTCCCTCAAGAGACAATGGGTGGAAAGTCTAACTGTAAAAGTAAACTGACCGCCTTTTGGACACACGTATCCTTTTTTTCTCTCTCTTTAAAAAAGAAAAAAACTAAAAACACAGTTCTAATCACAGTTGCTGGAGTTATCATCAAGGATACTGTATGTCTGCCATCTGACATGTATGCCATTGTCATTTTCGACCTGATGTGTTCACCATTCAAAAAATTTTGACATATGATCCACTAAACAGAATTTGTTGATACAAGATGGATAAAACTACTGAACTTAGACACCTAGAGGAATGTTAGGGTGCGACTAAAACGCCTTCTGGGGCACCATGGTGTTTCACTGGGTATAGAAAATACATAATACATATTTTAATAGTGCCTTTATTACTGGTTTACTACATATTTTAATTTAGATGTTTTCAATAGGCCCCAATCAAAGATATGGTGAAATGCATGTAGGCCTAGTTTTCTATATAGCAATAGAGTTTTTACTTCTGTTGATAAAAGCATTGACCGCTGCCTCTATATTTTCAAGCCACCAAAGAGAAATGTTAGCATTACCAGCAGAAATTTCCTCCACTGCTCCAGCTGCTCTGTTTCTGTCCCACCAAACAAAGATATTTGACTTTGGCATAATCACTGTCATTTTTGGCACTGTGTCACTGTTAGGCAGTAAAGAGTCGCCGATGTTGGCTGCCCCCACTCCTCCAGTAAAATGTCTGTCATTCACTTGACTTTGTTTTCTTTCCGCGAGTTTAACATTTCTATGAGCCACTCAAGGCATCCAAAAGAGCATCCTGCCGCACCAAGGTCTTTGTGTTCTTTTTCAAAAAAGTAATTCCACCTGTGTTATTGATAGAGTCGAGGAGAAATCGCCAATGTTGATGCTGAATCTTTTCCCGGGGTAACTGATGTTGAAAAGAAAATACTGTAGGAAGGTGAAATATCGCTTTGGAGGTACGCTTCACAGACTTGCATTTCTAAAAAGTGCTTTCGCTTTCTTCCTTTTCTTTCTCTCCCTTTAAAACTTGTTTTGTTCTTGGGCAGACGGCAGAGGGAACATATCGACGAAGTCTGTGTCTGAGTGCAGCCGGCTGTCCAAGTTAAAGTCAGTGCTCATTAATGCACCTGATTACTCTTCAGGCAAAGACCGATCAGCAACCAGCCCACACGCACACATACACACACAAAGAAGCATTTTGGGGACAGGGATCGATATGGAGGCACTTTAAAAGAGCAATGAAGAAGAGGATATCAGAGAGAGGAATGTGCTGTTAGCTACACTACATACTGAGAATGTAAGCAGTGTGGTAATGGTAAAAAATTTAAAGATTTTTTTTTTAAAGAGAGTACAGATCATTTGTGCCGACCATTTGGTCTATAAAATTGCATCCAAGTGTAAAAACGCAGAATTGAATTTCTCAAAATACCTTGTTTTGTCCGAACAATGATCCAATAACCTAAAGTATTCAACTTTCAAGTATATCACAGGTCTTTATAAGCTGATGAAGACTAAGACATTTGAATACTGAACAAAAGAGTAAGTGAACACTTAATTGTTTCATCAACTTCATGGAATCACATCATCAACACAATTAATGACAACTAGGAAAACAGTAAATACACATTAAGAAGTTAGGGTTGGAATTGTTTTGAAACTCTGCTAAAAAACAAAGTTATATTAATATTCACTTAATCAAGGAGTGCATCCCCATCCTCATAACATGATGTCATGGCCAGTTTTGCAATATGTCAAATTCTGCTGTGCTCACATCCATGTTTACTCGCCCCGAGTCTTCTTGTACTTTGTTGGCGCCATTGCTAAATATCTCTTTACATGATCATGGCCAACATTTGAACAATGTAAGAGTACATCTAGGAAAAACTTCACCCCACTGTGCAGCATAACGGGGACCTGATCACAATAAAAAGCATTGCGCTCCAACCACTACGAGTTATCGATTGATTAACTGATTGTTTCATCTCTAAAGAAGGTACCAATAATAGCAACAGTTCACAAAAAGTCTTCAATTTCAGCTTCCAACTAAAAAATGTGATGATGAGGGAAAACGACAACAACATATTCAGAGATGAAAAGTGAAATAAAGGGAATGGATGAAAATTTCAAATGAAGGAAAAATATTTAAGAGTTTCTGGCACTCTCTTTGGGATAACACACCATAAACAGACACACCAACAAACAATATCTCCTCAGCTCCAGTCTATCTTGACCTTACCTACACATGGTGGCTACCTAATCCACACAGACAGACAGACAGACTCTGCGAAAGACAAGAAAAAGGAGGGAGAAAACTAAGGAGACTTCTTGATGACATGAAAGCATGGAAATTTGGGATGGGAACGGGGCTTTTCCTCACTCTGACAGACATAATCCACTGCCATTAGCAGTTAAACTGACTAAATACATCATACAACATCTGACATTCAACATCCTGTTAAGTCTAAAACTCCTGTCTATAAAGACCAGGGGGGATTGGAGGAGATCTTGTAGAGAGGATGGACAATGCACTGTTTGTGTGTGTGTACTGGGATGTTTGTGTGGCCGGTCAGTGTGGTTCTGTTTATCTCTAATTACAGTCAAATATATGAACAAAGTTTCCAGAGGAGAATCCAGGGCAGCTGGCAGCCATTCAGCTCAGCTGCTCCCATGTGTGTGTCGCTTGTCTAAGCGTTTTAACTAGGCCTCGGTGTGTTTTAGTCAGTGTGTGTGTGTTGGCTTGTGTCAAAAGGTCTATCCCATAATAACTGACAGCTATCATTATCACTCCCTTTGTCTTTGCTCTCCGTCTAATCCTGCTAATTAAATCTGCTCATGTCAATATACAATTCACTGTGCGATTATTCCTGATTGGACCGGTGCAGCCTCCCTGTCGGTCCCGCTGCCAGCAAAAACCCAACCGTTGATGAGCTAGACAGACGGCCAATCGGAGCGGGACATGTGGACTCCTTCACTGACCAGCGGCCAAGAAACACCATTCGCTTTGACAGTTCGTCTTTCTCAGTGTTTCATGTCGCTCCTCATACAAACACGTCCCGTTTCCTTCCCAACATCGCGGCGAGAGAACGTGGTGAGAGCTTGGGGAGGGAAGCTCTGATTGTACATGCTGAGTGGTAATTACACCTAAATTGAGGGCACATGCTAATCTATGTTAGGTCATCTTCGAGTTCCACTTACATTTCCACATTTTGGACTAATTAAAACTGTAAATAATCAGAGCCTGAGCGTGTATGTGCGGAAGGTGAGGGAAGGAAAGAGAGAGGGAGTGCGTAGGCAGACAAAATGTCTTTGAGATGAGCCAGTGGAAGAATCTTCCCATCACACTGCTGGGAAATTAAGTGCACACACTTTGATTTTAACAAGACAGGAGAGCAGATAAAGTTTTTTTTTTCTTAAGAGAAAGGAAAAAAGAGAGGAAAAATGCTTCCCTGGCAAAAAATGTAGGCAGATTGCGATGTGTGTTTAATTGAGAGGAACATTCGAGCAAAGTTACCAACATGGAGTGACAAGAGGTTTTTGCAGCTCAGGAGTTCGTCCATCAGTTTGGTCTATGAAACTGACAGAACTCAGAGTTAAACTTTCAGGGCTGCCTCTCGCCCCTACGGCAAATTGAAGTGAGATGAGGAAAAAGGGGAATTTGCTATTCTCAGAGCCTTTGCCCTTCTAGGTGGTGGAAGAGCACAGAATATGAATGGGGAGGGGAGAGGGGGAGTTAACAAAAATAAAAAGGACTTCAGAAAATGAAAACGTCTTTAAAGGCAACTGGTGCAATATAACCAACTCCGGCATAAATACTAGATGAATGGCAATAAAGAATGCAGGATAGATGTCAGAAGGAGTCGGGTACAGAGACACCAGAGTCACCTGCTTTTTCACACAACACACTTTGCCCAGGGTTATTCATTGCCCTGGGCTGATACGGCCCCGGGCTAATAAACAATGAAAGAGTCAAGTGTCAATTTGTCAACTGTAAACAAAATTTGAAGACACCAGACGGAGTCGGAGACGTCTTCAGCATCACATTAAAAACATAAATGTTATGAAAAGGTAACTGGTGTGTCCTTCTAGATAACAATGACAAGAATGTATTGCATTATCTAATTAAAGTAAAAAGAGGAAAAGTAGTAAATGTCACAGTTGCACATCTTGCATCATTACAAGACACTTGTTGACTACACTTCAAGTCTCCAAAAACTCTGAAAGTTTTCCTTGGTTAACTACAAACCATGATTTTGGATTTCGTGGTTTAACATTGCAGGAAACTGACAAGGGACACAAAACACAGAGCAGCATTAGCGGAATTGCTTCTCCTAATATAATTAGTGCTGGTAGTGTTTAAATATTTCCCTCAGGCTGCACAAGGTTATTCAGAGGAGCTGCTCCCCCTTCCCTCCAAAAAAATAAAGCCATTTAACCATCTACAGAGCTGGATATGGACTTAACACACAGGGGAAAAAAACCCTCCAGCATGGAACTGAAACCACAACCACGACAAGAAGAAGGCAAAGAAGGACAGAAAAAATGTATGTGGGTGTGCACATGGCAAAGAAAAAGGGAGAGGGCGAGTGAAAGACCACACAGAAAAATCCTGCAGCGATTCAATTATTCAATTTTGGAGAAGGAGGAGAAAGAGAGGGCAGATCAGAGTGAGTGAAAGGCTCATCCTCATCTGTGACCGATTAGGAGAGACAGAGACAGGATCCTTGTACCGCAAAAGCCAGTACAGAAGAGAGGAGAGAGGAGAGAGAGAGAAAAGAGAGGAGAGGCCTTACAATATAGCCTTTAAGAGGCTTTCACTGTAGTGTCCCATGACTGTGCAATTCATGGCACACTGAAAAGTGAAAAGCCCATTTCAATGCCGTTCACTGGATCAATTCATGTAGAGAACAAGGGTTGAGCCCACACAGTGGTCCCAGAAGTGATCAACCATTCAGTCTTTGCATAAACCTTTTCAGAAAATACTTGTTCCACACTGCCTAAAGCTCAGACCTTTTCAGTTTGTCTATGAGCAACCGAGCCTGAGTGAAATGTGATCCTCTAAGCACAAGTTGTTGAGTCATTCATTAAATTCCTCGAACTCATATGTGATACAATATTTGTAATTACTGAATTAAAGCCAACAAGCCTGGATGAGTGCAAAATCAAACTATCACAAAGTACGACACTGGCGTTCACACTTATTATTTGAGCTCACCATGCCGACGTACTCAGCCAAACAAATCAGGAGACTGTAATTAAAGATTTTCTTATGAAGCCACTAAATCAGATTTTTATTTTCTGAGAAGCTGGAGAAGAGGGCTTTTGAAGCTGTCCAACGAAATAAACGGCCTCTGGGCACTGGCATGGAAGCGTTTCTGGGTCGTCTTAATTCCTGGAGAACTTAATGACAATTTTAGGCCGAGCAACCAGAGCACCTAGACATAACAATTACCATATAAGACCAGGCCATTTCTTTTCCACCCTAATGACAGGAAGCTAAAATAACTGTGACGATCTCACCTCTTAAAAACGACTGAAATTGATACCGGGGCGCTGAAATGTTATCAGCGGCAATATTAATCTCTCAACTAGTGCTAAATGCTAATTTCATATACTATTAAGTTGATGAATGGGGTTTTAACAAACTCAGCTATTGTTAACAACTTAAGACTGTGCAATTCATCAAGGTCATAATTACTCATGGGCTGCAAAGAAATATTAGCAGGAGAAAGGGCAAAAGCATTAGTGAAAAAGGGAAGGTCTAAATAATAGGCGGACTGAGACAGACTTGCCAAATGACTACTTATTGAAATCCAACACTAAATACAGTTAGAAATGATATGCAGCTGTGATTTGGTGGAGATATGATCAACTCGGCATTAGTATCAACAAGCTGCAGCTTACAAGAAGAGAGCAGCTGGGGCAGGCTGGTTTTAGATGTTGTAAAACAGTGACATCTCGTGGTGATTTAAAGTAATCTGTCACTGTCTTTGCATCCTGCTCATTTAACACTAGAACCGCCGTGAGGTCATTTTGACCTCTCTCGCTTCTTAAAATGCGCGCAACTCTGTTTGCGTAAAAACCCTAGGTCTCCCAGTCGGTGACTTTTCCTAAAAGTGTGTTCTACATCATCTTATGCGTTTTCGTGATTCTGATATAAAAGAGAGCGAAGAAAAGAGTGATTTTACCTAGAACCGCCAAGAGGTCATTTTGACCTCCATTCACTCTAATGCAAAAATGGTAAATGGACTGCATTTATGTAGCCATATATATCATAAACCCAGCCAGACACACAGTTCAAAAGACTTTATGGTAATACTTGACATTCATATACACACACATACTTTACCAAAAATAACAATAGTGGTTGCTAGGCAACCAATATAGATGACTCTTTATTTTTCTACTGTTCGAATAGTGTGTGTATATAAACATGTATAAAATTGATTTTCCAATAATTGCAATCTGGGCTAAATAATGTCCATTTAGTCACTCAGTTTGCCAGTTAGTTAGTTATAGTTAGTTATTTAGTTAGTTAGTCATTTTGACCTCATCCCACAACACAACATGAGTTCAGATACTAGAAAGTTGTCGAACAGTTAAAACAGGTCAAACAGATAAAAAACTAATATTACTCATAAACATTGAACATAACAATGACAATCCCTTGCTCTCATGAGAAATGGACATGAATTCAAAAATTTGAAACAATTTTGAAAATTTTTACATACACACACTGTTCGAAAATAGAAAAATAAAGAGTCGTCTATATTGGTTGCCTAGCAACCACTTTTGTTATTTTTTGTAAAATATGTGTATGTATATGAATGTGAAGCATTACTATAAAGTGTTTTGAACTGTGTGTCTGGCTGGGTTTATAATATATATGGCAACATAAATGCAGTCCATTTACCATTTTTGCATTAGAATGAATGGAGGTCAAAATGACCTCTTGGCGGTTCTAGGTATACATGGAATGTTGGCTGTTCTAGTGTTAAATTAAAAGAAATCTATATACGGTATGTTTAAAACATATATAATAAAAGCCTTTACATATATTATTGCTGTAAAGCAGGTGTTGCCAGGCTGGTAAACCTAAAAGCTATAAGGATGAACACTGTTTGAGTAATGTTTTGAGATAAATTTAAGAAAAGCAAGAGGCAGGGCCACTGTGCTCTGACAATATGACTCTGATGACAGTGAGTAGAAGTCACAGAGCATAGAGGAGCTCTTATGCAGAATCTACGAGGAATGGACACTGAAAGATTTTGAAATTGTCAAACAGAGACACACAGAAAATTGGGCTCCTGCTGCAGCAGAAGCCCTGAGGCAAGCAGGAAGAGAAATCACAACACTGAATATGAGACTGGATGTGCAGGACTGACCAGTTTGTTCTCTTGCAAGTAGAGTCTCTGCAGTTTAGGGCATCCTCTCGCCAAGGCCACCATGCCTTCATCTGTGATACTGTAGCACTGACCCAAGTGGATGTCCTTCAGCTCACTGCAGTGTTCCCCCAGCTAAAGGCAGAAAAGAGAAATTAATTAAGATTAAACTTTTTGAATAATTTACAATTTTTCAACTTTCATTTGGGACCAAGAAGCTCTGAATGCTGAAACAAGAGTTTGTGGATCTCTTGTGCAAACCTTTTTTAGTGCATTGTCCGTTAGTTTGTCCTGGTTGCCCACATGCACCTTCACCAGCAGAGGGCAGTGTGTAGCCAAGGCCGACAGGGACATGTCCCCTAGCTGCTTGCAGCGGTATGCTGTGTACTTCTGCAGGCCAGGACAGTGAGAGGCCAGGGATGACACACCATGGTCATGAACCCCTCTGCAATCTGAGATGTTGATCTCCGTCACATTCTGCCTCCGAGAGGCTATTTTGACCAGGAGATCATCGTTAACCTGGGGAGCAGGATAACACAGGGACATGTGAAAGTCAGTAGAAACGACAAAGCTTTTGATTCCTGAGGAAGTCGCAATCCTGACGGAAAAGACACTAAAGCCTCTCCTCCTCATTCCCTCCAAGACAGAGTATCAAGTAAACTGTTTCAAATGTAATGTTCCGCTCTGCTCAACTGAACTTTAAGAACAATTCCTAAGGGCAATAAAGTCTCAGGGTATTCAGACATGTGGCTCATTGGCTTTGTTTTGATTTAGGGACTAAAACAATACGCTTGTTGCATTCTTTTGGGTCGTCTGTGTTCACACGGTAACAGTCTCAAGCAGCCATGCATGAACCAACTGTTCTTTCATTGGTCAGAAATCTTACTTAGTCAGTTGAGTCGATTATGGTCTCACTGCAAAAGAACCGCTGCGGGGCTCAAATGGAAGTGAGTCAAGACCACCCCTTCTTGGCGATCTCAGCCTGCTTACTTTATCCCGCATCCAAGACCAATTGTTGCGTTCACATATGCCCAAAACAAACCGATCGTTGGGGTTAAACGCTGCCTGTTTCGTAACAACTGCGCCAAACGAGCCAGGTCTGAATACACCCGCAGACAAAACTTGCCTTTACACTATGTGCTTACTTGTTGTAGGCCACTGAGGTCGATTTGCTTCCAGAACTGGAAGTCCAAGCAGAGGTCCCTCCAGTACTTACAAACCAGAGAGGCACACAGACAGCGCTCCTTCACGGTCAAGTGAGAGAGCACCTGCACAAATTAAAAACACATGTAAATAAACGGGCTGCAACGTCAGAAAAGTAGCATCAGTCTATCAACACATAACAGACGTGTTTGCAAATGACACAAAAATGTACAAACTTCTTAATCTTTTTGATTCCAATGAAAAGAGTAAAGAGGATGATATGTCCTAAGTGACACCATTTAACCAAAGCCAACAGGAAAAACGTCAGAAAATATGAAACAGAAAGAAAAGGCTAACCTTAAGAAGGATGGAGGAAGGCAGGTGATTGATACTTAAGTGATCAGCAGCTTCAGAACCTCTAGCCTGGCAGTCATCATATTGATGCCGACAGCAGGGGGACGAGTCCGAACTGTGGGGCAGGTCGGCGTGAAGGCCCAACCCACAGCAGCCATCGGCGGGTGAGGAGGAAGAGGAGGAGGCAGAGGAAGAAGAGGAGGAGGAGGACGAGGGGAGCGGACAGAGGGGTAGGTGGCAGTGGCCCGTTTCAGAGTTCGAGGCGGCCTCTCCTCCGCCCCCTCCATTCTCCAGCCCTCCGTCAGGGGCAGCGAAGGCACAGCGCGGCTGCTTACAGGGGGTGCACCTCTGCACCTCTGAGCACTTCCTCTTGCACACCTGCACCCAGACACACACACACAGACACACACATCAGTAAAGTGGAGAGATTTTTTCTTCAGGCAAGTCCAGGCAGATTTCACTGTAAAGTCTTAAAAATTGTGGAAGAACTTTAGGAAATGGGAAGAACTTGAATCCTCCAAAAACAAAAAAAGAAAAACATGAAACAAAGACTATTGAGTGTGAAGCTCTGACCCTTGAACCCGTGTGGCCTTTACATCTAAAACAAATTGAATTTGTTGTACAAAGCATTGAAATATTCTGATACTGTGTTCTGTAAGAAGACGTAACACCTTTTGAAAATTGACAGAAACATATCTGTCAAGCAGACACAGGAGTTGGTAAATCATGTTTGCATTATTAGATGAGCTACTCCTAGAAAGCTCCTGTGTTCTCTTATACAATTTCTTTTTTATTTTAAGTAATTTCAGTTGAATTTAAACCTGAATTTTCCACTACCTCCCCAGAGCAACAGCACAGTATTTATGTGTTTTAAATAGATTGGCTGCTCTCATGAGGTCTTGGTCAGCAAATTATTATTTTTTTGAATAGACTGCTTTAGTGAAATTTAAAGGTAATGATCCATTAGCCTTTAGCCATTGTCAGAAATGGCGTCAGGGCATCAGTTTTTGTCACAAATGGAATATTTGGTTGTTAATAAAAAATTTAAGAGAGCCATTTAAATGACAGCATCCATCTGGAGAGTGATACATTTTAATGGTAGAATACCTGATTAGTCTAAATGCCATGGCACCTAATTAGTACATTAATAACTTATAAGCACTAGTGAATCATGACCCCTTGTTCATCTGCTACAACATTTGGTAGAGCTGGTGCAGCATCATCGTAGCACCCTACCATCTCAGTGTAGTCGCTGGTACAGCCAGGCACCGGCACAGGTATGGGTACGGTCACAGACACCCCAGCCGTTCGAAACAGCGCTGGTGGTGGAATCAGTTTGGCAGGAACAGCCGATAACAAGCTCCTCCCCTGGCCTTCCCAGATAGACAGCTCCCTTGGGGACAACAGGAACTTGGAACAGTCCTCGGGAGACGTGAGTGTCGCGTATCGCTCGGCGAGCTTCGAGGCAGCTACGGCTCCGATGCCGACACCACCCACACCAGGGACGCTGATTCCGGTGACGGTGTTGTGACGGCACCCGCTGCCGTTGACACCGGCTTCCAAGTGGTTGTTGTCGTCGTCGAGACTGCCGCTGTTGCTGTGGACAATGAAGCACAGCATGCAAGGTCCCTGTAGGAAACAGTTCCTCTTCTTCTTCTTCCTGTGGTGCAATTTGCGTGGCCTCTTCTTCAGGCGGTAACCATTTTTCGAAAGAAGATGGCCCATATAGATGATTCAAGGTACCTCTAGAGCAAAGAAAATGCATGTGTATTAGTTCATTCTTAAAAGAAAGGACCTACATCAGCAAGAGAGAAAACAGCCAAAGTTGTCTCTTAACATCCATCTCTATGCAAATAGAAAATGACAATCAAATATCTAACTGCTCTCTGTTCCTGCTCTTGAACTTTGTATTTCCCATACACTTTTGTTTTTCTGCTGAGCTTGAAGGATAGTAACGCTAGAGAGGATTTCTGATTCTAAAAACACAGTAACTTCACTTGAGCTGACAGCAGGCAAAGTAAAAAAGCTCTATCTTCAGTGACAAGGAGTCCGTCTATGAATGAGAGCCACCACAGCGTCCTGATCTCAGCTTCTTGTGTAGCATCACATGAAGGGAATTATGACAAGTTCTCCAAGATGCTTGGAGGATGCTCGGAGGAAGCTACCTGCCCACCTACATTGAGAAACAAGACACACGGAAACCAAGGAGAACTGGCACAGATTTAAATGTGCTTACTGTGCCATTTGAGAAGGTGTAATCACCTCTTACACATCTTAAAGCACGTGTAACTGTTGCACAGTGCTGAACACTGTGATGTGAGGTCGTTGACCACAACAGACCTGGAAAAATGTGAACCTGTCCTTTAGGTGTCAAGGACAATCAAGAAGATAGATCTATATATACACACTGAAACAGCTGGGAATATGTATGATGCTGAAAATAGACTACCAACAGGGCTACCAACACTGTCATTACACTCTTCTTCCCATGGAGTTGTCATTAGCAGAATGTACAGCAACATTTTAGCTTGGTATTTCTAAAATGCTGTAGGCTTACTTGTTTGTGAAATAGCAAAAAATAGTTGGTACTGAGAAAGTCAGCCTCAGTGACCTGTGTCTTCTCAAGGACTGAATATTTATTTCTTTAGCCACAATGCCCAATATTCATGCAGCTTGGGGCTCTTCCATCAGGTTGACCCTTGGTGGTAAGAGTAACAGAACAGGGCATTGCTTTATCCCATCAGCTTTTGCAGCCTATCATACACAAACATGCAGCACCGAGGGCTGATCCACATGTTCTCTTGTAAAAATGAATCTTGTGCATGAAGCTTTTAGCGCTTCAGATTGAAGGCAGGTTGCATATTTCTATCCTGTATTCATACAAACATTGATTTCTTGTTGTGACCCAGCAGAGCAGTGCTGTGCATAGTCTGTAGTCCATTTAACCCAGTAGTAGCCTACGCCAAAGGGAAAATATTGCTATGGGTCCCCAGACCTGCTCCTATAAGACCACACTTCCGATCCCATAAAACATATAACATCTGTGTTAAAACAATGCTTAATCAGTTGCCCTCTGAGGTAATAAAGTTCAGCATCAAATCTGCAGTACAGCACTCAACAAAGTAGCCCCCGTGTCTAGTATTACACTGTATTGTGAATATATTACTTTTCGTATATTATGACTTTAATTGGATTACCTAGGTTAGAATACCGAATAGCGGAGTTGTTATTAAAAATGTGTAACTATAGTCTAGCAAGGAAACTGCACCGATGCATCGTCTGGCTGCTGCCGAATGCAAACACAAAGATGTAAACAGTGAACAGGTGGTCATTTGTTTAGCATACACATACACAAAGCAGTCTGACGTGACGGCTGTGTTGTGTCTGAAATGGCGACAGCTTTGGGTCTGATATTTGCTACAATTTGATGCACATTTACAGCTCACTTCAAGTAAAAAGAAAGAAAACAAGAAGGAAAAAGCAAGAAAAAAAGACACGATTCCCGTTGCTAACCCAGATCAGCTTTCTGACAGGCTAGCTCGCTCCATCACCAGATGCTAAGTTAGCTGTAGCTCCAACATGAAACATATCTCACCACTTCACACGGTGCTCCCACACTCCGGGCGGAGCTCGCATAATACTGCTCTGCTGCACAGTCGAGATGAGCGCTGACAAGTCCCGGCAAAAGAGACGCGGTCGCAAGAAACGCTGCTACTGAACTAGCGTAGCTGTGGCTCTGCAGCTGCAGCTGCTCTGCTCTGGAGGACAACACTTCCGCACCCAGAGAGCAGCGGGAAGGAAGCCGACGAGGGCGATTCGTAATTCTTCATGGGGGCTGGGTGGTCTTGCTACTGTAGATCCTGGAGAGACGGACGTGGGTGGGGGCGATTTAACAATTTTGAAGAAGTGCATACTTCTTTTACTTAGGGTAAAGCATCAATACTAAAATGTCAATTTTTTTTTCGCTAATGGGGCATTGAAATAGGCTAGGCCTACCCTACCTCATTGGAAGTTTAAGCTGGCTAGTATCAAACTAATAGACAGTCCATTAGCCTAAATTCACTTCACGGGGGTTTATCTGTTATCTGTTATCTTGTAGAGATGATTAAACTGCAAGGTATGTGATGGTGCTAAACTGTAGTATGTCATCAAAGACGCCTCTGCTATATTTGCTGATCATTTAAAAGTAGTCTACACAAAACAAAATGAGCCTATTTTAAATATGGATTGGTTTGATGCTTTAGGTAAACTGTCTCTCTGACTCCCTCCCCCTCGCCTCTCTCTTACTCTCTCTCTCTCTCTCTCTCTCTCTCTCTCTCTCTCTCTGTCTCTCTCTCTCTCTCTCTCTCACACACACACACACACACACACACACACACACACACACACACACACACACACACACACACACACACACACACACATGGGCGTGAATTTCCAGTCTCCGTGCTGCTCCTCCGGGCTTTAGTGCAGCTCCCAAAAATAGCAGTGGGAGTTCGGGAAGATTCAAAAACATGGCTGAAGTAGTTTCACCCATAACTCGACAAATTGCAAGAGAAAATCGTGAAAATCAGACTTCTCCCGTCGATATTCGACTTGAGGAAGTTGAAGACTGTTTAATTTACGACCGACATGGAGTCTCCATTCCTTTCAAGGACTTGTATCGAGACAGGAAATCGGTCATAATTTTCGTGCGGGTAGGGGAAAAATTTTGTTTGATTTAACGTGACTGATGGGTTGCAGGCAGGCTCCTGTCAGGAGATGTAGTCTAAGATTAATTCAGCATGATTAGATTGAGCCTGGGGGTGTTTCTTTCAAATGATCAAAGTAAGCAACAGGTGAGCCTCAGCCTTAACGTAGAGATGCCGCAACAACTTCTCATGCTATGGGAGTGGAGGAATGAAGAGATCAGAATAGGTGAAGACAGGGAGCTAAGCATTCATTAGGTGCAAAATGAGAAGTCATCCATAACTTACTGTTGTTACTTTATGTCCCTGCAGAATTTCTTGTGCTACAGCTGCAAAGAATATGTTGATGATTTGAGCAGAATACCCAGAGAAGTACTGGAGGTAAAGTGAACCATTATACTGACTACATCACAGCTTTAAAGAGGAAATGAAACAGTCAGCCAAATGAATACAGTTCATTTGGCTGGTTTCCAGTGTGCTTAAAAATTGTCAAACTAATACATGAAACGTAACCATTACGGAGAAATTTTAAGTTTAATTTTGCATTTTTTAGCTAGTGCGCAGCCATCGTTCTGTGACATCACCGGATTGGTCGGCTCTGCTCGCCCGACACTGAACGTGAATGAGGACTACGGACAGAGACGTGAAAATTTAATCTGTGGAGGCACAGGGTCAGAGTTGACACCGGAGAGACACTGCTGTACTGCTCCTTCGTGTGACAACGAGTTTTACAGTGTTGAAACGTAGAAAAAACAGTTTGTTTTCATTAATTACGGTTAATAAGCAGCCGTACGGCTGCTGCAGCTAGCGGAGCTAAGGACAGAGACTCCTCGACTAAACTCCGACTCCAGCGTCTGTGTGATCGGCTCTTACAGCATGTTTACATCCAGAGGAAAACTAAGAGTAAGGAAAGTTGATCATTCCCCGGATCAACCGACTACAACCTGACGTTACTCCGTCAGTTTTCAGTTTCACTGCCTACAGCGCATCCTGCTCCGACTGCAGGTGAAACCACCGCAGCCTGGAGAGAGACGCCGAACCTCCATCACACACACACACAGAGCAGCGATCTGATGTAAACCTGGGCTTTGACTGTAATAAATACAGCAGGGGCTAGCTCAATTTGCGGCACCGGCACCTCGCTGCGGCATATCCGGTGGCACCTCCAGGTGCCGCGGCACATGCCGCTGTTTGCCGGAAGTGCCAGTGCTTGTGCCGCTAGATGCCGAGAGATGCCGCGGCACATGCCGCTGTTTGCCGGAAGTGCCAGTGTTTGTGCCGCTAGGTGCCAGTGCTTGTGCCGCTGTTTGGGCGAGATGCCACGGCACATGCCGCTGTTTGCCGGAAGTGCCAGTGTTTGTGCCGCTAGAAATATGCCGCTGTTTGCGGAAGTGCCAGTGTTTGTGCCGCTAGATGCCGAGAGGTGCCGGTGCTTTGCCACTGTTTGGGCGAGATGCCAAACTGTTTGCCGGAAGTGCCAGTGTTTGTGCCGCTAGGTGCCAGTGCTTGTGCCGCTGTTTGGGCGAGATGCCACGGCAGATGCCGCTGTTTGGTGGAGGTGCCACAGCTTGTGCCGTTACCTGTGGCATCTGCCGTGGCATAGAAGGAGGGCTGCCGCGGCAGATGCTGCTGTTTGGAGGAGATGTCTCGGCAGATGCCACTGTTTGCCATTGAAATTAAACCTAAAACGCAAAAAGTGTGTCTTGGAAATGCTACTGTCTAATTTAACTTTTGCATAACATTCATTAGCCTACGGAAGCCTACGGCGGCGCATCTGTGGTGGACTGGGTTTCCCTGGCCGGTGAATAATGTAGGCCAACAGTGGCATAACAATACCAAAATGCCCCCCTCGGGATTCGATCCCACGTCTACCACACAGAAGCCCATTACCCTAACCATTACACTACCACAGCATTTGGATTCAAAAAAGAATTTAAGCCGATTTACAGACATAATTCGTTTTTCACCGCAGTGAAGTTAGTTTTAAGTTGGTATTTGATTTTCACCGCAGTGAAGTTAGTTTTAAGTTGGATATTTGACACATAGATATAGATTCTATATATCTATGATTTGACAGACATTCGCCCCTTCTCAATACATTAAACATTCATAGAAAATATAAGATGTGTTCAAATGCAATAAAAAGAGTGTGTCATAGAACAGGCTTACCATCCTGTTGATTTTGAGCTAACAGGTCATATATTCCATGTGTTTAAATGCAATTAAAACGTATGTGTCATAGAGGTGACTTTGATACTTTCCTGTGTTGAGCCATCAGAACACGGGAGTTGAGCTCTAACGCTCATATTTAATGAAATAAATGAATATTATTTAGAGATCATTTAAAAACAAGAGATGTCACATGACCTGGGAGCTATTGAGCATTCTAACATTTAGCCTAATAAAAATTTATAAATAGGTGTTAAATGTAAAAACAAGAGGTGTATCTCGGGCAGCCAGTGGAGTAGGCCAACATGATGCAACTGCCGCCTAGTTCTCCATTTTATTGTAACATATGCCCCTATTGGCTCAAAATCAACACAGGACAGAAGATCTTTTTATTGCATGTGAACACGTGAATTATTAATGTATTTCCTACTGTAAATATGAGCATTATAGCTCAGTAACTCTCAGGTCATGACTGATGGCTCAGATTCAACACAGGACAGGAGATCTAAGCTTACTCTATGAGACACACCTGTTTTATTGCATTTTAAAACACGTATAATATTGTAACACATGTAATATTTTCTATTAATTTTAATTTAGCCTATTTAAAACTGTAAATATTACAGCTCAATATCTCCTAGGTCATGTGACTTATTTACTCATCACCTGCTCTATGACACACATTGCATTTTAACACATCTTATATTTTCTATAATGTATTGAGAAGGGGTGAATGTCTGTCAAATATCCAACTTACAACTAACTTCACTGTGGTGAAGTGAAACAAATTATGTCTGTCATCGGCTAAAATTATAATTTGTATGTAATTGTTGTGGCAGTATAATGGTTAGGGTAATGGGCTTCTGTGTGGTAGACGTGGGATCGAATCCCGAGAGGGGCATTTTGGTATTGTTATGCCACTGTTGGCCTACATTATTCGCCGGCCAGGGAAACCCAGTCCACCACAGATGCGCCGCCGTAGGCTTCCGTAGGCTAATGAATGTTATGCAAAAGTTAAATTAGACAGTAGCATTTCCAAGACACACTTTTTGCGTTTTAGGTTTAATTTCAATGGCAAACAGTGGCATCTGCCGAGACATCTCCTCCAAACAGCAGCATCTGCCGCGGCAGCCCTCCTTCTATGCCACGGCAGATGCCACAGGTAACGGCACAAGCTGTGGCACCTCCACCAAACAGCGGCATCTGCCGTGGCATCTCGCCCAAACAGCGGCACAAGCACTGGCACCTAGCGGCACAAACACTGGCACTTCCGGCAAAAGCGGCATCTTGTGGCATCTCGCCCAAACAGTGGCACAAGCACCGGCACCTCTCGGCATCTAGCGGCACAAACACTGGCAGCAAAATCTCTCGGCATCTAGCGGCACAAACACTGGCACTTCCGGCAAACAGCGGCATGTGCCGCGGCACCTGGAGGTGCCACCGGATATGCCGCAGCGAGGTGCCGGTGCCGCAAAATGAGCTAGCTGTCTCTCAATAAATAACCTCCATCACCACAGTCTCCCTCATCAACACAATGTTCACCAAGCTACAGGTTTCACAGCAGCTTGAAAGTCCAGGAAATATGTTCTTACCTTCACTCTTGTGTCGGAAACAGCAGCAGCAATAATCATCCAGCTCTAACGTGTTAATAATCCACCATCACGTCCCGCGTTTCATCCATTGTGGAAAAAAAGAAAAAAAAAGTTTTAGCTAGCTAGCTTCAAGTGTCCTGACAGGAGAAGCTGACATGAAGAGACAGTAAATCATCTCTAGACCTGGTGACGTGACCGAATCCAGACCAGAGCCGCTCCGGTCCAGATGACAGCTGATCACGTTAGACCGGGAGAGAGTGGGTCGATCAGAAACGGCGCTATCCCCCCCCAGAGATGATTTACTGTCTCTTCATGTCAGCTTCTCCTGTCAGGACACTTGAAGCTAGCTAGCTAAAACTTTTTTTTTCTTTTTTTCCACAATGGATGAAACGCGGGACGTAATGGTGGATTATTAACACGTTAGAGCTGGATGATTATTGCTGCTGCTGTTTAGGACACAAGAGTGAAGGTAAGAACATATTTCCTGGACTTTCAAGCTGCTGTGAAACCTGTAGCTTGGTGAACATTGTGTTGATGAGGGAGACTGTGGTGATGGAGGTTATTTATTACAGTCAAAGCCCAGGTTTACATCAGATCGCTGCTGTGTGTGTGTGTGTGATGGAGGTTCGGCGTCTCTCCCCCTGCGGTGGTTTCACCTGCGGTCGGAGCAGGATGCGCTGTAGGCAGTGAAACTGAAAACTGACGGAGTAACGTCAGGTTGTAGTCGGTTGATCCGGGGAATGATCAACTTTCTACTCTTAGTTTTCCTCTGGATGTAAACATGCTGTAAGAGCCGATCACACAGACGCTGGAGTCGGGGTTTAGTCGAGGAGTCTCTGTCGTTAGCTCCGCTAGCTGCAGCAGCCGTACGGCTGCTTATTAGCCGTAATTAATGAAAACAAACTGTTTTTTCTACGTTTCAACACTGTAAAACTCGTTGTCACACGAAGGAGCAGTACAGCAGTGTCTCTCCGGTGTCAACTCTGACCCTGTGCCTCCACAGATTAAATTTTCACGTCTCTGTCCGTAGTCCTCATTCACATTCAGTGTCGGGCGAGCAGAGCCGACCAATCCGGTGATGTCACAGAACGATGGCTGCGCACTAGCTGAAAAACTGCTGAAAAATGCTGAACTAAACTTAAAATTTCTCCTTAATGGTTACGTTTCATGTATTAGTTTGACAATTTTTAAGCACACTGGAAACCAGCCAAATGAGCTGTATTCATTTGGCTGACTGTTTCATTTCCTCTTTAAATCAGTTCCACGATTAGTAGGTGATAGCCTACATCAGTCTATTCTGATCACTTTGAAATGTGTTATGTATTGTTTCAGGATGCTGACATTAGACTGATTGTGATTGGTCAGTCTGCTCATCATCATATAGAGGTAATTCATTTGTGATCATCAGCATACACATAATAGCCTACCACCATATTCTAAATCTCTGTCATGTTGAACCAGTTTTCAGTGGAGTGATGTCTTGCACAATTTGTTTATCGCCTCTCAGGTTTTTAAATTGATCTGTCTGTTTGTCCTCAAAGAGAATCAAAACCCTTTCAATACCAAATAATCTTAAATTTAAATTTTACAGTAGCCTATGTGTGTGTCTCTCTCATGTAGCCATTCTGCTCTCTGACTGGATATCCTTACGAGATATTCGTGGACCCGGAGAGGTGCATTTATCAAAAGCTTGGGATGAAGAGAGAGGAGAAATTCACAGACTCTGGTAATACAATAAGAGTGTGAGGGCAGTGCATGAGTCAACATGTTGTGAAGTGGTAGTTAATTAGCCTAAGTCTTGCATGTGTGTATGTGTTTATGTACTCAGCAAGGCCCAGTCCCCATGTGAAGTCTGGTGTTTTTATGGGCCAAGTGAAGAGTATATGGAGAGCCATGACCAGCCCTGCCTTTGACTTTCAGGGTGATCTACATCAGCAAGGTGGAGCCATCATTGCAGGGCCAGGCACGTTTTCCCATCTCTCTCTGTCTTTGTGAAAGTTCCATCTCTCTTTCCCTCCTTTGTATATCTCTTCATTTGTTTTCTTTACACAGGCTCTCAAGTTCATTTTTCCCATTTTGACATGAACCGTCTTGACCACATGCCCATTCCCTGGCTCCTGCAGCTCGCCGGAGTACAACAGACTTTGGACTTCAGTGACAAGCCGAAGATCATACATGTATAGCCATCTGGCTCCATCTCCCATCACTGTTATTATCACACATGCAGAGGTGTACAGATGTTTTATGTTAATTTCCATCAAACAATGTGCACTGACAAATTGCAACAAGAGGAATGTGGGTGTGGCATCATTCTCTGTAACAAATATTGGTGTCTCTGTATTTCTGATGTATCATTCCTGTGCTGGCACAACTTGACTACCTTGCTGAAATATTGCATAAGGCTGAAAGTTTTATTTATACTTATTTAATTTAAACTTTTTTTAACAAGGAAGTCTCTTGAGATATATTATATTTTTTCAAATGCAAAGAAGACAAATCATCAATTTACAACAGTCACATCATAACACAACAAAGCAAGACCTCAGCGTGCTAAAAAAAAAAAAATCAAGTGTGAGTTGCACCACATTCTTGATCGTTCAGTCTTAAGTCTCATTCTGACCTTTTTCCAGGACATTAAGCCACATACCGGGCCAATGACACTAAAAGGTCTGGAAAAATCTATAGTAGCCTAGGCTAAGTGAGCTGAGTGAACTAATTCTGCTAATGTGAACCATTAGATGTGATTAGCTGCTATAGTTGGCCATTGACAAAGACATTTTTGTGCCAAATATAGTGTGCATTAATGTTTTTGTCATGCATTGTTGTTGTTTTTCCTCTGTCCTAACAGGACACTCATATTACAATGTCTTATTTTGTGTAATTCTGTTACAAATTAATAGGGATGAACACAACTGGTGCATGGATCAAGGTTAACATTTTTAAACCCACTTTATAAATGTACACATAAAATAAATTAAAATAATTTAAAAATGAATTTGAATTGGTATTTCTTGGCTGTATATGCACTTCCACGCATTTGCGCACCTTCCTTTATAACAAAGTGGGATCCCAACATAATGATAGTGCTGCTGCTCCTGAACTGAACAGTGAAGGGTGGGCGCAGGACATCTAATCCTGATACGTCACATGCAGGGGATTCAGAAAGCAGAAACCTGCCCCTGCTTACAGACGTCACCACCACCAGAGAGTCTGGAGCAGGCAACTGTGTCTCGGTTGACACATATACAACAACACACATACACGCACACGCGGATTCGCAGAAGATCAGCAGCGCTGGAGCGAGACATGCCGTAATAACACTGCAACAAACACGGGGACAGTGAAGCCGCCGCACTGCGAAGCGGAGGAGGTCTGCTGCAGCTGCTCAGTAATGTCCACCGTGAAGCCCTGAAGAGAAAATGAAGCGCAAGAGCGAGAGGAGACGAGCCGAGTCGAGGAAAAAGCGCTGTGCAGCCCACAGCAGCTCAGAGGCGGAGCTAAACTCTGATATTTACATTGAGATAACAGGTAAGATGGTCTGCACAATGAACCCTGTCAACTTTGAGCCTACTTGGCAAATGTGACACAGCAGCCCGTGCACGCACATAATTTTGTGCGGAGCGACCAGGGTGTGTTAAAGTCCTTGATTTTGGTCAGATTTTAGGGCGACACCGTCTGTCCCTGTATTGTTAATGCACGTTTTTTTTTTTTTTTTTTTGCGTCGATTTACCTTGTCAGTCCGCAAAGGACACACAATAATAGTTCAGTTTTACGATGATACTCATTTAAAGGAGGGAAATTACAAAACTTTGTTTTGTTTTAGGGTATTAAAGCTGGTTTGTGTGTGCACATTCAGCTGCACTGTCCTACACAACGTAGTTGACCCACTGTTGGTGTCGCCCGTGGTTGATTTCTTTGTGGCGTTTTCCTGCTTTTTGAACATCCTTGAGGAGCCCAAGTGAGGGAGAAAGAGACAGAGAGGGAGGTCACACAAAGTGGAAATCACGGATCTGACTGGCTGACGGATCGTCCTAGCAACCGCTTGGGCAACGTTCCCAGAGCCTATCATGTGTCTCATGTTGAGAACTTTAAACTGAAGGAGGCGTGACCGACAGCTCGTTCCACCAATTGCGCAGCGCTCTCCATCTCTCACAGCCAATAGCGTGCCGCGGAATATCTGCGGGGCGGAGTCAAGTGGAGATCATTTTTTAGCAGAGTGCGCACTTGCACACGAAACTCTCCTTCCCTCCTCTTCGCCTGCTAACTTTCTTCGCCCTGCACAGCGAAGCCACGCTTACTTAAAACGACCTTTTTTTAACCTTAAACTCTGCGAGTGTGGCGTTTAACTTTTTTTTTTGTTAACCTCTGCGCACGTTTTTAATGTCTGCTTAACTCAGTATGCGCAAGTCGTTGTGAAGAAAATCAACCTCGTACGTTACGTTTCCCGAGTAAACATCATGTTCAAATCTGTAGGCAGGATGACCGCGGAAGATGTTTGGCCAAGGTGTATCGAGTTCATCAAGGGTAAGATACCAGAACATGTTTAAAATTAAGTTGTTGTTGTTGAAGAAGAGGAGCTGGTTTAGGAGACAACAGAAGTGCACATGCATTACAAAAGCAAGTAACGTTAACTGCTCCCCTGCCCTTCCCCTCACCCCCTCCCTCAGATCAACTATACTTCGCCATACTTCAGCAGAAGATCAAGAGCACAGCTGAACGTCACTGTTTCTGCATAGATGAAGAGCTGGCCTATGAGAAGTAAGTTAATCAGTTCCAAAGTTTTCAGACGTAAGTTTCCTTGATTAATGCATTGGTTTCTTTCGTTGTGCCTTTCTGTTGCACGTATGTGAATGCAGTAAACGATACTACCCAAACCGTGTTATCACTGCAGTCATCTAAAACGTATCCCCTCTACCATTAGTGCTTGTGCAAGCAGGTTTGCACATAACTAATTCAAAATACACTGGATCTCGGTTTAGCCTTGAGTGCAGAAGCCATTAGAGCAAACTTAGTCAGTATATTCATATTGGTTATTTTAGTGCACAAGATTTAAGGATATTTTGGTGCACTGGCCATTTTCATTGTTGGGAGAAATCTAAATAACCACAACTGCTTTAAAAATTAAAGGTAAACAAAAGCACCATGCCTCAACCACAGCTGTTTCAGAGGTTGTAGTGAGGAGAGGACAACACTGACCTTTCCTCTCCAAGTCAATTTTGTGCCATTGGTACTAAAAATAAAATCCTCTTGTCTTTGCAGCTTTTTGTCCTGTTCTGACTGACCCACTCTCGCGGCAAATGTTTCCAAATATAGTCTTTACTCTGTCAGTGTTTTTACTGTGACAGTCTGAGGTAGCTGATTCCATCGAGCAAAACTTCCCTAGAGACAGTAGCTGGTTGCATAAATAGCCACTGACACACTAATTCCTTTTTGTCTTTATCCCTCTCCCTCCCTCTCACTCTCCCTCACTCTCAGCTTCTATGCGGACTTTGGTCCCCTCAACCTGGCCATGTTTTATCGCTTCTGTTGCAAGCTGACAAAGAAGCTCAAGGTAGAGTAAACTGCTGCTTCTAATTGCACTTCCTGGAGGACAGAATGGGAAGCAAATTGGGGTTAATCAATATCAACTTAAACCTGGTGGGCGGGACTAATTTTTTTTTTACAGTTACATTTATGTCCCAAGTAATCTTGTATCAACTTGCAATATTGCCATTCCTGTTTGTCGAGGCAGTTTGTTTGGAGTTGGCACATAATAGTGTTCTCAAAGGCTGTTGGGCACAGATGAGCTGCTGAAGTTTGGACACAGATGATTCAGGCTTTCTGCAGCTCTGGAGCATAGGGATGGGCGATATGGCAAAAATATCATATCATAATTTTTTTTTAAATAAAGTCACTTAAATCGAAAAAAGAAAAACAGACAGTTTAGGCCAAAGAACCTTTCTGAACAGATTTCAATCTAAATAGTTGAAATTTTGCCAACATTTGCAAACAAAATAAACATAGTAAAAGATAAACAACACTCAGATAAAGTGCACTCTTGCAACATGAAAGGTGGCTTTCAATAAACATGAAAGTAAAATATCAATGAAAACATAACTGTTTTATTCAACACAGTCATTTTAACAGGATTTAAGTATATCAAAAAATCCAATATCATCATATCGCCCACCCCTATGGTGATTACATTTTTCCATAGTCTAGGAATACTGTTGATTTCACAACACCGCATAGCAGTGTCATAATCAAGTCATTTAAGAGTTTAAACCCTTTTCCATTTGCAATTTTAAGTTCCTCCGTCACTGTACATTGTCTGCAGCCGTACAATCAAAAAGAAATTGCACACTAAAGTTGCATAACCAATAAATGAAGAGATTTGCTCGTGTAATTTCAACTTGTAACATGAGGCATCACATGTCAGTTTTACTATTTGTTATTTATAATATTTCCACAGTCCATTACACTCTCGAGGAAGAAGATAATATTTTACACATGTGGAGACCAGAAGAAACAGGCCAATGCAGCCTACCTAATCGGCTCATATGCTGTAAGTAGTGTACAAACCACATTACATAAAACTTGTGAAATGATGCTGCATTTACATAAATGTGTTAGATAATCACGGATTGAAATTGCATCATTTAATACAAGAGACAAGGAACTTGCTGATGAGATGTTTGTATCTGAAGGTAATGCATCTGAACATGATGCCAGAGGAGGCCTACACTCTGCTGGTTTCAAGGAATTCAACATACATCCCATTCAGGTACCAATCATAATATGTATTTCAAATTTAACTTGTTATCTTTTCAGGAACTAAAGAATGAGCCACAGCTATTTAGGTTTTGGATGTAGACGGTCCAGGGACTGAGCAATCTCAGTCATTCTCAGAACTGATGTGGTTAGCATACATGGTAAAAACAAGCTAACAAGCATCACAGGGATTTTGCACTTACTGTAATACTGGGTAAAAAACACAATAAACCCTGAGGAAGGGTTGCTGGTGAAAGATTGCTGCATTTGCTATTTGGTGAATATCATCCATAGAAAATAACAAAGTTTGTTTTTTCCTCTTGTGTTCAGACACAAGTGCAAGTTGCAACACAATGATAAGGTTTAAGATTACAGGATCTAGAGGGCTCAAGGTCCCTTGTGCTCTTTTACTCTAACTGTGATTATAAAAGAGAAAAAGGATAACAATAAGAAGCGTAAATATAAGATAAAGAACTAAACTTGCGAGGGGGATGAAAAGCAGTTGAGAGCATTAGAAGTGAGATAGCAATCGGCACTCTGTCCAGATAATAAATGGGGAAAAAACGAAAAAGAAATCTGTATGTTGTGCTGATAAAGATGGACTTATAATTCATGTTTCACAGAGATGCTTCATTTGGAACCTGCATGTACAATCTGAATATCCTAGATTGCCTTCGTGCTGTTTACAAGGTAGGTTACTTTTAGATTTATTTTTTTTTCTCTTTCTTGCTGTGTCATGTACCTAATGAAATGAACTCCCTCTCAACACATCTTTCAGGCTCTGCAGTATGGCTGGCTGGACTTCTCTAACTTTGATGTTGAAGAATATGAGCACTATGAGAGGGCAGAAAATGGAGACTTGAACTGGATCATTCCAGGAAAGTTCCTTGCATTCAGTGGACCTCATCCAAAAAGCAAAATAGAGAATGGTAAATGAAAAGTAGACCCCAGAACTGTCCTTAACTCAACTTTAATACCTCCTAAACTCACACCTCCTAAACTCACAACAAAGTTTTATTCCTCTTACTCCAGGCTATCCTCTGCACGCTCCTGAGGCCTACATTCCTTACTTCAGGAACCACAACATCAGCACTGTCATCCGCCTCAACAAGAAGATGTATGACGCCAGGCGTTTTACAGACTCCGGCTTCGAGCATCACGACCTGTTCTTTGTGGACGGGAGTACGCCTAATGACACCATCGTTAGGAAGTTTCTTAACATCTGTGAGAATGCAGAGGGAGCTATAGCTGTCCACTGCAAAGGTAAGATTTTTCACCCATGTTCAGGAATTGTTGATGGGTCAAACTACTGTGGCTAATTGTGGTCAATGCCTGACAGCAACAAAATACTCAGTGGCTGTATAAACTCTCTTCTGTGTCCTTGTATTACATAATATCATGGCCTTACCTATCACATTTTTTCTTTCAGCTGGTCTGGGGAGGACCGGCACTCTGATTGGCTGCTACATGATGAAGCATTACCGCCTCTCGGCTGCAGAGGCCATTGCTTGGATACGAATCTGTCGACCAGGGTCTGTCATTGGGCCTCAGCAGAACTTTGTTGAAGAGTAAGTGTCAAGTGAAGCAGAATATCTGTGTGTCCAGTTTACAAGCAGAGTCAAAGTTCAGAAAATAACATCCATATGTATTATTTCTTTCGCTAGATCTGTTGTGATGAAGGAATTTACCCTGTCCTCAGCCATGCAGTACTGTATGTGATGTATGCAATGTTATGCAATGTCAGGCAACGTCAGGACACTGCTCCCCAGTGCTTTTCGCAGCCTGCTGTTTCCTATATATGTAGACACTGTCAACATGTTCTCTGTTAGCCTGCTGTTCTTCAGCTTCCAAAACACAGGAGACTTATGTGGTGCTCCAGGCCCAAAGTTGTTTATAACTTAAGCCACTTCCCTTCAATGTGCTGGTGGCAAGCAAAACAAAGGAACCTGGCTTTGGTCTTTCTGGGATGTAACATTTACTTTTTGACAGGCAGCCTGAACTGTACAAACAATGCTCTGTTACTTGCGCTACTACTCCTTAATTGGCTCTCCCTGCTCTAGTTGCCAACTTCACATCAGATATAGACTTGCCCTCTCTTTCTCGGTCCACCACTCGTTTCCTACACACAGAGCTATTCTTAAAGAGGCCAGGCCACGTGTACAACACCTGGTTGCTGAATCTTAAATAAAATGGTCTGCAATCTTAGCCGGTTGTTTTCTACACTGTGGTTTGATGGTTGGAGAAACACAAACATTATCAGTATTGTCACAGTAGCATGCATCAACTGCAGTGTTTAGTCTACAGTGTAGTCTCTGTAGTGTAATATTGTAATATATCAATTATTGCAGCACCCTAGATATCCCACAAAGGTCACCCATGACTTTTGTATTTCTCAATGAGATTATGCAAAAAATTACCAAACTAATGTACATCAAGCTAGGTCTTGGGCCAGAGTAGAACCCATTAGGGTAGATTTTAATAATTAATAAGTGTGGTGTGTTTTTTTTTGTTTTTTTTTAAGTTCGTGGGCCACAGGGGAGGTCAGTGCTCTCGAATGCCCCTGTAGTTTATGAAGAGTCTGACATTGAAAAAATGGTTACTTATATGTTTCATTAGGATTTCGTGGGTGTGGTTTACTGGCAGCACTGACACTCAATACCTCTATTGCTACATTTCAAACGTAACTGATTGTGATTGCATTTTCACTTCAAAAAAGTGAGAAAAGCTGAAATACCGATCTCCTGTGTGATGTAAACAAATCTGTTAGCTTTGGCTGAAAATTGTATTCCCTTGGGATCTCATAGCTTATGATAATTAAGAAAATAGGCTTTCATTATATTACAAAAGTCTGTACTTTATGTGAGGGCAGGTTTGACCTGAGAGGCCGTAATAATAATGGTGATGTTAATAATGGTGGTTTGGAAAGAGCATGTATAATTGTGGTTTGTACTTTTGTACATTAGCAAGCAGAACAATCTTTGGACTGAGGGGGATGTTTTCCGGGAGAAGATGCTAAATGAACAAGAGAATGGCAAGATGGCTGTGACCAGGATCCTGTCTGGGGTGGATGACATCACCATAAATGGGAGCAACAAGAACAGAGCCGCCAAAAAAGAAGAAATGGAACTGGTGAGTTTTGAAACAATGCTCATGTCATGGTTTCACCATTTTTAAACGAATGAACTGCAAGTTCATACCTTTTTTTTGTTTCTTTGTTCACAGTACAATGATGAAGATGAAAGAAATGGCCTTACACAGGGTGATAAACTGCGAGCCCTGAAGAGCAAGAGGCAGGCCAGATCATCCACAGGTTCACTATCGTAAGTACCCGGGCAGTCTGCAGGTTTCATCATGCATTACACTGACGTGTTGTAGAACTGTAAACTAAGCGATGCCTCTTTGTGTCAGTCTGTCAGACCATTACATGAATACAATGGCATTTTTCAAATCATAGGTAACTTATGATTTGGAAAAAGTAGGATTTCATAAAGACCAGTCCAGGAAGCGACCTTGTAAGTTTTTGTTTGTATATCATTTCATTTAATGAACTTTGTCCTTTCCCGACTGTTTATTCAAGGTAGTCAGCTGTCTTTTTGTGTCAGGTTTTGGCCATGGCTAATCTCCTCGGGTTGCTCTCTCTTATCCATATCATGGCAATTTCATCCTAATATCATAATTTGTCTTTACAAACCAGGCAGTATTCTTTAATAACTCTTTGTGTACCCTTTTGGTTCTGTGGATTAAATGTCATCACATGCAGGTCAGGCATAATATAAGCCATTCATTTATCATCTATAATCGATAAGTGGGGAGGATGGACAATAATTTTAGGAAAAAGTAAGTCAAATAGAGGGCAGAGTGAGTGACAGTTGTTTTGAGGGCTGGATAATCAGAGTTATCTGAGACACAATCTTCCAATAAAAACCTTTTTGTTGTGGCCTGGATTTAGAGAGGCACAAAAGATGTGGAAGCTACAGATAGAATCTATGAGTGTGCAGCACTGATGATCTGTAAATCTTCTTCTCCAGCTTCTTCTTCTAGCTTGTCAGTAGGTTATCATGTCACTTTGTCCTTGAGGTAAATGGGCCACTGATGAGAAGGCTTTCTCATAGTTGTTATAATTCAAAACTGATTTATTGCATTGCAGTATTGTCTCATCAATTCTGGGTGTTGGCAGGACATTGTTAGAACCAACCTTGAACCAGATAACATAACGAGGGAGAGCAAATGGACATACAGTCACTGCCACTCAACATTGTACACACATGTAAATCAGTGGTTTAACACACAATAGGCAATGTCTCTTTTTTCTGTGAGTCCATGCTGTCCACTGACAGACGTGCATTCACAGCCTAGCCGTTGTGAAATCTGAAACCTATGCGTATCAGAAATGCCAAATGAAGGAGAAACAAGCATTGAGTTAAACATTAGCAGAAAAACTCAATATTTCAATTGAGTCATAGTGGCATGTTGCAAACATATTATACAATGCCGTTAGAAACCTGGTTTTTGTTTTTAGTGCATTTTTGTGCAATGAGCATAAAAGCACAGCTGGACTACCAGTATATGTGACGAGCCAGCACTGTGGAGGCGCTGTGCTAGGAATAAAGTCTACATCATTTGTGCTTGTGTAAATCAAGCCGTGGAAGATTGGGTGTCAGAAAGGGCCTAGTATGGTTGACCAGCCTCTGCCAATGTACCCATATGGCTTTGGCTTTTGTTGTCCCATGTCAGGCAGGTGGTAGTGTTCTGCTGCAGCCTCATGGGTACGGTGTGGCCGATGTGTTGCCTGCCGTTCAAAAGATAGCAGAGAGAGGCAAAGAAAAGAGTGGGGGAGAGGAAAAACAGAGAGAGGATGTGAGGTTATGTATGATGGAGGTAAGTGCACGTCACTTCCTTTCTAGCTGACATCCTCTTCCTGTAGAAATGGTTGCTATGCCAGTGAATGGTATGGCTAACGGTATGGCTGATTTGATATTGTTTTTCTTTTTTTTTTCTTTCCTTTCTCTCTTTGGGTGACTACGGTGTGAAGTGATATGCACTTAATGGATGCATTACATTGACACGCCTCTCATTGTCTGTCTCATAGACACATTTGTATGAAATATCCTCTGAGTTACAGTAAATGGTTCGAGTTGAGCCTGCTGCTGTACTTGTTAACAACGGCACCAGTTATTCAACTAATCACGGTTTTACGTGAGATCTGGATTAGTTGAATTAAATGTTTTAGTGCATGGCTTGCACTACTGACTTGGCACTTATCAAGAAAAAGAGTTCAGTCAGGGAAACTTGGCCCTCCGTCTGATCTGCTGTAGGTATTTCCTTATTGTTTGGTAAAATAGCTACTGGTCTGCTGTAGGTGTTTGGAAATTGCCATTAGTACATTTGTTTTTTGAATCATCTTTGACCGAGGTGCTTTATGCGTCTAATTAGCAGCTTTAAACGGCATGGTTGGTATGGTAAATTCCTCCTGATCCACACATAAAAAGGACTATAAAACATTTGTGAGCTTATGAGGAAGTAGAGGGACGAAAATGGATTCTTAGTAAAAGGGAGTTGAGATAGAGGGGAGACTTGCTTGCACTTGAGGCCACACATCAATATACGTGTTGCTAGACAAACATCTAACTTGTAGCTGAACTTTACCATCTGGCTCTACTGTTTTATCATATAATATTGAGGTGCATGTTCAATTTCAGCGAGAACAACGACTATATAAAACTTTTCTTCATCTTTTCTGCCTTCTTCTTCACGCATGGCAGCAGGCATGAAACCTTGGACATGCACGCATGAACATGCCTCTGTGTTCAATCTGTGTTTGTCTAACGTAATTAATGTTGGGCCGGGTTCATTGTCACTTGCCTGTTGTTTTTCCATTGCTTTTGTGACTGGATCGGAGTTTTTAAAAAACAACAGTTTAGTCTTCAGATTTCTGCTTCTGCCAGCCTTATTTTAATTGATCTGTTCTTCTGTTTTAGATGAGCCAAATTTCATAATGGACACATTTTTGCAGAACCATTTTTAAAAAAATGTTTTTACCAACAAACAAGTAAAGCCAGGGATATACAGTAGATGCTGTTTATTTAATAAGACTTCTTTGTCTTACAGCTATTATTGATGTAAAATAACAGTTGACAACTCTTAAAAACTGCTTTATCCTTATTGTCAAAAACATTCTGTGTAAATGGAATGTCACCCAGTATGTTTATTAGCTTTTTTTTAAATCTTGCGAAACTAAAATCTACTTCCCACCTCATTTGGGCTCCAAGTATATGGCTGCTAACACATCAGAGCATTTGAAGAACAAAAACTTGCTGTCTGGCACTGCTGGATACAAGTCTGTATGAAAGGTATTTCATCTAATCCAGTCCCAGTGGAAAAGCAGAACATCAGAGGCTTTGTGTCCTGCCCGGACGTCTCTTGTCTCTCCTTCCTTTTTTTCCCCCCTTTTTTTCCGTTTGCTCTTGTTGTTGGATTTGTCCTCCTTTCAGATGGCTGGTAGCCATGCTGCTCTCCTCCCTGTGTAGCCTTGCCCTGTGGTGGATTGTGTATGGCTTCCCTTCTTCCATCCTGCATTTCTGTATAGACGGGTTAGGATTTCAATGAGTTCTACCGCCTGTCAGCCCCCCAAAAACCTGTCCTGCCCCGTTCTGGAGCTCTAACTGAGAATGCTGTAAGTGAGCCCCCTGTCTCTCTTTAATTCCCAACCCAATCTGAACAGTCGTTTAAAATCATCCTCTTGTTACCTTTTTGTGAACACATAAAACGTTGAGCTGATGAGAAAGAGCCACATTTGTAAAATCTGAAATCATCACAGGCTTCTGCCTTTTTTGTCACCATTTTTCAGTCCATAATGATTTTGTACCAATAACTGCTGCCAACCATCCTGTCATCTTTAAACACCATGCTTTGCTGGTTATTATGTTGATTGAACGGCCAACTGCCAAAATCAAACCCCCTCAGAGAGTTAAGCTCATGACAATAACGGCTCTGTAAAAAGACAAATCAGATTCCTCCAAGTTGTTTGGTGCCACCCCTTGGCTTTTCCTGGTACTTACTTGGCTTTACTAATCCAACTTGGCTGCTGAAGCTGCAATAATGATCTGTGCCTAAGTCTAAATCTAAATTTTTAAAATCCTTCTTGCCCATTTTCATACAGCCTTTTCCTCCTCTCTCTCATTTCTCTTGCTGGTGTAAAGCTAAATCACATTTTTACTGTCATGTCACCTATGTTTTTACAGACAGGAGGAGAATAAGATTCACACCAGATCATCATCACAGTCTCTAAGGTAATACTTCCACTGTTCATGTGCAGTACCATGCACACAATGACAGAAAACAAAACAAGGCTAAGAATCCCCTCTGTCTCCTGTGCAGCATGGTCATCCTGCAAGGCAGTGTTCAGGGCTGTAAGACAGGTGTGAACCCCCTGGCTCTGTCTGACTCCTCAGACAGCAGGAAGAGGACCAGAACCTCACTGCCAGGCAGTGGGGTAGGAGGAAGGTCAGTGGCTGGATTCAATACTGGGCACTCAATGACTCTGATGTACAATAAGCAGACATGACTAATGAAAAAATGAACTTGGTGTTTATATGATTGAGTTGTTGAAAACCTAGACTAACAACACCAGACTAATGAATACCAATTATTCAGGTTTAAGTGTTACTGTATATGTGTGTTCAGTGTTGGTGCAATAACAAATACATCACATTCTTTTGAATTGTTTTTTGTAATGTGAAGTAGACACAGTTGAAAAGCAACCAAGAGGCTATAGCCACTCATGGATCCTTGTGGAGCAAATTAACAGCTTCCCCCTCTCTCTGCCAGCTCCCTGTGCCACACCAGACTGGTCAGGTCCCTAGGCAACTTGCATGTAGTGACTGGCGACAGGGACCCAATGTGTTGTGAGCCATGTGGCAGCCATAGAGACACAGCCAGTGCTACAGCCAACGCAGGCACTCTCATCAACTTAAACATGGCACAGATCCACCTGCAGGCAAGCTCCCACAGACGCACTCTGAGCCATATGGAGACTTTGGCTGCGTTTGCACACAAACAAAAACAAAACAAAAATTTGACAAGTTGTGTTTTTTTGTGAAGAAGAGATCTCCTCTCTGCCCAAACAGGAAAAAAACACTCCTCCTTGTGATTTTTCTCTGGTTTTGGCAGCCAGGGATGATCAGATCTGTGGAGCAAACAGATCACTGGTGACTGGGTAAATCCAGCCAAAGTCTAGAGGCTCAGCACTCTCCTACTTTCTCCTCTTAATGCTCAAGACAGTGGTTGTCATAGTCACTTAAAGTACTTAGGCTGGGATGCATCAACAATGATTAAATGTTTAAACACAATCAAATTATGGTTCAGCCTGAAATTTTTCACAATCAGATGTTTTATGTGGTGAGAAAATAAGCTAAATTAAATTTGGATATTTCTTTTAACCATTTTGATCTGACAGCTCAAATGAAGCCACATGTCATGAGGGGCAGTGTCTTTTGGATGGACAGTGAGAGTTTCTTGAAAGAAAGAAATCCAATTTAATTTTCACAAAAAAAAATGTTGTTATGGTTTAACAGCATTAATCCTAAAATAACAAGAGGAAATGAAAGAAATTGAAAATAAATTGTCATCAAGGAAGTAACACCCTAACAGAACTGAAAATGTTTCAAATATTCATTGTCATTTTACAATAAACACTTTAAATATTGTATGATCAGTTGAGGTTTTATTCATAATAATTGTCCGACATAGTTAATTTCAAAAGTACTTCACTGGTTGCCTGGAAGATTATATCAAAAGATGGTGCAACCCAGCCACAGTTCTTCTTTTCACAGATGTCGTACTAACATTACAAACAGTAAATTCTGACATTGTCCAGGACTAATATACAGAGAATCTGTCCCTGCTCATGCACCAGCGTCAGGTTAAACTACATCTGCCTCAGTCTCGAGGTCTTTCTTTCAAAAGCTTTTCCTTGCATGTTTCCTAAGAATAGTGGATTTCAGAGTATGACTGGCTATAGCTTCTCTGGACTCTGCTGCTCACTGTGTCTTCTGCTTCTGGCCTGTTGCCCAAAAAAGCCATGTCTCCATCTTTTACTGGTGCTAATTTACGTTGTTTGTCTCCTTCCTCTTTTTCCTTCTTTCACTTCCCACATGCAACAGACGCACAGTCTCCCGAGGACGTAAAGCTCGCAGCTCTTTGCAATCAATTCGATTTTCCAGGCTATGGTATCTATCCCCTCCTCACTTTCTGTGGCATACTTTACTGTACATGGCACATCTTTGGAATTATATACAGTATTATGAAGCATTCTCATAGGCATGTCTGTGATCTGTGTGAATATACACCAGCTGCATGAATGGAAACATTTTGAGATAATAGAATAGTTAATCAGTGACATGTGTCTCTGGTCTAATGCTGACTTTGTGTTTGTTTTCTTTACAGTCACTCCATACCCAAAGCTAGAGCTCCTCTACTTCGGTGAGCCTGCGGATCTCGAAATCCTGAAGACATATACATGAAATCCAACTTGTATACAGCTGTACTACTCAGTTTTTTTTAATTTTGAGAAAAGGATTGGAACAAACTTGTTCCATGTGACATTTCAATGATTTATAGATTATTTGATTACAGGTTATTTTACTCATAAGGCACTTTTGTTTTATATTTTTTAAAACAGCATCATGAAACAGATCATTTTAATCATTGCCTGGTTGTTCCTACTTATTAAAGCATGTACTAGCAAACATCAGATTTAACCACATCCATCAGACCGGCATGTGAATGTGCAAATCTAAGAAATGTTATCTAAAATGAGCACTGTGCAACTGATATACTGGTTTATAACGTGGATGATTAACATTCAATCTAAATGATCTGGAGACGGTTACGACCAGGAGTAAATCAGCTCTTGACTCTCCATGATCGGAGGCTCAAAGTGATACAGACAAAACACCAAGTCTCTATTGGCAAGAATCCATCACACAAAACAGTACTGTGCACATTTGAACTGCCATTCAGTATCTGGCTTGTCTTTTATTCCTGTCATTTACTTGTGAAGCTTTTCAGCTACTGTATTTCAAGACTGTAAATATGTCAACATTTGATATACTCAGTTTGTATTTTGTAAATATTTTTGTACTATGTTTGAATCATGCTTTGAAAAAAGATAATGGTCCTAAAGGGGCCTTGTCAAACTCACATTCATAATCCACTAAAGACATTTGCTTCAAGCACATAATTGGACATTTTAAATAAAACTGTACTCCAAGTATGGTTCTGATTGTTCATTGGTTTTCACACCACAGTAAGATACAACTTCTGTCTAGTTAAGGTGAGTTGCTTGATCACCCCATAATAAAACAAACGGCTCCAAGATAAACTTGCAGAAGCATTTATTCCCAAGTCAAATGCTGAACAGTGCCTTTAGTGCAGTAGAACCCCAAATCTTAAGAACAGCAGAAACATGAAAACAGTGATTTTTTTTTCCTTCTTCAAGTGTTAAGTGCAACAAATTTTCCCCACAAGGTAAATGAAGACGTGTTGTGAATTATCTTCCTGTTGATAGTGCTGGGAAGTCTTCGGGGTCATCTGGGTTAGGAGCCAATTCAAACTCCTAATGGGAAGACAGACATTACCAGTCTAGTCAGATTATACAATTTATTTTACATAAGCGTTCCTAATACTACTGGTTTCTTCCTATATTATGTAAAGTATGCCTTGCTATTCATTCACTGGTAGTTATCTATGATTCAGAGTTGAGAACATACCTTCTCCAATATGGGTTTAGGTCTCTCAGGGCGAGTGGTTGGACCACCTCTCGCTCCTCTTCCCCGACCCCCGCGTGCCGGTCGTCCAAGACTCCCAAAATTGATGTCCAAAAGGGAGGTGATGTCATTCACAGACCTACGAAGGAAGTTTCCATCGTCCTCCATGTCCTCCAGAGTCTCCTTGGGGTTCTGAATTTTCAAGGCATAATGCTAAATACACAATATGATAGACAGATACAATAATACGCAAGCTCCCCATTAACCACCACATAAATTCTGACTCTGGCAAAGTGTTGTGTACAATTTTGTCATTATGGTTTTTAGGTTGTTAAGCGCTCACAAAAGACAATCTCAGCACAACTCACCACATACTCCTAAAAGACTTGTGGCTATATGCTACCATTGTACGACACTTCAAGATGGTACTTATAATATAATATGACTAAAAACAGACGTTGACAGCAGTTAGGGCCTCTACAATATACTTTACAGTCTCACCTCCTGGTGCTTGGACTGGTGAATGACCTTTGCTTTGGAGGGAATCTTGTTCTCTGCTTTGCGGATGTTAAATTCGGGCTTGGGACGACTCATCTCCTGTACAGCCTTCCACTCGTCAAGGGTCATCTCCATGGCAACTTGGACGACCATCTCTCCATCCTCATCTTCCATTGTTCTTTCATAAGTGAAGACAAACTCATCCAATCAGTCCACTTTGTCACAAAGACAGTAAAGAGTTTCAAATGTCATTTTATCCTAATATAATTAGCCTAAACCTGAGGAACTTGTTTGCACCATATTGAAGATTAAAGCTAATTTAATTTGGGATCAGTAAGTTACATACAGTATGTCATCAGCACTGCATGTTGTAGTGTTCAATGAGGAAAAACCCTGATTATGTTCTGTATAAAGTCAGGTCTTCAAATGGATAGTTAAACATTTGGCAAATTCACCTATTGCCATAATCCCCATCGTCATAGAGGTAGGTTCATTAATTTTAATTATCGGTGCATGTTGAATCCGTTGAAGTGCGCTCCAAAACGCTCTCGTGGACAAGTTGTAACCTGCATATTTGCCATGCTAAGAAATAATCATGTATATTTATGTAACAACACATGAAGCAAATACTCGGAACTGCTAGCGCTTTTGAAATCACTCTGGCCAGCAGCCATGTCTGGAATGTAGTTGCGGCTCCATTTGTCTAGAGAACAACTCTGTATTGTAAGGTTACATTATTATTTCATAGCGTGGTGAATGTGCAGGTCACAACTTCTCCACAAGAGCGTTTTGGAGTTGCTGGATTGTGTATTTGATGAGTTTTGAGGGACAGGGGACCTGTACCGTTCACCTTCATTGTGTTCGCTGAGCAGCTTGTGTCTCTGTCCTGCGGATCTTAAAACAACATACACTGATAATTTAAGGTAATGAACCTACGTTTTTGACTATAGGGATTTTGGCAATAGACAAATTTGCCAAAATGTTTAACTATCCCTTTAAAGCATCAGCAGAGCTAGATTTTTGTCTGCCCTTTCTCACTTTGATTTGTTTAATTGTTTTACAAATTCAGACTGGTTGGCTGTCACTCTTGACAGATTAACTAACACTGAGCCGGAGGATGAGGTCCTTTTAGTGCTCATGCACGTCACTCACTGATTCCGATTCTCTTCATCTACAGGCACTTGGGGTTCTTCGGGTTTGACCTGGGCATCGGACGTCACCTCCATTAATTCACTTTACAAGAAAGGGACACAAACAAAAGAGAAAGACTTCTACATTGTGCCTCAAAGTGTAAAAGTGGACATTTTCATGTTGATAATGGAAGATCACTAACCTTGCAGCTTCTTCAACACAGCCCCAGTTCCAGGGCCCTCTGCCGCCTCTCTTTTCCTCAGGAGATATTCCTCTGCAATTAATGTAAGACAGTTGTCAAAATACCATTATAAGAAGGGACATAAACATGGGTATAAGATATTTTAAATCCTTTTTTTAATGGCTACATGAACGAAAACGCTTACGTTGCATTGTGTCGATCAAATTCTCTCTTGCCCCTCAGGTTGAAGCTGTCCTGGTTCCTTGTGTAGGCACCACCTCTGGCTCCTCTCCTACCTCTGAAGCCCCCTCTGCCCCTGGACTCGGAGTCTGCATAATAGGGAGGCCTGAGGAACACAGATGAACCGTTTATTCCTCTAACAGCTCTTACGGCTCAAACCATGTTGTTTGACACAGCCTACAGCTGTAAGGCAATACATATCCTGAAGGAGATGTGATGATATGATATACTGAAAAGTGAATTAACATCTCATCAGTCAGGTAAAAAGGAAAAAAATAGACTCAGGTGCGTGCAATAAGGGTATATGTGAAATGAAAATTGTAGACAATTTTATTTATATAAAACACAGCCACTGCAACATCCAACATAATACTATTTTTTTGATTGATAAAATAACACAGTACCTCAAAGAATGGGCACAGTATCAGATAAACTATCATCATACCCTCCAAAGAACCAAGAGCTTTGAGTGTATTGAATAAAACAATAGTGCATTTATTTCAGCATTTATGAACTTGTCCTCTTATCAATAAGAGAAAGAGTGTGTCGTTCCATCTTTCAAATAGGCTCCGGGAGGGGAAGCAAAAACATTTATACAAACCAGAATATATTGATTTTCTATTAGTGGTGCTGCTGAATAAAATGTGTGTATAAACAGCCAGGGTCTGTAAATCACAACAGGGTTTTGCTTTGGCCTTAGCTTATATATGAGTACACGTACTTGGGGTTGGAAAACTCCTGAGAGTACTCCTCTTGGTTGGCTCTCCGCTCGCCGGCAGCAGCAGCCCTCTTCATGCCCCTCTGGGCCTCTTCTCTGCCATCTCCACTCTCAGTCACTGGCCGTGGACGTGTCTGCTGCGGCTGCTGCTGTTTACGGCCTGCTAAGAGAGGGTCAGATTGGTGAGATTATCACTCTGTACACAGTCATAATTGTCTGTCAATGATATGAGCATTTTAATTAATGACATGTCTGGTCAGGCAAATCAGGTCTTGTTGGACCACTACTGTCTACTGTACCTAGTATCTTTCAGTACAGCAGAGCTTTAGGTCTCAACCTTGATTGTACACACACAGAGCAAATTAGGGGATGACTGCAAATTTACAGTTTTATAGCCTATATGGTTGCAGATTTACACTGAATCTGTAGCTGATCTAATGCCGTGTATAAATACATGGGTTTAGATGCAGTTTTAGAATATGTAGCCTAGTAGAGTTCATTTTGGCCACAGCCACCTGAAAATCCACAGCATCCACAGCATGCACATGTGCTTCAACAGCCTCGTTGACCTTGCATCATCAGCAGCTGACAAAGCCCGAGCAAACTGGCCACTTGGCTGGACCATCCGATCTAGAAATACCACCAGCTGCCAGAATCGTTTGGATCCGGGGGTGTGTGTATGTGTGAGTAGCGACAATGCAGCCGCGCGTGCGGCCCCTACCTGGAGCTGGTTCGTGAACAACAGACGACATGGGGACGCGTCTGTCCTTCTGGGACTCCTTCTGTCCAGGTTTCTTCTGCTTTCCTTTCTTGTCGTCACCATCCTTCTTCTTCTTTTTCTTCTTCTCCTTCTCCGTCTCCACTTCGTTTATCAAATCGAACGGGTCCGCCTCGTCATCCAGAAGATTCCCGAACCTGTTCGCCACAGCACACCCGTAGGCGTCCGGCAACATTTTTTTTTTCAGCCCGTGGTACCTCGACAAAAAAAACAAAAAAACAAGGCAGAGTTCAAAAAGACAGCTCCCTCCTCACGCTCCCAACGCTAAACAGCGAGAAAACTCAGGAATCCACCGTGTTCTTGTCAGGTACAACAACAAAGACCCGCCACAGTACCCGCGAACATCCAACAAATAGCTCACAAACTGTTTGTCCACACTTTTAAATGTTTGCACGTGTGGCGAGCAGCGACGCCCCGCCCCCGCCCTCATCAATAGGCTATTCACCAATCAATATTCATCGCATAGACTTGGCTCAAGTGGTCGACCAATGCAGGTGGATTATTCTCTGCTTAGTCAGGAAGCTTGAATAGTGGCACAGGGCCTAAAATGAAGATGAGTTTATTAACAAAAATAAAATAAAATAGGCTAAAATAGCACATTGGTCAAATGAATAAAGCTAAAATGTCAGAGGCCAAGTCAATACATAAACATTTGTTTGACCTATTGCTTCCTATAAAGTATAGTTCACTTTTGTTAAGAATAAATAATGACCAAAAAAAAAACACATGATGCCATATTCAACTTAATATTAACCCATTTAAATTCCATTAATGTTGACTGTGAATAATGTCAATTATAATTTGTGCAACATGTCAATAACAACAACAAAAAAGACCAGATCCTATTTGAGTTGTGTAGCCTATTCACATTATGCCAAATGTTTCCAGCAATTTTTAAACCTGGTGATTTCAGTGGCCTATCCATAAGCCTACTGTGCATTCCAGCTATTTTGAGGTGATCATTGACAATAAAATATAGGCCTATACTAAATGATACAAAGTTTTTTTTTATTGTGTCAAAGCATGTGTTTAGCTGTTTACTTAGCTAGCAGACTCACTAAGAGCTTGCTTGAGCCATCCATAGACTGTATGGAGCCATTGGCAGCTTCTTAGCATGCTAAATAGCCTACATACGCTAGGCCTTAAACAGAAGCAAAAGGCTGTTGGAGCCATTTCTGGCAAAATGCACAACATAAGACCACTAGTGTAACATAAAACGATTTTCTAAGAAAAAATCAAATCTCGAACCTGTCTCCTGGTAGGCCTAACCAGAATTAAATAGTCATTTTATTTTTTATACCTGTCATTGTAAGTGACTGTAATAGTCATGTTAACTTTGACGTGAGGTCTTTTACTCAGATATCAAGTATTTTCCTGAAGGCCTATCCTTTTAAGAAGTTATGTCTGCTTTCATTTTTATAGGCTACATGAGCAAGTAGCCTCAGTTCTGTTTGGGAATCAGTTTTCATTCAGTAGGTCCTAACTTTTCCATGCCATGAGATTGTAATTTGAATGGGGAATTTGTATGTTTTGTGCAAGTCTTCATTGCATGGCTATCATAACCAGTAGCTTTGCCTAAACAATGGCAGTCTGTACAGTGCAAAAATCAAAATGAATGTCCTGCTTTTTCCAACAAAATTGTCATCTGTACCTAATACTTTTAGAATTTGGCAGAACCTGATTTCATTTCATGGATCATTACATAAATTCAATTGATATTCATAAAGTACATGTATTGTAACATTCAACTCCATATTCCATGTGTAAAATTAGATCACCATAGCGCAAACGTGATTAAGCTGTGTCATTCTAATTTGCAGGATGAGTAAGGATATATTTTTGCACAATGTGCTTTAGCCTCATCTAGTGGTCAAATTGGAAAGTTCAAGTTTGTATAGCCTACCGTCTCAATACACAGAGGAGCAGGGAGAATCTTTTAAAAAGTGTGCCAGTATTCATGTGTAACAGTAATTATGTAAAACAGGAACCACTAGGTAAACTGATTAGAATAGATTTTGCATAGCCTACTCAAGTGTTTCAATGGAAATGATCGAGTCTGTTATTTACTTTCACTTCCACAACACATTTGTGCATGCTGAACCTAAATCTGTTCTCTTTTCAGCACATTAGACCAGGTTCACTATGTTTTACAGACACAAGAGGATATATTTCTAGGTAACAGTGAAATATTGAGACACAGCCAGACAGGCCCACAACAAGAGCCAGGCACATAAAGCCAGACAGAAAGGCTTCTGTTACACCACTGTGAACGACAAGAACAACAAATCATCAGACACATCAATGACCACACACTTGATTACAGATAATAATAAACAATTTTGATAGATCAGAAATTGTCATCATGTCCTGTGGTTGTGAATCCTTGGGCCCGTGGGTGGGTAAATACTTTGTCTCCTCATATAATTAGCGCCAATTGAACAGCAACTGCATAGCAAGACCTCGCTCTTGTTTTTTTTTTTTTCTACTTTCACATTAGTTTCGTAATGTTTGTTTCACCTTTTTGCCCCATGCTTTGGAGAATTAAATGTCCATGCTATCTTTTTGGCAATGGGTGTGGTGGAACTACTCACATGATTCATTTGTTTGGTTCTGAATATTTTTTGCCTTTTTTATTCCTGGCTGAGCACAACTACTGGTGAACTTGATAATCAACATGTTCAACATGTTTATGATGCACTGTACATAGACAAGAAAATTCAGTGTGCCTTAAGACAAAAAAAAACTTAACAGTGTTTGATATGTTTCCTGAATCAATACTGAAACATTTACATTTGAGTATCCTATTGTCAAACATACATAAATGTGTTGATGTTGCACAATACACAAACGCAATTTCAAATAGGCGATCAGTTTCTTTTTCTTTTTAAGTGACACAGTACACCCTTTGTTCAACTTAATTCCGCCCTATAATGATTACGTAACTTTGGCGCCTCTGAGCCACCGTTTCCTTTCCCTTTAAATTGACCAGAAATGTAATAACATAAACAGACTCCTCAGCGCGGGAAAAGGCCATCTGCTCATCCGCGGTGTGAAATTAACCGCCCTTCTCTCTCATTGGTCTGTCGCAGCCGAACCTGCGCTGCGCGCGTCTTAATTGGCCAATCTTGATGTCAGCGTGCGAGTGCGCGCGTCAAGCGTTTAAATCTCATTGGACGAAAACGTCTCGCCCAGTGAACCCTTTCTGATTCGCCATTGGTTCACGCTCTTCCTATGTAGGTGCTTACAACCGCTGTCATTGGCTCCTCTTCGTGACACGTAGGGTGGTATCCCAGGCGCTGATTGGTCCGCTGCTCGAGCGCGAGTTGCAACGCGGGACAACGCTGCTGTGGGCGCACACAGGTCAGTTCAGACGAGCCGCTGCAACAAGAAGAAAACTCATCATCACCTTCATATCTGACTGGATCTGTTGAGGATACTTTGTAGCGAAGGACGGGTCTTTTTTTTTTTTTTGGTTCCTCGTTGGAAATGAAGGACATATTCACCCCAGATTGAAAAGCCAGCCGCACGATTCATAACTTGTACTTGCTGTTTTTTTTTTACACTCATTCAGAGTTGCAACCTTTTTACAGTTTCTTTGCTCACTTTTTGAGACAAAAACAATCGACATTTTGACACCCACGCGATGGCCGACAAGCACCCGCATGTGATTTTCTGCAACGACTCGCCCAAGAGAGTCTTGGTGTCCGTTATCAAGACCACTCCGATCAAACCGAGAAAAGCGGAAGCCCTAACACCGACGAGCCCCGGTTTCAGCGACTTCATGGTGTACCCGTGGAAGTGGGGGGAGAACGCCCACAATGTTACCCTAAGCCCGGGCTCAGTGAGCGGGGCTTCATCCCCTACCGGGACCCAGACAGCCCGAGAAGCGGACACGGCTCCGTCACCTGACCAGATGAAGGTAGGAGGCTCATTTTAACCGTTACACGGTGCTCACAAGGCGGCATGACTGTAAAACTCTGCCTTGAATGAGCAGAAGAGAAAGTGTAAAGTTACTTCTCTATTGTTACAGCTCCCTGACAATACAGCAGTAGGCTACATTTATAGCCTAACAACATTTGCAACACTTAAAACATATGTAACTACTAATAATAACACCAGTTGCTGTGAAATACCTACGGCTTATCTTTTAAAACACAAACTCTCCCAAACTGAGTAGCCAACCCAAAAATGATACAACATAGAGATGAATATAAGTGAATTATTTAAGTTAGGCTACTGAAAAAGGTGAATTTATGTTTTGCCACAGCCTTAACATGGCCGATATTGGGAGTCATTTAAAAAAAACGCCCGCGCATTAGGGTGTGACATGGTGGATTTTAAACCCCGGTTACTTCCTGAATCTGGAGCAGCTGCTTATTTGTGACGCACGGTAGCGCGCCAAAAATGTAACCGGATGTGAATGATTTTCACCGGTCAAACGTGCTGCCATGCAACACGTGAGTCCATCAAAGGAAATTATGACTGATTTGATCTTCATATTGTATCGAATATGAGATTAGCGGTAAAAGTACACATATGCATAGCTAATAAAAGCAGTATAAACACAATTTGAGAGTTTGAATTGTGCTTTCTTCCTTGTCTCTTTATTTATAATAATAATAATAATAATTAATAATAACAAAAATAATGATAATAGTTATAACTAAATGGTGGATTCATTAATTAATATTCATATTATAATCAGTGTACATACAAGTGTTACAGTGTTTTTTTTCTGTGGTGGATATGAATTGAAGTAAAAAACATTCTGTACCGTCTCGCTGTCAGGATGGCATCCGCAGAGGCCGTCCACGGGCTGACACTGTGCGAGAGCTGATAAGCGAGGGAGAGACCTCATCCAGCCGCATCCGCTGTAACATCTGCAACCGAGTATTTCCCAGGGAGAAGTCTCTCCAGGCTCATAAGAGGACACACACAGGTGAGAGAGACAGCGAGGCAAACAGGTGCCTTGAGAAAAGATGTTGTGATTGCATAATGCTCTTTCCTATATTACCAGACAAAGGGAAGGTGGTGCAAACACCTGTATCAGTAACAAGCTTAGCAGAATGTGGCACAATTATGTTAATCAACATTTTTTATGGTGTTAGTGTTCACATGATAACTACACCCTGAATAACAGTGCTGTTACCTTAACGACGATATCCTCTCTAAACCTCCCCAGGAGAGAGGCCCTATCTCTGTGACTATCCAAACTGTGGGAAGGCATTTGTCCAGAGTGGTCAGCTGAAGACGCACCAGCGGCTGCACACTGGGGAAAAACCCTTTGTCTGCTCAGAGAAAGGTGGGTTCTCAGTTAAGGAGTTGAAAAGTGTTTTGTAGCATTGTTTTTCCTGCCTAACAACAAAGTCAAAATTTGTGAACTTTCAGTTTTAGGGTACTTTCCGCTGTTATGAAATGGGCTCAGTTTCTGTGACTATTTCAAGGTTTAACTGTCTTGGTTTTGTTTGGAAAGTACCTGGGAAACACGACACTGACTGTGTAACTAATTCAAATAGTAGCTGAAAACTACTACTCATCTGACTCTTAACAACAATAAGATTTATACATTATTTGTTTTATTCATTTTACTCTGAGATCATGACAGTAAACCACAAAGGTCATGCTTAACACATTTTGGATTATATAAAATCACAAAGAATGCATGACCTTGACTGTATTACTGTTTTTATTCATACTTTTATTCATGCTTTCTGTACAGGATGTGGCAATCGGTTCACCCATGCCAATCGTCACTGCCCCAAGCATCCTTTCTCTCGTCTGAAGAGGGAAGAACCAAAGGAGGGTCAAGGGAAGGCCCAGTCTGTGGATAACAAGGCTGTGGCAGAGTGGCTGGCAAAGTAAGTGAATACACAAGACGGCACATACTGTCACTTTAAAGGTGGACCAAGCAGTTTCATTAAGCATGCAGAGGACAGCTCCTTCTTCTTACAATGCATATTCATGTAAACTTCTGTTTTTTGCAGGTACTGGCGAACCCGAGAGCAGCGTGCACCCACAACCACCAAGGTGAAGCCACAGGGCAAGGCGAGAGCAGAGGACCAGGAGCAGCAGGATCCCATGGAGTTTCTCCAATCGGATGAAGAGAACGGGGAAGAGGAAGACACCGGAGAAGAGGAAAAGGGCAGCCAGGGAGGAGCCGCCAAGCGCCGCCTCCAGGAGCAACGAGAGCGTCTCCACGGCGCTCTGGCGCTCATCGAGCTGGCCAACAACCTGTCTGCCTAAACCCCCGACCCACCTCCTGATCCTGGACTCCCATTCCATTCCCCTCATATCTCAGTTCCCAACCCGCCTTCCTGTAATATGTGCTGTAGCTAAAAAAAGAAAAAAGGAACGAAGAATCATTCAGAAACACAGATCGACGTTTAGTTTGTTCTATCAAGTTGTGAAACCAGACTTTGAGACAGAATTGGCCTGAGATCAGTGTTACGCACAGTTTCATCAACCCACCCCCCTCCTCACAGCACCAGGAAGGCACAAGCTAAAGCACCTTATTCAGCTTCCATTTTATTCTTTTAGGCTGCTATAATTGTAGATTTGACTATATGAAGAATGTCTCTCTCTCTTCTGTCTTCTATAGGCAAAGAAAGAGTACCTGTTATGTTTTTTTAATTTGTTTTGTTTGCACTTTGATGGTAACGAGTTTTGTAAGTATATTGTGAGTGTAAGAGAGTGTGTATGACTAATGTATATATGGATTAAGCTCAGATGGACAGAACGATACAGGGTGTTGTCAAACATAGGAAATGTTAAGTTGCATTCTGAGTTTTCAGATGACCTCTCGACACGCTCCCAGGGTTTCATCTCCGGCCTTGTAAAGCACAGTTTCGTTGCCACCGGTGACAGAAGTGGCAGCGGAAATGGGACTGAGAAAGGTTCAGATAGTTACAACCTCACCAGTACAACTCTCTCTAAAAAAAAAATATTGTGCGTAAAGGTGGAGGAAAGGGAGGCAAAGGTCCTGACATGTGACATGGTAATTCTTACATGCGAATGAGAGGTGATCATTGCAAGCCTAATCCAGAGGTCTGGTGAGCCACAAGCCTTTAACAAAAAAAATCCAAACTTTTACAGCTTTGCCACTTGTCTCTATTTATCCATAACCACATCTTCCTGACATCACCGCGGCGACCGACCACCTTTTGTCCTCTGAATATTGTACCAGGGGTAAAGTGATCCAGAAAACCTTTCAGGACATGCTGTTTTTCCATTTTAACAACAAGTTTTACTCACAGATAACAAGGATTTTGGATAAAAAACCTGCAGGCCAACAAGATACTTTCCACCCAGACAGGAGACGTTTGACAATAAATGTCAGTCACCTCTTATATTAAAAGGTGGCAGACCAGGTCTAAAGAGGCCACAGGATTGTTGCAGTGTGGGGTGCGTCTGTCATCTCATTTCAAAGTTTAAATTATGAGGTATTTATTTTCACCATATATATTTGTTATCTGGCTAACATTTTGTTCATATGTTCGAGAGCACTAGAATCATTTCATGGGTAAAGGGAAGTTTTTTCCAACTTTAAAAGTCTGTCGCTTAAATTTAGACACCCCATTGGTTTTTGATGAAGCACTTCCACCCACTATTAAGTTTTGGATTAAGCTTGCAATGCACTGAAGATTAGATCTGTATCAAGTGTCCAGGAAATGGCACCCATTGTTTGTTTTATAAACTGATTTGTGTAGTGCTGTTTTTTTTTTGTTTTGTTTTATTTTTTAATCTTACACGCAACACTACATCCTTCAACACTGTATGACATCTCTCACAACTTCCATGCTCCTGGTTGTTTTCCGGAAACCTGCACCACCACCACATAATAACAACAACAACCTGTCACTCTGTCACTTGAGCTGTAATATTTCAATCAGTCTGATTTACAAATTTACCCATGTGAAGTTGCAGTGAAACTGGAAAAGCAAATTATTGTTGATAATCAAAACACCAAATGATCTATTGTACCCAGTTATAGTATATTTTTGAAGCATTGCTTTTAACCCTTAGCCTATTTTGTGGTCTGAGAAAGATTATGGCATTTAATATATATACACATTGTGTTTGTTAGAATATTCAGTGTGCACAAGTTTACGAGAGCTTTGAAGTTGAATTTTAGTTTCAGTCCCCCTCCCCCCCTCATCTAACATCTTCCAACAGCTTTCATGTTTGTGACATGCATAGAGTGATCCTGCTTGCTTGGTAGATATTTTATTACACATGTTAAAGGTAAGATTTCTCTGACAGACTGTCCATACTGTTGTTGTACTTGTTGGTCTTCAATAAACATTCACTGAACCCTGGACCCGTTTGTTTGTGTGCTCTGGATGATTTAGCAGTTTAATTAAATAAATAGCACCGGTAATGTATCAATAGAAATCCCTTCATTTGGTTTGAATAAATATTACAACGTTGCAGCAACATTATGCTCCAATATGAAGCAGAACAATGCCACCAAGTGGTGAGTGTTAAAACAGCGTCCATTTAGCTGGTGGATTGCCTCTGTGTTGAATCTTCACTAATATGAATCTTTAGCTCTTGTGCTGTGTCTGTGTTTCCTCCAGGTGTCGACTTGCTGTTAAATGTGAAATATGAATACGCTAGTCCACCTGACATACTGCAAAGGAAAAGATACACACAATCAGCTGTTGGGCCAACAAAAATACAAATTATCTGACTTTTAAAACATTGTGTCCAGCCATGTACACAATAGAAGTATAATTCACAATGCCACTGCTAAAGAAATGTTATGGCTGCATATGTGATCATTTGATGAAATTCTTTTGACAGTTTCCAGTTAACAGACATTAACACAATATGTGACAAGCTACTATTATGTTATGACATATATGTGAATATAAAACATTACATAAATACAAATATGGAAGGGAAAACACATTCTTACCAAATGCTGAGGCCTAGGAAGTTGGTCCAGGAGAACAGATAGTCTCCACCCACAAAAATGCCAATATATGCTACTGCAACATTCTGATGAAAAGTTATGAGAAGGAAAGGAAGGACATGAGAAATTAGAATAAGCCTACTTAATTACACATTACAATTCAGTCATAGGCCTAAAAACATTTATTAGTACTATTACTATTCTTAGAGTAAGCAATTTGGAGGGTTGTCTAACCTTGGCGGGGTTATGCAACGCGTGATCATGCCTAAATATAGTGTTCATATCAGTGTGCGCTTACCTTTATTGCCCCTACCACTGTGGTAGTAAGTGCAGAGTTATAATAGCTGCACAGGACTATGGAATACATCAACACAAACCTGGAAGAACAAAGCAGAGACTTAAGAAATTGTACTGACTGAGGCAGTGATGTAAGAGCCACGTTTTTATGTCTAATCTTTAGAAAATCAATGTGTTCTTGAAGAGTTTGAACTGAATTATGATGACATACCCCATGAAGCAGGACATCAAGAAACAGACAACAAATGTGCCTTTAACCCAGTCCTCAAAAGCGACCGCCTGCGGATCAGAACATATACACATCAGTCATGGCAGGAAAATCATCCACAAGCACCCAGAGAGACTATCTGAGATTGCAGTTAGCTACCACGTGTACTGTACCTTGTGTAAATCTCCAGTATATGCACTTGCCAAAAGAGTGGGGATGACAATGATCACAGCATTGTAAAATAAGACGCCATACTTCCCAAGGCCCTTATTAAAAAAAAGGAAAGAAAAAAAAAAGGGTGGGGGTTTAGACATACCAAAGTCCAAAGTACAGTACAGACAACATTTGTGAAGATTCCTGTGATACAAACAGCAAAACTCAAAAGTAGTTGTTTTTACTGTGTTTACATTTGAGAGTCTTATTAAATCTTCCCATTTTATTCCAAATAAGTTCACATCTGTCAGTATCTTAAATGATGAAATGAAATGATGGTTTTTGAGGGTTATAGCTTGCTCAGTGACAGAAAAGTTAACTTTAAATTACGATTTTACATGTATTTGCTATTAGAGAGACAAGATTTGGATGAACAAATTGCCTTATTTAAAAATGTGAGCACCCAGTCTGTCCAACAAGTATGTCATGTTTTTAGGACAAAAGAAGGGAACAAAGAAACAAGTTTAAAATCGCCCTTGTTTGGCAGGATGGCTGTGCAGTGATACATTCTCCCATGACCTCATTCTTTTCTTTCCAGTGACCTTTGACTGTTCAGTAACTACCAGCAACATACAGTGTAAATGATCTACAGGATGTATAGAGGATTTTACCTCACTGCCAAGTTTCTCTTTGGTGTATACACTGTTGGCAGCAGTGAAGGCATCGTTGAGCAGGATAAAGGTGTAGCCCTCCACATCGAAGGCCAGGTCAGAGCTACCAATTGAGGAGAGAGGAAGATCAGGGGAAAGCACAGTGTCTAGTCTGCACAGAATTGAATCCAGTCTTTAAGCAACTCTATTCTGAAAGACAGAAATCATACCTTGCAGCAACAATGGCACCAAAGACTATAGCCATGACACTGTAAATAATATGTTTTGGAAATGTTTTCCTAGAAAAAAAGAAGAAGAAATGAATGCTGAAAGATTAAGATCAGAACCAAACAAAGCAAAGGAATTTGAAAACAATGCAATAGATTCCAAGACACTTTGTGGTCGTTATAGTTGTTTTTGTGTCTCCCTCTTTGTCACCTTTCACCAAGAAATGTTGACAGTCTCTTTAGACTCAGACTCTGGCTCAGGGACCCCTGACCCCTTGGGCCCAGCATGCCTGTCCAATAATTCACCCATGGGCATTGGTCTTTCCACTGCCTAATTATACGCTGTTCCTCTACATCTTACATCTTGCACTAGAAAGCACGATCTTATTTAAAGCAGAAGTAAGTGATATATTTGTGTTAATATAAGTCTTAAATAGTTATATCTTCCGACAGCAATCACTTACATAGAGTGTTTGGACCAAAACACGGGTCTGTCAGTCACTCTGCTCTGCTCTGAGCCGAGGAGAAAACATTTATCGTATCCTACAGTTTTTATCCAATGAGGAGAAGAACGGCATGCAGGGCTGTGTGAGCCAAGGAACCGTGAATGTCGACCGAGGACTGTTATGGTGCGTTGTCGTATTTTTAGTGAAGTGGTACCAGTTCGATCTGGTACGAGTTCACCGGTCGGAAGTTACGAGTGGCTGTTATAATGACTTTCACCGGTAAAACAGGTCGGAGAAACACGAGTGGGTTGCCTGGAACGCTACAAAGTCGTAAGTTGTGACTTGAAGCTGTAATTTACGATTTCAAAAGCCTGCCTGGAACGCAGCATTAGCGAAAACGACCGGACCACTTAGGTTTATCTACTGGCTCCGACACAGGAAGAGGAAGTGGCTGAACTCTTAGCGGCGGCGAGGAGCGAGGAGCGGGGGTGAATTCGCCTAATGTGGGACATTTTGTGAAATTCTGACTTTTGGTCTATATTGTGATATGAAGCAAACACTTCCAATCTACATCCTGTACCATTCTGAAATCCTTAGGTTGTGAACTAATGAAATCCAAAGAGAAAATTCTGATATCACACTCGTAAAAGAAATACAATACATATTTCATCTCTGATTGCAAAAATTTTTCCGACAATTTCTGTTCCCTAATGTGGGACAGTCATGCTCCTAATGTGGGACACTAAAAGTCTGTTTAAAAGTCATTTTATTTTACATGACAAATGCTAGATTGCAAACTAGTGTTCAATAATATCACTTATTGTCCTAGTTCTGCCTTGTCCTCTGTTAATATTATGGTTTCTACCAATTGTGTGATGGAGATGACCTTTAACCTTACGCCCTGGTCAACAACCTCAATTGTGTGACACCACCATCCTCAGTGATCTCCCTATATTCAGTAGGCCTAATGTCTCTCCTCATCCTGTCTTTTTTCCACTGGTTGAGTTCTCTTGTTTAATTCTTTTCCCTTTCTTTTCCCATTTGTTCTGTCCCTGGTTTTGTCTAATTTCCTAATTCTTCTTTTCCACTGTGATCTAAATTACATTGCTTTTAATTCAATGTGCTGTCCTTTGATTACTTGTTTGATTACTAAACTCAAACATTATCAAAAAAGACAAGGCAAAAAAAAATCAGAGCCATTTACCCTTTTACAGTATTATGACCACTTCCAGTCATTAAATATGATTTTCTTTTGTTGTAAAATATCCAAAATAATGCATTAAAACAATAAAACCATGTAAACAACCATTGTTATTGTTTAACCCATTCAACTACATAGATTTACCTGAAAAAGCACTGTCCCACATTAGGAAAAAACACCTGTCCCACATTAGGATGGCACGTTTCCCAAAGTGGGACAGTAAGTTGTTTTTTGACTAAAAATCAAAATATTGAGAATGGTTACACCATATTAAGATATATTTCAATACATCAACATATTATGAACACATTTTGACAAAAAAATGCAATAATATTGTATTTTTAAATAAATTATGGCCTTAACATTAACTTTGTCCAAACCCTAAGTAACTAGCATTTTGGTGGGGCAGGGTGTCTCTGGTTTGAAGGCTTTCCAAACCTATGATTGGACATTTCAGATGTCATTGATTTTGAAAAGGCAATATCACAGCTTGTGTTAGCACACATTTTGAACTTTATTTTGCTTCCTTAAGTGTCCCACATTAGGCAGTGTCCCACATTAGGCGAATTCACCCTACTTCTGCTTTAATTCTGATGAACCCTCAATCTATGTAAGAGTACAAAATCAAACAGTATTAAGAGTTTCTTTGTCTTACCTGAGTACATATACTTCCAAGATCATTGTCATTAATATGGTGAATTTCCGTAGTACTGTAAACATGGGTAAACTGTAACAGATCACATGTTTTTGGGAAGAGCACATAAATCAAGAGCACTGGGATGTTCAGGGACCAAAAATCTGTTGATTCAAATAACAACCTGAGCTTTTTGGTGCTGCCCAGTCCTGTTATGTGGTTCCCGACATAGAGCAAAGGAAGAGGGAAAATCTGGCAAGAAATTACAAGGGTATAATGACGGATCATGGGAAATAGAATATAATTCATTGTGTGTGGATGATGAAAAATTTAAAATGTTTACTTTAAAGGGAATACTTCTGTCAAAATCTTGAAACTGGACTGTTTTGGTCTTTTTTGCGGCATAAAGCACAACAATAGTGACGATCATCTGGAAGGAGCAAAGTGGAAACTGTGAAGCGAGTCTGTGCGTGATGCAACAAGAAAACAAACATCCACATCCGGGACATCTTACCTGGCCAATACCCAGACACAGGTAGGAGGGAAACCTGCAGAGCCCACACATAAAAAACAACAGAGGGGAGACAGAGACAGAGAGGTGAATCAGTGTGATCAGATGCTTCCTCTGGGCGTGAGCCTGCTCCTTTGACAGAATAACAGTGCGGTTGAGAGCTCGACACAGCGCCACCTACCTGAAACTCGTCAGCACCGTTTTATTCACCACCGTTATCAGAAACGAGCTGCCGGCGTAAAACACAGCCGAGAAGAACTTGTGCAGTCCGGAGTGTTCAACAGTTACTTGACAGGCCTTAGTAGACATTATAATCCGCAATAAAACACCCGCTTGTAAGTAAATTACACTAAATTACTTTTTTCCTCTCCAAGGCGGAGTAATTCCTGGTTTCACTTCAAGTTTCGCTGGTGTTTCCTGTCAACCGATTGTAAACGCCCACAGGAAGAAGGGACAAGTGGGTGGTCCCCGCAACTTTGCATAATTCAGAAGGGGATGCAACCAAAGTGTTCACAGGGTAACTCCTCATTATGATAGCCTACAATACAATGTAATAATATAAAACACTTTGACGTTAAATTAATTTAAAGCATACCTTTGTATATACAAATTATATGCATGTGACATACTGTTCTTATTCTCATGTTTTATCTGTATAAGTACAGTGATGAGACACAGTCTCCAAACCCAGCAGGGGTAGGCAAACTTTTTGCTCAACGGCCACAATGAGTTTTAAAATTTGATGGACGGGCTGGGCCAGTATCAGATGGATGGAGAGTGTGTGTGAACTAAACTAAATAAAAGGAAACTTACATTCAAATTAAATTCAGTTTCAGTGGGAGCACCCATTTTTGCCAGTGCATCAAACTTTGCAGTTTGGTAAGAATAGTGGAAAGCAAGAGATCGCAGGCATCAGTTTAAAGTCAACAAGCTGAAACTAAATGAAATGACGAAGCAGATGGATGAGAATAATAAAGAACTCATTTCTGATTATGAAAATATACACTTATTTAACAGCATGCAGATATCCTGTAAACACATAAAAGTGATTAAAATTCAGTTGTTTTAAGAGAGGTATTTGTCATTCTTACCTTCAGTGGAGGTGATGGCCAAAGCACACAGGCAGACGATCACAAATGCAACATTGAGATCTATGATGGCATGATGAATGAGCCGAGGAAACTGATCCTTCCAACTTAAATACTGGCTCTGAACAAACAAACAAACAGACACACACGCACATGCACAGTCACATTGTCTAGTGCTAGATGAGTGTGTGGTACAAGTATGTTACACACAGACCAGCTCAAACGCATGCTTTAATTTGGACTATTTTGTACCAATATTTGATGGGCCGGATTAAAAAGCCCAAAAAATAAATATTAAAAGTCCCATATTTCACACCTTCCTTGTGTATAATTTACAGTTTTGATATGTGTAGTAGGCCTACAATGTTTTTGTGATTTTAACAATCAATCTGTGTAGTTGTGACATCACAAAATTCTGGAAGTCATGATGGTTGTGCTACATGGATTTCTGGCATTACAAACTTTGATACTTTCACATTATTTACAATATAGAGCACTTATATTTGCTTTATAAGAGAAAAAAAAGAAGACATCAATGCGGAACATTTCAAAGAGTATTAAAGGCAGAAAGAGAACCACAAACTGTTTTCCAACAGATATACCGGTTTTTATATGTTTTGTAGACTAGACTGGACTAGTAGGTTGTTACTCATTAATAACACCTGTGGAGCACATCTCTGCTCAGCTTTAGAATACAACTCTCTGATGACTGTGCCAAGTTAAACACTGAGAGATAAAGTAGCTGTCACACTTCTGTGGGCAAGTAGGCAAAGCATGTTCTGTCAAACTGTGCTGAAATACGCTGCACCCACAAATCTGCTTTTTGGAAGACAAACTGCTTCTCTTAAATGTAGCTGGCGAGAGTCAGTGGTCTGAGCAGAAATTTTAAAATGCTGTTGCTCAATAGGTGTGCCTGAGTGACTGATAATTATATAACAAAACAAAAAGCCTGACAATGTGCTGAAAGCCAAAGATCTGAATTCTGATATTCAGTGAGGCATTTACTGGAGTCAAGTGGTGGAACAAAATATCTGACAGACCATAAGATCTTTCGCAAAACAATACGGATTGTGTTACACTTCGGAGTCAGTTTCCTGAGCAAAAGTGTTTCAGGGGGAAGTAGTGTATCCAGGACGTGGTGCTGCATTGCATGGACATCTGCAGTCAGCTGATAGCTCTGCTAAGCTATCAGGAAGATAGAAAGAAGTGAGCTCTACACGCTTCAATATTTTCACTAGAGGGTGCTATTGAATTGCAAAGTCTTCACAGCGGAACCGAAAGCATCTTTTGCTAACAAATGGCAGGTGACCACATGCACAGTCTTTACCTCAGCTTTACCTGCCTGTTTGAACGAAAATGATCAGACGTTGACTAACTCTACTGTCCTCTGAGGCAAGATCAGCTTCCTCCAAGGGTTTCTGACAGTTTGTGAGCTGATAAAGTCAGTGAGCTGAGTTATGAAAACAGTAAAGTGAGCTGTCAAAAGGAGGACAAAAGGTACACAGCTGTGAGTTTTTTTTCCTTCTTTTTCCTGCAGCCTCATCTGTCACTTTCTTTTCATACACTGTTGCTGTTGATGTCATGGAGCCTAATTGTCTTTTTTGGCTGCTTGGATTTTACCTCAAAGCTCTGATGAAGGAAATTAAACTTTAACTGCCACTGGAGGAACTTGTTCTGACTCGTACGCTCATATTCTCTGAGAAAGTTTGTAGATTTATGTGCCTACAATAACAGACTGAGTCCTTAGTCCTTAATTTGATTTATAGCTCAACGACATGATTGTTTATGAAAAAGTGAATGAGTGAATTCATGTGCAAAAATCCAGTCACATGTTATTTATACAGCATTAGAGGGTGATCCACGGATCAGCAAAAAGGATGCCATGCATCAAGGTTGTTTTTCTTATATTGTCTTGCTATCAATGCATGTTTTACTTTACTTTCAGTTTTGAACTTTTAGATTTGTTGGCGCTGTCTGGATAGAGAGCATTGGATGTTGCCTAAGGTAAAACTGTGAATTTGCACATTTACTTCATTCCGGTCCAAACCCCACATAAAAGTTCTTCATGTCTGGATTTGTGCACATTTTCTTTGATTATTTAATTGTCACTTCTTTACAACACTTGACGTCAGGTTTGATTCCTTTCTCTTACGCAATGGTGCAGACAGTTGAATTTTATGAGAAAGTGAGACAATTTCTCCAGTCAACACTTTATTCATTTTAAAAAGGTGCAAACAATTAAAATGTAATCTGGCAGGTTGAAACATTGGTTTACAAGAGAGGTCTGACAAAATGTTTGTGATTTGTGGACAACGACATCTTCTATAAATGAAAACATGAGAATTATAAAAATATAAAAGTAAAAATATACACAGAAAAAAGTTTTTTTTTTTTTTTTTTTTTTTTACAACTCACACTTTTTTGTTCATCTCTCATTGGACCCAGATTTCAGCACTCCCAATTGCTTTGTTTCTACATCCAAAAAGTTACCTAGCTACAGTAACAGAAAGTAAAATAAATCAAATAAAAGAGCTCAGTGCACAGAATTACAGTGTGGGTTACATCATCACCAGAGAACAAACTCATTTTACTTTCATTTCTGAAACAAGCGGGCGGGCGCCCCATGTTTAGATGCCCCAAATCCCGCATCAGCCTTTTCCTGCATTTCATTGCCCCTCTCTCTGCCTCCACATTTCCTGTCTCTCTCAAACTGTACTATCAATAGAGGCATGAAAAGATAAAAATATATATATTTTTATATTCCTCGCACATAAAGTTCCATCTACAGTCTCTATCCATGGTTATATTTCATACAGTACAAGCATAAACCACAACATCGATGACAGTGTCTACACATCTCAGTTAAACTTAACATGACATTTCTTATTACAAATTACAGGTTAATTCCAGTAGTGTGAAGTACAAAATAGTGGCCTGCACATAATCAATAAAAATGAATCACAAAGAGATTCCCCAGATGAAAACAAGCCCTTGTAAATACCAGCTTTGAAGAATGGGACACAGTAGATCTTTCATTCCATCTTATGATCTCATTGAGCTGCTTTCAGCTTTTTGTATCTCTTTTCCATCAGACGATCCACCAGTGGCTTTAGTTTGAGAGAAGTACAGATGGGCTTCTTCCTGCCCTCTATGTACAGTCTGTAGACACACAAAGAGTCAGAAATGTGTTTTGGTTACCAATCTTAGCTCATGAATAGACTGATGACGTAGACCAAGATCTGAATGAATAATCACAGTCAAGCATCTCATAAATCCATATTCACAGAGGATCGTTTTTGATGTGCACCACTTACACCAGAGCAGAGATGTCACAGATACCGCCGCTCATCTGTTCATACTGTCTTTCCACGTTCATCAGCACTTCTTTGCTGACAATCCTCCTTGTTTTGACACAACATTTTGGGATGCCAGCTACAAGGTAAGAGGAAGAGCCATGGTAAGAATAGTGGAAAGCAACAGGTCGCAGGCATCAGTTTAAAGTCAACAAGCTGAAACTAAATGAAATGACAAAGCAGATGGATGAGAATAAAGGTCTAGTTTCTGATGATGAACTGGTTGGTTAAGATTATGTACATCCTAAACATGAATAAACTTTTCCAAAATATACACTTATTTAACAGCATGCAGATATCTTGTAAACACACAAAAGTGATTCGAATTCAATTGTTTTAACAAAGGTATTTGTCATTCTTACCTTCAGTGGAGGTGATGGCCAAAGCACACAGACAGACGATCACAAATGCAACTTTGAGATCCATGATGGCAGAGCAAATGAGTGGAGGAAACTGATCCTTCCAGCTTAAATACTGGCTCTCAATGAACAAACAAACAGACACACACGCACATGCACAGTCACATTGTCTAGTGCTAGATGAGTGTGTGGTACAAGCATGCACAGACAGGCTCAAACAAGTTTAACAACCACAATCATAACTTTATTTGAGCTTGATTGAAAACTTGGTGAACTCAGACGCAGACTCACTAACTATAGAATAGGGGTCACAGTTAGAGGTCACACTGAAACTTTGTCATGGACAAATCCATTTTTTTTGTGTTGCAGCTCAGTCAAACACCAGCATAAAAATTAAAGAAATAAAGCGATATCACCTATTTCATATGTCAACTTATACATAGACATCTCTAACCTCCTTTGATGGTAAGTTTACCAAATGCTGCAGTGGAAAAATAGCCTGATGCATCAGCCGCTTATTTCATTACATTTCATATAGCGTCTGAACACGAGCCATAGGGATTCGTTTGCTTCCGGGAGGCGGTTGCTTACATTTGCTTCAACTAATCGCTGCTGCTTGGGGGTCACGTGTGCTATACACCGGTGAAGCTCATAGGTTAGCTTGAGCGCTTGAGTTCAACGTCATCGCCTTCACTTACCCATCTGTTCGCTGATTGGTCCGTCCGCGCTGGTGGACGGAGCAAACCGAAAAGCATTGCTAGTTTCCTGACTATATGGTTGAGGCAAATTAAATTTGCCGGAACCAGTAGGAGGCGCTAGCCTGGCTAGTGGAAAAAGACATTCCCATGCATTATGCTCTCAAGTGTGGTTTCCTTCTATTTTGTCGCATGTTGTGCAATTTCAAAAAGCGTGCAAGCACACAAGACAATGATAAAAATAAATAATAATAATGATCAATGAAACTTTCCCTGGGGAACTTCTCTGGTTGAGCTGGTTTCTTTGGTCTTCTTTTTGGAACGTTGGTAATGTGGAAGCAGACGAAAACAATCTCTATAGACAGTTGGTTTGACTTTCAACTTCAAGCAAAACGAAATACCTGGTTCCATGTAAAGCCTTCAATCCACAAGACTTCCTCTTGTCTAAGCAAGTACGACATGTTTTCTTTGTACATTTAATCCAGATGATTGGTTTAGACTTATAAAACAAGCTACTGTGGACTGGTCTGACCACATCCGATGCTTTATCAAAGTTACTTGAAAACTTGCTTTCTCCATTTCAATTAGACTTTGGATGAAGTATTTTTTGACAGTCACCTTTCACTGCAGTGCTTGTGACTCTGTGAAGTTGTGTAAGCACAACTTTAATTTGGAAGGTTTTGGCCAGAAACCAGGGCAATGAACAAAATAAAATCAGGCAATGAAGTTATTTCAGTTCATCCTCTAAGGAGTATGAGTAAGGGATTACCATGAAATTTAGGATATAACAAATTTCACAGTAATCAATCCAGTAGTTGTTAAGACATTTAACCTACAACCAGTATGAATGTGTCTTTTGGACTCTGCACTGAACATTATCTAGTAGTTATGTATAAAGGTACCTCACTAAAATCCAGAGAGAGAGGTTGGGATGACCACAGCATATAGGACTGATTCTCTAGGTAGGAACCAAAGATATCTGAGAATCCATCAAATAGTTTTGGGGATAAAACTATACAGTGGCCCAGAGTGATTAATGCACTGCTATCTAAGAATACACATGCAAACACATGTGCTACAAATTCAGAGAATAACGTCATCAATTAGACAGCACATAGAAACACAACAGAAGAGTTTCAGGGATGAAACTAGCTAACGGCTAATGTCAATCTTTTTTTTTTTTTTATCCCCATTAATTCCGTGATCTTATGTTGTGAGTGCTTGCTTTGTCAGATTGATCAAATTGTTTCCTGAATGCAGCACTCTGTCTCTCTCTACATGTGCTTTCAAAAGTTGCAGTGAGTTGAGCCCTAACAGCCACCATATAATTCTTGGCTGACACATGTTGAGTAAAACCACTATAAATCACAGCAACAGGTTGCAAGCTAAAATCTACACATGATGTTTGAATCTACCACATGATCGATCATGTGAGTCTATGCTCCTCCATTACACACTCCTCTGTTATACAGCACGCAGGGATGAATTTGAAAGCGAAAGTGTGTCGGCAACGGCAACATATTATTAACGTTATTGATATGTTGCAACAAATAACTGTCAAAATGTGGGAGGTCCTGTCCCAGGCTGAAGCTAAAGAACATCACTGATAAACTGTCATTAGCCCTGGCAGATCCATTGGCTGTCAATCATTGCACAAAAGGAGTAAGACAACTGGAATCCGCTTTTGCTTCATCAACGCAGGTTAGACATGTTGATACACATCGGAAGAAGTCGTGTGAAGGTGGAAACTGATGAAAGGGCTGCACTGACTCCACATCAAAACGGCGGTTTATTTAATTGCTGCAGCCACTGAGGTGTGAGTTGGCTCACTCAATCAATGTTTTACAATAAACCTCCTTTGACATCAACTTAACTTTAAGCACAAGAAAGCCTAAGTTTTGCCCCTTCAAAATCCTCACATTTAGTTTACATACTGTGTCTTCTGGGAATTAGATTTGAATCTGTTTCACTTTCTTTTTCAAATTTTCACACATTCTCCCTTTCACAGAAACAGAAACAGGTGATTAGTTAACGTTTCAATGACTCATCATCAACTAAAGGTGTAATTATATTGAGCCTAGGGATAAAGTGAACAGACAACAATGATTCTTTTTTGATGGTGATACGTTTCTGTATTGTTTTTTTTTCTCCCCATTTTCAAAATACAGTACAATTTCTAATACACAAGAAGTACCTGCTCAAGCTTATTTACAGAGTTTTCTGCTACAACTCACTCATTGAAAGTGGAGCTTTGAGGTGTCTGATTTCCCCTCATATAGATTTAACTTTGTTTACAGTATGTGCATCAGTATATATACATATCTAAGGTGGGAACAAACATTAAAACATTACAATGATTCCTCCACCCCTGGATCTAGATAGAAGTCAGCAATCAGCAAACAAGTTGAGCACAATTCTCCATCTGTGACCAATACTGTCTTTACAGAAACAGCACAGCAGAGAGGGTGGATAGAATAAAGTTTGACTTGGTATTTTATTGGTTCAAGGTTTGAATCTCAAAGTTAACAGTGGAACAGAGACGACCATCTTCATTTCTGCCGCACCCCCAGGCCCCGAGGAGCAGAGGAACCTCCATGGATGGCAGCATCAGTACTCGCTCTGTCCTCTGGAGGCCACGTGAAGGAGGCGGAGCAGCAGCTCTGCAGGCGATCTCCCCACAGAGCCGTGGACAGTTTCTGAGGCCTCAGTCTCCCCCAGACAGTCAGAGTCCACTGCACAACTCTCTAAGAGGGAGAAGGAGGAGGAGGGGAGGGGAGGTGAGAGGAGATTTATAAACATGGACTAGTTGCTACCATATTAACCCTAACCCTAACTCCCACCCAGCATGACAAACACACCAATCTGTACCTGAGTTACAGCAGAGTCCTGAGGCAGCACAGCGTCCTCCTTCAGATCCACAGGGTCTTCCTCCCGTCTGGCAGGGGGTGAGCAGGTAGTTCTCCTCCATACAGTGAGCTGTTTCTGGGGAGCCGAGCAGGCAGCCGAGACCCTCCCCACAGCAGATGCTGGGGCCGAAGCAGCGGCCCCTGTCACCGGGACCACATGGCATACACTGGAGAATTGAATAGATTTAAGCATCACAAAGGTATCGTTTCTTTTTGTCACTTTTTTTTTTGAGCATTGTGCAATGTTAACTCACATCCAATCAACACTGGTAAAGTATTAGACCAAAAAGCTAATTTTTAAACACTTACTTCTACACCAGGAATTAAAAGGTTTAAGAAAACTTTAAATGCATCACACTATGCAGTTTCTGTTTCTTTTACAATCCAGCTATTTCTTCTACAATCCAGATGTCATGCTGGTGTGCATTACATCTTCAGACAATATCAGACACCCTGATATTGTCCGGTCAACGGACAACTTCAAGAACACCTTGTAGTTTTCACACATAAATATTCCACAACAATATCTGACTGAATGTAGTAATAACTATTTCACAGACTTAAAATTGTGTAAATTATTGCCTTGCCATTCCAGACAATAACACAATTATTATATCATTTGAATGTGTCCTTATGCTATTTGTTTAGTTTTTCCATAAAATGACTGTTATTTACCTATCTGAACTCCTACATCAGTGACATTCAACAAGATCCAGTAAAAGTCTTGTACACTGAAGCCCATCTATAGGCTAATATTGGTATTGGCCCAACTTGGGACATTTCCAATCCAAGACCACAAAGAGCATTAAAAAAACTTTAAGTCAAAGATGATATCTACGGTAGATAGAAAGCAGAGATAACAGGTAAATGAACCTCACCTGTCTGATCCCCGTCTCCGACAGCGCTCGTTTCCCTCCTCGGGGACAGTTCTGGATGTAACAGGCGGAGGAGAGGGCGAGGAGCAGTCCCAGGACGCACAGCGGGAACAGGGAGTGAGGCATCGCTGCTGTTTGTTGGATGAGCGCCGCGCACCTGTCTTGAGTGTAGGCTGTGTGCGTGTGTGTGTCCTCCGCCTGGTTGGGGGTGGGGGGCTGATGTCTGACCGATGTCCCGGTCGACTCCTCACTTATAAGCGCAGGCGGACATGGATCAGACAAAGCGACTGACACCCGCGTCTGACGTCAGCGCCGTGTGTAGTGTTCTGCTTTGCGCACACACGCGCGCCCCGAAGGCCACCGGCGCGCGAGGGGTCGCGGCAGATATGGCTCTGCATCAGATGTGTGCCATCTAACAAATGTACACAAGAACACAACAATGACAGCAGATGTTCTCTCTGTATTCACGACTGCGCCACTTATTTAAAAAATAACTTTTCCAAAGGCGGGAGGTGGCAGGAGCACATTAAAATGGCACAACATCAACAATTAATTGGATTTTGTGGACAACTAATTAGATTAAGAGCAATGGAGGCACTGATTAAGCACATTTAACGACGATCATGTACAGATAAGCTGTCAAACCTGCTACTGCTCATCACATGTCTAACTTTTCTCACCTGATGGAAACACTGCCAACTTCATGACAACCTCTAAATCACACAAATTAGCTCTCTGAAGTAACTTAAAACTATTAGAGACCCTAACAGGATTAGCATTTCAAATAAACAGAGACATTTTCAGTTTATAATTCTGTTTTGTGTCTTGTTGCATGCTCAGGATTTCATGTCCCCAATTAGCTGTTGTGATGCTCATTAACAATAAGTGATAAATGAGCATCAGAGGCAGCAGGTGAAGGTGTGAAGGAGTTCTTTAATTAGCACCAGAGCATTCAAGCCCTGTTATTTAATAAAAACATAATGTGGTCTCATGATGCATTACTGCACTCTTCAACAATATGAAAAATCTATCTGGAAGACATTTATGTGATCCTATAGAAAACTCCTGGTTCCTGTGAGAAATCTTTAAGTATTGGAATAAAATTGAACCATGACTTCAGCTACATGTATAAAGCAGAAAAGACCACTACGAACACATAGTCTGATTCATATCATTTAAGTGATTTATCTCCCACTTGTAATAGTGAAGCTGACCCGATTTCAAATGCAGAGCTGCCTCCTGAGTCTGTGTTTATTGAGCGGATACAGGATCACGACCTCGGTTAAGCTTGTTGTCGTCAGGGAGACCAACATGCAAATTAGGCAGTTTGTGATTGTAAAGCCCAATAAATACTTTTTTTTCCCCCTGACTTTGCTCTGTTTGCATTTGTGCACACAGCAATACACTGGTAAGAGGTGATTAGGGTTAGGTGTTAAGAGGTAGAAAAGGAATACGTGGGCAAGGACATGTAGTCTCAGTCAGAAAGCATTGTGCGCACACGTAATTCCCTAACACTTCATGCTGAGGTGATCGGTGCTGATACAGTTGAATAGAAGCACATAGAAAATGAGCGCATTATCAGTTCCATCACCTATTTGTCATTACATTTCCTGCCTGCAGTTACACTACTTAGAAAACAAAACCTGAGCAAGATTGTAGAGCCTGTGAAGTGGTGAATGGAGAAGAGAAGAATAGAGGGGAGCGGCTCGAGGTGAGGATCAGGAGGTCAACTGAGCCAAGCATGACCCTGTCTGTTCCTGCACAATAACCACTCAGCCTTGGGTCCATTCGATCGCCAGATTAATTTTCCTGGCCTCCTGCTCTGGGTACTTCTGTTCCTCAAACCTTTTTCTCTGAGTATCCTCAGCACATCCAGTGTGTCAACAAAGGCTGCTGAACCAAGGCTGCACCTAGACTTCAATGCTGAATGAAAACCGCTAAGATGGGGTGAGGGGGAGGAAGAAATATCAGAACAACTTTATATATATATTTTAGTAAAGATTTTAGTAAAGGTCTTTGCTTTCACTGATGGTCTTTCTTCAGCTGTGGATATTAAAAACATGTTTCGTCTGTGCAGTCTGATTTTGATAGACCACAGCTTCAAGGCACGTCTAAGAAGTATAATTTACTGCTGGACTTTTGCTGGAAGTATTCGGATGTAGACCTTAAGTGCTTAGTACTTGCTAACATAAGGGTAAGAATTTGTATAAAGTACTACTACAAAATAATACAAAAAAATAGCAATGAATCAATAATGTAGCTGAGATGGAGATTTTGAAAAGAGCAGCAGATGACGGCATCAAACCCAGTGTACCATCTATAAATAGGAATTTATTCTTTCAGCTTTAATCTTTTTTTCCATTCATTTTGAGTTCACAACATGCAAACGCCGCATCTGAGGTAGAACCCTGTCGTCACCTTAAGACCAGTCCTCTTTTGAAGTTCGTTACTTTGCCTTTTTGCTCCATCTATTAGTGATGCACACGCATGATGTCACTGCGTGGGGTAGGGCTTTGGCAGGCGGGACACAGGAGGTGATTGGGTGTTGCTGCGGTGACTGGATGTGATTGCCTCCTCAGGCAGGAATGGCAGAGCAGGTGACTGCAGGCTAGACGATAGATGGATGACACAGACGTGGAGTAAACGGAGACCGAGCAGGAGCACGCCGAGCATCTCTTCTCACCTGGCGACCAAATGTGAAGGAGAAATCAGCACCAGTGAGATATGACATAACACTGTGTTATGATGCCACACATTTTATTTTTTGTTGGAATGATCACCAGGTTATCAGAAGAAATATGGTGTTGTTAACATTATAAAGTACTAGAAACTACAAGTTTTACTGAAAGGTGTTCAAGTGGGCCTGGGTGACTTGATGCTGCTGAACAGGGGGTAGTTTCTTATTAAGTTCAACATATCTTTGTAGAATACTGATTTTTACAAATCCTACCTGTAGAGACGCTTGCAGAGCCTGAACTCTGGCAGTGCTGTGTGGTGTTTGGTGGTCCTGAGGCAGCAGTGACCACCCTCTGCTGCTGGGACAAGTTTGAGGTGAAGGATGGTCTGCCTTGCAGGGCGGAGAAGAGGGCTTCATCCAGGCTCGACGACAAACGCTGCTCATGCGAGCTGCAGCTGGAGGCTGACATAGTGGAGAAGCAAATTTTGATGAAAAAGTCGGAAAAAAAAACATACACACACAATAGGTTTTAAGATCTTACTCTTAGTGAAAATGTCATGCTCACCTGAATCTGCATCATGTCTTGGTCTTTTTGTCTGAGGTAGTAGTTGCTTCTCGGTTGTTAACTCTTCTGTTGACTCTTTAAAGATTCCACTTCGATCTCGTTTTTTCCGCCTCTCTAACTCTGATTCACTCTCTGTTGTATCGGTCTTGGAATTAGACGGATGATTCCCGTTATCTGACGAATGTCCTAATCCAGTATCTCCTATCTGTGTAGTCCTCTGCGTGTCTGTAGTTCCAGCGTTATATTGAGGTGAAGTATTAGTGAAGCTTTTGTTGAGACATGTCGAGTCCTGGGACTGTCCTTCTACCTTGGTGCTTACAAGTCTCGACACTTGTGGATTCTCTGCCTCTCCCTGTCTCCCCAACATCCCGTCCCTCCTCACCTCCCCTCTCTGCAGGAGGAAATGGTCAATGCGGGTTTTCAGTTGGGGGTTAGGAAGAGGTTGGGAGTTTGGAGTGAATGGGACCCCGGTGAAGGGGTCGTTCGGGGTACGACCCCACGTGGCCTCCCTCTTTTTGTACTCCTCCAGAGTGGTGCTGTCCACTGACACGCCACTGGGCAGCAGCATAGGCAGCATCATTACCTCCTGGGTGATTGGGTCAAGGAATTCTTCTGGGATAGAAAGAGAGCTGGAGAGTCCAGTAAAGAGAAGAGAAATTAATGTGTGTATGCCTTATTATACCTACAATTAAAATGGAAATTAAATAAAAAAAGAGTGCTTCACAAACGTACCTGGTAGGTTCGGCTGTTTGATGTGGCTGGTCGGCTCGTCTGACAGAGGGGGCAAAAAACGCAGTTCGTGGCATCTGTCTCTCACTGTCCTCGTGGACTTGTTTAATCCTCTCCACCTCTTCAGCGGGGCAACATCGAGCAGGCTGCCCCCACACGGTCAAAGCCTTGAGCCCTAACGCAGATGCCGCACCGCCGAACGGCACAGTAACACGAAGTTGCGTCACGGCGCCCAGCGAGAGGAGCCCCCGGCTCCAGAGCTCCTCTTGCCGACAGTTTGCAGGTTGTTGAGGGGGTCGAGAGAGGAACGGAGGCCGGGGACTAAAATTTGAACGCGAAAAACACACTCGGGTTTCCTCTCTAAGTTCGCAACGACCGACCAGTTTAAACTCCGACTCTGATTGGCTGGATTCAGTGTTTGTTTGAGGACGCTCGTTTGCCACCTGCCTCTTGTGTGCATGCCATGTATTTCTGCGTCCATTTGGTGTCTCTTCACCCCATTGTTGGGCCTGAAAACTCCACTGGTGACCATTACTCTGGCCAGCTCTACTGTCAAAGCCCTGTTTCTGTTGGTCCTGTTCTGTCCTGTCCTTTACCTGCCTTTGGTCCTTTCGCTCAACCTGTTTGTGGCCTTGGCTGAAACCCTGGGAAGGAAGTGGGTCAGAGCTGGTGCTGATTTCCAGTCTCTTGCAGGCCTGTCCTCGGTCCATACCCCAGGGCCACAGCTCCACATCAACCCTGCAGAGCTCCACCTGGAAGCCAAACTTCAACGTCACCTGAAAGGAATGGAAGTAAGAAGAGTAAGAAGTAGTACGAAAATGCACATTAATTTATTAATTACAGCCATAAGTGTTTGCAAGTCGTAATCCTATTAGTTTGATACATTTTCTAAAAGTATGAGATTGCCTGTAGAGAAAATGAAATCAATCAAAAAGAAGCGGTGTCCCTCTGAAATAGCTCACATTAGCTTGTCAGAGGTCAGAGTTTGACCTTTTCCTATCTTTGGCTCATGATAATCTACAAAAATAATAGTTCAAAAGAAATATTTTTAATTGCTTTCTTGCCAAAAGTAGGAACTCTCAGTATAGTTGAGCTAAAGTACGACAACTTTATTTTACCTGTACAGGAGGACGTAGAAAGTACTCCAGCTTGAAGCCTCGCCTCCGGAGAATGGGGTCAGCTGACACAAGATTTGTGACATCATAGCCATCTGCACACAGCTGCAGGTTGAAGGGCAACAAAAAATAAAGCTTATGTGAGCTCTAAATTGAGAAGAAAATCATGCACAAATATTGTGTGGTACATGCATGTATAAATACACCTATACGTAAGAGGGAGAGGGAGAGGGAGAGAGAGAATAAACGAAGCGCATGTTGAGATCACAATCTTCCAATCCTGTGTTAGTGAACTCATTATGGGAAATATAACCTGTTCTGAGAAAAAATTAAATTTCCTGGACTCCTGCATTGCATTAAAGATGAAAACGCCATGAAACATCATGCGAAAGGAGTGACCGAATGGCAGAAAAAAGATGAGGTAAAGGTGAAGTGAGAAAATATAATTCAAAAGAACATCTCTCGTTCAAAGAATGGAGAAAATACAACCCTGATCAGATCAGAAAATACCAATAAGAAGAACATAGCAAGGTCAGGTGTGATTCAGCCTCCTACACTCCACTTCGTCAACCTCTGCTTCTTTATTTTCATATCTCTCCCCTCCACCTCCATCCGTTGCCATTTGTGTTCATTGATTCTTCCTTTGCGTCTCCTCACGTACTGGACATTTTGCAAGTTTTCAAAAGGGGGAAAATAAGATGGATGGTGCACTCGTAAGACACGACCCGAGTGAGTCATTGTCACTAACGTAACATGTTGCGACAAGAACTGAGCTGTTAGTACAGTTAGGAAAACAGTGTAGGCTACATCTGAAATAAAAACGATGAAATAAGTTACAATATCCATGGAGTAAATCGCACCTTGTTGCAGTGGGCGGTTGTATAAAACTGTGGCAAACATAGATTCACCACCATGTTCTCCAACCTGTGAAGACACAAACTGAGTGAAGACCCGCACAAATTTCCTTGTGGCCATTATGATCAGCCTAAAGGTCAAGGCAAAGGGATGCATTCAGTGAATAAAACCTTTGTTGTGTTTACACCTACTAGTTCCACCTTACAAGATGACCTTCACAGACTGATTGGTTGACTCACCTCTCATTCACAATTTTCAATGGTTGATTTAGTTCAAAGAGGTAAGCTCGTATAGTGTTAGGTAATGTTTTGACTTCTTTGACTTCATCTGGCCTATTGGTCATAAGGTAATGAAATGAACAAATTCTAGACAATTATTAGGCTACATGTTACAGACAAATCTATTAACCTGTTCAAAAATAATTAAGCAGCCAGTCAACAAAAAAGAAGAACTCTGATGTTGTGCGAGCCAGGTATTAAAATATGGCCTTTAGTTGCCTCTCCGTTTCATATTTTGTACTAAACTGGGTGTTTTTATATTTACGCGTGTTGTTAAGGACAAAATTATTAATCAGAAATGGAAAATAACAGGAATTTGGGGCTAAATTAACTTCGTAAATATATAGCTACACAGGTGCTATGATGGATTCACCTCTCATCTAACCACTGGAAACTACCCCAAACTGACCGACACCGCACACTAACTCTAAAGACACACATTTTTAGGCCAGGTGTTTTATGTTTTGAACCTCACATAACTTCAATTTACTCACACGTTGTTATTGCATAGCTAACCTGAACTGAGCAGAGCCACTTTTACATCAAGCTAAGGAAAACAGGTGCGTTCAAACACGCTCAATGTTGCTGCTGCTGGGACACAATGACAAGGCTAATGTTCATTTTAAATAAACTAACGGAGCTGATAAAGCTTACTTTGCTTGCTCGTTGACAAACCTGGGTGTTTCGACTCTTTCAACTGCTCCTCCGACCAACTACAGGCGTTAGCTGATAGCAACACATTAGCATATCCGGCCAAACTAAGGAAGCCGAGAAGGGACACGCTTCTTTTTCTTCTTCTTGGACTAGGTGTAACAGTTGTTAACTAGATACAAGCCAAAGTTGGGGATGGTTTTACTCCATTTCCCCCCCTGATTACGTTGAACTAATAATAATTATTATTCCTATTCAATTAGTTTCACTTGCATCTCTTTAGCCTATAACACTTTAGACATCATAGGGCCAGGCCATACAGTAGGCTACATGGATCTTTGCTATAGCCTAATAAGAATGTTACATGACTAGGATGCTCATGCGACCATAACATTTCAAGGACACCTCAGTGGGATGCGTGCTGTTCCAAGGGAATGTCTATAGGCTACTTACTCACCATCACACTATTCTTGTAGGCTACTTGGTATCTTCAATGTGCATCAGTCTCAAGTAGGCCTACTACAGTTAATATCTAGCCTACTTGATTCAGTAAAGGCTATTGAGATGATCCTATACAAGGCTAGAAAAGCAATGATGTATGTGCTTCACAGTGTATGATTATTTGATGTAGCCTAAATATAAAACAAATAAGTAATTATTGTTTTTCTAATAAACTGCCCTGCCACTAAGCCTACTCCGCAACTCCAGGATAAGTCTTAGACAAAAAAAAAATACTGTATCATTCATAACAGTGACAAACAGTGCTGAATTATTCACATATCTTTATTAGTTCTGCTGAATTTTAACAAAGGGGTGGTTTTAATCAAGCCAGAACAGTACTAGTAACATAAATGCAAACAATAAAATTGAAACATGTATAAAATTGGTAGCATTTTGTTCTCTCAACAATGCATTACTGTAACTACATTTATCACCTACATCAAAAGAAACATCATTTTTGGACAGGGTTGCTATGATTGCACCATTATGGTAGGCCAATAGGCTATCTACACAGTTAAAAAAAAAAACACATAAAGGAAAGCTTAAATGGCACATATTTTCTCTGTCAGTTCACCATAATATAATAACAGTAATAAAGATGATAATACTATGTAATACCTTAGAGATAAGTTAATATTCTTGAGCAACATCTTTGTATGCTGGCATAAACAACACATATAAAAGCCATGATATTCACATCTGAATCTACTGTACATCATAACTTGTGTGTAGGACACTACATAGTGCAGTTAGCCCGAAAGCTCCCTTTAAAGAGGCAGACTCCCCACTTTGATGATTTTTTTTCTTTAAAAACTTCCTTCCACTCTTTGTCTTTGTCTAAATGAACTATACAGAAGAAAGTAGAATTTTCCATGATATACAGACTCCCTCTGTTTGAAATATCAGCCTCACTGCTCTTGTGTCAAGCTTTGATGTACATTGTCATGTATTTTAAGAAAATCCCTTTACTCTCAATATATCCTCACTTGCTGTATTGCCACTAGTCCCTCTATCCTCAATCTCATAAGCTGAAGCTTTTCATATGTATACACACATGCACACACCCGCTTGCGCACATACGCTCTCTCATACACACATTTACAATCTATAACTATTATAGGTATTTCTTTCTAGAATATCATACATTCTATAAAATGTTTTGTTTTTGTTTTTTTTTAACTTTGGGGATACCGACTGCTTTCTCCCTTGACTGTGAATGCACAAAGCGAATGACACAATTATCATAATAACCAAATTCAAATTGTGTGCTTCAATTCACATTCTCCTTGCAGTTCAATAAGAAGAAATTGGAGTTGGGGAGTGCTGTGAAAGCTCTTTACTGACCTCTAGTGTTCGTTTTTAGTCACAGCAGACACAATCTGAAGGCGAACCAGGTTCTCCCACATTTTTAAACTTATTCTATATCCAGCTTGGGTTGATTATCTGCTAAACATATCTATTTAATTCAATTTGTAGAAAATATAAACTCTGTTGGTCTTAATGATGTGTTTTAAACGGGTCATGCATGTTGGACCCTGTGCATGAAAACGATTTAAAAAATGAATCAAGAATCAGTCTCTGTATGATGTTTAATATCAACTCCCACTGGGATCTAAATGAAACAGTCCCACCATGTGTAAGGATGGTGCGTAACTGGCTTGCTGATATTATAATTAAAGCACTGAAAATAATAATCATACTCTTGATATTTTTTTTAATCATCTATTTCCAGCATTATTTATTCTTGTATACATGCTGGAAAGAATAGAGTAAGGCGCTCTCTGGCCAAAAATGCAAGTTAACATCACACACTCTGACCACTAACTCTACTTTTACATTACCAGTGACACAGACTTACAATGAATAAATACCGCATAATATTCTTGTTGATCATTGCTGACAATATCCCTGATTGTCTTGGTCCTTTTCTATCATGGGCATTAAATGACCCCTGTATTAGTGCTGTTATCTAAACATTGTCATTTAACATGATGTTCTTCTGCCATCCATCCGTATGGCACACTTTTCATGAACACTGATAATGTATGATGTAGTTGTGTGCAACTAGAGAGAAAGGCTGCTTAAAAAGTTAGAAAATATTTCGAGCTTGATTGTGGTTTATTTTCCTGTTCAGGTGATCTGCTTGATATTGATAATGATGGATTTTACAGTCGGCCTTTGATGCTGTTTAGTGTCTATAGTTGCTTTGAAAAGTATGTCAGACTTTACTGATTTATTCAATTGTAGACTGAATGATTTTCTACTGTATGCTCAAGTGGTGTTGTGTGAGAGGCCTTGTCACTGTGTGTGTATTAAACTTGGTACTTTGTAACCGTCTCATGGAGCTGTCTCTATATCTCAGTGGACTCTATCCTCTCCAGCCGTGAGGGTCCTGCCCAGGGAGGGGCAAGCTGGTGGAGAGATGGAGGGCCCTTCTGGTCTTCACAAGGTGGGGAGAGGGTGAGGGCAATGGGGCCAGAAATAGAGGGTGGGGGCTGAGGAGAGAGAGTTGTGAGGGCTGGTGGTGGAGGCGGAGAATTAGACGAGGTGGGGGAGGTGGTGGTGGTAGTTGTAATAGTGGTGGTGGTGGTGGTGGTGTTAGGTTTGGCTCCCAGCTGGCTCATACGTTTTTCCAAAGCTTGGTTCTTCTGCAGCGTTTCCACGTAGCTGAGCTGCAGCTGCGCCTGGTATTTCAAAACCCGTTCCTTCTCATCCTGCCAGGTGTGTCGCTCCTGGTCAAAGTTGAGGGCCTGACGTTCCCGTTGTTGCCGTTCCAGCCGTAACGCGGCCTGCAGCTGCTCCAGCTGCCTGCGCAGCTCCCCTGCCTCATCCCAGTGGCCCTCCCGCTGTGCTTGGTGGGCATCCTGACGCAGCTGCGCCTCCTGACAGAGTTGGGCCTCGTGACGTAGCTGAGCCTCTTGGCGCATTTGGGCCTCATGACGAAGCTGGGCCTCTTGACGGAGCTGGGCCTCCTGACGCAGCTGCGCCTCTTGACGCAGCTGTACCTCTTGCCGTAGTTGAGCTTCTTGACGGATTTGGACCTCATGGCGGAGGTGAGCCTCCTGACGAAGCTGGGCCTCCTGGCGGAGTTGGGCCTCAGGCCGAATTTGCCCATCCTGACGCATTTGCATGTCCTGCTGCATGTGGGCATCTTGCCGCTGCTGCACATCGCGCCATTGAGCTTCTTCACGTTGCTGCCTCTCCTGTCTCTGGGCTTCCTGCCTTTGGGCTTTGGCCTCATCACTCTGAAGACTCAGCAGGGTGTCAGAGGTGGGGGTGAGGGAGTTGGTTGAGGGCTCAGAAGGGTTACGTGGGCAGTGGACAATTCCCCATGGTGGCAAAAGTCCTGCAGCAGCTAGGTTAGGGCTCACAACAACTTCTGCTCCTCTGCTCACTTCATTCAGAGCACGCTTTAAACTAAGCACCTCTGCTTCAAACACACCCAGTTTCTCTCTGAGGACGGACACCTGGGGAAAGGAACAGGTAAAAGTTATGACAGGACGTCTATTTCAGTTTTAAATGTAGTAGATGACAGCTCACTCTGTGTGTGCCCTGGTTAAAATGTCTTCCTGTAATTTCACAAATTGTAATTCGTACTAATCGTAGAGAAGAATACTCTTAAAATTGCTGTCTCTTCAGTAATGAAATGTCCAACATACAGTATAGTGTGTGTATAAGCTGCTTATGAGCTCATACAGTGCAAAGGAAAAAACTGTTACAGCTTTAATATATGATGTTCCCCAATCCCTCCCAATGTCTTCTCGCAAAGTTTTTTGAATCCCTTCGAAGGATTTCTGGGATTAAATGATCAACAATCTAGATTAAGTGGTAAGCATCCCAATCCTGCAATCTCACTTGCTGTAAATTCTGCTTTGGATTGTAATCACCATTGTATTGGTGTTTTTGTTGACCACTCTAAAGCCTTTCTATAAAGTCAACCACAGCTAGACAAGAGTTTCATTCAAAACACAGAAATACAGAATTATACAAGCCTTGGATCACGTCTTTTTTTGCTGCAATCACCAATACCAATCATCTATGAAGTGAGACGGGCCGATCGACAGCTGATGCCGATCATTTTTGGTATACACTACAGATGGTCTCACACACTTTGTGAAGGTTCCACACGGCTGATCTGATATGTTGTTTTGTTGTTCTGATGAGGAACCTGGCAAATAATTTTATTATGTTTTAGAGACTTATTTTAGAGAACTGTTAACTTCTACATACTATTAATCTGTTTGTGTTATTTTTATTCCCTGAGTGTCCTATGTGTAATTGAAAACCTACCTCTGACAGAGTCCTCCTCAGCTCTCCCTCACACTTCTCCAGCTCCACACTCTTGGTGCTGTAGGAGTCCTTCAGGCCCAACATGGTCTCCTCACGCTCCCTCAGCTGGGCATTGAGCTCCTTCAGCTGACCTCTCAGGGCCACCATCTCTCCAGCTCGCTGGGTCACTTCAGCCTGACTCTCCCTCAGCTGCTGTTTCAGCAGAGAGATCTCTCCCGCCTTCTGACACACCTGTGACATGAGGATTGATTACGATGTGACCCCCCGATAACGTATCACAGAACAAGTCAAGTGCAAGAACTCATATAGTCAAACATCTCACCTCCCACTTAGTCTCCTCCAGACGAGGCAAGATGTCAGCCTGCTCCTTCCTGTAATCCAGACATTTCCTCTCCAGTTCCTCTCTCTGGGCCAACAGAGCTGCCATCTCCTCCTGGAGCCTCCTCTTGTCCTGGGACAGACGGGTTATCTGAGCCTGCAGGGCAGTCTGGGAGCGCTGAGCACGACGTGTAACCTGCAAAAAAGAAAACAAACATGTACAGTGTCAGTTTTGATTGTGACACATACACAGCATTATTTTTGGACTTGAAGCCATAGCTCATTAAGTATTGAAGATTTGTTCTACAGTAAATGCTTTTGGATTCAATAAACAACCCAAACTATAAACTGTCCCATTAGAATAAAATCAAACATTTTTTGGACGTTTATCCCCATATCTCTATCCCAAAAATCCACATGACCACATTCTTCCAAGATGTCACACAGGTTACATTTGGCCACAAGTGCAGTGGCACCTTGCTGCATGTTTCGTTGGATTTAAGTATGAAGTGAGGTCACCTGCTGCAGGCGTGAAGCATAGTTCTGTCTCAGCTCGTCCATCTGTCGCTCCCATACGCGTTGCTTCTCCTCAAACACCTGAATGATCGCTGCCTCACTTTGGTCCAGGTTTCTGCGCATGTGTTGCACCTGGTAGAAAAGAAGACATCACTTCAATGGTACAATAGAAGAAATCCAACTTGGATAGCAAAAATGTGGGACTATCAGTAATTAGCCTTTTATCGTAAGCAGCCAAAAATGCTGTCCAAGATACAGTTTGCCAGAATCACTGGCTCTCCCCTACCATCACTTGAATCACTTCACTGCAAACGGACACTGTGCAGAGATCAAAAAATTGTCTCCGATCCCACTCACCCCGCACACTATGCCTTCCAGCTGCTGCCCTCTGGGACACGCTACAGGACAATTGCCTCCAAAACAACCCGCTTCAGAAACAGTTTAATTCCCACCGCAATAAATATCTTGAACTCTGAACGCTGAGGAACAAGCATGGCCCTATATGCATTCATTGTGATTGTGTTATATGTTATATATTTGGAACCTGCTGTACTGGAAGCAAATTCTACAAGCCTGGCTGTGTGGTCATCAATCAATAAATCAAAGAACTATCAATGATCAAGAACTATCTAACTGTTAGATTGTTCTTGATTGATTGATTGACTGATTCTAACTTGAGAAAGCCCGTGTGTAAAATATTTAAAGAAAATAAAACAGCTCTGAATGGTTTTATTCATCCTGTTCCATAGCTGATGCTTCATGTCAACAGCTTGGGAAGAGAAGAAGCATCAACAAAGCTCCAATGTTGTGCAACCTGCTCTACAACTTCTGTACATCAAAAAAAGAAGAAAAAATTCACCATCAGGTTTTTATTCAGCTGAATGAACAACCTGGATGTGGCGCTTTATAGCTCTGGGGGTTGAGCAGGTGCCCCATATGCAGAGCCTACAGTCCTCGCTGCAGCCGTCCCCGGTTCGAATCACAAATGGCGGCCCTTTGCTGCATGTCATTCCCCCTCTCTCTGTCTCCCTGTTTCCTGTCTCTCTGAACTATCCTATCAATTAAAGGCAAAAAAGCCCCCCAAACACCTCTGAGACAAAACAAAAATAGTATGTATTCTAAGTTTAACATGGAATGTTACACATTTGGCTTTGTGTGATAAGGTGAAGACAGGGCAGGCTTCGAACCCCAGACTCCTAGGTAAGAGTCATGCGCACTAACCACTTGGCCAAAGGGAAATCCCCTTGGTCAAGTAGCCAGGGTGCATGATCAATTGGAGGCATAGTGACAGGAACCTCAACTGTCACATTTGGATGACACATTTGGATGTTTTTGCATGTATACAAATCAAGTGTAATCCATGCCACAGGTCATGGAGAAGCTGCAGGTGCACAAAGTAACACAGAGGTTCATACAGTGGATGGACACCGGAGAGTGTCCCTAAGTCCACAGCAACAGCAAATTAAACATTTAAGAGTATTCTCTAACCTCTTGCTCTTTTTCCCACAAGCGGTCCTCGAGGTCCTGGATGATGTCATCGGAGGAGGGGGAGGGGCGCAGAGGTGCTGGGGCATCACTCAGATGGCTCAGCCTCTGATAGGATGAGGAGCTCTTCCCTGAGGAGGACCGGCCACTGTCTGAGGCACTGAGCCCGTTCTGGAGGAAGGAACCACATCGAGCACGTTAAAGACGATAAGAGCAATGTGCATTCAGCACCAGACTGAGTGAGTATGGATGATGACTATACCTGGTAGCCGGGCTTTTCCAGCTTGTCCAGGCCTGCAGCTGCCCCAGCCATGCCCAACCTGTTGATGTGGCTGGTGGAAGCACTGAGAGGCCCCAGGACTGCTGGGGGCCCACAACCCGACCCCGAGCCTGTGTAGGTGGGCAGGCTGGTCAGGGAGTTTCTCCCTGAATCGGACATCCCTCCCTGAACCACTTCATTCCCATTTCCCCCGCCCTCACTTCTGCTCACCCTCACTGGGCTGTCCTGGTCCAGGAGCAGGGCCTCTGGGACCTCTCCTGATTCTCCTCCGTCCCTGCCTCTCCTGCCTCCTCTGCTTTCACTGAACCCTTCGCTCCTCGCCTCTGGCTTTCCCTCGCTCCCAGCCCCTCCTGCCTGGCCCACCAGGTTCTGCATGGAGTGGAAGCTCTTGGGAACCACTGGTTTAAAGGCGGAGGGACGAACCAGGCCTGAGTTGTTCTGCATTGCCTGTGAAATAGACGGAGGACCGAAGAGACAAAAAGACAGTGAGAGGAAGATAAGTAAAAATTAATAAATTCAGCACAGTAATAAGTTCAACATAACAAGATACTTATGATAGTTTTGGAACTGCTTGAGATGCATGTGATTTATTGTAAGGGGCACATTAATCCTTACAAACAAGTATGTGACAGTCGGCATTTGAAAGGATATTTTCAGATGATCCTTCTAATAAATAGAAATATAGAAGTATTATTGCCATTGCAGCTCAGCAAGAAAAAACTGTTCGGGGCAAAGGACTCTCATTTTGGTAGATTCCAGCATTATTATTGAGACTGTTATGTCGGTTTTGTTGGACATTGCTGGAATATGAAATTTAGACAAAATGAAAAAACTTGGGAAAGTTCTTCTAATAATGTAGCACAAGTAAGTTTGACTGAAACTTCAATTCTTCAATTTGGGCCTACTGTGTACAGGATATTTGGTTTTCCCACTTTCCTATTAATCATTGCTTGACCCCTTGCATCCCCTTTTCAGGATGGTAATCCCCAGGTTGGGAACCACCGTCCTACGTCTTCAGGTACCTGCTCCAGTTTTCCGGACACTGGCAGGATCTTAGGCGGGTTGTGGTTTGGAGGGTTATGGCCGGCTGGATTGTTTTCGCTGTCGGTTCTGGCGGCTGCCATCTCTCTGTGCTGGTGTTGGTTCATGCCAACGCCGTTCTTCTCGTTTCCTCCGCGACCCACGATGTTCCCACACACATCCAGACCTGCAGCCTGCATCTCCCTCTCCCTCTCTCTCTCCATCCTCTCGTTCTCCAGCCTCTCTCGTTCCCTCTCCCTCTCTCGCTCCCTCTCTCGTTCCCTCTCTCTTTCTATCTTCTCCCTCTCAATCCTCTCTCGTTCCCTCTCTCTGGCTCTCTCCCTCTCCCGCTCCCTCTCCCGCTCCAGCCTCTCCCTTTCCACTCGCTCCCTCTCCCTCTCCCGGTTCCTCTCCCTCTCTCGCTCCCTCTCTAACCTCTCTCGGTCCCAGTCTCGGTCCCGGTCCCTGTCCCTCCCCCTTTCACGCTGCCTCTCCCTCTCCCTCTCCCACTCCCTCTCCCTCCTGCCCGCTCCGTTGCCACACTCCAACTGGTTGTTGTTGGACGGGGCCGCCATGGTACATTCAGTGTTGGTGGAGGAGGCTGTTTCGGTGGGCCGGTCAGTCCCAGTACAGGTCCCAGTTCCGATACTAACACTCCCTCGTTCATCGCTAGAAGCCGTCCCGTCTGATATAGTCGCCGGGGGGCGAGGCAGTCGCTCTGCGCTGCAGCTGCGGTCGGCAGGGCAACGGCGAGAGAGAGGAGGGGCACGGGGCAGGGTGGTCCTTGTGCCCACAGACTTCATGGCAAACTCCTGCTCTCCTGCCACCCCACTGCCAACACTGCCCATAGTGGGGGTCAAAGGTCAGGGATTAGAGGTTAGGAGTCAGGATTGGGGAGGGTCACAGATACATTTGGAAGTAGTGTGGGTCATCACAACCTAATGCAGGTAGTGGGGGCACACACACTAGAGGAACACAGAAAAACGAAAGGAGTTATACAATATTGTAATTGCATAATGGCTATTTATACAATAATAGCTAATGCAGAATAGATTCCAGCCCACATACAGGGGCAGCGTGGTCCTCCCACCATGATAGAAATGAAAAGGGTCAGATAGATAATGTCTGGACAACCTCGTGTACAAATAAAGCGTAAAAATAAACCCGTCCTCCAGTTTAATGATGCCAATTGAAACAAATCACAGTGTTACCTTTTGTTTCTAGAGTTAAGTGTGAGTTATTTTGAGTTTCAGTGAATAAAACCATGCAGTTACAAGGAATGAGGAGGTCACTCACACCTAAGCAGTTTAACTTAAGTACACCGAGTTTTGTTTTTAATAGCATTTTTAGAACTGGAGAGACAGGGCATTTGTTTTCTAGTATAGAAAGACTCTTTAGGGGGAACAGGCCTGATACAATACAAAACTACAGCCTTGCAGCAAATAATGAACACATCAATACAACATTGTTATTACAGGGAACTATTTTGTGATACATGCTATATGATATTACACATGTTTAAGGACATCGCACTCCTTGTCAGACCTTATATGAACAAACTGTCATAAAACTTTGATAACTGAAATCCATAATTGCAAGGGTTAATGCTGTGTAAACACCAGTCACACACACACACATATACACAAACACCATGGTCACAGGCAGTGTAGGTAACATGCCATTTTCTGTAATAGTTCAATAAAGTTTTCTCTTAAAACGTCATGAGGCAGGTGGTGATGAGCCAAGTGTTTCCTCGGCTTTTAGAGCTATTTCAGGTTTAGTCTATTATACATTTAGAAGTCGTTGTCAATGGTAGTGAGACACCTACCTAAGTTAATGAAATATCATACAACAGCATAATAACTCTTACCATCTGAACCGTTTGTTATTATTTTAAGTTTTATTTTTAGAGTTGATTTAACTTCATGTTTATTATGCTGTTGTCTTGTGTTGTACTCAAGGCCAGGGGTTGTCTGTGAGTCAGTTGCTTTGTGGTAATTGCTAAAATAAAATGCAATTTTGTTTGATAATCAACACCAATGGAGCACAGTAAAAACTGAAATGGTAAATGCCCAATTCTCATTTTTGAGTTTATTTGTTACACAGGGGCCCTGCATCAGAATCTGCTATAGCATCTTTACTATTTGCTATAGTTTTTATCATCTTGCCAGGAGCAAAATAGCAAATTGGTATTGGTAATCAAATAATCGCAGGATAACAGTTGAGATATCCTGGTTGCTTTCTGGGCCTCTGTGGGGCCACAGGGGCCCAGAGCTCATGTTATACACAATAGTTGTAATATTTAGGCTCTATTCTGTTTACATGGAAAAATATTAAAACCACTTCATAGGACAATTGAATACATTTCAACAGCAACACAACCTACTTCGTCCAAAATTATCAAAGAATATCAACAATATTCAGAGGCTGCAGTTAGCTAGTCACTGCACTGCATTGGTGGGTGTCTTGTAGTCTGAAACAGCGGTTCTCAAACTTTTTCCCCCCCAATGGGCCGTAATCTGACATAAATTAGGCCCCCAATTAATCTGATGTCGTAGGGATAGGGAAAATACTCATGCACTCTGCTATTGCGTTACCTATGCATGGAATTAAAATGATTATAAATTACTCCCCTTTTTGCTTAAGGACCCCCAAGGAAACCCCTGGAGAGGCCCTTGGGGTTCCCCACTTTGAGAACCACTGGTCTAGATATTTAGGATGCTGACCTCATAACCACTACACTTCCACCTGAGACTTTAACAGCATGCCATCTGCTTCTCACTTAGACGTTCCTAATACAGTAAAGTCACAACTCTGATAACACGCATCCACATCACATAATGTATGTGCAGGAATAGGATGCATGTGTGGTTACAGAAATAAATATGTGGGCTATCATGTTTACATGGCCTCAAGTCTAATAAATTATTTGCTCATGTAGCTATTTAAGAACTTGCCCATGCACACCATCATAGATAGATAGATAGATAGATAGATAGATAGATAGATAGATAGATAGATAGATAGATAGATAGATAGATAGATAGATAGATAGAGCCTACGCAGTCATGCCATTGCACCTCCCCTCCTCAGCCCATTTACTAGAGGTTTACTTCCACTCGGGTGAATAGTAGTAGTAGTAAAATACCCTCCCTATCTATCTGCTGCTCTGCCTCATTTCCCTCCCCTCACGACTCCCTCTCTCTCCCTTTTTCTCTGCATCCCTGGGCGGCAAGGGCGGCTTTAGCAGCATCCGCATCAAGCCCTGAATCCACTGCGCTCCCAAACAATTAGCCTAGTCGCTAGGCCTGAGACAAAAAAAAGAAGGAGAATCAGGAGGAGGAGGAGGAGGAAGAGGAGGAGGAGGAGGGGAAGAAAAAAAAGAGAAACGCGCGACCCTCGCTGAATCCAAAATAAATAAAGCTTAAATGAAAATGCACAGCGCCATTGACATTGACGACTAATCATGCAGCAGCTTTGATTTACCGATTGTAGCATCCTGGCGATCCATCATCAAAGGCTACTCACTATTTTGCAGCTCGGTGGTTTGGTTAAGATGGCAGCTTCAGTAAACAATATTGTCACAAGACAGCAACGTCAGTCCTGCTCGGCCGGCGCTCGGAATTATCCGGCGATGTTACCGTGGGTCGGTAATATTAGGGATGCTGTCTTCGACCGCTGTCAGCGTCGGATGCTGATGATGGAGTCGGTCGGTTGATACGCGCATCAGCTGAGAGACACACACCCACCTCTGGTCCCGCCCCTCCGGCTGCATGATACAAACGCCCCCTTTTGGCATTCATCCAGTGGTCTCCCTCGGGAAAAGCCTATAGAGTCATATACAGCCCTCAGGGATGGATGGATGAATGGATGGATGAGATGCTGAAAGGAACTCTAGGAATGTACTAAAGTTTCTCCTTTGTATTTTGTGGGTAGATGGTTAATGTATCAAGATTGTTTCTCCTTGGGGACGAAACTGTTGTTCCATTAATTAATTAATTAGCTATGATGTTAAGAGGAACCTCAAAAGCCAACAAATAGGCTACACCTAGAGGAAATGCTATTATGAACAATGGGATGGTTTGAATGTGTTTACTGTACATCTGGTGGGAATTCTGGTGCTGGCTTGTGGCTTGTGATTTGATGGATTATATTTATAAGTGTCACTGCTGACCACAATGTTATGATCATATAACTATTGTTTCTATTCCTAGCTATTTTAGGTGAACGTTGAGGTTGCATATTTCTATCAAATCAGATCTACAGGTACAGGTGTCAGGCAGAGATTTAATTATTTCATTCCTAAACATGAGGTTCAAGAATGGGAATTAAACTTGACTCTTGAGGTCCCAGTGAAGCAACAAATGAAATAGGACAGTAGAACCCCTTGGTTTTGTTGAGGACCGCCATGATATTACTTTCTGAAGCAGCAGTTTGGGATTGAAACTCAAGTCAAGCTTAAAATATGTTGGGTTTGCATTTACTTCCCATAATGCAACTCAATATCATTATTCATTAAATTTGCCCAAACTGTTGGACACCCTGTTCTTTAAAAACTCAGTCTCTCCATAAATGTAACATGCTATCAACAATAGTACAGTATGTCTCACTCACCCAGAGGGGCCCAGTTTTAGGGTCCTATGGAAGCCGGACCCCACATTCTATTGATACAAACACAAAAACCTGTTCCCATTCACCCCCCTAACCAATTAATTAGTCTGTTATTGTATATTTTTCCAGAAACACCTGCACTTGCTATTTTAGACCTTTCTCTTCTTCTGGGAAAAATGTTGTTCTATGCTACCACAGGAACACTGCAGGAAAACACACACCACTGCTGCACATCTCAGCATACATCTCTTTAAATTTGGAAGAGACTCCTCTGTCTTCAGATGTGGGGAATGGATTAAGATTCACTTACTTTGCTGTTGTGCTCTCTTTGTTTATGTGCTCACGGATGCATTGTCTTTTAACATTAGAATGAAGATATTTTGATCTTTATGGGTGTTCAATCCCCACCTGCTTACCCTAAATGTGCTAAAGCTCACATCATTGGTTTTGCACATCCTATTCTTTCCTGATGAAGTAGTGAGGGAGTTGAACACCAGTCTGCCCCCTGCAGGATTGGAGAAGAACCTCTACAGAAGCACAAGAAATACACAAACTCCAGAGCAGGGTATTCACACACATACATCTTGTATACAGGGTTATGTATGTAACAGGGATAATAATTAGGGATATTAATGGTTCAAGATGCACTTTTTGGTTTACAAATATAGACTTTAATGATAATTTCCCTGTTAGGTATCCCAGTCATGCTTATAAGAAAACAAGTGCGTTATCAGGACCTTAAATGGAACAAATTACAAGAATACATTTGATACATTGTAGAATAGTGTTACTCTGATCATGATCACTGGCACTGTATTAATATTTTTTTTGCATGATCCAACCGGTGATCCAGTTCTGATTTGAATCCACAAATCATAACATATGCTTTGGCTTTGCTGTGCAACATCCCTCTTCATATCCATAAATGGATTTAAGGCCACTGTAGTCGCTTTCACTTTAGCGGAGGCAGCTTCTGGTACATTTCCTTATTTGTCCATTAGGGAGCAGCAGAGTCTCTCTTCTGGCAGCATGTGGAGAGTGAAAGCACGGACTTCATCTCTCAGGTCTCCAGGGATCCTCTGACTTGGTTTGGCCACTGTGAGGTGCAAGAATTTCCTCTCCAGCCCTTTGTGTTCTCCCCATCTTTGATATAAACTGGAAAGGGCTCAGATAGCTTTTATAAAGTGCATTTTACGAGAATTGGACAGAGGGTGGATCTGTGTCCTGCTTGTCTCTTTTGCTGTTGATATTTAACATTTGAGGTTGCCATTAAAGCAGAATGAAATAACACTGTACAGGCATACATGAGAGCACACTAGGGTTTGATGGGAACATCAAATGTTCCAAATTTGATATCATCTTCTACTAATAGATAGTTTTACAAGATATAAAACGATACTGATATGTCACGTAACCATTGAGATATATTGGTTAATCCAAGAGCAGTTTGTATACGCCTTTCTTGGATACATTTATGTAACAGTCCCTTAGTTTGAGGTTTAACACCCATAAAATTCATTAGTGTTGCCTGCTCATTGTTGGGATATAAAAGTAGCTCACTCTTCACATCGTTGTCACAAGAAGACACAAGCAGGCGGCTCTCTCGTCTCTTCATTTGGCCTTAGATTTGATCCCTTTTTGGATCCACATTTTCCAAGAATATTCCAGGATATTGCACTGCAGACGAGATGTCAGATATCTATACTACAAATCGAAGGACTCTGAGTCGGGCTATCTGTATCATTACTGGAGCATCTAAAGGGCTAGGACGTGCGCTAACACATGAAGTAGGTGTAACCCAGGTCCCATGTAGTTAAAATAAATCTAGAGTGGTTAATACTATGAGACTGGGCCTGGGCTCGTTGTAGGTATATACAACTGATTTTTATGTTACTTTTAGAATGTGTACCTTTAATAATGTTTTCTACTGTAGTAATAATGTAGTAATAATGACCCACCACAACTGTACTTTAAATGCAAAAATATTCCTTTCACAGGTATTTATTCACAGGGATAGAAGATAAAAGAGCTGAATGATTTTAAGAATAAAATAAAATAAATAAAATGCACAATTGACAGGGTGAATAAAGAGATTTTCAAAATAAAGTTCAGTTTCTTTCTTTTGGTTTCACACTTTTCCTTTTACTTATAAGAAACCCTCTTTTTTGTTTGATACTTTCAAAATAAAATACTGTACCTTTAAGTACCTTTTAAACCCTTTGTTTACAAGCAAAAACACATTACTTTCCAAAATAAAACCCTTTTGTTTTGTACTTGAAAATGAATAATATAAATCCCTTTTTCAGAATCTTTAAATTACCTTCAAACAGTATTCTTTAATTCACAAAACTCAAAACTCAATACTTTTTACCTGTGGGCCCACACACATTCACATGAAACACTTAAATGAGAATTAACCGTTGCAGGCCTGGTTGAAGCTCGTGTGCGGTGAGGCCTAGAAACTGTAGTGGCCGCTTCACTCAAAGCAGAGCATAAAATAAAAGCACGTGCATTGTGTATGTATGTTAGTACTCACGAATCCCAGTGTTTATGTTAGTAGGGGCTGAAGGGGAATGGGGAATGATGATAATGGCAATGGCGGTGGCGATGAATCCGAGCTCACACACGCGGGAATGGCGAAGTCCAAGGCAGAAACACAGCAGCAGGAGTCGGCACGACACAGCCGAACGCAGAGCAGCAGGGCACAGTTCAGGATACACAGGATACGCAGGATACAGCGAACACAGCAGGGCCATCGGTTGGAAAACCGTCTCTCCAACGTCCGTCTCCTTAAAGCATATTATCCGAATTGAGCCACAATATCCAATGCTATCTCATGTCGAATTAGCCTTAGCTTTAGTTTCAGAAGCAATGCAAAGCTACGATATGCAGGCACATTAGCACTGAATGCTACCGCTAGCTAGCATGTCGCTAAACTCGTTACACATTCAGTCTCGGTTCACTATAACACTTCGATATAGCACAAATACAGGCATACACATTATATTCACCTCTTGCAGGTCACACAGAAGCTTATATCAGGACCACGGGTAGTCGACCTCCACGATAAAACTTAAATGCTTCCCACAAACACGATGCCTCCTCTCCTTAGCTCTGGTCGATAGCGTCTGGCTTTTCCTTCAGCGTGCTTACTACTCCCCACACTAACCTGCGCCACTAGTCCCGCCCCTTACACGGTGACTTAACTCTGATTGGCTCGTGAGATCTTAACTAACCAAAGGTAATACAGGAATGAAATAATTGACAGGTGACAAGTAACAGGTCACAGGTTAGGTTACACATGTAAACACGGCTTCTCCCTCTTTCTTTTGATCTCGGATCACAGATATATTACAGACTTAATGAACTTAAAGACCTTTATATGAATGTATCTTTTAACGGTAAATAGTCTTATTTATTAAACTGCACATTTTATATTTATACTTTTAACCAACATACATTTTAAACCGTTTTTAACTGTTATGAACTCTATTTATTTGTGAGCTTTTTTATTTCAGCATATTATTATACTGTTAATTACTTTTTATGCACTGTAACTTATATGATTTTGTACAGGGCTACACCCTCCCTCTTCTGAATTTGTAGATGTCCTCATCACACCTCTTGTCTCTCTTCGACTTGGAAGGGTGACTCCTTTTCTCCTCTTCCATGTACCTTCTGGATGTTTTTGACTTTTTTCTTGGTTCTTTGTCTTTGTCTGGAGGGTTCAATTTGAGTTGAATGACCATGCCATGGTGCATGATGGTAACTGGTTCACAAGATGGATGACCAGGTTTTTCATAAGTGAATCTCATGGATGGCTTTGGTTTTCTCAGGGACTTCCGGACTGTAGAAGATCTTTCACTTTCACTTCTTGCACTTTTAACAGCTTTGTCATGTCTGGTTCTGTTTGATGGAGGTGAGCTTGCTCCCTCTTCTGAATCTGGCAAATCTTCTTCCACAGATTCAGGGTTTGTCTCTTGGACATCAACGTCTGACAGAGGAGGTGCATCACCTTCAGGCGGTTCCTCATACTCTGGTTCTGTAAGTTGTTGATTTTCTGTAGCTTCACAGCTTTCCTCTTCCGATTTTTCATCCTCTTCAGAGTTTTCACTCTCTGCAGAGCTTTGACTCTCTTCAGAGCTCTGAATATCTTCATTTTCCACAGATCTTTGATTTCTCACATCCAATTGTCTCCTGATCTCATCCACATCAATATCTGGAGGATGGTGTACAGTTTCAAACTCTGAGTCTGATGATTCTGTGTCACTTTCTTCAGACTTGGTTGTTTGACGTTTCCGGGTAAGTTGAGCTCTTGTTACAGGTCTCCGAACAGAGTTTGTGTCATCTGATGGGTTAGACATCCTGACCATGTAACCGATAGGCAACAAGTGATCTCGATGGAGAGTTTTCACCACGCCCGTACCATGCTCTGGTTTGACCTTGTAAACTGGCAGATTAGGCAACTTCTCCACAACAACATAGGGTGTTGATTTCCATCGATCTTGGAGTTTGTGCTTGCCTTTGAGACCAACATTCTGAATGAGAATTCTGTCTCCTTTCTCCAAAGGTAAGTCTCTTACACGGTGGTCAAAGCGTGCTTTGTTTTTCAGGTGACTCTTTGTAGCAGCGTCAGATGCCAACTGGTAAGCTTTTTGCAACCCTTTCCTCATCCGAGCGACATACTGTTGGTAGGAGGTTTCACTTTCACCGTTTGGCGAGATTCCAAAACAGATGTCAATGGGTAACCTTGCGTCTCTTCCGAACATGAGTTGATACGGTGAGTATCCCGTGGAATCGTTTTTTGTGCAATTGTATGCATGTACCAGGTAGGTGATATGTTGACTCCAACATTGTTTCTTTACAGTGTCCAGGGTACCAAGCATTGCTAAGAGTGTTCGATTGAACCTTTCTGGTTGTGCGTCCCCTTGAGGGTGGTAGGGGGATGTTCTTGACTTCCGGACACCAAGCATGGACAACAGTTCTTTGATCAGGCGACTTTCGAAATCTCGGCCTTGATCCGAGTGTATCCGTGCAGGTAGGCCGTAGTGCACAAAATATTTCTCCCATAACACTCTTGCAACGGTGAGAGCCTTTTGATCTTTTGTAGCAAATGCTTGTGCGTAACGTGTATAATGGTCTGTCACTACTAACACATTAGTAACACCTCTAGAGTCAGGCTCGATCTGCAAAAAGTCAATACACACTAAATCTAAAGGGCCATTACTTGTTATTTGGTTCAAGGGCGAGGCATGCTGAGGGAGTGTCTTCCTGGAGATACATCTACCACAGGTTCGAATGTACTGCTCGACCTCAGCTGTCATACGCGGCCAATAAAATCTGTCCTTGATCAGTTCGGTGGTGCGTTCCATTCCCAGGTGTCCGCACTCATCATGTAGCGACCTCAACACCATTGGACGGTATCTTGCTGGTAAGACAAGTTGTTTGATCTGTTTTCCACATGTTTTTTCTTTTACTCTGTAGAGAAATCCATCCTTTAACTCCAACTTGCGGCTTTCACGTAGGAGCAACACAGTCTCAGGTGAGTCATTTTTTGAGCGAGTCAGTCCTTTATTTTTTTCCAGGGCTTTCTTTAATGGTCCAATTGTTGGGTCCATGTCTTGTGCTGTCTGGATTTCTCTGGGACTTAGCTGGTCCAGTACGTTCACGCTAAGGTTCACAGGAAACACATAAGCTTCTGGTACGGCTGCGGCAGGAGCTCCCAGCTGATCCACCAATCTGTCAGGCTCATCAGCCTCTTCACTGATGCAGGCTCTTTTGCAGAGGGCTTTGATGCCAGCAGGTGAGACACTAGTCCACTCTTTAGTCTCCTCTGGAGTGTATTGTCGAGACAACAAGTCAGCATCGATATTGTGCCTCCCAGGTCGATACTGGATGGTGAAGTCGTAGGTGGCAAGGGCGGCGAGCCAACGGTGTCCGACAGCGCTGAGTTTTGCGGAGGTTAACACGTATGTTAACGGGTTGTTGTCAGTTCTTACGATAAACTTAGCTCCATACAAGTAATCGTGAAACTTGTCCACGACAGCCCATTTTAATGCCAGAAATTCCAACTGATGGACTGGATAGTTGTGTTCTGAGTCTTTGAGCTTCCGACTGGCGAAGGCTACTGGTCTGAGGCCGTCAGGATATTCCTGGTTCAGGACAGCGCCTAGGCCGTTCATACTGGCGTCCACATGTAAAATGTACATCTTCGTGGGGTCAGCGAAGGCTAACACTGGAGCATTGATCAAACAGTCACGGATACGCTCAAATGCGTCCTGGCAAGCTTGAGTCCACCGCTCTCCGAAGGGCTCTGACGGCTTGAAGTAGACTTTGCTTGGGTCGACACTCTTTTTGAACTTGGGGTCTTTCCAAGTGGGTGCGTAACCCTTGGTGAGCTCGGAGAGAGGACGTACAATGGCAGAGTAATTTGCAATAAATCTTCTATAATAACTACAGAATCCGAGGAAGGACTTGAGCGGTTTCAGGTGAGTGGGCTCTTTCCAATGCTTGACCACTTCCACTTTGTCTGGATCCGTAGCTATTCCGTTGGCGGAAACGATGTGACCCACATACTTAACCTCGGGCTGGCAGAATTGACATTTGTCAATAGAAACCTTCAATCCAACCTCTTCCAGTCGATCCAGTACTTTGAAAAGACGTTGCTCATGCTCTTCAAGTGTTTTGCCGAAAATGATGATATCATCCAAGTACACGAGAGCTTCCAGTAGATGCATATCGCCAACAGCTTTTTCCATTAAGCGCTGAAACGTCGCCGGCGCTCCTGTGATTCCTTGTGGCATGCGCTCAAATTGATAGAAACCGAGAGGGCAAATGAACGCCGTCTTCTCTTTGTCCTCCGGAGCCATCTCTATCTGATAGTAGCCACTGCGCAAATCTAGGACTGAGAACCATTGGCTGCCCGATAAAGAGTCCAAGGCGTCGTCGATGCGTGGCATTGTGTACTGGTCTGGTGTAGTGCGATTGTTAAGTGTTCTGTAGTCGATACAGATTCTGATGCTCCCGTTCTTTTTGCGGACTACGACGATCGGTGAGGCGTAGGGGCTACGGGACTCGGTGATAATGCCAGCGGCCAGTAATTGTTGTATGTGCCGCCGCACGTCGTCAATGTCTGCAGGGGCTAGTCTTCTTGACCTTTCCCTGAAGGGTCTGGGGTCATGCAGGCGTATGTGGTGTTCAACACCCTCGGCGCGACCAACATCCCACTCATGCAGTGAGAAAACATTCCGCCTCTCAGCCAACTTCTGCTGCAAACGACTCTTCCACTCTTCGGGGATGGGGGAGTCTCCGAAACTGAAGAGACTTGGGTCGATGGTTTCAGCTTTGAGGTCGGAAGGCTGGACGGGGGTTACTGTGTCCACAGCATACATCTCGGCAACAACGGTCCCAACTGGGATGGACGTTGTCTTTTTTGACTCATTCTGAATGAGAACAGTGAAACTGTTATTGTCTATGTCGGCGTCTGAGAGCACACCAGGCTGTACCAGCAGACCGGCAGGGAGTAACTGGTCAGTGGGTGCATCAATCAGTACAAGGTCTTTGGACGGGGCACTCTGTCTTTCTACTTTGCATGTTGCATAGTACTTTGCACCTGGAGAAATGGAGAGTGAACCGGGTCCTTTCCACTTTATCTGTCCCAAGACTTCATTTTTTGTTAACTGCTCTTGTGCTGTAACAGGGGCGTAAACAGACTGAATCCTCATTGAGTGCACAGTGTTCTGATCGCTTTTTGTCTTCACCAGTTCCCATAGGCGGCGGAACAGAGATGTGTTGGTTCCAACCAGCACAGGGGTTTGTTGTTGGTTTCTTGGCTCAGGACAAATCAAGGCGAGCACTTCTACTCGTCCGGACACACCAGTGATCTCCTCTGCAAACTCCATCTCAACAACAACATATCCTTTGTAAGGATACTCGGCGTCAGCGAGGCCCCAGAGTCCAAGGCCAGAGAGGGGTTTTATTGGGACATCAGGTAAGTGTTGGTTGTACCAGCTTTCAAAGATGATAGTCACATTAGAACCACTGTCGATGAGAGCATCACAGTCCACATCATTAACTTTGATCGTGTGAATAAATGAGGGACCTACAAGACCTGCAGGTAAGTCAGTGCTGTTTTCTGGGACTTCAACCTTATTGGTTCTAGCTACATACTGCTCTTCAGCTGCGGGTTTGGGGTTCTCTTTGTTGGGGAGAGGGGAAACTCGCACCAAGCGTATGAGTTTTCTGATGACTTTTTGAAGATTCTCAGGGGCATTACATCTGGTGGCTATGTGGCCATTTTCCCCACACCGATAACAGAAGAACTCATCACTGTCTTGTCGAGGAGAGAAGACTCTGGACTGAGTGGGCTTGTGACTTGTAGCTGTTTTGTATCGGTGGGGCTGTTCTCGTGGGGGGTCTGATGTGTATTTGACTGTCATTACACTCATTTTACTTTCCAGGGCTTTAACTTGTTTTCTCAGTGATTGCAGTTCACTCTGTGACTCATTTTTCTGTTTCTGTTTCTCTTTAGGACCTTTAAAGGACTCATCAGGTGGTGGCTGAGGCTGTAGGTTGCTTCTCTGCTCTAACTGCGCTCTCAATTCTTGAATCTGAGCTTGCAGTTCACTCCTAGAGACTGATTCAGGTTCTTTCTCTTTTTCAACTTGGACAGTGCGTACACGCTGAGGACGCAGGTGTGCCACTTGACTTTGTTTAGCTGACTGGCGACCTTCCTCTTCTATCACTTCTCTTAACAGGTTCAAGAACGTAGGGGGATTAGCACTCCGCTCCCTGATTTTCAACTGAAGCAACATGAGTTCAGAGGTGGACCCTCTAAGAAGCTGCTCTAAACGAGCGCTGTTGGCAGCGCTAACAGGTAAGCCACCTCCTTGTACTACTTTGACAAGGGATCTCTCTACTCTTCGTAGGAACTCGGACAGACGTTCGCCAGGCTGTTGGTGAAGGGCTCTAAATGACAGGTATAGTTCTTCTGGGGACTCTACTGTACCAAAAATGCTCTCTATAGCCTTTATGTACTCACGTGGGCTAGCATCAGGTTGAGTCAGGCGGACAGCTTGAATGATTTCAAAGGCGGGCCCTTTGAGACTTTCCAGTATCCGACGTCGTTTCTCTTTGTCTGAGCACTCACCTTCATCCACTAAGAGCTTTGCTTGCTCCAGCCAGTTGTCTAGGGTCTCTTCTCCAGCGGGGGTGGGACTGATCCCGGAGAATGTCCGCAGACGTCTGTATGGCTGACTGTCAGTTTGCTTGGTTGTTCTGCTCATGACATCACCGACTGCACGGATGATGTCTTCAGGGTTGCTGTTACTCTCTTTGGTCTCTGTAGGAGGGCATAAACCTTGGATGTCCTCTAAGGTTCTCCCTTCACTCTGCAAAAAGGTAAGCAACTTCTCTTCAAAGTTATCAAGCTGAGGCTCTGTGTAGAAGACAGTTTTCCATCCACTCCCTTCACTTACAGGCATTAGCTCAGTTGGGATTTTAGAGGGGTCGATCTCTTCACGACACTCGCATAACACCATCAGCGATTGTTGTTGAGGGTGAAACATTTTGCCTCTAACTGTGACTTTTCCCAAGGCTTTGATGGTCCCTGCTGTATCTTCAATGTCGACTCTTGATGCACTTTCAGGCACTCCATACAACAGGAGGGCATGCTTTATGTCTACTGCTTCTCCGATGCACCAGTTAATTAGCTCACGCTGTGAGGGACTGCTTGTTTGGACTGCCATTGCTGTACTTTACTTTAATGACTTTTAGTTACTGTTAGCACGTTACTTTTATACTAGTGCACCTAAGTTGTGGGGTCAAGTTACATTTGCTTGTCTAATTTATTTTTCTTTTGTAAATCTCAGTTTGTGTTAAATTATCCCAGCGGTGCCTCCATTTTATGTAACCCAGGTCCCATGTAGTTAAAATAAATCTAGAGTGGTTAATACTATGAGACTGGGCCTGGGCTCGTTGTAGGTATATACAACTGATTTTTATGTTACTTTTAGAATGTGTACCTTTAATAATGTTTTCTACTGTAATAATGTAGTAATAATGACCCACCACAACTGTACTTTAAATGCAAAAATATTCCTTTCACAGGTATTTATTCACAGGGATAGAAGATAAAAGAGCTGAATGATTTTAAGAATAAAATAAAATAAATAAAATGCACAATTGACAGGGTGAATAAAGAGATTTTCAAAATAAAGTTCAGTTTCTTTCTTTTGGTTTCACACTTTTCCTTTTACTTATAAGAAACCCTCTTTTTTGTTTGATACTTTCAAAATAAAATACTGTACCTTTAAGTACCTTTTAAACCCTTTGTTTACAAGCAAAAACACATTACTTTCCAAAATAAAACCCTTTTGTTTTGTACTTGAAAATGAATAATATAAATCCCTTTTTCAGAATCTTTAAATTACCTTCAAACAGTATTCTTTAATTCACAAAACTCAAAACTCAATACTTTTTACCTGTGGGCCCACACACATTCACATGAAACACTTAAATGAGAATTAACCGTTGCAGGCCTGGTTGAAGCTCGTGTGCGGTGAGGCCTAGAAACTGTAGTGGCCGCTTCACTCAAAGCAGAGCATAAAATAAAAGCACGTGCATTGTGTATGTATGTTAGTACTCACGAATCCCAGTGTTTATGTTAGTAGGGGCTGAAGGGGAATGGGGAATGATGATAATGGCAATGGCGGTGGCGATGAATCCGAGCTCACACACGCGGGAATGGCGAAGTCCAAGGCAGAAACACAGCAGCAGGAGTCGGCACGACACAGCCGAACGCAGAGCAGCAGGGCACAGTTCAGGATACACAGGATACGCAGGATACAGCGAACACAGCAGGGCCATCGGTTGGAAAACCGTCTCTCCAACGTCCGTCTCCTTAAAGCATATTATCCGAATTGAGCCACAATATCCAATGCTATCTCATGTCGAATTAGCCTTAGCTTTAGTTTCAGAAGCAATGCAAAGCTACGATATGCAGGCACATTAGCACTGAATGCTACCGCTAGCTAGCATGTCGCTAAACTCGTTACACATTCAGTCTCGGTTCACTATAACACTTCGATATAGCACAAATACAGGCATACACATTATATTCACCTCTTGCAGGTCACACAGAAGCTTATATCAGGACCACGGGTAGTCGACCTCCACGATAAAACTTAAATGCTTCCCACAAACACGATGCCTCCTCTCCTTAGCTCTGGTCGATAGCGTCTGGCTTTTCCTTCAGCGTGCTTACTACTCCCCACACTAACCTGCGCCACTAGTCCCGCCCCTTACACGGTGACTTAACTCTGATTGGCTCGTGAGATCTTAACTAACCAAAGGTAATACAGGAATGAAATAATTGACAGGTGACAAGTAACAGGTCACAGGTTAGGTTACACATGTAAACACGGCTTCTCCCTCTTTCTTTTGATCTCGGATCACAGATATATTACAGACTTAATGAACTTAAAGACCTTTATATGAATGTATCTTTTAACGGTAAATAGTCTTATTTATTAAACTGCACATTTTATATTTATACTTTTAACCAACATACATTTTAAACCGTTTTTAACTGTTATGAACTCTATTTATTTGTGAGCTTTTTTATTTCAGCATATTATTATACTGTTAATTACTTTTTATGCACTGTAACTTATATGATTTTGTACAGGGCTACATAGGTGATCAGCTTGTTAAATATTGAAAATACATTAGCAGCGAATAAATGGTGAATTAAATAAATGGCTTCTTCCAGGTGTGCCGCTTCTTGGAACCTGGCTCTGTCCTTCTGTTGGTGGCTCGCTCTGGGAGTTTGTTGCAGCACCTGAAGGAAGAGCTGCAGAGCTTTACCGACAAACAGGAACTGGTGGTTTGTTGCATTCCAGCTGACCTGAGCACAACCGAAGGGGTGAATGAAACAGTGAGGATGGCAAAGCGGGAGGCTGTTAATGACATTAATCATGTTCTCCTTATCAACAATGCTGGTAATTCTTGAATTGTTTAGATCTGTCTGATCTGCTGATATTGTATGCTGATGATGTGAAGTTAAATTCTCTGTCTCTCTCTCTCTGCTCCCAGCTTCTTTAGGTGCCATTTCTGGGTTTGAGAGCTTTGCTGATCTTGAAAAAGTGAATTCCTACCTGTCCCTAAATGTCAGCTCAGCTCTGGCACTGACCGCGGGAATCCTGCAGACGTTCCCACGCACACCTGGTTTGCGATGGAGCGTGGTGAACATATCCTCAGTATTTGCGCTGCAGCCCTTACCACACTGGGCACTGTACTGCACAGGCAAAGCAGCCAGGAAGATGATGTTCAGTGTGCTGGCCGAGGAGGAACCAAATCTCAAAGTTCTCAACTATTCCCCAGGTAAATAAATCTTCACACAGTGGTCAGCAGAACAAGAGCACAGAAATACACTGCAGAATTGTAGATGTTCAAATTTTACAAAGTCTTTTACATCTCATCCAAGAGCCATAAGCTGAAAGGTAGATACACCAAAGCAGAGCTATATTTGACTTACATTATAGGCAGGTTTTTTGTTTTCATTTGTCATGTTAAAACGATTTTTTTTAATGAACACTTCCTTATACTAGAAACATTCACTGCTTTTAGCTTTTATCTACCAGGGAGTAAAAACCTCCAACCTTGGGGGGTAAGAGATATTTGTATAAAAAAAGGGTGTCCTGTGTGTCCATATTTAATCATCTAGTATGTGTGTCACATGGAGAAAAGACACATAGTCTGATATTTTCCTCTCTGTTTAATCTCACTTGTTTCCTACAGGTCCTTTGGACACAGACCTGCAGGAGGAGATTCAGAGGTTAACAGGCAACACTTATGATCTGTTTCCCTGCCAGGAGTCTGCAGCCAAACTGATGAAGTTGCTTCTGGACAATGACTTCTCCTCAGGGGCACACGTCGACTTCTTTGAAGTGTGACATCAATGTTTGTACATAGTACAACACACCAACTTTATGAAAAATACATGTTTGTTCATCTGCTTCTGTATCAATTATTAATTCATTTTTTCTTAAGTCATTGTCACCTATTAACCAGTGTTTCAATGATTTATTCATGTTGTCTTCTCTCCAATTTATACTTTGTTTTATGTGTAAAATGTGGTGTTAATCAAATGCAGTTAAATACAGAACTAATTTAGATAAATAGTGAAATTGTAGTTTTTGTGTGTAAATAAATGTAACTCTGTCTTGAAACTGTCATATTATATGTATTGAATTATTATTAGTTGCCTGAGGAAGACCACTTTGGTCGAAATGTTGCATTTACCCAATAAACATGTGGGAATATTAATCCAGTGTGCTGATATTCTCTTTTTCCTTTTTCTCTGATCCCATCCGGCACCTGGCCTAAAATAGGACTGGATGTGCACTGCTCTGTTTTTCATCTTAATGTTCAAAACTTTCATAGACTTGCAGTACTATGAAAAAATTACACGAGTTAAACACATTTTGAACACTGGTCTTTTCAGTCATTGTGGCAAGAAAAGATGTTGAAAATAAAATTTGGATACACCTTCTGGTGAAAAATAGTGAACAACTGATATCTTGGTGTTAAAGAGTTTATAGAAAACAGCAAAGAGTTGGTCTGTTGAACACTAAAATACCAAGCAGATAAAGTGTGGGTTAAAGTGTAGAAAATGTGAGGATATACACTACAGGCTACAGTATGTGATAGAGTTTCGGTGTGTGTACTTCTTTTAATAGCACAAAATGTGGACTCATACTTTGTAGCCACACTATGGGGTTGGACCTCCGGTAACAGCTTTCCCCAAAGTTGAAACGTGAATAGGTAATGTTGATTGATTGATTGATTGATTCCTTTAATGACCACACAGCCAAGCTGGTGGAATTTGTTTTCAGTACAGCTTGTTCAGCAGGTTCCAAAACATATAACATATATACACAAACATACAGTTACGGTTACAGCTTGTACAGGGCCGTGCCAGCTCCTCAGCGTGCAGAGTTCAAGATGTTTATTGCAGTGGGGATGAAACTGTTTTTGAAGCGGGTTGTTTTGGCAGCGATTGTCCTGTAGCGTCTCCCAGAGGGGAGCAGCTGGAAGGCAGAGTGTGCAGGGTGAGTAGGGTCAGAAACTATTTTTTGGGCTCTACGTAGTGTCCGTTTGTAGTGAAGTGATTCAAGTGATGGAAGGGGGGAACCAGTAATCTTGGATGTTGCTCTGTTATATCAGGCTACAGTTAGTAGTAAGTTATAGAAAACACCAGAACAGAGGAGAAATGCCTCGCAGCTGTCCAACGTCACCACACACTCCTGATAGACAACCCCAGCTGAGGGCCAAAAATAACACTCAGGGACCAAGCACCTACCAATTCACAGTTGGGGGTTGTTAAGTGGACAAAAAGCAGAGAGTGTGAACCATAATTTTAAATAAATAGAGCGATCAAAGAGAAACAATGAGTTCAGTGGTGTTAGTTTTAAAGCAAAGTTGTTGGTTTTATTGACACATCTGTTGCCTGACGATTTTTTATCTCTCAGAATTAATGGTATAAATCACAACCAACCCATTTTCTGTCTCTCTTGGTACAGTTCAAGAGGTGTGTGGCTATTTTAGTACCTTGGCTTAGGAATGTGCAGTTGTCATTGAAGAACACAGAGGGCACAGATTAGTTGACGAGTTCCTCAACTACCCTTTTGCAGTATTTAGCCTCGCTGTGCTACTGAGACACTCCTCTTGTGCCCACGCGGCTCACCATACATTCGCCAGCGTCCCTGGAACCGGTGCAGCTACCATGGAAAACGTAGAAGTATTTGATTCACCTGGAAAGGGGAGGGGCCTGAAGGCGACCAAGGAGTTTTGGGCCGGAGATGTAATTTTTTCTGAGCCCAGTATTGCAGCTGTTGTGTTTGACAGGTACAGTAAAGGAGTAATCTGTGCATGTCGTTGGGGCTGGGTGCAAATGCAGCCATTATCAGGATACAGTACATGGGCAGTTAAACGATACATCATCTGTTACTGCTTGTTTGTTCTGTTCTGTTCTGTTTTGTTTAGGGGAGTCATGTTGTCTGATTTCAAAGACATTAGGTCACGAATGGATGTAATTCTACAGAGACAACTGTCTGCGTACACAAGACAGTTTGTCCTGATTGAGCAAAATAACCTTATCTGGAATAATACATTATTCCAACCCATTCCCTCATGAGTGTTGTTTGTGTTAAATTTTCAGTGTGGAAGACGTATGTGTATTTCTTAGCCAGCATTGGTTTGTTTTGTTCTCCTTAAGAAAATGAATCCCTTATGATTTTATTGCTGTAACAACAGTTATCACCGATTTGTGTAACAAAATAATTTTAACACAAATCCCACTCTGATAAGGGATGTGGGATTGAAATGTCAGGTTGATATAACTTTGTGATGATCTGATGTGAAAGGCTATATAGAGGCCTCCCATTTGCGTTTGGTAAAATGGGTAAAAATTTTAACAGATATCACTATGAAACCTCCCAAGTTTATCACTTAGGACACATCAAGACAAATATTTTTTGTATTACAAGTTTTGTCAAATTCTATTATGTAAATGAGGCAATATCTGACTTGAATTATGCGCTAAAAGTAGAATCGATATCTGAACAATGGATAAAGCCCCTTTCAAAATTCTTGTTTTATGTGGATTTTCTACCATTTCTCTTGACTTTTCTTAAAGAATACAGCCTTAAACCCATGAAAATACATAGCCTACATAAAAGGAGAAATATAATCTAACAAGACAGTGGTAATTAGTAACATATTTACAGTAACTCCTCCGTTGACAATGGTCAGGCATAGCCTTAGTGTATCTTCAATGCTGTGATAATATGGACCAAAACATATTTTCTTATTTCACCTCTCCTTCTCTGCAGTCTCGCGGAGAGGATTTGCCACAGCTGTTTCCGCAGACAAGATAAGCTCCAGAGATGCGGCCAGTGCAAATTTGCCCATTATTGTGACCGAACCTGTCAGCGTGCTGGCTGGGCTGAACACAAGCTAGAATGTGGTGCCATCAAAGCCCATGGCAAAGCACCAAATGAGAACATCCGGTAAGCGTAAGGGAAAAGGAAATAGGAGGTGATAGAAAGGTGTGGCATCATACTTGATAGATTTTACAGAAAGACTTTTGGTAAATTACCTTGTTGTTAATCCATAGAGCTGTATTTCAGGTTAATGTTTATTTGTGAGTTGCACCAGTTTTGGGCTTGTGCAGCACCACAACGTAATGGAAGCCTTACAGGTGGGGGAGGGGCCCTTATGGATGCCCCCGCCCCCCATCATAGGGGCTGTGGGGGTATAGCCTACTTTATAGTCCAGGGCTTGTGTCAATGGGCTCAATGGACAACCTGATTAATCCAGGTGTATCTGACCATGGTGACTACTCAGACACACCTGGATTAAGCAGTTTGTCCAATAATGTAATGCAGGAAACAAAGGAGCAGCATTAAATTCAGGAAGTAGTGGAGCTGTGCGAAAAGCCCATTATAGTTGCTTAAACTTGCCTAACCGCTTTAATTTACTATCAGTCCTTGCAATTGGTCTTGGGGTATGTATGTCTAATTTTGTCTTGACCCTCACTCTTCTTCCCTGTTGTTGTCCATGATGTTTGTAGTCTGGTGGCCCGCATCATGTGGCGACTGGACAAGGAGGGAAGCGTGGTGTCTGATATGCAGCTGACCACACTGGAGGAGTTGGAGGATCACATTACTGACATGCAGGAGGACGATCTCAAGGAATTCAAAGTTGACATCCACAACTTCCTTGACTACTGGCCGCGAGGCAGCAAGCAGCACACAATTGAAGTCATCTCCCATGTTTTTGGAGTGGTGCGTCTCAATATCTGTAGCCCATATTTGTTGTTTATCCAATACTGTATGTGGAAAACTATTAGCTACTTGTGTCCTTGCTTCAGTGGACAAGTACTATAATGTCAATTTAACCTCCCAGAGACTGAAACAAAATGTGTTCATTCATCCATTCCTTGTCAGGTCAGAACATTTTCTTTCCTGTTTGCCGCCAGGAGTTTTTTTTTTTTTTCCTTTTTTCCTTTTAACGACAAAATAAAACCAGTGGGTTAGAACTCAATCATGTTCATGGCACATGCTGTGACACTGTGTATTAGTCACACCTGGCACTGTACACACTTCGTGCTGAACTAAATGTCCAAGTGGAGTTTGTACAACATGCAGAGCAGATCATGTGATGTGTTTAGTGGTGGCCGAGATTAAGGTGAATGGCTGGGGAATATAAAGTCGACACGTGATATGTGACACAGGCAGTTGACAGGGACATAGGGACATAGAAAGTTGGCAAGCATGGGCCAACTTGAACTTTTGACCAACCCACCAGGGGAAGTTGTTATAGGATCTCTTTGCAAGTCTTGCAAAAAACAAAAAGAAAAAACAAGGCAACATTTTTGGAGTGCAATGCCAAAGCAAATTAACATTTGGGTCCAACACCTTATCATTGTATTCCTTTTTTATAATGATTAATTTGGATATGCTGTAGATGCTAAAGAGTAAAAGTGTTTGCTGATAACAAAGCACATAAATCAATCAGTATAGTAGCCTCTTTGGTGTCAATGAACAGAGTAAAATACTGAAATATTTGTTGTGTATGACTTATACAGTAACTCCTGTTTTATCTGCTACCAAACTTTATGTGCTCACATACAATCATGTTCCTATTTCTCCTAGATCAACTGCAATGGTTTCACTGTGAGCGACCAGAAGGGTCTTCAGGCAGTAGGAGTCGGCCTTTTCCCAAATCTGTGTTTGGTGAATCACGACTGCTGGCCAAACTGCACTGTTATTCTCAACCACGGCAAGTGAGTAGAAAAAGCATGTTAGTTAAAGGTGCTTTCAATTTAAAACATAATTAAATTTGTATTCAGCTGAAATTGAATTGATTGCAAAGGTCAAATATAAAACGTTTGCGTGTTTCGATGCAATTGCTGTTTGTCTTTCAGTCAATCGGCTGTGAATACTATGTTTCATTCTCAACGGAGGTGCGTCACCTCAACCTAAACCTTCTTAAGTGTTATTTATTAGAGCACCACTAGACATTACTGTAAATGCTCACCACCACCAACTCCATCCATTAGTAGTGTCCTGTAGTACTGTGGGGTTCATGTGACTCGGTTATCACATCAATCTGTAAACATGCATTTTGAATGCTCTAACATTCATTTAGATAATTTAGCATAACAACAGGCTGGTTTGGGTTTTTCCTGGAAACTCGTCTTCCAGCCCTTTGTTTGTCATGTCCACACAAAGTTTCACTCATGAGCTGCTGGTTTGTCACTTTGTGTGTTTGTCCACGTGTGATCACACTGTGTCTAAGTTCATCATGCTGGAAGCTACTGTGCATATGTTGTTGTTTTTTTTGTTTTGTTTCCCTCATTCATAACAGCTTCTGGTTCTGTAACATCTAACATCACACCATGACAAAAAAACAATGTGTCCATGCAATATCTTAATCTTAAACTGCATTATTATTTCACATTTAAGCCATATTGTGTCTTATATCTAATAGATGTGACTAGATTGGTCAGAAATTTGAAAGCCACACTATGGAACAGGGGTTCACCATCAATCAGAGTTGTTCAGCTTGTATTTCCACATGTAACTGTGTTTCTCTCCCTCAGGATTGAGCTGCGTTCTTTGGGTAAGATTGCCGAGGGAGAGGAGCTGGCAGTCTCATATGTGGACTACTTGAATTTGTCTGAGGAGAGACAGAGACTGCTGAAAACACAATATTTCTTTGACTGCACATGTGAGCACTGCAAGAACCGAACCAAGGATGACTTGAAGATGGCAGGAAAGGAAGTGGAGGGAGTCAAGGTTTGTGTTGATGTTACTGTTAAAATGAGAGTTACAGCACAATGCAAGAAGCACCAAGCCATCTCACCACATCTCATACTGACATGGATGATAAGCACAGACAGGAAACACGAGAAGCAGAGAGAGCGAGACTATTTTAAGCAAAGATAAGTCCCAGTGGAATCAGCTTCTAAACTGAGTGTATGTGCATCCATTCACACATGCATCTACAGTGAGGTAGAGGAAGATGATTGACATAGATTACATTTTCTAAATAACTTTCATTCACTCAAGGCTGTATTTCCATGCTCTACGATAAACAAATCATTGTCATGGTGTCTATGATCATATAATTGATATTCAACTTCCAATATACAACTGGTTGCAATTTACCATTTAATACTCTGAGATGAATACATTGATACATGATGCACCATAAAAATGCAGTAATTCCATAATACTGAGTGGTAATTTGGCATTACCTTAGTGTCTAAAATACTCTTATGTCGGCACAGTTCACTCTGTGTGTGGGTCACAGGTTACATGGAATCTGTCAGAAACACTGAGTTTTTTAGTCTAGTCTACTTTAAACAATCCAAGTCTCATATTAACCAAAACTGCTGTGGCATGCTTCGGCTGTCAAACAACAACCAAGAAAGACTTGTCAGTTAATCATATGAAGGACTGAAACATGTTTATTATTGGTAAAAGGAACATTCAAGCCTTGGACATGGACCCTTGAGTTGGTCAAAGGTCTTAAGATAAAACTAATCAGGCCTTGGCCTTTATCGACTCAACACGGCGGACTTGTGATGTCTTGAACATCATTGCCAGTGTGTCGATGATGTGTGGTGCAACAGTGTTTGAATCACTTGCTAAAATACGATCAATGTCTCTTATCTCCACCCTTTTAGCCATCAGATGAGCAGGTGAAAGAGGCAACAGATTATTGCTTCGAAATGCTGGACAAGATGGACAAGGCTCGACTAAATGGCGACTATCATGAGGTACTGATCAATCACTTACGTACAACCCTAAACAAGTAGCTCCAGAAAGCATTTTGCCCCAGTACTGTATGTCATGAATGCTCTATTCCTGTGATATTTCGCTTTATGTTGTTTATCCTCTCTCTTCAGGTGGTAAAAATCTGCAGGCAGTGCATAGAGAAAACAGAGCCTATTTTGGCTGAGACTCACATCTACCTGCTGAGGATGTGGAGCACGTTAAGCGAGGTACAAGCTTACCTGCAGTACTTTGAGGATGCTGCAGAGTATGCACGCAAAATGGTGGATGGATACATGTGAGTACAAAGATACCAAGCAATCTCTTGTGAGCATCCTGCATATCTTATACCGTTCTGTGATAATGACAAACATGAAATACACCACTGGATAGATACTGAAATAAATGAAACCTCCCTCTGACAGGAAACTGTACCACCCAAACAATGCTACTCTTGGTATGGCTGCGATGCGAGCAGGAGTGACCCACTGGCAGGCCGGGCTGATAGAAGTTGGACATGGGATGATCTGCAAAGCCTATGCTATTCTCATGGTCACCCATGGCCCAACACATCCCATCACTAAAGACTTGGAAGTAAATACTTTACAATCTTAAATACTGCATGCTAGATGGATAAATACGTTTTTTCTTTGTGCTCTGCCAAATATGTATTGTTAAACAAAGAGCAGCCACCTTGTTTATCTTTTTTGGATGCAGTTCAATGACTGCAATTTCAGCTACCAAAGATAATTTATATTGAAGTAACCAAGGACAATGTATAAGGGTTCACTTTTAGAGGATGGACCTAAGAATTATTTCCAGAATCTACAGCTTTAGGCACAACGTGCAGTTTTTTTCTTTTCATCAATTGTGACAACTCTTTTTCACCCAAATACTTTCTAAACGTTCATTACTGCATGCCCAGCAGCAAATAGATACACAGCTAAATGCATTTCCGTAATGAGTTGGGAGTGCCCATAACAAAAGCAAATATTGGATAGAATATCAACTGTTAAATTTCCAGTAAAAAAAGTTAATTTATGATTTCAGATCATTGTATACTAGTGGACATTTCAAGTGCTAATGTTTCCCTTCCCAATCTCCATAGGCTATGCGGATGCAGACAGAGATGGAGCTGAGGATGTTCAAGCAGAACGAGTATGTTTATCACAGTATGCGAGAGGCAGCTCTGAAGAACAGACCAATGACCATGATGCATGAACCCAAGTCTATGGAGGAGGGAATCAAGAACCTCTTCCACCGGAGGAAGTAAAAAAAGAAATTCCTATCCTATTGTTTACTGGCAACAGCTGAGTGGTGGTGTGAGAGTCTACAGTTAGTCCCATGATCATTTTCTGTATCACACTTTTGTAGTCACCCTTTTCATTAAAAACATGTCACATGAACTTGTGCTTTTATTTTTTAGGATTAAAGCAAGACAGATTTAAGGCACCCAACTATATATACATTTCAAATAACAGAATTGAAAATAGGAAGAGTGCATTTGGAAACCCAAGGAAAACTGCCTAACCTTTCCATCTCCTTTCCATCTCAAGTGCAACCCATGGGCGTTACTGAAATTGCTAGTGTTGTAAGGTGGAAAGATTGTTTTCATGCCAGTAGGTGCAACTTAGCAACCCTTATCCTCACACGGTTATGAAGCCCCATTATCTTTAGCCATCTCCCCTACTGTCTGTTAAGTCACAGCTTCAAGGCACACCTCGCCTTCCCAGTCGACAGATGCCATTCTTTAAGCATCACCTCATACTCCCAACAGGAGTAGGAAGATGGGGTGGGGGTGGGGGTGTCCAGGTGCAAGTTGTTGAGTAGTTAGTCCACTATACCCTTTAAAGCACCTGTTGCTTGTTATCAGTTAGTGGAGTCTGACCTTTAGCCGGTCAGCAATACCAGACGCGCCACTGCATCAATGTGATGCCAGCATGTTCCAAGTATGATATGAACAGTCATATGGCTGATGTTCCAACAGATAAGAATCCATCGCCAACACCAGTGAGAGATTCTAGTGAAGTTAAACTACCACTAATTTTAGACATTAAAGCCATCGAGTCAAAAGAAAAACCATAAGACAGCATTGTCTTTTACATTTTATTGTACCTAGTGCAGATAGTTACAGGCGTTTGCTCGTCCTCTTGTACACAATGCCACCAAGAGTCATTGTCTGGGGAGGAAAAGAAAAAGAGAAAGAAAGTTGAAAAAAAAAAAAACACTACTAAAGAGGCACCAATTTAGTAAAGGTAAGCGTTTTATATACTCACATTGACAATTGTGTTTGCATCCACCAGTTCTGTGACGGACTCAATTCCCTTGAGGGAAACTTTGAGCTTGTTGCCTTCTTTATGAACCACCGCCTTTAAGAAGCATGACAAGAGCAGAGTTATGAGGACAGTGTTTATCCAGGCATTTACATTTTTACCATTACAAATATAACCATCATTTGAGAGTCGATTTGCATGGCTTAGCTTACCTTGACCTTCTCTCCAGTGAGAGTCTCCAGCTCAGCCTCCTTTCCGATGGTGAAACTGTTAACGAGGACCTTTGTGCCAGTTGTGACCGTCACTTTGAAGTTGTCGCCAGTCTCCTCAATCTCGGAGACGCTCTTGATATCTTTGCCTTTCTGGATGAGCTCATCAGGCAGACCTAAGACAAAAAGCAGCTGCCTAATAAGCCATTTAACTTATATTTTTGGTGTTTTAAATGTCCCTATTTTTCATGCACCTTACGACCAAAACAACTATATTAACAGTCACAAAACTTAACTCAAAAGCACAACTCTTACCAATGGCCTTCATGAAAGGCTCAAAGTTCTCCTGAGTCTCCAGTTGGTATTTTCCAGAGAAAGACATGATGGCAGACAGTGAAGGTGAAGACAGCAGTGGTTATCTGCCTGTTTTATACTCTCAGACTCCAGTGCTGCAATCATTAACCACAGGTGTTTCCAATCAAGGCTACTCCAGCCCCATATTCATCCAGCAGAGGTCACACCAGCTCCGATAAGCCCAGAGCGGAGATAAAAAGAGGCACAGAGACTAATTAGATAAGTCAGGTAACTTTTAATGCACAGGGGAAAGAAATAAATGTGTGAGACTACATATTTTGGAACATATGCTAGGCTATTAGCTACACATATTGCATGATGTGTATCCCAACAAGTGCTGGCAAAGCATATTTTCTGCTTTCACTCATCTTTCATCCTCCTTCCTTCCTTCAAGTCTCAGATTTGGCCTCTTGATTTCAGTTCCTTATTTTTAAATTTCTGTTTTTCTCTGTTTTCATTTTTCCTCTTTGTCCCTGCTTTAGCCAAGTCTTTTGTTCCCACTCTTATTTTTGTTCTTGATCTACACAGCAATTTGTGCATTTTTTCTTTTTTTTAATCTCAGTTTTAGAGATGGAGATGCTGAGACGCTGATCACAATCACACCATAGCAGGGGGAACATTTATCCATATTTTGGCTAAAACAGAAATATACTACTCAGTTTTTATGGGGGGTATTGTATCATGAGGGATACTGTATGTCTTTTTTTAGCTGCTCTTATAACTCCTCCTAGAGTTCACTGTCACTTCCACAGTGTGAACTGTGCTCTACATTTCATTACAAGGGTACTTTAGTCAGGTGATGTCACCTATCAAGATAAGCCTCCAGATTTCAAAGAGGCCACAAAGATATGACAAAAAAGAAAAAAAAAAGTGAGAAATTTTTTTTGTTTTTGTTCATCTACTGTCAACTGACATCAACCTTTTTTTGCACTAGCCTTTTGCAGAGAACATAATGTGTTTGGTTTAAGGATGAAGTCAAAAAAAGATCAAAGGTGACTGTCCAAGATAACCAACACCATAGCTGTTGCAACAGTGACATGGTGTTACTAGAACTGCTTTGAAAATCCACAGTGTCATGTCAGGATCCTTTGCATTCATGTAGCAGTCTGTAGCAGGATTGTGCAAAACTGAACATCTGAGAGATAAAGATGGCTGTAGGCTTTGTACACCCGGTGATAGTGGAACACACCTGATAAGATTTATGCTGACTTGTAATAAAGGCAACATCTGATACTCTCTCAAAACTTTATTTCAACATGCAGATATCTGGATGACAACTGTCAGTATTCATCCCTATTTTCATACATAAAAATATATAGACAAAGGCACTCTACAGAAGGACTCCAGGGGAAACAGCAAATCAGAAGCATGATGACAAACAGAAATGCAACGGTATGAATAAGGACAAGTCCTGCTTCATGTCTACAGCTGCAGAGTTTCCCGTGTGACCTTGTTGTCAGAGGCAGCTCATTGGTGGATTCGATGAGGAGAAGTGTGACCGGCCAGATGCAGGAGCCTGAGGATGACATCACCGGCATCACTGCCTTCGAATTGTCCGATTTGGTCGTCTCCTTCCTCCTCGATGAGGCAGGACTGATCTGTGGTACAACTCTCTGTAGAGAAAAAAAGAGTTATCATGATGACCATGGTCCATGGTCGCCTGTTATTGCAACTGCAATTTTATTTTTGAATTCATGCATTTGTTCAACTAATGTAGCTACCTACAGTAAAAGAGCAAAGTGTGGAATTGGCCGTCTCTTGAATTCATACTCAAACAAATTTATTCACACTCGCATTGATCTAATGTAAGCTTAATTGTTAGCTTCAGCAGATAAGTAGGAAGTTCCTTTTTTCATTGTAGGCTACTGATGATTTCACACTCTCTGCATGGTCAGAGAGACAGCAGCACGAGGAATGCTGTCATGCAAGTGGATAGATACAGCAAAGGTTTAGAGCCTATTAGTTGTGGATACGACTTGATCCTCATCTTCATGTCGGACCGGGAGCAGACTGAATGCTTCAGTGACTCACTAAAGCCCTATAAAAAATGGTACTTTAGTTTTATGCTATTATATCTACCTTGCTGCATTTTGGAGGGAGATAATGTAGCTACGTTTTATGCTATTCAACAACTTAAACTTAAAGTTAAAATTTTGAATTACGTTGAAAAATATAGGCTACAGTAACTGACAGTGGGAAGACATGGGAGGCAAAATATCCTTTAACTTGGCATGTTATTTCCACTCATCCCATTGTATCATTGTAACAATAGCAACAATTTAACTGGCCAACTAAAACTTTAAAATACTGTAATAGTGCTACTTCTGCTGAAGTAAAAGCATCAAAATCCTTTTTTTTAAAACCGATAGGTACATGAGGATTTCCTGACCTGCATCACAGCAGAGTCCTGAGGCAGCACAGTGTCCTCCTTCAGATCCACAGGGTCTTCCTCCTGCCTGACAGGGTGTGAGCAGGTAGTTCTCCTCCACACAGTGAGCTGTTTCTGGGGAGCCGAGCAGGCAGCCAAGACCCTCCCCACAGCAGATACTAGGGCCGAAGCAGCGGCCCCTGTCTCCAGGGCCACAAGACATGCACTGGAAGAGGAAATAACAAGTTAGCATTCTCGGTGTTAGTTTTATAATGCGATCACAATTTAGCTCAAAGTTGGAGATTGGCAAAAGTGGCTCACCTTGCGTAGTGGTGCATCCATGATGGACCTCTTCCCACCGATAGGGCAGTTGGAGATGTAACACGCTGAACACACAGATAGGAGAAAAAACATGCACACGGACACAGCAGCTCCAGTCATTTCTGCTGACACAGTGACAGAACAGTTGGGGGAAAAAAACAAAAACAGTATTTAGTACAAATAACCATCTAATGCCTCATGTTCAGAGATCTGTTCAGAAAGCAAAAGTTACTCACTTGTGGCTTTACAGTCGATGAGTCGTTGACTTCAAGTTCTTGTTTCAGATGCTCCCAGAGGATTTTCTAACTTGCATGGTTCCACAATGACCTGTCTTATATACTCTCAGATCTTCTTTTGAGAGTGACACAGAAACCCAAAAGCCACTTAAAGATCCTTAATGAGCTCGTTTTATTGAAGCTGACCACCGGGCATGCTGGGTCAAAGGTTTCGGGCAGCTCTGTTGCCTGGTTTGCGTTTTGCTACTGAGAATCATTAGAAAAGCGCCCGTGTTGCGTGACCGTGCATATTCGAGATGATGATGGAAAGTCCGAGAGGTCAAGAGGACAATGGGGAGATGGAAGCATGAATGGACTTGAGTGTGGTACAACTTTGATCTGTTTTTTGTGTTTTTTTTAAACAGGAGATTTTTCTTCCTGTATTTTTTTTTAGGTATCTTCTCCAGCACTGATAGAGGAACAGTGAAAAAAGATAGTTTTCAAGGTCATGAGAAGAAGCTATGAACCTCAGTCTGGTGAGCCGCCATTTTGGTTCAACAGTGCTGTACAGTATGCAGAATTAGTTGTGAGTGGATGTTTGTAAACAAGCCAAATCATGACACAAAAGACACACAAATAGACACACGAACAGATTTTCCCTTGCTATTAATAAAACCCTTTAATTCCTTGCTGGAATTGATGCACGCATCATCCAGGTCTGAGGTTAATTGGTTTTATGAGCTAATTAACACAGCTAATGATCGGCCACAACTCTTAAAAGGCAGCTTCACAGTTTCAATGATATGAGCTCAATTACTGCAGCTCCCTCCTGATCTACTAAGTGCCACCTCATCTCAATTAGTTGATAACATCGTCTTTGTTCACCAACTTCTGTGTCCCAAAAGGACATTTAGACGTGGACTGACTTGTGACTTCTGACTGATTTCACACCCCTCAAACAGATCATAAAACCTGTCTCCAGTCACCATCTGAAGACAAAGTGGTGTAAAAAGGACTGAAGTGTCACTCAAACAATGGGACTCTCTTGCCACCTAGTGTCAGTGTTGACAAATTTCCTCTATTTATGCATACATTTTTCATTGTCACTGTTTTTTTTTTGCAGGAGGTGGACAAAATAGCAGGAATACTTATTATGCAACATTGTGCAATACCTTATAACAACACGAGAAACAAGATGCAGAAAAATTGGGATTTTTGGAAAGAAGAAGATAATCTTTGTGTTTTCTTTCTTCTCTTTAACAAACAACAACAACTGAACATGAAAGACTTCAGAGAGGCAGTGTTTTTATGCTAGAATACATTTTTACCACACAATAGTCAATGTTATGCACAGCCCCTGTGCCACAGCGCTCATCATTTACATATGAACTTTGTATTCTGTTTAGAAAATACCTGAAATGTCTTTCCCCTGAAACTTTCTAGGCTGTTTAAAAGCTTGAAATCACGCCACATTTCATTTCTGGAGATTTTATTTATTTATCTTAAAATATAAACTCAATCTGTGTCAATAGGTGTATCTTTTAGAATAAAGACAAAAAATCAGATCTCGCCTTGCCATGTTCCTCCAAAAACTGTGCAAATCCCTATTTCACAGAGAAATGGAGATGTCTATCTAGTGTTTCCTTATTTTTCTGCAGGAAGGCACTAGGCTTGTTGACTTCCTCTCCCCTCCCTTCCTTCCTTCTCTCCGAAGGTACTCATCTGAAAAATGAGAACAAAGTGATTGTTCCTGTTCTCTTTCTTAAGTCACTTCAAATGCTATCCGTGGACGGGCGGCTCATTGTCAGGAGAGTTGCAGTGCGAGCAGGAGGGAGAAAACGCCGGCACAGGTACAACAGCAGCAGCTGCAGCAGCACTTCAGCCACAGCATCACAGAAAACACACTCAGCTGGTAAGTTCTATACACACATACACACACACACACGCTCTTTGCTGCAGCCTCACACAAACGCACACTTACATGGCACTGAGTGGCATTCTGGCGAGGAGGGGCTTCGGTTTAATGGATTGTTTGGAATGCATGGTGTGGCAAAGTATGGGCAGGGGTCTCTGCACAACGCACCTTGAAAGGGAGAAGCGAACAATGGCAATATTCAAGAAAACATTTAAAACTGTCTGGAAAGCATTCAAATTGTCAGTATGCAATGCATCTGAAATTGTAGAAATCTTGGGAAGAGGCGGATGAACATTCATCCTGCAACCTGCATGTGGTTTATGTTTTCTATATGTTGCTAATAACAAACTTACCCCCAAATATGTGTGTCGCTGTGATGCATTTTTACATTATTCATTGATATGAAGAGACATTCCCCGTGCATATGCAGTGTGTCGTGCTGCTTGTAAAATTTCAAAGTGTGTTTTTGCAGAGAGAAAAAAAGACTCACTGAATTATATAAATATGAATATGTGAAATCATCTGTAATCGCTGTCAAGGTTTACTCTTTTCACTCCCCAAAGTTTGTGATCTGCACTTGTCATCCTCTTTTCGACATGAATTAGAAACAATTCGAACATATTTTTTCTGTCTGTGTGTTTGTGAAACTGGATGTATGCTTGAAATGAATAATTCAACAGGGGATTTTGACATTTTTCAAGTAAGAGTATGAAAATACCCCATAGTCCTGGTTTGAAAATGATGCTTTACTTTACTTATGTGAGTATGAAGTGGATATCTTTGGTTATTTGACACTCAGTCGAACAAAACAGGGCTAGATGTCTCCTGGGTTTTAGGAAATCAGTGAATTCTTAAAAATTTTCTGACCAATTTTCACCAAATAATGAAAATCTTGAGCAAGAATATGAATGTGCACCGTGTGTGTAGGATGCATCTGCAACAGCAAACAGGGAGATAACATGCAGAGTAAAGTAGAACTTGCAGTTAACAAGAATCCCAGCTTTCTCTGTGATAAGCATAGTGTAGATAAGTGCACCAGTGCTAAGTACTATTTGAATGTCATGCAGAAGTTAGACAGTTCCCCTTTGAGAGTCCTTTGTGGAGTATCACCATCTTTTCATTATCATCTACACTAAAAGACACACAGTGATGAGATATTTATAGTTCTACGACGAGGGAGCTTTATGCTTATCAGTAATTTGATCAAACTCAGACTCAGACTTCACACACAAAATTAGTGCAAAGCATCACAAAGCGTAATGGATGAGAAAAAGGGGAAGTTCTTTTCGCTATCAGTTCACAAAAAAAAAGATGAAGAGAGCAGAGAAAAAAGAGATGGAGAAGCGAAAAGTGTGCGGGAGGTAGAGGTGAGCATTTCACAGATAACTTCCTAATTTCAGGAGGAGAGGAGATCTGTGAGAAAGGAAGAAGTGAGAGGTTTCAGGTTGAACACTGAAAGGTGTGGGTGTCGACACCATGCTGTTTGTGTGTCCCTGGCTGCAGCCCCCTCCAAAGAAATCTTCACAGTGATGGTTTCGTGTGTTAAACAGAAACCAGACGAGGAGTCATCTGATGTACATTTTGCCAAGTCTTTTCCGAAATGTTAGGTTTGTTTTTGAGGCTGTTCGGCAGTGATGGAAAGTAACTTGTACTAATATAAAGTTGAGGTATTTCTTTGGCTATTTCCATTTTAAGCTACTTCTCTTCTTTTCGTTCCCTTCTGACGTTATAGATTTCAAATAAAAAGGTCACTAATGGTCTAATAAAACACAATGAAGGCGGTTAAGTGATTTTCTTCTTTAAATGACTCAAGTTGCTTTATTGACAAAACTGTTTGAGGCCCAAACTGTGTTTAACAAAAAAACAAAACAAAGATTCCCTCCAAAGATATAGAATATCCATATTATGTTTTAAACCGGGTGCCTACATTACCCACAATGCAACCCTACGGTTTGTTTTCAAATTGTGGTTGCAGTCTTAAGCTTGACATTACTTATCTCATTTCATGCTGTTCTCATTGCAGCCACAAAGAGCTTTATATAACTTCTTATTTCTCATGTGCAGTACCAGTGCTCCCTGAGGCCTGTGAGAAGTTCCCCTTCAAGTAAAGGACTTCTGCACTTCTTTCACCAAAACATTCTTGTACTCTTTCCAACGCAGAAAGAAGATGGAAACAGACAGGGTCAATTTCTCACCACGAAGAAGTCCTCCCCTCAGAGATGAACGACGACAGGGATCTCAGCACAGTTTCTACCTGAGCCCACCTCCGTTCTATCTCAAGCCCCCGAAGTTCTCCCCCCCGAGATACAGCAGTATATCACCCACCGGTGACACCTACAGCGTGTTCGGCCCACCCGCCTTCTTTCCCATGCTCGGCCCTACTTGCGCCCAAAAGGAGGGATCCCAAAAACGTAAAAGAACACCTTTCAAAGTGGACGCCCAAGAAGGTGAATCTCCTGAAAGAGAAGCAGAGGAGCAAGAAAAAAGCAGCAGCAAGAAGACGGTAGACCTCTCCCACATCCCCTTCTCCCTCCCACCGCCACACCCCATGGCCTCCCCACCTCCAAAACCCCTCCCCGGTATGATTGAGCTCAACAGACTGCAGCTCCATCGCAGATCATCAGCTGTGAATTTACCTGTCCAGGTGAAACAGGAACCTCTCAGTCCTTCTCCTGTTTGGCCTCCCTCTCCTCTCCTTCTCCACCCTCCATACTTCCCACCTCTCCACCACAGCCTCCTCCCATACCCCTTCTTCATGCCAGGGCCGGTCATGCACCTCTCCCCTGGTGCTTTCTACCCCAGAGAGGACCTCCGACCCAGTCACCGCACCCGCGATGGAGCTCCTCGCAGCGGGACAACCACCGCCGAGAAGCTCGGGCTCAACATCCACGTGGATGACAGCTATTATGTAGATGTTGGAGGTGACCAAAAGCGCTGGAAGTGTCGCATGTGTGACAAGTCATACACCTCCAAGTACAACCTGGTCACGCACATCCTGGGCCACAACGGCATCAAGCCACACGGGTGCCACCTGTGTGGGAAGCTTTTCAAGCAGCTGAGCCACCTGCACACGCACCTGCTCACTCACCAGGGCATGAGGCCCCACAAGTGTCAGGTGTGCCACAAGGCCTTCACCCAGACCAGCCACCTGAAGAGGCACATGATGCAGCACAGTGATGTGAAACCATACAGGTGAACGACAGTGGCAATTGTGGTTATTTATGCTTTTTATTGCTCCTTATTTTCTATCTCATATTCACTTTTTCTGCCTCTAAAGCTGCGGTGTGTGTGGTCGAGGCTTTGCCTACCCCAGTGAACTTCGTGCTCATGAGCTAAAGCATGAAAAAGGCCAGGAAAATGTTTGTGTGGAGTGTGGTCTGGACTTCCCCACACTCGCCCAGCTGAAGAGGCACCTGACTGCCCATCGTGGCCCCACCCTGTACAGGTGAGGAATGACTGAATGGCTTTCTAGCTCAGAATAGCCTTTATTCACTTGCCACTGACATTCACTTGACTGACATTACATTTATAGTAAAGAAGTTTAATTCACACGACAAATCATAACTTCAAATCAAATTTCAAAAGTTATCATTATAATCCTTTCAAAGAAATATTTATACGCTTTGGTTTTTATGCAGACAAAATAATGTATTCATTGTCCGCTTTAGAGAAGCTGGAGGGTGGGTTTGTTTCTTTTGGACAGGTTCAGGCTGTTTTCAGCAGCTTTCGTCTTTGTGCTAAGCTAATTCATCAGCCTGCCAGTTGCAGCTTACTATTTAAGGGATGGATAAGACAGTTGTATCAATCTTTTAATCTAATTCTGGGTGAGAGAGAGAGAGAATAAACGCATTTCCCAAAATTTCAAACTATTGCTTTAACATTTCAGCTCTCTATTTGGCTGTGTAAGTGAGGTTATACCTGTTGTTCCTGCAGGTGTGCGGAGTGCCAGAAGACTTTCCAGTATCCGAGTCAGCTTCAGAACCACATGATGAAACACAAAGACATCAGACCGTACATCTGCAGTGAGTGTGGGATGGAGTTCATCCAGTCACACCACCTGAAACAGCACACGCTCACTCACAAAGTAGGTTTTATTAGCAGGACGGAGAGAAGAGACACAACATTTTTTTTTCTCTGTGCTCTTTCACAGGGATTGGAAGCAAATGCATGTATTTTGGCGAACAGAGTTATCAGTTTTACTGTCGCATGAAGACATTTCTATTATTCCTTGTTCACATTTCGGATCCTGAAAATGGCTCAGAGGGCTTGGATGCCAGCCCAACAGGTTGTTTTGGCAGCTGTCTCGAAGCAATTTCCCCTCAAACTCTGGGCACTGATGTGATTAAACGTCCAGGTTTCATGTTTTATTTCCCCTTTAGTAACATTAGTGTTAAAAAAAACACCCGATTCAACCCTCTTTGGCATTGTTATGTCTACATATTGTTTTAAGTTGTCTCAGCTGAAGATACTTAACATTTTTATGGTTGCACCGTTGCATGACATGGAAACACTCAAACTGTATGATACATCATTTTATGCACATTTTCCCTCAATTCAGCCTTATGCATTTAGTATCTCTGGAAATGTAAGGCTTTCCGATACCATTTCGAATTATATGTAATAAAATATAGATCAGTGAAATTCAAGAGAACAAGCGAAAAAACAATAACATTTTAAGATGATGTCTATTGACAACATTTCTCACGCCGCTACTTCCCCACTCTCTCATTCTTCAGGGTGTGAAAGAGCATAAGTGTCGCATCTGTGGTCGTGAGTTCACCCTGTTGGCCAACATGAAGCGCCATGTCCTCATCCACACCAACATACGGGCCTACCAGTGCCACATGTGCTTCAAGAGTTTCGTCCAAAAACAGACTCTCAAGGCTCACATGATCGTCCACTCGGACATCAAGCCCTATAAATGCAAGGTTAGTTGAACTTAACATGTCGCATGTGACTTTTTGCAGTGTATTTTGGCCCTTAGTTCCTCATTTGTTCACTGATTAAAGGGCAATTTCTACATTTTTAGATAGATCAGTATTGCCCTTCCCTGTAATTAGTTTTTCCCAAACAAAAATAACAGTTTTATCATTTGAACAAATTGCCTAACACAATAATTTCAAGTGGCCAAGCTCTCTCCTAGTGGCCATTAGAAGTGTGAGCACAGAAGGAAGTCAGGAAACATTATTACAGAACAACAATGTCCGCAGAGGGTGGATGAATCAGCGAATCATACTTTTAAACACAACGCCGCTGTTTTGTTTACAGTAGTCAACATGACTTTCTTTTACCATGACTACAATCCTTCCCTAACTTGAGGTTGTTATTATTAACCATAGTTAACCATGAGTAACCATGACAACAAAGGTCACCTGACCTTAACATAGCTTCTTGTATCTCAAACCACATTGCTTCCCTAATCCTAACTAAGTTGCCTCTCTGTGTAAACCTAACCAAGCCTACCTGCATTATTCATTAAAATTAATTATCTATAGGCTACATGCATTGCACAGCAAAAAACAAATAGCCTAGCCTTCTATCCTGCTGATAAAAGCAACATTAAAAAAATGCGATCAATTTGTCATTTTACAATTTGCATGACTTGTCGGGTAATTAAGACCCTGCAGCCATCACCCAAACTAACTAGTAAGAAATAGTTATCTTGGCTCCATCCATATGAAATCAAATCAACCCTCTTGCACCTCTGAAACTCAATAACCATCAATTTCATCCATGCAAAAAGCAAAAAAAGGTTGCAGCATTACATGGTGACTTATGTGCCGCAGCGTAATGTGAATATGTCTAACCGTTTCCCTCTTTTCACTGTTTATGCTAAGCTAAGCTAACCTGCAGCTGGCTGTGGCTTTACATTTACCCTACTGACATGAGTCATAACAACCTCCTCATCTACCTCTTGCAAGTAAAAATCAAGGCATCTGTATTCTATAAATAACCAAATCATATTTATTGATGATCCCAGCCAGGAACCAGACTTGTAATATTTAGCAGTAGCTGCTATTAAAGGATTTCCCCACTTTTCTGGAGTGTCTGTTTTGACCTTGGTGTTTGGTTTGACGACTAAGACGATGACCAGATAGCAGAAAGGCTTTTGGCAGTGGGAGCCTCCTCGTCCATAGGAAGGATATCGCCGCACAAACCGCCTCTCTAACAATGGCCCCCCAGCCTCCCCGGAGAACAGGGCCCGCAAATAGATTTCATCTCGCTTTCTCTGCTGCTGGAGGGAGCTTCCTGTTTTCTCACGGTCCTCTTGGACAGTTTACAGTCCCTCTCTCCTCCTGAAGGAAAGGACCACCCTAATAAAAAAGAATGCAGAGGAAGGACAGCGCAGGAGTTGCCCTTCCCTGTTCTCCTCCTGGCCCTGTCTCGATGTTGCTTCCTCTCTCTGTCTCTCTCCCTCTCTCTGTGTTTTTCTTCTGTGTGTGTGTGTGTGTGTCAGGGTGTGAGAGAGGGGGGAAGACAGAGAGGAAAAGAGGAAAACAAGGATTGAGGGAGGGTGTGTGTCTGTGTATATCTGAACGCCTGCACATTCATTCATGATTACGTGTCCCACTGCTGTAGCTCTGCATTCTGAGAAAATAATAGGTTGATAGCGTCGGCTTATTGTTTTTGTATCCTGAAATAGTGTTTACTACAGCCAGTGGTTGGAGGTTAGGCTACAGTACATTTTTTACTCAAATGTAGAGTAAATGCATTCAAATCAACATACTTTAATTGAATATTACAAATATCTGTTAATAGTATTTGCAGAATAAACTGCCTGCATTATAAAAAAAAATGTTAAAAATTTGGTCATTTAGATCAATTTGATTTGCCTGTGCTTCCCATTTCATGTGCATGCAAGTGGTATTAATCTTCTAACATGCAACGAGAAAGTAAACAATTGCATTTTCTAATAATGTCAAACTATCAATTGAAGTGAATGGTTAATAAGTTCAGTATGCATGTTTCTCTTTTGTCTTTCAGCTTTGTGGAAAGGAGTTCAACAGGATGCATAATCTAATGGGCCACATGCACCTCCACTCAGACAGCAAACCCTTTAAATGCCTCTACTGCCCGAGCAAGTTCACACTGAAGGGAAACCTCACCAGACACATGAAGGTCAAACATGGCGTCATGGACAGAGGGCTGGATGAAAGATGTAAGGACATACAAATCTGCACTTGGTGCTGTATGTGCACTTCTGTTGAAAAAAGTTGTGTGATGTATTTTTTTTTACTTTCTCTGGTTTCAGTGTTTAGGCAAAGGGGACGATTCTGCCTGACCACTCAAATGGGCCTGCTCACCCACTTCAGCCAAGAGGAGCCGTTTGACCTTTCCCAGAAGCCCCCAGGCATGCCCAGTCTCCGTCTTTCCCAGTCCGATGGCGAGAGCGTACCGGGAAGCTCGTGTCAGGAGGAGGAGGACGAGGAGAGTTTGTACAGAAGGAGCCAGTACAGCCCTGAGGTGGACCAGCACGAACCAGCAGGCGTGGACCAATACATCCCTGAGCTGGAGGAGAGAGGACAGGGATCACCTGATGAACTGAGTCCAGAAGAGAAAGAGAAACAGTCATACCAGCAGAGTTTAGACGATGAGGCATTTGAGAGGGAGTCAGCAGCGGAGGGACAATCTGGAGATCTCAGAGGTGCCCAGGTGCACCTCTCACAATCAGAGGCATTCTGTGAGTCTGATTTAGAGCTAGGTGAGCAGGAGCACCACAGTGAGACAGGCCATAGACACATGTATGATTATGACTCAGATTCAGAGCTAGAGGATGATCACCGAGAGCTTGATGAGCCAGAACAAAACAAAAAGCAGTTGGGTGGCTTTTATGAGGCAGCTATCAATGTGTCAGAGAGGAACCAGCGCAGTTTGGATACAGGTGAAATGGTGCACCACATGCACGCAAGTGAATTTACGGGCCCACAGGATGAGGAAGAAGACAAAGAATGAGGGGAAAAAAATAGTGGAAGAATGAGAAGAAGATGTGGGCTCTGGGGCAGGCTGATGTTTTCTTGACAGGAAAATGGACAGGATGTTCAGGAGACACTCCCCTAAGCAGAGAGGAAAGTGTGTAGGTCTCTAAATAAAACGGATTATTGTATAGTAGCTCAGCACAAAAAGGGAAAGACAAACATATCATGTTTATTAACAGACCAGAAAATAAAAAATGAAGTTACTGTAATACAAAGCTGTGAAGGATACTGCATGTACAGAAGATGTCACTCACTGACAAATAGCTACTGACAGAAAGTTAACGTGGATTAATAAGTGTAAAAGTATGATTATAGCTTTTCTGTAAATTAAATGCAAAGAGATATTTAATATTTTTCTTTTTTTACAAATCATTTTTGAAATTTTAACTCAAATATGTTATTTAGCTTTAACTCTGACTCTTTTTGTGTAAATCTAAGATGAAAATCAATAATTCCCTAAAACCAACATCATCTATTTCTGTTTGTGAGATGTTGCACTCAAAGTAAACATCATATTTACAGAGTGTAATGTAGTTTTTGACGGATACAAATGTGACAAAGCTTGACGTTGTGTTTTTATGAAATAAACTGTGATTTTGTTCTATTCTTATGTCTAATGTTTAGATTTTCTAAAATCTTTATGACTTTGTTTGTTCATTCTTTTTTGGGAGGAAGGCCTTGTTTTTTTTTATTGTATGGCAGTGTAATGGTGGTCACCTGATTCTGCTAAATAAAAAATAAAAGCTTGAATGCATGAACCTGCTGCTTTTGTTATTAGACCATCCTTGCGGCTCCTTTTCTTTTCTTTTTTTTGGTAAAGAATATAAGCCAAATTATTAATTCTCAGTCCTCACCATTTGCCGTCTGACACATACTTTAGCAAGCTAAAGATGATTTCTGCGAGTTTCAAAAACCTTGCCTTTCTCCTCCTGCTTCTCTTTCAAAGCAGAGGAAGAGGAAGAGAAAACACCTCTCCCCTTCTCTCTTTTAGGTTGTGATCAAACAGCAGTGACGGACACAGTGGGTGTCCCAGACAAAGGCTTCATGTGCCTGTGTGACTCAGAATAAAGCATTGTTTCTGCTCATTGCAGAAGCCCCACTGCAAACACAAATGCTACTGAAATGACAAGTGCGTAAAAACATCTTTTGTTTCACAGTAGAAGAAGAATCTTTATCGTGCACTTCATCATACTATTATAAAATAATCTAGCAAAAAATTAGTTTGTTATTAAAAATGAAGTTCACTGTCATTCATTTTGTTTATTTGACAGGGACAGAGCATATTCTGTAAATATTTAGCCAAAAGGATGGTTTCCGTCTGTTGTCCCACGGCCACTTTTTACAAAGGCTCCTTAAAAAAAAGAGAAAAAAATGTAAAATTGTGAGGAAATCAAATATCCATCCATCTAAAAACACTAATCAATAGGCTACAACTCAAAATTGGTTACATCAATACCTCACTTTCCCGTGACAGTTCAGGTAAACAAACCAGTCATTTCATGTAAGCTGAAATGCAGAACAGCAGCTTCTCTATTTCCACTATTGACGACCACCGTGTCCCAAAGAGCGAAACTGCAAACAGTTTGAGGAAGTTCTCACATCCTCCTCTCCTTTCCTTTCCTCACCTACATGTTTCAATCCCAACCGCTGGCTCAGAGAGGAACCACAGAGAGTGGATAACCTGCACTGTTTCTTACCACTGCCCATTGTCAGGAGTTAGCTCCTCTCACCAGCATCATGTCGAGAGATCGCTAAAGAATAATGATGAAAATGTAGAACTGATGACAGCTCAGAGAGGCATGGTGCTCCAGGAGGTGATTCTATCTCTCCCGTGTGTTTTAAACGAAGTGAAACTTTAGAGAGCATGAGAACCTGCACCCAGACACACAGGAGAGCAGGTAAATACTGATGTCATGAAAAGATGAACCTGAAACAATCACTGTTCTGCTTTGCAGTGAAACAAGCAAACAAATCATGACCATGAGGAAAAGACAGGATAATGTTTCATTGGTAAAAGCAAGAATTCACAGTTTATGAATCAGTGATTTTTTTGTAACGCACATCACACAAACTTTGAGATTTACACTCACATGAAACTGCTGTGATGAATCATTATTTCAGTCATCATTTAATTCACCGGTTATGTATAATTACTTGATTAATTGTAAGGTTAATTAACTGTCAGAAAAACAGTAGTCAGGGTTCAAGGGGAGGTACGCCTTTGTTGGACCAAGAGTCCAAAACTCAAAGATACTGTATAGTTTACTTACTGCTGACACAACAGTTAATCTATAATTTTATCAATTAACGGGACATTCATTGACTGCTATTTTGGTAAGTAGGAAAAATACCCCAAATTTGATGACTTCACCATATTAACTATGACGATGTGCTGATTTGCTCTGTTTCTTATCAGCACAAATCTTTAAATCTTTGAGTATGTGCAAATTCTCATGTTGTTTTAGAGTTTTAGAAAGCCTTTAGCAAAAAGGAGTTATAGCACTGCTATAAGGGGAATATCAGGTTGTGGTACCCATCCTGTTTCATTCCCTCCAAAATGTATTTGTTACACATGTTATGCAAGCACATAAATGACTGCACATTATAATACTGTTGTTGCTGCTGCTTTAGTTTCTGTCTTTCACAATTTAATTTGTATTTTATGTCACGCCCAATCTATATTAAAGTTGCTGAAATCAGCCGTCAATCAATACATTTTCACAATTGGCATTTTTAGACAATGATTAATTGATAAATTAAAAATAGGTTCATCAGTAATTAATATAGTTGCATATGCCATGCTGTCGTGCAACCTCCTGCACATAACTTGTGCACTGTTTATTTGGTTAATATGTTGACCATTGTTTACTATTGCTGCTAAAACAGAAGCATCGGCTGCTCTATGCATTTGCTGTAATTACTTCTCTTCACAGATTTTTTTTTTCTGTCGCATATCTTTCTGTCTCACTTACCTATTTACATGCCAATGGAGGGCAGATTTCTTTTAAAAAAGGGAAGCAGACAGGGGATGCCCACAACTGAGAGAGTGAAAGCAAATATTTCACATCACTGAACCACATTCGCCTTTTTAGAGCAGGGAAATAATGTGGGAGCAAAAAAGATACAGGCCTTTGGGTGGAAATGTATTGTTGACATTAACATTTTATACAATAGCCACAAAAGGACACAATAGAGTAATAAAAAATAAAATAAAATAGGATAGAATATCATGCCTGAGGAGGGCTGTGCCTCCAGCTTGTGTGTTTAGAAATGTTGACTTCCTGTCAGTCCTCTCTGGTGTAGCTCAGGTAAGGACTTCCTGTTTTGCTGGTCAGTGAGAAAACGAGAGGGTGCTAAGATTCTTCCATGTTTTGTTTAACAAAACTGTCCCACCCCAGACTCAACCTGTTACCTCCTTTGACCCAGAGCCAAGGAGCTTACTGTAATTATAGCCGGGGGCTGTCCTCCTGAACTGGGAACAAAAACACTGGCTCAATGGTTGAGAGGTGAAAGTGGACAGAATAGGTCAAGGGCCCCGCTATTCATTAATGCAAGATACGTTAAGCTTTAGATTCAGCTTTGCAGCAGCTTAGCTCCAGATAGTATTTATTCTGCTGCCGTATTCCTGGTTTATTCTATTTTAGGCTTTTTTATCATTATTATTTTATTTCATTTTTTATGTTTTAAACATGACTGGACAAATGTAATGTCCAGATAAGCTAATGGAAGCAGTCGTCCATGATGCTGAGTAACTAACACTGGGACTTTTCATGGCTTTGTATACAGAGCCACAGGCAAAGTGAAATCTCCTGTACTTCCACTTCTGTCTTCATGTCTGGTCTGTCTCCTCCTTTAATAAACAGCACCCTCTATTGTCTGTTTTTAATCAGCCAAGGATGTAAGCATGAATAATGGGTCTAACAGTAACAGGTTGGTTGCATTGCCCAGCAAGATTTTGCACAAGGATTTGTTAGACAATATTGGGTCTACATAGAATATGATCTTTGCAAGTTATTAATATATTTCTGTAATCCAGTGATTCTGTAAGAATTAAAGAATTACTGGATTAATATGCAGTTTTATAAATCATAACTTTGAAATATGTTGGATCACAACCTTGTTTGTGGGTTGGAAGTATGCAGTATGCAGAGAGAATATTTTCTACATTAAGATCATTCAGGGTAAATCTCATATGATCCAGAAATCTAGGTTATCTACAAAATACCATTTTGTTTTCTTCCTCTTGTGACACATTGAAAAAAAAGAAAAGAAAAAAAAACATGAATTTGATTTAATTTGCACTTGAATGTTTTTATTTCAGCCCTAAGTCCCTTGGTTGGCTGATTACTGTAGCATGTCTTGATATCAATAAATGCATTTTATATCAATAAATATCAGATTCGGCCTTGTCTGTTTGCTCTAACTGTGCTGTTTATGAATGGCTAGCAAAACATGTTTTGTGTATGAATAAATAAGTGATCAAGTTTCAGGATATGAACAACATTTACAGTATCTCAATATTGGTACGACCCTCTGCGCTCTTGAAGGACTGTCGGATATATCCGGAACTCCCCCGCCCCGGCTACGAGATGGTATCGTCCAAAGATGGCATCCTCCGTGTGGAAACGCTGTGTGACTTCAGCTGTCAAAGTTAACCGTTTGTCCTCGTCTTTTTCAGGTAAACAGCACCCCTACGCCCCTACACTCAGTTTGCTGGCGTTAAACTTTGTTGACTTGTTTGTAATGAATAAATAAACTGCCCATTAGGCTACATGTGGTGCTTGTGTCTCTGTGACCTGATGGACTGTGTTTCCCTGCAGCTCGAAGATGGCTCCTGTCAGCGGCGTACACCGACTCCACGGTGTGGGAGGCGAGGGAGAACGACCCACAGAACCTCGGTAAGAGCTTAAGCGGACTCTAGTGTTGTGGCCAAGACCACCTAACCCGAGACCAAGTCGGAACGAGTCCAAGACTAAAACCAAACCCATGCGAGACCATTTCCAGTAGCCTACCATTAGGCTACTGTATTCAGTACCAGTCATAATAATCATGTGGCAGGCTTGATATTATTTAACTCACAGTATTCCTCCTCAGCTAAACAGAAAAGATGCCTCTGCAGCAGTGGTCTTGACTGGCCTTTAGAAGAAAAACAAATCCAGAGTGCAGCCCAAACCGAGACAAGACCGAGTAATACATGTAGTCGATTACGAGACAAGCCCAAAACCTTGAAAATGCGATCTTACGTCTCAGAGTACCACAACACTAGCGGACAGTCCAGGCGGATATAACAAATGTCTGCAACATGGACACGATCCCGGGCCTAGTCTAACCTCACTGAGCACTGTATCAGCAACACCTCCGCTACTACAACTGTGATGTTCTCAAAACAGTCTCATCAAGATGTTGGAGACCTAGTTTGAGGATTTTGGTCCATCACGTAATGTCTGCAGATTTGTTTGTTGTGCTGCTGATATTCCTCTCAGAGGTGTTGTATCATGTGCAGATGTGAAGACTGTAGAGGGCACCGAAACACACTGACATCACTGTCATGGTCATGACACCAGGGAGGCACATGTTCAGCCACAATCCTCAAACTAGAGCTGTGTATTTGCAAGAATCTAGTGAACTCATACTGTATATATCCCAAAAGAGAGTGATACAGTAATAGGAATACTGGTATTGGGATATTTTAAGCTAGGTGATACTGTACTCCAGTAAAGTAATAGGCCTACTGTTTACTTTTATATATTCAAACTCAGATCAGTTGCACTTGCATTTATATTTCACAGTTCCTATAACATCGTTGTAATTACTTTTTGTGCAGTTTGAACAGAGGAATTACCAAAACAACAAACAAATATTCACATATAACATAAAACCAGTGTCTAGATGGAAACTATTGATTAGTATTATAAATTAATATCGGTACACCACCAGTGCAGATCTTGTTGAGCATTCAAGCATCACTTGTGTGTGCGTGTGCACTTGATCAACACAGGATGGCAGTATAAGCCTGCAGCTTCATGACTGTTAGTCCTCGCTATAATTATTACTCACACTCAAATTAAATTAAAATCAGTTGTACTTGTTTTGTACATTTTTAAGAGGATCACAACTGATGATGAAGTATTCTGTTTTGTCTCAGACAAGTGTATAAAACTATGAAGTGGACTACTTTCTCAATTATGTTGTTGATGCATTTCTTCAAACCACAGCTGTACTGGCCGCCACTATGGACAGGACATATGAGAGGAATCTCCCCGTCAGCTCTCTGACTGTGTCTCGGGTAAGCTATGACCACAATTGAATGGACTATATTTGAATTGGTTTAGTGGTGAACTTTATTAAAACCTGTCACTGTCAAATGCAACAAGCACATTTAAATTTGTTGTCATTCGGGACAGCAGTTTTTGTTAATTGTTTGTGTATCCTGTTTGCGTTTCAGTTTGTTGACAACATATCATCTCGGGCGGAGATCGATCAAGCAGAGTACTACCTTTACAAGTAAGATGAATCACCACTGCTTGATTCTGCATCTGCATTTCTGCGTCAGACATCTGCTGCTTCCTCGGTTTTTGGTCCTTGGTACCAACTTGCGTGCTTTTCTTGGAATGAATTGTCTGTTTGGTTTGTCTGTTTTGGTTTATGTTCAGTCACATGCTTTTCTTTGTTCGGGGCAACTCCAGACCTTTCCTGTTTACTCCCTTCTCTGGAATCTGCACCCATTCTTGCGATTACAAGATTTAGTGTATTTCCCAATTGCACCCTTATTCAGGACGCATTCGTTTTCATAATCGAGTGAGAATTAGCTGTCTTTGCACTGTGAGACGGTTGTAACCGGTGATCGCTATTGTTAATACATTCAACGGTTTTTGTTTGGATTCTTGTTTTTCACTTATTGTACATTTTTTCGGTTAAATTTCCAAACACCTCAGGTCATTCACCAACTAAAATACCTCACTGTAGACTGGCGGCATTTAAATGTGACCTCTTTTCTTCATCACATCTTTTACTGTCGCTTGATTTTTGCCCTCCCAGGTTTCGCCACAGTCCAAACTGTTGGTACCTGCGAGACTGGACCGTCCACAGCTGGGTCAGACAGTGTCTAAAGTATGGGGCCAAGGAGAAGGCCCTGTACACGCTTAAAAACAAGGTACACAACATATTATTATCCCTGTGTTATGTATACGAGTTCAATTTGCAAAATCAGAGAGGAAAGGCCTAATGAGAGGCTCCTGATCAGGCCTGACAGCTGCAGTTACTGTATCTGACAGTATGAGTGATTATAAATCTGATCTTAACAACCCACATGCATTTTCAAACTAATCTGAGCAGCACAAATGACATCTAACATGTTTGACGTTTGAGTTGTAATGTCTGGGAATCCCTGAATTACTCTAAATGCAGAGACGTCAACCTGCCAGTGACGTGTTTACATTGAGGTAAACCAATGAGTTTACCTGGGTTGATGTCAGCGATGCATTTGGATTCAGCAGTTCTTATCATACATTTACACAATCTTAACTAAATCATGCTTACAGTCAGCGTACAAGAATAAATAATGTAAAAATTGTATGATTATATATCTGTGTTGTCTGTGCGCAGGTCCAGTATGGAATATTTCCAGATGACTTCACCTTCAACCTGCTCATTGATCCTTATATTAAGGATGGAGACTTTAAAAGTAAGGCTTTTTTTTTTTATCTGAAAGATTCAGGAGAAAAATAAGGTTGAGAGTGTAGAAAACCCCTCATACTTTCTTCTACTACTACTCTGAATATTGCCAGGAGTGGAAACAGACTCTCAAATCACTAAAATCAGACTTCAAACATTTCTTTCCTTGTTTGTAAAAGACGGAGGTAAAGGGGGAAGCCCGATTATTTTTCTGTAATAACATAATAATTAGACAGTAAACAATAAGTCCCTTTTCAACAAGTGAGGGCACATAGTTGGCATCAGTGTTTTCAGGTGTATTGTGACGTCAAAATTATATTTGATAAAATGCAGAAGTCACTGTTTGTTTAGTGCTTACAGTACTGGTACAGTATATGCTGCGACATACTGTAGATCCAATGATAAATCTGGCAGTATTTGATATTTTCTTTTGTTCATTTTCCACAAATCCCACAGAAAGAGAAAGACCAAAACCAATACTAAATCGATCCTATTGACAGCTAGAACCTGATATTTCATTAAGCTCCATTATGAATGACATTGTTGAAATAGGTGACATGTTATTACATTTCAATGAATGTGGGCACTGGAGTTTATTATGAATTGACCTTACACACATAGGCTTACTGGTGTAAATTCTCACCATTGTTAAAATCACAGATGAAACTAGTCCTTGATGCGTTTCATGAAAAACTACAGTACCCAGCTGTTTATTAGGGAAGAATATGAGACATTTTGGTGAATGAACTCATCCACTCAGGCCTCTGCTCTTTTGGAGATTTTGGAGAGACGACAAACACCAGCATATTAAAACATCTGTGTTGTGGGGCGGTGTTTAGCAAAGATCACCCGCCCCAGCATATTTAAACATCTGCATGTTGTCCAATGTGGAGTCCTATCCATTAAAGGCATGAAAAGCCTAAAAAAATATACTTAAAAAAAAAACAAAGACTGCAACGTAGCTCCAGTCAACGCATGAAACAAACAAATGGAAATCCATCTGGGTTTTCCCACATCATCTTGTTGCCCCCCCCTCCTGTTTTGTTGTTGTTTAATGGTGCCTAACTGGACAATTAGCTCCACCACCTGTTTATCTCAATGAACTAACTCCCAATGTTCACTCAACAGAAGTGCATTAATTTGTATTTCATTTTGCTAATACTCCAGAAACTTGGACATTGTTGAGTTTGATCTTGATGAAAAAATGTTTTTAGAAGCATAATATGAATGTTGTTATAGATAGGAATATCTGAGAAAGAATAGAGTGCAGTAAACTTACAAATGGAAATAAGGAGAGCTAAAATATACTATATGTGAAAATCACCTAACGACTGCACACTGAAAGGACTTAACTGGTTATTAATATGTGTATTTGGTCACTGCAAAAATATGTATTCATGACGTAATGTTTTTGTTATACAGGTGCATGCTCCGTGGTTGAAGAGGTGATGCTTCAGGAGGCCTTCAACCTCCCCTCCACACAGATCCTCTCTCTGTACGCTCTAGGCAGTTACCTAGCAACCAGACCACAACTCACAGTGAGTGAAACAGCAGCTGCAGCAACAACGAGAGGTGTTATGAAAACAAATGATACCAGTATATTCTTACACATGGAAATACAGCACACTACCTTGGGCACTACAGTGAAGTCATCAATTTCCTGATGCTGAGGGTGATTTATGAGGGTTCGATTCAAAACCGCTATTCATTTGTTTTAGGGAAAGTGGGTGTCTGCAAGTCATTAGCATGTGAGTGTTGAAGCAGGACCTAGCCAGCGTGCTTGTAAATGCAATACCTACACTTGTTTCTCGTGGTGTTCAGGTGCCAGAGGAGCGGGCTTTGGGGGCATCGCTGCTCATCTGCGGACTGAAGCAAGACAACACTGTTGGCCTTAGTGCGCAGCTGCTCGGCAATGCTCTCCTAGGTGTGTATCTGAGGTTCTCCTCTCCCACTATGTTGTATATTTATTTCACTGTGATTGTCTCATTTATGCTGCCCTTTCCTTTCCCATCTAGGCAAGGTGGAGATTTTAAAGGGCATACATGCTGTGTTCAAAGGGATGCCTCTCTCCTGGGCTCATGGATATCTGGACCGAGCGCTGGCTGTCATGGAGAGAGTGGCTGCTGCTTCTGGTGACGTCAAGCTGTCCAAAGATGTCGTAAGGATTATTAATTGCACTTTTCTTTTTATTTGATGGAGGACAGGAGCCCTTGACAGCCAAACTGTGTATTTCAGATATTCATAATATTTCCACAGCGTGGTCCTCATGATTGGAACCAGGTACAGGTATACCAGGCACTGTCCCAGTTAGCAACAAAACCAACCAAGATGACTGGTGTAATAATCCAGCCAGGTCTGTCTAATAATTACTATTAGATCAGCACATTTAGTTATCATAACAATAATTAAAATTTTGATTAACGCTGACATATTACAGCATTGATCTGCAGTGTTTCAGATTACAGAAATAAACTTCAGCGCATTTCAGAAATAACAGCATCACTCCCTGCACTCATCTGGCCTTTTGTCATTGATCTTCTCCACCGACTGCAGGCTTGATGTCAAACAAAGTGTCAGTTTAATGCTGCGAGATCAGCGTGGATCAAACTTTCGTCCAAACAGGCTTCTGTGTTTGAAAATGAAAATGCTGCACAGTCTCAAACAGTGATCATGGCTTGGCACACCAGCATTATACACATAGAAGAGACAGGCCGTTGTTACTTTCCAGGTGGGGTGGATGACACATACACAGCGTTCATCAGCTGAGATGGAACACACATGCTGTCACATTGTTGTTATTTTTACATATATGTACGCACACACTGTCGGGTGTAGCGCCTCTAATCCGGCCTGCGCTGTCCAGTTCAATAGTTCAGCTTTGTCCACGTCTAATGAGATTTTGAAGAGCCTGTAGCACTGAAGATGTCACTGCAGCAGGGACGAAGCGGCCCATGTGTCAGCCAGCGGCACAGCAATAATGTAGACAGAGCAGATAACACCGTAGGACAGAAAGGAAATATTACATCTCAAATGAAGGTGCTGGTGACGGCTGCCTCAGGTCACAGTTAATCTTACCTCTTCCTAAGACTAAGAGGTGAGTTGTCGAGCAGGGTGGTCAGCCTCTTTCCTCTCTACCTGTCTTGTAATCATTGAAATAAAGAACTGCATCCTCCTTTAAAAGTTGATAAAGACTTTTTCAGGTTGTAACCGCTGTTTGTTTGAAGAACCCAAACTGCACTTGATATTGATTTTTTTTAGTTCCATTCCTCACATTAATTTACAATTTGTTTTCAGCTGGACTACATGAACAACTTGCTGCAGGAACTGTCTTCCACCTCAGACTCTGACACCTCTGGAGAGGAGTCAGGAGGGGAGGAGGACAAGAAAGAAGGCACCGTGGATGAAGACGATCAGGCCGAGCAGGCCAAACTACCTCAGTACGCCGACAGATTCAAGGTGGGTGTTTGTCGCTCAGCTGCAGGTGTGCTTTTGTTTGTAGCAGCAACTGAATTTACATCAGTTTCCCAGCCGGGGCGAGACGGTAAACATGGAATAAACAGTGTTTCCTGTCATGGCTGGTTTTTCTAAAGTAAAATCTGATTAGGGCGCATACTGTACTAAGGTTTTTTTTTGTTTCTGACTGTGTGGTGATGGTGATGGAACACACAATCAAGACAGAGATTTCAAACTGTCTGATTAGCAGCCGAATTACTGTGTGTGACGATAAAATGATTTGCCACAAATAAACACAGACGTGCTGCTTGTGAAATACGGTATGATTGAAAATATTTATCTGGCAGTCTAAAAACCAATAGTATGGAGCTGGAAAATTGTTTTGATTGATTTTTCTTTTTTGTCTTTTCCATCTTTGTAACCTAAAGTAGTGGTCACAGCTTTGAGCTGTGCTTTCTGCTGGTTCCCCATGATGATAACGACACAGGGATTTAGCAGGCAGGAAAGCCTTCACACTGACATGGTGTGTTGTCTAATGCAGAGGGACATGTTTTCTTTTTTTCCTCCCAATAGCCTCGGCTGACCAATGGTTTCATTGGTATCTCTAATTTAAAGGAGCCACCACATTTTTTTCACTACTCTATCAACGGTGCCCTGTGGAAGTTTCCATTTTAAAGGAACTATATGTGAGAAATGTATGGCAAGTTATCACAAAATCACCCAAATATGTCACCAGAGACTCATCATGTTAATTTGAAATACTGCCAACAATAGTACAGCCAGAATATTCACTGCACAATTTAAGCATTGTGGATTATGTCTGACGTTACTAACGTTAAAAGATCTCGCTATGACAAAACGTATCAGGATCTGCACAGGAGATGCATTTGAAAGATGGAGACAGCTGAAAGTGGAGAAGAATTTGAGGACAGATGCTGGAGTGGCTTATTTTCTCCTGGGTACATAGTACCTAGCTATCTCACAATAGGGGAGGGGATACAACGCACTGCAGTATTTATCTTAAGTATCTTGCATATTGCTCTTACAAATGTGTGTTTATTTAGTTGAAATTGTGACATTATGTGATCCGTGTGAGAATCAGCGGATGTGTTGGCTCAGTTGGATCACATCACAAAAGCTTTTAAAAGTGTCAACAAACACTTAATAGGGGTCAAAACCTTTGGTCTACCAGAACTACAGCTATGTTCAGATGACAACACTCGGTCAGTCTCTCAGGAGTTTAGGAATGTTCTCAGGGAAGCTTGAGCATTCAAAATGTAACGCATACAGTTCACTGCCTCAGACGGGTCCATCCAAGTAATTTAAATGCAGTGATGATGAGGTCACTGTTTGGCAGCTTCAACTTTTTTTTTCATTCCTTTTCTCCACAGGAACTTAGCAGTCAGCTGGCGAGTCAGGGTAAAGTGGACTCTGCCTCCCTCCAGGACTTAGTTGTCACTCTGGCCCAGCAGAACCTGGCTGCTGCAGAGAAACCGGACTTGGACGAGTTCAGGACCCGGGTGCAGACCTGGGAGTCCGAGAGGAGGCAGCTGATCCGAAGAGAGAAGGAGATGAGAGAGAGGGCGGAGCAGGAGAAACAGGAGAGGTTAGCTGCCAGGGCTGCAGCTCGGGCGTAACGACACTGAGGATGGAGCTGAACTGTCCTTGGAGCATGTACAGTAAAATTATGCAATCTTGGAGGATAACTGTCTCTAGAATTGTGAAATATCAACATTGTCATCATTACTTCTTGATAGTTATTATTGTATATTATCAATTATTGTGTGTAAATGTTAAACGTACTGCTCTGTTTTTATAGAATTGAACTGGGCTAATATAAAAAATGTTGCCACAATAAAATTAATTTCCATTTTCATTTGTATCAAAAATACTGTCTCACATTTATTGTTTTTCTGTTGTGGACTATGGGATGATATCATTATTGGAATATGTGCACACATCAATTGTTAGGCCCGTTGGTCAAGTGACCTCATGTAAGCAAAAAGCTGGGGAAAGATCTTACCATCACATCCTCCCACTCCTTTTCCTCCCGGACTGCTGTCGTCTATGTCTGTGTGTGTGTGTGTGTCTGTCAAAAGCATCTTTGGAAGTTTTCTCACGGGGGCGATAAAAGGGGTATTACATAGAAGAATTATTTGCCGATAGCCCATCTAGAGAAAACCAAACTCTGTGCACAGAAAGGAAAGGAATGTAATTATGACCAGAAATATTTCCGTTGACGAAGGAAAATATAAATCATGCAGCAACACATCCAGGTAACTGTTCACAGACACAAACTCCGCTGCACTTTTTTTGTTAAAAAAGCTAGAATACAATATCAACAAGAGTGCAGCATCAGCGAATACATGACTACATTACTAAAAACAGCGCACGCTAACTGTTAAATTGAATAAAACCTAGGTTGTTTAGACTCTGCAAAAAGATAAGATAATAGATCTTTGGAGAAGAAAATGCCGTTGTCGTAGTGCACATAATGCATTCATTCCACATTATGTAGCAGCTATTCAGTATTCAGAGCATGATCTTGGGAAACAGCCTGGTATGTGGTCCAGGATGAATGAGCAGCACAAAATGCTGAAACAAGAACCATTGTGATCCAGAGGCACCATTCTGACTGCTTCTCTGAGAGCATAATCACTGTTTGCTTTGTAAGTATTAAACATGTAATTTAACTCTTAAGAAATATCATTACGCCTGTTTTCTATCCCGTCCAAATAGCAGAATATGGTCCCTTCTAACTTTTTCCTCGCACTGAGCGTAATAGTTATTTTTTTAACTTTACCTTGGGAACAGCAGTTGAAATTGAGTGTCAGTATCTGCTTACTTGCTAGGTTTTAGTTATCTGTAAATTCTTTTATTCTTTCTTTATTATTTTATTAGGTTAGTGTAATAATAGATTTCCACCGGTTCAAATTCACGAAGGCTTAAATACAATAGGCTACAAAAACCCAGATAATGTTTGCATGTCCTTGTCAGAGAATGCTAAGTTTGGGTAATTATGGAAAAAAAACTGAATGGATTAGGGCCTACATTAAATTCAGAACATATTTTTTATATTCAGAATAATGAATTATGACTGTTAATTGTTTTTTATTAAATATGACGTGATACCTGCTGCACCTGAGTCAAGCATTAGCCGTCAAGTTGTTAATGAGTAAGCGTTTACCTTTATTACTATATTTCACATCTAACACGTCTAACAGATAGCTAAATAAATCAGCAATGACTGCTGCGTCTGCCACCCTGCAATCCTGCTCTGTTCTGTCCTGTTCAGCTTTTGGCTGTGTCCCACATCCGTCAACAGAATGGATTTGTTCATGTGTTGAAAATGTAGAAGACCTCCAAGTGTTCTCATCCTTTCTGACTTTAAAATTTTGCTTTACAGTTCACACATTGCTCTGTCCTCACAGGCCGATGGTAATATTTCTCCAAAACCATGACATTTTGGCATTGCAGAAAGCCACAGATCAAACTAATTTTGTTAAAACTGGTGCAGCCTCATCAAACATCCCAGTAAGTTATGTCAGCAAACCAGCATGCGAGGTGGCAGCACCTATAGCTACTAGCTCACCTGAGTGGAATGCTGTTGCTTTTAATCAGATGCACCTGTGGGTTTCCTGCTACGACATGCTGAACTGTCTGCTGTGATGTCGCTGATGTTCACTAGTGACTGGTCAGCCTGATAGATAAAAATTTATCTGTGAGAGTAACAGATGCTAAATTTGTTTAGTCTTTGTTTGTCCAAGTGTGTTTGCACAGGCTCATTCACGAGTAGTGAATAAACACACACAGGCTCAGCCACAATGCAGCGCGTTTGTGTGTTCAGTTAGTTCATTATAATTATAGAAACCCAGCACATGTGGTTCATTCATGTGTTTTTAAAACAGTGAAGCTTTATTACTCAGAGAAGTAAGCTATGCTGTACATGTTCAGTGTTGTTTGCCTGTTTTATGGGATTTTTCCCCCCGAAATATTCAGAATATTTCCATGTCATTGTGTGGAGTTTTGATTTTCATTGTTTATCACCTATGATTTATGGCCACAAAAGGAAACAGGTGTATGGATGAAATAATTCAAATATGAAGTGGTGCAACTACTGGAGAAAGTAATGAGTTACTGTAACACTTTGACTTAAAAGAAATTGGTCGCCGGCCACTCGCTGTCAGCTTCTCATCCTTAAACTCAATTTAAAATCACTGGCCTGAAAGCAAAAGCACTGTTTACATTTCTTGCTGCTGTCTGAGGTTTTTGTAGACAGGTGCACTAACGCTGCCGATAAAGTCAGTCTGGTGAGGTGTGATGAGGATAAAAAGTCAGGAAGTTTGATATCCACATCACTGGTTAGCTGATGCCCAGAGCCTTTTAAGGGTCTTAAAAGATCTCTGTGTGTTCATGGAGGGGATGGGGTTGTCATTTGAGAGATGTAAATATTACAGAAAAGGGGTTGCATTAAACATTATCAGTGCCTGGATACAGAACATACAGAACATACAGAACAGCTGCTACTGTGCAAACCATTTATCCCTACTCAGGAAACCTCAATGGTAAAATAAATACTTAGGAAGAATTTACAACAAAGTCAGCACATCCTCATCTAACCTTTTTGTTTACAATGTGCAGTTCACTCTGAACAGTATGTTCAGTTTTTATTTTCCCATGGCTCCGCTTCTTTTCCCTTATCATGTAAATACAAACCATGTTATGTTTTTTCTAATGTTATTTCTGATTCGCAAGTGTGATTTATATCTGAGATGGGAGACCACAGAGTGTCTGTGCCCTGCTCTGCAGAGCAGATGACAGGATAAGATGCTGCTGCTTGTGTTTCTCTTGGCCAGCCTGGCCACAGCAGCAGAGCCTCCAGAGAAACATGTTTATTAATCTTTCATTATTCATCACGGTCAGATCCTTCATATCTAACATTTTAAAGAGAAAACAAATAATGTTTAATTTTATCTGTTTGTTTTGAGGATATGCGTTCTGACAATGGTACACATATTATACAGTAATAATTTAGGCTAATTTCTATTTAGCAGCGCTAATTAGAAAAATGATATATTTGCTGTCTGATTCATTTACCTGTTATTTTGTCATCATTAGCTGATAATCAAATAACCTTTTCAAAATGTTGAAATATCAATGATAATTATTCATTACAATATATTTTCTGCAAAATACCAACTAAAGTCTCCAAAAGCTTAGCTGATTAAATGCATCTTATTTCATGGATGGGTAAAAAACCGGCCTACGCAGAGTCTTAGCTTTATGTTGTCTGCTGTATTTAATTTATGTTAATGTGATGTGAAGATTATCATGAATCATAAATAAAAATAAACAACTTAATACACCATGTTGATGGTAAAAGTGGGCTACAACACCATGTGACATTGTATACACATTAAAAGTGATACTGCATGAAAAATGTGTAATGGGATATTGTTTTTCAACTGACCCTTGAAATACTGTATAGCCATATGACTAAATAAATAATGATATTTTATTGTATTCTTTCTATTGTTTTTGATACAATGATCTGCACTCAACACTAGATTGCACCACATGGTCCAAATTTCAGTGTTCTTCCTCATTTCAGTCCTCCTCCTCTCTAACTACATCAAAACTCCCATAGAAAGTCTAATAGCCTATCCAGCTGTCTCTTCTCCCTCTGATCATTAAGGTATTTGATGCGCTGATACTGATGAGCATTTCCATTATCTCGCTGGACCTTTGACCACTCAGTGCTACAACACCTTTCCTACAAAGCTTTGTGAAAGAGCGTTGACCCAACACCGAGGTGAGGCGGACAAAACACATGTCTCAGTGTTTACGGATGATGTAACTGTCTGGCAAGACGTATCACAGCTGTCCCACTCGCCTGATGTCGTAGCTCCAGTCATGACACTGAACAGAAATTGGGATGGATTACTAGGTGACGCCTTACTGCTTTATTAAATAATTTATCAGCTGTAATACCACCCACAATTTACAAATTGATAAAGCGGAGAAGGGAGTTTCTTTTTTCAGTGCTTATGTAACTAAATCACAGGTGAACCAACATTTTTGCTGGAAATGGAGGCAATTCTGGCTCTGGATATGACCCCTACATGAAAACGACCCATATACACCTTCAGAAGTGGACTGAAATCACTGATCTGGAGATAAAGCCTGTCCGAATGGAGCCATTTTCCACCCACAAGAGTAAAATGTGATATCAGAACTGCTAACGCCTTGCTAGGTTATCAGCAAACAATTAGGAAATCATAACAAATAGCAAAACTGCTACAATTCAAGATTACCCAAATAAAGGTCCAGTTAGATTGATTGTGCTATTGTCTCTTGTGTTACTCAAAAAATATAAACTACGCATATTTTATTCCTTATTGACATACTGTTATGTCAGTAATCTGAATGTGCGCTCCCATTCAGTTACACAGCAGGGGTTCACAGACAGTAGGCTAGGTCCAAAACAAATTCATAATCTCAGTAGTTGGACCATAATGCTGAATATGAAATAAAGAATATAATGTTGATTAGATAAGATGAAGGGATTGGTTGGGTTTTGTGCATTTGTTTCAGTTTGGCCCATTGGCAGCAGGTTTACACCATTTTCCTTAATTTATGCATCATCAGCATCGTAACATCCTGCTTGCTTTTTTCCATTGTGTTCTAATGGGCAGCAGGAGTTGTCTGGTCATGTAAAAATTAGCAGTAAACGTCTCTAATGCAGCTTTGAATTTCTCTCCCTGTTAATGATTACCAACATAATGTCCAAAAGCAATGGTAGGAACTGATGCAGGAGCTCGCAGTGATGTAGAGCTCAGTGTTTTTCCAAGAAATTCAAATTGTTTGGGTGGATTAACACCTTTTAAGCAACTTCCCACAATGCAGCTGTTTGACCATTGCTATGATATGCATAACGCCCTTTTTCTGAATAAACTGTCCCGAAATTGATTGTGTGACGTTTATTGTTAGGATTTAAGTGCACGAGAGTGTTTCTTTTCATTTTGACTTGACTGAGCTTGAGCCAGCTTTTATGCTGTTGCAAACTTTGCAGGCCTACAGCCTCGAGCTTAAACCCAAATCCCTTGGTAACGCTGTGTGCCAGATGATAATATGCTGACATTAGATGTGTGTTTTATGCTCAGATCACTCCAGGTTATATTTACAGTGGCAGTGTATCTCAAATCTATATTTCCAAGGGGTTAGAGATAAATGAGATAACTAAATCGACTGACCAAACAAGTTAATGAGACGATTTTGATAGGATGCCTGCTGTGAATTATCTCAAACGGCAGACAAACTGTTTCTGTTTTTGTGTTGGCATCACATGTCAACCTCAGTGCCAGTTCAAACAGTTTACATCTGATCCTCGGCGCTGCTGCTTTGTTATGCTGAGTGAGATCACATACGGATGTTATCTGCAAATCTACCATACCCCAGAATAAACACGTCCAAACTCTCGATAAACTTTACATTAAAAAACAAGCTGCAGTCAGAGCGTCCTCAAGACAAACAACCAGTCCACCTAGGCTTATTCTCGGAGATGTTGGGATCAGGCTAAAGCCAAGACAGATGACTCAAGATTAGAGGGATGATGGTCAGTTTAGTAAAAAGCAACTATACAGTGACCGCTCTATTTTTAAATGCATCTAAAAGGTATATTGACAAAAAAAAAAGTTGGGTCAAATATTTTCACAGCCATTTCATGTTTTATTTCTTTTTATGGGATGTTTGCACCCTTCCAGAAATGCAGTAGTTTTCATGTTTTTTTGGAATACCATCTTGAGATGAAAAGTTCATTTTTGACTATGACAAAGAGGCCAACTCTTTTAAATGATCAGTTCGACATTTTGGGAAATATCAACTTTATTCCCCCGAGCGAGACTGCCATTAATAATACACTTAGTAGATAGCTGGAGCCAGCGGCTTATCTTAGCATAAAGACTGGACTAGTAGCTTCCTGAAGTCTCTGCTCCGAGACAAGAATTAGATTTTTGTACTGATCAAGCAAACAAGATATGACATGTTTTGCTTTAATCATCCACAGAGGTGTAGTGATTTTTAACCAGGTCTGCTGGATACAATTGTTTCCAGACTCTAAGCTGCTGCTCTCTGTTTTGCTGCATTTACAGTACACACATAAGTGATATCATCCTTTTGCATACTGCACATCTTAGAAAATAAACAGCTATTACTTCAAGATAATGTGGATGAAAAATATTTAGAAAACTTAGAAGAAAATTTGATATTTGAACAAGTATAATGTTAAATGTCAAATAGAGGAGGTGAATTGCATCTGCTGATGATAACCATGTAATATAATTAAAACAGCAACAAAACAGATTTGATTACGAGACAGTGTTGTCAGATTGTGATACTGATTCAATCAAAGCAAATGTTATGACTGGTCTATTTATCTATATTTAAATCATTTGTATGTATCTCATTTCATTGACAAAACTCATAAGTGTCCATTTCATCAGTTATGAAATATGTGAGTGTGTAAGTGGGGCATCCCTGCAGACATTCTGCAGAACTACACCTGGAATGAAGGCTGTTTCCATCGACCCATCCCACATGCTACCAAATGTGCCCGTACCTGTCCTCGGAGATCTGGAATCATACTTCACTCCACAGGGAGCTGTTGTTTTTCTAAACAAAAACGCCTTTGGCAGACCATAATCTCAGATGATAAATCATAGTCTCAGCCCTGGCGTTAAGACAAAACAGACAGATTGTTGCAAGGGGAATCATCCAGAACTATATCTAAACACTATGGCAAGTAAAGTGTGCCACACACCTGTACTTGCACTTCTAGTTTTTCTTCCTTGGTGTTATTTTCCCTCTTGTTCTAAGCGACAAAGTGAAATCCCTGCCAGCCTCCACAGGAGAAGAAGTAAGACGTGTTTCCCACTGATTGGCAAAACTTTGAGGATATAGGAATCTATAGAGACCTCAAAACCTTTTAAAGACACAATGCGGTAATTTCAGGAATTAAATCCCTGGAAGACGTGTGTTTGGGAAGTAGTTTTTTTTCTTTGCAAAAATAAAAAACAAACATAAGAACAGAAAGGCCCACTCAGTTATGCGATTGTCTATCTGCAGAACATAAGCTCGAGTCACATTTACAGGAAAACAGATTCTTTCAGCTGTATTGGTGGTCATTACTCCGGGTTTGCAGTGCAACCACACTGCAGGTTATCTGACTTCAGCAAACAAATCCAGGAAAAGCACATTCATGAGAAACCTAATCTTTCAAATCTACTTACAGCACATTCTGCATGTCTGTAACCAGACACACACACACACTGTAAAGGAGTCCACACCAGGAGGCTGACAACATGTTTTGCTGGCTGTGTACGCACAAGGTGGCATATACACACACACACACACACACACACACATTATATAACAGCCATGTTTATTAAGGGGTTGACATGTACAGTAAAGGACAATTACAATATAGTTGACATGTGAATGGCATACTTAAGAAAAAATGTTATTTTTCTAAGGCCCCCTAAGTCACACAGTGTTTCCCCAGGTTCCCTGTTTAAATAAATGCCAGAAATTAATAACAAAGAAAACAACAACAGTGTTTTCAAAGAGCACAGGGTCAGTCTAGTGGATGACGTAAGGCAGCAGAGCTCAAGGTCTTGGTTCCCCCCTGAGTTCAACATGTTCTGTGAAAACAGTTGAGCTGAGAGAGAGAGCGTTAACGGCGTCTCTAGATTTGTGCTTATGCAAATATTCATTCAATATTGTGCTGTTTTTCGACTTACTCAAATATGGAAAGCCATACAGCAAGCCCACACTGCTTGTCACTACTGATGCACCTGACAGTTAGCTCAGGGTTAAGTACAGCTCAGAGAAGGCAAACAAGCTCCAGCCAGAAGTCTGCTCCGCCCACTGCTGACATCAGCAGTACAGCCAAACACCGCCTAATTACGCATGGTGGTGAGAGCCAGTCCATCAGCAGTCATGGAAATTTTCAGGAACAATAAATCTAGTCAGTCAGGCATTTTTTGCTCAAAATTTTGAAGTCACCTCTCTGAGCAAGAAAATAAATTGTTGTTAATGTTCGGCGAATGTACCTCAAACTTAGCATAATGATAAATTGCTATTTTTTGCTCATGCTCACGCAGGATTGAAAGAAACTGTGCTAACAACTGTGGTGGACGAGGGACCACTGAGAGTTCTTCAAGGATCTCTGGAGATATATGAAATCATGTTACGTCACAGATCATTTCTCTGCCGAGGTTCTGCTCAGAAGCATCGTGCTGCCACATGTGGTTGGGGGTGATATTGCAATCATATAATACTCATGTTAAATCATTGGCTGCAGCTTTAACAGTTCTTTTACAACAAATCTTTAGCAGGTCGGTCAATTCTCAGTGCAAACAAAACCAAAGTCCAAGTCGCTACAGCTCTGCAACGGATGCAGACTTTCTTTGTGTTTTCTTTCTTGGTGTTTTTTTCAACTTTTCCTTCCTTGATCTTTCTTTTGGCTGCTCTTGTGTTTTTATTAGCAGCTTTTTCACTCTTCCTGTTAATCACTCAAAGTTGGACATACAATATAAACACTATAGCCTATATATACTTGCAGTTTCCTTGCAGGCTCAGGTGTTGTTGTGCCAGGTTTATATTATTACATGAAAACAACTATTTGCATACTTGCCTTAGACATAATTTGTGATTAATTTATGATAAATGCATCACAATTATGAATCCTGTTTCATCATCAAAAAATGTTAGTAAAAATAAATAGATAACTGTTGATAAATGTGCTGCTAGTTCGTACAGACGATATGTTTCACATGTGGTTTTCTTTCTGGTGGTGTTGTAGTCTCAGAGATCACAGTGAGTAGCCTTCACACTGGGCAGAAAAATATCTGATTCCAGGAGTTTATAAAATGAATAATAACGTTTTGTTTTGAAGTTTCATTCACCCGATCATGACAGGGACATTGGTGTCATCACTGTCTCTCAGCAGGATGCAATGTTTATCTGCTGCATTGAAAAATGATGGGCACATTATATTTTGTCATTAGAGCACCTAAATTTGTTAGAGAACTGAATTTGAATGACCTGATAAAAATGTTCTTATAACATCGTGATTAAAGAAACAGTCTCCTCAACCTTGTAATAAAACACAACAATTTGTCGAGGGATGCTAATGATCTTTTCCAGGGATGACCGGTTCTACTGAGAATCTCCGACTGACTGCCACTGGGACACCTCACAGTTTCATTAGTGAATTATTGATCAGCACCAGATCCAGGAAATGTTGACTATGTTTGACTACATTTGAGATTTTGTAGACTCTTAAAAAAAACTTTTCTTTTCTTTTCAGTAGGCCAAATGGATTCGTTATTATTTATTGTTTTTTCTTTCAACTTGCCAAGAGCACAAATTGATCATTACAATAAACTTGTTACAAACTCTGAGTTCAGGTTGACCTCTGTGTGCTGGTGTTCCACAATATGTACAAGGCCTTTCCTGCACCGGACTGGACTGAACAGCTGATGAGGTTTGAGAAGTGAAATGAAAGGGAGGGACTGAACCTTCCAGCTTGAAGGCAGAGCCACATTTCAATGAAGTCACTTGGCGTGTGTGTGCGTGTGTGTATGTGTGCGCGCGCGTATGTGTGTGTGTGTGTGTGTGTGTGTGTGTGTGTGTGTGTGTGTGTGTGTGTATGTGTGTGTGTTGTGTGTGTTGCTGGCTTTCATCTGTCGGTTGCGGTGAGTAGAATCCGCCTCTGTCTTGCACAAGTAGCTGATGATCTGATACAAACACCACTAACCACAGCAGAAGCCGGCGGAGGATGCTGTTGCTGCTGAGCTGAAAGTTGTTTGAAAGTTGTTGTTTTTCCACGAGATAAGGTGCAAGCTGCTTTTTTTCTCTTCGATAATGTTGCTCAGGCGCAAGTTTCAAGCTTTGGACTGGAAATACTGGCGTTAATAGAAGTTGTTTTGCCGCGTCTTGATGCGCTTTCGAAAAGGCATAACCATGAATAATCAGTCGATGACAGGGAGGACCATGGTCCCGACCATTCCGTCTATCATGTTCATTTTCGGCGTAGTGGGAAACGTCATCGCCATCGTGGTTCTTTGTAAGTCTCGCAAAGAACAGAAAGAAACCACGTTTTACACGCTGGTGTGTGGACTGGCAGTCACGGACCTCCTGGGCACGCTGCTGGCCAGTCCGGTCACCATCGCCATCTATGTGAAAGGCTCGTGGCCCGGTGAGGACCCCCTGTGCCAATACTTTGGATTCACCATGCTCTTCTTCTCCCTGGCGGGACTCAGCATCATCTGTGCCATGTCCGTGGAGCGATACATAGCCATAAACCATGCCTACTTCTACAATGACTATGTGGACCAAAAACTGGCCGGTTTAACTCTCCTGGCGATCTACATCTCCAACGCGCTTTTCTGCGCCCTGCCGATCATGGGCTTTGGGCAGGTGAAGAAACAATACCCGCAAACTTGGTGTTTTTTGGAGTGGAGGAGCAACAAGACCAGCGATGCAGCCTACACCTACATGTACGCAGGTTTCAGCTCTCTCCTCATTCTCGTCACTGTTATTTGTAACGTGCTGGTGTGTGTGGCTTTGATCCGGATGCACCGGCGCTTCGTGCGCAGAATGTCCCTGGGAACCGACCTGGGGCGCAGCGTGGAGCCGGGGCGCAGCGTGGAGCCGCCGCGCAGAGGACGCAGCTTCGGGCGTCTGGCCGGTGCGGAGATTCAAATGGTTATACTGCTCATAGGCACGTCAGCAGTGGTGCTCATCTGCTCCATCCCACTTGTTGTAAGTTCTTCTCTCTGCTCTATGTTTAATCTATCTACGTTTTTACGCGGAGGCTCTCTTAAGCACAGTTAGATTTTTATGTATAGAACAATTTGTATAATCAAATTTGATCAAAGTCTGTGCAGATGATTTGGAGGAAAAGTTCAAATGATTTCTTTTGAACTTGATAACTTTCATGTTTTCTTTATAATGGCTTTCTTACTCCTTAATCCAAGGCTGTACATTAACACACATTAAAACATCTGTCCATATACTCAGACATTATTGTAATTTCCCTTGCAGGCCCAGGTGTTTTTGAACCAGCTGTATAAGACTCCAGTTGAGGTGATCCTGGAAAAAAACCCAGATCTAAGAGCGATACGCTTTGCTTCCTTCAACCCTATTCTGGACCCCTGGATCTACATCCTGCTGCGCAAGGCTGTTCTCCTCAAACTCATTGAGAAAATCAAGTGTCTGTTTTGTAAAATGGGAGCCAGGAGGCAACAGAGACAGGGAAACTTCCACTGTATAGACACTCATCAGTTATCCTCGGTCATCTCCAACCGGGACTCGCTGCGAGATGTCACCAGCAGCTCCCAGACCTTCCTGTACCTGCCAGAGGGAAGTGAGGTGTTCACTGGAAGCTGTCACAAAGTAGACAGACTGTCTGTATCACGACCTCCATCAGTCAGACACTCGAAAACGTCTTTTTCATTTGAGCAGGGCAGTGTTGAGGCTCAGACCCGAAAAGGGACAAATATCATCAGGGACCTTTCAGCTTTGCCCTGTCCGAAAGACCCAGCACTGCAGGTGTCGTTGAGCTCCGAGTCAGTGGAGGAGAAATGTATCTGAACTAACCAGGAGAGAGTTCTCTGATAGATGGTCTACTGAAAAGTGAAACTTTTAAACCCCTGAAATACGGCGGTATAGGCACATAAAAATAATAAATGGCTCAACCTGTGAAGTTGGGCACATACGGTGAGGAGAGAGGCTTGAAGTGCTCTGAGCTTTTTCATCTCATGTTCTTAGTTTCAGCACCCAGCTACCTCAGCGATGACTATCTGTAACTGTGCAAGCAGATCTGATCTTTTTTTTTTTTGCCACAAAGAGAAGTTATCATAACAGAGATGACCCACTTCTTCATGACTCAAGTGTTGCAGGGATGAGAAAGCTACATGTTTCCGATTTCAGCTACTTTGTTCAATTATTGTGGAAACCTTTACTGTAAACTAGATGAGGCCAGTGATTTAGAATATTTGAGTCACAGCGAGCCTCGTGGTGGATATTGTAAATGAAACCTGTATTGAATGTGATCCTTGTGAGTAATCTCTGGCGCAAGTGCAGCCACTGTAGGGATCGATTTGTCAAACAAACTCTCTTGTACAGTGCTTACTGAAGGACTTATTGTGTTAGTTCTATGACTAATGTACAGTGCAGTATTATTATTATTATGTGGTGAACCCCAATGTTTTTGTTCCTCGCCCTTGGAATAAGACACAAATAATGTCATCTCAAATTAGAAGAACATTGGTTTCCATCTTGAAAATCAGGGTACAAAAATTCACGTGCCGTCGATATTAACACCAAACTATTAAAACCTGACTGGGAACGTTGAAGAGTTTTTCCGCTACAGCTACAGAAAGTATGGTGTCAATTAGTGGCCAGCTGTTGCTTGATGTATTTAAGATGAACATATTTCAACACAACTGTCGGTTTAAGAGAAATTGTGTTTGAAATGATCAATGTTGTGTAAAATATTGTTTGTAATAAAAAATTATTCTTCTCTAGGAGAAGGTCCTAGTTAATAAATCACAACTCTCTCCCCCAAAAAACAATGATTATGTAGTCTAATTGGTATGAATTGCATTTTCTTCCAGCACAAACATCCAGATTATCAAGTAACTTGTGTATCAGTTAGGACTTCAACCAACAATCCCTCCACTGATTATATAATTACTTAATCAATGTTAATGTTTACTTAAAATATAAGAAATCTAAAAAGAAAAAAAAAGAAAAAAAAACATGACAGCTTCCCATAACCCAGGCAGATGTTTTCAAAAATATTTGTTTTGACTAGAAGCCAAAGACATTTTGTTTATGATGGAAATCAGAAATAGAAGCTGGTGACATTACTGTAAATGTTTGGCACTTTGATTGGCATTGCTGCATTTCCCAACCTGTGTTAATGTGGCGTAATGTCGCCCTCTCTATACCCGTCTTACCACCGTATTAACAGAATGAACACTGAATTCCTGTTTGTAAGAGCTTTTTCCGCTCAAGTGAGTTTAATGTCTGTGGTTTCGGCAGCTTTGAGGACAAATCTGTCTCTTTTTCCATGTTATGACATTGACTCCAGATTGTTGCCCAACGTCACAGATTATATTCTGCCTTTCTTTTCTCTCTTGTCTCTCCGCTGTTGATTTTAGATAAACTCATTCAAGTGGATAAATGCTGAGAAAACATGCCCTTAATATTTGGCTGAAACTGAATAATGTCTTTTTGACACATTTTTGAATTATGCACTTTGTATAATTAATGTTTATACTGGTGAATAGAATGAAGTCTGTGGACATACAGTTCATAATGTTCTTTTATTTTCTTTTTGAGTCATTTTTCTTATCTGCAAACATGACTCAGAGCACACCACAACTGAGCAGAAACAACTGGGAACCTCAGTCTGTTCAGGAATACAAATGTGTACCATTTACAATGCAGCTGTAAATCAACACAGACGCTTCAGGGCAAACATGGCCTTTGACGTGTCGCCATATGTTGTCAACGTATAAAGCCGGAAGTTGACAATATGAGCAGAGAGGTTCTCATACTCACTATTTTCCCTGTTAAGGTTTAGTGAGATCATCCCATGACCCCATTAGTACAGACGAATGGCCCTGAGAGGAGGGGGAGGAGGAGGCGGTGGCTGTTCCAAAGTTTATGGCCAAATAAACAAAACCTTCACACTCAGAGTTAAGATTTTTATAAGCAAATTGCTGCTGGTTATTGCTAATGTGTCAAATATCTCATGTCAGACACACACAAAAACAGTGTTGTGTTAGTCTGATGGAAAGAAAAGGAAAAAAACGAGGTCTCAGGAAGTAGACCTGGCCGAGAGAGCTTCTTCCTTGTAACAATAAACACAATCTAAGGCTCCAATTCATAGCAATTAAACTTAAACAAGCAATGCAGTGGCTAAGGCAAACAGCGATGCCAGAGACTGAGAGTGTCAGAGGATCCTCCAGACTCTGGGAACAACACGCACAAATTGAATTAGACTGAAAAATGGGATCGCACAACAGTGAGACACTACAACCAGCCTTCCACTTCTCAGCAATTTGATCCTCTTTGCTCTCACCAGAGTCTGACTCAGCTAATTAAATGTGTAAATGGACAACCAATGACGCTGATATTTACCATCTGTGTGAACAGGTGTATATTCACATCCCGTGAAAACAACAAGTGGGCTCATTGACCTCAAGTCTGCATTGAATTTCAAAAGGATGAGGATAATATTTTTTAATTTACAAGGGTTGGATGAGATGCTCCAAAGTGATGTATGACTTGACAAACCACGTGTTGCTGCTTTCCATCAGCAGGATGCTTTGGTGGCCCTCTGCGCCCTGTCATCTCCGTGCTTATTGATAAACTGCAGAGAACACCCACTTACTCCGTCACGTCCGCTGTCACCCTCAGTTGAAATGGACACAAAACAATCATTGTTTGGAAATACGCCAGAGCTGAAAGCAGCATTGATGCAGGAACTGGTGACTGTCTTAGATTGGTTTAAGAGTCTGTAATTCTTCTCTAAAAAAATCAGAGAGAAAATTTAATCAGTTATGGTGTGTCAGACGCAGTTTCTCTCACATTAGTGAAAAGAGTATCCTTTTTTATATTTTTCCTCATACAGTCTGTTTGGGGCTATTTGTTTCAACTCCTGACGGTTTAGATTGATTTGTATTTCTTTGGTTAAAACCAGTTCCAGTGAAAACTGTTCACAGTCAGATTAGACTCACCAACACTCTGTTGCAAAGAGATGTTATTCGTATATAAAATTTTAAAAATATTTTTTTATACAACATCCAACATCCCCAACCCAAATCCCATTCACTCCCATTGTGTCAAAGGGACAGATCACTGAGTTTTTAAGTTTACACAAGCATCAGTTCACTTGTCATGGGGAATAACACTTCAGTTTTGTGTGTTTTTCTGTGGCTCCATGGGAGCTTTCTTAAGTCTGTTATCAGGGTTGTCTTGGCTTGGGTTTAAGACTTAAAGCATTTTTTCAGTAATCCTACATACAGACTGAGGGTGTGGAGTCCGAAAGAGATGCTGGAGGCGTTTTATCAGGCAGGGATTGTCTAGCAAAGCGCCTCTGGTACCGAAGTCCTGTTCACTTTTCCCACAGACAACAATCGGTGACTCACAACTTTGTTCTTAAACGTCTCCAATCACAATCAAACGCTTCCAGTAGAATCATTAGTTAAAAATTTTATCAAGTGCATTGGAAAAAATCTGTTCTTTGATAAAAGAAGACAGATAAAAGCTTGTATAAGTAGCATATTAGAAGTTTTAAAACTATGACGTTACTAATTGTAGAAAGAACACTGAAAGAAAAAAAACTGAAATGGTAATACAGAACGGGGAAAATGCTTCTAAAAACAGAAAAGACTCAAAACTATGAGGCTGTGAAGTGTAGGATCCTAATTTTCACCATCACTGGGGACTAATATTCAGGATATTTCTGAATCCACTGCTCTGGTTTTTTTCTCTCCTTTCAAATTCGTCTATTAGAAGTTTTTTCACTTTATGGAAGTGTAGCATGAAATTGAGAATTGTTGAGTCAATTTAAAGTTTTTTTTTTGTTTCTATTTTTAGAGCAGTTACAGTATGTCAACCATTGGATGAATAAAACCAAATTTATTTGCATGTGCAGCTGTCACATGAGGTTTGTAGTGTACACGTGGTAAAATATGTGGTATCTCCCCTGTTAGACAATGCAGAGCTAGAAACTACAGCCATGTATTCAGTCTGGTAGAAAAAGGCAATGTGAACAGTTCCAGGGTTGGAAATAGTCTCCCTCCAGACTCAGTTAAATCCCATACAAATATACAATATGTAGAGCGACTTATTTCAAAGGTTTTACAGCAGTATTATGTACACCAGAAGGTTCCCATGAAATCACTGACTAATTGGTAACTTTGATCTCCACTGTTATATAATACACATGCAAAAAGGAAAAATTTAACCACATGAAATGACCTGTCAGACAACAAACCAATCAGACACTGTAATGCAGATTTTTCAAATAAACGTTGTCAGAGAGAGAAAATGTGTTCACATCTGATCTGAAGGTTGTTTTGTTTCTGCCGGGAAGTTGACAGGAGAATCTCCAAACGTTTAGCATCTGTTAATTGTGCAGATATGTCTGTGTCATTACATGCGTGCGTGGGTGTTTTCACAAGGGTCACTTTTATTGAAACAGTTTCCACATCGCACATTTCTGTGGCTTGAGAGCTCACTGAGTCATTAATAGCCATAAATTTCCAATTCATATCAGTCACAGACCTCCCAAGAAAATGTTCATAACTTGAACAAACTACATGAGTTCAGCTGCACGTGGTCCAGATCAAAGCTGAAGTCATCACTTGCTTTGCACCACCCACACTATGGATTTACATCTAACCAGTGCATGCCTTCTTATAATTAAAAAGACAAAAGAAGAAACTACACAAATACTGTATATACAAAACTAGTATAAAAGAAAAGGATATGTAAAAGTAAAATAAAGACATCATGCGCGTGATGAGCGAAAACAGCTGTCAACATTTGTCAAGCTACAAAAATCTACAAAAACACAACAAATTGTGCCTCATTTTGTTGTATTTTCTCAGTGCAACTACAAAACGACTAAAATCTCAACCTCCTAACCTCATTCCCTCCTGGCTACTGCCGGTTGTGTTGAGCGATCAGGGGGCCTTTTATAGAGAATGTGAAGTTACGTCACGCTGTTGGACATTGGGCGCCATCTTTGGAGGATTGCGGATGTAAACACTTGCTTGTCCCCCTGAAAAAAGTTCCCAAAGTCGCTTAAAAGTAATCATGGTAGGACAGTACTGCTGCATGAAAAATGCCACAGTGGTATATGCACTACGAATATCTGTATAAGTCAGTGGAGGGAGTAAATCTGGGTAGTTTTACCTTTGTTTCTCGTTAAATTTGAGTTTATCACAATACGTTCCTCCTTCGTTTCCCTTCGCCTTCTACATTTCTTTTTTCTTTTCTTCTTTTGTCCGTCTTCCTCATCTCTTTTTCTTTCTCTTTTACTTCTTGCTCGTTTTCCTCTGTTTTCCACACTCTGTTTACGTTTGCACAACGCCAAAGCGGCGTGATGTCACATTCTTCACATTCTCTATATGACTGTGTACCTGCACAGAAGGACTTCAAAGTAAGAGCCAGGTACAGTAATAGAGGCCTTAGCTTCAAGTCACTTCGCCTGTGTGTATTTTGTGTGGTGTGTGTTTTCTGGAAAGTGGGGATTTACTTCTTTTTTCTTTTTTCTTTTTTTTACAATTTTACAGTTGGTGGGATTTTTATTTACTGATAAAGTCTGTAATACTTACTATCATGTGTGGAAACTTTGCGACAGAAGGTCTTCAAACAAAAAAAAGAAAAGATACGTTTAAAAAAAACTGTTTTTCACAGGTTTTTGCTGAGGTGAATGATGAGTTGCTTGGACATCATATTGGACACAGTCGCACACAGTTAGATCTTTCTGCTAAGTGCTGTGTCAGCACTGGAAAATATTGGACAAAACATCAGTATTTCAAAATCTGGCCTCGACCTAGTACTATATAAAAAAAGTCTCATCAAGCTGAGAGAGCTGGCCAACATACACTCCTGTGCAAATCACCGCGATGAGTCCAATAGTCGTCACCTGTTAAATCTCATGCTGCTATGCTACGAAACACATTACGAGGTGCGCCTTTAAATAATACCGCCATTATCTAGCATATAGGGCTGTTGTCTTGATGTTATTGTCTATCGGAACAAAGAAAACAGCAATAATGGATTCTGACGCAGCACAAATGGGTGGAAAAAACATAATTATTTCACAAATACAATCGCTTTTTTAGAGTCATAACAGCCACCACACCAGACGCTTTAAAGCTGCTCTGTAAACTGTGATAGTAAACACTTTAACCGCAGGGTTTCGGGTCCACAGAGAGGTGCTCCAACAGAAAGTCACATGCCCACACATACTGGAAGCCAGCAGCGTTTCCCAGCTCACGCCGCTCTCGCTGCCAACTCTGCTCCTCACTCAGTGATTCTTGGAGCTCTCAGCATATTTTTTTCTTTACCCAATGGAAGTGTGTTTCTCCTTTCCATTCTCAAATAATCATTATCCCCTGCGATCACCTATTACACGCTGAGTTGAATTTCCCCTCATTGTTTCTCCGCACCATTAATCTTATATTTCAAAACAGGTTAATTTGAGCACAGAGCTTGAGCTCCAGATACTGAACGTTGAGCTGTATGTTCAAGAGTCAGGTTACAGTAGTATAATGACAAATGTTGCTCTGAAACAATGCTGATGGCTTTAATACTGAATGTATCCTGATTTATTTTAAGATCTTTGCACTCCATAACTCAAAACCACTTGCTCTGCATGCCACCATTAACACTGACTAACCTACCGAACCAATTCATCACTCACTGGATTAGTAGGGCAGTTGATTATGAATGATGGTGTCTTTTAAAAGCACATGGTACATTAAAATAGTGGATAAAAATGGTCCAAGTTTGGGTAACTATAAAAACAAGGAGAATATAGACTTTTTAGTTTAGATGAATAACTCACATACACTGGTACTCCAATAGGCAACTCCTGCAGGGTGGTTTCTTTTTATGGGTACTGCAGTTAAAACATTTTTGCTTTGGTGCAATAATATGTAAGCTTCTTAGGACAAAGTGATTCATCTGCAAAATTTGCCACAACTTTAATGACGACTCTACAAATGCCCTTTCAGCATGTCGGTTGCTGCCTCTGCAAAGCTCATTTATCATGTCTATCTTGTTGGTGCCTTTGAGCCAATGTATTGCATGGGAATCTCTGGGGAAAGGTACAGTATTAGCAGGGAATCCTGATTTAGTGGTGGGGTTATTCAGGCTACCAAGATAAAACAACAAGCAACAGGCCATAAATCGGCCAGTTTATGTCAACCTGAAATGGTTTATGAAATAACCGACTTCAAAAGGGCAAGAAAGTATGGGGAACTGTGTGTCACTGGGAATTTAATGACCAAACTATTCTCAAAACAGTGACTAATATGCATGCCATTAATCATAATAAATGCGTATTGTGTGTGTGTTCAAAGAGTTATTGGCTGTAGAGCTCAGGTTTTGTCCAAGTTGTGATTCTTGAGTTCAGATACTTGCACCTCACCAAAACCAATGAGACATCGTTCTCATTTCCACTGCCCGGATCAGGGCCACTAATTGTCAGTGGCGAAGATCAACATAACTGTAAGTGTTTTACCAGCGACTGGGAACAGAGAACAAGTGCGCTCACTTGCACATACACACACACAGAAAAATACACACACACTGTATCAGATGTCGCCTTTGAGTGCACTTTCAGCAGGCAAGAAAAAAAAAGTACCAAAAGACATCGCAACGTGAAGGAGAGCAGATGTGGACCAAAGGCATCAATTGGGGATCTGCTTCTGTTGCATTCACACTTTTGCACCCTCCACCCCCTCATATATTTCCCAAATGATTTGCCTATAATGGAAATTGGAAGCCAGCCTGTCTCTCTTTATGCAAAAAAAAAAAAGAAAAAAAGAAAACCTCTACTCTCCAAACTGGACTGAACAGTTTTTTCTAATTCATTATTGTGTACTGTACACTCATCCCAGTTCCACATTATACTCAACACAAGTTGAAACAGGCTTTACAAGATAAACAGATTGACTCACACAAACTGGGCTTGGTCATGTTAATCCAAAGGTACCAATTATCTCCAAGGAATGAAATAACAGCAACATTTCCAAAAATAGATCAGCCTGAATATGTTCAACCGGATCACTGTCTACTCTTAACTGTTTATGGTTTATTCAGTAGCATCAAGTGTCTGCTACATGGTTGTCTCCATCAAAGCCTATACTGTACTACGGTCAGCCAGCTCTTAATGTGGAGAATTTTTTTCTTTTTTTTTTTAAACAACAAATCAAAATCCCTGTTCTTGTCGTCTGGTTCTTCTTGAAGGGCCCATATCAATCTAGTTTGATTTAACAAAAGGAAGAGGAAGGTCACACCAAAGGTTGGAAGTGGTGGTGAAATCAAAAGTTTATAAAAGCTTATGTAACTCTGTGCTAAGCTTCAAAGCCGGTCATATGATTCTAGCTGAGGCTGAACTCTTATGCTGACAAGTTCATTTTATTTACCTTGGTCAAGCCATGAACTCTGCATCACAATGTGTACCGTGCTTGAAACAGGAAAAAGCATGGTGTGATGTGATACTTCAATGTTTTGGATTCGGAGCTACTTTTAGCAGCAATCTGCTCTGTTACTTTTTATGGGAAGAAGCTGCTACAGTGAAAACTGAACCAAAACTGGAAGGGAGGGTTCAAGGATAGATCCGGTTTATTTCAACCTGGCTTATTTCCCATCAGTCTGGTTATTGTCAGGCTACAGGTTACGCTGGTTATGCACTAACCACCTCCGTTTTTCGGGGAACTGAGAACTTATGCAATACAAGTAACTTCTTAGAAACTTTCCAAATAAACTGATTTTACAAAACTTGTCTCCAAGACTGACTGAAAGTAAGTACAGTATTTACCAATTGTATGGTGTTACAAGTGGCTACTTTATTTCTCTGGGTAAGCTAAAACAGTCTTGTGCTACTTGTTCACTAGGTGCCGACTCAAAGATTAGTCCGAATTTAGCAACATAATACTGTATATATAATGTATATCAAGTTAACACCCCAAATGTATCCGTTCAATGATCAGTCAGTGTTATGAATGTTAAAGGGATAGTTCAACATTTTGGCAAATTGGCCCATTGCCATAATCCCTATAGTCTTAGGAGTCAATGCAAGCTATTTTTAGAGTGGCGGAGCCAAAGCACAACCTGTTCAGAGCTACGCTACAGAGACTGATGGGATTTCTTGGTTTCCCTAATCAAACTCATCAAATACACAATCCAACAGCTCCAAAACGCTCTTGTGGACAAGTTGTGACCTGCACATTCACCATGTTATGAGGTAATAACTGAACGTTACAAGACCTCTTGATCTTCATGGTGTGTCATATAGGCAAAATAAAATTAATGATCTGGAATGATATGAAATTGACAGTGGTAAGACATCAGGTAGGAGGACAAAATTGATAAAGGTTAGAAACAAGAGTATGATTTATCTGTCTGTGAATTTCCTTTTCCAATGAGAGCAAATTCTGCTCACTATTGATCAGTTATTTTATTTAATCTTTGCTTGTCTTTGTTGTTTGGTATTGATATTGCAAAAATATATTTCATTAAGCGGATGTTTTTACATTCATTAGCCACAGAATTCACATTTTTTGCATCCATGTTGGAAAGAATTCAGTTTCTCAATGCAAAACAAACAGTGCAGAAACCAAAAATATCAACTGGAATTTTACCACAGGATGCTGTAAGTAAAACAAGAAAGTCCCCATGAGGGGATGATACCATTTCTTTGTAAAGTTTTATCTTTCCAGCAGGGACAGGGATTACTGTTGTTGATAAGAGGCCAATTTAGATGACTCCTGCCTGCCTACAGTAAGGGAGGCTCAATCCCCAAAGTATCAATACTGATGCATAGTATTTTTCTGAGCATTAATACCAACAAAAAAAAGTATCCATCATATGTTGAATACAATTTTGAGCACGCAATATAGGCCTATAACAAGCATGTGTTTTACAACAAAATCAATCAAGTGTTTTGTGCATGTTAATCTGTAATTAAGAGAGAATTGTAAAATAGTGATAATGGTAATAATCCATATATGATGAGTATTTTTTTTAAAGATGTGAGATGATACATAAGCTGCCAACATCAGACCTTTAACTGTTGCACATTTAATATTACTACTCATTTTTATTTGACTGATGTTTTGAATGTTGTTTATTGTATGTTTCTTGTGTTCGGATGTTGTTTATTGATGATTTTATTTGATGCTCTCCTCTTTAAAGTGTTATTGTGTGGCTTGACAGGCACTTTTTAAATAAAATGTATTATTATTAAATTTACTTTAACTGGGGTTACTGAGGATCGCACTCACGTCTCACTGTGTCACCTGTTGGCCACAGTAATAAAAGCATGAGCACTGGTACCGGCCTCCTCTTGGTGCATGACCACCACGTTTCTGTGAGAAGGGATGACCCAACTTGCCCCTATCAAATATATCATTGTTTAGGTTTCTCCAGGATCTGATCCTTGTGTCATAACATAATTTGACCACAGGCGTGGACTCTGAGGATCTTGGCTGAGCACCCTGACAGTGACCATGCTCATCACGTATCCTGCTGTGACAATCTATTTCCTTTTCATTTCCTTCTGTGCATCCTGCGTGAACTGTCAGACCCTCCACTGCGTTTGTTTTGAGAGTCTTTGCAGAGTGTCTTCTGTGTCGCCAAGTCACAGCTATGTTATCACAAAGTTCCTTCTGGTCGGCATTGAAAATAAACATTTGTAGCTTTGGGAAACCAATTAAGCTTATAATACAAATGGAAGGATCTGAAGTCAGCGTCTCATGCAGGACAGATTCCCACTGGACGTTACTTCATTCCTTAATGTTTGTATCTCTACAACAAGTGAGTAAACTAAGTGCAACATCTTGAAATAAAGTGAGGGATGAATCCAAATTATGGTGATTAATGTTGATGCAAAAAACTTGCCTGTCTGCACGTCCACATACAAATTGGTGTTTACATATTAGAAATTGCCCTTAGGCCTATGAAATTGAGTTAAACTGCATTGTTAGAGTGGCATAGACAAGGAATGGATGGATGGATGTACCTTTTTAGGTTATTTAGGATCTGTACAACTCAAATTCCATTGTGCTAATATAAAGTAGTTCGTTTGATTTATGGACATCCACATCAGTAACAGCAGAGTCAGCACGGAACAAGCAAGACTACACCTTAGAAGATGGTCCATCCATCATCCCTGTCCTTTACTATAAGGGTTCACAGAACGCACCCTGACAACAGGAAATGTGGCTATCAAACACCATTCTGCAAAAGGGTTCATAGTGTCTGTTTTCAAATAGTTCTTATAAGACGTGTGAAATAAGATTTAGTACAGTAGTACCCTTGACATGTTGACATCGTTTGATACTTGCATCATCATGAAAAGCGTCACCTGGTGTTGGTGTGAAGTACGTGTCTTTATCAGCTTTGTCACATTTGACAGGGCGGCCGCACCTTAATAACATCAACTGATAAAGACACGTTACACCAATAACAGGTAACACTTCTGGTAAAATTTCTGTCGAAACATGTCAAGGTACTACTAAACCTTTTTTCACTCGACCATTCAACTTGGGTTCAATATAAACAGGATCACATATCAGTAACTGCTGACTCTTCTATTCTTGGGAATTCTCCATGATAAAATAGGGGAGGAAATGGTATCTGATTGGCCAAAATACAGTATGGCTGTCAGATACTGTTACTGTCAACACCAATAACAGGTAACACTTCTGGTAAAATTTCTGTCGAAACATGTCAAGGTACTAAACCTTTTTTCACACGTCTTACAGTACTTCGGTTCGACCATTCAACTTGGGTTCAATATAAAAACAGGATCACATATCAGTAACTGCTGACTATTCTATTCTTGGGAATTCTCCATGATAAAATAGGGGAGGAAGTGGTATCTGATTGGCCAAAATACAGTATGGCTGTCAGATACTGTTCCCCCTGGAGTCAGTATGACAGGAAGGTCACCAATGAGTCATATTGATCCTGTTGACTTATCTACCCATACTGATTCATAAGTAAAACTAAAACATTTAAAACATCTAAAACTAAATCATTTGATGGATCAAAGTGATTAAAGTGTACAGTAGAGACAATAAAAAGCAAATCATCAGTTTGCTATGCTTCTCAGTCTAAATAATCAAGTCATAGTAGTCTCTTGACAGGCAGAAAATGGGAGGCAGAGGGACATGTCCCTTAAGGAGCGGCCACAGTTGCACTGAAATGGAAGATCTTATCCATCCAATCCTAAAAAATTGAGTCAAAGCAACAACGAGCGGTGATAATGGCTTTGACACGAGCCTTGGGATTTAATGCCTTTGAATCTGTGTTCAAAGAAACAACAGATAAACGCTGCGTCTGAAGTCACAGTATCTGGCCCCTATGGACGTGTTCACCAGTGACAGCCTATCTGCTCCTCTGTAGTCTAAAACGCTTCCTTTGCTCTCGATGAATCTGAAAGTACTTGGAAATTGCTGATTAACTGCAAGCAGCTTGTTTAGATTGTCAGGACAAACATCTTGAAAGGCTTGATGGAACTCCTTTTTCCTGAATGCATTACTGATGTACATCTAAAAAACATACCTTACCTAACATTACCTCACAGCCACATTCACAGGACAGGTCGCAATGCGTAGTTCTTCTCCTTTAAAAAGATTACTAACCCCCATAATGAATCGGGGCTCATTATTTTGCTCAGTTTGATTTTATATAACAGCTGTTTCTTTGAATTGATTTGGTAATCTGTTCTTGGAGTCCAGACACATCTGCAAAATCAGTTAAAGGATCACTTTCTTATGTACACGGTGACTGCTGAATGGAAAAACCAACAACTAATGGGGATGTAGGTGAATAAATATGAGGAATTTGACCCATACATGGACCCGAATTTTGCAAAAACACTTCGGGTAGTAAAGCAAATCAGTCGTAATAATTTGTAACATATCCCCAGGCATAAAACAGTACATTTGGCCACACTGATAGGTCACAGATGAAAATATTATGACTGTCCAATTATTCCAAATCAGAGAGTGCTGAAGAGTGAAGTACGCCAGTTTGGAAGAATCGCAGCCGGGAGAGAAACAGAAAGAGGGGGCGGAATGGGTAGGGAAACAGGAGGAGGAAGATGAGGACAAGGAAGAGGAAGAGCATCCAGGGATCCATTGTGGCCTAATACATCATGCCAGGCAAAATGTCTACGGTACAGCCAAAGGAAACATTTCAGCAAGTGGAGACAAAAACACTTGGCCAGACAGAAAATGAATAAAGGCTTTTTTTTCTTCTTTTTTTTTCCTTTGTTTTATTATTGTTGTGCAGAACAGTCTTCACAATCATATGTTTTCTGTTCTAAAAGGGCAACACTTTACAAAGAAATAGTAAAAATATTCAATATATTTCCATTGATATTTGTTTTGTTTGTGTTCTGTATTTTTCTCAACAGGTTTTTTTTTGCATGTTTTTCAAGTATATTTTTTGGCTTTTTTCACCTTTATTAGATAGCACATAGTGAGATAGACAGGAAAGGGGGAGGCAGAGAGAGGGGGAATGACATGCAGGAAAGGTCTGCCCAACGTGGGATTTGAACCGGGGACGCCTGCGATAAGGACTGTAGCCTCTACATGGGGCGGCCACTTTAACCACTGCGCCATGTAGGCCTATTTCTTTTTTTATTCAGTGTTTTGTGCTTCTATAGTATAGTTTCCATCAAATGTATAACACCTGGGAATATTTTGGGGCTTTTTGGAAAATCCATGAAAAAGACTGTCTCAATGTGATGATGCAACCAGTGTCCATCCTCTCCTGAACAAATGTAATGGTTCTTAATCCACATGAAGACGTCTCCCTCTGCTGGTCATAGTCAAAATTGCATGCAAATGGTAATAGGAACAGTGGTTTATTCCTCGCAAAATGTTATATTTTCAGAAGGCCAGGGCCTGTTCACCAACATATTGTAACATACAATGGAATAGAATATTAACTCATCCAAGATAAGATAACAATTATACAGAACATGAGAGTTTACAGAGTTTAGAGTGCAGAAGAGTTTACTATTGGGCCTGGCTGGCTGCTGTCTCTGTTCTGACACAGAGACTGGCGTCAGGCTCAACCATCCACCAGCTCAGGCCAGTGAGTGGCTTCCTCAGGTTTGGTCTTGATTGTGTCTCATGCAACATGGCTCCATATGATAAGGACCTGTCTAAAGAGACAGCGGCCAAGCTGGTGGATGGGGAGCCTGACGCGCCTTGGTCAGTGTAAAAAATAATAAGCTATACACATTCATTAATATTGATTTTAGGGATGACTTATATTGAATAAAATAAGCACAAAGAGGACATTTGTTATTCACTTGGGTTATGTGTACAGACTCAGGATGGCTCTGTTCACAAGTTCTGTTTTATTCTGTTCATTATCACTCCGCAAATGGCATAAAGAGACATTTAATAAAGTGCCATTTAGCTAAAAACTGTTTGACTTCATAAAAGGGGGATAACCACATATATACTATACATTTTTGAGCAGCTCTCCACTCCTATGGAGGGCTTCCTGCTCTGGTCAGGTGACAAGAAGCAGATTATCATTTTTAATGAGGCCAGAGCATCTGCTGCTTTTCTAGGTCAGGATAACCAGCAGAGAGGGGCTTCCCCAGCTTACTACCAAACAGCAGTCTGTGAGCTTTGACTCTGACCCGTCCAACCTGTGGGTCACTCTTACACAGCCACGGGTCAGTTTAATCAAGTTTCACCGGAACACGAAGGAATCGGTTACAGTTACACGGTAGTAAATAAATTAAAGATGCCTACAAAAAAGAAAAAAACAACACTGAGAGCAGAGGAGGAAACCAAAGAGGTAGATGACGAGGACTCAGAGGATGAGAAACCAAAGCCTAAGACGAAAAGTAAGCAGGTGAGTGAGTCAGATGATGAAAGACTAAAGAAGAGGAAGAAGAAGAAGTTTAAAGACAGCGATGAAGAAGGATACAATTCTGACACATCAGGGCCTGATCTGAGGGGCACCAAGAAAAAAGGAAGAGATAAAGAAAAGGTAAAGAAGAAGAAGAAGAAAGCCAAAGAGGTGAGCAGTGATGAGTTGAGCAGTGAGTCACAGAATACAGATAATGAAAATAACAACAATGGCTGCCAGAGTAAAAAGAGAGGGGGGAAACTCCCTGATGTGATTGAGACCACCAATAAAAGCTCCAAAAAGTCCTCGGACAAGATGGGTTCAAAGGATAAAAAATCCAAAAAGGACTCGGAGAAAGAGGATGAACCTGCAGCTGGGGATGAAGATGAGGGGAAAAAGAAAAAGAAAGAAAAGAAGAAGAAGGGATCTGTGAAGGGTGATAGTGATGAAGACAACAAGAAGACAAAAGGCAAGAAGAAGAAGGTTGAAAATTATGTTGAAATCTACGAGAGTGAGCTCCGCAACTACCAGCCAGAGAAAGTGGAGAACTATGAGGACGAATATCACAAAAAGAAAGGTAATAGCAAAGGTTTTTTTTACATCTGCATGTGTAATGTCTAAAAGTCACGTTATCGAATGAAAAATCTCTTAGAGGAAGTTTTACATGTCATGTATTTAAGAGAAAATTGATATAGGCTAAGTTCTGTTTGAAGAAAGATACCTGACACCCAGGAGAAAAGAGCATCATTCCGAGTGTCTCCAGTGGTAATGTGCCTATGCTTTAATTTGATGTTCATGGTAATTGAGGTTACAATGAGTGAAGTCATAGGCTATATCGTCAGTATGTTATCTTCAACCTACAGCTATATGACATTCACTGTTTCACGGCTTAACAGCGTCAAATACTAATTTTCCAAATCAATTTTAATTCCAGGTAACATTATGGTACACATTTTTGTTTTACTTGACTTTTATTTTGAAGAGCATGTTTACACTCAAACCTGCAAGGCCAATCAGTCCACAGCTTATTGTCTCACTGAAACTGATTAGATTTACACATCAGGTATTGAAATGAGCTATTAAGGCTTTTTTTAATCCTTGCTTATTAAACCAGTCAAATGTGTTTGATAGCGTACCTGTTTCCAAACTCTCTCAAGTCCCTGCCTTACAGCCTACAAGGGAATTTCATGCATTGTACTGTAGCCTACTGTTTTGTTTTATTTTTTCAACAAAGACATTTTATACTTAATTTTGGCAAAATGTTTAAAAATAGTTTAGAGAGAATGTATAAATTGCAATAGAATGCATTTTAAATAAACTAAAAGCTTAAAGGGATATTCCGACGAAAATGTAACCCACGTGACACCAACTTAGACCCCGCCCCCCTGCAGAGATGAAGTGTGCACAACAGCTTGTAACTTTAGCAAAGACCAATACATCCATGGCAAAGACCGATAACAAACAGCACAGTCTGTTTCTCCATGCGCAAACCGCGATCAAAAAGCCACTCATAGCCACGTAATGATGCTCAGCAGCACCAAATGTCATCAACAGTACAAGCAGGGCCCTAATACAAGATAATATAATACATCCATGAATACAAGGCATCAAATAGCTGTTAGCTTTGCCTGGTTTCTATTGAAAAGAGACGAAAACAACTCACCCACTCTCCTCCAGTTACATTATGTAACAACTTTCTGTGTCCAGCATAGTGTCCAAGCACTGACAACACACGTCCGAGTCGGTCCAAGTCTTGCCAAGCATTCAGTTTCAGCGGCCACTGGCAGGCAGTGACCAAGCCAGACCTGAACCCCCGGCCTAGGCCCAGCACCCGGCAGGCAGCTCTCCCTCTTTCACTTTTCTCCTCCATTTCCTTCCGCTCGTCTTAAACTCGGTCTCAAACTGATAGGGGGGGCACCCATCGAAACGAAACCAGTCCTCCTTGTTCTCAAACTCCATAAACTCAGCCGTGTTGACCCTTCTGTGATGTCTGCTTGTTACTGCCATGGTTACAGGTCCGCTGGCGTGGAGGCCATTACCTAGTGAAGTAAAGTCCGCAGCTCATGTGTGATTATTACTCCATGCAAATGCAGTCAAAGTTCGCCTATAACAGATGTTATTGCAGCAGGGGCTCTCTGTTATCGCATTTCCAGAGCAACTGAATCGCTCTGGGCATTTCCAACTTTAGATATTTTGCGGGAGAAAGTCACGCGAGATTAAACGTGACGTCACGCGAGATCGGGCGACGTTTGTTGCCGGAAGAGTGTGAAGCAGACATCAACAAGGCTGAATGTGTGGAGTTTGAGAACAACGACGACTGGTTTCATTTCGATGGGCTCCCCTATCAGTTTGAGATCGACTTTACTGAAGCCAAGTTGAAGGAAATGGAGGAGAAAAGTGAAAGAGGGAGAGATGCGGTGGAATATCGGTGCTGGGGTTTGAGTGGTCTAGCTGTGGTCACTGCCTGCCAGTGGCCGCTGAAACTGAATATTTGTGCTACCAGTTGTACCTGGACATGTTTTGTCAGTGTCTGAATGCTATGCTGGACGCGGGAAGTTGCTGCATAAGGTATAACTAGAGGAGAGTGGGTGAGTTGTTTTCGTCTCTTTTCAATAGAAACCAGGTAAAGCTAACAGATGTCTGATACCTTGTATTATGTGCTGGGACCCTGTTTGTACTACTGATGCAGTTTGGTGCTGTTCTGAGCATTATTTGTGGCTATAAGTGGCTTTTTCGGTCTTTGCTAAAGTTGCTACAACTAGAGAAGCTAGCAATTAGCGCACTTCATCTCTCTAGGGGGGTCTAGTCAGTGTCGAGGTGCGTTGGACCATGTGTTAAATTTACGCCGGAATATCATTCCCTTCTTAACTTATTTATGGGCTTTTAAAAAGCTTGTTTAATTCAACTTAATGAACACTTTTCATATGAACTATTCATTCAAACGACTAGCTCTTACTTTTATTGAATAATGAATCTTGATTCATCAGTCTTGACTCACCCTCCACCCACACAAGTGCTTTCAGTTACTTTGCCTGAGAAGACTTATTAGGACTGACAGGCTGTGTTTTACTGTGTATGTTGCTACAGTGAATTGAGTGGTGACCCCACTCAACTAAAGTAATAGCTTGTTCAGGTGATGCCAGAACAGGAGGAGAAGAAGAAATGCCCCTTTATGCTCAAGTGTTGTTTTGCCCTAGTGCTAACCTTTTAGCCCAAATTGGCTACTTATTTTGCAGCAGTTGGTTGCAAAATATACCAAAGATTGTATAGTAAAATAAATCAGTTGTAAATTGGACATTCATTTGGTGTGTTTTGTGTAACTCTCATGAGCAAAAGATCCCTTTCTCTGAATTATTTAGAAATTATATAGGGCAGAACTACTTAGACACACAAACACAGACTATAGTTTTAAACACATTTAGGTTGGTCGAATGATGACGGGTTCAGTAAATTCACATTTCCTGTGAGTCAATCAAATGACAAAGATATACAGACAAATTACAGACTACAAATAATAGCGAGAGAAGAAAAGGTCTAAAGGTTTGTTGGAAGATGTAATTTTGTATCTCTTTGAGTCTGGGTGTCACGTGCAGGTGTCTTTCCCTTGTAATGCACTGTGTACTGTTTTGTATTATGTCAATAAACCCTCCAGTGTACGAGGTGGTGACCATCACTGGTGATGAGAGAGGAGCAGGCACTGACGCCAACGTATTTGTCACTCTGTTTGGAGAATATGGGATCACTCCCAAAATCCACCTGGCCAGCAAGTAAGTCATTTCCAAAGACGATTGAAATTCATCTGTTGTTGATGTTGATATTTTTAGTGTTTTGATTTATCACACAACTTGTTTCAGCAGGTCCCAGTAATTAAACTAAAACTTGTTTTTTCCCCCTCCACCTCAACAGCACAGAAAAGAGGTATTTATTCATTTCCCAACAGTCTGTGTGCTCACATCAGTTTGTGTGGTTTGATTTGCTGCATGCTTTTGCAAAATGTGGGGGTGAATGTGAAATATTTCGCCTTTTTCATCGACTTACTAAATTGAGATGATGAAATTCAGGGTGTCATATCTTTATCGTTTTGTGATTGTAGGAGTCGCACAGCCTTTGAAAGGGCCAAAACTGATGTGTTCAGAGTAAGAACTCACAATGTTGGGTCTCTGAAGAGGATAAGGTATGTCATACATTATCCCTGGTGCTGGTTTTTCTTTTTTCAAATTGCTGAGTATTTTCATTATGCTATTTAATACTTCACTGGTTTTTCTGTTTGGATTTGTTTCCTCCCCTGAATTAATTTGAAAGATGAATCAAAGATTTCATTTTCCCGTTCCTCCAGGATTGAACATGACAACACTGGCATAAACGCCAGCTGGTTCTTGGACAGACTGGTGGTGACGGATGTGATTAGGCCTCACTTGAGGTTCTACTTTGCTTGTAACAACTGGCTCAGTAGATCAGAGGGAGATCACCTTTATGTCAGAGACCTGCTGGGCAGCATGGACCCCATGGACATGCCCAAATGTATGTATACACACTCACAAGCCAAGTGCATGTATTTATAGCGCTCCCATTAACATCAGTGATTAATTGAGCGAATCAACATGAATTACATCATTTTATTCACACAGTAGCTGCACATGGTTGACACATGGTTTTGTGTTCCTGATTTCCTAGATAATAAGTATGTGGTGAGTGTTTACACTGCAGACATAAAAGGCAGTGGGACAGATGCAGATGTCTTCATTAATATCTTCGGGGAGTTTGGAGACACAGGTAAATGATAAAGAAACAGGTAAAACATCTTTTTATGCCTCTGTGGCATGCATCAGTCGCTCCCAGTGTTTGGGATGCAATATTGCAATTTCCTCAAATTTGCCATCATTCACTTGGATTCATACAAGAACACTTAAGTGTCAAAGGTCAAGATCACTGACCCCACAAAATACGTTTTGTGCAAGAATTAATTCTCTAATTAGTCTAATGACAATAATGCACATATGACTAACAGCATAATATGATGAAATGATGACGTCATATCCAAAAAGCCAATCTTCACTCTGACAATCATAACATTCATCAAAGCTCCTCTGGCCATTATTTAATGCTGTTTCTCAGGAAGAGGAGACTGCGGCCAAATTTCCTACATTTTTGCTGGTTGACAGAGGCATACAACAATAATCCCACTTCACATTATGTTGTCGTATAGTTTGTTTAAAAGTGATGTGTGTCAGTTTGGCTGAACAAATGTCTCTCTTCATTTTAGGTGAGAGACTACTTGACAATGAAAAAAATAACTTTGAGAAAGGTGCTGAAGACAAGTTTACCATTGAGTCACCAAACTTGGGCAAAGTGAGGAAGATCACGATTGGCCATAACAATAAAGGCTCCTCAGCAGGATGGTTTGTGGACAAGGTAAAACACCAGCAGGGACCAAGAGATGATTACAGTAGGAAGTGAAATGCTCAAAGATTATGCCCTTTATAAATTCTCAAAGCAGATTATTAAAGAAGTGTATTTATTACATCATATAATGTATCTTCATTCACATTTTCACTACCTTATCTTCTTGAAACAAAGCCTCTGTCCGTCTTGCTGTCCCTCATTCTACTCACTTCTGCCTTTAGGTACTTAAGATATATGAGCCACTTATTCCCTCTCCATTGTCTCATTTGAAACTGGTATCCCTGCTCCTCCAACACATACAGTGTGCGCAACTGAGAGATGACTTCATTCAAACAGACACAAACACACGTGTGTGCGCGCACACACACAGGATGCACATGCCGTCATTCTACCCTCTGTGTAAAGGGAAACCATGCCTCATTAAGGGATTGCCTTACAACTAACAGACAGATGAACTGGTGGATTTATCAGCAGTTGTGACACAGACCAAAGATCAGCACTGACAATAATAATAATAATATCCAATTTATATGTGGTTTGTGCTGCTGTCGAGGGTCACATTTTTATAGTAATTATACTACTGAGGTGTAATATCTTTAATTATGTGAAATGTTGTGTATGGTACATTATATGGTACTCTTCTGTGGGCTTACAGAAAACAAAGTAAAAACAAATTAACAAAAATTTAAACAGTTAAGCTACAAATATAGTATAACACATGACAATATATTGCCTAAATTCTATATTGAGAGTAAAAGTAAAATGTAATATTTAATTTTTGCCTCCGTATAGTCATCAACTATACATTGTCATAACATCATGTACCACAGATCTCAATTACATTGTTGTTACTAATGAGGTTTCTCTTTTCTCTTAGGTGGTTGTGGATGATTTGGGAAACAAAACAATGTATGAATTTCCAGTGAATCGTTGGTTTGCCTTTGATGAGGACGATGGGAAGATCCAGAGGGATATTTTGGTCGGGGGTAGTCAGCCCACAGGTGAGGAAATGTGTTTATGGGTCTGGAAAAATCCAACTGACATAGGCCAGAGGCTGTAATCATAGCCTCATTTGAAATTATTATCTGCTTGCCTGGTCTGAAAAATATTGCATATAGGAATAAGACCTCTATACCAACATCATTTACTGTATACTTTGTTATTCACTCCAAATAGCAGAGTGTGTTTTCTATTCAGCTTGCCAAAGAGTGTGATCACTGATTCTTAGGTCAGGCTATTGATGCTTAGATCTGGCTGATATAGTCCCTGCTCAGTTGCTCAGAGAGTATGGGTGCCATGAAGCGCAGTGACCCATTGGCAGAAGCTCCGATAACCTGACATGTAATTTTATCTGTCAGGTATTGTGTACAACGTCCAGATTGTGACAGGAAACATCAGAGGTGCTGGGACCAACTCCAAAATCCACATAGTGATGCACGGTTCAAAGGGCTTGAAGAACAGCGGCAAGGTAAATGAGATACCGTACACACTAAAAACTGAGTAGGCAACTTGTACTTAATTTGAAGAACAATGGCAGAGTAGTGGTTAGTTGAGTGAAACAGAGTGTGTAAAGAAGACCTTTGACTAAACCAAATAACTGTCTGTGATTATATATTTTCTTATGCTCACTTAGGCGAACTTTCTGCTTGCATTGGCGCGTCACTTCAGATGCAGCATATCAAGCAAACAGTCCTTGAATAAACTTTGAGTCTTTGCCTCTGCTGCCGTTTGGTTTGTTCATCCAAACTTAATGCAGAGTCCGCAGGCTACAGAAAATTAGTTTTCATCTAACACAGTGAACATAATTCCTGTCCACTGTGCTATATCAAGATCAAGATATACTCTGTTGTCCCTTGGGGATTTGGCTTGAGTTCAGAGTTCCTGTAGCGCAGAGCATCTTTATGAAAACTGATGCATTTAAGTGTAAATTCAACAAACTAATGAAAAACTATAGCATAGCTGTGGGATATCATGCCAGTTAGACAAAAGGAACCCCCTAATGAACAATAAAATAAATCAGTAAATGTACAGTAGAAAGAATAATAAAAAACATTCATTGCAGTTGCTTTAAATCCTGATAGAGAATGGGACAAATTAGTGTTTGTAACAGTTCAGTTCAGTTGACACTTAGACGAAACCGTTGGCCAGAAGGTGAAAGTTCATACTCGGAGTGAAAGAGATCTGTTTTCTGTGCCTCTGTAATCACAGACTTCCTCAGTAAAGACAGACGAGAATGGTTTTTCTGTCTATTCTTAATGGACAAAGCTTAGGTATAACTGATAACAGCTCAATATGCCCTCCAGACTTTAATTTGCTGTTCTGCTCAGTTTTGCTGTGTATGATCCACTCTCTTAACTTCTCTCTGATGGTTGTGATCTAGGTGTTTTTGGAGGGAGGAAAGTTTGAGCGGGGCCTGACGGACATCTTTAAGGTGGAGCTTGCTGCACTCCTGAGTCCACTCAGCAGAGTCACCATTGGACATGACAATGACGGAGTCAGTGCTGGGTGGTACTGCGAGAAGGTACACTGATTGAACATGCATGTGCCCATACATGCATACATGTCGCAATCTTGCTGTGAATTGAGCTTCATCACTGTTTTGTGTTTGGGCACAGGTGGTGGTGTATTGTCCGTTCACAGGGATTGAACAGACTTTCCCATGCAGTAAATGGCTTGATGAGAAGGAGGGAGATGGGCTGATCGAGAGGGAGCTCTATGAGATGGTCTCACTGAGACAGAAGAGGCAGAAAAGTAAGTTTAACGTCAGTAATTATGTCCAGTCAGCAGAGGCGGTAAATGCTGCCATTTTCTCCTTCATTTCCTGAAACACTGAGCAATACCATTCCAACTCAATTATATGTGTCAGACATTTGCATAATGACTCGGCAGGCAGTCTGCCTTCATTGTACTTCATCTAATTTTAGTCAGTTGTTCTCCCATTGCTTGTGAAGTGATGCCCAGTATTTCCAGTATGCCGTTCACCATATCTATTTCATGTTGTTTCATGATCCACAAACATATGCATTAAGATTTGTGCATAAGCCTGACTTTATTGAGTATTCCTTCACTGCCTTGCTTCTAATTTACAATCAGACAGGAGTGTCTGCTCTTATTACTGCCTTCAACATGATAGTTTCTGCCCAGACAACATTTCCTATAACAAGCAGGTATGACATTTCAGGGGCTCTATTTACATGTTGAGGGAGAGGAAGTTATCTCTCTGAACAGGGGAACAAACATGATATTGCTCCTGAATCAAAGTTGACAATTTAATTCGGTTCTCCTCAGAGCACCCCTGGTCCGTGTGGATTTGGACGTCAGACCTGCCCAATGCAGGGACCGATGCAGGTATCTGTTTTCAGGTGTACGGACAGAAGGGCAAGTCAGATGCGATCAGCCTTGACAACAAAACTGACAATTTTGAACAAGGACAGGTGGACAGGTTTATGGTATGTATCCTATCCAATTCAATACCACATACATTAATATCAACAATGAGGTTGTGTAATAAATAGCTTTGATCTGTCATCATAGGTTGAGCTGCCTGATTTGGGGAATTTGACTAAACTCCGTATCTGGCATGAGAAGAGAAATCCGTTTGCAGGATGGCATCTCAGCAAGGTGAGTTAAGATGTTTAATTGGTTAAATTAAGTCAGTGACATTTTTGTGCATGTATTTCTGATTTAAAAGTTTTTGATTTGAATTAATTTGATTTAAAACGAATCTGATAATCCTGTATTTTACAGTTTATTATCCTGGGTTCACCACAACACATGTTTGAATATTTCATTTATTTTAATTTATTAAGGGAATATTTTAACACTCTAATGCAAGGATAATCCAGAAGCCACCTCCCATATCAAGTCAAATATGATTTCCAATATTGCATGTCTCCCTTTAGGCAACTGTGATGAAGACATTAACTAAGGATAAGTACACGTTTCCTTGTGAGCGGTGGCTGGACACTAATGAGGACGATAACGAGGTTGTGCGGGAGCTGCCTGCCACTGGAGAACTGGTCACTGAGCCATTGCCCTGTGTGTTCACACAACTCTACTCACCACAAGCAACCCCCCAAAAAATCTGCCTTGCCAAATGTAGAATAAGAAAAATGTAAAACTATATTGAACCACTTTAATCTTTTTTTCTACAGTGTTAAAATACAGAGTGACGGTCTGCACAGGGACTGTAGGAGGCAGCGGCACAGATGCATCTGTTTTTCTCAATCTGATCGGAGACCTGGGAGACACCGGAGATCGGGAGCTGATCAACTGCAAAAACAACGTTAACAAGTTTGAGAAAGGAAATGTAGGTACATTCATCAGTGTTTGACACACCGGAGAACTATGTGACATATCAAGAATGTGTTTTTTAGTTTTTTCTTTTTTTTCTTTTTAAAAATCTAACAAGTCCCTATCCAATCAACAAGCATTAAACTTTCTATTTTCTCATATGCACACACAAGCCAATTACTAATCAGTGTGATTATAATTAAGCCAATTAGCCTGCATGCTGTGCACTGACTCCAGTGTTGATGCCAGTGATGACAAATTTGGGGAATATGTTTCTGACTGATTATGGATTACACCCCAGTAATCAGGCAACCCGCTTGTGGAATCTGCCAAATCTCTTTTCCAGCATAATTTTAATCAAATGTTTTAAATGGATGAACTAGACACTCTTGATGGGAATACTGCAATTAATTTCTCATTGTTTCACATTTGTAGTGACTCTATGTTAGGGTGACCAAGTGGTACAACCAATGAAACCAATGGGAGGTCTAAAATGTTGATAGATTCTATCTTAGTTCTGAAAAATAAACACGCAGACTTCTGGTTTCAATTATACTACTGGTGCTTTCACTGTCTAAATGCAAGACTGTAGTAGTAAGTAGAAAATTACCTTGCAGAAATTTTGAAAGTGCCAACATGGGGACTGAACCTGCAACCTTAACATGAGAAGTTGTACAGAGCTAATCAGACAGTCACATGATGAGCTCTCTCTCTGAACACTGGGATTAGAAAACTGGGAGTTTGAATCCCATAAATCCCAAGAAGAGCTTGTTTTCTTGTAATGAATGTATGTGAAGTATTTGCTGTGATCACAATGAATTGTTTTTTGTTTCATTATCAGGAGGTGTAATGTAGTATGGTGAACCTCAGAGCTGAACAGGTCCAGCTGGATAGCTGTTTGTGGATTGCCAATGACTTTGGACTAGGAGCCTGAGGTTCAATTCCAAGAAGGATAATTTCTTTATTGTGACTGCACCAGCCTCCCTCGAAGAGGACTGAGGCCATTTGGCCTTGGGCTTGGCCATGCAATATTTATTATTACACAGTAATTACACAGGAATTATCCACTGACCTATCCAGCTACATGCGCTGATGAGGGACTACTTTGACTCTCCACAAATGCACACACACAGGTTGACAGCTCCTTCACGTCAGTGTTCAGAGAGAGAGAGATGATTATGTACCTGTCTGTGTAGCTCTGTCTGTACAATGCATTACTCTTGATGTTCAGGTCAAAGGTTTAAATCTCATGTTGACAGAGGTCATACATCAGCAGTGCCCCCCATGGCACTCTTGCATTTGACGGATGAAAGCACAAGTAGTATAACTGAGACATGCAATCTGTGCTATTATCTTTGATAACTTAGATCCTATGAACGTTTTAGACTACGTCTCATTGGTAATAGTTGTCCCACATTGTCCTACATAAAGAAAATGTCTTTCTCCCACATTTGTTTTTTAGGGATCTGGTCACATTGTTTTTTCACCATATATGTGTCTGCATTACATATAAAAAGGCATCACAGTGTTTTTCTTTTATCTTTCTAGTTGGATGAGTTCATAGTTGAAGCTGTAGCCCTTGGGCGGGTCCGCAGGGTGAGGATTGGACACGATGGCAAAGGTGGAGGCTGCGGCTGGTTCCTTGATAAAGTGATTGTAAGAGAGGAGGGACAGGCAGAGGCCCAAGCCATAGAGTTCCCCTGCAACAGGTGCATTGATCTGTGTGTGTGTGTGTGTGTGTGTGTGTGTGTGTGTGTGTGTGTGTGTGAGAGAAAGAAAGAAAGAGAGTGTTATAGAAGAGCTTAGAGTTTATTGGTTGTTCTGTATGTGCTGTGCAGGTGGCTGGACCGCAACGAGGATGATGGACAGATCGTAAGAGAACTAGTGCCGCTCTCAGATGGACAACGTCTTTACAGTAAGACCTAATTCACTCTTCACTCCAACATTAATAACTTGTATCGACCTGATGCTGAAGCTTGTGTATGTGTGTGTGTGCGTGTCAGACCTTGACTATCACATCGCAGTGAAGACAGGCAACATCCCTGGTGGCAGTTCAGACTCCAGCGTGTTCGTCAAGCTCTACGGGGAGAAAGGTGACACCAGTAAGATGATGCTGGTGGTCTCTGCCAACAACCTGGGCAACTACTTTGAGACGGGCCGCGTTGACATCTTCAGAGTGGAAACCTTTGACATTGGACAGGTGCCACTGTAGAGGCAAACACGTTGTTGATTTCCCTGTGTTTGCAGTATTTGCCATGAAAGTGCTTGAGAAATCGAATTTAAATTGTGTTCATTCATATGTCATTTCCCAGATTAACCGTCTAATGATTGGCCACACTAATGAAGGCATGCGTGCCGGCTGGTTCTTGGACAGCGTTCAAATACTGGTTCCAGTCCAAGGAAAGCAGTACATGTTCCCCAGTCACCGCTGGCTATGCAAGGATGAGGCTGACGGCAAGACAGAGGTGGAGATTTACCCAAGCGAGATCCTGGACATGCAACAACGTAGGCATCATTCATATTAAGAAAGTCCACACATACACGCACACACCAAGTTCATGTTGACATTGTGTCAAACTCTTGATTTTTGTGCATGTCCAAGTGATTTCTTTAGCCCTTACACATCCTTTCATATTTCCAGAGATTAACTATGAGATAACAGTAGTGACTGGAGACGTGATGTTTGCTGGCACCAATGCCAAAGTGTTCATCCAGATGTACGGGGACCAGGGGAAGACAGAAATTATAGTGCTGGAAAGCAGATCCAACAATTTTGAGCGTAACACTACAGAAATATTCAAGGTATCACAGCTTGGATTTTATGCTCTCAGCCCTTTAAATTGTCAAACAGAAATCGTCAGATTTTTCATTTTTGATACTTTGAAACTTTGTAACTTTTCCCCAGATTGAGGCCAGAGATGTGGGAAAGATCTACAAGATCCGCATCGGTCATGATGGCTCCGGGTTGGGATCTGGCTGGTTCTTGGAGTCAGTGGATGTCAAACGTTTAATCATGGCCTTGGCGCCCAAAGAGAAGAAAAAGGAGGACAAGAAAAAGAAGAAGAAAAGGAAGACGGATGAGGACGCTGAGGATGAGGAGGGAGGAGAGGAGATGCAAGAGGTGGTGCTGACGTACAGTTTCCCCTGTTCACGCTGGCTGGCCAACGGAGAGGAGGACGGCGAGCTGGTGGTGGAGCTGCTGCCTGAGGATTCAGAAGAGCTGGAAGGTATAACGTACATAAGAAATGTAATATTGGATGTCAGATAGAGTAGGCAATGTCTAACCAGTAACAACACTTGAGATCCTGAGCATTTAAGTTCATTCAGTGTAGGGTTGTAGGCAAGGAGTTTTATTATTCGGTTTTATCAAGCACGCAGGCTAATTGTTTTATTCTTTCACTTCTATTTACTATAATCTCCCCTTTCCTTGTTCTAAAGGGCTTTAATCAGACTCAAGTATGATGACTATACAGTGAATTACTGTAATGTAAGGCTTTAACTGAGTATTGATGATGGTTAGTATTCTAATAACCACAGGTGCATGCAGAAAACATATACCGATATAAGTGGCCATTTGTAACGCTGTCTTTTACATATTTTTTCCTCCATCAACAGTGTTGATGTTGTAGACACGCACGATTTGATTTGACACAGTTTCCTGACCGACTTTTCAGCGAGTGACAGGTTAAAGAGGTGTTAGTAATTCATCCCTTGCTTTGTCCAACAGTCAACACCTACGAAGTGTGCGTCTTCACTGGTGACATGCTGGGGGCTGGAACCGACGCCAATGTCTTCATTAATATTTACGGAGAAAACGGTGACACTGGAGAGCGCTACCTGAAGAGCTCTGACAACCTCAACAAATTTGAGCGGGGGCAGGTGATGATGTGTTGAACAAAGACGGGATCGCTATTTTTTTTTTTTTTTTTTTGAATCAGCTAAAGATTGTGATTATTTTACAGGCAGGAAAGAAATTATTTATATGACACCAGTTATTCTTATATGACCTGAGATGAATAAAACCAAGAGCGTAAAATTACATTACAATTTTTACCTACTGTCCTGAAAGGGTATCCTGCTGAAAATTCTCCAGCAGTCAAAGACTCAAGCACTTCCACGCAACATGATTCTTCCAGTGAGGTGTGGGTGGGAGTGTATTCTGCTAGGATTACATGCTCCCCTGCAGGCGAGCCAGCTGTGACTGAGAGGAGCTCTGAGGAGTCCTCTGTGTTATTGAACCTGTCCTACTTTTACTCATTACTTAATCCAAACCTGTGAATTATTCATCTTTACATCACACCTGTCTCTGTAGAAACACAAAACTCATTTCCACTGACAATTGGGTTTATTTCTTCCCACAGATTAAAAACAACAATAGCCCATTGTTGTTCAGTCAGAGGAAACGCTTGGCTCTTTAAAGAGTCATCAACACTGCACAAAAAAAAATCATTGGCTGCCCTCTTCTGTCCCAGCAAGACATCGCAAACACCCACTACCTTTCCAGAGTCACAGGACTGTTAATACCATGGCTACCACCTTTATGACCTGTAGCCTTCTGGCAGGCTCTGCAGGACTTTAAATACTCAAATCAACACAAGACCACAGGGCTTATGAACCCTGTTGTGCAAAATGAAAATCACTTTATCGTTCTTTATCGTTCTACACTTGTGCAGTCACTGAGAACTTTTTATCGGTTTATTATTTATCAGATCAACCAGAAGCCCACACAACCAGTTAATTAATTTCTATGTATTTTGAACTCCACAATGACAATAGAGGGTTTCTATACTAGAAAAAATATAGATTCATTTATGCGTTTAACTGTGAGGGTTGCCATTTCTTGTCTCTCTTACTTAGTGTCAGTGATGGGATTGGGAATAATGGCATTATAAATTAACGGCATTAGTAACCGTGCTACTTTTTTCAGTAACGAGTAATCAAAAAAGTTACTGTTTCCCTCATTATAATTACCAATAATAAAATAAGTCGCCATTACTTGACTCAAGAAGTCCGTTACAAAATAATACACCTGTTAAAGTGTACGTTGTATTTACACTTTTTTTCAGTTCAGCAAATAGTAACTATGATTACTTTTTAAAAGTAACATGCCTAACACTGGTCTTTACCTTGAGCTTTTAAATAAAACTTAAAGGTTTTTCCAGTAACAGAGGAGTACAGTATCTCTAATTGGTGCATTTTGCAGGAGGATGTTTTCACGGTGGCAGCTGTTGATCTGGGCCCTCTGAAGAAGCTAAGAATTCGTCACAACAACACCCATGCTCATTCAGCGTGGTACCTGGATCGTGTTGAGATTGTGGACACAAAGGAAGACACAACGTAGGTGAATCCAGCACGCTAATGACAGTGATGTATCAGCAGGTCGTCTTTGACTTGGAGAGCTGAGCAGAGGCCTTTCTTGAACATTGCAGGTACTATTTCCCTTGCAACCGCTGGCTCGCAGTCGATGAGGACGACGGGCAGGTAGCGAGAGAGCTGGTGCCTGTGGATGAAGCTTTCATGAAACAGGATGAGGACGAAGAGGGCACAAGCGCCACACTTGGACTGGAGCAGAAATGTAAACACAGATTCACAGCCGGCTCATGTTTTAGTAGTGAGATAGAAGGAAGGTCTGTTCAAGTATTTAACGGTGGTGTTGGTGCACCATGCAGGTGCAGATGAGAGTGAAGAGGAACTTGTATCTGTGTGTGAAGATAGAAAGGATTACTGATTTGTCACATTCATCTTACAGCCATGTCTACTACATATACTATTAAAATAAAAACTGGAGATAAGAAGTACTCTGGGACAGATTCCAACGTCTACGTCATCCTGTTTGGTGAAAATGACGACACTGGTGAGATCCTCCAACTCGCCAACATACTGGTATTGTTGTGACAAATTCAAGCTGCATGTTATTTTAGGCTGAGTGACACCAATGTCTTATCACTCACAGGGATCATCAACCTAAAGGCTTGTAAGAACTATAGGAATAAGTTTGAACATGGGATGATCAACGAGTTCACTGTGGAGGCGGTTGACTTGGGTGAATTGGAGAAGATTCGAATTGGGCACAGCAACTCAGGTGGGGAAACAAAAGACACCACAGATAAATAGTCATAAGCAGCAGTCTATGGAACTGAATTACATACGGCAATTTTGTTTTTCCACTGTCAGGGGCTTCGCGTGGTTGGTTCTTGGACTGGGTGGAGATTGACGCCCCCTCGCAGGGTCAGAGACTGCGCTTCCCATGTGGCCGCTGGTTGGATAAAGGAAAGGATGATGGCGCTGTAGTGAGGGATCTCTATCCTGCTGACCTGCAGACTGAAGTCTATATGCCATGTGAGTGAATAGCTGTTTAGCAAGTGTTCAAATCTATTAGTGAAAGGAGCAAAGCACTGATTGAGAATCTTCCTGTAAAAGTCCTTGTTGCTAGATTTTTACTCCGCTGAGTTGTGTGAAAGCATTAGCAGTAAAATGTACTTAAGGCACTCCATCTGAACAAGGGTGCTTGTCCCGGCGTCACCTCTTTGATGTAATCTGAAACAATAATGTGTGATAATGTTGCCGTTGAGGCCTTTTGACTTCACCACTGTCTCGGCACACAGTAGCTGTAGATTCTGTATCATCCATTTAGTCTTTTGTCACCAAAATACGCATCATCATAGATTTCAATGTAAGGTCAAAGGCCGCTGATGTCGCATTCTCCACAAAAACTCTCCCTTAATCTTTTAAAGTTTAGCCATTTTTAGAGAAATAGAAACACTGAATTCACTAAATGGTCCCAACACTCCAACCCTTCATTGCTTATTAGTAATTATCTTATTTGATAAGATCTCTTCTAGATATATCATAGCTGCATTTTGCATCAGAAATCCTATTAAAGCACATACAAACCGCAGTCTATTCACTATATATTTGTACAATATTTCTCTGTGAATTATGATGGAGTGTATTTCTAAAGACTTGACAATACCGATAGCGAGTACTGCATTATGCCATAGCACCACAGAGGTTTCAAATTACCCCAAAGATGATCTGATGTTTTTTAGATCTTGTTCGGAGAAGAGATGAAATTGTGCACATCGAAATCATGAGAAACACTTTGTTGAACTGTATTTTGGAATTTCCCATCTTGCTTGTGTTAACCGAAACACCTTCCTCCTCTTTTCAGTCGTTCCTTACGAGATAAAGATTTACACCAGTGATGTGTTCGGTGCGGGAACAGACGCTGATGTGTTTATAGCCTTGTATGGCCGAAAGGGAGTGAGCACACAGCAGAAGCACCTGTGTGTCAACAAGAGAGAGAGGCGCCTGTACTTCGAGAGGGGAGCTGAGGACATGTTTATTGTGGAGGTGAGTGTGTGTGTGGATTTGGATTATCCATCCCTCGTGAGGGCGGCTCTGCAGACGCTGTGTTGTCTTTTCCCCAGTTGGAGGATGTTGGCGATGTCATAGAGAAAATCAGGATAGGACACGACAACAGGGGCAGCAACCCCGGATGGCACCTCGACAGAGTGGAGATCAGGCGACAGCTCAGGAAAGGAAAGGTAAGGTTACTACAAAATCCATTTGACACGCCACCAGCGCAAACCGTGAAGAGTTTCCTTGAACTTCGCCTCTCAGTTATAGACGGACACAGCAGTTTGGGGATATGTCTGTATTTACTGGCAGGGTTCAGAGACAACCATTTTCCCATGTGAGCGCTGGCTGGCCAAGTCGGAGGATGATGGGGAGACGGTGAGGGAGCTGGTCCCCTCAGACATCATCACACAGAAACTCCTCAGGGATGGGACGCTGAAAACCACTGAAACCGAGGTGGAGGACGCTTTGGAAAGTAGGTTTACCCCAAAATGAATTTACTGAAGTACAAATTTGACATAGATTTTACTTAACTATGTCAAAGTTAACTCAACTATGTCAGATTTTCTTAAAACTTTTACATTAATCTGTGTATTAACACCACTAAAATAAAGAGGGAAATATTGCTCTTTTACAGACAGATTTAGTTACTTTAAGGAGCAGAAGGACAGTTTGGAGGCTGCACCAATCAGTCAATGAATTAATTAATTTATTTGCAAAAATGTAATTGATTATGGTTTTGATTCATCTGAAGCAAAAACTCTCATCACAGCTTCTATGTTGTGAGGATTTGCTGCTGTTCTCTGTTGTTGTTGTTTTTTCATTATTTTTAATTTATTTTGAACATGAAACAAAAAGATGAAATGACAAAAGACAACATTAACAAACGAATTAACAAACAATAAAAATTTCTAAAAATATAACGTGCCTGAAAAATAGTAGGAAGAAATGTAATACTTAGTACTTAGTCCTACCCCTATACACACACATACACATAATCCATATGATGTCAATGTAAATTAAATGTTTTGTGGTTTTAGGCTGTTACTTGAACAAAGTAAGACAAACCTTTTTCCCCACCACAGCTCACACGTACAAGGTGTCTGTGCGGACAGGTGATATGTACGGAGCCGGGACTGATGCCAATGTTTTTCTCACCATCTACGGAGACCTGGGAGACACAGGAGAGCGCAAACTCGCCAAATCTGAGAACAATAAGAACAAGTTTGAAAGAGGAGAGGTATGTGTGGAAAGGTGAGCTACATCACTGTATGTCACTTCTACTTTGTTCACAAGAGGTAAAGTGTGTTTCGTTCTCTCCTCCGCTCAGGTGGACAAGTTCTCTATTGAGGCAGTGGATCTGGGGCAAGTGTTCAAGATTTGCATCCATCATGACAACTCCGGGGTGGGGGCCGACTGGTACCTGGACCAGGTGGAGGTACTGGACGAGGAAACAGACGAGGTGTACATGTTTCTATGCGAACGCTGGCTGTCGAGGAAGAAAGAGGACAGACACATAGAGAGGACCTTCTTCGTCAAGGTGAGGAGAGAGAGAGAGAGAGAGAGAGAGAGAGAGAGAGTGAGAGAGAGAGAGAGAGAGAGAGAGAGAGACGCATGTAGCTCCACATTAAAACAATATCCTCAAGCTCAACCCATTTGTACAGTGAACAATTTACATTGCAGAGGTCAAAGCATCAAGGGTGCACCAAGGTTGAATCCATTATATTCAGGTCTTTAAGAAGAAGAAGAAGAAGAAGAAGAAAAGAAAAAATATATTTAATGAAATTAGACATTAAAATTAATATCAACTCACAAATGATTAAGTTATGATATTATACAGTCAGGGCTTCTTCAACAGTGTGCTTGGCTGAGAGTCACCGTCTCCAACTGTGCCACCAAAAGACAGACACAGTCCAAGAACACAATTGTGGGCACAGATACAACACAGCCAGAATAACTGTGAATAAAAAAATGTCACCACACTCAAAAGCAAGTGAAATAAGGGATGCCTTTTTGGATTGTATTATTACATATTGATCAAAGTTGGGGCTGAGAACTGAGGCACAGCTTTTCCATTCTTATTTGGTCATTTTAGTGTGGTTATTCTCTGTTTCAGATGTTTCTTTTTGAAGAGCCATTCAACTAACTGATTTTGCTATTGGCTCCTGTGGAAGAGAAATTAACTCTGAAATGTTAGTTCATCTGTTTTGTGTCTGGTTTAGGGATATGAAGGTGAAAGACACATTGATCCAAATTCCATGAAGATGGCTCAGGCCAAACTGGGACTGGACAGAAACGCCAACAAGAAGAAAAAGAAGAAGAAGGTGACGGTGGTGGAAGAGGGTCCAAGTAAGGCCACAAAACTACTCTTGTTTTTCCAGGAACAGGTTGAGTATAATGAGAACAAAGTGCTCTTTTGACAGAAACTGAAAATTGTCATGTACAAAACTTTTATCAGTTTAACATTTAGAAACAATTTAAAATGTTAGGTAACAAATTAGCTGACATAAAATTCAACATTGTGAAAAATTTGCTTCCCACATACTGTACATGACTTCACAGAAAATACATTGCTATAGCCAGATGCAGGTAGCATGGGGACTATTAAAAGAGGGAAATAGCAAACAAAAGTGCCTATGAACACATTGAATTTGAAACTCATTAACACATGCATCTTGTTTGTTTCATTTGAAGAAAAAATGATACTGTAAAAAATAACAATGCGTGGGCTTTTAAGGGAAAGAAACAAGATATAATGTTGTAATTTGTACATTTCAGAGCTCCTGATAGAGAGATTTTGTTCCAGTCAGACAGAGCCAGGCTTTCTGTTTCCCTTTGTTTGCAGTTTTTATGCTATGCTAAACTAACCAGCTGCTAGTCATAGTTTTACAGGTAATATACAGAGATAAGACTGGTTTCTTGTAACGCTGCATGAATGTATTTCCCAAAATGATTCTTTTGAAATGCCATTTAAAAAACACACACACATACACTTAAACCATTCTTCTCTCTTGCCCAGTCATCCCCTATCACTTTACCTTGTCCACTGGGATAGACCGTGATGCCAGCACTACAGCCAGGGTCTATGTCATCATCATCGGCCCCAACGAAGCTGAGACGGACCGACTTTGGCTCGACCTGCCGGTGGGAAAGAAATCCTTCGCAGCTGGCACCATGGATCACTTTGTGTGCTATGGAACTGATGTAGGGGAGATCAAGAGGGTGGAAGTAAGAATCTGGGACTTTCTCTGTGGCTAAATCTGTGAAAGTGCCTCTTCTCTGCTGCTGCTTCTTCAGATGCACTGATGTTAAAAATTTAAATAAAGCCATTCTCACCCAGTAATAATTAATTCTCGCTGTGCCTTCTGGTACCTAGATCAAACAAAATCAAATGATATATCAATTCCCAGTTCTACCTTCCCCCTCTTTCTCTCTCTCCCCTCCCCTCCCTTGCCTCTCCTCTCCTCTCTCTCTCTGTCTCCTTCTCAGCTCGGCCATAACGGTGTCACACCAGAGAGCTGCTGGTTGGTGGATGAGCTGTCGGTTGCCGTGCCAACCAAAGGTATCAAGTACATCTTTCCATGTAAGTGCTGGCTGGCTAAAGACAGGGGAGATGGTCTGACTGCCAGACTGTTCAATGTGCTGGACTCCAGCACGATCAACATTATCCGCAAAGTGAGTCATACTGCACCTAGGATATGATATCTTGGTATCTTTATGTGTTATGTAAGAAACCGTAATCTGTCTCGCCTGTACTATCTACTGTACATTGTAGGTTATCTATTCAGCCACAGTGGTCACGGGTGATACACGGGAGGCAGGGACTGATACCAACATTTTCATGACTGTGTTTGGAGCCAATGGGAGCACGGAGGAAATGCTGCTTTCTAAAAAAGAGGACAGGTCTGTCCAGTCTAACATTCAGCAATAAAGCCAAACGATAACCATCACCTGTACACCTGTGTTTTCAAATGCAAAATGATATTTACACTATTCAGATTTGAAAGAGGCCAAGAAGACACATTCAGCCTGGAGATTGATGACATCGCTCCCCTGAAAAAGATCAGAGTTCGCATCGATGGTAGCGGAAGTCGCCCCGACTGGTTTCTTGACAGGGTAACATAAAGACTAGAAGAGCTTCTCCATAAAATGTGTGAACACATAGTGTTTCAAAAAAGGAGTGCAATAACACTATGGAGATCAGAGAATGTAGCGTAACACTTTTAGAGTTTCAATTAGTGTTGTAATCAATGAGCTTCATCTTGAATTTCACCTTCTAAAGCTTGTTAAGACAGTGTTAATTATGCAGTTTATAATCCTGTTCAAGTACAACTAAGATGCATTTGTGATTATAATCAGTAAAGTTCTAGCTTGTTTGATACAGCGCAGGCCACCAATAAAATTGCTCACAAAAGTACCCACAAACTTATTAAATTTGAAACTAATTAACACATTTGTTTGGTTTGAAATAAACAAAATAAAGAATGCTAGTGGTGGTTTAGAATTAGAATTGGAATTAGAAAAAACTTTATTGTCCCGCCAAGGCAGGAAATTCATCTTTGGTCTCATTTATAGACAAAACAGACAGAAACAAACACTTGCCAGCGAGGCTTACATGAGACAGAGCAGCAGTCACATCACATACAGATAATAAGGATAGAAAATTAAAAAATAATAAATTTGACTCTGATGCTCATCTAATGCTTTTAGATCCTGATGCGGAACCTGACCACGGATGAAGTCTATCTGTTCACCTACGAGAACTGGCTGTCAAAGACCAAAGGGCCACAGAGGACGAAGGTGTGTGAGCTGGCAGCTGTAGTGGACGAGGAGGAGATGGTGGAGAAGACGACCTACATCATCCAAGTCCAGACCAGTGACGTCACAGGTGAGTCACGTGACCAAATGATTGCAAAGCTGCAGTGATAAGAAGTCAAACGACAGAAAATTGATTAGCAACGTTTTTTAATAACCAAATAATTGGGTAACACTTGAAATGGTGATTCCATACTATGATGCTTTAGTTAAGAATTATCAAATACGTAATTCATAACTGATTAAGCATTCTTCCCACATTGATACTAATTAGTATGACATTTATAAACACTATTAGAAATGTTAAACTCAGTTTGAATACGCTCACCAATAATGTAATTGTATTTTTATACTTCATAATTCAGCATTATATTAGAAGATTCATAAATTCACAGTAAATGATTAACAATTTAAATGTGCATTCATGCTGCACTTACACATACAAAGACTTGAACAAATACTAATGGTTTATTAGCCTGTTTTATTATGGATATTTTATTATAGATGAGCTTTTTAATCCAAAGTTAAATATTTATAAGTGTGTTTATAAATTACAATGTAGACAGAATGCCTTATATTTGATGAATGAAATGCTGTGTGCCTTTTTTTGTTTTGTTTACAATTATGAAGAAGTCAAGAAGTCAATCAGCAGAATAAATGACGATGACGTTGATTGTTATTAGTAGTCCTAGCATTTCTACCTACCTTCTTCTGTGTTATTCTAGAGATATTATTTAATTCAACTATACATAGAAAACATCTTTAATGCAGGGTGTTAACATGTGTTTTACTGTTGATGACTGACCATGTTTTAGGTGCCGGCACTGATGCCAACGTGTTTATGATCGTGTTCGGGGAGTACGGGGACACTGGGACGCTGCCTCTGAAGGAGGGCACCAACAGGAACAAGTTTGAGCGTAAAATAAAGGATGTGTTCAGATTTCCTGACATGCTCAGTCTGGGTGAACTGTCCAAGGTCAGAGTGTGGCATGATAACAAAGGTGAGGAGGAGGAGGAAAGGAGTGCTGAGACAGACCAAAGTGATGTGTTTAAAAATGTATTTCTTTGAGGCAGTTCCTAAGCCTTTTTGATCTGTGTAGCTTTGAAAGTGGCATCTGTGATGCACAGGCAGTTGTACAGCATATTTTCACATTGCTCCTGCTGTTAACAGGCCTTGCTGCTGGTTGGCACCTCGAATACATTGACGTGAAAGATGAGGCCATGGATCAGACCTTCAGGTTCCCCTGCGACCGCTGGTTGGCAAAAAATGAAGACGACGGGCAGATTATGAGGGAGCTGGCCTGTGCCAACAACGACTCTGTAGACCTCAGTGACAAAACCAGTGAGTCAAAGATGGAAGTCTGTGGGCATAATTACAAGATCTCTAATTGTCAGAGATAAATGACTTGCAGCTAGGTGCGAGCATTTTCCAGGCGTGAAGTGATTACAGTGCCACTGTTTCTCTACACCTCTGCAGAATATGAAATTGCCACAACAACTGCGAACACAGATGACGCTGCGACAACGGAAAACGCCTGGATTGTGTTGGAGGGAAGGAAAGCTCGTTCCAAGGAGTTTGTTCTGGAGAATAAGAAAAAGAAGTTCTTATGGTAGGTCTTCAAAGAGAGTCTAGGTGCCTCGGCTCGTGGTAAAACCTTATTATGTTGCCTTACATAATCTCCTCTCTTTCATATGTTTTGTTTTTCTGCCCTCTTTTATCTCATTGCTTCACTTTCTGTTCTCCAAGACTCTGTTCTCTGGAGAGTTAATCCCATGAGGCACAGGAAAGAAAAGCTCTCCGGCACACCGGTGAATTTAACTGTTCACTGTTCGGGATCTAACAAGCTGAAACTTTTGTATTTTGACAGCGGTGCCACCGACACATTTGAGTTCTCGTCCAAACATGTGGGGGAGATTGCCGGCATCTGCCTCGGACACATAACAAAAGACGGCAAGAAGGTCAAGAGTGAAGCTTTCTGGCATGTCATGGAGGTGGTGGTGACGGAAAAGGAGCTAGGAAACAAGTGAGTGGTGCTACATTGTGTTATAAAGAATTATGTGAAGGCTTGTGGATGCGACTCCTAATCTCCCCTCCTCCCTATTTAGGTATTTCTTCCACTGTGATGCAAAAATCTCCCTGGCAGCCAAAAAGGACCAGTTCCTGACATTTGAGTGCTACAAGTCTGTCGAGAGTTTCGCAAGCAAAGTCCGTAGCCTGGTTCCCGTCAAGTACGAAATCATCGTCATCACAGGGGACGTCAAATCTGCTGGCACGGATGCCAACGTTTTCCTCACCATCTACGGCGTCAACGGTGACTCTGGCAAGCGCCATCTGCGGCAGAAGTTCCGCAACCTTTTTGAACGGGGGCGAACGGACCGCTTCGTCCTGGAGATGCTGGACCTCGGGGAGCTCCTGAGGATCAAGGTGGAGCACGACAACAGCCAGGCAAGCAGCGGGTGGTACTTAGAGTGCATCGAGGTGACGAACACAGCCAACTCTGTCACAACCATCTTTCAGTGTGGAAAGTGGCTGGACACTCACAAGGCCGACGGGCAGATTCAGCGAGTGCTCTACCCCAGATATTAGGAGGACTGAGGACGTATGAGACAAAGAGTGGGGGAGCATTTAATTCTGTCAGATAAGATTTGTGAAGAAAAAATGGAGATAAACAGACCTGAATTAGCTGTACTTCAACTTTTAAAGGATAACACCAGTGTTCTTTTTTTAAGGTTGTGCCAATTTCAGAAAATCACATTTGCTACCATCTTTTCTTGTACAGTTTTAAAAAAAAACCAAAACCTAATTCAGTGAAAACAATAAACATTTTGTCTTAATTGTATCTTTGTTTTGCTTTTTGATTACATCTATTGTAAACCATTCACCTGCGAGAGGGAAACAAAACTAGGAAGAGCAGAGCAACAGCAGATTATGCATTCAGGACGCTTTTTGTTTTATTTGTTAACAGTGTCTTGAAGCGTGTTATCACTGTTTATCATTGATAGTAATTATTGTTGATGTTAGCTACGGAGAAAATGTGTAATTGGCTAATCTGCCCATTCATTTTCTGCCACTTATTTGGCTTTTGGACCAGTTAATCTATTAATTATATCAACAAGAATTATCATAATTATAGTCATACGGGTAAATGGGATATAAATCAGTAGGCATAGTAGAAAACCAGTAGTAAATGGGTTTAAATTGAAATCCCTAAAAGTCTTGTTTTGACACAAACATTGAATTTTGATTATGAACAATAATAAGAAAATGATTAATTTCATTCACATTAAGACCACAGATAAATGATGTATGACACTATGCAATAAGGACTGTTGATAAGGATCCCTTAAATGTGTTTTTTAAATGATTGTGAGCAGGTTATGTTCTGAGTTGGACAACAATACTGTCTTCAAGCGTGTGGTAACCCTTTCTGTGCTGTTTTTTTGTTGTTATATAATAGCACACCTATATACGTACACTGATACAGATATATCAGCCAAGAGCTAACGTAGGTCAATATAGTGAGGCAAATGTTGCTTCAGCACATGTGTTTTGAAAGTAAATGACAACGACAGGAGGGCACATACCACTGCAAACTAGATTAGTTCTCAGCATTTTAGGCAGTTTATTTGAAAAACACATACAAAAAGATCATATACAAGACAATAAATAAAAAAGAGACAGAACAGTTTGGGTTAAGCTATGCAACTTTTTGCATCATCATTAGTAATAAATACAGTACAAAATCCACCCAGAGTGAATCTAAAGATTTTCCACAATATTCACTGATCATGTTATTCTTCATTATGATTTAGCTATTGCTTTCATATTATTGATACATACTTCTACTTTTCTATAAAATACTCAAGATCATAAAACATTGCGCGGTTACAGCAAAACAGCAGTGTGTTGTACAAAGATGGCCACTTCCCTTTTTCACTGGCAGGTTAATAATCGACATTTTTTTCAGCAGCAAAGAAACATCTGAAATATTCAAGAAGGTACAGCATCATATTAAACACGTCTACAGAGCTACTCCCACATACACATAGGAAAACCTGAGAAGGACATGCATTAAAAAGCTTGTGCTTTAAGTTCTACTGTTCATTCCGGTTCATCAGCTTGAGTTAATACTATGGCTACTGTCCAGTTCGCTCTGGAGTAATAGGGTACACTGTGGAGGGCATGGGGTAAGGCCAGTGAGAGCACGAAATGAAATAAAAATAAAAGTAAGACCAGCCAGCTTCATTCCAATCCAATACATGTTATAATAATTTGCAGGATTAGTAGAGTATTAATAAGAAATGCACACCGAAAACGTAGTTAGCTTATTATACCCAGGTGTAAAACACGCTATCTATATCGTATAACCACAGTACACCAGAAGTTTGCTCAATAAGATCAATGGCTCAAGTTAGCATGTTACATACTTCCCAATCCCACACAAAGCAACTGCCAGCAATACATAGGAACAAATAATACAGCTCGATACGTGGGTCCTAAAATAATATGCACTAAATTGAGATCCAGATATGATGAAATATCATGAATGTGGTCACAAAAAACAAACCAAACAAAAAAAAATCAAAAAGGTAATTGAATATGACTGATTATGGGAAACAAAGCAGTATCATATAACAAAGGCAAGCTAATTATGGAGCCATACTAAGACGAAAGGGGTTGTACCCCGTTATCTGCTTCAGAACAAAGCAGGGATGATATTTAAGAAATAAAAAATATGTTAAGGTAAGATGAAGAAATGACATGAATGGAATGTAATCCAGATCAACAGCACCATGCTGGCTAGAAAATGTGTTGGGAGACACCCCCAGTCAATTTTCAACAAGTTTCTTTTTTTTCTCCTTTGAAAAAGAAAACACAGACGGCATGCAAAAGCATCCCCACCGACCAATGCATAATGAGGTATTCTTTTTTTAATATTTTGTGTTATTTTAAATAAATATATTGATTAAATTGCAAAGTTATGAGATAGAGACATTAAATATTCCACCACAATAGCTAGCTAGCTACAGTTAGTAATAAATAATGATTGTTAAATACTTAAGGCATCTTTAATCACAGCATTCTATGTGAACTAGCGAACCTCCATTTTCATCCATCTGTAGTTTTTTGGATGGAGGTTTCATACAAAAAGAAAATAAAACGCAACACAAACAGTCAAGTTACCCTCCAATAATACAAGGAAGCATGAAAATACTTGAAACTGATAAGAAACACAAAATCTAGGACAAGAAGAACCCACATCACCAAACCAAAACTCAGGCATCTCCATATTATAGTGCATTTACAAAACACAAGCTACATTATAACAACAATAAATATGTTTTTTGCAGCATTGCAGCTTTTTCTTCACTATGGTTAAAATGGACAAGGACTCGGCATATTAGTACCATGTCCAGATTGGCATGTGAGCGCGCAAAAAAACAACAAAAAAAGAACCAAACAAACAAACAAAAATTACAAGTAATAAGAAAAAAAAAGAAAAGAAATGGCAGAAAAAAAGACAATTGAAAAAAAAAACTAATGTTAAGAACAATTGTTTGGTATTTTTCAAATGGATGGCTTTTTCTCCCTTTCACCCTCCTCCAAGTGAACTACGCCAACATGGTTCATGCATGATATAGAGAAAACGGCTTCAATCACTGAACATATCACAGTTGTTCTAGCAATACCATACACTACTACCATGGGGGAGAGGGGCTGTGGGGACAATCATACACATTCTAGCACATATCACAGGCAAACTAGTTTGTATTTTCCCTGTAACACCAGACACAGTCTTTTTAATCAAACAGTGAGAGCAACTTAGATTGAAATGAAAGGAGCCGATACACAACAGAGGCGATTCACTGTATATAGAAATCACATGTGCTTGTTCGATAGGCAATAAGGTTCTGGTAATAGGTAATACAAATGTCAGATTTTTATCCACTCTGATGGCAAGACTCAGGCACTGCATCTCAAGCCCATGCCGGCCTCTCATGATCATGATCATGCCATGAGCGAGGCAACACAGAGGAGTTGCTGTTAGACACGGATCCGCGAGCAGCTCTTTGAATCCTAATCGCGAATGAATATTAGGAGAGAAATGCTACATTTGTCTGAGATCGGTGTCTAAGGGCAACTTTGGTCTGGAGTGGGGAAGGAGGGAGGGAGGGAGGGAGAGGGAGGAGGGGAGGGGGGTATCAGGTGCATTCTTGTCCTCCTCTATGAATGAGTGGGATCGTCAGAGTCATAGTATAACGGTTCACATGCACAGACACAGTCCCTGTTTCTACTGCTCCACAATATTAACGACACAGCCCAAGCCTGCCATACAGCATGCACATCTGAGGCCTCTGCTCTAGATTATAGAGGCCCGACTACGACACTACACAGATCACTGGAAGCCATGCCTGCAGTTAGCGGGTTTAGCATCAACTCTGATGGCATCTACTAACTGTAAATCCAAAACCATGTTAGACAAGAAAGAGGGGTTTTTGGCCTTTTTACACAACTAGCTCTTTCCCTCGTTTTCCCTATGATTTAACACACTGAATATTCTCACTGGTAGAGCTATATTCACCCTCTCTGTAGGTTTTATTTTTCACAAACATATTTCTCAAAAGGCTTTTTGCTTGCTACACAACACTGTTACTCTGTAAATACTTATTCAGTACTATACTCCATTACACCACAAGCGTTCAGCTACAAGAGTTCACACCAAACAACCTCATGCTAATCATTTGATAATGTTCTGTACAGATGTGCTGAGGGCTTGGGCAGAGTGCAGCTTAAAGGATTTTTCACAGGCCTGGGGTGGGGGGTGGGGGGCGTTTGGATGTTGTGGCAGAGAAATGGCCTTAATACACCACACTGAGCTGGGGAGGTTGGTAGTCAGTGTCATCTCTCTCTCTTGGTGGTTGTATGGAGAAATGCACACAAGGGGTACACAATCTGACAGAATCATGTAAAGCCTCAGCACATCTGTCCATACGTGTCCGCTCCTAGCCTCACATCCAAAGAAGTCCATTCAACCAACCTTCAGTCAGTCCAGCCACTTATCTGTGCATCAACCCCCGTCCCTCGTTGTGTTGTTAGGTGAGTGTGCTTTGTTGATCCCTCTGTCACAGCTGTCTCAGAAGGCAGGCTCGTTGAGTGATGCAGAGGGGGAAAAGGGATGTTTGGCAGAGCTTCCCCCCGAAGGGGAGGCAATGGAGAATTCATAAGACCAGATCCAAAGCTGCGGGAGTCGACAGGAGCTATCAACTGTCGGGAGACAGCTGGGTCTCAATGTCCACTCTGCAGATGGGGCATTTCCTGCTGGTAGCCAGCCACTGGTCCACACACGCCTGGTGGAAGAGGTGCATGCAGGGTAGTCTCCTACGGAAACAGCAGAGACATGGTCAGAATTTTATCTACTTCATTAACATTTCAAAGCTGTCTCTAACACTTTATTTTAGAGTTCTCCCGGGACCCGTAACATTAAGTGTTACCGAGCTGTCTCGTTAAAGGCCCGGCTCTCCGAAATCAATTGTCAGCTGTTTCTTTAGCTTTGTGATAATGTCATTTTCGGGCAATCAGTTTTTTAATGTTTTATTCATTTGAAGAACTATTTCCTCTAGAGAAAAAGGAAAAGTTAATTCTTCATATTAGTAGTAAAGTAAAACAAATCATATTTGTAGCTACAACTTGTGAGCAAAGCACAGTAACATTTTAGGATTACAGATGTGTCACATTTTTATACCTTTAAGGCAAAACATAATCAATTATTCCTGATTATTGTTATACATTTTGAATTACATAGCCAAAATAATATCATCTTTTTTATCACTCAATATAGTAAAAAATGTCTTTAACTCCCAGTCCCACTCCCATTTTCTAGACACAAATGTCTTCTGATGTGAAGTGAAATAAAGAGCAAAACAGGCTTGATCATATTCAGATGTTCAAATTTTTTCTGATCGATATTGGTTGCCTTGCAAGGGTCACAGGACACTGGCTTTGGTTATTGGACCTCCATAAATCAACTCACTTCAACCTCACAAAATCTCTGCATTTTCCCATTGGTTATGCACAGTGGTGATTAGATCAGCACTGATGATGGCCAAGGGTGCCTCGGTGCATTGAGAGGCATTTCCTAGATGCACGATTTGGGCCAAGTGTTAACCAAAGACACATGTTCTTCATCTAGTTACAATCTTTTATTATGTGACTGTGATATAAAGGAACTAGACAAAGCCTAGGACAGGAATTAATGAATGCTTGGAAAAACTGGGTTTATAGATTTCCCATCTCAACAATATTCTTAGCTCAACTTTTAACATATCACTAATCCAGGGACAACCTAAAATGGTTCTCCCCTGCTTTTTATTCATGCCTCCTGTTTCTTAAAGGGTAAAATAAGATTCCTCTGCCATATTGCTAGTGAAACAGATCACAACACTGGACACTCATCACAAAATGTGTGAAACGCTAATGTTGCTGTCTGGAAGCATTTTCAAGATGAGGTACTGGAAGAAACCCAGTGATAGGATTTTTGGATCTGATGCTTTGAACTTACATAGCAGAACTAATTAGGGGTTAAAACTGTTTAGACTGGATGGCTGCGTGTCCATTTTGACAGCAAGTGCAGAGAATATATTCAAATAGGGGGAATGTGAAGACATTTCTCTGAAGTCTAATTAGTAGGGAACGTGTTGTTCAGAGAGTTGGAGGTTTTCCTTAACAACCTTAGGATTAAGTCAAGCATATCAGTGCAGTATGTCATGGCAATCAATCCAATATTTTCAGACACATTTCACTAAAAAAAACCCCAAAGATACAAGGAAAGAGATCAATGACCAAAGTCAGCAGTATTATCTTCCTGTGTACAAAATGTATTAGCCATCAAGCTTCAATCGCAGTAAACCAACTGAGAGACCTGTGTCCTTACCAGTAAAAAAAACAATATGTAGATGAAGACCAACAAACTGTATACAACTATTGTATTTACATACACACATCCAGCTTTTTTTTTTAACCGGCAAAAAAGCAAAAGATAAAGGGATGATCTTACCTGACATCCTCTCCATCCTCCAGCATTGACAGGCAGATGGTGCACTTCTCATCTGTGTCCAGCTCCTCATCATCCAGGCACATCTTCAGGTCCTGGGGTATTCTCTACATAGAGAAAGGCAAACAGATTTAAATTATTAATGCTGGGATGTGCGCAGCTGTGTGTTATGTGTGTATACCATGGGCGTCTGACTCAGCCAAGAAAAGAAGAAAAGAGTCACCTATTCATGCTTCCCAGAGAGGAAAAAAAAATAGACATCAGATGGAAAAGACTCAATTACTTCCTCTCACTCACAATGTACCAAATGATCTGACACTCCTTCCAGAGTATTTGGGTCATATTCAGTGCAGACAGTTTTTCAAATTCATTTCACGCACATATCTGCAGACAGCTGGATGAGTCATCCCTCGCCTTGAGTTGTGCACACTGCAGACCTGTCTCGCTAATCTGCAAAAGGAAATTAGTTTGACCCTTGAACTTCTGGGGGAGGCATGACCCCCTTACAACTCGCGCCTTCACTCTTTGATCCTCGTGAGCCGGCGCTAACCTTTCCCCGTTCCTGTCTTTCACATCTTGGCTCAATTTATCTCTCGCCCAATGCTTCTTCTCCACCACACCACATCAAATAGATCTACCACTCAGCTGGAAAGTAAAAAGCTGACCGTTTTACCTTTTTGTACTTATGGGGAAAAGTGAATCTCTCTATGGTGGTTTGGACCGCTCCACGGTTGACACTGCCCAATCTGTCTTCCAGCTGCAGGAGCTCCTGGAAAGGAAAACACCCCATTGCCATGTCTTTAAATTCTGGTTAAAAAATAATGCATGAGAAAATACATGTTTGCAGTGATTATCAAAATTTGCATATTAATGTGCATGATAAAATATTCAAATGCAACTGCTAAAATACTATTTTTATAATACTGTACTTGGTACATCCAAGAACAGGAAAGAGGTTCTCAGAAACCGATTGTATCTTGTTCAAATGAAAATAAACGTTGTTAGATTAAAGACAGATGGACCATTTGAGGCATCTGGAACCCAGAGTAACTGGAAATAAGAAAATCAGTTACACATTCAAGCCTGTCCAGAGCATTGGTCACAGAGAAAACAATGATAAATTTGTGTAGACTGGTGTGTCTGCTAAGGAGAGAGAGAGAGAGAGAGAGAAAGGAAGTGGCAGCACAAACCTCGTAGCTCTCTCTAACAGCAGACGCATGGCGGGAGGGGTTGAGACTCTGCAGAGCCAGCAAGTGCAGCTGGGGATATGGGTAGTTTCTGATCTCATGTACAACCTGGAAGATGACAAATTGAATAATAATGATGAAAAAAAAATCCATCAGCTCTGTAGCAGAAATCAGGAAAAGAAAACAGCTCGCCCCCCCAGCTGCTAAACATCAACATTACTCTCAGAAATGGGAATCCATAGGAGAATTGCAGGGAGTTCGTCAACACAAGCAAGATTGATTGTAATGAGGAGGAGGGAGACGCTCACCACTTGTGTTGAGGCATTGTTTCTGGGGAAGTGGTGCATCCTAGGAGAGGTCAAGTAGTGCTGATAGTGCTGTGGCAGCGGATGGATGTGATACTGGTGGGGGGGCAGTCCAGCATCTACACTTAGATCCCTGGACAGATGTGGGAAAACAAGTCCGTCAGTGGAAAAACAAGTTCAAAATCACTCACCATGTTGTCCACCACATAATAGGTTTTGTTGTTTCTGCCAAATTGTGTTTCGAGGATCTCAACACACATAACACAGTATTACTCAGGCTAGTTGTTCCCAGTAGAGTATGTATTGCAGCAATACATACTCTACTGGGAACAACTAGCCGGGGGGGGGGGGGGGGTTCTTGTGCAGGTGTAGCCTAACATCTCAATAATGTAATTTGAGAGTGCCTGTAAACTAGTTAACAAGAAAGCAGAGTCTAAGAAGCTAGCTAAAAAATATTGTGAGATAGCCGGTCAAAATTAACAGATATGCTAAACAAGTAGCTAAAAGTAATGGATAAAAAATGGTTGAAGTAGTTAGTTAATGAATAGATGGTTAAAACAGATAATGAAAGGATAATGAATTGCATTTCTTTGCTAAAACTAATGGGTTAAGATTTGAAAAGGTTAAATGGTTAACTAACCCTAATCCTGAGTTCAACTAGCACTGTGAGGGCACAGCTGGAAAAAAGAATTTGATTTTAGCTCTTTGGAGCTTCAGTGCTTGAGTGAAGTCTTGGTCTCGTGCCTATTCATCCCATAATTTTCACCAGGTCGTGCTCGTTGTAGTCAAGATACATTTCAGGTCATGTCTTGAGCAATTATTATCCACAGTCCTATGTGCTAAAGATTGTTTGCTTTCTATATTTAGATTAAAAATCTACTGCTTGAAACTGAATTTCTTCAGAGAAATTACAGAGATAAGGCACCACACAACTCACAGGGATCTCATAACCAAGAATTTGTTGGAACACTTCACCTACTATTTCCCAAATCACAATTACTCTCTGACATTTCCAAAAAATATATCTTGAGTGATGTCTATCAAAAGATAAACTCTTTCCAACATGTCTGGCATCTGTTTTAAAACATTTTTGTCACCATAGCTGTGATTTTAGAAAAGCAAAACAAATTTCTGGGAATTTTCCTGGAAAATTGTGAATGAATGAAGTATCATCCACATATTTGTCCAACTCCAGGCTCTTGTTTCTCTCTTTCACAATCTTCCATTATATATCAGAGTGTCTTGACGTCTGAAACCTTTTCACTGTAGCATTACCAAAACAAAAAATATTCTGCCATCACTTTGGAAGCTGCTTCTGCATTCATTTACATGCATTTAATATAAGTGTACAATGCTGACTATTGTCAACAGAATACCAGCGCATTTGGTGTTTAACTCATATGGTCTCAAATTTGACTGTGCAGTGAAACCAAAGCAAAATGACCAAAAATAAAATCTTTTGTACTGTAATATATCATTTTGTGTCATTTAAAAAGATTTGTTAGTATAAAATCTAAACTGACATTATGACAGCATGCTTCTCTAACAAATAGTTTAGCTTTGCCTCTGTGGCACTTTTTACTGCAGAGGTATATTTCTTACCAGTCTGTGCCCTCAGCCAGGTAGCGCGGCTGCTGCACCACAGGCTGCGGAGTGACATGAAGGGGGGGAGCAAACTCGTAGCCGGGTCGCAATCTGTGGGGCTGGTGAGGAACTCTCTCTGGGGTGCGTCTACTGAGATAAACAAGTATTAGAAAATGTCAGTGGGTTTTTTTCCCCACAGGAAACAGATATTGCTTAATATGATGCCACAGTCAAATCACACCACCACAACAAGTCTGATTAAACCAGAGCTCAAAACAAAAAGAAGAAAAAGCTAAACATCTTGTCCTTTATCTTTTTTGTACTGTGCTGGATACCTGGAGGGTGGCAGGATGTGTCGGTGCTGGGCCTCGAGGATCTGCTGCTGGAGGAGGTATTGCTGGTGTAATGCCTGAGGTAGGAAGGGAGGGGCAGGGATGTCCTGGAACTGGGGAGCGGGCAGGGGATTGAGGGGTGGGTGGAGCGGAGGGCCATGTTGGTGGCCAGGAGGGGCCAGGTGGGGGTTAATGCCTGACTGTGGCTGCCCTGGGTGGGGCATGGGGAAGTCCATGGGCAGCGGAGCCTGAGGACCTAACTGGAAGTGCCGGCAAGAGGTAGCATGGCTGTGCTGCTGCTGCTGCTGCTGTTGCTGTTGCCGGTTGAAATGGGATCCTGTGGAGGATAAGGAGAAGTTGTCAGGCACCTGAGGGGAGAGATTAGCTGGAATTAATTGTGGGTGAAATGTGGTGTCACTGTGTGATATAGCATGTTAATGAAGCCCTACCTCTTACCTAGGGTGAAAAATACTTCTGTGGGGGTGGGAAAATGATGGTTACCACAAGTACCATGAACATGACAACCGTTTTCAGTCCTGCACACAAAACGTGAGCTTTCATTTCTTTAATTGCTTTTCCGACCTCTGGATCGACTCCTGGTCTTCTGATTCACAGACAAGCGAACTGGATCAGAACAGATGGAAAACTACCGATATATGGTCTTCAACGCGGCTCAGTTCTTGTAAATTCTGCAGCTGACAGCAGGTCAGCGCACTCATGCAAGTGAACCTTTAATACCAGGCTGTCTCTAAAGAGATACATTAAACTGTTAAGGTGCCAAGCTTCTATATATACAACCTTAAAGAACAGTTTCTTCATTGTTGAAAATGACACCAGGCAATAAACTCACATTATGTATCTTTCCTCTACACAACTATACTGTCTCTTTGTGCCTTGCACATACAGTACACTGTAGCGCTACTTGTTCTTCTCCCATATGAACATTCAGGAGTTTGAGAGGAAATAGCTTGAATGCTTTTTTTACTCTCTCCGACCACAGCTATTTGGCAACTGTGAGGAACAGACTGCTGTCGAGACTCAGCGGAGAGAAAAAGACAGGCTAGTGCTGTGGTGCAATATGGTTTTAATACCGTGCTTAGGCTGAAAAAAAAGACCTTTTTGATTATGGAAGAATTGAGACACTGCGGTAACAAATTTAGCTTTGATTAGAAACTTTTGAGGAGAGCCCAGCCAAGAGAAGCCATAATAGGCTTGCAGTGGTGCAGGATCCAACATACTGTGCTCTGTTATGTCCGTTTGGCAGAAACCGAGGCAGTGAATTTTTACAGAAACCTGCCAGTTTAAAGATTAAAAATGTGCAGTTCTTACAGGAGATGCAAAAAAATCCAATAAGGTTTGAGTTTAATCTGCTTTGACAGTGTAAAAGACATGACGAATTCTGATGTAAACAGAGGACTTTTTTTTTTTTAAATCATGAGGAAATAGGCAAAGTCTACATTGCATTTACTAGGAGTACGCTTGAGAAAAGCAGTATGATTTTAAAAAAACACACCCAGGAAAGATAAGCAGTATGACTTTCCAGAAATATATTCATCTTAACAGGTCGTTGGTGTAGCTGAGCAGACAGCAGATGACCTTGCTGCCTTTGGTCAAAGGCTCAAGTCTACTCTTTAAGTAGCACACTGCGTTTTCAAGCGTCTCAGTGAAAACGATCACCATGAATGACAGCAGATAGACTCATTCGGGCCCTGTGATGGAGGAAGCGTGGAAATCGTCTATCTTTGTCACAGCGGGAGAGGAGGTGGGTGGGGGGGTGGAGAGGGGGCAGGTAGGGACAAGGGAGAGGGAGGACAATAAATGGAAATCAGCAAGAAGCACACTGAAGGTTAGGAAAAACACTATATTCTTTATTGAAAAATATTAGTATATGTGGAATTTGTGTTTTCTTTCTTGTTTGTTTGTAATAATAGTATAAATCCATGCAACAAAAATAAACAACATAGACTGAAGGCAAGGCCCACCATGCTCCATATAGGGTTAAAAAGAACAAAAGCGGCATCCAATGAGCAGACGTGTTGGCTACAGCACATGATTCCAGTACAGCAGGGTACATCTTTACTACAGAAAGATTACATTGGATTTTTACTAGTCAATGTAGAAAAACAAAAACCAAAAATTATGAATCATAAATGTGACCATGCATTGAAAGTACTATTACCAGAACAAAAGGTAAAGAGAGACCACAACCAAACAATAAAGACGTTATTACTAATAGAGGATCTCTTTAGCAGTGCAGGAAAATAGGCATCCCTGTGAAATGGATAGCATTTTGGCCTTATGTTAGTGGGGAAAATTGGGAAGTGATGAACCACCAGTGCACATGTTTTGCTTACTTAAAATGTTTGGTTTCATTTGCCCATTAAAAGGCAAACAGCCCTGACAATTCAGTGTGATTCGAAGCTTGAAATTTGCAAAGGGAACAAAAGGATTACACAAAAATGGAGACAGTTATGGCAGGTTGTTGTGTGCAGGTGCAGTGTACAGTCATTTCAAGGGATCACGTTACAGCATTTGCTGAAATGCTGAGTTTAACAATAAAAAGGCATGCACGTGGTTCCAATTTGCATGCTTTCTCTCTCCTTTTCTTTCTTTTTTTTATCAATTGTTGGTCATTTCATTCACGTACATTGCACCTTGTGTGAAGAGAAGGAAGATGAGCCGAATTCTGGTGTTCAACAATGCAGTGCAGTATTTGAGATCATGCAAAATGTATCCACTTTACAGGAATTTACAGCATGTTGTCTATCAAGACTGGATGGGAGGTACACAATGACATTCAACTGATATCTAAAAAGGAGCTAAAATGTTAACTCAGTGCTACAGCAATTTGACAGAAAAAAAGACAAAAAGGTGCTCTGTTCTAGGTGTTAGCTATTGTTTTAGTCTGCTTAACATGGAAAGTCTATGGCTGAATACATCTTGGGAGGGGGTGCTTTTTTAATACCAATGTCGTCTTCTGATGGAAAGAGGAAATGAAGAAGGGATTCACAATACAGCTAAATGCAGAGAACAGGCAGAGGCCACGCCACACCACACAGCAGCAGATGATCATTAGCTACACAATGGGGGGGACGACAAAGATCTGATAAATGCAGAATGTAGAGCCAGCCTCCATACTATGAAACAGGGAAATAAGAACAGAAATAAAAGCACAATGAAATCACTGATGCCACTGTTGTGAAATTAATGTTACACTGTAGCTTTATCATTGTTTAACTGTGACCACACACTCGGGTCTTTTTTCTTTCTTTCTTTCTTTTCTTTTCTTTTTTTTGGCAATTCGGCAGCCTCCAACAAACAGCTGCTGAATTGCTCAATTAGCAAATAAAAGAAAAAGGGGCGACTGATGCATTGATGAGAATCGGGAAAGACGTCCACGCTCACCGGGGCAATTGGCCATCTATCGATCAGACAGTTGGCCGATTGACACGGATAATAATTAGTGCAATCACGGTGGGGAGAAAAAACGGCGAGCGCTAGCAGAAGCAGATGATCTTCAAATGACATCATCCAGGCTCAGATAAGCTGACTGGCTGGAGAGGCTACGTCTATTTTGCGGTATTTTTTTTTTATTTTTTTTACAGTGCAAATACAGGATAGCGCCGTTTGGAGGGGGGAGGGGGAGGATAACAATGCATCGTAATGTTGCTGAAATACTAATCGCACCAATAAAAAAAATATATCCCATAATAACTTATCGTTGGTTTGTGCTGTGCTGGGGGATGTGGTTTTGACCGCACGCCCCGAGCATGTGAAATCCTTTGTGAGAAATGTTTCCGTTCCAAGATTTAGCCAGAGCCAAGAAGCCAGTTAGCTTATCTTCAGCAGCGGTATTTGTTTTATAATTAGGCGTGATTTGCAACCGGCACACTACATTATTCGCTTAAATTATATTAACTCCAATCAATACAAGTTAAAGTAGTATCGCGTTTGGCAAATAATTTGGTCGTTTTTTTTTTGTTTTTTTAATTGAGCTAGCTAACGCGAGCTAACCCAACGGCTAAGATCAAGCTAGCTAGCTAGCGAACAGCTGCAGTGCATATTAAGATAAACAGGGCACATGTTTTGGATCGATATGAATATTAATACCGTACCTCTGTTTCTTACTGAGCCGAATACGGGAAGAACCAGATATCCGACATGCACTAACACCATCCTGGGATCCGTATCTTATGATTCCGCTGGGTTATTCGGAGAGATAGAGTAGTAGTAGCCCATGCGGATCTACATTCAGGCGGCTGGTTGTTGCTGGCTGGCTGCTAGCACCACGGGCAAACCGAGCGGAGCGGATCGACTGTCTGACTCGCCTGGTTGTCGTTGACAAAAGCAGACATGTCATTTGATGTCCAGGGCAAAAGAGGGCGATGTTGCGGCGCTACAACCTCCTCCAGCTAAAGGCAAGGCAAATGTATTTGTATATCACAATTCATACACAAAGTGCTTTACAGAGCCATAAAAATACATTAAAGTCAAAACAGTTAAAGATACATTGAAAAGGAAAATAAAGAAATAAGACAGTAAGAGACAATAATACCAATTAGAATGAATAAAAATATAAAAAATAAAAACCACAAAAATACATTTAAAAGAAAGAGACAATAAAAGATAGCAATTAGAATGATTAAAATCATTAAAATGATATAGCCCTATTGAATACAGCTAAAATATTTAGCAAATAATCACGTTTTCCCTGATTTACAGTAAATGAGTTGACAGCTTGTGCAGACCTCAGGCAGATTGATCCACAGATGAGGAGCATAATAACTGCTGCTTCACTTTGTTTGGCTCTGGTTCTGGGAACACACAGTAGACCTGTCCCATACGATCTGAAGGGTCTGGATGCTTCATATGGATTTAATAAATATAGAATATGTTTTATCCAAGACCATTTAATGCTTTGTAGACCAACAGTAAGATTTTAAAGCAATGTCTAATTTTCCACAAAATCGAAAGAAAAACGTCAGAGATACAAGTGGCTACCTTGCAAAAGTATTCACACCATGGCACGTTACAACCACAAACCTAAATGTAGGCAATTTATTGGGATTTTATGTGACAGTCGAACACAAAGTAGCACATAATGGTGAAGTGGAAGGAAAATGATACATGGTGTTGAAGAAATAAAAATCTGAAAAGTGTTTTCAGCCCCTGAGTCAATACTTTGTTGAACCACCTTTTTGCTGCAATTACAGCTGCAAGTCTTTTGGGGGATGTCTCTACCAGCTTTGTACATCTACAGACTGCAGTTTTTGCCTCATTCTATCTCCAGTTCAGATTGGATGGAGAGCATCTGTGAACAGCAATTTTCAAGTCTTGCCACATCACAGATGACTTTGGACCATTCTAACACATGGATATGCTTTGATCTAAAGCTTTCCATTGTAGCTCTGACTGTAGGGTCTGTTGGAAGGTGAACTTCCATCCCAGTCTCAAGTCTTTTTCTGTCTCTAACAGGTTTTCCTCCAGGATTGCCCTGTTTTTAGCTCCATCCATCAACTCTGACCAGCTTCCCTGTCCCTGCTGAAGAAAAGCCTCCCTACAGCATGATGCTGCCACCACCATCTTTCATGGTGGGGATGGTGTGCTCAGGTTAGTGTGCAGTGTTAGGTTTCCGCCACACAAAGATTTTTGCATGTCAGTCAAAAAGTCAAAATTTGATCTTTGATTTGTAAAAAAAAAAAAAAAAATTGAACTCCATAAAAAAAAAAAAAAAAATCCCAATAAAATACATTTAAGTTCGTAGTTGTAATGTGACAAAATGTGGAAGAGTTCAAAGGGTATGGATACTTTTGCAAGGCACTTGTACATCTGAAGTTTTGTTTTGTCTTAAGATTTTGTGAAAATTAGCCTGAGAAATCATTACATGCATTTTTTATTTGAACAGTCTGAGATGAAGTGGTTTGTTATATGACTTCAATGTAAACCTGCAGCAATACAAGCAAATAAAGATTAATTTATCAAATAATCAATCAAATGATTACAACTATATATATATAACTGGTACCTCATCAGTAAGTGAAAAATATAGCATTTGTGTGGTATTTACCATAGACTCTATTCACCAACTAATGTGGGACAAATTAAAAGGTAAACTTACATTATCCATAATATACAATAAATCAGGTATTTGCAAGTCTTGAATTTTTTTGAGCATTGACACTATCTCAAGTGGAAGTCAAGATGCATTTTATTTATAGAGCCCAATATCATTAATCACAAATTTGTTTCACAGTCTGTGAAACAGGCCTTGAAATCCCACCGGTGAGATGCTTTGTTGTTGTTTGTTCTTCACACAACCCTCACAAACTACACATTGTCTGAAAGCTTTTAGTCTCCTGATCTGTCTGTGCAATGCACCGTAGAATATCATGTATCTCTGCAACAGGTGTTGACATGGAGTTCATTCACACTTGTGGTTATGGCATCAAAGCTAAAATAAGACGAGCATTCCATACAGGCAACAAAGATGATTTCAAATTGGGTATGGCTTATATTTATGCATTTGACAGAAATTGATTAGTTGCATCATTGGGATTGGGTGACTCAGTGAACCATCTTCAAATAAGTTCAGAAATAGGCTACTGATATTTTTATCTTTTTAAGGCCTACATAATTTTCATATGCTTTTTAGGTTTTAAAGTTAATTGGTGCTCACATTGAGAAGTCAATTTTATTTATTTACTTTTTGGGTGATAACCAAGCCCTGTGTTTCTGTGGAGAAATAACGCTGTTATACAGTAGTGTTGGTAAGCCATTAATAAGAACTTAGAATTTGGCATTTGCTAAATAAGTCATCAATGTTTGCAGAACATATACATTGTTATAATATTAATAATGCATGTTATGTTATGTTATGTCATGTTATGTTTCTCAGTTTCCAAGGAATGAGCCATTACCAAACATTACCCATCTACCAATTAGAAACTGTAATTGTTTAGATGATCACACATCACATATATACATTGAACAACATTGTTTACATTTGCATGATAATAATCAATTATTATTCATTTTCTTTTTTATTATTATTAAGTTCCTGGCCTTAAGGGCCTACGTTTGTCCAAGATAAAGTAGTGGGTAAAAATAAATAGTGGCCATAGAGTGCCATCTCCCTGACGACAGGTGGCAGAACTGAGCCGTAAAGCAGGAAACTTTACACCAGTGTCACATAAATAGAAGAAGAGTCCATTCAGCCATTACATTCACCCACGGGCAGCGGTGGAGGACAGGTCATTAGCAACCCGACAAAATGCTATCCGTGAGAGTTGCAGCAGCTTTGGCCAGAACCCTGCCTAGAAGGGCTGGATTTGTAAGTATTTTAATGAAACAATCTGTGTGCTGTGGTGAAAGATGCAATAAAAAATGTTTAACATAAGCGTGAACCTTGTGGGCGTGAAGGGTAATGTTACCGAGACAGGCCGCTACTTAGCAAATTTCTCTTCGACTTTTGAATGCGTATGTAAACGCTACCAACCAGTAATTCGTGCTAAAAATGTCGAAATCGTTGATTTAAACATGTTTGGTTAAGTTGCCCTTGTAGTGCGGCTGTTTGTCCTGCAGCAAGCGGCGCTAAAGTTAGCATGTAAGCTAATGCTAGCTGCCTGCTAAAGGCTCATTCAACCACGCTTTGAAGGTCAGAAAGTCTGACAGCGCATGTCCCCTCTCCGCTGCAGAAAGTTAACACCAGCCCCACTTTTAATGTGCACTTGGTATATGGAAACCGCTGCTGCACATATGGTTAATGCAGTTTTCACTTGCAATCTACGTATGATTAAATCTGTGTGCCGTTGATCACAGGTGTCCAAGACTGTACCGGCCGCCTGCGTTGGGGTCAACCACATCCACACACACAGACCATGGCTGCAGAAGACAGGTGAGAAAACCGACAAACAACACGACAGTCATTTTATCAAGCACTTGAGTTTAGCCTCACGAGTTGATTATTGAAGGTCATTAAAGATATTGTTCCCCGAGCTCTTCTTGGTGACTGTCACCGCATTGTCATTGGACAAACAAGCTCCCAGCCTCACGAGACTTTGACATAGACTCAGTTAACCTGTTATTTGAAACATTTAACTATAAGTTACCTGGTCTAATACAGGAATCCTGCACTGAATCCAAGCTACATGATCACTATATTGTCCCGGTGGTGTTGAAACAGTTTCATTGGGTTGTTGATTCTGTGTAACCATAACTATGTAATGTTGTCTGTCAAGGTGAATGTTATTTAGCCTACTCTATGTTGCATGGACAAAATAATGGTGACCTGTTGATTCTACAAAGTTTAATTTAACATGTATCCCTAAGAATAAATGCTTATTTTTCATCATTAGGGAAACTGTGTAACAACACTGTACTAAGATAATTAGATTAATTAGGCAGGCAGCTCAAGTCCAGTTTTAATGCTACCAAATTAAATGAAATATAAATACAGATGGATGATGCAGTTGTGTGTGCACATTGTAAGTATAAATATACGGGTATCCAGACACCAGAATGTTGTTTAAATGGATTTAAATCTAATGGGCTAAATGGCCAGGTATTATGATTTATACATGCCACAAATTGGGAAATTATGCATGTGTTTGTTAAATTATGCAGTTTAAGGCTAATTTAATTATTGTCTAGGTTTATATGCAAATGGTTGCAGGACTCGACTTGTTCAACATTTATCTTTTTTTTAATATTATTAGAAGCACAGTGACCTCTAACTTAAAATATTAGGAGTGCAAGTAGAAAATTTAGGGGTGCACACTGAAGATCAACTTGCAAAGCAAATATTCACATTACTTTTAATTCATGATCCTCACACACATTCGCCTGCCACCTGTAATGACAGATTCTGAATTAATTTGAGTCACCCCTTCCACGGTTCACCAGTGTGTGTATTTTATTTTTAATTTTTTTGTTAACAGCAAATTACTGGTTGCAAGTACCGGTAGATTAAAATTTTACTTGAACGCTCGTAAAATTAGGGGCAAATTTAGGGGAAGTCTGGAGTCCTGGGTCAAGCAGAGATCCTTTTGGTTGTTTACTACTTTTATTAAATCTAGCTCAGAATCAACCTTTGTTGCAGAATTATGGAAATGAGCATGAGTGATTGAAGCTTCACACTGTCTGTCCCCTCTTTCACAGGCACAGCCGAGGTGTCCTCCATCCTGGAGGAGAAGATCTTGGGCGCTGACACCTCTGCAGACCTGGAGGAGACAGGGCGTGTGCTGTCCATTGGTGATGGTATTGCTAGAGTGTACGGTCTGAGGAATGTCCAGGCAGAAGAGATGGTGGAGTTCTCCTCTGGTCTGAAAGTAAGTGAAATTAAAAAAGAAGTGATAACATGTTTCTCTTTTTCCTGAGATGAACATTAGAAGCAATGCAGCCTTAAATTTGCCAATGTCTTGAACTTGCTTCTTTTATTTTCCAGGGCATGTCTCTGAACTTGGAGCCTGACAACGTTGGTGTTGTGGTGTTCGGTAATGACAAGCTGATCAAGGAGGGTGACATCGTGAAGAGAACTGGTGCTATTGTGGACGTTCCTGTTGGTGAGGAGCTTCTTGGCCGTGTGGTGGATGCTCTGGGAAACGCCATCGATGGAAAGGTCATTTGAGATATAGTTATCATTTATGTTTACTGAGCATTGAATCAACCAGAATAAAACTAGTTAAAATGTCGACTTGCATCAGTGGTCATGGCAAAAATGAGCCTCGCAAATGATAAAGGTGCCATGTCTCTTCATAAGTAAGCATCTGTTAGTGTTGTCGGAGATGATCAGGACATGAAGCTTACTGTAATCTTTTTTCTTTTTACCTCAGGGTCCTCTTGGCTCCAAGATCCGTAGGCGTGTGGGTCTGAAGGCCCCTGGTATCATCCCCCGTATCTCTGTGAGGGAGCCCATGCAGACTGGAATCAAGGCTGTGGACAGCCTGGTGCCCATTGGCCGTGGCCAGCGTGAGCTGATCATTGGTGACAGGCAGACTGGGTAATTATTTTATTTTTTTTGCTGTGGTTTGGGCACATAATCATAAATCAAGGGAAACTGCAGCTTTAAAGGCCATTAAATATCCTCTCAAATAATTGGGCATCTTCACTCTCCAGCAAAACCGCCATTGCCATCGACACAATCATCAACCAGAAGCGCTTCAACGAAGGAACCGATGAGAAGAAGAAGCTGTACTGCATCTATGTTGCCATCGGACAGAAGAGGTCCACCGTGGCCCAGCTGGTGAAGAGGCTGACTGACGCTGATGCCATGAAGTACACCATCGTGGTGTCTGCCACCGCCTCTGATGCTGCCCCCCTGCAGTACCTGGCCCCATACTCTGGCTGCTCCATGGGAGAGTACTTCAGAGACAACGGCAAGCACGCCCTGATCATCTATGACGATCTGTCCAAGCAGGTGAGGGCTCATATTGCTGTCGATGAAGTAGTGGGACAAAGAAATTAAATTGTTCCATTTTGATATTGAATGCTGTACTCCTGAGTGAACCTTTGGTAAATCACTTCTTCCCCTCCGGTCAGGCCGTTGCCTACCGTCAGATGTCCCTGCTGCTGCGTCGTCCCCCTGGTCGTGAGGCCTACCCCGGTGATGTGTTCTACCTGCACTCCCGTCTGCTGGAGAGAGCTGCCAAGATGAACGACAACTTTGGTGGTGGCTCCCTCACTGCCCTCCCCGTCATTGAGACTCAGGCCGGTGATGTGTCCGCCTACATCCCCACCAACGTCATCTCCATCACAGATGGACAGGTTTGTCTTGAAATTATCACAATCAGAAATCCTTTTGTTGTCATTTGTATGTACGTACATTACAACCAAAACAAAGTGGTGCAACTCCCTTAGTGCTGGAAAGAACATAGTTCTTTGCCCCAATTCTATAGATATACAGAGTTGAGCTGTTTTTATAGTATCTATCTTTATGTGTTTGCTGCAGATCTTCTTGGAGACTGAGCTGTTCTACAAGGGTATCCGTCCCGCCATCAATGTGGGTCTGTCTGTGTCCAGAGTAGGCTCTGCTGCCCAGACCAGAGCCATGAAGCAGGTAACATCTGGCTTGGAGATTTTTATTTATTATTATTTTAAGCCATATATCTGTAATATCTAAATTCAAGGTTAAATGATTGTCATAGAAGTAGTGGGCTGTCACAATTTCTTAAATTCATACCTCCCCCTTCTCCCACTAGGTGGCTGGTACCATGAAGCTGGAGCTGGCTCAGTACCGTGAGGTCGCTGCCTTCGCCCAGTTCGGTTCTGACTTGGACGCTGCCACCCAGCAGCTCCTTAACAGGGGCGTCAGGCTCACTGAACTGCTGAAGCAAGGACAGTACTGTGAGTGGTTTTTATTACTATCTACTCTGACGTTGTTGTACTTTTTTTTTTGTAAGAAATCAGAACATAGTGGGTACCCTAACCCTTTAAAGCAAACTTTGGGTCACTAAACTTCCTCTAATGTTGCTTCCAGCTCCCATGGCCATCGAGGAGCAGGTAACAGTCATCTATGCTGGTGTCAGAGGTCACCTGGACAAGATGGAGCCCAGCAAGATCACAAGGTTCGAGAAGGCTTTCCTGCAGCACATCCTCAGCCAGCACCAGGACCTGCTCGCCGCAATCAGGTGAGTTTTTTTTTCCTTCTTCTTCTTCTTCTTCTTCTTCATAATATATCTGGTTATTATTAGACCACAAGCTAACACAACTAAAAACACCGTTATCATTCATTTGACTCGACCTCCTTTGTGTTTCAGGGCTGACGGCAAGATCTCAGAGGCATCAGATGCTAAACTGAAGCAGATTGTACTCACCTTCCTGTCCAGTTTCGAGTAAAGGATAGCACTTCTCTTGTTCTTCAGTGAGCTACCTGTTTGTGTCCCCATCAATGCTTATATATGTGAACACACTGAAGGCCAAAACCTCCATGTACAGATTTCTCCAAATAAAATTTTACAACCCAACTGTGCTGTAAAATTCTGATTGTGTAATTAAACTGCAGTCAGTATAGTGTTTAGGTCGGAGCCCTCTGAGCAGATTTCACAAGTGAGAGAAGAACTAGTCAGTGAAACAAAACAAAACGTTTATTGAAACACATCAAATGCGTTTTTTATTTTATTATTGTGAGTGTCTGACAGTATCAAAATGTCAAGGTAACAATGCACATAAAACTCATCTGTTTACTGTTGGGGGTTCATATGAGCATTATGTTTTAGAGGGTAAATTATTGGGTGTAGATTGACTTGACAAGTGTCTGTTTGCACTTAAATGGTTTCAGAATACGGAAAGAGTCAAGTGTAAGTTTCTCAACTATGGTTGAGGTAATGGTGTGAAATGTTTGATACCACACTAATAAACAATGACTTGGTCACAGATCAAATCCATCTTATGCTGTCCTGTCTTATATCTTTCAGAACTTCAGAAGGGTTTGAATGTCTGTCCTCAAATCTTTATGGGCACTGACCTCTCCAAATTTCTTTGAGAGGCAGGAGCCATGCACATGCCCAAGGTCATACTGTCTCCAGCTTTCTAAAGGGTTCGATTCTCATGTCAACAGCCTCTGTGCCTCTTGTGGATCTCTCAAAATTTCTGAGGAATTTTTTTAGTTATAATTTATAATTTGACAAAGCATTTCTGTAGTTCATCTATTTTACCATATGTATTCATTTTATCAGAAAACTAAAAAGACATTTAAAAATGTTTAATATGTAATTGTTTTGAAAAGTATGCATCCTGGCATTTGTACAACACATGCTAACAGGAACATTATGCGGCCCTTTATACTATGGATGTCCACTAGATGGCTGTAGATCCCAAAACTGAGCCTATCAACCACACAAAGTTTCAACCATAACAGTGGTAGAGGAAGAAGTCAGGTCTCATTACATATAAGTTGTAATACCATACTGTACATGAATGAAAGTACAAAAGTATTATTATCACCATAAAACTCTTAAATAAGGATGCCATGGCCCATTTAAAAAATAATGGAATTTATTTAAGATGTTTTTTTTTGTGTTGATTATTAAAATCATTTAAATGTTACAGCTGGTACAGTCCTTGCCTGAGTTCTTTGAGGCTTTCACAACCCTTAAGTACAGTGCACTGGGTTAAAAAGTAACCAGGGACAGAGCACGTGCCCATGCTGTGCAGCTAAATTTATCAAAATTGTTTCATTTAATAGGAAATATATGTTGAAGGCAAACTGAACATCTTAAATTATATTAGGTTACTCATCTTAATCTTCTCATAAGGAACCTTGTTAACCAGATTACCAGCTAATGTCAATGAAGTTAGTGTGTTAGCAGCTAATGTTATTGAAAATACTAGATAAAGGCCAATTTAGCAACTATGGATACTAACACTTTTCCATTGCATAATAAGGGAATGTTGGAATTCAAGACCACTTACGATTACCTAATTTGCATCCATTATGTAGCCTAGGGTTATTTATTATTCCCTTTTCACCATTATGAAATTATTTGATGAGACATGTCATGATCTGAAGAAAAATGTGTGTGAGGAGCATAATAACCCTAACCCTAATCCAATAATAATGGTGTATAGAAAATTGTGCTCTACTTTAAAAGCTGTCATTGCATTCTGGACTCTGAGTTGCTTGTTTCTCCAGCAGCATCAGTGTTTGGCCAGATGTAGGACATGTGACAGAGAGTGAATGGAACTGCTGTCAATAAGAACTATTGTGGAGGTCAGCGTGACAACAAGAGAGAGCTCTGTGGAGCAACGGGCAACGGGATTGGTCACATTTCACATGTGCTGAAGGTAAAAACTGAGCAGTTTGCAAATCCTACGAGCCTATTATTAACTACAAGTACAGATTAGATATATTATCAGTTTTTAGTAATTGTTTATTAATATGTATCAAACACTTACTTAGCCATAGAACCCCCTACCCTATATTCATGGTTGAGGAACTTTTATAAGACATGGAGAAATCTACCTCATGGGACAAAATTATAGCAATGATGGAGGTGGATTTTCAAAACCTGGCAACCCAATAGTTCCTATCAATGTTGTATAAATCTTTTGTAAGTAAACCGTGAATGAACTAACTTTGTGAATTCTCTACTACTCTACTTGTGTTCCCCATAGATAGCACTGTGTGTAACTAATGTATAGGCTATCTTAAATGTAAACAAAGAAGAACTGTTCAATGCTAAATTAAATTTGCTCAACAGGTCAGCAGTGTTTAGTTCATAGAAAGCCAATGAGAAGCTTCTCTAAATTATGTATCATCACATCAACACATTCCTAAAAAAAATGACATGACACGTGAGAATAGATGGGAACTGAAACTTGGGAGTTTCACACGAGACAATAGAGTGAAAAACTGCTACTGTTGCTGTTGAAATGTCGGCTACTCCTAAAAGTGAAATCAAGAAATTCACTTTACCTCAATCATCCAACCACTTATGACACTATTAAACTTACCACCATTTTGTCACGTTTTTGACCATGCATACATCTACAACCATGTTTATCATTAGGTAACATTAAATGTCAAAAGGTCACCTTGGTCTTTACTAAACTTTGTCCAAATATTTGACGGAGCTGTCTTATGGAGGTGGTAGGACAAAACGTTGTGTAATACTGAAATTATAACAGTTTCTTCCCATTAAATTTAGGTTTAAATACATCAAGTTTGTCTGATTTTTAGGTTGTTTATGTTTTTTTAGGGTCGTTTAACCATGTTATTTACAAATCAGAAACTCATAATTGCAATACTTCTGCTATGCCATGAATACATCTTTAATGTTGATTTGTCAGCGGTGATATTTGGCACGAGGGACCAGGTGGAACATGTGACGGCAAAATAGTCTGTACATTTGTAAACCCAGTTTTCTTGTTACTGTTCTAATCCACTTTACGATATATTGCTGTATCACTATAATTAAGTTTGTTGTGTGGCACCATTACTGTTTTAGTTCCACGCTGCCTTTAGTTAAAATTTCAAAGGCCAATTCACAATCTGCAGTGCACATGCGTTTTGCGCCCTACATAGCTACACAGTACACATAATGAGGGCAAGGTAATGTGCCTGTGGCCCTGCCTCATGGAGCATGTAGGCTTGTGCACCAAATAGCTGAGTATCACGTTATTGAACAACAGACAGCCGATAAACTAAAGTTGATTATGCTTTAATGCTGTCCCTTTGTTTAGCTTTGTTTGACTCCTCAGCCTTCATCTCTCAGCCACTTTAATAGGATTTACGCAGATCCTTAACTTGGACGTTAACAGCCAAGGATCAGCTCGTCTCTGTTGACAGAACTTTCCATGGGTGAAGACGAGGTGACCTTACACGCAGCAACCGTGTCCAACCCAGTGCCAGTGTGTTTGCTAATGAGTTCACTGAAACTTCAATCTCCATATCCATGATACTGCAGGTATAACAAACAAACAAGTTTTTCCACTGATGGCAGAGGAAGTGTCTTAACATTTGCATGCTGTGGTTTCTATAGTCTGTCTATGCAGACAAAGCTGCTGAAAGAGGGGAGGAGGGGGCTTTAGTTTCTGATTCACAGTCTTAGTTTCTCTTCCTTGCCCAAATTCCCGACTCTGCAGTCTAGAGAAAGCAGTATCAGTGATTCTACTACAGCCAGTGAGTCTTTATATAAAATTGGGGCATTATATATTTTACATTACATACTACAGAAAAAGCACACAGGAAAAATGTCTTTCCTTTGTATCAAAGTAGCAAAAAGGAGCTCACTTTATTTGTCTCATTTTTTCCCCAGTACTGCTCTAAACAACAGTGTTTAAAGCTTCCGCATTGACGTAAACATCGAGCTTCATACAAATAGTAAAAACAAACAAAAAATGAATTCACTGCACTTTCCATACATTACAATAAAATATCAGCAGGTAGCAGCAATCTGACTAAGGCAAAAATAAAATCAACATAAAATATATAATTTATGAGTTGAGGCTCCATTTTAAGTTTAAGGACAGTCCAGGTTTTCTTCTTCACAGGTGCCAGGCTCACAAGCCTGCTTGCAGTGCGCACACAGACGCTCATTATATTCTGGGCAAAAGGAATTTCATTCATTCAAAATGGCAACATCAGACCAATATACACTGGAAACCACATTTCCAACAAGCTTACACTGTAAAATGCTTTTTTTTCTATGGTCAACCCAACATGCCATACTGTATTTTTGTTGTTTTGTCATTCCATGATTAACTGTGTTAAGCTGGATTCAGCCATAAATGTCTGCTTCTTAATATCTCAGTAAAGTGCAAGTACTTTTATGTTTTATGTAGTACACTTTTTTTTGCTGTAATCAAAGTTTACTGACCACACACAAAGGAAGCAGGTTCAGCCTGCAGGCTGCTGCGTTGGCTCCACGGGATAAACTGTGTTGATGAATGCACAGGAACAGCCAGCCGTTAATATGAAAGACTCATAGCTCATTGATGTGTTTTAGGTCCCTTATGACCACTTTAAGGGACACATGCCCCGTACAGAATTGTCTCTTTGAGGCGTCAGAATCAGTCAGTGCTGCCATAGTGGTTCATACTGGAAGGGTTTTCCTGTAAACTGGTTGGCGAGGCTTCCTCCTCCTGGGAAACCACAGCGTCCACCGGCTGTTCAAAGAAGTTGGACACACAAAACACCTGCAAAAACACAACACAACTCATTCTACTAATATTCATATTGCAGTTTTAGACAGCATGGTACACAGTAAGATTACCTCCTAATCTTTAAGCAACTTAGGTAATCAAATACTTTATAAAGCAAACATCAATATCTACTTTCTAAATATGCTTTCAAAATTAGTCAGGGTCTTGCTTTGCCATTGCCCTCACAGACCTGTCAATCAAACTTACTGTGAAAATAGCCACTAAACCCCCTTGCAGGAGGCCAGCGAGCACATCACTCCAGTGATGTTTGTAGTCAGACACCCGGGACAGACCAACATACACAGCAGTTGCAATCAGGAAGAACTGGATGGTGGGACGCAGAAGCCTCGACCACTCTGACTTCAGTCTGGCTTGAATGTAGAGCTACAGTATGTCAGAGGGAGAACATGAATACATATTAGAATAAAAATAAATCAAGTATAGACTGAGCAAAGACATATATTAGCATTGATTGATAATTTCCACTACTCACATGTAAGTTATATTTTGGCTGTATACAGTTTTTGAATAAGAATAAATGTACTTACTACAAGGAACAGCATGCAGTACATGGAGAAGGATGAATGTCCGGAGTAGAAGGACAGTCTACAAGAAATAAACAAAGGATATTGATTGAAGACAGACAGACAGACACCAACATCTTTTGGCTTCACTTCTGAGGATCTGTCATGCTATCCACACAGTCATTGGATTATCAGGTTCTGTGCAGTGAAATGACCCGACTCAATGAGCTGGTGTCCTTGTACCAGGCTGGGATCTTTAAAAAAGTCCGTCCTGACTCCTGGCTGATCCCAGCCATCCTCTGCCATCCGTTTGGCCGCAGGTACAGCCAAGTCACCTGCAGGACCAATAGGCTAAGAAACTCTTTTGTTCTGTCTGCCATTGGTTTCCTGAACAATGCACTTCAACTTTCAAATGTTGTTGTACTTCTGCAACATTGTATGTATTCTTGTTACATGTGTGTGGGACTGCTGGCTGTATAACAAACTGCCCTCAGGGATAATAACATTTTCTTTGACTTTGATGCTTATCATGGTCTTGTGGGTTTCACATTCAGAACCATTACCTGGCCTCGTCCACCAGGAACTTGTCTCCAGTGCAGGTGAAGTTCTCGATGTATCCACCAGCTTTGCAGTTGATGCGATCCCAAACCGGTTTGCATACGGCCAGGAAGTTTGGCCGCAGACGACCGATGGAGTACTTGGCTATGTCTGTCAGAGACTGGCTGGCGGCAGCTCCGAATAAATAGCTCCCCACGGCTTTGTAGATGCACGCCACATACTTGGTCCCTAAGGACTGGTTCTTGATGCGAGACAGGTAAACGGAAAGGCACTCACCACATGCGATCTGTAACAGAAGAGATGTACAAACGATAAGTAACCTTTTCTCAGGCAAACAGACACACCCCTTAGTCAAATTTAAGATGGCAATTGATGTTGACTGTTGACTCACCACAATCAGTGTGAAGGGGATCATGACTCCTCCTAGGAGCTGGTAGGATATGGTGTCCTCTTTAAGAGGATATCTGATGGAGTCATCGTTACAGAAGAAACCCCGTTTGAAAGGGTTGTGTTGTGGTGTGAGGATAAAAAATGGAAGTCCAACTGTAAAGAAATAAGGAGATGCACAAAAATCAATGGACGGACTCACTGATAGAATTTGTTTTCTGTCTCACACAAGTCACCATAAGGCCAGGCATCATAACAACATCCTCTGCCCTTAGATCCTCACATCGACAGAGGAAAAACTCCCAAGAAAATCCTTGACAGGGAAATAACGGGAGCAACAAAGGAGTGATCCTTCACCAAGGACGGGTAGATGCGCAACAGAATAGAAAAATACTCATGTGACTGAGGCTGACGAGCCACTAATGCTATTATGTTATAACATCTGGGAACGTGACATGTACAGGAAAATTCCCCTCTTTCCAAAAAAAAAGAGGGGAAGTGTCTGTGAGAAAACCTTTGCAGTGAGCTATAAGAAATTACTCTTGTGGATTTCATTGAACTGTGAAAAAAAAGTTGCCTCGCTCACGGGCATTAAGTTACACAATAACTGAATTTTAACCCTCAATACGTTGAGTCACAGCAGAGTAACACTGCAATAAGCAAGCATTTGCATTCAGGGGAACATGCTGTAGCTAGTAATGCAATCTCTGTGGTATTCAAGTTACTCCTGATGATTAGGGTCAGTGTAAGAATGAAACTGTGACGAGCAGAGGAAAATCATCACAATATTCTTCAGAACAGGAATCACCTTCAAAACATGCTTATTTCCAGCAGTGCATTTTCTTTCATTTGCAGCTTTTCTGAGTTTTAGAGAACCAAACCAAGATGAGATTAATGACATGAAGCCAATAATACATTGTTGGGCGTTCCTCCAGCTCTGATTGCTGGGATAGATATTTCCGGGCTAAATGAGTTATGATACAGTCACAGAGCTTTGTTAAGGCCTGTTGGCTTAAACCTTCCGCAGGGCAAATTATACTGATGGTGTCTTTTCAGAATCAAAATAGTATTTACTTCAACTGGGATGAATCTAAAAGAAACAATAGGCTAATCATCAAGAAAGACTGGATCTTAAGCAGGAAGAAGCAGGATTTTATAGTGGAATAATAGCCACTGCTTCAAGGTTTGATTAGATTATGTTACAATCTCATAACTGAGATATTGAATTATTGATTCTCTTGCATGAGTGTTTTGTTGTTGCTGAGTTATGTAAAAATGTTACCATGGTAACATTCTGGTCGTGCCTTGTGTGTGGTAATAGTGATGCCACTGGTTCACCACAAGTCGGAAGAGGTGTAGCTAATACAAACACGAAGGAGTGAGCAAAGATGGTAAAACGACAGCTGGAATAGAAGATAACATACAGCAAATATAGGAGGAAGAAGAGCACTGATGTGTTATTTTATTAAACCTGGATTATTCTTGCCACCTTGGTTTTGGTTTAGTTTATTGACAAATGTTAAATTTACTTATGAAAATCTATAAAAATAAATAGTGATTAAGTCCACCAATTTTTATCAAGACAGTGACATGTGTTCGCTGTCTGCTGCTCAGATATATTTGAACAAGAAAAAGAAACTTGGAAATTGAATTATGTAATCATATAGCCTACATCATCATGTGATGGGTAGAAGTATTTCTGCACTTTTGTGAGTCCAATACTTACAACAGAGTGTTTCTCCTCTGTTACTATTACATCAGGAAAGTAAAAGTAAAGCAACTGCTTCACACACCATCGATTTTACAGCAGCGTCCAGCACATAGTGTTCAACACAGAGTTCACAGAGCAGAAAGGAAGGTCTTGAATTTGGTCTCTGAAGACATGGGTCTATAAACAGAGATTAGTCATGGCTCCTAGACAAAATGATTGCTGAATACAGTCAGCAGTGGGGCCAATCACAAGACAGTGAGTGCAGATTAATCACAGGGAAAGATTGTTAGTCTAAATCCTTATCAAGCCTGGCAGCTATCAAACTGAACTCTGATTGTCCAAACTGTGTTGCAAAACTCACTCTTGATTCAGTCACAGCTACAATCGAAAAAATGTCTTTTCACTGCAGCATTGTTGGATATATTGTGTAGTCCTTTTGCTGCATGTCTCTGCTATGATTACATTCCAAACAGTGAGCTAAAAATACAGCTTTGCTTGGAAAAACACACACACAGGGTGGGACTTTGTTGCCTTTTTTTTTTTTTTCCATTTTCCTGCCTGGTTCCTTCAACTTCAAGCCTTCCCATGTGTGTTTACATGACATTTAGCCTATGTAAATCATTTCAGATGATTTGCTTAGAAAAACTACCTTAGGCTTGTATTATGCCAGTGAGTCATGGAAAAGTCCGGCCAGTCCTGTTTGATAACATTTAAATTAAAGAAAAGTCTGCACCTCGCTTTGGAAAAGACACAACAACAAGCCGGATTAAGCAGCATGCGGATTAGGTTTACACACCGAGGATGAGGCAGGTAATGTCCAGCAGGATGAGAGGGATCCCTGAGGCTTCAAACATGTTGCGTCTTCTTCCACTGGAGTCTGTCTTTGCAAAAAATGTCCGGTCCCCTCGGTCCCTGCTGCTGCTGCTGCTGCTGCTGCTGAGCGGCCGCCGGCTGGTTTCAGGCGAGACGAGGCGCAGCCTTTCTGCCGCACATGTCTTGCTATTTCCAGCACAGAATTAAAAACACACCAGTGTCATTGTGCTGCCTCAGACTCCGGGGACTGTCCCGAGAAGCTTAAACTAGGCTACCTGTGTGTTTTTTTTTTCCTTCAGCAAAAAAAGTGGAGAAAAAAAGCCTATAGCCTAGTAGAAATCAAAAACACTTAACTAAAGGCTAAATCTAATCTAACACCACCACACACGTGAAGAGCCTCTCACCCTTTCAATTGCTCACAAACCATCGTAACACAACGGTGCCTCTTCCGCTCATTATACCGTCCTGTCCATGGATGAGACATCCCCCGGTGAGGCTCTGACTCAGGAGCTCCTCTCCCAGTGCGATTAATGCTGCCTTCAGGGACAGCTCGGAAAAGTTAGGTTTCCGTGAAGCTGGACAAATCAGGGAACAGGGTTAGTGGTGTTCACTGGTGGAAACTTGTGCATGTGTGTTAGAAAAGTTTGTGTTTGTTTTTCTTAATTTCTGTTTTAGAAAATAGTTGTAGCCTAGGTGTTTATAAGAGGATCAAGCGTGGCATTCTTAAATTGATGTAGGCTACAGGCCCATGTAGTAAATTTCAGGAAACAGTATGTTTTGAGAAACTGCACAAGATAGAATAGGACTAATAGCTATTCAGAAGACCAGTGCTTAATTTCTATAGCTAAATGCAATATAGGCTATTAATAGGCCTATTAGCCTATATGTTATCTTGGTGCCTATAATGTCGCTTGATGAAAGAACGAAAGAAAGAAAGAAAGAAAGAAAGAAAGAAAGAAAGAAAGAAAGAAAGAAAGAAAGAAAGAAAGAAAGAAAGGGCTAGACTAGCTAGATAGGCTACTAGGTAGAATTATAACAGCTAACATGATTATTAAACAACCAACTGTCTATTGTCTAAACCCCGTGATTCACGTTATACAAATTAAGTCCGGTAAACAGAAGGGCGAAATCCTTCCAGTCATGACCCGTTTTCATGGTGTTTTTGAATTTGCGAGGTGAACTTGAACGCAGCACAGAGCGGACAAGTGGTAATGGGACTTTCGGGCCTATCGTGGGCCTGCGTTGAATCTACGACAGCCGTCGGCCGATGCAGAGCCGCCCCTCCTCCCTCTGCTCCGAGCGCATGCAGAAGTATTGAAGTTATAGCTCCAGTATCACTATTAATAACTGCGTTTACTGTCTCCTCGACAATGCCATAATATCTTAATGTTTACACTTGTTTTATTTAGGACAAAAAGTTTTAAGTTAATAACATAATGTTCAAGCTTAATGTAGCCCAGAACAATAGCAAAGTTAATGTGTGGGACTATAATTTGAAAGTTTGACAGAGCAAGTTACTTCCTGCATCATGTAAGCACTGTTTTAGTGTTACCGTTTGTTTAAATGGACCTATTTTCTCATCTCCTCTTAGCTTCAAACATATTTGTAAGAGTCTGATTTACTCATTAGGCCTATTTATCTGCACACCTGCATGAACAATGCCTGGTGAATATGTACGTGTAGCACTTTTAAACAGTCATTGAAAGCAAAGAGTAGGTTGCTCATTTTCCTGTGTGTACTGTAGCTATGTTTTATGTGTAAAGTCTCAATCTCAAATGTAAAAAAAAAGAAAAGAAAAGATCCTGTCAAGTCTAGTAGGCTAGTCAAAGGGGAAAATTTACTTACCTTAAAAATGCTCCCGTTTTTAAAACCTTACCCCAAGTAAAAAAGGCTGTTTTGTTGCTGTTGTTGTTGTTGTTGTTTTTTACTAGTTCATCACACTTGCATCATCACCGGATTCATGCACTTAATGAAGACACTCATGATCCAAGAACCACACCATATCCAGGGCATTTGATCGAAGTGATGCTTGTTATTGTCATCTACCCAGGGTTTCTCATTTGGTTGAAGAAGGAAGGAACTACTGTGTGAGGTGTGGCCCTTCCCCTGTCGTAAGTGCTCTTACGACAGGGGACACTTTTGAGAGGTACACTGGGGAGGGTAAAAGACAGAATGGATTAAGAGTTATTGTTTATTCTCTTGTCTTAAATTACAGTGTTTAATGTAGAAAGTACTAGCAGGGGGAGATTTAATTGTCAAGTCAAAAACAGATGTAGGTATAACACCATCCACACCACATGACAGTAACTTCTTTTATTTGAGGTATATATACTGTATGTATGTATGTATGTATGTATGTATGTATGTATGTATGTATGTATGTATGTATGTATATGGATCAAAGGACACAAAGGAAGCAAAAATATATCACATCCTTCATACTTTTATTAACACAAAAAATTAATGCAAACTGAATTTGTTTTGAGTCTTTGCAATCACTTTTTGTCTCTTCTGTTAATGTCACCTGAACACCAAGTAGGCCTACTAAATCATCATGGAAACCAGAACAAGAACAAGACCATATAGCAATCACACAACTCTCTAATTCATGGCCTTATGCTCATTTGTTCGTCTGTTTCTTGGAGTTCATATGAGCCTCTATCTCTTGTCTGAAGAACAGCTCCCCCAGCTGGCCGTGCGAGGCTTCACTCATGGCTTTGGTCTGCATACACATTTTGTACTTGTCTGGGGGAAGCTCATCTGCACAGTTCTTCTCGTGCCACAAGTGGAAAAGGCCACGAGTCGGAGAGCGAATCACCATCAGTTTACTGTGAAGGTACTTCCTGTACAGGTGTACGTCCTCCAGCCCCCAGCCTTTGATGTTACGGTCAAAACCACCTGGTTTACAAACACAAATAGTGGATTTTTTTATGCAAACATTCATTTGATCCTGTACTTTTATGCATTTGGAAATTTCAGAGTGGCCAGTTATTGATATCATTTAATTCTATTAACTTTGAGATGATGAAATTAGGGAAATCACTGATGACGCAAGATTTTTATTCATTACCTATATTGAGGAAATCAGACCTGTACTGACACGTCATGCCAAACCCAAAGTCTCTCCAGAACCCAGTTTCTTTCTTGATCACCTTCGACAAAAAGAACATTAAACACATTGATGACATTTTGATCCAAGTCATTAAAGTAAATATATCTGTTTATTGTTTTTCACCTACCAGCTGCTGTTGAACAGAGGGTAGACGTGTCTGATTGCTGTAGATGATAGATGGGTTGTACTGGCTGAAGAGTACTGGATAATACACTTTCTTACCTAGAGACAAAAAAAAAAGAAATTAGAACAGCTCAGCTCAGACACATCTTTCATTTCAACACCCATTTTTTCTTCCTCTTCCTCTTTATTTGGAGAAAATGTATTCGTCATTTCATTCATTACTGTCTGCAACAGCAGACATCTCCACTGACAGTGCCTGACTGACGTCATATTTTTCATCCCACACTGTGTGGTTGTGTCACAAGTGTCTACGGAGATGATACAACTATAAGTGATAGCAGACCAACAGACGGGCCTTTCTACACAGACAGGACCACAGACAGGAGTGTTGCCTTATATCCTTTGGTTGGTTTTGGTTGTTTCTTGTCTCTTTGTGGATGTTTCATGACTCTTTTAGGTCATTTTCTTTTTAACCTGAACTCATGTGTTTCAAACATGAAATATCAATAAATTTGGTGATTTGTCCAAAGCACCAACCAAGGGTAAATGGCAGAAATAGAATCACAGTACATTATATCCTTTGATATGTTACAGACTCTGTCCCCATATATTTCCCCCAAATTGTAAAGGAATGACAAAAATGAAGAACTGGAACAACTTAATCACTATGGGGCCAGGAAAACCAGCTGGTGTGTCCCAGTATCAAAGTCCATTACCCTTTATCTTAAATTGAACTTAACTTCATCATTAGCCTCACCCAACTGTCTCTTATGATGCTTAACTGAACCCCAACTTTACCCTTAACTAAACCAGCTATCTTCAGCTATACCTAACCATAACCATACAATACAATATCTGAACAGACCTCAACAGAAAACCAACAAACAACGTCAAGTGTGCTTATTTGTCATTGTGGTTTACAATGTTGTGGTTCATAGGAAGAATTCAGGCCTGAGTAGGATGTGTAGTTTTGTATGTAAAATGGAGGAGAAGCTGCATCAGAGGCTCCATCAACGTTAGACCCTGATCATTACCCCACCCCACACAAATCGCCCCAGCCTCTCTCTCACCAGCCTCTGCATTGAGACGACAGGACGTTAAAAAGTCGGCCGTGAAGTGGATGTCAACGTCACAGAAGAAGAGCAGGACGTTTTGGCTCCGCCTCCAGGCCCTGGCGCCCACGTCTAGGCCTCGACCACGAGAAAACTCCTCATTCAGCTGGATCAGTGTGAAGCCCCTGAACCGAGTCTCTCTGAGGAAAAGATGGAAACCACATGTGGTTAACCTGCATGTGCTGTTAGACAGATTTAATATAACAATAATATACTTTAATTGAAAAAAAAAAAAGCTTCCACAGAGAGTGTTGCATCACTAGATGGTTAACAATAGCTCTTACAGGATCTTACAATGTTTTGCTCCCAAAAGCCTCAAGTAAGAAAAAACAGACTGTGCATTACAGTTTAATAAAGAGATGTGTGTGTTGCTCTCTGGAGGTTCAGGAGCTTCAGAGAACTTGCTTGTTATTAGCCTGCAGCTCCAAAACACTCACACTTTATCATATTTTGGCCAAAATATCTGCAGTGCAGCACAAACACATCTGCAAGAGTTGAGATTAGGATACTGCTTTCATCTTTGTCTTGCAGTCAGTGACTCTGCCTCACAATTAGGCTATTTATTTTTTCATCAATTGATACTATTTATTATCTTGATAAAGGAATAAACTGAAATCACATGGCTTTAAAATCCTGCAATCACTCTATACATGACAGAAGAAACAGGTAAAGATATATATACATATGTGATCCTGAAACTAACTAGCAAAAAGGTTTTGAAGAAAATTGAGAATCGATTACCGACTGGTCTGGTCCAACATGGCTTTCACTTGGTCTATTTGATCTCGCCCAAAGTAGACGACAGTGAGATGAACCCTGCCGTCCTTCTGGATGCACACCTCCCTGAACAGAGGGAGGCCTGTGTCAGACTCATTTCTGCACCAATAGCCACAAATGACCTTGTTTCTCCCTTCTCCCTTCTTTAGCCAAGGCAAGTTAATTTGGACAGCAGTTTTTAACTAAACAAGTAATAGAATACAATGACAAATAACCCTGGTTCACATCAGACGAGGATATTAGTGAATTGGCCTCAAACAAATGTTAGAGTCTTTCATCTTTGATGTTTGTCTTATAAAGACGTCTGCACTTCGATGAGAAAAGAAGAAGAAACTGTCATTTAAATGCACTGTGCAGCACTTAGCCAAGGCAATTGTTAATGCCCTTTTGGAAGCCAAAACAGCAGTTTAGGAGCCAAAACTAAACAAGTATGCTAAAGTGCCCTCTTAGAAACAAGTGCTCTCTTGGCCAAAACATGTGCAAAAACGCATGCCTGGAGCCAAAAAAGTGCCCTTTTGGAATAAAAACTCAAGTAAGTGCCCTCTTGGATGGTTCAAGTGCCCTCTAGGAGCCAAAATGTGTGCTCAAGTGCCCTCAAGGAGCCAAAATGTGTGCTCAAGTGCCCTCAAGGAGCCAAAATGTGTGTTCAAGTGCCCTCAAACAAAAACGCGTTAAAACAGGCCAAATCGATATTAAAAAGGGCCAAATTTTTTCGCCAACCAAATCATTCAGTGAAATCTTTGATGTTTGTCTTAAGGAATCAATAACAGGCCAAATCGACATTAAAAAAGGCCAATTTTTTCTGCGACCTTTCGGAAAAATGTCAACAGTCTCACTCTCCTCATTTTCTGAAACTGTCATAGGAGCCACAAACGCGTGCTAAAGTGCCCTCTTCAGTGGTGAGGACGCACTATTAGGTGCCCTTTTTTTCCTTTCCGCCCCTGCCCTTCAAAAAGTCTGTGCACGCCACTGCTGTGCAGTGTTTAGTGCCTACAATCTTCTCCACTCCTCTTCTGACTGGTTGTAGAGGATCCTCTGATAAGCATTTCAGAATTCAAGGAGTGGGCTGTATTGAACGGATCAGTAAAGTGCTGTTTCACAGATAAAGAGAACGATTAGATTCATATCTAAACTAACCTTTGACACCTCTGAGCTTCTCATTTTCTCTGAAGTGGCGAGGAGTCTTCCAGCCAAGCTACTCCACTAAAATAAGGTCTCACTCAACTCTTCTAACTTAAGTATGAGATCAATAACACAATCACAGTCCATGCAGTGAGTGGGGTGACAATGTGTTCATTCACTCTCAAAAGATACCGGAAGTTGTTGATGAACTGTCTGAATGCGTCCGGCCTCTTGGAGAGTGGCACGATGATGTTGATGAGCATGCTGCGCGTGTTCACGCTCTCGCTCTTCACCTTCATCATGGGGCCGAACGGCCTGAAGAGGACGAGCTGCGTGAAGTCCTGCGGGTTGTCGCCCTTAAACATCAACTCATACACGGTTCCTCTGTCCCGCTCTGTGCGTGTCAACCCTGTGACAGAGGAAAGAGGAGAACATGTTGATGACAAAATCAAGATTGCACCACAATCCTAATTGAAGATGAATGAATGAATGAATGGACTCAGGTCTCTCTGACCCTCTAAGAAGTCTGAAGGGGAGTATGTTCGCTTCCTCCTGATGTTCTCCGTGTGTTGGTGAGGTCCATTCAGGACATGCAGAGCTGTTTCCACAGTGCCTATCAGCTCATCCCTGCGGTCTTTCCTGGCAGGCCTCTCCTCTGGGTGCCTGGTCAGCCCCGTCTCCAGCTGGTACACCCTGAGAGACGCAACAGAAACGCTATGAAGACTATGAAGACTTCACATCAGGAGCAGGTTGGTCAGTTTTCTTGTGACCAAGCTTTACACTGAGCTTGTGATCAAGCTTTACACTTAAAACAACTGTTCCGCTCACCTGCGCAGAGTAAAAGTGTCGAAGGGAATCACTGCATATTCGCTGGGCAGCTTTACACCTGAGTTGACCTCCGCCTGGTTCAGCTGAGAACGGAACAGCTCCTGGAGGACATGATGTGACATTACCACACCTTTAATGTCAAACTTCATTCATCTCATCTGACATGTGTGTTCTTGCATCTTTCATCCTGTGTCTTGTGTTTCCTACCTTCAGGTCGGACTGTGATGGGGTTTTGTGCAGACTCTCCAGACCCTGAGGCAAAATCCCTTTGGTTTTTGCCTTATCCAGAGACTCCTGGAGCTGCTGCGTCCTCTCCTGAAGAGCCTCCTTCAGCTGGGCGATCTGCCTTGCCAGGCTGTTGATGTAATGCCTGTGAGTGTCTTCCCTCTCCTGCAACAAAGCCATGTATCCCTCCTTACTCGTGGCCCCTCCAGACCATAGCAGAGACTGCTGGCTGCTGTGCGATGAAGGTTTACAGGCCAGGAGGTAGAAGAGCAAGAGGCAGCAGCAGAGGCCCAGGACAATGAGGCCGACGCGGGCCACCAAGGCCAGCAGCCACCGTTTAAACATGGTGGATTGTCTTTGAAATGATTTTTAAACACTCAAGGCTTAAAAAATCATGGCTCAGCTTCTGTCATGTGGAGGTGCACTCATTAAAAGATGAGCAGCCCATAGCTCCAAAACTATACATGGAAAAATATGCTGTTGTTTCAAAAAACCTTTCTGACGTTATCCTCATCTGTCACATCCGCAGGCAGCATCTTCACAGGACATTTTGACATCCATTTCTCTTGGACCAATGTGTCTGCGCCACTGTGAGTGCAGAGATCATCTCCAGAGAATCAAAACAACCTACAATGACAGATATATAAACATTTTAAAGTAAATGGATCCCAGCATTTTTGGCAACATTACAGGTTATGGATGCAGATTGCAGTGGATTCATTACAGGGATTCTTCTCTCACGTTTAGTAATTTTCAGGATTTTTTAGGCCTGAAGTGTCAGAGCATCTAGTACTTCACAAGGAAAACTCAACAGACATGCTATGGCTCCGTGTGCATGTAACCCTAACCCTATTCATCAAGTGGCTCTTGATGTGTTTTCCCTTAAAATCACAAATGTCATCCTCATGGGGGAAAGCCGTGATGGTTCATCCTCTGCATGGGGACCATGAATACCGCAGTTTTATGTCAGTGCATTCAAATTGAACCAAAGTAGAATTAACCGACAGACACTGACAGTGATAATTTGATGTAACATAATTTTTTAATCGGCAGGTGACCCTTCAGATTTGTCTCGGGGTCCTTTGGGCACACCTGACCATGAGGTCAAATGGTAAATGGAAAGATTCAGTGTTACTGTAATGCACCTGTTACTGTAAGAAAATAAGAGTTACAGGGTTTAATTAATCTTTTGCTTTGGTGTTTTATCATGAGAAAGCCTCTGAAGACTTTACAGAAAGACAGAACGAGACAGAAAACAGGGGCACAAAGAAAACCTTACATCTGATCTAACATATCCAGTGAAAATCAGAGGTAGAAAAACCACCGTCTGGGTCTTGTTCTGCTGTGCCTCAGTGTTTTTTTTTTATTGTTCTTTGTTTTTTGTTGTTGTTGTGAGCAACTTATTTTATAACTAGGCATGCACTCTTGTCACGTCGCAGTTGGACTGCTGAACAGGTTTTGTTTAGCTGCTGTAAAATGCACAGAAAGAGAAATAACCTGAGCGTTCACTGCGAATGCCACGACGCTGAATGTGGGAAGTGACAGAAACAAGCATTTCTCTGTGTCGCTCCACTCCACTGTGTGTGTGTGTGTGTGTGTGTGTGTGTGTGTGTGTGTGTGTGTGTGTGTGTGTGTGTGTGTGCGCGTGTGCACGTGTGTGTGTGTGTGTGTGTTGCCATCATCAGTTTATTCACAGCACAGTTGGCTCTTTATTGCTCAGGTAGAGGCTGATCTCATGAAAGACTTGCTTATGTTTCCAGGTCCACCCAAGCAGTGTGTGTGTGTATGTGTGTGTGTTAGGGAGTGATGTGGACCCGTTTAACACAGTCCACCATAAAGATCAGTACATTTAATTAAAACGTTTTAGTGTGTTTTCTACTCTGCATGCTCATAAACATACATTTGCATCTTAAAAACTCTAGTTATATTTGTAGTCTTTAATTGATTGTGGTTCGTATATAAAGGCCTTTTATCTGTTTCAAATGACTGCAGAGCTTTCACAGTACTGCCATGTCACCTCGAACACCTGTGTCATCACATTTATCCGCTTGCATGTAAAAAACAAAAACCTGACATCACAAAATGAAAGATGCAAACGATACCACACCATACACAGGTTACACTTGTTAAAGCTGCCCTTAGTAAAAATGTTTATACTCACCAGCTGCTGGGAATCTCAGGAAAAGTTATGACTGGATGTCAGTCATCCTGAACCGCTCGTGTCCTTCTGTCACTGGTTGAGGTCACAGAAAAGCATCTTACCAACATTTGCCGACAGGAAGATTATGTGTTTGTTAAGTGTTGTTTTTTTTTTTTAAAGCAAGAGGCTGATTTATCCAGAAATGATGAAACAGCTCTCTAGATTAGGGTTTAAGTGGCCTTGCAGGAGTAAACTGAACTACCGAGAACCTCCTCTCTCCACTTAGTCTCCTCCTTTTTCCCAGCACCTCCCTCTCCTCTCTCTTTTTTTCCCCATCAGACCCCCACCCTCACCGCCCTTACTACCCCCAGTATGGAGATCTAAGCTCACGAAATCTGCCTTCATCCTGAATTCCTTCGCAGGTCCTCCGAGGCTCCGCCACTCTACCCTTAAGTCTAATTAGAAGGCAGCTGGAGTGAGGAATTGCCCCCCTCACACTGATGCTCTGCCACCTGCAATCTGTTGTTGGGGAAATAGCTAGGTACCCGTTGGATCCCACCAATAGGACGGGTCTTGCACATTTAATGAGGCAACCACAGATGGTCCTTGTTTTCTTTCGGATGTCAACTCTTAAAAGCCCTGACTCCTCTAAATCATGATGTTCACTTTATCTTGTAAATGGGGATTTTGTCATAAAATTCACTGTTATTGTGTTAAAGTGTTATTATATGAAAGTGTTCCTGAAATGTGGCCAATATTATGGAGTGACAAGGATTCAAATTTGAGTCAAATGTTTTCCAAAGGTAGAGACGAAGTTTGCTTTCAAAGATATTTGATTAACTGTTTTTTCACCGAAGGACTATTGTTAAAGCTGCATTATGTCTTTGTCTTACCAAAACATCACAAATCATAAACTGTACAGTAGAGTACAGTTCAGTACCCCATCTCGCAATTGGTAGAATTGACATTTATCTCAGGCAACTTTTGTTGCCTCTTATCTAATATTTCTAATAGAAGCAATCTCAAGGCTAAGACAGGAAATAAAAAACACATTATTGCTGTAAAAAACATTGCTTCATTTTTCTGTTTTTTGATTTCAATTTCAATTCATATTTCATATTTTATGAACTTTTTACTACGCACTCTTGCAGAATCACATGCCACTGAAATCTTGTTTTTTATCAAACAATGTCTGGTGGACATGGCTGAAATGCATTTGTGGTTTACCACACATTCAATAAAAAGATTTTAGCTCGACATTTCCATTCTGTTCTGTTTAGAAAGTACAACTTTTGCAGACTGACACACTCTCACCTGGTGGTGGCGCCACATACACGCCTATAGGAAACAAGGGAAACAAGGGAGGCTGCACAAAACAGACAACTGAATTTATTATTGTTTCAAGTTATTTACATCTGTTGGATTACAAAATGTGGAATGTGGCCAGAACATTTCTCTTTGCTCACGCGTTGAAAACGCAACAGGACATTTTTTTCATTTCTCTTCTTGGCACATGGGTGTGAATTTTAAAAAGCCCCATCTGTGTGTGTGTGTGTGTGTGTGCGTGTGTGTGTGTCTGTGTGTATGTTTGGTTTTTAATTACAGTGCAGGTGCTTACTGTATCGGGACAATGTGCTTCATGAGTTTTTGTGCTCAATTTTAGGCAGTGCTTTGCTTTCTGAATCATTGTAAATAATTAAATAAGAAAGGAATGTAAAACAGAACCACCCGAAATAATGCCACAAAAATGCTGTGTATGAGGACAGTGAGAGTTAGTTGCTCCCCGGATGAATTCACAGAACACCACTTCACGTCTGTACTGCTACTCTGCTCATGTTCATGAAGCAGCATCACTGACACAAACGATTCACCACATCCGATAACAAAGGGCCTGCCGTGCTGCATCCAAACTGTAGTCTAACGTTTTAGAAAGATAGAGGCAAATGCTGTGTGTATGTGTATGTGTGTGTGTGTGCTTGCATTTAAAGTGCAATATCTAAATCAAAAACTAATTCCAACCAAACTGTTACAGTGAGAGGCAGGAGGAGTCAGTTCCTTTCGATTACATTAACACAATAAAAACATGTCTGAACAACAAAACAACAACTTGAGCATGTACAGTATGTCGAACATACACGATACTACTGTAAAGGTGGGCACCAACATGGACTTTTACACTCAGTAGCCGTTTAAAGTATCGGAAATACTCAGTTGCATTGTGAGAAAGAATTGAAGAAAACACAGATTCATTTGCTACAGGTTGACAGATGACGCGTGAATCCACCCGTCATCATGAAATGATTTCAATTTATATATTCATAATAACTGAAAGAAGTTTTAATAAACAATGTGTATGTGTTGGCTTCATTATTACCCTCATTAAACCCTCGTTTACATATCTGCTGGACTGTTAGTGTAACATCTGTCATTGTGTCTTAGTGCGGCTGCCAGACGATGTTGAGCAGAAAATATCAATTTCACAGCTTTTTGACCCCTGTTCTTTCAGACAAGCACATCGATAACATAATCACAGTCATTACTAACATCATTTCTGATCGGTGCCCACCGCGACATACAACACTCACAACATGCTCGGAGAGGATCAGTGCCTCCTGCCCAGTGCTTTCAGGACTCGTTCGCCCCCACGTTGCTGTGAAAAATTCAACTGTGTCTCCTCCACGTCACCGGTGCCATTAACCTCACTCAGGCAACAAGAGAAGATGTGAAGGATCGGACGGAGAGAGGGGGATGTTGAAAGAAGAGTGGTGGAGTGATGTGTGGGTGGCTGGAGATAATCTCTCAGACACCACAAGGTGTCGTGTTGCCATCTCAGAGGTGGTTGCTAGGCAACAGCATCCTTCAGAGTCTTCCTCCGAGTGGTAACTAGGTTACCCCAACTTACTATCGCCGTGTTAGTGTTTTTGCCTTGTTTTTTTTTAACTGCAAAACGGTGTCCTTCTTCCTGTTGGTCACTAACTTTACACCAGCTGCTCCACCCGGGCTGGCAGGTGTGGAGAGGTTACACCAGTTCATCCAGTAGAGTCCCTATGCTGTGGTGCTGCTCAGGGGGGCCAGCTATGGGTTTGTTGCACATGGGGCAGACGCAGCGAACCTCCAGCCACTTTACCAGACACCTGTGCAGAAGAACAGACAGAATAAGCCACACTTCTTCACCAGGCCTGCAACACGAATCCTTGCATTAATTTTAATGATGTAAAATATTACCAGAAAAAACCTACGATCAAAAGTTAAAGCAGAAAGAAAAAGTATTTAACTGGCTTGTACTATTTCACTATTATGCATTAACATGTATAAAGATAACTGACTTTATACAATTTTCCTAGTATTGGGCAGTTTAGGCAGTTAAGAAAGTAATGTGTGGGCAAGTATGGTGTGTTGTATTATATATAATGTATTGAAGTAAAAGGACACAGTGCCTGTGCACAGTTCACGTTACAGCCGTGACCACCCCTCTCTCATCCTAATTAGCAACCAGCAGGAAAACCCAATCCAAAACCGAATGAATGAAAGCACTGTTGAACAAGAGCCCCTGCAGTCAAGAATACTTATCCATCTTATTTATCGCTGATCAAGACTGAACCATTTTCATTTTAACCAGCCCAGCCAGGTGCAAAGTGGTAACAAGTGCTCTCCTGTACTCACTTCCTGTGGAAAGCATGTTGGCATGGCAACACTCCCAGCTCGTCTTTCACTTTGAAGTCCTCCAGACACACGGCACATGTCTGCTGTGGGAGTGATGGACATGCCAGGGTCAGTGAATGAAACTACCATGGGTTGTTTTGTTTGGTTTTAGTCACTGATACAATGTAAAAAATAAAAATAAAAATCATGGAAATCACATTCTTACCCCATGTAGATTCAACTTTTTGGGATCTCCTTTTAAAACTACCTGTAGAGCAGCAACAAAAACAAAATTGTTTCATAAAGATTTTTTAAATTTATTATTAACACTTTAAAATTTGAAGACGTATACTTGTCATGCTTACTTCTCTGTATCCAAACCGCTCACTCTGGGCTTGGTGCCGTAGTTTGCTGTGGGGGGAAAAAAACACATGCTATTGAAATAATGTTGCAGCTAATAGTCAGTAGCCTATAGCATTTAGCTGCTTATATTTAGCATGTAAAAGAGCAATGGAGCAGCTGCTATACAAGTAAAATAAATAGCTAAATACAAAAACATTCAATGTAAAAGTACTGCAGTTAAGTTATAACTGACACAGTAAAATGTCAGCAAAATGTGACCAAAAACATAAACTTTACAGTTTCAAATAACTTTCTTTTACTTTCTAGGGGGCTGTAATCCAAACTTGTTCGCCAACAGTTTTATTTATACGTCCAGCAGTTTGTGGAACAACTCTAGCTTTAATTTAGAGTCGTGTCCCAGTTGGTCTGAGAAACCCCGTTCACATTCATCCTCCTGTTAGTTTTGGTCTCTATCAAGTCATGAGGGAAATATTTGGTAAGTTGCTGAAGGCATAACAATATTCACAAGTAGCTAACTGTGTCTGTGTCTTACATTTGTCAGGTAAGAAAAAAATACACAACTGTTTGTGATTTACAATTCAGTATAGGCTACATTTCCACTGTGTTTTTAAACCATTGGACAATTAAGTCTTCTTATGTTATCTTATCTTATATGGAGCTTTATATGGAAATTATATAGTATCAGTGTTGTGTCAAAAATGTGTTTCTATAATTAATGTATTGACATGTAAGCAGCACTAAAAAGTGTTAAAATTCAACTTATGTATTTTGAAATACTTGGATTTGCATTTCTTTGTAATAATATAAATTCTGAATCTGTAAAGTAACTAATAATTATAGCAGAAAAAACTTTACCATTTCCCTCTGACATGTTCTAAATTGAATACTGTGGCATTGAACGAAGGTTCACAGGTAAATGGGACTTAATTATAGTACACAAGTAAATGTGCACTTCACACCACTTTCCACTTGTATATTAAGAGATACAGTCATCTGTGTATTTATTCTAAGCTGAGTTTAACAACAGGTCACTGGATTCAGTCTCATACTTAAGTGTGTGTGGTTAAAATTACAGGACTGTGTGTGACTGAAGCTGTGTAATTACAGGAATGACCTTGATAATTGACTGTCCTTTCTAAAAGCTACAAATACACGTTCCCCTGCAACCATACACAGACATTGTTCAAACACTTAACTAATCATGTAACTACACGCACAAACTAACACACACAAATACACTTGCGCGGACATATACACAAACATGGGTAATGAGTATGTTGCCTCTTTGAATCCCTGCACCACCCCGAAATGCAACAATGGAGACGAGATCCTTATCACTTGGCGAGCCGTGTCTGTTCAGGCGGTTATTTTTGGCCTCCTGTTTTTACACAACTAAACATAGACTCGAATGTCTATCACTGTTTGTGATTTGGGCCCGAAACTAAATGTAGCGAGAGCATCTGAGATGAAAAAATAATGTTTGTTTGTGATCTGATCCCCCTCAGAAAAGACAAAAAAAATATAAAAAATAAAAATAAAACCTCTTTGAGTCCGTGCTTAATGTAAGGAAATGACAGTTATTCGTTGTTTTTGTGTCTCCGTTTATTGTTTACGCTGATTGCTGCTAACAATCTTCCATGTAGAACAATGTGAGGATACGCGTTTTACATGTGCTGAGGTTTCCCATGCCTGGAGAATGATGTGAAGTGGGTGAAAGGGGGGCATAATAGAGACTGGCTCATCTATTGTGCCCGAATAGAAAATTCTCATACAGCTGTCAGTGACCAGCTCCTACTGTATGAAGTAACAATTGATTTCACCATACAGCACACAATATGATAATAGGTGCTGAAAAAATGGGGAAATCCAATTTATAGGGAACAATCTCAACCAAAACAATGTCATTCTCTCTTCAATAGGCTACTGAATTTTACACAAAACAATGGTTAAATGAAATCCTGAGATAGGTGCACACTTTTTGTTCTTCAGGAATAATTCATAAAAGAGATAAATGTCAGTTTAAAATTATAAGTATCAATCAGTATCAATATGCAGATAGGGAAATACAGATCTTTAAAATGCCCAGATTCCAAATGGTACAAAAGTGGTCGTCACACGTCAACAAAATCTTTCATGGGCAGCTGTGTTTGTTGTTTCAGTGTGGCTCAGATTCAATGGAGAGTTACAGTATATTGAGGTGGACCTATAACAGGCAGCTGGTTTGTCAGAATCAACAGTTGGGTTCGCAGAAAAAATAAATGGAGGAATACCAAAAAATATCAAATGACCTTGTGAACTGAGGAACACAGGTCTCATTTGCTGTGGTGGAAAAAAGAAATTATTGTCTGTACATCAAGTGAAGAATGTTCTGCAGGATGCAGGCGTAAATGTTTCCTTGATAACAATCAAGAGAAGACTCAATGACCACAACCTCAGAGGATTCACCACAAGATCTAAGCCCAACAAGGCAAAGTTCATCTAGCAAAATCAGACACAATGTGATTAGATGAAGGGAGGAGGCAGAGAACTGCAATATAAACCAAACATCTGCGTGTTCATATTCATATTGTATTTTATACAAGACAATAGGTACAGTCTACTTTACTGCTTTATCAATTAAAGTCTTACGAAATATCTATAATGCAATGTTGTGAAATATATGTATGTAATTTTAGAACATTACATTACAGATATTTTGCACATTCACACCCCAGGAGAACATTGTAGTTGCAATGGTCCATCAAAACAACGCCATGACACTACATAAATGTAAATTGGACAAATGTAGCATGTGATGTTGATGAAGTGCTGTGACCTCAGTGACTGCTGATCAATAACCAAACAAGAAAAATTATATGTAGCCTACAGTGCTGTAAACAGATACATGTATATAGTATTGTGCATGTGATGACTTACACAATGAAATGATGCTGACATGTTTTGAAGGGGACACTGAGAAATCAACAATCAGTTTTAGATCAACAAGATCTGTTCACATGGAAACCATGCTGACTGTACTTAAATCATTTGCAAAGATGTACTATTTGCAATTTGATGAAATGGATGAGAAATTCAATTCTGTTGTGAACAATTGCCAAGTGGTAACAGCAGTGGGTCCATACCTGTATGCAGAGGGAGATACAGTGTAAGCTATAGATATAAAGTGGGTATGTGGAAAGGACCCCGGCGGCGTTCCTATCAGCGTGACCTTGAACGTTGACTGATCGTCCTTGCCTTGTTTGGATAAGTGGCACATTTTTTGGTGCCACACTGTAACATCTCATCTTTCCCTTTTATCTTAGCTTGTGAAAAATATTTCTGGGAGACCAGGAGGGAAGGATGGACAGAGGGAGGGAGGGTGGGAGAGTGGCTGGAAATGATGCACGGTGTTGTCCTTGTTGTATACTGGCTAGAAAACAATAATCTTTTTCTCCACAGATTTTGCTGACCCTCTCCAAATACCAGCAGTGGGGTGCTGGAGGCCACAGGTCAAGTTGGCAGTAAGTCTAGGGACGCCCAGTCCGTTTAAATGGACCCTGTCCACACTGTTACAGTGTCATTGTTCCCAAACAGGTTGAAGGTGTCGGAGAAGCTCAGATTTGAGGCGTGCATGTGGAGGACTGCCAAGTATTTAGTTTTAGTAGGACGATGTATGTCCACAGGAATCAAGGAGGCTTTTCAGCGTGAGAAAGTGGAAAGTCTCTTCTTTTCTCATCTGATTTAACTTTAAAAATCATCCTGGCATGGTGCGTCTGTAAGTTTATACACTCACTCCTTCCGTAAAATATGACTTGCACCATAAACATCCTGTAAGAGCTTCTTAAAAAAAATCTTTTAAAAAAAAGAAAGAAAAGAAAGTGGAAAGTCTTAACTGGAGTCACACTATCGTTTTGACCTTTGACGTCATGTGTATCTGCCCGATCACTCCAATCCCTAAACTTTGGTCACTATCAAATGAAGCTGTGAACTGGTACTTTAATGGAGTGTGAGTAATGAGATGAAGCATGGAGCCACGAATGAGGCCCAACCCAAAACACAATGGATCAAAGTGATCGAGAAAAAGAAGCTCAATTAAACTGCAACAAGGTTTGTATGTGCATTACAGAGCAGAGAGAAAAGCTGAAAACACTCTCTGTGTTCTACATTCACACGTGTGAGGTGGAGGTGACCTTCAGTCTCCTCTTTCTATTTCTTTGGCATGTAGGAGTTAACTGTTACTTTATTTTCACAGTCTCTGTTTGTCCTCTGCAGCTGAGATTAATCTGTCTGTGTGATCACTCCCGGTGTCACAGAGCTGCAGGGGTTTCAGAAAGATGTTTGACTGGGCACACTAACCGGTCATGTTTCCCTTAGGCCAACCACAAACAGCCTGTTGCACTGGGATATGTACACTCAGGGGAATTCACACGTCTGGTCTTGAGGATCACTGACAGCAAATTAAATGAGTCAGTGAATTTATTTGAGGAAAGACGCTCCGGTATCTTAATGTCTCTGCCTCCTAGTCTGTGTATCGTCTGGCTGAAAACACTCTCAGCTTGCCCTTGCACCTCCTGGCTCTTAATATATCTTCTTCCACTGGCTGCTCTGTTATTGAATATAAACCGAGCAGTGTTAGAGCAGATCGAGGTATAATTAAAGATATGATATTTCTGGTGTGTGCTTTTGGCACCCCTGTGGTCACAGGTAGCCTACTGCATAGCTACTGCTGCTACACCCCCACTTTGTGCCTGGATAATCAGAGACATAAAGGATCGTACTGTATGTGCTTTGCAGACCTCACCCTGATTTTAAAGAATTTAAGAAAAAAACTCTATAATTTCTGCATATAATTAAAAGAGGAGTTCTTACATAGAAGAATAGAGATGGACCTGGATTTCATTGGAATCAAACACACAGGATCGAGACAGAATCTGTCTGAGGGAGATAATGGAAAACCTGCCCCCAACTGCGAATGACATTCATCACTCAATATTCATCTGATGAATCACCCCGGTCTATAAATGAATTCACAATCACACTCCTACCCAAGACTACCAGCGTGTTAATGGGGCCGAAAGGAAGTGACTCACTGGTTATGATTCACAGGCAGTGGCTTTAAAAGAAAAAGGAAGGATCCAGGCTCTGACAGAGTTGATGGTCAATTTAATGCTGAGCCTGAGCCAAACAAAACATCCATGATTGCAGAAATGCATTTGACCCCAACGTCAGCACCTGGGCTTCGACAGATCCAAAATAAATAGGGAGATAAATTCTGGTTTGATTTAATACTAATTGACTCAACTCTCTCACAAGGCTTTTCTCTCTTGGTTGTTACTAACTACTGAATAAAAATATCTCAAAGATTAAAAAAACATGCTCTGAACTGATGCGTGAGATTCTGTCTTGAGATAATGAAGGGATTCTCTGTTTCTTAAAGTAATTGATCCCTAGGTACTGATTACTTCTACCTCTGCAAAATTCATTTCTATCACAGTCCCATTGCACATTATCTCCATCGTCAGATGGGGTTGTAGATCTTGTGCACTTTGATGACTTTATGGTCAAGGTTCATTTCTGATTTTGGAAAAAGAGCTTTTGATCTTCATCTGCAGATTAAAAAAAAAAAAAAGTCAACATGCACAAGATGTTCTTAAAATGCTCAGGGGAAGTTTTGTGACATGAGCAAACACCATTTGCTGCTGCTGAATATCTGAATACAAGCTCCAGAAGAGCTGCTAAATGAACGCTGGACCAATTTAGTTATCTACTGGACAAACAATGGTCAAATTTAATTCATCTATAGCTGTTTTTCTGCTAAACAAGATGCTGACATTGAAATATCATCACCATATTATCATACTGTAGGTATAATAAGTAACTACAGAACTGATAACTGATTTTAACAATTTCCTGGACTTCTCCAATGGTTCTTTATAAATGTTCCAGAGCCAAATACTAACTGGACACCATCTACCGCTGTTTCTGACATTCATTTGCATGCTGACATTTCCATTTGTGCTTTACCATGTTTTCCAGATGGCACGCTGGCTATGTGTGTCTCCTGCCAACAAACACGTTTCTTTTAATTGTTTGACATTTTGATAATACAGCCAATCATGTCTGATGCCAAAAACAGAACTTGCAATAAAAATGTCATGTTATTAGACAAACACAGATGCTCAGTCACAAAGAAAAAGAAGAATAGAAATCCCCGAACTCTACTGCAGATGGTGACGTTTCCTGATGTTTATTCTAAGCAGAGTTTCTCTGGAGTTTTCCTCGCCACTGTCCTCACACATTGTGACGGGCCGCTTCCCGTTGCCTCATATCCTGTCCTTCAGACACAAACGTCCCCTCAGCTCATCAGGGAATTCACAGTCAGCAGCAGGGGAGGTCACCCTGTTCCTCTTTTTTTATACAGCCTTCCCTCCCTTACTGTGTCAGTCCACACAGCTTTTAGCCCAGGCTTAAATAACTCAACTCACGCTGCCTACACTGTTCAAGTATTGAATGGATTGCCATGAAATGTGGTACACGCACAATATGTCCCCTTCGGAATGATTTAAAACCACTTCGGTGAAAATGTGCAATGCATTCTTTTATGACTAAATAAAGACAAACTAAATATCATATCCATGAACCTCAGTTGTGCTTTGTGTTTCATGCTAATTAGCAAATGTTAAATTTTAATCTGGTTGAATCAGCATCTGATTTATTTTCTCCCTTGGTTGGATTCTTTCATGCAGATATTAAAACAGCAGTGGCACACAAGTGCAGACCAACACGGCCCCACGCATACCTTTTAGAGGAAGAGGCTTGTGTGGTCATGATGATCAAACCTCAATCTGACCCAACCATCAAGCATACTCTACATGTTTGAGATAAAGGCTCACTATAGCCAGATACACGGATGTGGAAAAGCGAAGGCAACAGATGCGAGGAGTTGTCACGTCTTCAAGACATCTGAGCAGATTGCTTGTATTTTTGTCTCTTACCTGATAAAGTAACAGCAGAAGATGAGGCTCAGGATGAAGACAAAGATGCCTGTCCCGAAGATGACCATGTAGATGTTTAGTGGAAGGTCCTGGAAGGCTATGGGCGGCATGGTGCACGACTTGTTGGCGTAAACCAGTCCAAGACCACAGAAGCACCCTAAACAAAGACGGATAGAAGATATGAAAATACATTTACAGGAAGAACAAAGTCAAGAGCAGTGGCCTGGCACAGTCACATGTAAGAACATGTCTGGAAATGCAACGTCGCACATACTTCTTTTTAAAACACTGTGCTATCCATTGGCAGCTGAGGGTCAGACCTGCAGCTGTGTCTGCCGCCAAACACGCACATACACGGACACAAAGGCTGAGAGAAAGAGGTAGAGAAAGACTGCACTTTCCCGTCATGGAAAATGAGTTCTTTTGAATTTCTACTTAAACATTAAAATGCTCTTAATGCCGTATCCAAGCAACATGGTCATCGCTCTTCGTACAGCCGATCCACGTGTCTTTGTGTGATAAAGGGTCAGTGGAGTGCATTCGAAAACATTAGTGTTCAGAGAGAGTAATGGATGAAAAGGTTATATTTGTCAGCCATCTTTTGTAAAAAATTAAGATACTGATGAAATTTTAAGTTAGGTTTGTGAGGCAGGAAGCACTCGTCTTTTTTAAAACAGTGATTGCAACAAATTACAGATGCAGCAGTCTTATGTTATAATGTCTTGTTCTTATGGTTTTACCATTACAGTAGCTCTCCTGTCAAGTTTTTCCCTTCCTACTTTGATGCTGCATACCTCCAAGCAGGCACTGGACACCAGTGTAAACAGTAATTGACTGATTGTGTTTCAACTTCTTCTTGACCTCCTATTGGTAGTGGTGCTTTGTTAGATGAGCTTTGATCCATGATGCGATTAGCTGAAGTTGTAGCAAAATCATGTTCCAGAGACAGGAACAGGTCAAGTAGGCAATGGATTTTGGTTACAATACAACTTGAAACCAGCTAAATATTAACATGATTGTCAGTATTCTACATCAAATGGACGTTTTGAATGTTGGTAACCTACAGTACATTCACCATATATCAATGTCTAACGCTGACGCTGTGCTGTCTATGCTGTTAGCACATTGAAAGGAACCTTGGATCCCCAGATTTCAACCAAAGGAATCATGGGAGAAGCAGCTGTAGACTAGGCAGAGACAAAGAGATACACAGAGCACACGTGCTTGTATGAGTAATGGGAAGTGAGTATCTGCATGTGAGAGTGGGCTTTGTGAGATCAGGGTCACTCCAACCCAGCCAGTGATAGTGAGTCGGATTCGGCACTAACACCGGGCTCATCACCGTCTGCTGATAACAAACTGCACTATGTGAGACTGCATTCAAATTTTGGAAAAATCAAATAGGCTGAATGGAAGAAGTGATGAATGGCTGAAAGGACGGACAGACGGATAGGTGGATGATGGCGGGATGGATGCATGAATGGTGACAAATGGATGCTCGGACAAACAAATGCATGTATAGACAAATGGATGAACATGTGGCCATATGGGTGGAGGAAAAGATGTATAAATGAATGAATAATGATGGCATGCATTTAGAAAAATGGATGTATTAATAAAACACACATGGATGGATGGATGGATGGATGGATGGATGGATGGATGGATGAATGGATGGATGGATGGATGGATGCACAGACAGAAGAGGAACGAGGGGATGAATGGACGGATGGAGACCTTTACCAGTTTCATTTCCCTGTGATGGGTATTGTTTTCTCGGGCAACAGTTTTCTGATCGATCCTGGTATTTCTATTCGCTCCCGCAGCCAAAGTAACAAGTTGACATTTCTATTTGACATTTCTCCCACCTCACAGTGGATGCGGCAGCACGAGAGGATCGATACTTCCCGCCTCTTCGTTCCACTTGCTCAGAATAAGCAGTGATGCTTCATTAATCGAGGCTCTTCGCCAACGGCCATACGTTCAAGTTCCACCTCTAAATGACTTCACTCAGCGAGAGGTGATCACTAACAGAGACACTAACGTTTGCCTGAGCCTGCATGCCTCCGTCAACAATGTCAACATGACAGTGCAAATCAATTATTAAACACAAACTAATCAAAGCACATGCTGAGCAAGGTCATGGGTCAAGTAGCCTAGTAGCCTTCTCTGCATGCTGGGTGTGTACTTGTGGAGTACAGTGGAAAAAAACTCACCTTTTGATTTCTGTTCTGAATGGAGAGGTCAAAACTTGTAGTATTAAGTTCTATGGCTGAAATTTACTGTTCTTTAAACAATGCATATAACACAAGCTGATACAATATAAGACATTGTTAGCTATTTAGCCATCCATCCATTGTCTATACTGCTTATCCATGCAGGTAGGAGCGACTGTGGGAGGACTGGAGCTAATCCCAGCTGACAAAGGGTGAGGGTCGGGTACACCCTCGACAGCGCTCTCTCAGCTCTTTCTGAGACCAACAACCTCACATACTCATATTCACACCTACAAGCAATTTAGAGTTGCTAATCAACCTAATGTGCTTTTTTTTTTTTTTTTTTTTTATTATTTTGGACTGTGGGAGGAAGCGGAGAGAGGGCATCCAAATTCCCACACAGAAAGGCACCAGGCCAGGAGATCAAACACAGAACCTTCATTCGATGAGGCAACCATGCTAACCGCTGTACTACCCTGCCACCCAGATATTAAACCATGTAGTTTCCCATTCCCCTTTTTTTGTGACCCGTAACTGTTTATCTAGGCTTTTTGTCACATTTAATGAGTCGGCTTGTTACAGATGGTTTTATCTGGATGTGACTGTTTGAAGCCTCACAACGTAGCATTGTTAAGTCTCACAAAATAGCACAGATCAAAGAAAAGTCCAAGATAAGTAAAGATATATGTGTTACGTGACTCATGACTGTTTTTTCTTCTCTCCTATCCCACATGACCCCTCAAATTAATCTTGTGACCCTGTGGTGACAACACAGTCACACAGAAAAAAAAAAATGGAAATAGGTCAGTTACACGAGCAGGGTCATAACAAAGACCCATACGGACAATGACTATATGACGTATAGGCCAATTTCAATTTTTCTTTACAGTTGAAAAATAATGTTATTCGTCCATAAACAAATCACCTACTCTCTAAGATTTCTTGGTTATATTTTGTTTTTTGACATTGACAAGTAATCTGTAATAAGATAAATCAGAAGCAGTTAATTTTCTTTTCTTAGACGGTTACAAGCAACAAACCTAAGCACTGATGCAAAGTAATAAAAATCTGATATCACGTGATAACATATCAATCACAAGGCCTATTTACTTTAGATACTGTAACTACAGTTTGCTGGTATTATTTCAGCACTTTTACTTATAGAATATCATAGTTTGTTTTGTTTACACTGCACGTGCTCCTGCATTTAAGCCACTTCACACTGTTTCGCTTCCTTACACACACTCAAACGCTTAGATACTGAATGAGAATCAACCTTTCAAAAAACAAAACAAAACCCAAACACGTGTAACATGAGAACATGACATGAACATAGAGCCTCCATATTCACAGAGTGCATGCCCTCAGCTGGACACACGTGAATTTGTGACCATGAAAACAAAAGAGTAGACCTAATTTTCTCCATCACGTTTACATTTGTTGAACAATCTGCTTCACAAAGATCACCAGCAGACAAAGAGAAACACACACACTAAAACAGTGAGGGGGTGGGCTGGGGGGGTTGGAGTACATGTCTCTGTTCATGTATTCATGTCACTGCACGGCTGATGGCACAAATCACCTGTGAAGCTGCTGCAGACTCACAATCCAAATCTGGGTCATTTGTATTCAAGTCTTTATATGTGTGTTCATCATGTCACGACTGTGTCTGTATATGGACGCTTGTATACGTTTGTATGCGTTGCAGACAGACAGCTATATGTGGTATTTTGCTTTGGGAGGAGCCCATGTATGACCACTGACCTATATATTGGCACACTCAGGAGGCGCCCCGTTGCCATGGTGCCAGGAGTAGCAGATGCAAAAAAAAAAAAAAAAAAAGGATGAGGGCTAGTTAGCGAAAGTTCTCATTTTTAAGGACAGAGAGGATCTGAGCTTCAGCTGTGACAGATTCATGTGTTGTTGTTGTGGGTGGTTGATGATGGCAGGAAAGTCCCTGTGTGATATGACAGAGCTGTAAAATACCTCGAATATGGCAGCTTCCCTGACAGCTCCTATGAGATGCCTGGTGGGGTTTTGTCCTATATACGCTGCACTCACACAAAGCTGCTTCATCTTCTTCTGCTGCTGCTGCTGCTGCCGCTTGCACTAAAGACAGAACTTCCCATCAAATATTCAGCAGTTCACATGAGGGGGAAACACTCAAGTCTGCCTTCATAGCTGCTCTTGCTGCTACTTGGTTTTCAGGAAGAAAGCAGCTTGGACCCCAACACCCCCCACCCCCCCTCCCCCCCACCCCCCTCCCCATCACATGTATGAAAGTGCTGCATGTGGCACGTATACAAACACTGGAACAAACAGGCATGATCGCAGATGACACAGAGCTGTGGCTGCCTGATACGGCTTCATTTTCCAGCAGATAGTCACTCTTTGATACTGCGTTACTCTGTGTATGTGTGTGTACTACTTCCCCTATGAATAGCAGGGGAGTTGAGCCGCACAAAGGGAGTAATTGTTCTTGTCTGTGCGAACACCACCAACAGTCAACCGAGGAGGCTGCTGTGGCTGCTGCACTCAACCAGGCAAACGCAAAAAGGGAAAAAGAACCACCAATCCATCATCTTTAGCAGGTCTCTCCGTGACAGTGACGCCCCCCTGATCAAACTATAGCTCGCTGCTGTGAAAGGGTTCGTTTTCTTGCTGCACAACTGATAAGTCCCCACATGCACAAACTAACAAAAAAATCTGTAGTTTGAAAGAAGACGAGGGAAGTTTCTTAGACTTTTGTAGATAACGAGGCCAAGAAGCGTGCAAATGAGAGACTGCAGATAGAGTCAGTCAGTGTAAACAAGACCCAGGGTGGCAAATGTCATACAGAGAACACAATAGCTGGCCTTGTGTGGCTTTCAATTGGAATCAGATGTAGAAATACAGGCTTTTATTGATTAAGAAGACAAGATTGGTTAAATTACAATTAATAAGTGGGTAACTTTACGTTAAGTAGTCCTGTTTAGCTTTTATAAACAGTTTATAATTTCCCTAAGACAGAGATGTGTTCAAACAATTAGCTTGTTCTGGTTGAGCAGAACTTCAAAATTAAACAGATACTCAGTTTACTGTCATGTGTGACAAAAGAAAAGATCCTCACATCTGAGAATCTGGAAGAGATAAAAGTTTTTTACTAAAAGGTAATACAATAATGAGACACTTCTAACCCACTGCTAAACATCACACAAGTTTAAAGAGGGGTGATTGGGGTTTTTCTCTGGTAGGAAGGTGTGACATATTGTCTTTTCTCAGACAGGAAATGTCTAAATTTAGAAAAGACTGTAGAGACTCAGAGAGTCACAGTGTTGGCTGCCATCAGAGATTCACTCCTCTATAAATAACAGGCTGTATTACCACTTGGTTTTGGTTAATCAAAGGCCTGTAACACACAGACACAGACACACACAGACACATACACACAGCTCTCAGAGAAGAAAATGACTGCTGCTTACCGTTACACCACTGAAACGGGTGCATCAATGCACCAGAGGGAGTCCTACCGCCGGGATCCGATCCGTGTTTACCAACAAGCCGCAGCCTGGTCTGGATGGCCGCAGTGAGGTAGAGCCAGAGAGCGTGTGGCAGCGGTGGGGAAAGGTGAGCGAGACAATGGCACCTGTATACGTCAAAAAAAAAAAGGTCGTAAAAGACGAATAAACAGGTGGAGGAAGAAAAAAAAAGCTTGAAGTTGAAGCTGGAGTCCGTCACATTATTTAGACGCTCGTTGGTCTCCGCAGACGGAAAAAGGAGAAGTGTAGATGTGGGTTTCCCAGCTCCTGCTTGCAGAGGCTGCTGTGACTGTCTGTGTTATTATTAATAGACGCTGTATAACCCTGACCCAGCAGCGGCAGCATCTGTGTGTGCATGCGTATGTGTGAAGGGGGGAAACTGGAGCACTGGCTCGGTCTCTCTTCTCCCTGCTCCCGCCCCCTCCAACCGAGCAACTGACTGACGTGCAACGAGGACCAATCCTCAGCCTTTCCTGGGCCCGGGGTGTGTTATGACAGCTTGGCGTGTGTTTTCCACCACCACTATCAGTCACTACTGCATTTTTCTTACACGGTCATTAATTATGGCATAACATCAACAACAAGATTTAAAGGATATCGGTTCAAGTCCACTCAATCACAGCGCTGCAGGCTACACACATCTCCAAGAGGCGGAGGGGCAAAAAAGAACAGCCATGGGCACCCACTGACCCACATTTATCTTTCCATTCAGTGATCAATTATTCAATCAACAGGGACATAATCAGCCATTAATTCCAAGATTGATTATTTAATCGTATAAATGCTGACACCACATTCAGTGGGAATCAGCTCATGTTTCTCATGAACATTCATGTAGCTTGTTAAAAGTTCACTCAACTCATTGGTTTCATAAGGAAACATGGTGATGACTGAAGACTTCCCAGAATTCATGCATTGAGATTTTGTTTGGACCCATAGCAAAGTGCATAAACCCTGTTAATTTTTAAAAAAAAATCTCCTGCCTTTGTTTGACAATCAAACAGATGCACAAAAAAAGTGTACAAAAAATACACCCATTTTCTCAACTCAGGAGGAAGTCCAGTTAATTTATTCACTGAACTGCACAATGACATGTTTATTTCCCTAAATAAAAGTTTTTTTTTACAGTGCCAGAGGAACAAATCTATATCGAAAGCAATAAGTTCATGAAACCTTTAATTGAGATTGATGGTTTATTCCTGAGAGGTCATAAGAGGTCACAGTGGTTTTAAACTTCAAGCCAGCACAGAAGAGAAGTTCTTACAGTGTAGTTTTAAACACAATAACTGGAGAAACTCAATGTGCTGAGAAAGATGGCAAAATGGACTGTTTTGTCAAATCTTGTATTTCTTCATTGGCTTAAAAGTAGTCACATTTAGCCTAACTAAAAGAAACTGGTGCAGAAACTCCTCAGTAATAAAATGCAGGCTGAGTCAGTGCACACATGGCTGAAATCAAATGTTGGTTTTGAGGCCTAGATGTGATTAAAACCAGCAGACTATGCGTGTGTGTGTGCAGTTCTGAGCTCAAGTGCTTTGTTGAACAATAAAGTGCATGAAAATGAAGCGTTGTTTTGTCCATGCACAGGATGAAATACAAAGTCAGCCACAGAGGATCTCAGAAGAAATAGACCTGCTCGTATCCAGTGAAGTTTCCAGCATATATGGGCGTGTAGCTGTAAATGAGCGACGAGGTCTCTTCCTCGGGATCGTCAAACTGATGTAAACTTCTTCGTCCTGAACAAGGCAGAGGTGAGACACACATGAATAGAAGAATAAATAACAGATCTCAAAGGGTACATTACTGTAGAAGAGGTGACCAAATTAAAATCTCCCTCAGTCCCTTGTGTTGTAATATCACTAAATATTCTGCATAGTTATCCTAGAAAGTAACTATACAGTAAGGACTGAATACAGCATCACAAAGGGTAGCTACTGCATACACACATACACAATCTGTATAAAGCAACCAGTGTGCTGTTGGGCTGTCTATAATCACATTTTATTTTCCTTTGCACACGCAAGAACCCAATGCCATGGTGGGCCCCTGGATTTGCGCCCAGCCATATTTAACATGATATGTTATTTTGGTCAAGATAAATATGCATGAGTTTATACATCTGCCAACACCTGCCAAAGTCCATTTACTATAACATGTTTATAGTTACTTAACATATCATATCTTTTCAACACCTGTCAGTGCTCGGCTTGGTATCATGGATAAAATAATGAGTTGAGTGACTTTTAATGTAACATAAATACAGATTGTGTGATATTGTAACCACAATGGAAATTCAATTCTGAAAATGTTTTTACATTAAATTAACATGGAACTGTTTATATGTAGCTATTCCAGTGGCTTAAAAGCTAACACAAGAGATATCAAGAGGGAGAGCAGCCCATTTAGCTTCCTATACTGTATGTATAATCATATCATGCAACATTAGTTCATTCCTAATGATATAATGTGTTTATGATCATACCTTCATTGACAAAGAACTCAGCCAGCAGAGACGATAACTGAACAGCGTGAGCAGAGTGAGGAAAGTTATGATTTTTGTCCCACTGGAAACGATTCACCTCCGGGTGCCACTGCACTCCATAGAAGGGATATCTCTTACCTGATGTGAAGGCAGACACAAAAACAATATGTTTATTATTCCTCTTGCAAATCTGTTACAAAGCAATTATGAAAATTGTATATAATCTTGTAACCTTCTATGGTTGAGACAAAGTGGACGTCATTTTCTGCAACGTTTGTGGACAAGATGGAGAAGAAATTATGCAGCTTCTCATTTTCCTGGAAGGTCTGTAACAACATTTGACTTATTAGAATTAACTATTCATGTGTTACCTTTCCACATTATATTGCATACATGTACTATTCTAGTTTTTGAAGATTATCATTTGTGCTTTCTGTTGATACTGTGACATTTTGCCGTACCCTTATCTATTTTACTTTAACCACATGAGGAGATTAATTTGTTAGGGAGCCCCAGGAAAAGAATATACACCCCATACCTCTATTTCTCTGTGTACAGTTCTTTCAGTGTTATAATATTGAATGGCCCCAGCCAGATTTGCTGTGTAATAATCTGATTAAATACAGATTTATTTAAGAATATGCAATATTTAAAACATAAAGGAGATATTTAATCAAATTAACATAAACCAATTGCCACACTGTGAACCTGCAGGGTAGGGATATAAACCCAGCCTTTATTAACCATATAGTAAGCAGTTATGCGGAATGAATACTGTGTTTGGAGATCGCACATGTGCACATGTACACATTTATATTTGTACAGTCGACGGAGCCAAAAGTCCTGACTAACCTCAGAAAACACATTTCCCATGTTTAAACCACACTGTCTCTAATTTCATTTCTCAGCACAAAAATAAGGCAAAACCCAAACAAGGGAAGTGAAATACTGTACAATGACACCAAAGGGAATTACTCTATACCTCTACTGTAAGGCCATAGTGGTGGAAATTGCCAGTTAGAGGTTCTTGGGTGACAGCCTTCATCAGCTCGTCTGGGAAACTCTGAAACATCCTACTGGTGTAGCCCTCTGCAAAGGAAAGAGGAGGGGTATTTAAGAGAGAAAAGGACAGTTAATTAAAGGGAAAAAAAGATAAGGTTTCATCAAGTAGTGACTATGAAAAGATACATAAATGATGTGGTGATAGTAACAGAGTCTGGCTTCCAGGCTGGAAACACCCTCTGATTGGTAACTTGACTCTACTGACACTAAGTGGTATAATCCAGTACATGCAGGTTACCAGAAAATTCAATCTAAATGTGAAAATGTGATTCATTAAAAAACGCACAGATTAAGACACCAATGGTACTGCAGTAAACTCTAACCTGTCGTTAGGTTAAGAGGCAACGCTATGTTCTCAGCTGAGGTGTTTGACAGCAGATTTTCCCCGGCCACCAGGACGGTCAGCAGCTGCAGGCCCATGCACGTGCCCCAGATAGGGAAGAAGTCCCCTGCATCATTGGCCTGGAAAACATACAACGATACTCTAAAGTGTCTGAAACAATAGAGCGGCACCAAAACTGTGGCAACAATGTCCCTTTAAATGGTGGTATCAACATTATTTTTTACAGGCCCTCATAATTTCCTTGGAAATCTTCTGGAAAGAACTTTGTAACTTGGTTCTAATTACTGGGGAAATAAAGACAAGGCTCTGTTATTTCTGTTCATTAAATTAGGTGTGTTGAGTTTATAAGCCGCCATTGATTTCCAGAGGCATTTCCTCCATATAACATTTCCATTCCAGTCCTCAGTGAATAGACTGATACCTTCCAGAGTATCAAATTACTGAGAGAATAATGATATCACATGCAGTTGTCTGAGACCTTAGTGCAGTTCATGTATAAACACTTTCCCAGCAAAACATTTGAATACAAATATGCTAATAATGCTGATTGAAAATTGTCTTATATAATTCAACATACAGTAATGAATTATTTTAAAAAGATACTAAAACAAGGCAGAACATACCGTCCGAGCAAGTTTGTAAAAAATCTTCGCCACCCTGGCATAATCTGACGTCTCCAAATTTACAGCTCCACCAATGAAGATCAGTCTGAGGAGACATCCCAGTGAGAGTGAAGCGAGAAACAAATGCAGTTTGTATTTATATATGTTATATAAAATACATGGTATTCATGAAATTTCTCCTGGAAATTGAAACAAAACATTTGTCATCACATGCTGTGACTCACCCATTTATCTTCTTGAAGATATTTTCATATTCAGCAGTGGTGAGAGTCAACCTGCAAACAAACAAACAAACAAACAAACAAACAGATTTTTTTTTAAAAGAAAAGGAACAATGCTCACTATGTTATTTCACATGTTTTGACTGCACAAACATCCACATTGCAGGAATCCAGGTGTCAGAAAATGTACTTCTTCTTTTCCCACAGCAGCAGTGACCTTACAGCAGCATCTACTGTAAGTAATGTGATTTGTGGCTTCGCACAGTCATGCTTCTCCCCTAAACAGACTAATATAAATCCAATCTGATGTATTTATGTGCATATCATGACTGTGCAGACTTGTGAAGTTCCTGCACATGGAAAAAAACTACATTCACATTGACGGTAATGGTAAATTTCTGTAAAACATCACAGCCGCTAAAGTTTGAATAACACTCGACCCACCTGATGGGCATCACTCTGCTGCCCCCAGACTCGATGTATTTCACATAGGAGGCAGGTATGTAGGTCCTGCCGAATGGTTTCATGACATCATCTGAAACTAGTTGAGTCAAAATCCCTGTAGGACAAAAACACAACTGTGAACACACACAAGCCTCCACAAGTGTCATCTGCTCTATGTTTTTATCTCTGGAACTTCTTTTCATCCAAAACCACATTCAGTCCTATTTGCATATTTCACTTACCAATCACTGGTCTGTCATTCACAGCCTCCTGCCTGACAGTAGTCGGCATAGCTCTGCTGCAACAGGCAAAAAATAAACACGCAACGGCTGAAAATGCCACGTTGGCCATGTTTCCACTTCAGTCTCCACTGATCAATTCAAGCTTCATTCAGCAAATTGAACCTGTGAGGTTGTTAGAGAGCAGTGTTTACGAAAGAAGCGACAGCAGATTTATATGTTACGAAGGAAGAGGATATAGTCAGTAGAAGGAAGTGAGGAATGTCCTGATTTACATGTGATGCCTTCAGCACTGTATATACCAGTTAGGCAAGTTCACTGCTGAGGTTAACATAAATATTCTGCTGACGGTTTGGACTTTTTGGCAAATTTCTGATCATTTATTGTGCAGGAAACACAGCAACAGCTTTATGGATTTAGAAATGGGTTTTGCAATAAAGGCAGAACAGATTGCATTACAGGATCTGTAATAAGGGGTCACATGACAGACTTGGATCAAAATTGCTGATATGTAAGTTTCAGAATTAAAATGAACACAGCTTCAACTCACATGCACATGCAGACTCTAAGCTCCTGTCTGCTCTCCTGATTTCTGAAACAGAGAGGTTATCACTCCAAGATTTCTCACCAATGATGTTGACAGTTTTGGCAATCTGCTTTATTTTTGGATAGCGTCACCCTTGCATCATTATTGGGATTTCATATCAAATGTATGCAATAATTTCTATTTTTAAAAAAGTACTAAAAGCAATGCAATTACTGTAATACACAAAGTTTCTGCATAGATTGGGTAATGGGGGTAGCGTGTCCCAAAGATTTGAGCAATCTTCATCCACTGATGAAGAGCATGAGATGTGGTTAAAGGCTAAATAAGGACACTGAGCTAAGTAAATATCATTAAACGTTATTAAATTGTTTGTTGTCTTTCGAAGAGAGTACAATTACACGCTCATTTGTTCATGACACATGTTGATGGCAAACTGGTCAGAATTAACTAATAGACCAATGAGCTAAAATGAGCATGACAAATAAAATATGACCTTTCAGAAAAAAAATGATTTGATAATATTTTGCTTACCAGAGGCCACAAAGACCAATCTGTCTCTCCCAGGTGGATGACATAGTCCGATGTGCTCTGGTGCTGTTTTCATTAGTCAGGATTCATTAGTGGACTAACAGTGCAGTGGTTAAAAGAAATGAAATACAGTACAATTTTCAGGTCCTCACATGGATGCATCATTTTCAAACTTGTCACTTGATACTTTGCTGATTCAGATTATTAATACTTTCTGAAGAAGGAGTTTGTTACTTAGATGCTACCTACTTTTGTTCTTTTACTCTCTTTTGGCTTTTATTTGAGCCTCCGTTCTTCTTCTGATCTTATCATCTTTTCATGACATGCAGGTTTACAGAACCTCAGGGGCCCAGGTCAATTGCACATGAGTTGGATTTGTCAATCTGGTGATTATGATGAGCAATTTCTATCAATATATCAACAGGTTTTATGTATTTTTTATGTTGTGCATGTTTTGTTTTGTTGTATTACATTAGCAAAAACATCACATCTCCTTGGTTGAATGATCAAACCAAGATCAAACCTGGCATTCAGATCACAGAGAACAGCAAGAAGTCTGTCTGTGTCATGTTGAGCCATCAGGTGGAGACAAATTCACATCAGCGATAAGGCAACAGGCAACTGAGAGTCTTGTAAAGCACAAAACACAACAATTACAGCAGCAACAATAATCATTGTTTGATATTTTTAATATTCAAGTATAAGTTAGAGAGCCTTTACCAATTATCCAGTTTATATATTTGGTTACAGTACGTAGAATTATGTATATATAGGCTACTGTATTTATATATATTAAAACCCTAACCCTAACCCTATAAAAAGACATATCTAAATCCCCCTTGCATTATACAAAAAAGACAATGCACTGAGAGATGAGATATCATAAGACATAACATCCATCCACTATGTGCTGTGTTTTATTCATTTATTATGTCACAAAAACTTCATAGTGTCAACTTTAGAGCACTGAACATTAATTAGATATAAGGTTCTTGCTGATTCTGGCTGCCTCGTTATTATTAAAACAAAAAACGACAATAAAAACAACCTAACATACTGTATACAATTGCTTTTGAAAATAGACTGCTTTACAATCATTCTCGTGGAGAGACGAGACGTGTGTGAGTGTGTGTGTGTGCATGTTAGTCCCGTTAGTAGAAAATTGTTTGATTAAGTCTTCTAACTTGACTATTAAATGTTTTATATGGTTTGCACATTGCGTACAGTAATATCAGTGGTTTCAGTATTAATTCAAGGTCTTGGTTGTTTCAGCCATAATTGACTACTGATGCTACAGGAAAATTAGTGTTTTGCGGATGTTCACCATAGTGTCCTTTAAGGAAATGAAGTCCTATTCACACACAGCTGTGAAAGACTAAAATAATGTGTCAGTGGCTGTGAGACAGCTCCAGGTGTCTCAGTCATATCCCAACATTACTGCAACGTACCCATGAGTTTTTCTATTTTCTCATAAATATCTTCACACACAGCAGCAAGCAGCTCTTCTTTTGGCTTTAGTCCATCCAGAAACACTAAAGAAAACAGACACAGACAATGTAAATATGATTTATATTATTATCTGACTTTTATCACAACTTCTACAGTGACAGCACTTTTGTTATGTAGCAAGATGCCATGAAAAGTAAACTCGTAGCATCTTTGACTGGCCACTCACTTATTCCAGACACCGTGTCCTCCATTTCTTGCCTGTTTTTCAGGTACATTGGCCACACATGTCCATCAAAGTAGCCTGGAGGATCAGGAGGCGTATAAACCCTTGAACTGTCAATGAAAGACAGCAAAACAAGTAAAAAACATGCAGAGGCAAACTTCTATTTCTGTTTTAGGTTCATTGCAGCAACAAAATGACAGGTTACAAGATAGATACTACATAATATAAGCTGACACCTTCGTCTTGTTTTGCAGACATCATAAGGTATTTCCATGAAGTATCTTTTGTCAAAGAGCTCATTCAGAGGTCTGGAAAGGTAAAACACACAAAAGCATTTAGAGGGTTCAGGCCTCGAAGTCAGAAATGATGCATTTCTTTATCTACAGTAAGGGGACATTAATGAGGCCCACATACACAAAATATTTTTTTGTCACCCTTGTGTCTTTACCACTAAGAACTTGTGCATGCATTGTTTTTTGAATGTTGAATTAGTTGCTTGCCAATACCCACAAGTATTCATAGTCAGTCTATTTGTAATTTCCCATAATTATTTATTGCGTAAACACAGTTTCACATTGCTCAATCAGCATTTTCTCAGAAATGAGTAGCACATTGTAAAGTTTTTCTTAACCGTACTATTTTTTTTTTGTTATTTCTAATTTAGGAGCCAAACTTAATGAAATAAACATGATAATTTCACCAGATCTTACCTGTAGTTGAAAATGAGGAACCCTTCCACGATTAGCACAAACACCCTCGTATTGACGGTCAATGTTGTAAGATCTGGGTTCAGGTCTCGTTGCCTTAGGAATGACTCAGGATCTCTTCGCCACAGGTCGACCTCACTCATCATCTTGTCCATATGCAGAGCATCGAGCACTTAAACAGAATGCAATGGCACTTAGATGCTCCCATTCATCAACCAGACTTCTCGGAATCAATATCTAGCTTTAGTTTTTCTTTATGTCAGTATTTAGATTGGATTGGCACATTCTCAAATCTTTTTTTTGTGACTTTTGTGACCTCAAATTGAATAATGAACAATTATTTTTGTCCTCACAGTCATATTGCTTAAACCCGTTGCTGTCCACTGGTATCACAGAATCATCCTGCAGAAAAGAAGCAGCACTTCAGCTCTCAAATGTCCTGTACGTCTAAAAGCAATTACATGATTTAAGCAATTTACCTTAAAGTATGAATCCTGTGCAATGATGCAGCTGTTGGGAATCAGCTGGTGCAGACTCCGGGACAGAGTAGATTTTCCTCCGTTGGTCATACTGAGTGAAAAAACACTATACGTCAGCTGCTGTTATTATTATACATTTTAAACAACATTTAAATAGCTATTCCATGGGACACACTGAACACTGTCTTTTTGGAGCTAATGCTACATAATTATTCATTGCATTTCTATAAGGTTTAACTTGTTAATGTAGATATTATATGTGATTGGTGCAGAGCATTTCACACACCTGTCTATAATTGTTTTCTTAATTTTATTTCAGTTGAATGTGCCACTTCTACTATAACAATAATTATAAATTCAGTGATTTATATGCCTGCTTTCTTTGAAACATCCAAGATGACGCTTCATCTCTCTTTATCTGAACAATGTGAGTCCTCCCTCTGACTCTCTGGACTACAGTGACTTTTTCTCTAAAGAGTAACCAGCTCTTATCAGGCTTGGCTGCCACACTGCTGTCACATGCTGTATTGATCCAGTGCAGTCCCTGCTGACCCACAGACAGCATGTAGTTTGCCTGAATTAACATGTAATTCAATAAAACTGGGCCAATGCATCTTCTCGTGTCTTTCTGTGCCCTGTGTTTCCTGTTTAAACACTAGGCTATACAACAAAAGTAGGGTGAATTCAGGTAATGTGGGACAGTTTTTGGTAGATGCTCCAGTAGACTCATATAAAAACTATTAACTTGCTCCAATGATGTTTCATTGAATCATTTTAGGTCTTATTAACATTTTATGTTTGAATTAAATGGGAATATAATTTTCTTTTAGAAGCTACACAGCTTCAAACACAACATGACACCCTTTTTCGTTCGGACACCATGTTCAGGTAATGTGGGACAGTTTGTTTGGTAAAGTGGGACAGTCATCCTTAGATTAAAAAAGCAGGCCTTTTTGCAGTGAATAAAATTCATTTTAATGAACAATTAACAAGATTGTTGTTGTTACATTCTGAAAACACTGGTAACTCTGACAGATTATTTTTAAATGCGCTCTGTATTTGTGTCGTAACAAAGTAGGGACTGCTTGATAGCTAACACTAGCTAGCTAGCTTGTGTTAGCTAGCTAGTTAAATGATGGAGTAGACCTTGTAGTTCTACAAAGGTTAAAACTTGGTAGAGTTAGGGGTTAGATGGTTAGGATTAGGGGTTAGGTGGGTTAGGGTTATAGGGTTAGGGCCAGTTTTTTTAAATTTTTTTTTACCATAAATAAAGCATAACATGCTGTCCCACTTTACCTGAACGATGCCGTCCCACATTATCTAACATGTTCAGCTAATGTGGGACAGTGACATAAATCATGTTTTTATGAAAACAAAAGATTATTTTAAACTTTTTTCTCCTGCTTTTCAACCAGTGTTTAAACTACTTCATTATGAAACAGTAGTATAGACTCTTACCTAATTTAAATTCCATTAAAAGCCTTAACACTGAGAAATAGAAACCAACATGCCACTGAACTTACCAAGTATTTTGACTGTGTTGACCTCCTGTGAAGATAGGCCACGCCCACTCTGATGATGTCAAACCAACTCAAACCATTGTTTAGTGGCAAGAGGTGTTGTAGCAACAATTCAAGATCAGTTTTGACCATTGTATATTAATTTTGACCATATTAAATCATCGCAATGTATAAACGTCCCACATTACCTGATGTCCCACATTACCTGAACTCACCCTATTTGAGGATCTTCAACTGGCAACCCAAGGGTTACACGCAAAGCAGTGATTACACACCCAGAGTTATTTGTTGGCTATTATATTGTGTAAAAAAAAAAGAAAAAAAGAAAGAAAGAAAAGTCTTATGGAGTGAAACAAATATGCAAACTTGCATGCAAACTTGGAATTGAGACAGACAGAATAGAGGACATGTTTGAGAGGGAGCTTTTGAGCAGTAATCAAAAGCATCTCCTTCGGATTAGCCTAAACAGTGATGGGTGACAACATGACATTAAATCTCTTCTCAGTTTACTTACCCGCCTACTCCTACAACTAATGTCTTCATCTCGGCGTGTTGTGGCTCTCACTGCAGACACTCCCATGCATAAAATGTGCAACAGCAAATAAATACACAATTTGTGACTGACTTTGCAGTAGCCTAAGGTTAACAGCGTGTCCTGCAACTTCAGTGGTCTTTACCCTCTGCCCCCCTCTCTCCCTATCTGTTCCGCTCTAGGACGCTTGTGATTCGCTAGAGGAGCAGTTACGTCACTCATGACCTGCCCATTGAGAAAAAAGAGGACAAAAACCAAAATGTGATGTAAACGAGAAGATACAGTCTTACAACGAAGTCCGGTGTTGTATTACAAACAAAGCAACATATCCAATAACTGAATCGTAATAAACAAATGATTTAGTTTTAGAAATAATATGAAAATAAGTTTATTTGAATGGAATGAAAACTATTACCAAACTGAAACACACCTTAGCCTACAGCCTGTAAACAATATACTAAACAAAACATTTTTAATACTGATGTATCGTATACCATTTCAAAATGAGCATATTCTTAATTTTAAAAAAAAAGGTAGGTAAAGAATTGAATAAACAACAACCTAGTACATCTGGTAGAAAACTAATTATAACTCTAACGAATAAACCAATTAAAAAATAAACATACAGATAGATAGATAGATAGATAGATAGATAGATAGATAGATAGATAGATAGATAGATAGATAGATAGATAGATAGATAGACAGACAGACAGACAGACAGACAGACAGACAGACAGACAGACAGACAGAAAAAGTCATAGATTGATAGATAGATAGATAGATAGAAAAGTCATAGATTGATAGAAAAGTCATAGGTAGATAGACAGCATGTCCGCGGCAGGTTAGATTTTGCGCATGCGCAACACAACTTTTCCGCCGCCTCTGTGAACTTCCTCATTGGCAGCAGTGTAGTCTGACTGCAAGCGTCGTTTCTCTCTGAAATAACGCACAGAGCGTTTCTTCTTGTGTTATCTCCAGCTCCCGCAAATGTCGAAGCCTCCTCCCAAACCGGCCAAGCCAGGTAAGACCGACATTATGGAGAGAGTTATTTAAATTCAGCCCAAACTTTGGCTCCGTACGGAGCCTACTATGTGTATGTGTTAACGAGGACAACACACCTTGTTGGCGGTGTGAGCTCCGTGGGCGGGCGGGGAGCCCTTGAGTTATAAACGGCTTGTTTCATGTCATTTGTTTGGAGGGAAACTCGTATCCCCGAGTGGAAAGAAAACACACGAGCTCGGGAGCACCAGGAGTTTCCAATATTAGTTACTATAGCAGGTCTGGTGGAGCTTTCTGACAGGGGGGATCCAGCTCTGAGCAGCAGGCCTCTGTGACTTACCTATTTCCATCACTCATGCACGGAGAGCGCTCTACTCAGCTGCTCTCCGTGGCTTTAGGTCATAGGTGAAGAGGTGACGATGAGTCTCTTGCATGGTTAATGACATCAGCCTTAATTTCCTGCAAGCTTAGACCTCTGTTGCTGCTGTTCTGGTTTACCCCTCCCTGAAATGAAGCAACAGCCTATTGCTCACCAAAAACAACTGTGATGTGATTCAAAATTGTCTGCAATCCCATTCGTGCAGAAAGAATAAACACAACAAATATAGATTAAAAAGTCTACAAAAAGTAATACATTGCACACATGCACCAATAACCATTTTGTAGGCTAACTATTTCACAGCTCCATGTGCAACATTGCACATTCAGGTCAGTGGAGGCTCTTGGATAAAAACTGTTTCTTAGGCTGTTTGGCTGAGGGGGAACTGATGTAGAAGGTAAAGGAACTCCACACTTGCAGAACTAAAAAAAAAAAAGGAAAGAAAAGAAAACCATGACCCACCTAACCCTGGCTCTAAAAGCTGTGTGCACATGATGACAAAGCGTGCAGGATCTGTAGGCCTATATGTCTATAAAAAGATTAGACGGGTGCTTTTAAATCAAGCAGCCACATGTCAGTACACAACTGTAAGCTATGTGTGTGTCTGTGTGTTACCTGCTTGTTGTGACAACACCAGAAACAACGCAGGGAGAGGGTGGACCTGGCATTGTCATTCGTAATGTCTTAATAATTATTCATGAGTCACATCCAGGTTGACGCCTCACCTGGTGGTGACAGCTGGTGAGCTCGTCTCTTTTGTGACAGGATGACCGGTTCATGTGTGTCGTCCGAGAGCTGTCGGTCTTTATTCGGTGGAGTCGCTGCCTCTGATGTAACATTATCTACGTGGTATTTCACACACGGAGACACAAGAGTTGCGAGGATGAAAGACACAGACCCTCCCCAGAATGCAGGTGTAGGTTACCTCAGTGTCAAAGGACTCATTATGCAAATGTTTTTTGGCACCTGTGGTCACAAATTTAGTGAAGTCGGTTGGAGATGAATTGATCGTACGAGGGTCTGAGTTAAAGATGAAGCAACTGAACAATTGAAGTGAACACCATCCAAAAGTTTGGACAGCTTTTACGGATTTGAGCTCCAGGATCTCTCACCTGAACCAGCTTGTTGGGGCTTGTTCACAATCCACATTAGGACAGGATTCATAAACAATCTAATTCCTCAAACCTTCCCCTAACTATCAGTAGCTGTGGGCTTCTCTAAGCAGCCACTACCACGAAAAAGATTGATGTCTTTTAGTCCACATAGCAGGAGAAGGCTGTTAGGAGATGGCAAAGTGTCCTCAGGGAGTACTTTTCTCATTTTGTAATGGAATAAAGGAATTAACAGAAAAGGTGGGAGTCAGGTTTAGATCTAAGTCTTAGTCTACAGGGAGATTTTAGAGGACTCTCTGAGTGGCGGTGCACTCTACTGCTCTGCAGCTGCTGCACAAATGTGTGACCTTCATGAGAGAGTCATGAGAAGAAAACCTTCCCTCTGACCCCCACCACCAAACTCAGTGACAGAAAAAACTGCAACTATTTGTAACATTGAGGATTAAAAGAGACCGACTTGCGCAGCAGGATAATGATTCTCTTAACACGGCTCAAAATCCACAGTCAAATCCACCTCTAGACAAACAAAGCTGAAGGTGTTGTTACGGCATCTCCAGTCCTCCAACCTGAACATCCCTGGACAGACCTCAGAGAGTTGTGCATGCAAGACAGCCCAGGAATCTCACAGAACTAGAAGTTGTTTGCAGCGAGGAATGGGAAAATGTTTTCTAAACAAGAAGTGAAACACTCTGATCTTGCTTTAAAAAGTGCAAGATGACATTTTCCAAATAATCTTTTCCATCAGACCCGTCTTTTTTTCTTTATTGTGAAACTGAAACTAAAGATGTCATCCGTTACAACATTAAAGAAATGTCACATCTTAAAGAAGAAGTAAGCGATCCGGTCGTTTTCGCTAATGCTGCGTTCCAGGCAGGCTTTTGAAATCGTAAATTACAGCTTCAAGTCACAACTTACGACTTTGTAGCGTTCCAGGTAACCCACTCGTGTTTTTCCGACCTGTTTTACCGGTGAAAGTCACTATAACAGCCACTGACTTCCGACCGGTGAACTTACCAGATCGAACTGGTACCACTTCACGGTCGGAAAAATACGAGTTTCCTTGAACGCACCATAACAGTCCTCGTCCCTACGTCGCCACATTCACGGCGTTCCTTGGCTGCACACACAGCCCTGCATGCCGTTCTCTCTCCTCATTGGATAAAAACTGTAGGATACGATAAATGTTTTCTCCTCGGCTCAGAGCAGAGCAGAGTGACTGACAGACCCGTGTTTTGGTCCAAACACTCTATGTAAGTGATTGCTGTCGGAAGATATAACTATTTAAGACTTATATTAACACAAATATATCACTTACTTCTGCTTTAAACTAACTCTTTAAATTTTGACCACATTATGTCCTGATAGGTTAGGGGTTAGGGTTGTGACTTTCTCACCCAACCTGTCACATGACTTTTACTGGATCGTGAGCAGTTTACAGTGGATCATCATGCACAGATACATGCTGCATGTGGTGGTTCAGAGTCTGCAGTCAGTGCCGTCACTGCTTCAAGCCTCCATGTTGATGATGACGTTGATGATGAGGGCTTTTGAATGAATCTGTCTTGGCCTCTTCCTGAAAACATAGCTCTCTGCAAAGATTCTGAGCGGTGATGAATAATTAATCGGTCAATTACTTTGTCATTTCTTGGAATTGATCTTGCATGACACAGATGGAAAATAATCACACACAAAAATGAAACCAAAACATAACCATATAAAATCTTCTGAATATGTTTTCTCACACTAGGAGAATAGTTTTTTTCTTTTCTTTTCTTTTTTTAGCCAGAGTAAATCTGTGTTGTGTGTGCGCCTGGGGCTTTAAAATGCAGAGGGAATCTGAGCCAGTCAGCACAGGCTTTTGTGTGTTTTTAAGCGACATGACCGGGCCTGCAGAGGAGACGAGCTCGCTGTGTGGAACAGAGCTGTGCCTGTGCAGCGGCTCCAGCGCTCTCTCGCTCTGAGACACTGACACAGTGTGTCAGCTAAATAGGAACTCTGAGTAACGGCAGGGAGGTGGTACAAATGTCTGACATGTAGGCCAGTTGGCTAAAGCAATCAGCACACGAGGTCACAACTTATTCAACATTTACTGTAAATGCAGCAGTTTCAGTCTAGAAGGAAGCGGGTTATGATTCATCAATGGCTTTTATTACAGCTTGTTTGAATTCTGGCTCTGGCTATTGGTTGCTGACTGTGTATATAATAGATTCAACACAGATAAAGAACGTTGCATAAAGAAGTTATGCAACTGATGGAATAGTTAACAAAAACATTCCGCTGACTTCTGCTTTAAAATAACTAAACTAACTAAATCAGGACGGGAGGCAAAGGCTGCATCAACTACATGCAAACACTTTATTAAAAAAGCCTGTTAGATTATTTTTCTTGTGCTATTGTCTGCATGGCTCCCTGTAACTTCAACAAAGTGCCATGTAAATGTTTTAAAGATTTTTATTAATCCGAAAAAAAAAAAAAAAATTTAAGTCCATATTTTTTAATATAATTTGCTTTAAATGTTTTGTTTGCCTGTGTGTTTTTTTTTATGTTTTTCTTAAATATTTAGAATATAAAACAAAAATTACAATGAACAAATAGCGCAAGGACAGTGGCTGCAGAAACAGCTGTTTGCCTGCCGGTCGCACGGGGAGCAGCTTCTCGTGCTCTCTCCGCGCCAGCCAAATGCGGCTCCACAGGTCTGTCTCTAGCTCTGTATCGATGTGTCTGCAGACGCAACTGACAAGTATTTATAGATGGACAGGCAACAGCTACATTAATCATCCGTTAATTACCGGTACTTTATTTTGAAAACTGACCGGATTCTCTCTCCTTTTCTTGCCCGACTTGTCTGGTACAACCTGGTCTGCTTGACAGACGGAGTTATCCAATGCTCACGTAAAGACACCATCAGAACCTGCCTCTGCTCCAGCGCTGCGCTGCAGTTTCACAGGCAGTGCATCCGGGCCGTTTCACGAGCGATCAGTTTTCCTACTATCACATTTATTTTTACCGGTAGATATGTGAATCAGGTGCGAGCGTGCGCATGGGAGAGAAAGTGGGGAGACACCGGGCGTGCACCGGCAACACTGAAACTGTTCAGTTAGAAATGAAAACAGGAGAATCATAGAATAGCTACAGTCCAGTAGCCAGGACGGGAGGGAGAGAGGGAGGTGGATCAGGTAAGAACTGCATCTGCACACCTAAGCAGGTGTGCAGATGCAGCAGTGACAGTGCTTTCACGTGTAAAGATTTTATATTAGGTTACACTAAGGTAACTGCCGCCGCCGCCCCCGCTCCGCACCTTCCAAAAAAAAAAAAAAAAAAAATCGATCACGGACTTCATGATCGATTACCATGGCCAATGAACGAAGCTTCGAAGCTTCGAATTTTTTGGGGCAGCCCTAGTGCCATGTAAATGGCTCTGCTGTAAACCAAGGAGAAAACTTTCCTTGTGGGATACAAGTGTTATCCAATGAGGAGAGAGAACGGCATGAAGGGCTGTGTGTGCAGCCAAGGGATGCGCGTGAATGTGGTGACGTAGGGACGAGGACCAATAGATCCATGACGAGGGCGGGGGCTGCTAACTCATGGTGCGTTCAAGGCAACCCGTGTTTTTCCGACCTGTGAAGTCGTACCAGTTCGATCTGGTACGAGTTCACGGGTCGGAAGTTACGAGTGGCCGTTATAGTGCACTTTCACAGGCAACAGGTTGGAAAAACACGAGTTACGGGTTACCTGGAACGCTACAAAGTCGTAAGTCGTGACTTGAAGCCGTAACTTACGGTTTCAAAAGCCTGCCTGGAACGCAGCATTAGCCATAACGACCGGATCGCTGACTTCTGCTTTAATTAAACAAGATGAAAGACAGAAAATGAAACCAGATACATTGACTGTATGACATGTGTGTTTGACGTGTGAATGTTTGAAGGCATAATATTGACATGTCCAATAAAACATTGGTAAAAGGGAAGTCAATAGACTGAAGCACTGAATGATGATCATCTACAAATGAGATGCAAACCAGGAGGATGGCGTTACTTGGCACTTTCACTGAATGAGATTTGCTTTATGATATGGTTTTTGTGCATGTCACTGTTTCTTTAAATCCGGTTGAAGGTCTCTGTGTGACCTAGTTCGACCGTCAGCTAAGGCCACAACCACTCTGGTAGCATTCCTGCAGCAGAGCCGCTGCCAGGCCCGACTGTGAGCCATCACAGGCCCCGAGGGCAGATAGATACCCCAGGGCAGCACACACACACACACACACACACACACACACACACACACACACACACACAACGACCAGCACTGTGTTGTTGTCTCTGCTGCTCTGCATGTTAAAGAAAGAAAGAAGAAAAGGAAAGAACCGCTGTGGGCTGCAGGAGAGTTGTTACATGTTGCTCTTGAGTGAAGTAACGTCTCACACGTGTCTCAGAGGAATTTACCACATTAAAGCTGAAGTCTCCTCTTACCTCAACCTCAACCTGTGACGGTTGTCAGTACAATGTACCCTCTGTACCTCTCCTACTCATGCAACAAGTTGTATCTAATGCGCAATATGTTTCTCTCTTCACAAGGCCAAGTCAAGGTGTTCAGAGCTTTGTTCACCTTTGACCCCAGAACGGTAAGAGAGATTTTTGATTGTCTTTTTACTATTTAAGTGTTAGAGACCATAAACTGACTCCTATAAAGTGAAATTCATGATTGAAAAAATTTGACATACAGTACATAAAATAATTGATATGCAATAATATTATGCACATTGTTCATTTTTCTATGTTTATTAAGACTACATTTATATATGTATTTAAAAAAGCACACACACACAAAAAACAAATGAATGTGGTTTGTTGTTAGTAATTAATAAAATATTCATAAAAAATGAAATTGCCCTGGAGAAGTCCATCCAATAAAATGACCCAAAAAGCTACAGTGACAGAAGAGGAGCTTTAATATCAGTGATTTAGAGTAAATAAGTAACATATTATAGTGCTTTATGATTATTGCATAAAATGCAAAAATGCACATTTTCAACAAGCATTGAGAATGATGTACAGATTGTAAAATGTCATGAGTAAAACCATGACATTTGAGAAGCTAGAGCCAATGCATGTTTTGTCTTTTTTGATTCCAAATGACTGAAATGATCAAAACAATATTGAGAGTAGTAGGCGATTCATTTTCTGTTGTTTCAGCTTGAGAGGAAATCATTTGAATGCAGGTGCAAATAAAAATGAACCACCCAACAAACACATCACTAATTCCTCTCCTATGTCCTCGGAAGTGACAAATAGTGTGGGTTGGGTTTTTTCCTGTAACCCTGCTATTTCCCTGCTATTCTTACCACACAGAGAGTTCAGCTGCTGTGCATCACACTCTGCTTAAATGTAGCTGGTACATCCTTCATTAACAATCAAGTGTTAGCGCACATTAAAATGTAGTGGTTACGACAGTTTCAGCTGATGTTGTTGTTTATTTTTCAGCCAGACGAGCTGTACTTTGAAGAAGGAGACATCCTCTACATCTCTGACACAGTGAGTAAAACCTCTGACATCCAGCCACTGTCTTCCTCCCCCATAAGTCCTCCTGTCCTGTTCAGTTTGAATCTGAATTCCTCCTTTTTCCTCTTGTACTCTTTTTCACATCTTTCACTCTTTTCTTTGCATTTTTGTTCTGCTTTGTCCACGTTGTCACTACTCATTTGTTGCTGTGATTATTTTTGTAAAAACCTAACATGTCTGCCTAACTGTTATCCTCAGAGTGACACTAATTGGTGGAAGGGGACATGCAGGGGAAGAACAGGACTAATTCCAAGTAACTATGGTGAGTAGAAAACACAGACCAACCACGTTTCAATGGAATTTTAATTTGAGACAATGCACTAATGTTCTTGTTTGTGTGTGTTTTTTTTAGTGGCTGAGCAGGCAGAGTCCATCGACAACCCAATGCATGAAGCAGCTAAACGAGGTGCAGTACCTATCCACACATTTGTTCATACTGTACATACAAAACTGTTCTGCTAAAATGTACTTCTGTTAAGGTCTGTTTTTCTGTGCAACATTTCCCTTTAATCTCAGACAAAAACAACCCTTTACATGATTAATAACCCTCTCCATTCAGCTCTGCAAGTGCTTTATGTATATATTCACACATTTGTTTGTCCTCAACAGGAAATTTGAGCTGGCTGAGGGAATGTGTGGAGAACAAGGTTGGAATTAACGGGCTGGATAAGGCAGGAAACACTGCCCTCTACTGGGGATGCCATGGGGGACATAAAGGTAATCATCTCTGGATGTATACAGTTATTAGGGGCACAAGATGGCAGCTTCTCTTAAGAAATGCACTGTATTTTCACACTGGCCGTACTGATTTATCTAATTTATTGGAGTCCCACGCTGTTCCACCAGAGACTTGAAGCTTAAATTGTGACGCAAAGGCATTTGTTTTACAAAAGAGGTGAAGAACATAAAAACAGGAACTTGATCTGTGTTCCTGTTCTCCTGTGCCCTCTCAATGTTCCTGCATGCTTGTTAAGTGATACTAGTCATTACGTATTTGCTCCATCACTGAACTTCTCCTTTTTTTTCCTGTTTCAGATGTGGTGGAGCTGTTACTTGGCCAGGCCAACGTGGAGCTCAACCAACAGGTGAGATGAGTTTTAAAACTGAAAACATGGATTTCCCTGACAGTTTCACTTTCTGTAAGGAGTACATGTTGAGATTTGAGACACACAACACATTTTTAAAAAAAAACCCACACCAAAACAATTCATCCATGCATCCATCGACTCCACCACTTATTTGTGCAAGGTTGCAGGGGGCTGGAGCCAATCCCAGTTGACATAGGGGGCAGAGTTCACCCTGGGACAGGTCACCAGTTTATCACGGGGCCACACATGGAGGGAGAAAAATGCTCATAGAGATGAAAAATGCTCACACTCAATTCACTCTTACGGGGAAATTTAAAGTCATCAATCAAAGTGTGTTTGCACTGTGGCAGGAAGTCGGAAAACCCAGAGGGAACCCGTGCAGGAACAGGGAGAACATAGCAAGCCCCACCCAGAAAGGGCCCAGGCAACACTGTGCCACCTTGACACAATTCAGTGTCCATTTCTGATGTGGGGTCGTGTGAAAACTGAAAGAACAGAGTGTATAATTATTGTGTTATGCAGCAGCTGAAGGGTTGGCTGTGTGAATCAAAATAGCGGGACTCAGTCGGTGAACTTGTGCGTAGAAACACGGCAGGCCGGTGGTTAATGAAGTGTTGTGCCGATGCGCCAAATGCCCGCCTTGATAGGATAGTCTCTCTGACCCCAAAATACATTGAAAAATAAATAATAATACATATAGCTGTAGGATGTGATCACTCATCTTAGTTGAACTTTGATTGTCATGGTGTTTGGCAGTGATGATGATGATGTTTTGTTTTTATAGAATAAACTTGGCGACACCCCTCTGCACGCTGCTGCCTGGAAGGGTTATTCTGACATTGTGGAAATGTTGCTGAACAAGAGTGAGTATGTCGTGTCTGTTGTTGTTGTTGTTTTATAAAAAGCAATGTGCCCACCAGGCCATCCTCTTAATTTGGATCCATGTCAAAACAGAGCTGAAAAAACACAGAGACAAAGCCCCGGAAGGATTTTTTTTAACCATCTTTTAACGAGAGTGTGATTCTAGAGTGAGGAAACAATAACCACATTTTGTGTGTGCCGTCGCATGCACAGTTTTATCTTTTGCGATAAAACAAATTTGTGTCTTCCTCTATTTAGTTGCTATTTTTGGGGGGGGTGTGAAAATGTTTGTTTCAGATGCGAGGACAGACGTCAGGAACAATGAGAATAAGCTGGCTCTGGAGATGGCCACCAACGCCCAGTGTGCTTCACTTCTCAAGAGGAAGCAGGGAAGCAGTAAGTGGAGCTGCCACTCGGGGGCAGCCTCGCAGCACTCAGGCACACACACACACAGTATCACTCAAGTCAGGCCACACACTCTTACAGGGAACAGAATAATATACTTCTTTTTTATTGTCCGTGGTCACAGAGTCGTATACAGTATTTGCACAGTTCACACAGAGATCAGCACCACACACAGCCTCAGCAGAGTTACTAACTCAAGCCCTGTTCTGAATTTGATGTGCTCACTGTGTGGTACGTTCACGACTGATTATTTTCAGTGGTTTCAATTAAGTGAAATGTGAACAGAAACATTTAATGACAGCTGGTATAATCTAGTCGACCTAACACTGCACAAAGTGAAAGGTTTGTATCCAAGAAAGATCAAATAGATTGTAACATTTCTGCCATGTTAAAACCACATACTAGGACATCGCATTAAACATAATCATTTGTAAATATTCTCATTTATGTCATTAGGCAGAGTTTATTAACGTACTGAACAGTTACATGATTGCATATCCATAACTTATTCTAGTTTCCTATGTAAATAGTATGAAATAAGGGCATTTGCTGTAATCAGGGGTGGGGTACAAACTCAAAGCAGGTCCAAGAGGGGAAAAGAGGAATGAGGTGTAGGAGACAAGGAGCAAGGGGCGTGTAGCTGGAATATAATCATAACATCCACAATATTAAAGCTCATACTTATCTTGTATAAGAGTATTAAATGAAAAATAACTATAAAAACATGCTAAAGATGCAATTAATTTTAATCCAGGAGATATGAGGCAGATATGAGGAGTTAAATATAATATATTCATGTCACTGACTGTTCATTCCTCTATCGACACAGGTGTCACGCGCACACACAGCAACGCAGAAGAGTATTTGGACGACGAAGACTCGGACTGAGCTGTCCCCTGTCCAAACATCGTCACTGTCTTCCATAGGGTTTGGGGGAGGGGGGAGCTTGAAGAGTTTTATTACAGACCAAAAATGGATTTGCTGCTGTGTTTTCAACTATAACTCCATTTTAGTTAAATTCATTTGTGCAAACACCTGAGCTCTCGGCCTCCCCCTGTGTCACACACCTCACATCAGTGTGAATTACAAAGCGTTGAATTAATGCGTTTTGCCATTCGCCTGCTTTCGCCCAGCGCATTTCCACATGTAAGGAGTTTGCCTTGGAGCGTCCGTTGCACACTGGGAGCTGAGGGCCAGAATATATGTAGTAGTGGGGGAAAAAGGGACCAAAGCTCTAAGAAGCACATTCCAAGCATCCAGATTATGTTTAACCCATTTAAACTGGGAATTAAAGTGCCAGTGCAGATTAAAAGATTGACCAGGTCTGTTTCTAGTTAAAGTTTTCGAGCTCCACGAAGATTACTGAATTTACAGAGTCACCTAAAAGGAATTGGAAACACATAATCTCTCTGCTTGGCACTAAGCACAATTTATATCTATTTATGTACATCAGGGAGACAAAGCAGCACGTACACTTGACCTTAATATTTCCCCTCGAAATGGGATGAGCTGAGGGACCCAATGAGATATTTTCCTGTGCTATCTGCTTGGTCAAATTAAGGGTGTCACTAATGTGCATGAATGGGCTTATTATGGGAAAAGCATCTGTAAACTGTGTGGCAGCAATCTTCCTCCCTCCCCTTCATTATGTCATGAAACTCACTCATTACTTTTTGTGCTGCTTGTACTTTGGTCTGTTATTACATTTCCACTGCCAACATCCTCCATCAGTCCAAAAAAGAAAAAAAAATCTACCCTGTGTGAAACAGACGTTACATTCCTCTCTCGTCTTTCAAGCTTTTGATGGTTTGATTACCATCCTGGGAGCAACTTTCTGGTGTTATTGATGCTTTCCGACAAATTATATTAAAATAAGTGCCTTAAATATATGCACCAGTGTGTGTTTTGGTTGTGTATCAATGTGAACATATTTCTTTAAGATGATTTTTTTGTTCCAGATTTCTATCTGCTTTGTCTTAAATCTGCAATAAAAGATTTTTAATGAAACAAAACATTTCCTTTTTTTTTGTTAGAGCAAATGGCACACAACAAATTTATGGCCAAATGTTGCATCAGGATTTATGTTTTATACTACTAAAGAAAATCCTAATGAGTATTATCATTATGCAGTACAAGTGCAAACAAACCTTTAACATTAATTCAAATAGAAACATACACTAATATTTTTTTATAAACAAAAAAACACACTGACCAACAAATATGTTCAAAAGTCAAAGAATTCCTTTATTACAAAGTCAGCATGTTGATGACATTCCAAAGAAGGCAGAAAGGGCAGAAAATAGATGTTGACAGAAAATACAGCGAGTCCTTCCAGAGGGATTCGGGTACATGCTACATAACCGCCGGACCAGAGGAAAGAGAAAATGGACTGGTGAAGCAGAGAGGAGGGTCCACACTTTTAAAACCATTTTCTTTCCTCAACATTTCCCCCCTGACTTATCGACACAAACAGGAATGGCTACTTCAAGTGAAATACATTTCTTCCACACCCCAAGAAGCAGACTTTTTTTTTTTTTTTGAAATTTAAAATATATATATATATTTATATTTAGAAAAGAAATCCACCTCTCTGTGCTGTATGAGTGCACATACAGCAGAGAAAAAAGGAAGCAACTAGTATTTTATGGAGAAGTGCTGACTGGACTGTTTCTGCCTTTCAGATCATATCTAATGAGCTGGTTTTAAATAAAGACAGTTATTTATCCTCAGTCAGCAACTGTGTAAGGAGAGGTAAGAAATGTTCCCTCTTTCCTTGAATAAAAATCAGACATTTACTTCTCACTTTTTCCACTGAGCAGATAATAGACAGGAAGTGAGTAGTGGAAACTGCTTCATATTTATGAAATATGTGTGAGGCTGTGTTAGCCTGAATGTCAGTCTGAGCGCATCCTGCAGCAGCAGCTACTCGACAAGAGGATGCAGGGGGAGGGAGGTAGCATCTTCGAAACCATCTGCTCTCTGGGATTTTAAATAACACTGAGCGAGAGTGAGCAGCAATCAGCAGGTAACTTGGTGGTGTCTGAGCATGACTGTGTGTGTCCCTCAGGGGGTTTGTTAGGAGTATCAATATCATGATACATGACTTTACAGTACAAAATTGCTAATAAATACACTGTCCTTCAATTATAATGTTCTCTTGGGTAGCAAAGGATATAAATTCTGTTATTTGTAGATGAAGAAGAGATTAGAGGAAGCTGCTCTGATTCATTGATAGGCCTCCAGAAATACAAAGAGGGTTCAGCACAGTGAACCACATACACACACACATACATACACACGCACACATAAATTATATTACACACACGCAGACACGATCAAAGTAAAACAAAAACAGCAGCATATTAGGCTCCACCTATAGTTAAGAGCTCTGCTGACTCTGCAACACTGTACGTGTGATGTGTTACACTCAAAGATGAATGAATGACCCAACATTAGGTAAATCAAAGAACAAACTCAACTTCTGCACGTTAAAGAAAACAGGGCTGCAACTAACACTTTTTCATATTATTAGTTAATCTGACGGTTATTTTTTCCCCAACTGTCTGGTTGCTTAGTCTGTGAAATGTCCAAGAAATGGATCAACCAATCAATCAGTTAATCACAGCAGCTTTGAAAGCAAGAATTAGGGAGACGTTCTGCTGCTTGCTTCGTGGCAGATTTGGGAAAACTGATAAAACCACTGAAATAACAAGTTCAGTTTTCAGTGAGGTACCAGACTGTTTCTTAGCTAGGACCTGTTACCAGGCAACCAACCATTAAGGATAAGTTTCTATGACTTTTAAAAACAAACAAACAAAGATGTTAAAATGGTATTACTGTATGTTTTCATCCTCTGTTGAACTCCTTTGGCGTCTCAATTGTGAAATAAGGGTTGTTGTTTTTTTTACGAATAATCTCTCTCTCTTTTTAGGATTATTTTTTTCATTTTACCAAACACACTACTGGATGAAACATGTTCTCCAGCTCAATATCCAGCTGTGTTAGATGCAAAATCTTGTATAGGCTACTCATATCATCACAGCCAAAAGGAACATATTCATCACTACTTTAATGATTCCGAGTTTTCCCATCATCCTGTGATTTATTCATGAAGGATGAAGATGCTGCCCCATCAACAAGGCACATTTGAGCATTTAACTTAGAATAATAAGGCCTTTTCAAACATAAGCAGTGGTTATCATCGAGTTTTGAGATAAGAGATTTATATCGTCACTGTTCCATATCTCACAAATGTCTACTTTTTTTTAATACTATAAGATCGTTTTTATATAATCCATTACGTTTTTTTATTTTATTTTTTCATAAGTATGAAACTCTTTTAAAATCCATGAAGGACCACTTCCTTCAGTGTATCTTATCATCAGGATTGGAGATGCACAGGTTTCACCAGAAAGCAACAATATATTGCACTAGTGTTTGCCAGTTACTCAGAATAGACATTTTTCCGTAAGATAAAAAAAGTTCCAGAAAACACGTGGTTAATTAACGCAGTGATCCTGATGTAAAAGCATGTTTACAAAATGATTCTTTATAAAGGTAAGACTTAAACAAAGGGGAATTTCAGAACAAACTTGCGAAGATCTTTGAAAAAACAAAGAAAAAAATGCGTTAGAAATAGTCCGAACTGAACAAGAAAACAAGCACTTTAAGCCGTCACAGCCTCATTCAAACACGAATCCCTTCTTTCCAACCTCCTCTCTGGAGAAATAACATCAGATATGACTGGAGCACTAGAGTATAGCGGTACAGTGGAGATTTCACTCTGGCTAATCAATGATATGATATTAATGACAACTAAAACAGTGAGGCGGAGCAAAGGGAGGGAGCATTTGCTGACATTCAGACCTTCTATAAGAGAAGTAAGGAAGATCTGTGTTGGACAGCAATACTGACAAACCGATACACACTATCCCGCTGCCATGTACATGCATGCATTATGAATACATGATTAAATTATTGCCCTATTGCACATTCAGTAGCACAGCAAGTTTTACGACACTGAAACCCTAACAGACCTGTTCAAGGCTCACGCTGAAACCTCCTGCCGATCGTGTCTGTCACTGCAACATTGCACCAAAAACGTCTTGTTCTTTGTGTGTCTGTGTGTGTGTTCAAGTAGCAAGCAGCCTCTCCTTACAAAATGACCTCAATATAAACTACTAACCCTGGTCTGAGTTCCAGTAGATACGAAACGACAAAGCAGCTCAGATTGTGTCTGTTTCATACTCTGACAACAAAGATCAAACTTTACACCTTTCAGAATCACACCGGAAACGTTCAGACGTAGAAAAAACGGCTGCAAATATTTGAAATAATAATTCACTTTCTTTTTCTTGCCAGACACAAACTTCAGAAGCCGACAAACAGTATCATCACTTCACGTGGAGGAGTTGAACTGAGAGATTGTGAAACTGACAGTGTGGAGACTGTCTTGACCTCAGAAAACATTTAACAACAAAGTCTCAACTCAAGATCCACTTACCAGCTTCCCATTTTGGGGTCTGATAAACTATCAAGGCAACAGACAAGGCAGTGAGACAGTTAAAAGCTCACAGAAAAAAGCTTGTAAGTGGGCCTTACCTTAAGATTTGTTTGATCTACATCAGCCAGAAAGAAAACCAGCCAGTGTTTTATGCTGATCTAGTCTGTTCAGATCTGCTCAACACCGTCTCCTGCCAGCTTTGAGAAAGGGGCTGTGACAAAATGAACACGTTTGAGGCTGCATTTTTCTATTTTATGACACTTTCTTTCACCTCCATTGTTGCTCTGCCTTGACCAAAGGTCAAGGAAGAGTTTCACAAAAAAATAAGAAAGAAAAAGAAGATTCATATAATTCTGAGATCCAGAACATGTGTGGAAGTACAACGTCACATCGTGAACAACCTCTCTTCAGTTTTGAGCCCACTGCCAGGCTACAGGTTAAGTATAAAATAATGGAACTCTTTGTTTCAATAAATAAAATTCTTAGGATGGTTAAAGGAAAATAAAATAGAATAAAATGAAATAACTGGGATAAAACACATGACATCTTGGACAAGCAGCTAATAAAAATTCCCTCCCAGAAAATAATTTCTTTCACTGATTTTTCATTTCTTTTCTCTTTTGTCTTCTTTTTTTTTTTGCAAAAATGAAAATATAGTTTTTTTTCAATGTTCTTTGCCAGTGTCCATTAAAAAAAAAACATTATAGTACCAATGAGTCCTTTTTGAAATATATCTACAGCTGTACAATAGGTCTTGCAAGTGGATTCATGAAAAAAAAAAAAAAAAAAAAATTGCGCATCATCATTTTTACATAAAAAAGCGTCTTTACAGATATGGGTTAAAAAGGGTCATAATAAACAATATAAAAAGAAGATAGAAAAAACAGCGTTTGCTAATGAGATTCTTGGAGATTCGTCTTTTCTTCAATGGCCTGTTTCACTATTTCAGCCAACTTCAAGCGGTCAACTTTATCTGAGAAGGCTCGTCCTGCAATGAAAAAGCTGGTGGTTAAGGACCTGGGAACAGTAAACAAACATTTACACCAATGCATCAACGATTGGTGCCTTCAGAAGTTAAAAGAAGTCCAGGCTGTTTATAACTCATCTGTCTCTTTGGCTAAAAATAAAAGTTACTATTTCGTAAGACAAAGATCCTAACAGATGTTTGGCATTTCTGCTTTAAAAATGAATCAAACAAGTTAACAAATTAACACATATGAGGAAACTGAAAAATATTCAATGGTCACAATGATGATGTCAGACAGAGGGAAGATGTGTTTTTCCCGTGTGTCAAATGTGGAAAAACAGCTGCTTTGGTTTTCGTTGTTTCATGAGAGACAATAAAGAAAAGTTAAGAAGGCCTTTGCCAGATAAGGATGATATGAAATGTTACTGACCGTCCCAGCTGAGCCCCTGCAGGCCTTCTCTCAGCAGCTTACAGTCTCTGTTGAACCTCCAGGCTTCATACATCACCTCATTCAGCTTCTCATCCTCGTTCTCTCCTGGAAAAACAGACATATTCACCTCAGAAGCTGCTTCTCTTTGCTTTACAACAACAACAACACTGGACAGCCTAATTCTGTACCCATACAGTATTATAGCTCATACAGCCATATAAGGATTCCAGCAGCGTTTATTAATCATACTACCTTAGTAGATTCATAACTAATTAATTTCTTAATGAATGCGTCAACGTGTCGACAAAAGGTGTCATGATCTGGAACAGCGGTAAAGTCCTCATTAAGTGCTGACTAACACGTATACTCAGCTCTAACGTATGACAGAAGAGATGAGACAGAGTGTTGGTCTGACTATGCTCGTGGATACTGGAGGTGTAGTGCACAACTGCTCGCTCAGAATTGCTGATGTGCTTAAAACCACGCACATTAATTACGGTACATCCAGGTGTATATATGAAAACACATTAAAGCACGGGTCTGGATCAATCATACTACAGGCAGTTCTGCAGTGGATAAAGACCACAGCAGAACTGCACACATACATTTAAAATGACCAAAATAATAGTGTCTTTTTTTTTAAATGTATTTCTTTCATCATTTATTACAATATTAGAAAATCTAATGGTTATTGAGGGAGTTAATCCCCTTCCTGGCTCCCCTACTGACTCCCTCATAATTTAAATAGAGCAGTTTAAACATGGGTGACTATGTCAGCGTTTTAGGTGTCTTGCATAGCTGACTGAAATTATTACAGTCAGTCATCCCTTTCCAAAGCTGATATCTACAATTTAGTTCAACAGAAAAGAGTGAAAGGTAAGTGAAGACACGTGTCACTCATTAAGCCAGTGCTACTTGAGGAGAAATGCAGTTGGGTCTTCTGTGGTGTTCTGCATTGCAGCAAACTGCTCCAGTCTACACTAAGCATACAAAATATGCATGGTATATAAGGCTTGTAGTTATTTCTTCAATATGATGCTGGTTGCACGTTTCAAGTGTAGTTTGTTCAAACATCTTTAAAATGGCAGGTTTTTACTGACCAGCTTGTGGTAGTATGCACTGTGCAATGACATCTCGTAATTTTCCCAGCGCTACGTTGGAGTCCTCCCCTCCGTTCTCTGGGTCATGAATGAAGAAACCGTCACTGGGCTTGGGGCTGCAACATGGAGACCACAACACATTTCAGAGTCAAATTTGATATTTTATTCAACAAAAAGAACCTTCAGAATCTGAAGAGAAAGAGATTTCAGTGACATTTAGCAGTACAAAACTATTTTTTCTAATTTTCCTGAAGCCTACGATGAGAACAGATGATTAAAGACATTAGAGCCATCATACCCTAGGAGTTTCCTCTTCCTGAGGATTGGGTTGTTGACAGAGTTTAGGGGCTTCAGGCTGACGTTGAGATCCTGAATTCTCATGTTGGCCAGCTGCTCTGCATGGGCCTGCTGGATGCCTGCAACTACCGCCTGGGAGGTTAAGAGGACAGACGGTAAGAAAAAGGATGAAGCTGACATCGTACCGCATGTTAGCCAAGTCCAGTAACTTCCTGCAGTGGCCTCTGCTGGTCAGTTCATTTGGGAATACAGGATGACTTGTATCTTCCCACCCACCTTGTCCATCATCATCTGGGCAGAGGGGAGCACGTTGTCAAGCGCCTCAGTGCAGTTGAGCCAAGGGTGAGCCAAGACTCCCTCAATAGTCAGCCTCTCCTCTGGCTTCACCTTGAGCAGCCTGTGGTGAGTGGATGAGGAGAGGTACATTATTGGAGACAGAAATTACAAATTGGTGAGAGTGACAGAGGGATGGGGAGGCAGATATGGGAAGAGAGAAGACAAGTGGTGATAGAAGAAATAATAGCATTCACAAATAAGCTATAAGTAAAGCAGATGTAGCAGAACATAGAAAAGAAAAAGGGAAAAAAAACACTTACTTGCGTACAATGTCCTTGGCCATCTCAGAGATCTGGCTCCATTCATCTTCCGGGAAGTCAAAGCTGCCCGTCATGATTTTCTTCCTCATGTCCTTTGGGATGGTGCGACTGTGGTGTTTGGAGTAGAACGGGGGATAGCCGCACAACATCACGTAGATAATCACACCAAGAGACCACAGGTCACAGCTCTGGGGAAAGACAAAAGATATTTGTATTAAAAGAACCAAATTGAGAAACGTGGCTTGCAGCATCTGGCGTGAGGATGGATGCTTCACCTTGTTATAGGTATAAGGAGTGGGTGAGGTAGGTATAATTCCAGACTTTTCCTTCTGGTGTCTTCTTTGAGCCTCAAGAACCTGAACAAAAAAGTGAGAGGAGCACAATTAAGACAGGCAGCATGAATTCAGTCATTATAGATGTGTTTATGATTGTTCCTGAACCATCAAGACACAAACATGTTCTATGTGCTCTGCTTCTTTACCTGAGGTGCTACGTAATAAGGAGTGAACTGAGGGGTCATCAGGTCTCCTTGATCAATTTTGGCAAAGCCAAAGTCACACAACTTCACAGGTGCGTCCTGTGGAAAAGACAGAATCGCAGAGTGAAAATGTGAACGTGGCGGAAGCAGAGAAACATATTTAAATGGTTTAAGTAAAACATTTCAGTTTTCTTCCACCTTAGAGGCATCGCTGAATTTATATAGTATAGTGCACGTGGGATATCGCTGTAGGTTCGGCCAGAGTAAGGATGCTTTTCAAGGTCTATAACATCCTTGCATTGTCTCAATAAATAAAACCCTGGCTGCAGCAAAGTCTCTATTCCTGTGTGTTATATACTGTATGTGGACGATTAATTAGCTCAAGCATACGCAGTGGCAGCAGTTGTGGTAGAGGTACACTTTTAAAACTGCAGTATTCATGCCTATATTTATTCACTGAAATGCAGTGCAACTCCAGCTACTTACCAGAGAGTTATCCTTGAAGAGCAGGTTCTCTGGCTTCAGGTCGCGATGTGCAATATTTAGGGAGTGACAGTGTTCCAAGGCTTGACTAATCTACAGGAGGTGAAAAGAAAAACAACTCTATATGTCAGGGATGCAAACTGGTCAGGACCGAAAAAAGAGAGTAATTGTCTAGCGGGGGGGGGGGGGGGGGGTTGCTGCTCAGCACAAATTAATTACATTATAATATCACGGAAGAGTTCATTTCCAGGATATATCTTATAGCTGGACATAGTTTTCAGAAGGCAAACATTTCTATATATAACATATGCACACATTACAAAAATCCTTTGCAATATTTCAGATACTGTATTTCAGGTCTTCACTGATTATTACTATTAGACTAAACTGAATATATAACAGACATGTGATGTTTCATTCAGTGTGTAATGGACATAATTAGTTTCACTGTGAATTAAACACATTCTACATAAACCGTCTATCCACGTTGAGGACTTCCTTCAAATCTGAAACGGGGTTGCTTGGGAGACATCTCAGCAAGGGGGATGTTACAGCTCCACCGACATGCACGGGGAAAGAGCGTCACCATCTTTGAATGACGCGGCCGCGCATGTTTAGTAACAAGCGCATGTTGCGCGTCTACATTGGAAGTAGGCTGTTATCAGTATAATCAGAGACAACCACGAATGAATTCGCATCAGTTTCACGTGATTGTCACTGTCAGCCTGTTAGAATAACATTTTACTCACCCGAGCTGAGACGCCGAGACACCCCCCCCTCAAAAACAAAAACTCTTCGGATCTGAACGATTCACACAAGTCACCTAATTGGTCATGAAAAAAGAGAGTTTCGCTTTTCGGCGAGCTGTTTGCATCCCTGATATGTGTCAAAGCATTTTTAAATAGTCCCGATTTGAGTGGGCATTTGTTCTTTTGACCATGTGTCTCGCTGCTAAACCGCTGCATGAGTTGCTTGATCTCAGCAGGGGGATGTTAATGACACAGAGAGGCTTTGAGACATGTAGCTCCCCACAGGAAGAAAATGTCTCACACAAAGAAACTTGCAGACAGACGGGATCTTGACAGAATGTCAAGGACTGGGAATAAAGGCTGACTGACTGACCGGTATGAAATATTTAATGTGCAAAAATCGACTCTTGATTTGTCGGAGTGTGTTTCCGTGAACGTGCTTGTCTTCACCCTACCTGTTTAGTGACCTGGCTGGCCATCTTTTCAGTAAAGTGCCTGTGCTGACTGATTCTGTGGAACAGCTCACCACCCTCCATCATCTCCATGACTATGAGAAGCCTCGCTCTGTGAGAAAACAGAGGAAACGGTGAACGGCAGGTAAGAAAGAAAGAAGGAAAGAAAGTTTTTACAACCATGAGCTCTTTACCTTGGGCTGGACTCATGTGGGAACTGGACACTGTTGGCGTAAACCTCCAGGATTTGCACGATGTTTGGGTGGTTGGCACACATCATATGGAGACGCACCTGTGTGTGTAAAGTCATTCACTTCAATGTTACAATTTCACCATTTCCTCCCATCCTCGATACAGTCACTCTTGTTTGACGCAGGTGTTGAGTGTGACATGAAATCCATAACATTGTCTACGCGAGGTTGTTTCTACTCATCAGGTCCGTGTTGGTCAAAGTTATTGTCTCCCCTGAATCCCAAGTACATGATTCAGAATGCAACTAGAAATAAATAAAGGAAGGAAAATAAAACTAATTTGTGAACAAATCAATTTAGTGAGTGAAATTAAATGTGGCTGAATTCCATTTCCTGGTAGCGTGCATCCCTGCTCCCTGTCACACTGATTAGAGTAGAGCCATTGTTAATGTTACTAACAATGCTTGTGATTTTGCTACTGTGATAAGTCAGACTGTCTGCGATGAAAAGGGCCAATCTTACCATGACACATACAGCAGACGTTATCCTACACCCTCATTTGAAAAATTGAGAGTGGCCAAAAATATATTGTTTAATAATCAGTGTCTGTTTTGCACGTCACTGACAGCTTTCCAAACTCAGCAGAGACAGCTTGTCTGAACCAAGTTTTTTGTTTTCACTTGTTTTGACTGCATGTCTCACTGCTTAACTGCCGTATCAGCTGCCTGATCAAAACAAAAGGCTGCTAATGACGAGCGGAGGCTGCAAGACAGACTGTTCACTGCGGGGAGACAATATTATGGACAAAGACGCCCCTTCAAACAGATAGAAGAGGAAGAAGCACAGGAGACAGACTGACGAGGACAAGAAAAAACAGGGATTAATAAAAACAGATAACAGGCGGGCAGACAGAGCACGGGCTATTGATATGGCCTGGGGCAACAAACAACAGGCATTAATCACAGCCGCGACAGTGTTTCTTCTAACCTCATTTCTGGCCTTGGGGCGATCAATGAGGATCTTCAGGGCCAGACGTTCCTGAGTTGACTTCTTCACGCAAACTCTAAAAAAAAGAGTGAAAACAAGAGACAACAAACATGTGACTAAACATGATAACTCAATGTTCGTCACCAACGTGATCATTAAAAGGGTTAGCCCGGTGGTTTCTGTGGCATGGCAGGTAATTATACTGTTACAGCCAGGCATTTGGCAGCATTGTACATACATGACAGAAAAACATGATCAACATCAAAGTCCAGCCAGTTTTATTTATACGACCCAGAACCACAAATTATCTGAGAGGACCAGGGGAGTCTAATAAAATGCCAGACAGTCTCCAGTCTTTATAAAACACAGCTGATGTCCGTGTGGAACAATTAGTCCTCTAATCGGATTGAGGAGCTAAAGTCCTCTGTTTGGAGACTCTGCCACCTTCGCCTGTGCTTACATAAAAATGCAGTTTGTTGCCTTTAAAAGAAGCTTTTTAGGATGATAAAGCTTGTTCCAACTCTCTCATTGAAGACATATGATGATGTTTGTTTAGACAGAGTGAAATATTGCTGCTGTTACGGCAGTATCGCCCCATCAAATGGAAATTTTCTGGTTGTGTTATGCATCATTTCATGCACATTTTCAATAGCCAGAAGATTGAGGTTTTCATTTCTACCCACAGGCTAAAAAATAAACACAGAAAATGTTCCCATTTGAGAAGCCACAACTTTTGTCTTTGGGGCTTTCTGCCTTTTTTTCTGTTTGTTTTCAGGTCGCACACATCCAACATCTTGACCAAATATCCTCAAATCTGTCAAATCTCTTCAAACATTCACTAAAACTAGAAAGAAAAATGAGTTGATTAGATTTTGGTGGTCAAAGGGCAGAGGTCACAGTCAACATAGTTTTGGTCTTGTGAGCTCTCCAGAACTCCTTAGGAAATCCAATAGAATTCCCACAAAGTCCAACTGGACTCAAGGAGAAAGTGATTAGACTGGTCAACGGCCAAGATCACTCAGAAAACACTTTTTAGGCATCAGTCACTGTGTCTGTGGAGTAGTAATTCTTAAATGTGTTTAAGCTTTACTGTCAGTTTCTGTGAGGCTGAATGTTGTTTTACAGCTGATACACAGTCACGGTCCTCTTAAAAGACTGAGTAAGATGTACTCTGAAAATTGAATGTATCCTAATATAAACACAGAGACAGGACAGCAGCAGGCAATCTGAATGTCTGATCTGTATTATGGTAACATCACATTTTGTTATTGGAAACACAAATCATGTCTGCGTCCTCGGAACAGGAGAAACTCAGCAGTCTTTATATTTTTCATCATAACTAGGTTGAAATAAACTGGAATATCCCTGACATTGGTTTTCTAGCAGTAACAGTAAACAGTTGAACCAAAGACTGCGGGTTTATGTTTCATTTTCTGAAATGCCTGTTAACTCCTCACCCACCTCCTCTAAACAGCAATATTCACTTTAAACAGCAACCTCTGTCCCTTAAACTCAGATTACACTATTAAAGCATTACTGCGGAAAAAACATTCTGCTTCGGCCAAAGTTCACTTCTCTGGAAAGCAATACCAACCAAATGAATCACAGTTCAAGAGGAAGGGGGTTGGTACAGTTAAAGGCACGAATGTGTTGTGAGACACAGGGAGGCGAGTGTCGGAGTGAAGCAAGACAAGAAAATATTCATAATAGGCTGAAGTCCCCATGAATCTAAAGAACAGAGTCAGAAAATAAAGACAAAAATGTGAGTAAGAGCTGTTTAAAAAGAATGAATACAGTACAAATCATGGAGTTCAAGTGTAAGTTGACACAGAGGACTGATGATACAGTTTCTTAGCATTAGTGTCACTTGAGGCTAAAACTATACCACATTAGGAAATAACAGGTTACTGCCTATCCAGACTTGGGATTGTCTCAAAGTGCAGAACTGGCAGGAGAAATCAGTGGAAGACACCGATACACTACACTGGAATCAGCAGGGCTGTCAGACTTGCAGAGAAGAAACAGCACATAGCACAAACAGACTTGGAAAACTGCTGGAGCAGAGACTGCGCCTCTCTCTGTACTATTTTGCAGTAACTGAATAAATCTCAAGACAAATAGAAGTTATTTATATGAAGAGATTATACCAGTAATAGCTGAGGCGAGGGAGGAGAATACTGATGCGCCCAGGCTGTGTTTAAAAAAAAAGAAAAGAAGGAAGAAACAGATGCACTCTTCACTGGCAAATGTCAGAGTATGACAGATACTGCAAACAACGCTGACACTAACAGGTGTTGATTCAGCGTACGGCACAATACCGTTTTCAAGTCTAGTCAGTGACTACTTCAATGCGTTTCCCAGACCCACCACATAACTTCACGAAGTGCACAATGGTTTGAGCGTAAAAGAAGTAAACTGAAGGCCTCGCTGTTTATCGTGGGCATTTCAGAAATATGTTCTTTATTACTTCTCATTGGTTTGAGTGGAAAATACTGAAGAGAAGAATGCAGAGGGAAGTGCACAGATAAAGAAAACTGCTGGGGTTTATCATTGATCCCTTGTGCATTCACAATCACAAGCATCCACTGTGCAGAATGATTCTCAAAAGAGGGTTATAACACACTAAGTGTCATCTGTAGCATGTGAACTAACACCTGCAAAATACTAAGGAATTACACAAAAGACGACTTTCAAAAACAAACTGTCAACTACATACAGTAAGCCTGTGAAGGACAAAGGTTTCGTGTGGGATTTGCGGCCACAGATGCTGCAATTATATGGATTGTGTCTCAGCCAACCGAGCCACCACCAGCAACAACTAAAATGGTCACGAAAACATCTCTTGTTGTGACACTGCTTCACACTAGTAGTTGGTCCTAAGTGACAACCATCTAGCTCGCCTCTTCATGTTTTCAATATGTGTTAATGTGTCAAGCGTGAGGTCAAACTATGCTGCCGAGCGTGTTGCAACCGTGAACGTGATGCAATAAAACCACCGGGCAAGTAATAAGCAGCGAACATGAACTGAGGCTCCTTGGCAGCAGAAACAAAGTTTGTCTATTCGACAACCCAGTTAGGAGATAATCTACATCTGACATCTCGCTTGAATCTTCCAGTTGGTGTGTGCGGCTGTAACCGCATCTCAATGCTCTCAGCAGCGGCATTCACAACAGTGCTTTAATTATGTGCTGCAAAGGCTGAGCAATAAATTAATATTTATCTGTCTTTAATCCTATCATGGGATTTTAGAATATGCTGAGTCACAATACGCTATTTTCACATCTAAACAAATCTAGCAATCTGAGTGATCCTGGCTCTCCTCTCACAGCTGAGCTTAACCAAGCATGGCAGATTTGGCCCTGCGTGATTTCTGCAACCCTAAACAGAACCGGTCCGAAAAGACCTCCAAAAGGATTACCCATTTCCCCAACACATACCACGGTGATGCCTCCTGTTATGCAATGCCACTTGTGCTGATCCTGGTGTAATAAAAACATTTTGTTCTGCGTTCTGTCTATGTAACACAGCCAACAGTTTATCAGTCCAACGCAGCACAAACACAGTTAACTCGGCAGAGAAGATAATATTTAGAGAGTGGAGAAAGGCAAACGCTCTCAAACACTTACCTGACAGGTCCACTGATGCCAGCTCCCAACTTCTGTGTCCAGTTGATGTTGTACTCATCCAGAATGGATGTCTCCTGATAGGGTGGGGGGAAAGAGAGAAACCAAACCAATGATAAATCAAATGTTTGACAGAAGAAAAAAAAAGAGGCCATATTTTGTGCAGAACGGGAAAGTTTTGCAAGTTTATGGTTCCCCTGGGCACAATTATCATCATAGTTTATGACATGTGACACAAGCACCCGTTTGCTGCCACCCACACACATGAGAAAATCGACTTTTCATATGATTTTTAAACAACATTTAGACTTATATAGACGGGTTCAGCAGACTCTACTGAAGTACTGCTCTGTTATCACTTGTTTTGATTCACTCCAGTAGGCTATAATCCTTAATGTAGATTATTCTTGAGAAAAAAAGCACAATTTGGCTGCAGCAGCTCACGTATGTGTGGGTCAGCTTAGTCACTGCTCCCTATAAAAGGATTCAAACTAAATGGATGGGATGCTCTCCTGTAAGAAGGGAACTGGAGATCTCAAATAAAGAGTTTGGCAGGATTTGAATACATTTTTGCTTGGTGAGGTATTTAGTTTTAGACTGTTAAGAGATGCCAGTTTCTGTTTAAATTGCAAAACCTCAAACTTGAAACTGGATTATTGTTGAACTAACCCTTTTGCTCCTTCACTGAGAATTTACTGGTTCTGGCCAGAACAGTGCATCCAATCATGAGCCCATGCCAACAGGTAGCATAGTGTCTCCTCTCCCTACTGCTCCCCTTGTCAGTCCTATCTGCTCCTTGTAAACACAAAGAGGCCAGATGATATTTGGGATTCATGACTATTATGCAATGCAAGACTTAGCAGCCAGTATTTACTACACAACTGCCCACAGGCCAGTTCAATACGCTTTGAATCTTTGAGGGATCTCACTTCTCTTCTTCATCCAGCAATGGTGGTGTTGGATAATGTGTCCGACAACGCTGATTATAAACTATGACTATTAATTCAGTGTTTTCTAATCCAGCTATGAGCATGTTTACACGGCATTTTCCCTTTTCCTTAAAATGATAACAGCCACAGTGAACACAAGAGAGTGTGTTCAAGTTTTCAAATCCCCCTCCTCTCCAGTCCCAACTGTGAAAGCGGGGGCCAGGACCACTTGAGATCACATTTTACTGCTGACATAGATGCCCGGGCAGTGACACATGGAAGAGAGCAGGCCAGGAACAAATCCCAGAGCCAGGGTAGAGCCAATTACTGACCATGACCCCTCTAGATACACCCAAGTACCACATTAATGTTTATCATGGGTAAAACTTTCCATGACCCACTTTTTTACCATACTGCTGCATAAACTCAGTGGATGCCATGTCAAGTCTACTTGTCCTTATTAAAGCAATCGGCAATTGAGATCACATTGATACAGCAATCAGAACCAGAAATAATATTTTGTAAAACAACAACTCAACATTTACCACCATCAAAGGAAATTAACACTGCTTCACTTTCTTTCTTTTATTTAAACATATAGTTCCTACTCCAAAATGCTTCCTGCATGGAAAGAGTGACATTTATTTTTTGTGTAAATTACCTTGATGAACTTGTCTGCGTTGTTATCCTCCGACATGGTGGCCTGCTCCCCGACAGATGAAGTCTGCCTCGCCAATCTCAGGACAAGTTGACAGTGAAAACAAAGCGTGCTTTCCTGACCTCTACAAAAGTTTTTTGGTCTTGCAACCTTGGGCTGGACCAAGGCTTTGTTATATTACCACTGATGACACCAAGACAAGGCCATTGGGGCAAAAATAACGCTCGGCAGCCCACCACCGATCAGCCACAGGACCTGATGAAGCCCACCACCACCAGCCGGTGCGATGTGACGCTGGATCGGACCAGCTCGGCTCACAACCTCGGGGTCCGACTCGCTCTTCCAGTCGTCTTAACTTCACTGTAGTGACCATGTAGAGCGCCAAACTCCGAGCAATGTGACCAGAAAAAGCCAGAGACAAGTCCAACGTGGACTAACTAGCCCACCACTTTTGGAGAGCCACCACCACCACCGAACATGGGACAAGAAAGTGTGTATTTTTAGCCAGTGCAATGAGAGCAGTGCTCGGCTAACGCTGCGGACACACCGTGAAACCGGCTAAGTTGCTACTAGCAGGCGAGAGGATTACACAACGAAATCACAATCTTTTAAAATAAAAGATAAGATAAGAGCAGAGATATTGGGTGAAAATCACCTCGACGACTTGATCTGACACAACGAGCACACTGTGTTCCCAAAAAAAAGCAAAGAGCAGCCAGTCTATTATGTCGTCGAGCGGAGCCGAGCCTGGTTATAATATGCGCTAGCAAACTAGCTCAGCTGGGTAAGTTTAGTTTACCAGCTCTACTCCAAGCCACAGGAATTAACATCCTCCCATAAATATTATACGACAACTACCGATGGTCGTAAGTAACAATAACACCATGTCAGACACGGGAAAGGGTTTATAAAGAGTGTTTTGAACGGTGACCGAGAAGAGGTGCGCATCAGTGGACTATTTTGCTAATCCCATAGCTTCTGGTCAGAGGGGATACAGTCGGCACTACGCAATAGTAGTCCGACAACACCGCCTGACTAAAATATAATTTACACTTCAGTAAATTCTGAAAAATATGGTTGTATATTATTTTTCTATCGATAAATGTATACTTTTAAGACGTGCACGGTAGCTGTGTTGAGGATATGGTTTATTCTTAAACTGAACTGTTCATAATTTTGTTCAGATAAATCTGGACTGGACAGAGTCCGCTGGGTCCTTATAAGGTCCTGGTTTTCAGATTCAAGGGGGTTAAAATAAACCTGACGACAAAAAACACAGGACACACTTTACCCAGGATAATGTCAATTTAACCGTAATGTACTTAAAACTCAGTGGTTACCGGTTTTTTTTATTACCCCCTTCTCAGTGAATAATAGTAGGCGACTTGAACAACGCATCCCAACAGCCCTGCAGTAAACCTTGGTGGGAAATATTAAACAGAGTACTTATTGTACTGCACCTGCTATACTTGAAATGCAGTGTTGGGGTACTTGTGTTTCATCTGCGTTATTTGCTCCATTTCAGTTCACAATGATGGCATGATCATTTGTCTATAAAATCTTTTGTTTTTGTTTTTTATCACAAATGGAAATTGCAGTGTTGCAGGGGCCCACTTCCCTTAAATTACAAAAACGATGCATCCAAAGGCTATTATAGCCTATAATAACTAAAATTTCATAACAAAATAAAAAAGTGAAAAGTGAAAGTTATTTAAACTATTTTAACATTGCTGTTCTATTTAAACCTACAATTCAAACCCGTAAATGAATATTAAAGTACCTATCAAATAGACAAAAACACTTCCATTGTTGCAGGTTAAACTTTTGCTGATTGGTCATATGAAAAAGAGGAGGATAAAATATTGCTGAGAACATGCAATTAAACTTATGGAAAGACCATAACAATTAATATATCATTAAACATTTTGTTGTCAATGTAATTTTGAATTTATCTCCTTTTGATAGTCATTTATTTACTATCATTGTATTGGCTTGGCTGCTCATCCTCGACCTTTATTTTAAAGAAACAACAATATTTCCATGTAGGCTACTACAGTATAAAAATGAGAACACAAGCATGAATTCAAAAAGACATGAGGTGTGTAATACTATAGTTTTGAAATTCTGTTACTGGTAAGCCCTAAGGGAAGGAGTGGTAATATATTGATGTATGTGCAGCCAGGGCCACAGGATAAATTGCCTATATAAAGAAAAAAACAGATCCCACTAATTATAAGCAAATTCTGGATGTTTGTGTTCTGCATAGTCAAGTAAGTACATGTGAAACGTGGCTGGTCTCTGCAATAAGACAGTAATTGAAAAGCCGACCTCAGAATCCACCATGAACTATTTCAAGAAACACCATGCTGAAGCTTTTGGAAAGGCCCTCAGTCCCCTGACTTCAACATCACAGAAAATCTGTGGGTAGATAGTAAACATGTTGTGCCTGAAAGACAGCCCAAAATATCTCAGTTTGATGTGATCTCCATGAAAGCGTGGGTGTAAGCAAGCTGTGATATCTGCCAGTGGGGGTTACTAAATATTGATTTAATAGGATTCGCAAATCATCGCACATGCCTACGTTTTTGTTTGTTTTTCCCCCCATGAAATAAAAAGTTACAACACTGACAACTGACCCAATGTGAGTTCATGTTTGTGCAGCCTGCTGGGGTTGTAGTTGCATTGAACTCTGTCCACTCTACCAGAAAAATGAACAATGCATATAATTGCAGAGTGACCAGTAGCCTACCTGTACTCCCTGAGGTACGTATACCTGCAATTTTCCCCTGATCTTGTCGATGTCAGATAAGCTATTTCCAAGATAATAGAGTTCCTAAAAGTACCCCGCTAATTGAAAGCATTACATTTATAACATGTTAATTTATTTCCGATATATCATCATGCACACACAATCAGTGTGTAAATATTATGCCTCTGTCTGTGCAGTAGTGTGTTCGCCGGCTCACGTGGATGCCACAAAACAGTCATCTAGGTTTGGTGGACTTCCTGAAAATAGTGCCAATTGTAGGTATACTTTTTAAAACAACCGACCAACTATCCGTTTTTCGTCCGTGGTCTACATTAAATATGATCACAATTGCCCTTTATAAGATGTTGATAGCTGTCATAGAAGTCAGTGTGGATTTTTTTTTGTTAGATGTTATGAGCCGTTACATCTTTCATATATCCTTCCGCTGTTTTTTGTCCCCTTTCAGACTGTTTTGGTCTTTTCGCTGTTAGCAACGGAAAGAACCCGAGATAGCTGTAAACCCTATTTTCAGATAATCTAATATTTTGTTAGGACTACCTAACAAATTGACAAGAGGTGTAACACCCATGTTTGTTTTGGAAGAGTGATTGGCACGTGTTGTCCTTTTTTAAATATTATTTTTTTCTGTTTTAATAGGAATTGTACAGATTGCTAATTCAGCTAGCAACCGCTAGCCAGCTAGCTTCTTAGCATAGCATCTTCTTCAAGAGGCACGTTGACATTAGCCTGCCAGCTAGCAAAATCTTAGGGTTGCTAACGTTAGCGAGCTGTCAGGCAAATTGCACGCCGTCTCATCGTCAAGAAAAAAATTGCGGTGTGAAGCTGGTCGTTTTAAGACGCCGTCTTTTATGGGATCACCATGTCAATGAAGGCCGGTGGAAATCGCAGCAAGCCCGGCGGTGGCAACGCCGCTGGTGCCCCTGCCTCCGGTGCCGGAGGAAGCGGCGGTGGAAGACAGAATCTGGGCAGGTCTGTCAAATTGAAACGTTAACATAGAGATATAAAAACACAGCACCGGGGGGCTTAGGGGGTCCGTTTTCAGTCCTTGGACACGGTCACTGCCGACAGTGGTGGTTTTGAGAGATGACATTACCGTGAAACGGTCCAAAAAGCAAGACGTTATTTGTGAACGTTGTATGGGCCTTGCGACGTGTTGGTCACCCAGCGTAACGTTATGCAGTCCGGCTAGCGAGGCCTTTATGCTCGCTCCAATAATGTTGCAACTTCGACGTAACGTTACCTCCTCCTGCACGCTAAATAAAAAAAAACATCATATGGTGTCTGTGATGCATTTAGATATGTTTGGATGCACAAACGTATTTTTCACCTCATGTGTGCGTGTATAGCGGTGAAAGCTGCTCGCCAAGTTGCTGATACCAGTTTTACTATCAGCTTGGAGTCAATTTAGCTAGCGTTAATTAGCCGTTTGACAGCCCATGCTTGTTATTCAGTGCACTAGCCTCATTCAGTAACATAGCGGTCCCCACTCCCAGCTAACGGGATACAGCCTTGACACTTTTCAGCCTAACGGAGAACAATTGTGTGTTTTCATTTTGTCTGTCATGTTGCTTGGTGCGTTACCGCAACATTGCTGCAAAGGGTTTGCCAATAAATTGACAAAAAAAAAAAAAAAAAGAGCGTGTGGGCGCACGAAAGAAAGGGGCGGGTGTGGAAACGGGGGTGAGGAGGAGGAGAGGGGGGAATTTTAGACCGACGAGCTTTCAACCTTGACGTTGCCGTGGCTGCTCGTGTGAAATAGTGTCCTTGAAGCATGACATTTCTGTACATGTCGTCCCTAAGATAAAGCTAACGCATACTGTCAGTGCATGGGCTGCATGCGTATTGTGAATTTTTGGTGGTTTTAAAATGTGGCCAGGCGTCTATTCACCGGTCACTAGGACACTACGTTCATTCATTGCGTAGGTTCCATCTATTAGGGCCGTGCGAAGATATTGTAAAAAAAAAAGAAAAAAAAAAAGGGAGAGATTGGCCCAGCTCGACACATGCATACGAAACCAGCCCATGTCAGTGTTTGAGATTATTTGGACTGGTACTCTGTTTGTATTGAGCATTCGAGTGTGTGCAAATTAGGCTATTACTCATGTGCTACAATGTATGTAATGTAGGGAGAGTGGCCATTGCTTACACTGAATCAAGTGTGGATGTCTGGCCATGAGCCAGGTGCTGAACAAGGTGCATTTTAGGACATGCTTAGAAAAATGTGGGCTACTGAGTATTTGGCTGACAGCCCCATTGCATTTCTTTCAAACCAACAAAATGCCATGAAATGTGAGTGGGGAATTAAAAAAATGTATGCGCATTCAAATATGTAGTGAATTTACATTTGCAAGACCTTTCTGTGTAGATTACATTGGATAGATCGTTGTGAGGATGATTCTTGGGCTTCCCCTTTAACATGTACTACAGCAGTTGTGTCCCCTCTCAGGGATGTACATCTCCTTAGACCTCTGCCACTCACTTGTACAATGGCCTTGTTTCAATATGCAGCTCAGTGCAAATGACGATGGCAAGCTTGACAATGCCATTTTTTTTGTTTCAGGGGAAGACACAGTGGTAAAGGTCCTGCAGCAGTAAGTAGCCTGCTAACTCATTAGTCATTTGCACAGAGCTTCTATGACACACCATCACAAGTCTGATGTACCTGAATGCTGTATTTTATCAAAGAATTGATGTTGCTTTGTGAAAACCAACTAGTAGAATAAATGCTCCTTTTGTTCATTCTGTGCAGCCATTTAAATACAGTATTACGTCTTTCTTCTTAAGTCATGCAATTTGGTTTTTAAGATAAAGATAATGGAATCTACTAGTATGTTTTACTATTGAAACAACCAAGTCCAATGAGTAATAGGCTATTGAATACATCATCGTAAATTGACTTTGTTTTCTTCTTTAGGTCATTTTCAATGGTGTATATGCAAATATGAGGATGGTCCATGTCTTGACGTCAGTGGTGGTATGTTTACTGTGTTGGTCCTGTTATGTCTTTGAGATGACATTCCATATATATCTACTATGTCCTTTTAAATTTCATCTTATGATGTGCATGACTTATGATGAGCAGAGAGATGAGCAGTTACCAAAAACCTCATCTGAAACAGCTTTGTAAATCATGGTTACTGTAAATGAATTAGTAACAGCAGTATCTACTGCAGTCTGTCTTTCACCACATGCTGTTTCTTCAAAATGTCTATGCTGCAATAAACAAAGCCTGTTGTGATTTGTGGAGACAGCTGCTTGCATAAACAAAGCAGAAGATTGATCAATAGTTTGTCTGTTTTGCAGCAGATGAGTTTCTGAACCTGTTTTTTGAATGTGTTAATTGACATTGACATTTGATGAATGAGTGAGTGGTATATGAAGTAAATAATGATAGACCTATTTATTTATAGGGGACCAAGTGTGAACTGAAAGTGAAAAATGGAGCAGTCTATGAAGGAGTATTTAAGACCTACGGTCCAGAGGTAAGGATCACACGAGGTGTGGAGCTCTTTATAGGTGCTAATATGTCATTTCCTCTGTAGCAGTAAAATGATTCAGGTTAACTGTGCTGGCAAGATAGTGTCCTGCCAGCTCTCGGTATCAACTTCACCCCTGAGGTGGCTTAGAGAAAGATCACTCTTTCCAGCTTTCCTTTTATGGGGGGGAGGTATGTGGTCCTTCATCTTCCCTTTTAGGTCAAAGTATTCTCCAATCTTTCTCCTATGGGGAAAATTTCATTTTGCACAAATGAATAGTTTAATCCGAAGCAGGGTCGAAGTTTCTGTACAGTTCAGTTTTAAGAGCTTGGCTTCACCTTAATTTCTTGATGAGATACCAGTAATATGCATTATCCCCTGTTTTCACACCAAACAGCAGGGTCGATAGTTACACATCTTTTATCCCCCACTACTTTCATAACATTGTAAGGCTGGTATGATACTGCAGAATAAATTGAATTTGGTGTGCTTGCACAGGCAGACACTCCACTTTGTTCTGAGACCAAAACAAAGCATCACATTTGGCTTCCATTACCACAGTGTGTGCAAGCTGAGCAGTCAAACGTCCTGAAAAAATTCGCACAGCTGTATTCACCAACCGACTCTTAAGTCAACAGTATAGTGTTTGGTTTGCAGCGCTTGTGTTTTCAATTTTCCTCCATAGTACGATACAAGTTGTGGAATTGTAACTTGTTTTGAGGAAAGTCTTATCTGTTCCCAGTGCAACAGAGAAGGGGGTGTTGCCAGAGAACTTAAGGGGATGCACAGCGTGAGAAAAAATAAACTATAAAAAAGATAAATGTAAACATCTGGTTGGCTAAACTCAGCTATGTGTGAGGCAAAATGGATTGAATTTTAGTACCAACAGGAGGGAGGTGGGGGGGGATGAAGTACGAATGAAGTACCATCTATGTTTATTCCCTTCTACAGTGCATTCCTGCATCAAAGACTCAGGGATCTACTTAGACCCTGGCACAAGGGGGCACAAGGCGCAAAGCAACTGTCTTTGCCAGTTTCAGACTGATACAGTTTACATTTTCTCACCCATGAATAGGCAGTGTTTAAAAAGCTACACTCACTTAGATTCCAAAATAAGATTATTTTGTGCTTTTCGGGGTTCTTTTCTTTATCTGCCAAATCATCATTTTTGATTGATTGCTTGGTTGTTTATCGTGTGAAATGTCTTAAAATGATGAGATGATGAAGTTTTTCAGAACCCAAGATATGACCTCTTCACATTGCTTGTTTTGTCTGAACAACAAATAATTGAAGATAGATTAATTATGAAAAATTTTCTGATCTCGTGACCTTCATATCTTCTGGAAATAGTTTAGAGATTTGCTAGATTTCAAACTCCCTTTTCTGATCAAATTTAACACAACATTCTCCCTCAGTGTGACCTGGTGTTGGATGCAGCCCACAGAAAGAGCCCAGAGCCGAGCATAGGCCCCAGGAGAGAGGATATTGTGGAGAGCATCATTTTCAAGGCCTCAGATGTGGTAGTGGTGACCTTCAAAGATGTGGACCTGAATTTCGCCAGGAAAGGTACTGAAGGCATGTGTCGACAGATTTTTAGCTTACTATATAAAAAGAAGTATGTATATCATAAACACATTACATTTAAAGACGAGTACATAATGTACCTAGGTAGGTTTGTCACTTAATGTTCATTACACACACAAACACAAATAAAGACGTGTCAGAGTCAATCCCCATCAGTGCATTCACACAATATATTGATCTCTTTCAGGCTATATTCACTACCTTGATGTCACAGAGGCTTTGCCATGAGTTAAATCTTGCATGTCTGCTCTGAGTGGTCATCCATAGCAAGGACACTCAATAAAAGCAGAATAAGTCGTCTTACTCTTATTTATCTTGACCCATGCAGTCCTCCTTTAAACACAATAGTGTTATGTTGCTAAGCTGATGGAGTTAAGTTTGAAAAATCTTATTTCTGCAGTATACTGGACATATTATTTTATTATTTTTAGATGGTACACACATTTTCCACCAGCTTAGGGCATCAGGGCCAAGTACCATAGCAGGCCAGAATTGCAAGAGAGTTCAAATGAACGCAGCCCAGAATGAAGCTCGTTTGTGGCACTAGAGCACTTGAGACGCTGACATGAAACCTGGAGAACAGCGTCACCAGAGATCCCCCTATTACTTTCAAATTTCAGAACTTAATAACCATATAATTATTGGGTATGTTATTGACTCCCATGGCAAAAGATGATAGTGATAGAGAATTAGGAATCTGTTTGACATGACCTGACTAAAACACAATTTCGCTTCAAACATGCACCTTATTATTGATTAGGATGTCAATTGTTGGTGTGATCGCCAGTCAGTCATTCTATATGTCAGTCCATCTTCTGACTGTCTTGTCATCTGTGTGTCTCTCCTCTCCAATGGTCTAGTCTCCTCTGATACAGGTAATATATGGCTGTTTTCTCCTCTTGCACATAACTGTACACACTCAGACATACACGCTTGAATAAGCTTGATAATCTACACTCATGCTCAAAATTGTGAATCCTTTAGGCCTAGGCCTGATCTGTCGCCTGTTGCCACATTTTAAAGCCAATTTGATGACAGAATCTGAGGATCATTTCTTTCACATAACCCAAAAATAAAAACACAGTATCTGACTCTGGTCAGTCCTGCTTCATCTTTTCACCAGATCCTTTTGTTATCTTTAGACAGGATGTTGCTTTCGGTGGAAGAGTCGTCACTTAGCTCAGTTTGCTCAGTTTAGTTAAGCTTTCAATAAAAGGCAATGTGCCCTTGACATTATGCTCATTGTTTGGCCTTATGCTAACTTATGAGGAATCTGTAAGAGATGTACAACTAATAGTGTTACATGTTTACTGTAATAAACTAATTCTAATACTTTGTTTTGAATAGTAGTTTTTGATTCAAACATATTTAAAGTCGTATTCTAAAATTTTAAACATCGATTGGAGTCATTTTAAAATGCTTTAGTCTAAAATAGCATAGTCGGCAAGCAACTGCACTTCTGCAGCAGCAATCGAGAAAGGATATTGTCATAACTCTTATATCAACTGATATTTGAGAGCTTAATTTTATTTTCCAAAACAACACTTTCAAATTTCCAGAGTTCAAGTAAAATCAGAGCTAGTTCAAAAAGGGAGAAACAACGAGCGTGCGATTCCATTGAAAGCAACAGCTTGAGAATTCATGTTGAGCACTAGCACCTTAATTTGCTTTCTGATCATTGTATTAAAAATCAACTTGCGTCAGGATTTTTAATTTGGTTTGGCCCTGAAGTGTGTTAAGGTCATTTAATTGACTGCAGTCTAAATGCATGTCTGCTTACCCCTCACTATGCTCATAAATGTATTTTAAATGTTCCTGATTTTATGTACAATTCCCTTGACGGACATTGTGCACAAAGCATACCAACCACCTCTGCTAATATAATTCAGACCTGTTAGCCCAACTGTCTATACAGTGCCAAGCTAGTATTTCTGGACGTATTTCATGCCAGAAATGCTTAAATGCACTGTCTATTGTAGGATAAGTTGGGATGACTGAGTTATGTAACTCCAGGTGGCTGATATGTTTTATGCACGTGGTCCATTGATGCCCGCTCTGTGAGAACAGACTTGGGCTGACATGAGATTAGATTTCCTTTCAAATATAATTGAGGGTTTTCTTTGAGCATGCCTGTCCCTGGTTTTTAGTTGAGCCAATCAAATTATTCAGTGAGTTTACTTAATTGTTACAAGTGTGGTCCTGAAAGTGTGGACTATCATCAGCCCCAAGGAGATTTTTTTTTTCCTATTTGAATGTTTTCTTTCAAGATGGTGCCATGGCAATGCATAATAAATGAAGTGGAGAAAAAAGTTGGGCATTGTAGACACTACATGATACTTGCATTTAATTTCCAGCAAATGTCAGCCATTTGAGAATATTGCAGCACATTACTGCTTGATTTAATTTGCACATAGTTTTATAAGCTAAGGCAGTGATTGGGGACTACATTTCCCCTTTTATTTACTTTGCTTTTCATGCTCTTACTTACACAGTCAGAACGTTTGTACCCTTTCTAGCTTTGCCAAGGCCAGCTCAAGCAACAGCTCAAATTTCTTTTGAAAGGATTTTTTCCCAATCCAGTTGGGCCCATGTCTGGTTGTGAGTGGGTGTGTCTGGCGAACCAGCACTACCTCCATAAAGACCTTTGCTGTGAGAGCTTGTGGCAGAAGCTCTTGAGGCATGAGCGCTTCCCTGCATAAACAGTGAAAGTGCAGCCGTGTGACTGTATACCATCATGAGCTTCTCCGTGTGTGTGTGTGTGTGTGTGTTCCTGTGTTCCTGTGTCGCTGTCTGCTGAACATCAATATGTATTCTTTGTGTGTGTCGCAGACAACTTCACAGATGCAGCCGTGACTGGTAGAATCAATGGCGAACACAAAGAGAAAGATCTAGAGCCGTGGGACGGAGGAGAGACCCACAACTCTGACAGCCTTGAGTCTCTGGATACAGATGTGGTAAGAAAACACACAACTACACAACACATGCATTTGATGTTGCACATAATACGTAGAATCCGCACAGGCCTTCATGTGATGGCTGGTAAATTTGACAGTGAATAGAGGTTGTATCATCTGATCCACAGCGTTGATAATTTCCTCATAGGCGTTTTCTGAAATCCTCTTTGCTCTTCTTTCTCTGCTCATATCAGTCAAATGGGTGGGACCCTAATGACATGTTCAAGTACAACGAGGAGAAGTACGGAGTCCTATCTACATATGACAGCAGCCTGTCTACATACACGTAAGTTTCTGTGTTCATGTGTCTTTCACGTCACTGGTAATGTGTTTTGTGGGAATACTTTTAACATTTCTGGTCATTAACCTATAGTGTATCATTCCGTTTAATGCAGTTTCATGTGAATCAAGTAAAAATCTGAAATCACTCTTTCCAGTACCCTGCTGCCCTTGTCTGACCTGAACTTGTTTCCCAGGGTCCCTCTGGAGCGGGACAACTCCGAGGAGTTCCTCAAGAGAGAAGCACGTGCTGCCCAGCTGGCAGAGGAGATTGAGGCTAGTGCCACATACAAGGCCCGCGTGGCCCTGGAGAATGATGACCGCTCCGAGGAGGAGAAATATACTGCTGTGGTGCGAGGGGAAAGGGAGACTCACACACTTAGCAGGTGAGACCAGGGAACACAGAGACTTAGGATCACTACATACATACATACTTAACGCTTGTAAGTGTCTGAGAGTGCGTAGCTTGTAATTATGTAATTGCAGATTGTGTTGACAACCAGCATGTGTCTATCATATTTCATTAATTCTTATTGTTGGTAATTGGCTCTTGATGTGCGCTGCAATACAAGCTCCTTCAAAGCAGAGCCGCGCAACACAACAGTGCAACATTTACCTACTCGTTTTGAATTTTAGTTGAAATTAATTCTAAACATCATCAGATAATTTATCGTTAGAGAGGCTGATGAAAGAATTTCAAAGAGGTGCATTATATAAACTTGGATGAATACTTACTTTTCTTCACTTTCAGTGCCTGATTTGTATGGAGAAGGAAAATTCTGTGTATGCTAGAATGACATATACTACATTTATTCCAATTTTCCTCTTACCAGCCTATCATTCATCACATATCAGAATTGTTTGTAGAGGACTCTGCAGCCTATAACGACATATTCTAAATGTACTAAACATGATTAATGCTTGGAGATAAAGTGGGCCTGCCGTAGAACATCTTTGGTATAGGCATGAGAAGCATATTTGAACCTTTAAGTAGTTGTTGATAATTCACTAAGTAGACAGCAGCTGTTCCCAGAACAAAGACTTCCTCTGTAATTAAAGAAAACATGCTCATTTTGGCTGATGAAGAGTACTTAGCTGAATGTAACAGAGTGTAGAATTAATTCCTCCCCTTTGTTATCGTGACTATTGTCTTGTATATCTTTAACTAAACCATCTGCCTCGTGTGTGTGTGTAAATCTACAGAGAGAATAAGTACATTCCTCCAGGGCAGAGGAACAGGGACACAATGTCATGGGGGCCGGGACGCCAGAATTCACCTCGTCTGGCTCAGAGCTCAGCTGGGCCTTCAACTCCTCGACCAGGACCTCATGACTACAGTCCCAGCTCTGGCGCTGACCAGAGGGTGGTTAACGGAGGTACATTTCAATACATCACACACAGACTTATGGTGTTACATGGCTCTGAAACGTACCAGAGGTGTATTGGATGATGAGTGAGTCGGTCAATATAGTGACTCTGTGACGGGAAAAGACTTTTTTTTTTCTTCATCTGTTTTATCTCTTTTGTTTAACTGATGTAACATCAGGGGTGACTTTGGTTTAGAGTCTCTGGGGGTGTTCATTTCTTCTGTCTGTTAATTCTTTATATGCTTTAATTTATACTTAATGTCAGTTAGATGATTGTATTCCTGCCTCGCCATACTTTCTTCTTTCTCGTCTATTAATCTCCCCCCTTCTTTCTATTCCTGCTGTACCCTCGTTTCTTCACTTTAGCTGCTCATCATCATCTGCTCTTTGTCATCCATGATCATTTGTCCTTCCCTCTCTTAGGTTCATCCCATTGGCCCTCACCCTGTCCGTCTCCTTCCTCCCGCCCCCCCTCTCGTTACCAGTCTGGCCCCTCCTCCCTGCCTCCTCGGGCAACCACGCCCACCCGGCCTCCTTCCAGACCCCCCTCTCGACCTTCCAGGCCTCCCTCTCATTCATCTCACCCCTCCTATCCCTCCTCCTCATCCTCCTTTTCCCACCATGGGCCCACGTCGCCAGCCTCCACTCTGCCCAAACGCATGTCTTCAGAAGGTACCCACATCAGTGTGGAGTAGACCTGGGCAAAGGTTTGAGTTGAAGGTGGATGGATTGGGCCGAGTGTGGAGCCGAAACTCCCACTCGTTTTGAAAGCTGTTTGAAGTTTCTTGAAAATTTAAATATGGAAACTACTTTCAAAAATAAATTTGCCCAGGTCTAGTGTGGAACAACACAAATAGGTGAAGTTGGCTCTTCAGACTGATTTGGGGTCAGATTTTCAATTTCCTCACAAGTGGAAGTTGTGAGGATTAAGTAGACCACAAAGCTGACCTTTTGTCAGTGCATCAGGCAGTTTCACCTTGGCATGTGGGTGCATCACTGTGTGTGCTGTGCTTTCTGTCTAGCAGACTTTTAAGTCTTTTCTCTATTCACCCTCAAACACACGTAAAACAGTAAGCGAGCCAAGATCCTCTTAGTCCTTCTTTTATGGTAAATCCAAAGAGCCGGAGAACAGAGCCAAATTAAGTGCCATTTCCAAGTTCCTATTTATCATGTTTATTCTTTTCAAATGTTTATACAGCGAAATGGCAAATATTCAGTGTTTAGCTGAAAACATCGCTGCTGCCTGCAAGACAGACGCTGTTCAAGCACAAACACGTTTTTTTAAAGAAAGCTCTCCTCTGTTTCCCTGTTTCTCATCTCTCACTTCACTCGGTCATGGTGTGAACAGTGTGGTGTGATCACTTTACTGCCCCCTTTGCAGTTTCTCCACTAACATGCATGTCGCTAAATAACACCCCTGTATGACGTGATATTTAAACATTAGATAACGGATGTACTCGTAGCAGATGTTTGAGTTGTTAAAAGCTTGTGAGAGACACAAATGAGCTTCACAGAGAAACCACAGCAGGATGGTTGGAAGCTGTTCACTGTGTTTGACTTCACCTCCGCTGTCTGTTTATGGAGTTCTGGCTTCTTCTACAGGTCCACCCAGGATGTCTCCAAAATCCCAGCGGACGCCTCGTGCTCACCGGGTGCCACCCTGCCGGACCACCGGAGTCCCTCCAGGAGTGGACTTAGGTTCCCACAATGCCCCTGGAGAACTACCAGTGACTCCCCCAACCAGGAGCAACTCCTCTGGAGGGACATGGTCCTCAGTGGTTAGCGGAGGTACAAGAGTTTTTTTCCTGTATTTATTTATTTTTAAAATAACTTTCCAACTTCATGTTCACAAGAAGAACACAGATATCTGACAATGGGAAGTATTTGCAAAGTAAATGGGAAATATAAAATAAAAGTTAAGCATCATTGGATAACCTATTCGACATCATAGAATAACACCTGAAGTTGTCGTGACCATCTTAACAAGTTTGTCAATCTTCTATCTCCGTTCCCCTCTTCAGCTCACAGACCTCGCTCCCCCCGACAGAACAGTCTGGGCGGAGCTTCTTCTGGCTCCTCCTCCCTCCCATCACCTCAGACAGGAACAGCTCCTGTGGAAACTGCAGCTACACCAACATCAGTTTCCTCTCCTACTGCTGCTAGCCCCGCTCCCAACATGGTCGCCTCTGCATCAGGGGATGGTAAGCTTTAAGTGACCCCCACACTTCTACTAAGAGTGATACAGAGGCTAAGATTGATATGAAATACCTGATTTGATTGCTGTGTACGTAGATTTAATGTTTTAGTGCAGGTTCTGTCACTATCAGAGACACTGTTCACATAGGCTTGCTCTGCTGTTATGATGGTCATAATGATGTTTGTTTTTCTTTTTGTCTCTTCTGTTTAGCAAAAGAGTGCCGTGTTCAGGAGACAAGACAAACTTCCCCCACTGCAAACAAGGAGAATATCAAGCCCTTGGACAGCTCACCTAGTATCACCAGACCAGTCTGTAAAGGTACAACACACATTGGTGCAAAGTGTACTGGAGATACTGTGGGAGTTTATCAAACAGACTGAGACATCTGGTTTTATTTCTTTAGCTGTCATTCTAATATAATTTAATTCCATGATATGAACCACTTTCAAAATAATTACAACCTTTAATGTCTTTCTCTCTCTACTTACCCATAGGACCCCCTTCTATGGCACCAGACCACAGAAAACAAATAGATAATTTAAAGAAATTTAGTGTAGATTTTAGGGTGAGTATCGTTCATTCATGTGGAACAGAAATGCAAAAAAATTCTGACCTCATTTTTGTGAGCTTATGTCTTCCTTCTCTTAACTTTTCCCTCCTCCAGTTGCAGTCTAGTTCAAATCCAGACCCTGCCTTTGACCAGATGATGACCAAGCCACCCAGAGATCCAGCAGACAAGCCTAAAGACCTCCCTTTGGACAAAGCATCCACAGCGGGGCGAGAGGGCGCTGAAGAGGGTGTTGCAGGGATCGCTGCTAGCACCCCCGGTAGTGCCCCCGCTCCATCCAGTACCACCACAAACACCAGTAAGCCTGGCAGCCCTGCCGCACTGTCCCCGTCTCCCTCAGCCCCGGACCAAAAGAGGGCGGGGCTGGACGTGACATCGCAGGGAGTTCAGACGACATCCACATCCACATTCAGTGGATCCAAGCATGAAGAGAAGGAGGAGAAGAAGGAGGCTGTACAAGAGTGAGTGGAGGGAACGACATGGTTTAGAGGGGAAAGTACAGGGTGATACTGGGTTACATATTCAGTCATCATCACAGGCATGAGCATAGCAGTTTAGTTGATCCAACAAACACATTCTGCTGCTAGAAATATTCACTAGAGCATCAAATGTGTATTGATCTGCAGCAGAAGATGGTCTCAAGTAAATACACAAATTACTCCAGTTTGAGTAACATTTATTCAAGTGTACTTGTAAATAAGAGAAGAATAAACTTATTGTTGGTGTTAACTTCTTCATTGTTGTGTTACATCCTGCAGTCAAGTGAGAAAATCAACCCTGAACCCAAATGCCAACGAGTTCAAACCCAGGTTCAATACACAGGTCAGTATGTCATGCTGCTGCCAGGCTGCACATTTTAAATGCCACAAACTGACATTGATAATCTAATCTTTTTTTCTCCACTTCTCTTCCTCTGTATATTCTACTATATCAGCCAAAACCAGCTAACACCCCGACGCCCCCCCGGCCTCAGGGCCAGCCAAGCCCCTCCATCGTGGTCCAGCAGCCCCCGACTGTTTACAGTCAGACAGTCTGCTTCCCCCAGATGTATCCCCTCACACCAGTCAGCCCTGGAGTGCAGGTGAGACACACATCTGCATGCTCACATGTGGACTATGGAGACAGATGTACTTCTTTCTGTTCAGTGCAGATCACCCTGAATGATCACACTGAACCATTATAAAGTTCATTCAAACAAATCCCTGACTAACAACCATCAGCTTGATATCCACCAACATGTCTGCTTGTGTTTGTTCCCATTTCCTATCTTTCTTTTCTGTCCTTGATTAATCTCTGAGGCATGTCATCAGCATTTTCTCTTTATTTTCTTCATATCTTCATATATTTTTGGCCTTGATTTTTTAGGAAGGCACGTCATCTGCATCCTTCCATCATCACTTTTCTCTCCTTTGTCACCGTTCAAACATTGTCATTTGTCAGCTTGAGAACTGGACCTGTATTAAGTAACGATATGATGTCAAAATATTTCTAATCTCTTTTACAGCATTTATTTGATTTGTTTTTTTGTTGGTTAATCGATATTTTGGTCTGTGTTGCTTTAAGAAAAACTTGGTGATCCAACATCAGACACGTGTAAGACATAAAATACCTTGGTGAACAACTAAAGAGTGGTTCTTTTTTCCTTTTCTCCCCCTCCTCCTCCTCCTCCTCCTCTCTCTCTTGCTCCATTAGAAAAGCATAATATGGAAGGTTTGTGAAGATTTCTATTTTTTAAATCCTTTTGTTTTTTGTTTCTCTCTTTTTTTCTTCTTTTTTTAAAGCCCAATCAGTACTGAGATGTTTTGCTTGCTTGTTGAATTAATGCCTTCAGATGTTGGTTTGCCAACTTCTTATTGCAATCCATTTATACTGTTGTCACAGATGGACTTATGACTTCATGTTATTTCTATTGGCTTCATCTGTTTCCCAGACAAAATGTCTCTAAGCAAATGGGAGTTAAAACCTTTGTTTTTGCTGCAGTACTGTTTGTAATAGAAATGCATGGTATACACTAGTAAGGGGTTAAAAGAAGGGAGGACGACAAGCAGTGTTGTAAAACACCCAATGTCAGACAGGTGTAGAAAATGCATGTCGCCCCAGGTAAGAGATAATTCCCACAATCTCACATGCACATGTTTTTTATGTGTTCACTACTAAATCAACAGTTAAAAGCTGAATAGTTTGTGTCCAGCCCCACAGCCAGGTAGCGATCCCACACAAGCACAAATTCACCTGTTTTTTGTTGTCGTTTTTTTTTAAGTCCGGGGCTTATTTTTCACTCTTATATTGCTGGAGTCTCCTGAGAGGACTGAGTATAAACTGTTTTCTTCATCTACTGTTCTCATTCCCCTCCTCCCTGTAGTCTCCAGCTATGTACCAGGTTCAGATGCCTCATATGACAGTCAGCCAGTCTAAACCCTACAGACCAGGTAAAGGTGAGAATCACCATTTTCTCTCATTTCTCTCACACTCTCCTCTCTTACTCACTGAAGCTTACTAAACAGGTCTAGTTGGAAAAAAATACAGTAAGTGGCCCCACTATTTTCCAAGATAGTAAGACTGGAGTCACTTGAATTAGCCACATCAATGTCGTATTCATTACAGGCATTGATTAGGATTGTTTCTCATTTCAAAAGCACTTTCTCATATTGACTTTCCCATCCAAACTAATCTGAATCTGATAAAAGTGGAGGTCAGTTTATATTCAGAAGAATATAAGCGTCTTTCAAAAGCAGCAGTAGTTTGATTCTGTTACTTTGAGATTTACTGAACATTAATATTATCTCTATTGTGATTCTCCAGTACCCAACATGCCCCAGCAGAGGTCAGACCAGCACCACCCGCCGGGCACACCCACCATGATGCACCCAGCCACGGCAGCAGGACCACCTATTGTAGCACCAAGCCCCGCCTACTCTGCCCAGTACTTCACCTGCAGCCCGCAGCAGTTCACCAGTCAGCAACTGGTCCCGCAGATGAGTCACTACCCGTCACAGGTAAGATTTACTCATCACATCAGCATCGCTCAATTCTCAAGGTGGCCGGCTCCTCTATTAAAAACCATATGTAACCATTCCAGTCATTCGGGTAACATCAGCAGCGCTGGCAGTCTTCGTCTCTCCCAGCTGTTCACTAGGCAGCCATTTGTCTGGCAGATGCCTGCGGTCCGGCAGCGCGACAGGGAGCCGGCACGATGCCATGTGTTTCATCACTTCTGATTTGTAGAGCTGACTACACGCTCCTGCCTCTTAACACCTGAAGTGCTGTTACCTGTTTGCAAACAGGCTGCAATACAGCAGCTGCAAGAAAACACGAGCAGTTAGGATGCTGACTTTAGGGTTTTTAGGATAACGTAATGATCACACAGATAAGAGATGGGAATTTCATTAGGGTTAATTAATGAAACTGATGACAAGAGATAATAAAGAAGAAGGGAGAAAGAGAACCCACAATAATTTCACCAGCTACTGATATATATAGATAATATAAATCGTCAAAGAAGTTCAAGATTTGAATTTGAGTACCAAAGTGAGAGTTTTAGAAATACTGTATAAGCTCACTGTATCTTCTACAAAACCTTTATTGGGGAAAAAAAAAGGCCAAACATTTTTTGCGTAGGTACATTTATTATGAATGGCCACATATAAACACCAACTTAATAATAAACTGTCTAAAATTGGTAGTATTTTCATATTTAAATCAGGAAATGACTGATCAGACCAGGCGTTCGATGCCAAGCTTTTGGCTCTTGACTGTTTTCAGTATTGGATGCTCGATGCAACATGACTGTTGGTACACAAACAACGGGATCTAACGCTGATGTTGTCAATCTCCCGACTGTCCTTGTGTGTCCTCCAGGCGCAGCATGTGTTCAGTCCGGTAATGCAGGGCAGCGCCAGGATGATGGCGCCTCCCACGCACGGCCAACCCAGCCTCGTCTCTTCCTCCACTACACAGTACCCAGAGCAGACACACACCATGTATGGTACGTCAGCCCCCCACCACTTGTGCATGTTTACATGAGTGTGTAATGTGCAGCCAGGACGTGCGGGCAGTGTTTTATCCACCATTTATAACTTTTTTAAATAGCTTTCTAACACTGTTTCTTGTCTCACAGTGTCTCCGGGGCCGATGCCTCAGCAGTACCCCCACCCCAGCGCCACCTTGCACCCTCACCCACAGCACCCCCAGCCCTCTGCCACACCTACAGGCCAAGGCCAGCAGGGTGGTCCCCCACAACATGGAGGTCCTCCCAACCACCCGGCTGCCAGCCCAGTCCAGCACTCGCAGCACCAACAGGCAGCAGCAGGTATGTCCAGGTTGGATTTTGGAAGATGAAGATGAGAGAAGAACATTTTCAGTTACAAAGGCAAAAGACGAAAAAATGTTCACACACTGGTAAACGCTCTCCGAAAATGTAATGAGGATGGAATGCCAACATTTTGATCTTTACAGATCTTCTTCAGGACTGAACGATCGAAATGTTCACCTTTCACTCTTAATACATTTTTGGGGACCATTTATCAACATTTTTTCCTCTTTAGCCTTTTGTTCTGCACCAGCGTGCACTATCCTACCCAACATTTCCAACTACAACCATAACCATGTGTTGTGTTTTTTTCTTGCGTGCGGCAGCGGCAGCAGCAGCCCAGGCCCTCCACCTGGCCAACCAGCCCCCACAGCAGCAGATGTACTCAGCCTTGGCCCCCACGCCCCCCTCCATGACCCCCGGGCCCAACCCTCAGTCCCCCCAGGCATCGTTCCCCTCTGCCCAGCAGACTGTCTATATCCACCCGCAGCAGGTGCAGCACGGCTACAACCCCAACCACATGGCACACGTGCAGCAGGTAGGTCACAACCTACTGGACAACAACCACAGTAGCTCCAGCCAAGTAATCAGATTGGCAGCGGTTCCCGTACGGGATTTTGAATGCGTTAGCTAGGAAATCTGGGATCAGTTCCAGCAGGTGTTTGACTTTATGAATGGTTCATACTTGGGCGTTGATAAGCTGCAAGTGCAGTGGATATTTATTTGGCAATGAGACCAGGTTTCTATCACAATGTGCATGTCATTTAGCCTAGTTGTGGATATAACACTACAGCGTAGAGAGGAAAAACAAACCTTGGTCACAGATGAAATGACTATTTGACCGTGATAACTTTTCATCATCTTGTAAAGGACACTTGTTTGCTTTGCTTAGAGGAAAGGATGAGAAAGTCGATCACTCTCTGGTTGTGAACAGTATGGATCTTGTGTGAAATGGTGTCACAACTGTTTCTTGGCAAACGGCTGCACAGAGAGACTGTGTGCAGAAACTGAAGAGACTTGTCATCACCAGGTGTAGCAGCTTATCCATCACCTGTGGTGCAAAAGTCCTTAAACTGCTTTTGTGTCATCATTTTCTCAGTGGTCAGAAATGATGCTTTAAAAAGTTAGTATGTTAATTATACTGAAGAGGTCGATGGGACGACAGAGTTTGAGCCACAGTTAGTTTAAAGACAGGGTTGAGATGCTTTATGCTTTATTCATCTTATTTATCTACAGATTCATCTTTTCATGCGACACCTGTCGGTAACACAGGCAGGAGCTGTGGACGTTGTGGCACTGACATCCATCTGTTTCATCTCTTTAATGAACTTGTCTCTTGTCCATCTGTTTGTCTCTCACTGTCATTCTCACTTTCTATCACACCTCTGCACTTGCTGTCACTCACACGCTCTCTTTCACTCACACCCAGGCCCATATGCAGTCTGGCTTAGTACAGTCTCACCACCCGGCACCCACCCACCCCCCGATGATGCTGATGGCTACCCAGGGTCCTCCAGGGGGTCCTCAGCCTCCCATGCCCCAGACTGCCCTGAACCCCATCCCTGTTTCCTCCACCACACATTTCTCCTACCTGGCACATCCACAAGGTATGTTTATAATATTAATCAGCACGCTCCTGAGGGGTGGAGACAGGAACATGTACACATGAATTCTACATGATTGATTACTGTGTGTCTTTTACTGCAGTGTTGTTACGTATGTGTACAGGTATGTTAGGTATCTAAATTTTATGAAACTGGTTGAGCTCAATAATATAAGAATCTAATGATTGTAGTTATTACATTATGTCGCATTTGACAAAACTAGGGGTTCATTCTCCTGCTTTAACTCTCTCCCAACTCCAGAGCTGAGTCACTAATGCCGCACATCAGCTGCACTATTCTATCAGGTTGATGCCTTGTCAAGGAACAGCAGCAGCAAATGAATAGACTTTATGTTTATGTACTGATAGTGCACAAGTTATTATTACAACAGATGTAGCTGCCAAGGACAACCTGTATTTACACATTAATGATAGACTTGACATGTTTTCAGTCGTGACTTTTTATATTCGATTCAGAGGAAGAATTTTCCTATTTGTTACTCCAAAGTGTTTTATACTATAAAGACAGTGACTTTTCTGGTAAACAGAAGACTTTTTAAAATCTGTGGATGTGAAGACTTTTATTGTCAACTTTTACACTGGAGTGCTGTTTAAACATAAGCAGACAGTCACAATGACTGTTGGTTAAGCCATATGAAAAAAAGAAACAAGAAAAGAAGCTTTGAACGAAAACCATTTTATTATTTTGGTCACACCTGAATCTTTCTAATGTGTAACTGTGGACGATTCTCAAATCCATCGACTTGACACTTCCCCCATTTTGTCTGCTCTCTGCAGTGCAGCCTCATCATCAGCAGCAGCTGTAGATAGAGGGCGCCAGTGAGCTGAGGGACCCGCTCTGCGTCGCGCTTCTCAACCAGAGCCTTCATAACCAGGCGATGAAGAGAATGAGAGCCCTCCCTCTCCTCTCTTTCCTCATCCTCACCAGACATGCTTCACATCAGCTTTTCTCTCCCCTCCCTCCCTCCCCCCCTCCCTCCCAGACTAGGCAATAAGAGAATGTTAACAGGTTGTTGCAGTGACATGTTTTAACAAGCTAGAGATTTTTAACAGACAAGACTGCTCCTATTCAGCCCCTGTACAAATACACACACATACACACAGACACACACACATATACAGACGTATATAGATAACACAAACAAAACTCCCATACACAAACACACGTTTCAGGGGTCCCCCAAATTGCAACTTGAGTCAGCTTGCCAAGTAAGACATGAAAGAGAGAATGAGAGAAACTAATCAGTGAGAGTGAAGCAGAAAATTCAACTGGAACTTGTATTTTGTCTGCACCTTGTTATGGAGAAAAAAAAATCTTCCAACTTTTAGACAGTATTAATCTTACTGTTTATTGCTGCTGCTTTGTGCTGCGTTTGTTTCCAGAGTACATGACAGGTTTCTAACCAAACTAAAAATGAAACATGACAAGAAGCTTCCTGTGAAATAAACACATTTTGGCAGCCAAGAGGACAGGAGAAAAATGTTATTTATGAAATTATAATGGCTGAGGTGATCAGATCCCACTTCTCACCTGACCCTTATGTAACTTTTAAGTTAAAACTTTTACTTTGTAGATAATATAAATAATTTAAAAAACGAGCAAAAAAATTTAAAAACAATAAAAAAGTTTTAAAAACTGAATGGCTTACTGTGGTTGCATTGTAGTGTGGGTTTTTCCTCGGCTGTCATTTCTGTCGTGCTGCCACAAATCTGTGAACCATTTCATTCACATGTGAAAATAAGTATTTCAACCTGATTCATTCAGAAAGTTTCAAGCTTTCATCATGTACAGATCACAAGGAGACGTTTTCATCACATGAGCAGCCATCACACACAACCACTTTAATTAAAATGTTCAAAAAGGTAGTTATTAATGTCAGTAAGCAGACCTTAAGAGGGACAAATTCGTTTTTCCGGTAAGTATTATCTAGTATGATGTATGTTTGGAATGTTCCAAAAGATTTTCATCTTCGGTGCGAGTCGGTAGCTTTTAAGGTTTTTTATAAAAAATGAATTTGTCACATGATAATCAATAGAAAATCCCTCACATATGGACCAGTCATCATCAACATCAGGCTGTGGGAATCTATTTTCTTAGGTCTTGCCTACCCAAACTGGCAACCATTAACAGGGGAAATAATAAGCAGATTGACAATTATTGACAATTAAAATCAGCTTTCGTTGCAGCCAGAGACTTTTATGTTTTAGTAAAAACAAATGGGGCATTAACACCAGCCTTTTCCTTTCAAAGCTTTCGCAGCTGAAGAAGTTTAATGATTGGGGGAGTTTGTTGAAAGGATCCGCAAAGTGTCATCCTGGAGGAGGTTTTTCCGTTATCTGGCAACTCAGAAGTTGTCCATGGATTATAAAGCTTTATCCTGATGAAGGAGGCTGCTGTTATGTTGGTTACATTTCAATTTTTCTGTGTGTGAATCCAGCAGGTGGATCAAAGCACCAGGTAAGAACAGCAGCGTTCAAACACTTTGTCTCAACTTCATCCATCACCACAAAAGAGAAATATACTGTACTGGTTCATCACATGCTCATTATTTAGTACAGCACTTAAGCCGACCACAATAACAAAATGACAGTGCACACACACAGATTTTTTTTTTTTTTTTTTTGGTTAGATTTATTTTACAAAAAGTCAAATATACAGTTGATATATATTTAATATAATTTAGATGCTTATAACTGAAAGGGATGCAAACACAATGACAGATTTTAAAAGCTGTTTTTGTTTTCATTCTTTTTCATTGTTCCACAATTTCATTGTTGAAATCTAAATGAGTTAAAACTGGAATGTTTACAGTGCGAAGTTAAAAAAAAAAAAAAAAGGAAACAGAATGAACAGTATTGAGAACACATTACATTCATCAACTGGACATTTTAATGTACACATGGGGTTAAGAGTGGGGTTAGGGAGGGGACAGGGGGCACTAAAAGGTGTTTGCTGGAGTGGATGCTGAGGATTAAAGACACCTGAGGTACATGGATGGAAGAGGAGAGTAGCGGGAGAGGGTGGTGGGGGTCTTCTCTAGCATTAACTCGATTCTGGGGACAAACTGGAGTGAACCACTAAACTAAAGAAGCCATAAAAGCAACAGCAAAATGTTTGTGGGAACTTGTGGCCTTGTCAAGATACTTTAACACTGAATTCTCACCCAATTAATTAATCAATCTAGAAGCCTCTTGGTTGCTCCCTACATGCATTTTAAAAATAATAATAATAATAATAGAAAATAATAAAATGGTGTGAAGCACTGGGCATCTCTCAGATATTGCACTACACAAGTTCTGCACCATTTCACACCCTGAGCTTTTGAAAAGGGGAAAAGCAACAGCAGCTTTCTGGCAAAGGCACAGTCATTCTCCCGAAGAGGAAAAACAAATAATAAATCAGCATATAGAGGGGACTGATCGCCAAAATAGTTATTGTTACCGTTGCTTTTGTTTAGCAGAAATAAAAACAGAGGTGATGAGGAATTTGTTTAGACTCGGGCGCATAAAGGCAGGAAGACCAACCGTACTTTTGCCAAAAACGTCCTTGTTTTTTGTTCCCCTTATAAACACTTCAAAGATGTCAGTCTTGATCATGATGATAAGAGAACTACACAACCATTGTAAAAAAAAAAAAAAAAAAAAGTTCATTTGGTAGGCAAAGCGTAAATTGCGTAACGAGAGGAGTAATCACCGCGGCAGTTGCATTTATTTATTTCTCTTTAAAAGACAGCAAAAAGAAACAAGAGGTGACTACACTGGGAGAGAGGGCAGAGAGGCAGGATCAGATCTAAACCATAATATTAAGCACAGGTTTAACTGAGGGTAAAATCTAAAAATCAACTGCTGAAGTTAGTGTTAAAGCAAGGTTAGAAGACAAACAGACAAGTCCTAGCACACTATTCCCCCACAGGCGTCGCACTGCTGATGGAAGTGAAGCTTCCGTTACTGAGACAAAACATTACAGACGGTTCGAACATTTCAATCTTTGGGCAAATTGGACGACTACTGCTTTTTTATGTGAACAAGTGATCTCTGTCTGTGGGATGTTCTGCATCTGTTTTTCAAAAATAAAAACGTGTTTGAAGGAGAAAAGACAAGGTTAAAAACTGAGACAGATCCGATGAGGACACGAGCTCTGATCTTTTCTTTTAATTTTTGGTTCAAGGTTCAAGGATCAGTTTGGGTTAAAATCTGTTTTTTTTGAGACAGACAATATAAGTCACTCCAAAGTTCAGTGTTGTACTATCTGTTATCTATCTACGTTATATTCAGTGCAGCTTTTAACTGGAGGTTAAAGCCTTTAAAAACTGGAAGGTACCTGAAATGACTGGCTGGTCATCACATCCAGTCAAAGAGCACAGAAACGATAATGGACGATGTCTGATCATTGGTGTGTATGTGTGTGACATCTCATGTGTCACATTTGGAGACTTTGAAAGCTTTTCTGATTTGAACCAAACGTCCTCATGAAGCCTCATTAAAAAAAACAAACATGGAAATTCTATTTAAAAATACGCTACAGTGTATTTTCACAGTCCATCGCTGGTTTTTCTGTTAGCTGCTGTGGTGAAGTTGTACAGAAAATAGTTAGAAAGAGGAATTAATGCTGTGAGTGTAAAACAAATAGAGCTGGAGACACAATGTGACTCCCAGACGCTGTAAGAAAAAATGTTACTCCGTTCAGAGGCACCTGTGTGATTTCAGTGTCACTCTGGTTCTCAGCAGTAGCATCACTTGTCCACGTTTTAAAAGCCCTTCATGGATTTAATGCTAAATTCTCAAAAAAAAAACAAAAAAAAACAACAACCACAAAACTGATTTGAAACAAACATTTTAAACTCGGGACTGAAGTTTCCGGCTGCTAACATCTGTGGTGAGTTCACACAAACTTCAAACCACAAATCATTCAGTGACGCAGATTTAATTCCCACTTTGTTTTTTGGTTTCCCCCTCTCACGCTCTTTGGAGTGAAGCCTTTTCAAGTTTATGTCTTTTATTGGTCGCCTGTTTTGGTGCCAAAAGACAGAATATACTTGATGCCACAAAACCAACACATCAGAGTGATGTTACTTAATAGATCATCGCTAATTTGTAAAGCCTGGGATGAAATACATACAGATGAAATAAGTACTACTACATAGTAATATGAGGTTTGAGGGACGGGTTTTGAAACTGTAAGCTTCAATTTGTGTATGTGTATTTTTTAAATAATTTAGTAGCTCAAAAACATGTTTTGTGACTTTGAAAAAGGTTAAAAGAAAAATGATGTGTTGCATGGTGATAACATTAGCTACATTACAGATACATGAGCTTTCTGTGCCTGTGTTCAGGGTTGCAGGATGGAAACTGTTACATGTGTTGCTGTTATTACATCACTCCTGTTTTTGATTTTGTGGCAGAGATGATTTCTGTCAGACGATGTAAATCTAATGCACATGATTCCTTTGGTGCTGGAAATGTGACGTGACGCTACAAAACAAAAAAAAGACACTTGAGGCCGATTTTTTTGGGGGGGAAAAAACCCCAGCAGAGACGAATTCACACGCTGAATCTGTACCACACTGAGATCAGCACAGCTCCACTTTCACTCATGTGATGTGACACATTACAATGGACACATCCAGACCCAGACACACACACACACACACACACACACCCTACGAACAGCGAGTGCTTCAGGCGAAAACGGTGCTGACGAAAGCTGATCTTGAATCCTTTCTGTGGTTCTCTGCTTTAAGCAAAGTTTTGAAGGCATAGAAGCGGCGCTCGATAAGATTTTTTTTTTTAGAAAATGCTGCCCTGATTGACTTTAACCCTTTTTTTACTTTATCCATTTTCTTATTTTTCTAGAAAAGAATCTGTGTATAGAAAAAATACACATTGTTTCCAAAGTGCACTGAAAGCGATGTGCACTTAAAATATATAATAATGCGCAAGAGTAGGAATATCTAATAGAATGTAATAACACTCTAAAACAGAGTGCGTTTTTGTTTGTGTTTATAAAAAAAAAAGGAGTTTGCTCCACACTGGGAACTTTTGTGTGAAAGTAAATGTCTTAAATATTTAAAAAGAGGCACCTGATTTAACCAGTTCTACAGGCAGTGCTTTCCCATTAGTTAAGGCTAAGTGCCAAAGAAGTTAATTCAAGCGCACCTCGTTGAATTCACCAGAATAGAAATATCTAAAAATATATATTTTGTTTAGGGTGGGGGGGTGTGGCTCTCCCTCTCTCACACAGACCCTCGACATCATCAAAACAAGAATAATCATCATTGTCAACACTGTAATAAAACTCCCAGAAATACATTCACTGTGGACACTTGGGGTGGAGGTTGTTGCGAGGGTCGACACTGCTTAAACACACACACTCTGCTCAGGCCGCAGTGAGTGTGCGTGCGTGCGTGTGTATGTTCTGACATACGCAGTGCTATGCTCTCGTCAGACAAAGACTTGTTTACTCAAGTTCATGAGTCTGCTGTAATCATGTCTCACACCCACCTGAGGCTGGGTGGGGTGCGGGTGTACACACACGGCCATGTTTGTGTGTCTGTGTGTTTGTGTGTGTGTGTCTTTCAGAGGTGATGGAGGCGTTTTGACTCGGCCCGGTCAGAGCAACATGTACTGGTTGTCTATCGCCCGCTTCCGGCCCCGCTCGGGCTCCAGCTCATAGTCTGAGTCCCGCTGAGGGATGATGGGAGTGTGGGTGGTGGGGTGGCGAAGCAGAGGCCTCCTCCCCACCGACTCGCTCCGGCGCAGAGGAGCGGGGGCCGACGAAGGAGGGTCGGGGACGTGGTGGTTGTTGGCGCGGAGCGGGGGGTGGTGGTGGCTCCCCGGCTGGGAGGAGGCGGAGCTGGGGGGGCCGGAGGCGGTGCTGGTGGCGGAGCAGGACGAGGGCGGCTGGCTGGAGCTGCGGGCCAAGCTGCAGTGAGCCAGGCTGGGCTCGGAGCTCCAGCGGTGGAGGGAGAACGGGACCAGGAGAGCGCCTGAGAGCTGACCTGAGAAACACAGACAGGGAGTCAGAGCGTTGGCGACATCATAAAGTACATCAAATGATCAGCTTCGGACTACGGTGATATTATTTACAGAAATGCAGCAACTACAACCCTCTAACCTTTCCATTCATCACTCTGCGCTTAGATTTATTACTATTTATTAAGTTGGTTGGTCTTCTCTCTCTGACAGACGCATGAAGCACTGGTAATAGAGCTGCAACGATTAATCGATTAATCAAACAATAACCAATTATTATTAATCGTCAACTATTTTGATAATCTCATAATCAGTTTGAGTAGTTTTTGAAGAAAAAAAGTCCAAATTATCTGATTTCAGATTCTTAAATGTGAATATTTCAAGTTCCTCTATGACAATAAACTGAGTATCTCTGGTTTGTGTACAAAACAAGACATTTGAGGATGTCGTCTTGTGGTTTGGTTTGTATTTTTCAACATTTTTTAAACATTTTATCGATTATTAGAGTTAATTGATAATGAAAATAATCGTTAGTTGCAGCCGTAACTGGTAGGCTATATGTTTATTTTCAAGGCCCTTATTGGTAAGCAGCCCCCATACATTTCATCCCTGCTAGAATGGGACTCTGGATCTTACTCAACTCGATGCAGTGGTTTGATGTTTCTTAAGGTAAATCAGCTTTTTCAGCTTTTTTTGTAAATCGCCCTGCAATTGTTTTTTAATGTAATTGTATTTATGCTCGTCGTCCCTGTCAATGAGGGAAACCTCAGTGACCAACCAGTTAAAATAAAGGTTTTTTTTTTCCTTTCTTTTTTTTAAAGCATCCCTCTGACAGAATGATTATGACCACGAGCCGAAAGAGGGAGTCTCACCCTGTGACGGAGGGCTGGAGCCCGCCACTACGAAGCTGGAGAGCGTGACGGCACCGGCAGCTCCGCACTCCAGTGGGATGGGGAAGAGGCGGAAGTGGCTGAGCATGTCCATTACAGATGGGAAGCGCAGGTGTTGCACCCTGCACTGACCCCATTCTGTTAGAGAGAGGCGCAGGTGCTGCAGAGACACAGACGCAGCGTGAGAGAAGGAAAGCATCAAGATGAGACACTCAGATTTTCACACTTTGTGAGTCAGAGCGAGAGCTGAACCGTAGCCCCCCCCCCCTCTTCTTAACCTCGGTGGTCTACGCTCGTTCATGGTCTATATGTTCACATAAGATGTCCTCATTTACATGTTGCCAGGAAATGAGATCAGCATCAGTTTGAAGTATGTGAATGGAAAGAAAACCATGTGTGGACGTACCTTTGCTTTTCCCTGGTAGTTAAAGGTGAGGACATAGTCTCCCCTGCGCGTCTCGCTCTGTCGGACCAGAAACACTCCGTGTCCCTCCGGTCCAGAGCTCTGAACCAGGTGGGCTGCTTTGACGCGGGAGATGGGCCCGTGGAACCAGGGGTAGGAGAAGAGGAAGTGATCTGTCTTCATAGCCTGCTCTGGCAGGGAGTGGGTGACGTGGCCTGGAGAGACGGTCAAAGCAACAACACGGTTTGACTCTTCAAGCTCATCAGGCTGAATAAATACCTTTATTAATTGATTAATTGTACAGAGTATAATGTAACCGACTCATTCACCAGAAATGGCCATTGATTGTTTGGTTAAGATAAAATCATAAAAGAGGTGGGTGACACACATCCCAAAAAACGCTGTCCGTCGTCATCTCTGGACACAGCACAGCGTACACCTGAGAGCTCACGTCCCCTCATCACCCCTCGCACATCTCAGCACTCACTTTGACTTGCTGATGCGGAGCTTCCTCTGCGATTGGCTGGAACCGAGCTGTCGGCTGGGGAGGGGAGGGGCTCCAGATCCACACTGCTTGACCTGGAGGACGACAACAACAACAACAGGCTCGGATTACACACACACACAGTGTATCGTGCATGTTATTCTCATTGTGGGCCACCTGAGGAAGAAAATAGGTCAATTTCATCTTTTATTATTTCTCTTCATTGTAAATCATTTCTCCCATTTGGGGTCCACCATCTGTCTTTATGAAAAGGCCTCAGCTCAGCACTGGAGGATCACCGTCCTCTTCCTGCTGTGGGACTCCAACACTGCTTAAATGCTGAGTTTGCAGAATCCTCATTCAATTCGCAACAGAAATTACAACCGTGTTTTTATAATGAGTTTTGATGCACATTAGAATTTCATTGTTGCAACAGGTGAAGGTGAGTTTTTTTTTATTATTATGGTTTAATCTGCTGATTTATTTTCAATTAAATGCTTGTAATCCATTCACAATTCTTGTAAAAAGCAAAGAGAGAATCATAATTTGTACAGAACTGCTTGTATTACTGCATGTATTACTCATGTATTACTCATGTCGTGGGGATAATTATGTTTCCACACTCAGACTGACTGGACTTGATCTCCAAATCCCTGTAATATAAATGATTAAATTCTAGAGACGACGTGGTTTAAGGTTTCAAGTTATGATTAAGGAAAGACTCCAGGAAATCAGTGTAACCCAATATAATGTCTTTTTATATTTTGAAGCCATAGTTGTGATCACATGTTGGCTTTTTTCGGGACATTCGGGCTGATTCACATTTCTCACATCCGTGGAGCCTGTAACTCTTGGTTTAGTTTACGGTAAGGGGTTAAACTGGTACCATTACAACTATAGAAAGTCCTGTGTGTGTGTGTGTGTGTGTGTGTGTGTGTGTGTGTGTGTGTGTGTCAGAGGAACCAGCAGGCTGAAGAAACACAAAGACACAGAGCGCAGACAGGAAGTGAGTCCAGTTCACCAGTTCAGATGTGAGCCAAGACTTTGCTGTTTTTGTGTTTCACTGCTCACACACACACATACACGCACACAACCCACACATAGACATAAACCCACACATGGATGTGTGCGCACAGAGACACTGGCTACAGACAGTGCATGTGTGTACATACACGGATGAGAAAGGGAAGGTTAAACAGGCGAGCTGGAGCAAATCCTGCTGAAATGCTGACTTGAGTTTGTGGTGCGCTGAATAACAGGAAGACAAGACTCCTTTCTCCTTTGTGTGTGTGTGTGTGTGTGTACGTGTTTCTGTTCTTCTTCTATCTTTGTGAGAATCGTTTCACGTTTTACTCCCGACACAGTGAGGGACATTTCAGCCAGTCAGCAGCAGTGCTGCATGGATTAGAGGTAAGGGGCGCAGTCAGTGTGCTTGAAACAAACTACACCTACCACATCCAACCACATCTGAGGGGAAAAGCGTTTGTACCCGTTCCAGATGGCAAAGCGCCGACCACCATAGCATCGTCCTGGCTGCATTGTGTTGCCTCCCTGATCTCTCTTTTGCGGCTTTCTGTAGTCTCAGCGTGATGAATCATACACATGGAGAATAATGGCACACACTTTCAGACAATGGGCCTTTTTTTTTTTCCTCCCCTCAGCAGACATTTGGACTTGTCGTGGCAGGAAAAGCACAGGTGTTTCTAATAACACCAGCGGCGGCTCCGTTCCATTCAAGTGTCAAGAGCGAGCCGTGACCGCCGTGTGTCGGTGAGCCGGCGCGAACAATAGCTGCGCCCTGACACTGAAGCAATCGTTATTCATTTTTACTATTGATTACATCTGTCCTTTTCCAGCCGTGACATGTTTAAGTGTTTTGTGTGGAGAAGAGCTTCTCGTCTTTTCCTCACCGCGTTCACTCGGCTGCACAACCAGGATGGACGTTAGATATTTGAGGAGTAAAAGACACAGTAGAACAGTAGAAATATGTTTATAAAATGCACTTGCATGAGGAGGTGGTGATTTTAGGCCCATGTGTTTTTTCACATGCGGCTAAAATCACTCTGTCCAGGCTTTAACTCATCTGACAAGCACTTGGTTTGACGCGTCCCGAGGCGTTTAGAGGATGTATGTATGTTTGACATATGGCAGGACACCGTGATCCTAACAGTAAAACAGGCAAAGGATGCCTCCAAATTAATACAGAACAAACAACAGACATGCATAGACACGTTTTTGTTTTTCATCCATAAAACATCCCTTTCAGTATCTAAAGGCAGATCTAAGGTTTGTATCTAATGTCCATATTATATAAATAATCATATCTGTATCAGATTCCATGCTGATACTGGTACAGTGCATGCACGCACGGTCATACTTTAATGAATTTACCTGCACATGTAACGTGGTATCTGAATTCAACAGTGAACTCACTTGCCTCGATGACTGTTCACTGTACTGCTGTGATACATGTGTGTGCGTGTTTGTGTGTATCATGCATGTGTGTATGTGTATGTGTGTCTGAGTATTCTAGACATCTGCAGAAATGAGAAAGGTCCTGAGATTCTCCTGAGTCTCAGACCTCCCACACACTTCCTTTCACAGATTCTCACACACACACACACACAAAGAGACAGAACAGTATCACTCCATTTGTATTACAGTATTGCGTATTCCTGTGAGTATTACTTACAATATGTTGAGTTTGTCTTTAACAAACCAAACCCATTTCTAAGCTCCGACTTCTGTCATGACTCTAAAGCCTTCAGTCGTCCTAGCTGAGCCAGAATGATATTTTACCAACTCGTTTACTTAGTATTTCTAATGGTGATCTATGAAAATATTTTGAAATGTGAGCACTGTCATCACTCAATTGATTTTGTGTTATTATATTTCTCAAACCATATCAAGAGTATGGAGGCGAGGGGAAATGAAGGGAGAGCCTATGACATGCAACGAACACCTCCAGATAAGGTCAAACCAGGGATGTTGTGATATAAAGAGTATAAAGACTACACTGTGCGATATGGAAATCATTTGTAAAAATGTTCTTATCTCATGTCCCTAGAGGGCCCTATTGTAATGTGAATCTGTTTTCTACAATATTGGCATATTTCTTCTATATGTTTACAGCTGTGTGATCTGTTTCATACTTGTTTTTGTATTAAAGGAGCTCCCTGACCATCTGTTTGTAATTCATACACTATACAGTACTGTACGTGGTGTCCTGTGATTGGTGGGTTTTCCTCACATGTGAGTCGCCGTTTTTGTTTGATGAGGGTGCGAGGACTGAAATGCCGTCTTAATAAAGTCGGTTCATGTGATCGTCTTTCGTCTTTAGCTTTCCTTTCAAGTTTTACTTGAAAAGCTAAATACACATGAACGCTCTGTCCAATTTTAAAACCACATTTATTTCCGAGCCCTGACAGAGCAGTGTACACACAGAATAGGTCAGTGCCTCTCAAAAGCTGAGGGGTAAATATTACGTTGACTGATGAGTTTGATGAATGATTATTTCCAGGAATATTCCAAATATAACAGAGTCAAACCTGCTGCAGTCTGTAGAGCTTTAAAGTAAACGAATGCATGAGCTCAGGAGAAAAACAAGAACTGGCTCTCACACACACACACACACACGGACACACAGACAAATGTTTGTTCATATATACACATACACTGCAAAATATTCTCACTTGCATTTGCAAACACATACCTCAGCACGAGTAAACATCCAGCACACCCACAAACACTAAAAACAGCCAAAGTCCCAAGTTTTAAATATTTCCACTCAGAATCTCATGGAAAAAAAGCTGCGTAAGGAGACACGGACGAGGGACGAGAGAGGACGACTCAAACTACCGTTACATCCCCTCACTCTCTGACCAAAACATGTTGTGAGTTTAGAGGGGAAAAAAAACACCTCTGTTTAGTAGAAACTATAACAGCTCATAGACATCTCAAACACAACGAGAGACCAAGAAGAAACACAAATCTAAAAAATTTGTGTTGGTTAAAAAACAGAAATTAGGAAAGAAACATGTGTTTGTCACCTGTTGCTGATGCACTCTTTTAGCTCTGTGGTCCAGGAGCTGACCTGCTGGTCGTTGTCGGTCTCAAATATCAGACTACCTCGATTAACCTGCAGAGAAAGGGACACATTCAAACACACCATACATAACATACACATTGTAAAGACACTGAACTGCTGTCCAATGTTTACGCTCTGTTAATCGTAATGAATGAACACAAATCCATTTTCCCCTGCTACATATTCTACGGAGCCAGGTGATTACAACATTTACATAAAAGCTATAGAATCAGTGATATTATTATCATTATTGCATTGTCTCTTCTCTTGTGGTCTATATTATTTTGACATTTTTATGTTTGTTTCCTCCTATTTGGGACCTTGGTACTCATCAGAGTGAGTTTCTATTAATATGTCTCAGTTATAGGTTTTTTCTGAACGTTTTTGGGTGGGAGGGAGGAAGTTTATGCGGAAGGGATCCTTATGTTTTTAAAGCACTCTCATAAGAAATAGATAAACTGAAAGTGAATGAGATAAGAGTTGTTGCTTTTTCTCAAAATCACAGCAGAACCAGAAGGCCTGCATAATGCACCAAAAGTATGATAATAAAGCGATCACATATCGGAGACAACACGTTGACTCTTTCCCTGCAGTCCGTAAATGACTTTACCCTGCTGTCCATCTGTATGCTTGGAAAGCACATGGCTGGGGGCTGTGCTGCTGGTGACACATGAAACACAATCCAGGAAGTCTTGTTTGAGTAACCCGTCTGTTATTTTGAGGGTTTATCAGATACCAAAGCGAAGTGCAGCTGTTTGTGATAATATGACACAGGATTTTACGACGGCGGAAAAACCTCACAGAGGCAATTATTTGGTCTTTTGTCATGACAATAGCGAGGTAAACAGTAAAAACACATCGTTCGCCTCAACAACTACATCTTCACCTACACAGTGTTTATGTGATTGTGCGCGCAAAGTTTTAAGCGCCAGACGTCTTGCAACAGACTGATCTCCACATCGTCCAGCCGGCGTGGGATTGGTTAGTTAGTCACTGAGAAGCTGACCTGCCCACAGACATCCGCCCGAACAGAAACTCTGTAACTAGCTGCACTGTTAAATCGCCATGTGGCTATGTGGGGATGAAAAAAACCACAAAACGTGTTTTACCAGTGTTCTTTTGTGTGGTGCATTAGTGCAATCGCAGCGAGCATTTCAGACTACAACAATCTGTTTTGTTCTTTTCACTGATAATGAGCCAGAATAATATGACTATATATCATATTTAGTCAAATGACAACAAATGTTCTTGTGGGAGCTTCTGGCAAAGCTATTAAGAGGAGAACATCCCAGCTCAGAATCAGTGCATTTACACATCATTTTCGGCTTGTGTTGTCGGTGATCTGACGTACTGACTGTTTACTGATCTAAACATTGTGGATATGAACGGCACAGGGGGTTTAGATACTAAATCTGTACACACCTTTAAAACAAATGTGTTTAAGTTGTCGGGCATCTCCAGTCGGTTGCAGCGACGCACTTCTTGGATATCACAGCACTGAGTTGTCAGCTTGGGACTGGAGGCCTGAAAGACACAACACAGACATGATGCCTGTCAGACAAATCATTCTTGCTGGGAAATGTTACACAAAAACACAAACAGAAAGTAGAAATCAATGCTCTGTATACAGGGTTTGGTTTAGCTGACCAGTTAAACTACCTCAATCACACAACACCACAAGACAGACTTTATCCTCATATACATCTGCGCAACATGGATGTTTCTTGTTTTACTGTTTCCTATGTCTAACAAATGGGAACCAGATGCTCCACAGGCCTAGAGAGCAGCATCACTTTGCGTCAGTGTGTGTGTGACACATGTGTGTCTGTGGACTAAAGGTTGGGGGTCACTGCACTGAAACCCCACAAATCTGGAGGAAACATCCTTCTTAGGGTTCCTGCAAGAATTTGGTTCATATCCAGAGATTTGTTTTCATATGACATCTCACAATGTCGGGGTCAGAGCATGTCAAGTCCAGATTTCGTCAATTATTATGGTCCTGAAGGTCTTTTGTCTTTGAAGTATCCAGGAAACTACTTCTCTGGATTCTGGGGAGCAGCCAGCAATTGTTTTCATGCCTCATTAAGATATTGCCCATTTGGATTAATTGTTCTATAAAATGTTGTTTTTTTTTTAATGTTTTTAAATCTTCATCACATTCACGACCCCAAAGGGAATTGCAATAATATAATTCTGTAAAAAAAGAAAAAGGAAAAAAAAGCAGAAAATCTATTATATCAAACATGCAATTTGGTTATTTCATTATTACTGCAGGAAAAAAACAAAACATAACTTTTCTGTCAATCAAATCATCACTGCATTGACTAGTCTAGTTAAAACTTGTACGGGAGTAAGAGTGTGAACTCTCTGAGCTGCTGGAATTGAAGACTCCTTTAGCAAACGAAGATTCAGCGAATTGCAGGAAGCAGAGCATGATGGGAGCTCCCATGGCCGAGCTCCAAGGCTGAACCCCACCAGCACAAGCTGTGCATTTGAAGAATGTTAAATGAGATATGAGGGGCTTCCTGGTGGCTCTGTGGCCTTTTCTACATATAGACAACTGGCAAGACAAAGCAAACCTAAAACTTGGTTTCATGCACTAATAACACACAAACTGAGGACAATGATGGCGATGTGTTCTGTGTGTGTACAGCCACTGTTTTAAAGTAAACCTGCAAACCTGAAGTCCGACTGGACAGAGGGATGATGTGTGTGTGTGTGTGCACACTGACAGACACATGCACTCAAACTAATCATACGTCACTAATATGACTATGCAGAGCCTCCAACCCACACGTACAAACGAGCGCTAACAGAGCCACAGGCATAAACAAAACACACACACACACACGGATGGGTAATTTTGTCAGCCATGTGTACAGGCCTGTGGCACGCTGGGTTAGAAGTCATCTCCGAAATGAAGCCTGTGCAACAGCTGATAAAAACACAGGGAGACAAGAAAGTCAGAAACTCTGACTGAGAGTTTAAAAAGCAGCGTAAGGATATTGACTTTTCACAATTTTCAAGAATCCCAGGTGACACTGAAATATCTGAATACTCTCATATTTTACAATCAAATTAACTTTACTTGCATGAAAAACTTGAAATGAGTCGATTCTTTAACAATCTATCAACTACAGTACTTGCTTTTCAAGAACTATATAAAATACGATATTAAACCTGAAAACCTGTTGTGTTTTTTTGGCCACTTGGGGGCAGTGAAGATAACATTAATATCACTGCCCACACCTTTAAAGTTGACATATTGAACATGCTGGAAAACAGCTTTTTATTCAAGTCAAATAACAACATTATAATCGTCTTCCTTTATAAATATAGGATCTAAACACTATTATAAGCTCATTCTGACATGAACCACAGTACATTTGTACTACAGCAATATGGGGAGGTGATAAATATTATCATCCAGCCCAGGAGTCCCATAAAATTAATATATTTAGCAACTAAAATGTGAATCTTTCTCCAAAACAAACACAGCGGAGAAGATGAGCTGCTACAGTTGGATCAGTATCAAACCTGACTGGACAAACACATGCAAGGGACAGAGCAGGACAAAAAAAAAAAAAAAGTTATGGGGGTTGCGTGAGAGAGAAAAAGGAAACTGAGGAGACGGTGAAAAGACTTGGTGTTGTGTTGTGTTGGGTGGGAGAGAGAAGAAGGATGAAGAGCAGAAGAAAAAGCAGGGAAGAGAGATTCCAGGCCTTTGTGCACCGGATGAGTTTGAGTCTATGTGACAGTGAGTGAGCCTGAGGAATGTCTATGTTAATCCTACACACACATAAAAACAGACAGGAACACACACACATCAAAAGAACAGATTAACACCCCCCCCCCCCCCACCTGCCCAATTTCCTCAGTTTGCCAGTTTCGTGAATGGACCCCATCAGTCCACACGCTCTCTAGTTAACCACAGTGACTAATTTTTTTTGATAAATTCTTTTAAAGCAGTGTGACGCACAGATGAGGGGGATATGACTCATTTCGTGAGATCCGAGTGAATGAGGAACTGACTGAAAGTGAACTCCTGTCAGATTGCTGTCACAGCTGAATTTTAGTTCAGGATGTTTCACAGAAATTTGTTGCTGCTTCTTCAAATTCTGGATAAAACTTTCAGGTTTTTCTCATAACTGACCTGTGCAAGAACGATAAGAGCAAGAAAGATAAGAATCGATAAGTTCTGAGGAAAGGTGGAGACAGAAGACAGATGTGGTTACACACAGGAAAGACACATGCAGAGTTAAAAAAAAACAAAAACAAAAAAAAAAGAAACAGCTGTTCTTGCCACATCGCTACAACCCTAAACACCAAGACTGAACTGGACTAACTATATAGAATATGTGACTGAAAAGCTCCAACTAATAGACCTTTAATCTGCAATTTAAGTTTTTGCAGTTCTAAGCAAACAACTGTATTCTCGGTCTCTGCTAATTCCTGAATAAAAACATCTGCCATTTTCCTTCATTATCTTAAATATTTAAATTTCAAGATTTGTTCCTTTACCACTACTACTATTTGTCTTTTGATGTTGGTCTGCTCCATGTCTGATTTGAGACTGAGCCGCAGACTGCACAGCGAAGCGGTCAGTGGTCTGACGGTCAGACGAAACTAATTGTATTTAGTTGTGACCTTGGGATGTACTAGAAAATTGTTTTTTCAGTGTTTTCTGATGTCTCTAAATCTTTGATTACAAACCAGAGTTCTTCTATCATTTGGACAACGCTGGCATCTAATTCACACCAGAAAAAGTAGAACGCAGAAACGAACATAAAGGATGTGAGTTAAAGCCTCGTCCTCAACAACACAGGATATGCATAAGCTAATTAGATGTGTTACACGGTGCATGTGTGAGCATGCGTGTGTGCGCACGGCAGTGAGCATTTGAGCTCAGGATGACTCATTGAGAGGAATTTATAGTGAGAATGTGAATGAGTTTCTGAGTAAGAGCATCTTTGAGGAACCATATGTGTCTGTGGAGGGAAAAAAAAGAAGAAAAAAAAACAGAGCAGATGTCTGACTGGTTGAGCAACAACATAACAGGCCTGATTTCTGTGAATCAACTTCATCAGGGGAGCGAGTTCAAGCTCACAGCACATTTCCTATTACTGCAAACTGCAGTCTGTAATGCTCCCTGAAGACACACACGCACAGAGCGCGAGAGAGGGAGTGAGAGAACAGGCCTTTAACCTTATTCTTCCTTTATTTTGTAATCTGCAAATAACTCCTTCAAGAGTATTTCCTAAAACAACACCACCAAGCAATGTGGGAAAACTGCGTGAGCATTCGTGAGCCACGTGAATGTATTCAGTGACACAAGGGCAGGGCAGTGGCAGGTACAGCAGCTTCAGAAACTACATGGACCCCTTCCCTTTTTTGCACATTTTATTGTGTTTTAGATGTTATTGTAAACGGACAGTTTATCATGTTCTTTCCGCTGATCTTCTCAAGCTTCTGTTGGATTAGGTTGGAACCATCTGAACTGCAGCCTTCAGGGCTCTCCGCGGATCATGTGGCATTAAAACCTGGCCATTGGCTTTGAATGACAGTCAAGAGATTTATCCAGAAGCCACTCCAGCATCGTCCCGGTCGTTTGCTTCAGGTGAACCGTTGCCACAGCCTCAGGTTTCATGAGTTCTGGAGCACCTCTCTCTATTACTCTGTACTCTCCAGGTCCCTGCCGCTAGAAAGGAAACCCCATAGCACGGTGCGGAGATGGCCAGGTGATGAGCAGCGCCTGGTGTTTGCCAAGATACTGATTTAGTAGTTTTGAGCTGATGTTTTTGTCTCAGTCGGTCGTCCTTCCCACAGGTTTTCCGTCTCTAAAAAGGACTTCTGACACTCGTCAGTGCGTCAGTGACTTGGGTTGTTGGTCACCTCCCTGACCGGGGCCAAGTCCTCCAAGAGTCTTGGAGGTTTCACAACTATTGAAAGGACTGTGGTTCTGGAAACGCTCAAAGCTTTAGAAATAGTTTTATACCCTAACCCTGATCTGTGCCTCTGAACCGTGTCATTAGAGGTCGTTCCTTGTGCTCTATGGTTTGGGGTTTCTGTCCTGACATGCAGGGTGTGTGAGTCATGGGACCTTATATAAACACACAGGTGTCTACATCTCATTATAAGCAACATGGACGTTCTGGACACAGCACAGTTTGAACATCCCCACACACAACCACACTTTGTTTTGCCACGATAAAGAGCCTGTTTTTGATTTGTAACAAACATGCAAACATTTCTAAAAACAAGTTTTCACGTTGTCATTATGGATTTCTGAGTGTGGACCGGTTGTCAAAAACAGGCAAATTGACTCATTTACAACCACCTCCTGTGTAGATGAGTGAGTTTTTGGAGGGGTGACTTGATCTAGTATAGAGATGGCCAAAAACAAAAGCCAGGTTAACATGCCCTGCATAACTATCTATATGTCACACAGGTCCATGCACTAACATAGAGTGAGCATAATGAGTCTGTACACCACTGGTCCATGTCCAAGTCTGTGGGGTTACAAATCTACTGTTTTTCAGTGTGCAACTACAAAAAAAAAACTAAACTAAACTAAAAATTATTCATTCAGGGTGCGTTTTTTAAAAATGTAATATCTCTTCTTTGAGACAAATGCAAGACTATCATGTCAAAATGTTGTAAATTATTATTGTTGCATCAAAGCCTCGAGGGGGAGGGGAAGCCCAGGAGAGGGAGCGAGTGGCGTTTTATCAGTCAAAAAAACAAACAAACTGCATATCAGCAGCGGAAGCAGGACAGGACATCACACTCTGGAGGGAAATGCAATTGACTGAAAAGATATACTCGAGAAATAAGACTTTTTTTCTTCTTTTTTTTTATACCCACAACAGCGTATCAGTTAAGAGTGTATTTTACAACGTGTTCTTTTGGTTTCATGCCCGTCGGCCTGTTTCCATTAAATGATCTCAAGTGTTATCTACAGCAGTAACTTCATGTTATTGTGTGTGGCCTATTTCCACACAGACATGACATGACGTACAAAAAACGTGCAATGTCTGTGTTAAATTGGTCAGATCCTGAAATTCTCCTGAGATTCTCATTTGAGCCATATGATGTTCACGTTGAATCCTTCCATTAAAAGGAAATAAATGGGATATCAGACCATATTGTGTTATTTTATACACACTTAACCTCGGCCTGCCAAAACTTTGGGATCAGCACTAGATTTCAAAATAAAAGTTACGTGGGGGTGGGAAGAGGAATTGAGTTAAAGTATTACATAAGTAACTGTTGAGTATTAGTTTTCCAATATAACAGTAAATCTTGCATTGTTAGCTTAACAAAACTAATATGAAGACCTCATCTCTGATCCATTTTTCACATTTTTGACAATAATAGCCTAAACAATTACGCAAAAATTCAAAAGTAGACAACAGATCATCTCAAAATGCAAACAAGTCGTCAAACCATTCACTCTATGACTGTTTGAATTATCAATCAGCGGCGACCTGTCCTAGAAATATTATGACCAAGCTATGACTTTTCAGTTTTCACTCCTTGTTATTTTCAGGTTGAGTCAAACTTTCACTACTTTGCTTTAAACTTTCACACACACAGGCTGTGTAGTAAGAGTGGAGCGTAGTTATCATCAAAGCAAATGTCGCAGAGTATCGATACCTAATATCTGAAAATTTGCCCCAGCAACCAGCTCTATGATATTCATGCTTTTTTTTTTTTAACGTTTCCAACTTTGCATAGCTTGTAATTTAGCATCATTGTTTATACTGTGGCATTACTAAGTGGTGAACGTGTGCTCTCAACTATAACTTCAAATTTTCAGGTTTTAATTATTTTTTGGCAGCACACTATCCCTAATATGAGGATTTGCTGCATTTCTCAGTTTCACATTATCATAAACATAAGTTCATTGGAGTCTGGATGGACTGTGATGGACATTTCATAATGTTTGACTAAGTTATCAAGGGATTAATCAATTATGTTAATAATGATAATGAAAGTTGAATGAAAATTAAATGAGAGTTGCCAAAAACTGAATGAACAACATTAAACTGTACTGTACAACCACTTCACCAACTTTTATTCTTGCTTTGGCAGCTAAAACTTGAAAGCACATTAAATAAACTAAATCAAAAGAAAATTAAAAGACATCATAGGACAAACTGATAGAGATGTTTGAGGCACTGATGTGGCCTGCAGTGGCTGCTTCACACAGGTTTACACAGTCAGCCGCAGGCATAAACAGTTGATGAAAGTAGCTCACAAACAACCAGGAGACATGGCGACAGATGCAACCATGCAACCTCTCACCCACACAGTCACAAACACATCTACAGTCTGAGCGAGCGCACACGCCCACACACACACACACACACACATACACACACACGGGCGACGACACACAGGATGTTTGGAGTCCAAAATGATCTTCCCAGGGTCCCTTTCTCAAGGCCGTCGCCACGGCAACTGACTTGACACTCAACATTCCACTGTCCCTCCGAGGGTCGCCGCGGCCAACGTTGTCCGGGGTGTACGCGTATGTGTGTGTGCTGTTGGCTTGACCTTAAGACTCTGCAGGGTTTACCAAACCGCTCCCTGGAGAGATTCTGGAAAGTGTAACATTAAAAAGAAAGATACACAATATCCCACCGCTGGGACGCTTTGATTCACGATTTGAGGTGTGTGTTCATCCTACTCTGCCCTCAATATTCATACAACCTTTTCCTGAATTATATACGACTTGAAGAAAGTCCAAATCCCATGAATGCGTCTGCGCCGTAGCATCTTAGGATCCTCAGATCCCTGCGACAGCTGGCGACACTCAAACGGTTCAGACGTGTGGTCATCTTCCTCTAAAATCCAACTGCCATGTCTGTAGGTCTGTAACTCTGGTTAAGTATATCTGTCTAATATATAATAAGGATTATGTAATGAGGTATTTAGTAATAATTCATTTTGAAAAACAAGTAATAAAAGCAGCCCGTATCGTATCACGGCCTCTTCAGGCAGGAGACCTTGACCTCAAACTAAATAACAGACACATCTGCTACTGATGTGTCCTTGACTCACACTTCGAGGTGCACGATTCAAAAATCACAACCCAACTCTTTGTCTTCCAGAGCGCTACAGTAGGTTTCGGCTCTCGTCTAGCTGCCTGCACTGTACGCTCACCATTTCAGTCTTGTAGCAAGGTTTTGCCAAAGCCTTACAAAGCAGATTTTTGTCTGTGCCGTGGAGCTCCATTGTTGTTATGAAAATATTAAACATTTCAATAAACTCGGCTGGTCAAGTTTTCCATTTATATTCAGCAAATTTTAACCCATTTTCCAGAAATTTGGCAAAGAATATGTAAATCAAAGTGTCTGCTTGAGGCAGTTTGCCATATTTGGATTCTGCAAATAGAGCATTACAGTGGCCAGGGCATGAACCAGTTGTTGAGTGTGTTTGGGATATGAAAACACCAAGTCTCAGTCTTCAAGTGTTCAAAAACTGCTCTGGTGGAACAAAAATATGATATGCGAAAACTTGATGGAAACATTACTCCACACAGATCTGATCCGATCTCCTCTGCCATCATTTTTTGTCCCTGCAGTCACAAAGAAACTATGTCTCTTGTAGTCGTTGTTTATTCTTTAAGGACGTTTCCATTGCACTTTGTTGCATTTTGTATTTTACGAACACATCAACACTGGATAAACAATACTTGATCCAAGTTGACTGAAATCTGTTAAAAACACAATGCTCTAAAAAATGTAAAATAATATATGTGATCCATTTGTCTTCATTAGGGACAAATGCGCTTGTGTTGAGTGACACAGACAGGATGGGGAAAGTGGAAAGTATTAAATGACGGACTCACACCAACATCTTTAATGACAATTACACTGATCGCTGCTTCGACGTGGGTGACACTTTTAGCCGGCTTGCGCTACTGGATGATTTTCATGCTCTGGCTGAGGTGAATGTGCTCTGGTTAAATCTTGGCTGTTGCATTCACATTTCCAGTATGTGTGTAAAGAAAAATGTGTTTCTTCTTTAATGTGTTTATACAATAGCTACAGCTGCAGCTAACTCTATGGTGATCTTTTGCAGCTGGCATTGTTTCGCTCCTCTACTCTGGTGCCAGACTCCACCACCTGTTGCTCGTGTCTTCAGAAATAGACCCAGTGTGGCAAAACTTTTCTTCCCTGGTGCAGTGATGAATAAGATCTAAAAACCCACAGTGGCGATCATTAGCTGTAAGATCGCTCAGCGGTAACGACTGCATCCAATACAAAAACCATCATATTTATTGCTGTATTTACATATCAGACACTGCATCTCCTGCCACAGAATATACATACACAAACTAAACAAAGAAATGAGAATGCCATCTGTAATAATGCAGCAAGATCTGTGGTTTTATTTGGAAAGCAGATCCCAAAAACACGTAAAAGCCCTAGGCCTGCTGAGGGATGTTTTACAGATTCTCTCTGGCTTTCATTTTCAAATTATTTAAATTATTGTTGGCTCATGACTACATGCACGGAGAGCAGCTGTGATCACATAACACTACAATAAATATCCATCATTCTAAGCCAAATAACTGTATAGTGAATGGTTTTCTGTATTTCGCTGGTCATTAAGTGCTGTTCTATCAAACCAGCACTTTCACAATCAAATAAATGATCTTAAAACCCTAACCCTCCACTGAGAAAAAAAAAACTCTGACAGCCACTTGTGTGTGCGCTAATCTCTGCTACATGTACACAAGTGGAGTACAGGCAGCCAGGAGATCACTAGAACTGATCGCATTCACAATCAGCTCTATCTGTGGCATCATGGAGGATGTGGGGAGACACACGCACGCACGCACACACTCGCACACTGAGCACTAGTTGTGGGGTTACCAACACTGATAGAGATGAGTGTGTTCTTGGAAACATGTCAGAAGCTGTCAAGAGACGCAGCCTTCAGTAATGAATAAATGTGTCAGTTCATCGCGCTGTCGTCCTCGCATGCTTCTCAGAAAGACTGATATATGAGCCAAATATGAAGAAGTTAAGACAGCAGCACACTCCAAATTCACAGAACTGTGAGTGCAGTTCCTCGTAAATGAATTAGTTGTGGTTTTGCACACAAGAAAAGACCAATTAGCAACCCTGACAGAGCAGCAAAGAGGAAGAGGAAGGGAAAACAAGTTTGGTGAAAACAAAACATTCAACATCTTTCTTGTGATGATAATGATGTAAATGTGATGATAAACCCGAAATTACAGAGAAGTTGAACTCATCACTATTTCTGTATCATTACATACTGGTTACTTCTCTTCCAATGAGAAATGTCAAGTTTTTTTATTTTTATTTACAAACGCCAGTAAAATTATTTCGGTGTATGGTGTAAGCTGAGCATTGGAGCTACTTCAGAGGACGGTATGCATACTGGTAAAATTATGCATTATTTATGTGAGCATATGGACACTGCTCCAACTATCAGCTCATGCACGTCCAAAAAATTCCCACAATTTTCCCACCAAACCCTTGTGACATCTCTCGCTTTCGATGTTTTTGCCCAGAATTCCGAGTTCTTCACCACTGAGGCTTCTGTCATCCTCAGTGAGGTACAGTAGGAGGGGGAAGGGTGGCTTTTTCCTTGTTGTGCTTTTAAAAATATAACATTTGTAAAAGTCTTTTTTCCAGAAAAATATGTATCGGTTACACAAGATAATCCACAGGCCTGACCATGAAGAGTTTTCATTGGATCTATTTTCTATCGCAAATGTGAACTGTTTTTATTGGGACCGCTTTCTCCCAGAGAAAATAGTCCCAATGAAAACTGACAGCGAGCTCTGGGAATTAACTTCACTAATCAGCACGTTGGTTTTGGACAGACATATTTCTTTGGGAATTACGTATCATCTTTCACATTTTAAACAACACTACATCACTGCTTTGTGAGTCTTAATTAAACCCCGACAATGACACATCGGTCGTCTGTCCTGGTCGCCTACGGAGAATGGATGTCGACCATGTGGTCACAAGGCCGGCGGTTTGAGCCCAGCTGGACGCTTCCTCACCACCCTCTCACTTCATGTCACCACTACCATTTTCAAAGAAAAAGACAAAGAGGCCCAGAAAACAGAAGTTGAAGTAGTAATGGTGAGTAATAATAATGGTCAACTGTTGTATATGAATAACGAGATGCTGCCACGTCGGCTGGATATCGGCCCCACTGAGTACTTCGCATTTTATATCTCGATCTTTATGTTGAAATACACAACCTCAGCCATCCAAGATTAATATACCACTGACTCACCCAAGCGAGATAAATGATCTCAAGTGAGACAAAACTTTGTGACGAGTGCAACGTTTTACTTTGATGTATCACGGAAAAAGACCGAGGAAGCAGATCAGTTGATACTGAGAAACAGAAAATAGATCATGTGATTGTGTGTAGTGGTGAGTTAGGCATTGAACGTGCGAACACACACGCACTGGCTCCTGTCAGAGAGACTGCATATGAGTTTCCAAGTATTTTAATTGACTTTTTAGTTGTTTTTTGGGGGCTGAAATAACAATTATCTTGCAGAAATGTTTTGACGCATGCTTGATATATTAATGTTCGTACAGAAATTGGTGTTGCATCATTCTGGAAATTTAGCACTTGTGTAGATAAACATTTGCTAAGCTCTTTCTAACACGGATGTCGGTATGCTGCTCTAAAGAACGATTTTGGACAAAAGTCACATTAACAGGAAATTGCTTGCATGTGTTTGTACATGTAAAGGATCGCACACATGTGCTGCTCATCCCCCATGTGTCAGTCTTGGCATGTGTCGGTTATGGGTGTGTGTGTGTTAGTGTGTGTGTGATGGTCAGTTAAGGGTGTGTTATGTGTCCAGTAACTCTGCACATGTGGAAACGACTGGTAACTGTGTTCTTCCTCAACACATAAACCATCATGCGTTTTCCCTACAATGTCCAAATCTTTTTGTGCTCCTTTCCTGCTCTGCCTCTTTCTCCTTTCATGTGATTTTTTTGTTTTTGTTGTTTTTGCAACTCTTAAACTAACTCATTAAACCCTGAACAGGAAAAATCCTGAACAATGTAAGTTTCAGGAACTCCCAAACTAAAATGATAGAAATATTTCAAATAAATCCTTTTTTTTTCCTCAAAACTCAGACAATGTAAATAAGCATGGATGACATCTATGGTCTTGATATGATACCATTCAAGTTTAAAAATTGACTGAATTAATAAAGATGACAGATGAAGGATTATCATAGGCATTAACAATTTTAAAGCATGTCGGTCATTTTTATAAAGACATGTTGCGACACTGTGCTCGAGGATGTCATGTCAGGCAGTTAGATCCTAATCCCAACATACACTAGACTTCAGAGAAAAAGATTCACATTAATAAGAAATGATCAGCGCCCATATTTACTGTAAGAGCTCCTCCTCTGGCCTCCATCCCACCGACTCACCATGTTTGGTGCAAATCTAGCTGCAGACTAATCATCTGCTGTGATTTTCAGTAAAACTATAATAACCGAGTTCTGACAGAGGGACATGCCCACAAATTGGGAAAGAAAAACTTTCTCTTGCCCTTCCTTTTCCTTTCCCATCTGCCCTGTGCCACACCATTGTCTCTGAATAAACCTTACGGTGCAGATTTGCCCGTTATGACTACAGTTCCTGGTACCACGGAGCCAGAACCAGGTTTATATAGGGAAGGAGATCTCACCATGATAACATTTTCCACACAAGACTTGAAGCCAAGTGGGACTTGCTAGGGCCAGAGAAAACTCTAAATGTTTATAACACCGGATCACAAGGCACAGTTTGCTCAGTGAGAAGCTAGAGCCCAATTGACAAATCATCTCCGCTGGCAACAGGATTAAAAAAAAAAATGAGTCACTGATTTTTTTGAGGGGAAACTGAGAGGCACAGATAATGAATAAATGCTAGCTGTGTTTGGCCCTGTAATGGAAACCAGGCTAAAGACTTGCCCAGAGAGAATCGGAGGAGGGGGCTCAGCAGGGTTGGAGATGTGACCCAGAATTACAGCTGAGCAGAAGAGAGGGGAGAAGAGCGGAGTGAAGAGGAGAGGCGAAAGTGGAGAAATGTACACACTGCTGCAGGGTTTCTGCAGGCCTCGACAAATCAAAGTTAAGACATTTTTAATACCACATAGAATAAAATCTAATACCTTTCCCACAGTCATACTCCTAAAAGTTTGATAGAAAAACCAGTAGGGACACCAAGGCCTGCAAATATTTATCAATAAAGTACATTAAGAGTGCAAGCAGGAATTATTCATTGTGAGTCTTAAAGCTTCAGTGTGGAAATGATAAAACTATTATCGTTGATCAGCTAATCATTGCAGCTGTAAAGTACACAAATCCATCGACGTCTGTATCACATAATTCTTAGAAATGGAATTAATCAATTGATCTAGAGCTTGATAAACAAACAGCAGAAAACGGATGAAAAAATTAGCCGATGGAAATGAACCAATTTAGGTTTCAGGACAGCAACTTGTGCCATTGTAATTTATTGAGCTTAAAGCTAGTGGCTGATGGCGCTGTCTGAGGACTGAAGTATAACAGCAGCAAAGCAGCCTGCATTAAAACACATGCAAAGACATTTTTATCAATAACATTGCAAGAGGAAATATCTAAGACCATTTTGAAGCAAACTTGAAACTTTTCTTTGGTGGAAACTGAACTCAGTTCATTCAAAGAATTGAAATACCTGCCGAGATGTTTAAAATGCACATAGTCATCCGGTTATTGGTAATAGTCAAAAAGCCAATCTTTACAGTTCGTTGCTGCTGACGACCATCCGTCTAGCAGTTTCCCCCCCAATATAAAGCCTCAGACATGATCTTTATGTCACAATGCTAATGTGGTTTATTCTTGTGGTTATCATGATACAAAAAAACTGCAATGTAAGTGTGCTGTATATGCGGCACCAACAGAGGAGCATGTGCAGGGATGAATTTATGTGTAAGTGATTCAAAAAATAAAAACAATCTGGCAGCTATGATGAAATTTCAGAGCAGAGTCAACCTGAAGCAAACAAAGACAACCACCGTAGCTTAACCCTGACAAGTACATTATCACAAATATAAGAAAATCTGCTTAGGGTCTCAGAAACGCTGAGACAAAGGTAGCGTATTACTGTACAGTAGGTACCCCCAGCTAAAACTAATGTACAGTAGTCTAATACGACTGTGCTACATTAAAAGCCAATCTCCATGGAAGTTCAGCTGTTTTTGAATTGTTTTAGAGACGATCTGCATCAGCTTTATGGTCATTGTGGAGGCTGTAAACACTGAGGAGGAGAACTTCACATTCTTTATCTCACTGCAATTATGCTTACTCAAACTATGCCGTAATGCTGCTTGGTAAAATAATAGTGTTTGCAGGTGCGTGTGTGTGTGTGTGTGGCTATGTACGTGTACATGTGTGTGCGCGCGCAGACACTCATGAACAAGAACAACTGAGGCCAAGAGAAAACTGTTGGGTGAGGGAGGGTGTTGCACAGCTTTGCTTTGGGGGCTTTCCACATGCAACTCAGCAAGGTCATGTGCACTGGCACTGTGGTTGTAGGTCTACACACACATACACACACGCACACACACACACAAAGACACACACACACTCCAAAGAGGTTATGACAGTGGAAAGAAATGCACAAGGCACAAATTTGAAATGTTTGAACAAATAACTGTGAACCCCATTGAGAAACCATGCAATGATCTACATGTGTATTGATTAATGCAGACAGGAGACGCACACAAAGTCAGCGTGACATCTCCTTCTGCAGAAAAAGAACTAGAAAGAGGCAGAGCAAGAAGAGATCTGACAAACATCTTGACCACATGACTCTAACCACTCCACTTCCTTTAGATGTTTCTCTTGATTTTTGTCACACACTAAAACACACACACACATACACAAACACACAATACAACACTCCTCCCACAGTTTTCCACTCTTGTGTGAGAAGAACAAAGTTTTTCTGTCTTCTTTACATTAACCCAAACAAATATAAACAAAAGCAACAACTGATGTTTAAAGCCGCCTGTCGTGAAGTCTTTTGAGTGAGCTTTGTTGCTCACCACCTCTAAGAGTTTCCTCCTCTCTTTTTTTTCAATGCTCTGTTCTTAGTATTTATCCTCTACTTGCACCACAGTTGTGCAGCAAACTTTTGCCTAGTGGCCCCGGCTCCTCCTCCCCACCCCGAATGCTCCAGCTGTTCCAAGGGGATCCAGAGGCATCCCCAGACCAGGTGGGATGTGCTTTCCTTCCAAAACGTTTTTTAAGGTCTACCCCTGGACCTCTCCTCCGAGTTAGACAGGATTATCCCTGCAGGAGTCATCCAAGATCGGTCATGCAAGTCAGATGTCTAAACCATCTCAACTGGCTGCTCACAATGCAAAAGGCAGAAATTATGCTATTCCAGATGCCACGACACCCTGCAAAGGAAACTTATAAACACACGGCTGCATGTATCTGCTTGTCAATTTCCTGCTCCGTATTCGTGCACTACCCCAAGAGGCTTTGACATGCTCACAGGAGGCAGCAACTTGATCTTAAGTTAAAAGGAGGCCACTCTGGCAGCGGATTGCGGACTCCGACTTGGCAGCGCTGACCCTCATCCCAACGCACACCCACACACACACACACACAAGCCAATGAAGCCTGCAATAAACAGAATTATAAACAAAAGCAAAGAGGTTATGCTGAGTTAACTAAATTGCAAACCCTTCACTGCCCATCTACCCTTTTCATCTTTGAAATGGTGGTGGACACAGCTGAGGAAATAGACACAGCTCTCCAACCATCTAATTACACAGGGAGGGACATCAAGCTCAGTCCTCGACGTTCTTCTAGACTGAGAAGAAAAATGAGAAACAATGACAAGTCTGTGCTGCACTGTTTGTAGATCGGTCGAAGGCCTCTGATACTCTCCCTCACAATATATGGTGTTTCTGCTCTACGTCTCTACAAAATCCAGCCCATTTCCATTCACCTGCGTAGATGAATGATATCAATTTTCAGACTCAAATGTATTTTTTATGCAGATGATGACATTGTCTTCCATCAGTCCTGATTACAATCTGCTTTCATTGACCTGCAGACCTCCCAAAGATAATGTGCGCACTTCCCAAGGGAACAAACCAGATTGTGGTTAGCCTTAGCCAGAAGATTATATAGTCCTATCATACTGCACGCTGTTGTGATACTAAACTTTAAAGCTTAACCTATTTATATGGGACAATGAGGGGTGTTTGGCAGTGTCCACATCTTCACCGCCCTTTCTTCTGACAACCTCATACACAGAATACATGCAAGTTAATGTCAGTCAGTGCAACTGAAGCCCAGATTTAACCCACACATGAGATTTATCAAACAGACTACTCTGTTAATGAATCATATCAAGTCATAAAACACAACACCCACAATAAAGACCAGTAAAGATAAAAGAAAAATATGTGTTTTGTCTACTCATACTCATCATGGCGGAGAGAAGCTGAAAAGGGGAAAATTATCTAGTGGTCTCATGTGTGCAGTATACAACATCTGAGAGGTTGTACTTCTTTGGGGCCTTTGGTTATATATACACCAAGTGCTGTCCTTGGAAATTTGTGGGTTTGAAGTTGGTAGGATTCCTCTATGACTCATCGTATTCCTGACAAGAGTCATTACTGCTGACTATGACTAAACACTGGTTTTCTACGCAGTCTTAATCCCTCAAGCCTACTTTCACGCAAGTGTGGTGTAGGAGGACTTTTAATTAAGAAGCTAAATACTAAATTATATACAAAAAGATCAAATGATGCCAAAAACTCTGTGGACGGCGTCCAGTGAAAAATAAAAAATCCTCCATTTTATTGTGGTTACAGAGACTAGCATAAACACAAACCGCACTTGTAGAAATGGAGGAATGCTGTGGTAAAGTATGATCCAGGTTTCTGATCACTATAGGACCCGGTGTCAGTTTGGTTTAATTGATCCTAATTCAACTCAATTCAATTATACAGTGAACACAGTGGTGACCTAACACTTTACAATGGCAGCATTAAAAAACCCTCATTTTTTTAAGTTCAACACGGAGCTTTCTGATTAAGTGCCTTTTAAAATATAAATGATCCATGTTTTCATTTTAGTCTCCGTCAGCTAATAAACAACTGCACATTGATGAGAAACGCTGGGGTAGAGAATTTGACCATTATAGTATGTTTGGGCAATACAATTAGTACCCTTGTTCAATTTGTTTGTTAACATGTTAACAATTTTTCAGAAAATGTATGCTTTTGTATTTCTCTTGAGTACTCCTGGGCTTTGTTTGGTGTATTAAACATATAGTATTTTCCCTCTAATCTGTGCATAAACTACCCACCAGGTGACTTACATGGCGGTGGCAAACATGGCAGATGGGGAAATCAAGGATCTCGTGCAATCATGCAGACCTCCTTTTCGTCAAACTCAGAGGTCGGGGCAAATTAAAGCATAGGAGAGAGCCACACTGTGCCAACCAACGGGAGATATTGTTTCCAGACAGATCTTCAAACACAGAGCCAACTGGATGGCTGCTTGAATATTTACAGATGTTTCAATATCCCAATTTTTCCAACAAAAACGTTCCTCATATCACTGGATGGTACGAGACAGAGAAATTAGAAGGATGACGAGTTCAGGCAGGTCAACCGCAGAGAAACTAAAAAGCAGAACCTTTGGTGCAAAAAAGCCACGAAAGTTTAAGTAATCCTGTCAAATGAACCACAAAAGATAAACATGAGGACATCTACTCACGCTCCACCATTTCTCATAATTCTATCTGGTTACAAAAATGGATTTGTTACATGATAGTAACACCTGTGGTGAATGCACATTCATTTTGTGAACACGCACATCAATAGCCATTGCATGACTCAGTCAGTCACTTCAAGGCAGAATTTCTAGGTTTCATGAAACTCAATCCCTGGAAAGAGAAAAAGATTTGACTTTGTGGGTGAGTTACAAAGACTGTTCTGACGTAAACTGAAACTCAAGTCTGTCACTCATGAGATAGTAGCTGCTCTAAATACTGGTGTCATGCACCAGAGGTCGACGGGCCACCTGGGAGTTCTGCAAAATTCTATGACTGATCTACTTCCAAAGATGTGCACAGGCTTGCATGGCCACATAACACTGATAGAGACCAAAAAATGATATTTAATTTAAACTAACAAAACTGAGGGAAACAAATGTCACTTCAATTTTGCCAGGGCATCAAATTATGACACTTATGTCATTATCACTTAATTTGCCAATCATTTTTATGGATCTATAGATCATCAGATAACTATTCTCACAAAAGCTCAACACAAATCTTGTTTTGTCCAACCAAGAATCCAAAACTTAAAAGTATTTTGTTTGTCATCACAAAACAGCTTGATGTTCAAGAACCTGAAAAGTGTGCACTGTGGCTTTGGCACATTATCGTCAAGAACTGGGACATTGTTTCTGGAAAGATACCACCGTTGTTGAGTTTTCAAATTGTAATTTTTAAAGACTTCAAGCAGCATGGATCAAATGTCCTTCTCGTTGAGCCTGCTGGTTAGCAGCAGAAAATCACAGAGACAGGCATTTCAAAATGAGTATGGCTTGATTTGAGAGAATATGATTATTGATTGATTTGATTTGGGTCATTCTGAATCTGAACCCACCATTTCAGTCCAACTTTTAAGAGAAATTCTATACATCTTGATTTAAAACAACAATATCGGACACTTAAAAACCAGCCACAGTCCTGCAGATACACTGGTCTCACTCTGTCCGTCCTCCTCTCTGCTACCACACTGTCAGCCTGTCTTTCTCATGCCTCCTGTTGCTGTTGAGCTTCCTGTGTCTCTTTTGGTTGGTTTCATTCTGTTTCTGGTTCAGCTGACTGGGGCCCATGTGTTCAGAGCTTTAGTAGTGGTATGCAACGAGAGCCAAATTAACGCTGCATGTTGCCATATGAGAAACTAAAGTACAACAAGTAACACAGAACAGATGGACACCAGAGTCTGCTTGTTGGAAAAGTATTTTCCACTGATGTTGCAAACTCCTCTCTTACTGTCAGTGAGAAAGAGAGGGAGAAAAAAAACAGAACGTGCTCTGGAGGAAAAACACAGCACAGATGCACAGAAAGAAGCACAGGACTGAAATATATGTAAACAGCAAGCAACCAAGAATGTGTGAATATATGAGATGATGGTTGTATTTTGACTGCTGTGTCGCAATTCTGAGGCACATTAAATGGAAATGCTTCCATTTTCTTTTGATTGAAGGCTCAAGATAAAGTATCACATGACCCTGATGAGAAGGAACGGCGAAGACAAAGCTTTTACCATATATGCCATCACACATAAAAACATGTGTGAGAATGTACAGAGAGAACACATGCAGACATGGAAGGACAAACTCTATGAGCAACATGATACATAGTGTAGGCACATGTACACACCAGCATGAAATGAAACCATGTGGGAAAGATTAGGGCTAGAAGAGCTGGAACAAACACATGCAAACGCACAAACATGCGCACACACACACACAAGGATGAGATGAGATGAGAGGGGTGTGATTAAGATGAAGTCTACAGGAGGTCTGAGGAAACATATCCGCCATCAGGCTGCAGCAGACTGTGGGAACCGACTCTGGAAGACAGAAGAATACCACGATTTTCCTGGCAGGACGCAAACCTCGTCTGTAACCTTGACTACTGTACGTCAGATGAAAAGAAAAGCAGGGCTCGCTGTTGAAGAAACAACCGCCTCGGTCAAAGCTGGCGAAGGGTACGAGATAACTCGACACTTGAGGAAAAAACGGCGCATAAAGACGCTACAAAATCAGCAACAAACCAAAAACCTACGTCAGGATTGTTAATTGTTTATGGGTCATGCCGTGAGTTTGTCCTCGTCTAAGTACTCTAAGTTGAAGTTAAAGGCCAAGATGAGATAGAGAGAATTCAAGGTTAAAGTCTCAGACAACACTGAGGACATGATGGAGACTTCTGCTTGCTTTAGCTGACAGGACAAGATTCACTTCTGCAAAAAAACAAACAAAAAAAACATCTTGTTACGTCTCATCACATTTGTTATTTTGTCATTCTATCTGCAAAACATCACACTGACCCGACAACAACTGCTTATGTGACTGATGAACGAAACCTTGGAACCAATTTTGCTTCCAAAATATGCATGAGTGCAGGTGTTGCAGTGAGGAATTACTATCCAGTCTCACAATGGCATCGCAAATTTATTTAATGGGAGCAGTAAAAAAAAATGTATGTCTCCTACTTTATGTACTGCATACACAAAAAAAACATTGAATGGATGCAATAAATACAGTTGATTTATAGATGCAATAACTACACACACCTAGTATTCATAGACGGCATATGAGCCATGAGCACATTTCTGGACATTTCAATGTAATTGTTTAGCTGATTTTGTAATATATTGCAATTATGAAATTTTCCTTGTGATGACAAGTGACATAACTTTACTGAATTACTAAACTGTACTGAAGTACTCAATAAAGCTGGACTGGACTGAATCTAATTTCATTTTCACAGCCCAACCTAAAGAATATATACACCCTGCTAGCCTTTTGAAATATTATGTTGCTATTTTCAGGCCTAACACTTTAGATTATGCAGAAGTGAAACTGCCTTCGCTTTTAACTGCAATTAAAGGACAAGACAGATTTGCCTCGGGGGAGGCTGCATCTTTCACAGCCTTTGACATTAAAAAAAAGAAAAGAAATTAAGTCAGCCTGATAAAAATAGCCGACGATAATGCAAAGTGTTGTATGAAATCTGACGGATGATTAAGTTTATTTATGTTTTCAGGCTGATACTGAGGAACTATCAACTGTGCTGTGACTGGAGCTTTCTCACGCGAATACATTATCAGTTTCATAGCAGCTTCCCTCACTGATATTACTGCTGTTTCTCACGCATAAAGACATACGCAAACAAAAATACACACGAGCACTATCCATGGATTATCATTTTCTGTATGTGTGACACGCCAACACACTCAGGGTTAAAGAAAGAGGCCACAGATGTGTGAAACCCCAATTTACATCCAGAAAAAATTGTGCAGGTTAAAATGTTTGCATGCTAGTCTGAGACTCTCCTTCCTTTTAAGGCCATTCTCTGAGCCTCAACACTGCCCTGCCAGGACTGCACACACATATGTACAGTATGCGCGTGCCGTGCACACACACACACAAGAGGAGAGGAGAGGAGAGAGCTTCAGAAGGCAATGCAGTTGGCCAACTACAGCACCGCTGCCATCAGCCAAGCAGATCCTGCCAGTGCCTTCCCAGTCTGAACAAACATGCATGCATGTGTGCACACAAGCAAACACTCAAGCCACACAGACACACACAACACAAGGCACGCACACATGTACACGCACAGCTCTGGCTCTATCATCAATTACCTCACGCACATGGTTAAAGCTACAGCTGGCTGAAGAGTTGAGCGCTGCTAAATATAAAACACTATAAGCACACATACACAGGCTCACGAATGCATGTGACATTTTTTGGTTAAAGGCCTGTCGGTGCCAGAATACACACTCTGCACACACCCTAAAGAGACTGAACTTTGCCTCCAGTGACCTTGTAGATGACGGCAGCTAGTCAGCTAGTCGGCTAGACAGCAGTCAACTGAGCCGCTCTGATTACTGGTTTGGGGATCTTTGGGACTGGGTGTGCAAGCACATGCAGCCTTGCAGCTGGCCCCATCTGGAAATGTTGCAGGGTTTTATGCCATGAGGTCTAACATGGGGAGCCAAGCGTGCATATTAAAGAAAAGAAAAAGAAGACATCCTGCTGTGCTGTGAGCTGTCAAGTTAAAGTCAAAGAAAAGCAAATTGAGCTTTCTTATTCCTTACTTCCTAACTAAAAATGCAAGTCACTCAAATAAACAAACTTAAATGTGATGACAATTTCTTAGTTTCTCACAGTTAAAACAAGGTAGAAAACATATGACTGGCTGATGCAAACCCCAAACAAACAGGAAATTGTGTAGGAGGCATATCTACTCACCAAAGACTATAAGAAGACATCAGTGTTGCGGATTCTTTTAGGTAATTTGCACAGAAATGTCACACTGGGCAAATGCTAAGCTACAGTAATGCATGAAAATGACTGTACTATAAAGAAATGTGTGACAATAATCAGTGCGGCGTTAACAGATTAGATCTGTATTTATTAATACAAACTGTAAGTCTATTTCTTCAAATGTCTTTAAGTCAGCTAAAGGGCAAACTATCACTTACACAATCTTCAAAGGTTATCGGTGTGAAACAAATGAGTTTTAACAGTGACTCAGTGTGCAACACAAGAATAGATGTGATGCTCTGATTAGCTCTCATTCCTCTACAGCTGTGACTAGACTAATATCACTCCTCATTCACTTTTGTTACCACCAAAGCCTTCTCAACATCACAGCCACACACTGGAGTTGCAGCTGAGAAAAATAAAATCAATCACTGGGGGAAAAGATGTGATGAAAACCACCAATAAAAACACTCAAGTTTTCTGAGGCAGAGTCAAATGTCATCACAGCTTTCATCGTGTTTTGTCATGTGGCAAACTGTGTAACAAAAGGAGCTTCTTAGATGCAGCAAAATATCATTTATGAAAACAAAAACATGCAGAGAAAAGAGATGATTTGAAAAAGAGGGAGGGAGGGGGGGGTTGCCTGTGACTAAGACAGCTGCGCCTGTGTGTGTCTGTGTTTTTTGGTTTGTTAATTTGAGAGTATGTACAGTACAGAACAAGACCAAGTACACCACTGTGCATCAGTACTAAAACTATACCATTTTACACCAAGTAGTTCATCTCATCTCCAAAATACCCTTCCAAAAATAAATCCTGTGCTTTTTTATTGAAGTTTTCTGAAAATACGTCTGATTAATAATGGCATCACATTGTTTGATTTAGATGGAACCAAAATAATTTAGTTTTGGGCCGAATGGGGTTAAGTGTGTTTGCTGTGGACCTGGACATGACTGCCAACATGGAGGTGGGAGTGTGCTGATACTGTGCTGAGTTTGTTTAGTCAAATACTGAATGAAAAGACAACTCCCAGCTTTAAGTAACTTGCTAGGAGAGGGTCCCAAACACCCCCCCACAAAAAAAGAGTTTGTAAAGTGAAAATTGTGAGCTTGTCCTCGGCCTGAATCCGTTAGAAAGGAGTATTTTAACTTAGAAGGTATAGAGCAACAAAACTCCCCCAGCAAAGAGCAGCTTAAAAGAAGGGCAGAGCATCTTTCCATAAATTTGAGCAGGACTGGTATCAAACAGGTCCAGGAAAATCGGTCTGCAATCGAATTTACACGCAGACATGTCAGAAAATAGTGCAATCTCACTAATGAAGGATCTACAGACATTCGTCTGAACTGGTTCAGCCTGGCTGACTGACATCAAGCAATTCTTTTAAGGTGTGTGTGGGTTTCTAATATGCCTGCATGATATAAGTAAAATGTGTGTTGTGCAATGACACTGTTCAATACTGCGATGATGATATGACTTGCGAAAAAGGAGCATAGTCTTTGTGAACAAATTGCTCATGAATAATGAGTCAGTTAAACAAAATGTTAATTTAACCCTCTCCTGCCTCCTCTCCTTACTCATCGTATTTTAGGCAATCTATTGTGATGTTTTTATCGTGCATGTTCATGTCACGATGACAATGAAAATGCGATTAATTGGTCAGCTCTAGTAAGAACACATACAGATCTACAAACACAGACAAAGTGCTAGAAGCACAGATATGAAACACAAACTGGGGAACCTGCCACCTGCTGTGCAGAGTTCTGAGAAGAACCTCAAAAGGCATTTGCAAGAACTGCAGACACATAATCCTGTGAAACACAGTCATCTGAAAGCATCTGCTGTACCAAGAACTACAGTAACGGAAAAGTGTCAGACAATGATTATGTAACTTAAGTGCGATGTGCTTTCTGGATCAACTGACATCCCATAGCTTCTGTGATTACCCTAACTTGACAAAGCTCTAACAACTAATGTGAAAATATTCACTGAACACATGCAACACATTACAGTGTCCACTGAGCTGGAGATAGAAACTGGCCATCTCCCTGCAAACCAAGGCCCTCAGACCTTTTGGACATCAATCAGCAAATTATCACATTCTGTTTAGTCATGTTGTTATTGTGAAGCTCAAACTTGTCAGTAAAAGCTAAAGTTAAAATAAATATCCAAAAGAAGCAGGAACAGTGAGTGAGTGTGAGCATGAATATCACGGATATGAAATGTGTAAATGAGCATGTGTGTCTACCTTTGGAGGATCATAGAGCTCCAACTGGTACCTCTCCCCTCCTCCTCCTCTTCCTCCTCCTCCTCTTCCTCCTTGAGCATCCCTGATCCTCCTGACCAGCAGGCGGCAGCGTTGCCAGCGGGGTTGAGAGTCTGAGATAGTGTCATCCACCAGTAAGTACCTCAGTTGGCCCTCCTTACAGCAGCCGCTCACCTCTGACCTCCTCTGCCTCATGCTTCTGTTGTGGAACCTACTACGTAAACGATCCAGGATGTGAGAGGCGACTTCCGACCAGTTTGAAGCGCCTGGGGGGTTGCCCCCGGAGTTCAGACAAGAGGACGAGTGGGAGGACGAGGAGGACGATGACACGTCCTCATTTGTGGAGGAAATCCCACCCACTCTGTCGCCATTATTTGGGGGATTGCTGTTGGTGGGGGTGGCGGTCGGGTTGGGGTTGCTTGGAGACAGGTCCTGGGATGAGGGCGATCTGGGGAGGGGACGTTTCTTGAAAATCCTTTTTACCGTCTCCTGGATTTGACTGACAGAGAAGTGTGTGACGTCAGTGTGTCCAGGGTTGGTGGCCGAGGAGTCAGATGAGTACCGTTCAGACACCTGGCGACGATCGGCGCCAGAGATCTCCTCGTTGCTATGGCTGTGAATCAGCAGCGACCCGCTGCCGGCGCTGCGAGTCAACCCTCTGAGCACCACCGGGTTCCCGGACAAAGAGTTTCCCGAGGCGCATCGCAGCGGCTGCTCCTGTTCCCTGCTCACAACCACCGGGTCGACTTTCGGTGGCACCAACGCGAACACAGCAGCTCCGCCGCTTGGCCGGCCAGCCTCCCGATAGTCCTGCACGCCGGACAAAGATGTGATCCGCGGTCGGCCGGTCACGGCCTGCGTGGGAAGAGGACGGGCCACTGAAGACGTGGGGGAGGCATTACCGGTGGCGGTGGAGCATGTGTTCTGGCTGAGAGGAGTGCCATCTTTGTCGACCTCGCAGCAAAAGTGCTTCTGGAAGAGGTCGGTGAACTGCTTGGAAAAGGTCTCTGGCGGGACCACGTCATGTTGCGGCCACTCTCTAGCGAAGCTCCGGTAGTGTCCGGCCAGCTGCCGCGCTGTGGCGATGGCGTGCAGCTCGCAGAACTCCCTCCAGCCTCTTGGGGGCACTGCCACGCCAGGGCCTCCTCCTGCTGTTGTGGTGGTGTTGGCTGGATGGATAGTGTTACCATTCATTGCAGTAACCAGACCGGCTGAGAATCACTGCTGCAAGACAAAGACAGAAAGAGAGGGAAAAGGGAAGTGGATGGTTGGAGAGGAGGTGGGATAAGAAGAGGGATGTACAGAGGGGAGAAAATGAGATGATTGAGGGACAGACGAAAAAGAGATATGGAAACAGTATTAGAGGCAAATTAAGATAACACATTGTTGAGCAAGAACTGCAGCACAAAAGATGGGACTGGCAAAAGGGTCAGAGCGTTTCTTTGAACTACTTGAAAGTTTGAAACAACTCAAACATTGAGAGAGAACAGCCAAAAGTCTGATTTTATCTGCACTCAATCTTAAACGGCCCAAATTGGATTACATGGGCCTGCAAAGAATCTGTGGCAATCAACCAGTCATAGAGTATCTTAATAGATAAAGACGGCCACAGTTCACTCAAAGGACAATGTGTAACCATTCAATTTGGGAGAGGAAAAAACTCAATCAGGACCGTAAACACTATTAAATGACTTCATTAAATGACCTATGAAAATCAGTCGAGGTGAATTAAACAAAGGGAGAAAATAAAATGAAGATTGCAGCGCACACACAGAAAAGATGACTAAATCAGTTCCAAATTGTGCCAATATGGACAAAAGTATTTGAAATGAATGAATGCAGTAATGAGTCATTCGGAGGAGTGAATGAGGCTCTGGATGAGGAAGTACGGTCTGAAAAATTTCTCAATCGGCCACACTGCCTGCTCGGCCATCTGTGTGTTTGTGTGTTTTTACGTGTGACCTGTTTCAGTGTTCCTTCTGCTTTTTGTCCTCCCCCTCAGACCCCCCCAGATGAAGAAGCCTTCATCATGTCAAGACCATTACACTGACTCTGCACTTTGTTTATTCAATCAGTTTGTGTCTTTCAGCAGAGCAGATAATGATGAAATGGGCTTGTTCATCCCGACAATAAAAATGCACTGTTGCTCCTCTAAATTCCTCTCCAGCTCAGGGAATAAGTGCCTGCAAATGGGGTGGGATGATTATTCAGAATATGTGAGTGTACTGCAAGCACTGCTCTCAGGAGGTGAGTGTTTTTTTTTTAAAGGGGATTTTCCTTGGACACACTGAGGTGACGGCGCTCAACCAACCTTGGACAGCTAGGCTTCCAATAGTTTGTCCCAGCTATTTGTTCTCTGTTCTCTGCTTTGTTTCACTTCCCTGCTTCTGTGGCTACACGCTGATACACAGGTTTCTGCTTAGTTTTATCCCAGTGGCACGGTAGGCTTTTCTTTCTTTGTGCAAACATGGAAACAATTACGAATTTAGAAGAGTCAAACGTTTATGAAAACATAGTGTTTCCCATGACAATCGTCTGCAGGGAGATAGTTCTCTTCTTCAACCTTGGCATACACTATGCTGTTACTCACCACCTTGGTTAGCCCCTTGCCTCTTTTGTAATTAGACAGAAATGACTGAGTGGTTTTCAAAGTGAAATACATAGTTCCACAGAAAAGAGGAAACAGGTTGCATTCCTAAGTACTCAATAAGAGCCCAAACCTGAGCTTCATTCATGCCAACCCCTGGTGTGTACAGTATGTGTATAAATGCATGCACACACACACCGCTGACCCACAGATACGGTCCACCCTTGGTTATCAAAGACTAGTCATAGTAGGAGACACATTTCCAAAGAACCTCAGCAGCACACCACCTTATGATGCAAGAGTTGAGCTTCTTGGTTTACGCAGACAGCCCATGGATGATACAATGTTGTATCATCAGCCACAGAGTTGCTGGACTGTCACACTGTGCAGCAAAAAGACTGATGTTTGCATGTGCCTATCAAGAGATGTACTGTAGGGACATAGAGTAACTCTGTCTGATTGTTAACTGCAATATGATAAGATTTTGCCAATTTTGTTGCAGAGGGTGATAATGGTTGATTATAAAAGGACAAAGACAGAGAACACAGGTAGAATATCTCACCATGAAACATTTTACAGTCTGGAAAACATTGAAAACATCATCAGGTTATCAAAAAGATACCAACATGCAATAAACATAACAACTGCAGCTGGTTTTCTATATACTGCTGCGCACATGCTTCCCATGAACGAACAGCTGAAGAGCAGATGAACACACTCACAGTAAGGCTTCATCTTCAGTGGTGTTAACAAGGGTTTGTCGTTCTGAAACTGAAACGTTTTGCCTACAGTACATACCATCTTCCTCCAGTGCAGCGGAGAAGGGTCTAATCAAAATACAGGAAGCATGAGTATGATGTGTGTGCATACGGGCATGTGGGTTGGTGTGGGGGGAGTCACAGACTGTGGTCCAACAGATCACAGAAAACCACAAGAAATAAGAGGAGGGGGTGGGAGGTGGGGGGCGGAGGTGGTGGTGGGGGGGGGGGGTCGCTGTGGTCGGGGCCAAACATGGAGCAACATGTCTCGTTATCTCTCTGCTAACATCTCTCTCCCTCTCCCTGTCCTACACGCAGAAAGAAAAACCAAAAAGCCATGAATTCTTGCGAGTGTATCATGCAACGAGTCTGCAATTTTTAAAATTTGCTTCATCAAACGTACCAGGGGACGTGTACGTCAATGAGGGAGTGAAAAGTTGGCATCGCGAAATATTGCGTCACTAAAGTTCCTGGATGTGTCCTGTCACAACAACTAATTCCCTTCCTGTACTTTGCGGAGCATGCTCAGTGCATGCCCCCTTGTGCCCCTGCAGCCGGCCCCCCCAGAAGCCTGTTTCTATCTGCCTGGCCAGCCCAGCGATGACTCAGCACTGGCTGACTGAAGAACACACACGCACGCACGCACGCGCATGCGCGCACATCTACACGACGCACACTTCCTCTCGACGTATCCCTCTGGGGGCTCGGCCGTCTCTGTTCCCATGGTTTTCCCTTTCTTTTCATCCTCTTCTGTCCTCTGGTGTGAGGATCTCCAGATGTGTTTGGGTTCATGCTTCCTTTACTTTTTACCTTGACTAAGGGCCTGACAGAGCCACAGTCAAGTTGTGAGGGAAAACAAAAAAGGCTAGCACACTTTGGTGTCTCCCTCCTCTGTTCTTACCCAGAATCTCTAACCTCATCGTGGCGCTTTGTTATTGTATTATTGTTTTACTAGACAGCATTCAGCAGGGGATGACACCAAAGAAAAGGGGCCAATTCAAACACACTATGTTTCAAATGGAAAACATTCCTGCACAATGGAGTCAAAGTTCCTGCATTCCCTCCTTTCTTCCTCACCTTCCTCATCACTCCCTCCGTGTCCTCTTCTTCCACTACAATGCCTGCATTCTTAACTGTGACACACACGCACATGAGCATGCACACACACACGCGCGCGCACGCACACACGCACGCAGGCACACTGATTGCTTTCTTCGTCTCTCTCTCATGTGCTTTACTGAAATCCGGCACAGCTTTTTCCTGCAGCGTCAACATCACAAGCAGCCTGAGAAACTGCTGTCCTGACTGCTGACTGTGGCTGATGTTGACATCAGTCGCGGGCTCTCTCTCTGACTAGAAAACAAAAATAGTTTAACCAAACGATTGCTGCTCACCGATGACTGCGAGAGCTACTAACGCTGCAGCTCAATTGCCGCTGTTGAAAATAGCAATCAGCACCAGACAGCGGCTTTTACAACACTTGCCTTTAGTGGGGGCCGATGCACATGTCAGACAGGTGCTGGAAAAAAAAAAAAGTCTGCCAGGAAAGCAGCTTGTGACTAACTGACATTCAGAGAAATAGAGCACAGTCTCTTCACCTGAACCACTGACATGCACATACACTAGGCTGTCTACAACAAAGAACACAATAAGTCAAACTACTTAAATTAACAATGAATTACTTAAATCGTTATTATAAATCTGCCCCCACTTTCTCAAATGTGATGATGTGTAGCTTTCCTCTTTATAAATTGAATGTATTTGCATAAAGATGACACATGTGCCTGTGAATGTCTGTTGGACATTTAACACATTTCATGACTAAACAAGAAACTGAGTAAATTGATTATGGAAATAACTGTCTGATGCACCAGTTTGGTGGTTGTCTCCTGTGCAACCCAGTCACTTCAAAATCTGTGTACGCAGCGTGCACTGTGATATGAGTCATTTAAAAATAATCCATTTCAAGACCTAAATGGGTTACAAAATAAGAAAAGATACCACAGTGAGTAGTACAATTCTCACCCTCACTCATAACTGTGAAAACCAGAAATAGAACTACTGGGAAACGGTCCACAACAGTTTTTAATCAAGGAAGGAAGGAAACCGGGCGCGTGAAATGACACACATGAATTGATCTGGTAAGCATGGGTAAACCTCATGACTTGTGTCAGCTCACACAGATGTTTTGTAACACAACGTAACATTTAAAGGGATGAAGGTGTGATGCTGTGGTATGTAGGCTACTTCCCGCTAAATGCCCAGACACCACGTGCAGACGGAAGAGCTGGTGGCATGGTGTGACGATGAGTTTCAGTCTGGAATCAGCTATGCCTTTTTGCACAAACACACACTCACACAACAAAATCAAGCTTAAGCCTTGAGCCATGATGCTCAAATACAAACATCACCATTACATCTTGAAGATTTAAAAAAGAAAAAAAAACACCCTCTTTTCTGTGCACAACCAAGAAATACAAAGACACACAAAGACTGAGGCTTATACAACACGTAGAGAATTATCAGTGCTGCTGGTGGAAGCCCTGTTGTAGGGAGGCCCTATTTATATCTCAAAAGCCTGGTATCAGCTCTCACACACCACTGTGTGTTCACTGTTGTCCCCAGTTGGGGACATCTCTTGCTTGATGTAATGGACACACAGACACACACACACACACACACACACACACACACACACAAAAGAGGTCTCTGAGCTTTCAGGTCATGTAATCATAGAAGTCAATAACCACAATGGCTGCATGTTACGGCCAGTACAAGAGCGCCTTCAGATACAGTTCTTCTAACAACCACTAGATGTCTGGTAGTTTAGACTGGGAGGAAATAAATGGAAAACACTTTTAAATGATATTAGTCCTTGTCATTTTCACAGCTTTCCTCCATTAAAGAGGATGTTGAGCTGGTTGGACCGGTGTGTGCGTGTAATTATTGACCTGGTTTTTTCACTTAAACGTGACACATTTTATGATTGTGTCCTCTCCAATTTGAAATTTAACTTCTTTTGTGTCCCCTCTTCCATTTAACGTTCAAAAATGTTACTTGGGGCCTCTTAAGAAACTTATCAGTACATTCATCAGTAATGAAAACAATAATTGTTATTGTGTGCATTGTTGCAAGCAAGAAAATCATTGTCTGATTATGCTTGGAAATAATTACGTTGCTACTGCTTCAGCTTCTGTGCGCGAAAAGATGTCAGCCAACAGGAAACACAACTTCAAGTCCTTCAAGTGTCCCTCTCAGAAAGCTACGCATGTCATCACAGATACAACCGCCATGTTTCTGCAGACATAGGCTACTTGCAGCACACATGCACGTGTTTGTATTAACGTACACCTCCATGCGCCGTTTGGTGGCTCATTACTATAGAAATAGGATGTTCTCCTAATTGTCATAGTCATTATATTTAATGTAATTTACAGCAAGCCACATCCTTCTGACCTTTATATAGCCTCAGCCTTATTACCGAGATCAGCCGGATCCAATCTCCTGCTTAGGACTCAATTAATCTGCATGGCATCAAGGCGCTCAGACATCAAACACTCCAGTTTTTCCCGTAAAAAACTGGAGTGGAAAAAATAAATTAGAAAAAAAAATGTGGCAACATGTGCATCACAAGGTCTGGGATGAAAAACAGATTTTGTTACCACCTTTGAATTTTAACTCTGTGAATCACAGAATGAATCACAGAGCTGGGGATAAACTTACAAAGCTGGGGGAGAGTAAGTGACTGTGTGAGCATGAGGGGGGGTGGTATTAAAAAGAGAGGGAGAGGGGGAGAGGAGGAGAGCGGGGGCAGGAAGGGGTGAGTGAATCAAACAGGCAAAAAAGAAGTCGCAAAGACAGGGAGAAAGAGGGATGAGGGGATAATGAGAGGGCAGGCAGGAAGTGAGGGAAACAGAGCGGGAGAAAGGCGAGAGGAGAGCGCACGGAGCCAGGTCTGTGGCTGAGGCTCCAGGTGGCAGAGGAACAGAGACCAAAGGATCTGTGCTCTGCCTGGGCAGCAATCACAGCAACAGGAAGCCCTGCCCTGCCCTGGCAAGCAGCAACCAGCACACACACACACACAAAGATATTGTACACGCACATACACACACACACACACTAGATTTACGTCAGGGGTGGAAAGAGAATATCAAACTCAAGTACAACAGCTGTTACCTAAAATAGCCGGCGAACGAAACAAAAACTTGTTTGTGCTGACAGCTCCAAGTTCATTCAGAAGATAACATCGTTATATATTCAGCCCATTAAACAATTCCTCTGGTCTGCTGAAAATATCTGCATGAAGGACACGGTGGAGTTGATACTGAACCTGGCAATGAAACGGTGGGACTATAAATTCTTACTAGGTTTGTGACAACACTACATGACTAGCATAGTTATATTCATTCATTAGCGACAAAATAGGACAATCTTGAAATCTTTAAATATGTATTGAAATAGCAGATGGCTGTCAGGCCTACAAGGAAGTGGTCACGCAAACTTTATACATACATTTCATTGAAGTTAAAATCTATAAGAGCACGTGGCGACCTCGCCAAGTTAAAGAGATTGTTGATTTCTTGTGAACACAGTCAGCTTAGTTTAGCAATGAGGGAATTTTTCTAACCAACATTTTCCATTAATTGCATTTAAAAAAAAGAACTGATTATATAATTTCCTGCCGATTGACTCATTGATTGATCAGCTAATTAGTAGAGCTCTATGTGATTCTTAAGTTGATAAAAGGCTGGGAAATTTTCAACTTGCCTTAAGTATTAACATCTTTAAAACAAAACAAAAAACAACGATGAATGAGGCATAAAACTTTTTGGGAAATTGGAAGCCAACATGAAGACTGTGGTGATTTAATGTGAGCAGCTCTGTCCCCATCTTTGTTTATGTGAGCGCCAACTGAACTAAAAAGGAACTCAATAGGAAGAATAAGTCTGTTCTCAGAAGAAATAAAACAGGAATTCCCACCAATAGTCACCATTCATTATTGTTGTAACAGCACAACAGCCTGCTCCACTGTTAGCCAACACACCAGTTAACATGAACTGACACTGTGTGACCTTTAGTCATCCCTTTCACTTCATGTTATCGACCTGAGTGTGACGATCTGCCATGTGCACCTAAAAGTGTTTTTTTGTATTTTCTGCCTGATTGATCAGCCGCATGTACAGAGTTCTGCAGTTGCAGAGATGGGATCCACCGAGTCCCAGGGTTCCTGTTTGTGTGAAGTGAGATGTGAAAGAGCTTTGATAATAAACAGAGCAGAAAGCGAGACGTACACAGCTTACATAATTGAAGAACATATTGTTAAGGAGGAAGTAGGGCTGAAACATGAGATATCCTTGACCTGAACTTCCCATATCCTGAGGAAAGGATCAGCTGATTCAGGGTAAAACAGGGGAGGAGGAGCCTGCAGCTACATCATCAGCTAAACACAGCTAGAGTCTTTTTTAAAGTGATGCTTTTTTAAGTAGATGCTTGTCTCGTTTACAACCTAAATTCTTCGTAAAAATATGAAAAAAACGGTGTTTTCTCAAAAACATTGTAATGTGTATTTGCGTAAATACTGTAAAGGCTAAAATACCCCATTGCATTGTTGCATTTTGAGTAAACGGTGTTATAAAAATGAAAAATACTGATATAGCCACAGTACATTAAAAAAGCTATGGGGGAAGGAGCACCATAACGATCCATGTTTGACATTTGTTGTAGCTGGAGCTTTAGGAAAGACATCCACGTCATCTACTTTTAGCTTTCAACAAAGAAAGTTTGAGGCAGTAGCAGCTTAAACTTTAAAAGACTTTGTTCCAACTCTGTCTTTTTATAACTCAAGTTGGGCACCTTTCAAGCCTTAATGTCATTGCAGGAATGCTTTGAACCAATTTCTGAATGAATGAAAAAGGACTGTTAGCCTATCTATTCAATTAACGCAATTTCTTGAAGTTTTTGGTGAGCTAAGTGTTTATGGTTCATTTGAGTTTTAGAAGCTTATTCACTAAATTTCAACTTCTGACATGGCAGTATGAACTGGAAACATTTGAACTGGTAGTGTGGGGTTTTTGTTTCGTTTAGTGTGTTCCCTCACTCGGCCCTACATTCCCACAACAATGCAGGCTCCAGCACAACACAATGCTGCTATTCTTAAGACGCACAGAAATAAAGCCCTGCCGCTTTCTGGCCATTTCCTGTGGTCTGGGAACGGAGCGAGGGAGGCAGGTTGGGAAAGTAGCAAAACCAACGCTGGATCTCTGATGATAAGGAGGAAATTGCACAGCTATAGAAAGGATTATCAGGGGGGGGTATCAACAGTAAGGAACTAAATCCAACGGGAAAACATCCTATGTAACCACACTAGGCTGAAACCTGGTCACATTCCCACTAACAAGCATCCTCCCGGCTGTCCAGCATCCTACCAACGACTAATAGAAAATGTCTTTGCACAGTCTGCAGTCTATCATTATCCTGCAAAGACAGACCCTGGCATGTCAAGAAGATACAGAAATACAAGAGGACTTCCAGAGAAATAATGACAGGCAAAAAAAAAAAAAAAAATCAAAGACAAGTTTAAGTTTGGCTCCGGCTGCATGGACGTGATGTGAGAGAAGCTGAGGCTTCGGAGGAATGAGGTCGACTTGGTGGTGACGGGTGGGCATCACAAACACTGCAGGCCTCACACTGCAGCTGACACGTTACAATGCACAATGACATCTATATTAGTGGTTCCAGCAAACAAACATACCATTTCAATCAGGGCTGGGAAAAGTTCAGCTAATCGGATTTCTGTGGTCCAATGTCAGAAATTTGTCAGCGAGCACAGACCCTATCCTGTCCTCTTCTTGATGCTGCTGCAGTGTGTTGTCCATACATCACACCCTGCTACCAGGCCTACAACACATCTTTATGGGTGTTTTCCTGAACGAATGCCAAAAATCCATAATTTCCAGAATCTAAAATTGCATGTACTTTGCAGCCAGTTATGAGAATGACCAGGTCAAAACATATTGAAATCTTTGCATCACTGTGTTTACTGTTCAATGTACTGTGGATGCTGTTGAAATGAAGAAAAAAAAAAAACCTGAATTCATGCATGGAAACTTTTTCCCTGCACACACACTTGGCAAAATAAACACTGGCCGACAGTGTATGTTACACAACATTAAATATGCATACACTGAATAACTAAACAGTTTAAGTATGTGCCTCAGCTACAAAACCACGAGAGGCTGAACTCAAGTCACTACCAGAAACCCTTAAGCACAGGCTTAGTTTCTGAAAAGCTGAAAACAACAATCCATCATTCACAACTCGGTCAAGTCAAGTCAACACAATTCAGCCAATTCAAGCATTCACGACTCAAATGTTCCAGGCAGGGAGAGTACGACAGACAGCTCTGTCTGAACTCCACGAGCACTTTATGAATGAGTCATGACTACTCGTGATGCGTCTCTGATTCATTGTGAATTGTGGGACGCATGATAGTATTTAAGATTTGCAATACTGTATATTATGTATGCGCGTGTCGTGTGCGTTTGTGTGTGTGTGCATAACTGTGTGTGGGGTTGTTCGGACGGGGGCGGCGAGAGATAATTGACTCCTTCAGCAACTCTGATCGGCTGTGAATCATCTGCAGGCATCTGACTTCCTGGAAGGCTAATTCAGGAGTTATAAACTTTTCCACATTGGGACTCATGCGGAGCCAACTGAGTTTCTGTGTTAGCACTTACAAAAATACTTTCTTCTTTTTTTTGACACACCAACAACACCGAGAGGACCCCCCCCTTTCAGGATTTTTTTGTTGTGATAACAAACTGTGTATTTATGCTGGGAATAACCTGTGGTGACATGGTGTAAATTTTGTATTTTCCTGTGAGAATGTGTTCCTACTTTCACTTCAACTTAGACATGAAGTCTGTTTCCGCTAAAAACACACACACACAGAGGAACAAAAACACAAGAGGCGATTTCATGTAAGTGTACGTGTAGGCTGAGCTGCAACTAATAAATATTTTCGCAATGTCCATTAGTGACTAAACTGCAGTTAACCTACAAAGCTGACTAACGATTTTTTAAAGCCCATACATGGTTATGTAATTTGGTTTGGTAATCTATTGACTGGCTGACAGTTTCAGCTCTGTATGTATGCATTCACGAAGCCTGGAGACTACAGAGCAAATATTTAGTGTGTGTTTCCTTTATGAAACATTACTGGGCAATTTTTGATGAATCTTGACCACATCCTACATCCACACACGCGTGTGAAGAACACTCGCATATTGCAACTGGAGACTACGAGCGCACACGTTTTAAAGGCGACATCTTCGTACTGCTGCAGCTAAATCGGGCCTATAATCAACATTCTTCCAACAAGAACAGGGGCACATTGGGGTAAACACGTGCAAATACACACAGTCTCTAATTATTGCTGCTCTGGGAAAAAAAACACAACACACACCACACAAGTACGCATGTGTGCCCTCCACCAAATGCATGCACACACATGCAGGAGCCTTTCTATGCCTTGTGTGTTTGTGTACGTGTGTTTAAGTCGGAGATTTTGAGCTTAGCCGTTTGGGTGGCCAAGTGCCGTGCAAGTCACGTCACACACACACACACTAACTGCTTGATAACATGTGTGTTGCGTTGTAGAAGGTCCCCATTGTCACCGGGAACAAGCTTTCTTTTTCTTCCATTTTCTGCCCTAATTTGTCTCTTCCGTCTCTTTCCGTCCCTCTTCTTCTGCAGATTCCTACTCCTGTCCGCCTGCCAAGATATCTCCCATGGCTCCTCTCTTCCTCCTCTTCCCCCCCTCCTCCACTCCTCACCCCAGAGAGCTGCTGTGGGTCAGACCTCTCTCGTGGTCTCATCAGTAGATTTCTAAGAAGCCCTGGGGGAAGCGGAAGGGCTGTTGCACCGATAACATCTCAGTTAAAGACAAGACACCATGACATTGTCTGATCCATGGCGTGTACATCAAATGTGCACAACACTTCAAAAACTTTTGTGGTGTCCAAATTTTTTCCAAGAAGCTGCAGACTCTTCTCTCAAGGAAAAATGTCTCGGGCAGCTGCCAACATCATCTGGTGTTGTGGGGGATAAAGTCCAACTAATCGTGTTAGGATGGAAAAAAAGAATCACATTATAATTTCGCTGAACAAGTGTCGACCCCCCCCCCCTTCTCCGAGCGGAATCACTGCAATAAGCCACGGTGTTCAGATTGTGGGTCGGACAATATTGATTTCACGATGACTTCTGTGGGTCAGCGACTATATTTTATGTTCTGTATTTATGTCAGGCTGTGTATTGAGGCCAAGTGCACATTCATGCAGGCAGAACAGAACTTCTCTTGTCTACACCACACGGAGCGAAAGAGAAGTGAAGACTGCACCAAAATATCCAACTGTCAGAAACCAAGGAAGTCTGTGGGGAAGTAAAAAAACGTTTCTGAAATTCATCAGAAACACTTGAGATTATACGGGCCAATTAAGTGAGTGGAGCTGCACTGGACCTTTAAATTATAGTCCACCCTTTGTCTGGGATTGAGTCTGTCTGCCATGGAAAACATTAAGTACAGTTTAGGTGGTGTTACTTCCCCCGTCCTAGAGGCATGTTTTTCTGTCTTTTGTGCTTTAATGACTGAAGGTGTGACAAGTGCCACTTATAAATGACTGAACCAACAAAGGACGCCTGCTGACATTACTGCACGGCTGATAAACATACACACTCTCAATACGTTTCTACCCATCTCATGGTGTAATGTGCCAATATTATTCATAAGGGTTGGCTATATGACCATGATTTGTCAGGTGTTTCATTGGCAGGACTAGCCATAACAGAAGCATCACTGACTGTTTGTTTTTCATCAATATTTGGTTTGTCATTCGATTTTTCAGAGCATGTGTGTGTCAGAGAATCGGGTTAATCAATCAAACCAGCAACATAATTGATAGATTGAGGGATAACACAATGGCCCACCTGGCAGAGCATGTGCCATTTAGGCTTGGTCCTCACAACAGCTGACTTCACTGACTTCAACACTGCATCAAGGATTTTTATCGCTACCGACCAACTGTTCAGCTGCTATTGTCGAAAACTTCTGGGAACAACCACAACTACACACCTGTATCCTTGGAGTCTCTAAGTAAACAAAGAGTAAAACACCTCCTGTACACCAACCTGTGTTTATGCACACACACACACACACACACACACACACAGTAGATATGAATAGAAATGAATCCCATCCAAAACACACACACGCCAAAATTACTGTTTTGATTTACTGCTGCACGACACTGGATTGTGAAACCAAGTGGCTGCTCTCGCTTGTTCCTGTTCTCCATCCAGCCATCATGCGGAGGGGAACCTTCGACATCACCATGGTGACCACCGATATACTGCTGCCAAACAATGTTCAAAATGTCACAGAAAGTCATGTAAACTTGAACCACTAGGTTAGGCTACACCATGCATAGCCTAAACGGTGTGCACTGCTACATATTGTATACATGTAAGCACTGGCCTGTCCTGGTGTGATGTGGAGCCAAACGGAGACAGAAAGACCCTGGTCAGTGGTCTGAAGGGGGGTCCGGGGGCAAAACTGTGTTTGTCTGACACATGGAAGTAGTCTGGAACTCAATCGATTAAGTAATGGACAGAAATGTAACGGTTCTTTGGAAGACCAATGTGTTATTTTTAACAAAAATCTTGATAGTTCACTGAAATTTCTCTGAAATCTGAACAAGATCTCAGATGATGGGAAACACTTCTGTGCCTAAATTACTTGGCACAAACATAGAACAAAGTGATTTGGCTGCAACAGTTTTGCAACTGATCAGACTAGTGTAGAGTCAGACAGAGACATGAAGCAGAGTGAACCTGTACCTTTTTGGGGGTCCCTGTGGGTCTGGGGAGGCCCTGGGGCAATTATAGTCCACTTTGCACGGTTTGTAATCCAGCTTTGTTGGTGCTCAATTTTTAAAAAGAAAACTTCGCCTGCAACAGCGGGCTTGAACCGAGGAGAGGCAGGAGACCTTTAAATATCACACAGGCGCTATTTTTCTCTTTTTTTTCTCAACGAATTTTTGCTTTAGGGAAAATAGTATAATTTTGGACGGAAGCTTTGTCCACATTACTGCTGCTGCGGTTCGTCATTTTGTTTTTATCCCCCCCACCCCCCTCCCCACACACACATACACACACACATGTGGTGAAGAGTTTAGTGATGTTAAAGCACTTTGAGGCAGTAAAGTAACAAAAGGAGCCGAGTCCTCTCAACATACTCACGTTCTCCGTTATCTCGGATGGGCACCCACCGCAGCACGACAACTAACCAACAAGTTGGACTTCGCATAACGGAAATGTGTTGAGAAGCATCTAAAGTGACTCAAAACGATGTCGGCGAGGACCAACACACTCTGGGCACCGGAGGAAAAAGCTGCATGTTCATAAAAAAAAAATCGACAACAAAAAAACTCGTCGCTCTGCTTCTCATCGTGCGTGCACGCGACGGTTCCTCCGCACACAGAGAGTAAGTACAAAAAAAAAAAAAAAAAAGCAAAATAAAAAAAAGGAGGAAAGAAAAGTTTCAGCCACGAACTTGACGCGGAAAAAAGTGGCGACTCCTCATTTCCGCTGTCAAAAAATGTGCCGCGGATCAGCTGCGTCAAGTTAGAGGAAGTGCAAAACAAAAACTTCCGGTTCCGGCTTTTCAAAATAAGTATCCCAACACGCAACAAAGAGGATGCCCCGACAACCAGGGCCGGATTATCCCACTAGGGGGCCCCGGGGCACCTATGACCTCTGACTCATTGTTGACATTAGTAGATGTAGCAGGTTTATGACAAATAGAAATAAAGTAACACTAATCAGTTATCCAAAAATGCGCTTTATCAGTGTCACATTATTATATAGGATAGTGCTTATGGCCAATAAAAATGGCAAAACAGAGAATGATGCCCATTTCAATATCCTAAAGGACATTATTATTAGGCCTATTTTAAATAATCCTAAATCAAGGTCCTAAAATCATCCTAAAAGCAAGAATGAAATAGCACAAAACTCAAATATGCAAGTAAAGTAATAGCCCAGATATATAAGCCTAATTAGCTAAAATTAATATCTCACTGATACTTTCAATTCCTTGACACTGTGTTTATGGGCAAACAGGGTGTCAGTGAAGGAGTTCCTCAAAGCCACCTTTTCATAGCCTATCTTTAGTGTAAATACTTTGCTTATACTTATTCCCTTCTGATTTTGATTGAGAAAATTAAATGAAGGACAGGTCATTGAATATTTTACAAGTTGACATTGCTGTGAGGTGAAGTTTCCAAACACTTTAATTGCCTCCAAGGAGCAGTTTAGATTTCTTTTTTTTTTTTTAAACATACCGCTGTGACTCATTGTATCTGATTCAGTTAATTCATGTGTCAACATGTGCCATTCATCAAGCTCTAAAAGGTCTAATAGCTGCAAGATCATGGTGGTTAATTGATTTTACACACCGTTTATTAATTTTATGTGAAAAAAGCAAATATTATACAGCTCTTGCTCTTTTTGTCAATGCACTGTGGCTTATTTTTAAACAATGACTGCTGCTTTCTTGGAAGCTGCAAATGTTTTGCCTAGATTTCTGTTTGATAGGCACATATTTATTTTGGTAACATAATGTGTGTCTAATCCAATAAGTTATCTGAGGAATATTTCACTGTTATGTAAACCCAACCAAACAGAGGGCTGTGAATAATCAGGCAGGGATTGCAACAAGCTTATCAGGTCATTAGGCAGGCTGGATTTTCTCATTATTTCCTAAGATATATTATGATAGGTCTGTGTATAACACATTCCCCACCTCATCTACATGTTGTCCAATACAACTGTTCACCATGACTTCCAACTTTGATGTGCGTATATTAAGTCTTTGTTGAGATCATTATACCAGTGACCAAGGTCATAGTTTATGTATATTCAGTATTATAGGTTTCATTAAAATAGATATTATGACAGAGAGCTATTATATGTCAATGTCTAATTTCACATCTGGACACATAGCCTACATAGTTGCACTTTTTGTGTAGCCTACTTTTATGTTGAAATTTCTGGACAGGAAGTTTTGCATTGTCTGCAGCCTGATGCCTTGTGGACAAGTAGCCTTCAGTATGTGCAAGATGCAGAAACTGTCCAGACTCCATCAACAGGTCTTTTCAGATACAGTACATTAGGTGCCATGGATGTAAAAAACCTAACCTAACCTAAACTACACTGACTCTGAGCATGAAAGAACACTGGTGGATTGAAAAGAACATTTCTATCAACTTCAAGTCAAGTGGGGTGACACTGTGCAACTCAATACACTGTAATGACCAGTGCAAGGAGATGAGTTAAACATCTTATCTCCTGTGTGTCTTATCTCCCCATTGATGAGAAAAACGTTCTACTAAGCGCTCACACACAAGATTAGATGAGCTGATCTCCAGAGAAGAAATTCAAGTTAAGCAGAAGAATATGTTGTGATGAATGATTGATACAGAGAAAAAAATAATAATGAACAGAAACCTGTGGTCAAGAGGTCATAAAATTAAATGCATATCAATTAAGACATGCAAATAAACAGCGGTTGTGCAAGAGCAACTAACTTCAAAATTATAAGGGTATAATGAACATACAGCACCAACAAACTAATACCAGTAGTGCAGTATCAAGTAAAGCATGAAAGTGATGTTATCATATATATAACACAAACATATAGTTTCTGTCTCCAGATTTGTCCAGCTGTAAACAAATCATTGATTTCTAGATGATCAATGGTTTAGGACCTCCCCCTAAAATTGTTGCACAGCGACACCTAGTGAGAGACAGGCTGAACAGCACCAGGAATGCATGTGGTTTCATGAGGCCCACCCCGGCCCCTGCATGAGCGCAGAGGACCCACCTCACTGTACTCTCTTTCTTAGGAAGAACAGCTAAAACCAACAGCAGCCACTCTCATGAGTAAAAAAAAACTGTCTTTCTCATAAGTAACATTATAATAAAGACAACGTAACTTCAACAGATGAAATGATCATGGAAAAACGATTCACAACATTACAGATTAACACAGTTTATTGAGCGGTTTACAACAAATGCTTCGTTAACAAACATCTTTTCAGGGTACCATATTTGGACAATGTATTAAATCTTATTTATTATTCAATATAATACTCATTGTGTATTATAACACTGAATCGTCGATGAAAAAAACTGACAATTTTTTAATTGTGCATTTGGGTTGCATTCCTCATTTGGCACTCTTGAATAAAGATAGATACTGATACCATTTACAGGGTTATTTTCACACATTCACAAATTCCTTTCAATGTTATTGTTAAAAAACAGACTATTGTCATCTGTGATTATAGTAATAGATTTCTGGAATTGCTAAATTTGGCAATAATATAACCATTGTTATAATGTGTGTCAGAGGGATGCTGCTTTGATATTGTTGTTTTAAAGATACACAATCGGCACCGTACCACACCACTCATTCCCATATTGTCACTTCTGCACAAGCCAAGAATATAACAGTAACGACAGCGCTGAGGATTGATGCAGACTGAGGGATCTGAGCCATTGTCAAAAAGTGATTGCACAGAGATGAGCCTTTGGCAAAAAAAAACAAAAACAAAAAATGCACAAGCAGTACAGTGGGAAAAGAGTCAAAAGTCAAACCCTTCCATCAATGTGGTCCATACAGGAATGGTTGTGAGTGCAATAACATTGGAAGATAAGATAAAATAAGGCACCTCTAAAACAAAATGTAAACAGCTATGGGATTGAATATAAAGACAATGTATGAGCAAACATTGTAAAGACCCATTTTCAGACTGCTGGTGTTAATTTCCAACATGGAATAGTAAATATTTGTATACAAACCAAGAGGTTAGATGTTCATACACAGTATAGGCATCTTACAGTTGCACTCATTCAGAAACATTCAGGTTAAATTGTAACAAACAAAAGCAAAAGTTGCATAAAATTAAGAGGATTTGATTGTATAACGTGAAATTATTATGAATATTATGAAGACAAGTGTTAAGTCCTGTAAGTTCAAGGATAAAGAGAGAAAAAAATAGAGAACTAAGTGACAAGCACTCTTATGAAACAGCATCATCTGGCCGCTGGCTAACAAGGGCTAAAAATACCGGGGTGTGTTGCTCTGAGCAAGACATCCAGCTCCCACCACGGTCCCCAGTGACTGTCGAGAGGATGTTCTGACATTAGCAACCACAAGGCCTCTGGGGTGAGAGATGCCCCGGTGGGACGGTGGAGGAGAATCTGGACTAGTTTTCCTCTCCAACACCTCTCCACATTCCCAGACTGTATCCTTCTTTCTTCATACGTAAGTTAGTTAGCGTACGAAAACGATCTCAGTGCTGAGGCGATTTGAAAGTTGAAAGACACTTGAAATCGTGAAGTTAGATGCCAATTTGTGGCAGTTGTTAGATTATAAAACACATGCAACTGTTGAGCTGTTTCTTTGCATTTCTCTTATCTACTTTCCAGATTCAAGCACTTCGTTTCGTTCAGAACAGTAGTGCATTGTTTCACTGCCGTCATGGAAAAGCTTTGACATCACTACAATGGGACTTCAGTCAGTCCTATGCCCCATGGTAAACCTATCACTATAGTAACCTGTATTCTTTTTTAATTTGCATTTAACAGAGACCACCCATGGTTTTTCACTTCCAAGACTTCACTGTGGTGATTGTAGTGCTTATTTGTTATTTTTAAGTTTCAAACATGTATCACAGTACTGTACTCATAACATTTTAAATGGTCCTTGGCAAATCGCACAGGGCAAAACTGTAGAAAAGAGCATTTTTGTATTATTAACTACTGGATTGTACAGTGGATAGTGTTATTCTTTAATACTAATTGATTCCCCTGTGCCAGACAAGATCTGGAATCAATCTCAAATTTTTATTAGACTATTTTTTTGATTGGTGATGAAACTTCAATCTGCAATTAAGTCACGGTTATCTCTTTTAACATTTGAAGATGTTCAAAGAAGGAATGATGGAACTGTGGAAAATGAAGACGATCAATTTCCATCAGTTTACTGGCTCTGCAGCCACTGCACTCTCAGTTCGTCCACCTCTCTGCCGTACCAGTCATGCAGCTTGGAGAAGCAGCCAGTGCCTGGGGAGACGGGGCTTTCCAGAGATGCTCCTCTTCTCCTGGGTGGCACCGGTGGAGCCTTCACGCCGTCTGCCCCACAGCCAATCACATTGATATTCCCCGAGTCCCCACAACCGTCCCAGGAAACACAGGAAGAGCCCCCCTCAACAAAACCATTAGCCAAGGCAACTGGTGGTTTACTCCACGCTACTCCGTTCTCCTTGGAGCACCCAGAGATGAGCTGCACCTCATCTTGGAGGCTCTTCTGAGCAGAGAAGGGGACTGGCATGGGAGCGGCACTTGACGATGACGATGATACAGAAGATAAAGATGATGAAGAAGAGGACGCTCCAGACCTGGACCGTGCCACCTGGTTTCGCCTGGAGGACTTCGACCTGCCCTGCAAGCCTCCAACTCCAGCTCCGACCGAGCCGACCCCTGCCACCTCCTGGATCTCCTCCAGTTGCCTCTCCAGCTCCTTCACCACCAGCCTCATGTAGTCGAAGCTCGCCCTGGACAGCGCTTTCACCCACGACTCCATGGCTGCTTGGTTTTCAGCTGCCATCTTGTAGATCCGTGCTTTGGCGCAGTCAAACTTGACGGCGAAGGCGAACTCCTCTGCCGACTCGCACAGCTCCACGGTGCATCCTTCCAAGACGATGACGCCAATGGGCTCTCGGCTTTCACGCTCCTCGAAGTAGAAGAGCATGTTGCCCTTCAGGACGAACCAGCGGCGGTGATAGGCCGTGTTGCGCTCGCCCTTCTTGAACAGGAAGCCCGTCTTGTCTGGTGGAGAGTCACAGGTGGCATAGTGTGCCACGCTGCGTTCGTTCAGCTTCATCTTCTCCCCTTCTCCTTTTCCTCAGACGATCCTTTATTTACCTAAGGAACATTGCAAAGGACAGAGGTCATCTCTCCAAGGTTAAAATGATTAGGCCACCATACTCAAGGATGCAACACAAGTCTGCAGCTTTTCTTGCCAGCAAGTAACTGTGCCACTGCCAGCAGATTTTGCTCATTAGCAGCACTCACTGCTTTAAGTTGAACTAATCGGTTCTTGCAGAAAAAAAAAAAAAAATCTGCAGACTCTTTGCTCTCATTGCTGCATGACGTTCACTGTGACTCTATGTTTATTGACCTTGTAATAAAGCATTAATACCAATGTGTTTTCGCTGTACTCCTGTTAAAATGAGGTCAGAGTAGAGGTCAGCAACAAGAAAAAGAAAGAAAGAACAATGGTTCATTAGAGGGAGCAGATGCTTGCCAACCAGACTTCAGTCTACATCCTGGTCTCCACCCCACTGAGCCATCCTGGCAGAGTAAACACTGCTGTTTTACTTTCATTTGACATGTGACAGAGCAAGTGCACAGGCACAATCTCCTACATACTGTAGTGTGCATTATCCCAAGTGTGTATATAGTATGGATGGAGATTAAAACACTGGATAGACTTGACCTGGTGCAAATGTAGGTCAACTAGAATGGCTGACTAGACTTATACAACTGTGAGAAATCGTTGACTTATTCGCTGTGTCATCACATGTTCAATGGCAGCTAAGGCTCAAACTGTGTAAACAACAACTAATCCAATTTTAATCTGTCAAGACGGAAGCAGTAAACTTAAAGTACCCCCACCCCCCATTCATTAGTGTGTTGTTGCTGTTGACTGGATGAAAAAACTAAGTTAAAGCATGTTTTACTCTTATTTACTCACTTGTTTTCTCTCATATCCAGCTGCCATCCACTCCGTGTCCTCCCGTCACATCTGGAGCTCACAACTTATATCTCCATCTCCTTTTGTCTCTTTCTCTCTCTGTCTGTTCAGATGAAGGCTGAGGGAGAACAAACAGGCGTGTCACACATTTATTCTTTCCACCTAAAAAAATGCACGGGTTAGTTTGGACTCAGATATGAGCTGTTTTTTTCCGAGCCAATCGTGTTTTTCAGACCAGTGATTCAGTCTCAAGCTGCTGCCTCCTGGTCACAAGCTTTTGACACATCAGCACTTTTAGAGCGGGGATTTATCGCCAGCTACAGAAACGACACGTTTCTTTTAACACACAAACACAAAGCCACGAATGTACACAACACTTGTCTGAAAGCACGACTCCCTGTGCCAAACGCATTAAGCCACTTTGATGAATACAAATGTGCATCCAGCGTCAGCAGCATTTCGACTTCAGCGGCTAACGCAGCTGCACGCCGGGCACGTCAGGCTAACACTGAGCCAAATAGATAATTACTGCTCGTTAATACCTTCAGACGAAGAAGCCTTCCTCTTTTAAAAGTTGTTTTTCCTCCTCGTTGTTTATTTTTTTCCTCCTCTCCTCTTCTCTTTTCCTCCTGTCGTTCTTTTTTTCCGTTTTCTTCCCTGTCACGTGACCCGGCGGCCAGCGCACACGTTATGTGTTCCGCGGCGAGCTTGACCGGGCGGGACTAGCAGAGCAACTCTGTAGCGCCGCCCCGGTGAGACGCTCCAGGTGAGTAAAACAAGCACACCGCGTCTTTGCACTTGGAAATGCGGCATGTAGGCAGCTTCCACCGGCTGCTGCTGCTGCTGCTGCTGCTGCTGCTGCTGCTGCTGCTGCTGCTGCTGCACTGATGGACCATGGATGTTCCAGCTTCACACACCTGAAATCAGGTCTTTTAATCAGTCTTTAGCCTCTCTTGGTCAGTGTAGTCGAGATTAGTCCAGTCCGAGTGTCTAGAGCTGGAACAACTCTGGGATCTGACTGGGAAAAAAGCAGTTAAGTGGCTTTTTTGTTTGTTTGTTTACAAATGTCTACAAATAGCCTAGTTTTGTAGACACAGTAGCCTACAAAAGGGGGTCTGAACATCATTTCTGTTTTCAACTCTTTGTAGTTTCTCAGGGTTTATATGATCCAGACCAGACAAGTCAAAGTAGGTGTTTTACGCTGTTTTTAAAACTACAATAAAGTCTTCACAAAACTGAAACAAAATTAGGCCTAATGAGAGTTTTTTCTTAATGTGGTCTCTAGATTGGAAAAGTCAGAGTAGGCTATAGTGGTGTTAGAGGCAGGTGGACTAGCATTGAAACAGTCTTTTGCGTCCTCACAAATGTCTCTTAAATCTGAAATGATCAAGTCCTACTCTGTTTATATGGTCCTCATTTTTGATTATAAGCTATAGCCTACTGTTTTTTTTGTTTGTTTGTTTGTTTGTTTGTTTTTCAATAATTTAGACATGGTCTCATTTTGTTTCCATAATTACAGTAAAGCTTTCATAAACCCAATGTTGTGTTTTAATTAGTCTTCAGTTTCTCTGGGTAAATGTAGTCCATCTATAGATTCTAAATCTATAGATTTTTTCCCCCTATCTAGACCTGTTCCATTGTGGTCTGGTTCATGGTGAAATCCATTGTATTTTCACAAATACTGGTACAATTAAAACTTTTATGAAGCTGTAAATTAAAACTTTGAGTTTATGTTTTAATTATGGTCCAAATTTTAAACCAGATTCCTCTTTGAGTTTAACTATGGCTTGGCACATTAATGCAGGATTTGAGGGTCTATTTTTGTCCAGGTGGAAAAGAGAATATCTGCTTCTGACATTTTGGCATTTCCTTGAGTTATTCTCTGCCTGACCAATAAATCAATCATGAAAATACATGACCACTTTCTTGTCCACAAGGAGTAATTTGTCTTGCAGCCAGGTGAGACACAGACCACACACAAGACATGAACATAGTGAAATGCAGAAAGTGTAGCGGTATATTATAGTAGGCCTATATGATTGATGTATTAATCTGAATGTAACATTTCAATGCCATGGACTGAATTTGTGATGCTCGAGTCTCAATTCCTTTTACCTGTTCTCCCACCACACCCTTCATCCTGAACTACTGGCTGTTTTATGACCATGACAAGCCACCATGAATTCATTAGAATATCTTCTGGAGACAGATGACGGCCTTATCAGCACCAGCCTGCTATCTCATCATGCTAATCTTCAATTAACTGATGTAGCTGCTGATGCCATTTCATGTATTTTTCTTTGTGAAAGGTTTGCTCGCACTGCTTTTTGGTAGCTTTGATTAAGTGCGACGGGCTGGCAGTCAGTTTAATTTCCTCTATTTGACTCCCAGTTCACAGAGTCTAGATATTATGAATGATTCATTTGCAAGAGCACAGTTTATAATAAAAAATACAGACATAGAATCATCAACTTTCTGTAGTTAAAATGATTGTTCAGTCCATAAAACAGACGCAGACACACCAACATTAAGTGCAAAGTGTTTACTTCTCACATGTTTTTTTCCCCCCAACAGTTCGTGGACACACAACAAAAATATCACTGACAGCTTTTTGTCCCGATAACCATTAAAACTGATTCTCGATTGGTCCAGAGTTTGGTCATGAATTCAGTCTCTGTGTCCAGTGAGAACAAAGAGGTGGACTTTAAAAGTGTGGTGTCTCCAGTCTGAACATGGAGAGAGGCTGTGTGTATCAAAGAATATTTTTTGTTGCTCTCCAGTGTACGTTGATCCAAAATGTTCACCACTATATATACATATTAGAATTCTTATTATCTTATTCTGATACTTTATTTTTCATCTTGTCCTATAAAACACTCTGTAACCTCTGGTTTTGATAAGTGCTGTATAAATAAACTTTTAATAGTAATATTTAATATCCAATGCCTCACTGGCCTAAGCAGCGTTGTAATACCCGGGAAATATATCAGGTCTCTAGCGACTGCAGATTTAACCTGACGGACATCATATGAGGAAATGAGAGGGAAACTGCTTAACTCTGTATTATGGAGAGCAGAGCACCCTGCGTGTTGGACTCACCAACAGACAGTCTCTCCACAGAAATGCATAGAAATACACAGTGATGGCAGGACAAAGTGAAGAGTCAGTCATGCATTCATTCAGTCCCATGCCTCCTGTCTGATAAAGCACAACTAGGTATTTGGTTTAGCCATTCATCTTCTCCACCTTACATTTTCCTTCTCATGACACAGTCCATTCTGTTAAGTTTCTTGAAATGATAATATTGAAGCACTTGTTTTTTTTTCCAACCATACAAACTCTATTCTGTTGCTATATATAAATAACTCGTCCTGCTATGCTCTGCTGAAAAACATGTACCTCGAGGGAATGTCAGCTTTCGTCAGAATACCTCTCAGTCATCCAACACAACAATATCAAAAATATCATCTCTTTAAATGTTAAAGTCTCTGTAGAAAAATGCCTGAAATATATATACATATCAAACATGTACATGTATATTTGTATACAAAGAAAATTTGATGCAAATTATTACTTCTTCAAGGATCCTTTAAAGCTGTAACTATGCCACAATGTTCTGTATTTCTGCTTGAAAAAAAAAAAAGACGATCAAAAAACAAACAACATAGCTTGCATGGCACCAACTGAGCACATAAGGTTTGATGTAATGGACATAATGTTTGGACACAGATCAGTGACCATGTCATCATTCATCTCAAACCATTAGTCTTTGCAAAATATACTGTGATTGTGCATATGACACAAGCTGACAGAATATCATTTTCTCCTTATCTGCAGTCCAGCAGAGCAGTGTTTTGCTCACAGGCAGAGACCTGCCGGACTCTCAAGATACAAACAATTACAATTCTTAAAAGGCAAATTCCATCGGTTGAGTGGAGCTATTGATTTCCATCTGAGTATGCACAGAGAAGAAGTCTGTGTCGACATGAATCACATAGTGGCTGACATCATTTCACCCCCATCTTGTACTTGTTCATCTACACTTGCCTCTTCACTTTTGATGATAGGGTTTCCAGCAGCGCTCTAATCTTTAATTCAAGAATTTCTATGTAACAAAAATATCCCCTCCATAACTATAAAATCATCTGTCTGTAACTCTGTATGCACTCACACACAGTGACTGCCCTTTGCTGTTCCTTCAGTTTCACAGTAGCATGTGCCTGGTGATTGTTAAATGCTCAAAAGTCAAAGTATGAATTTTTCTAGAAGATCCTGTCTCCAGTTGATTGAGACCCATTAGCGCGTTACATAAGAGAGGGTTGATGCTTGGCCTCAGCTGCGGTTCCTTCGTCCCCGATCAACCTGGGTCGATCAGTGTACGAAACAAGCATCCCTCCCACTCGCATCTCAAGGATCTCAATGGGCCCTGCGGAGGAAAAAAAAGGGGGAAACACATTAGTGTGAAAATCTAACTGCACAGAGGAGAGGCACTTGACAGAGTAGTTACAGCACCGACAGTCACTTTTCACAGAGCAAAAAATGAAAATATACCAAGGCACGTCCATTCTGGGCACACAAGTCATCAGAGTTAATAATAACACAGAAAGGGGCTGTAACATTTTCTCTGTGGACTGAAAAAAAAACCTTCCATTTTGTTAAAAGACAAAAGGGAAGGCTTCACGTCTCTCCTTAAATAGCTGTCTCCCCGCCCCCTCCAGTTTTTCTTAGTCAACTCTTGAGTGGTTCGTTGAGCAGAGGACCCCATGTGGGTCATTGTGGCTCTTATGAATCTGATCCTGTTGTTGAGATACTGTTTACCTTCTCTGAGTAAGGTGCAGCTGATGCCTCTAACTTTTAACAATGTCCAAAGGAGCGTGAAATCCTCAGATTAAGTTTGCTTCACCACCAAAGCCTTCTAAGTTGCACTGAGCCATCTCACGCCCTTTGACTCGTTCTCACACACATGGCTGCATGTACTCATGCATGCCTTTTTGCACTCATGCACCTTTAAACATATGCACATGTATACCTTTATTATTAAAATGCATGCGTTTAAGTGTGCACCGATATCTTGACGAGGGCAAATGCACAGACACACACACACCACACATACACTTTCATCATAACTTTGTCTGAGTCACAGATATAAGCACCAAGACAAGCCGGTATCCATGCCTAATGTGCACCAGATTTACTTTTGAATGCTCTGATGTTTGGCAATGTAGGTCATGTCTATTTTGTATTCTGGTGAACTTTGCATACAGTATCTCTACTACAGATGTAATGCCTTGCCTGGCATGAAACACCACAATTATTTAGCTTTTGTTTTGTTTAAATGCTTTCCTCATAACATTTTTATTTGCCATAATGAAATGTGGTTGATTGAAGGAAACAAATACCTAAGTAAATGATGCATGCAGAACGGGGATGAGCAAACAGACAACTGTGTCTCTTGGCAGACTATCACCACTAACAATCAGACAACAGAGAAACAACAGCTAATTAATATTCATTGGCAAAATGTGGCTCACTCTGACACATTTATCGAGTGTAATTGCACACCGTGCACTTGCCAGGTTGGGAAATGGGACGAGGACAATACAGTCAGGAGATGCACTATAGGCACACATTTGACTATTGTGTTATAGGACAACAAATCAGAGCTACAGGTTTATGTTTACAAATGTAGCCAGAACAATCTAACCAATCAGCTCTATGACATTTTGAATTAATTATGGATGCAGCAGGTTCGCTCATTATCATGATTAAATGAGGTGTCGCACGAAAGATGTTTGCAGATCGTGGGGTTGAAATCAAATGCACACAACCTTTAAAATGGAGGAGCAACAGCACACAGTAATTCATTAGCATCCAGAAGTGTAGTTTTTTTTTTCATCGCTAGAAGGTCATTTGTAATGCAAAGGTAAGAAGTGAGGGAAGCGGAGGCTACAGCAGCTCTGGGAAGAAAAAGTCAGCGAACCTTTTGATTAAACATACAAATGGAAATACTGCCAAAGGTGTTCGCTGTACAAAGTATCTGATACATTTTAATAATAGTTACCCCACCCACATGTATACAGAGATACATGTGCACAGAAGAGATTGTTATGCATACAGCTGCTGCCGAGTGGGAGTGAAGCATCATCCAAGGGGAGAGGAAGAAAGAAATGAAGATAGAGTGAGAGAAAGAGCAAGTCAAGGAGGGAGAGACAGAGAGAAAGAGAGAGAGAGAGAGAGAGAGAGAGAGAGAGGTGGGCTATGAACTGGAGCTGTGAGCTGTAGGGAGTGGGTCAGTGCAGTTGAGTCAGTCCTGACTCACGATGGAGGCGGTGAAGATCCACCTCCTTCTTGCCCATTACAACTTCATCCTCAAGCCTGGAGCACTGGAGCTCAGATAGCCATTTTAAAAAAGAGTGAAAACACCCACAGTCATGGTCAGAAGAGCAGAGCTCTCTGTGTAACAGGAACAATCAGATAATAAGTCACGGCTGTCTTCAACAACGAACGATGAATCCGGACACGACGGACCCATATTTTGTAACTGCAGCTGGTAACTAGTGCATCCTATTGTGTGTGTGTGTGCCATTAATGGATTCACATTAGTCGCCTTCTATTGAGCTGGTAAATGTTGAAATTGAGTCATGTAAAATAATGACCTTAATCTAAAATTCAAAATAATTTTCATATTCATAGGCTATGACTTAGAATAGAATATTTTGTATAAGCACAAAATGCCTATTATGTACATGGCTGAGAATAAAACCTCAACCGACCAAAATGTGTCCATTACACCAAGCATGAACACATGTCCTAGTTCTAGTCATTAAAACTGTCTCATCTACCTGATTTCATTCAAATCAATGCTGTATTTCTTAACTATAAGACTCAAATGTCTTGGTTCATTGAACAGTGGAATAGCTAGTAAGGATGTACTACAAAAATCTTTAAGAGCTGCATCATTGATAATACTGGCTGCATTCCACTCTGAAACACACTACTGTATTCAAATGTGTGTGTGTTTTTTTGTGCCTGTGTGTGTGCGCATGCTACTGTTGCCAGACTCATTAGGATCCATTAATACTAGGCAAATAAAGTGACTGTTGTACACCGAGAGGAATCATCTTGAGGTCAAACATGCGTCCACGTACACTCCTACACAGCAGCAAACAGAACACGGTCGTGATGCCATCAGCCACCACTGCATTACTGTTTCTCTTTCACCATCTCTCTCTCTGCTGGCCTCCATCACATATGCTCTCTTTTCACTGATTCTCTATTCTTTCTTCCTCTCATTTCCCCCCCCCCGCCCCCATGTCCTTACCCCGCCACCCTCTCGGAGTCTTTCGTGTTTTTTCTCATGGTTGAATATCTACAGTACTGATCCCTAATCCAGACGCTGATGTTAGATTGTGAAGCCTGCGAGGTCATGTGCTGGATTTAGAGTCATCACTTTGTGTTACTCATACATCTAGACCTTGACCTCCAAGCTACCATTTCAACACTGAACAGACACCTATGTATGTATATATATACTTATATATAAAGCGGTGGGCTGCTGAATCTGATTGATCCCTGTAGATGAACTATATTTAAAAAATAATTACAAGAATTTTCAAGTAGGATTTACAGTAAAGCCATCAGTTTTGTGATCTAACAGTAATGTGTAATCTGTCTCTTTTCACCTGCCCAACATGTTCCTCTCTTTTTCACCCCCACAAGTGGGCGATGAAGGAAGAGGAAGAGTGAACTCACTCTTCTATTTCACAACCCCAATCGTTCATCTGCAGAGAGGCACATATTCCCCTACCTGTCTGTATACCTCCTGTAACAGCCTTTGCTCTATGTGTAATACATGTGCGTGCAGTAAAGAATTACTTAGGGTGTCAGTGTATGGGAAGATCTCTGGGCTTTTGGATGAAATCTGAGGGAAGCGGGTTTTCTTGTTTCAACCAGAAGGACATGAATTAATTAGAGCTCCTCTCTGAAAGAACTTCCTGAGTTTGAGACTCGTTAGTAGCGAGAGCTTCCAGAAAGACATGGATACAATTTAGTTTTAGTGTTGTCAGCGGACCTTTGTGAAAGTCCCTGTACATTTTTCAGTCAATGCTCTTGACCGACAAACATCACACTCGACACCCATGCATCACGCTTGGCACATGCACACATACACCTATACATCCACCCACAAACACATACACACTCATAAATGTCTGCAGACAGACACACGTGCATGTGCATCTTGTGATTGCTCTTTTTCGTCCGCCTGTTTCTCTTCCTGACAAATAGGCTCATTCTTGCCCAAACACTCACCGCTTCTTGCTGATCTGTCTGGGTACATCTTGGCGCCCATGACGGTGCCTTGCTCTCCATTCCACGCACTTTATCCATCCTTTCCTTTCCTATTTCCCATCCCTTCCTCTCTCCGTTTGGATAATCCCAAGTTCAACTGAAGTAGAAAGCGCTCTTAAAGTAGAAAACACTATGAATGATTCAAGAATGTTTAAGTTAGACAGAACAAGGGAGTCTGTGTCAAACCGTGGTGGTGGTTGATTTGCGTAGGATTGTTTTCTGGGGCTTGAGGGAAGGCGGGTGAGGAGGCACACAAGGTGGAGGAGTGTTTGCTGTCGGCGGGAAACTGTGGCTGACCGAGAGGCCTCCATTTTCCAACATTAGATCATGAGGAAGAGCATGGGATGGAGGAGGGGAGGAGGAAGAGCAGCAATGCACCGGGCTGAGCCTCAAGTCATTCAGCTCAGCCTGTAAGTGTAGTTCTGTGTCGTCTACATCGTATTGGAGGTCACAGTCAGGACAGTAGCCGTGGTACTGGACCTTTTCACTGAAACGGACTCGCTCCCTCTCACGAGGCTCCCTGCCGGGCGCCTTCGGGCATTTGTTCTTTTCATGACGGAGTAGTGGCATTGGTCTGGGCAATGTAGGAACAAGCCCCGACTCAGGGATCCCACTGTCACAAGAAATGAAACACGGTGTGGAAGAGAATAAATCCCTGTTTGGTTTCAACGGGAAAACCCCGCCATTCCTCAACAGAGACCCGTTTGCCTTGGATATATTCCCTGATAACACTAAAGTCGGATGAGGCAGATTCTTGATGTTGTGTTCCTCGGCCCTTTGTGGAGTATGTCTTGGTGGTGGGAGGGGAGGGTGGGGTTTCTTGAGTACAGTCAGTACTGCAGGGGGAGTGATGGGGACAATGGGCGCTTGTGTTTTAAAGATGCAGTCCTCAGGGAAGAGCTTCATCTTCTCCAGGCTGGAAGCAGTGGTGGTGGTGGTGGTGGAGCTGGAGCTGGAGTTGAGCGTGTCCGTCTTTGAGCTGTCCGTCAGTCCGTCCTCCTCCAGTTGCAGGTCACCAGTCAGGGTGTCAATCTCATGAACAACCTGGTGACAAGAAGAAGACACGTCACTGTGACAGCTGAGGTCAGGAATAATACACAAGTGAGAGGAGAAAAATCATCCACAAAAACCACAGCTGAAAAAAAAAGACATTATGACACTGCTAACTGCAAAAACAATGATAGGACATAATAGGAGACAGGAAGAAAAATGATGAAACATTTTTTGAAAGTTAATGTCTTTACCTCATTGTGTTCTTCATGAATGGTTCAAAAAACATATTGTGTAAACCCTTAAGATACACTTCATGATTTATGAGTTTAAAAACTGATTAAGATAGCACTATGACAACCACGCCAGGATGAAAAGAAATACCGCTACAATTTATGAGATCAGCCATGAGTCTGCCCGACTCTGACTTAAAATGATAAACTACAACAATCCCATGCACCGTCAGAACTGAGGGAAGTAACTGTACCAACACTATCCTAGAGAAATGATCACTTAGACTACAAAAGCACTATTATTAAAAATCTTACAAAGACACACAAAAGGGACTGATATGAAAAGTCAATAGCCTGGGAGTCGTCTCCTGTTGGAAAAGATGCGTACACACGTATGGTGCATTCAAGAATCCTAACAATACTGCGGTTTTATTCATTATATCCCCACAATCACCATCTCTTGTAAATTTTCACAATGAATACGGTAGTTAAAGTCTAAAGTTGATTCAGTTGAAAAGAAATAGCACTTTCTGTATGCATGTCCACGTGTGCGCGTCTGGTTGTGTGCGTCACAAATGGTTTTTAAGCCGTAATAATGAAACAAATACGAGTGTGAAGATCCATTTACACTAACAAGGATGTCTTATTTCTGAGCTCCAGCACAGGATGCAATTCATTATGACATGAATTAACTCCAAGCGAACCACTTTGGTGTGACAGATAGGCATGGAAACAAAAAAATATTTTACAGAAAGCAGAAGACATACAAAACAACACAAGATATCCACTCTGCAAGCAGCATAATATGAAAGAGCAAATAATGTCAGTTGCAGTGGTGCAACGATGAACACAGTGTGCCATAATGGGAAAGGAAACATAAGAAGGAAAAGTGTGGCACAGCCTGTTAAATATTTTTTTGAGAGGAATAGGGCCAAACAAAGAACTGTTTAAATATTTGAATGAATTTGCAATCTAGAGCTGTAACATGATTTATGAATATGATACAATGCAGACCGTGTTTACAAAGGGGGACAATAAATTGTAAATATAAATGAAATAAATAAATTGCAACTGGCGGCTCGTTGCAGTAGAAATTGCGTCGATAGATATTTACATCTGTCCATCAAGAGGAAATTTGTTTTCACAGCCTGCACAGAGAGGAACTGTTGCAACAGAAATTTGGTTTGCTAGCACTGCAAACTGGTAATAGTTGTAAGGAGGCAGCAGCACAAATGGAGAGGCAATACATAAAACATACATACAGTATGCATGCATGGTGCTTGAGATGCTCAACTCAACTCTTGTGTTTTAATATCCTACTCATGAGCTCACATCATGCAACTTGTTACATTTTGTCCAAGTGCTCTGTGGGCACATCCATGGACAGCGTCACTCTGCCATACGTCTATGTGTGCAGCGCAGAGACAATAATGGAAGCTGCAGGAAATTACATGTACACTTAACAGACATTGCTCAAGGAAACATGAGCGTGGGGAATGAAATTAGAAATGCAGTTCAACAAACAGAGTAGAACACATGCCGCTAAACTCTGCTGTGAATGAATAATGAACAGTAATGTAATGTCCATGTTGCTCAAATATTTCCTGAAGTCAATCAAAATATATTCCCACTGGAGAACAGTTCCTCACTGGTTTTATCTATTAGTGGCAGAATGGAAGTACAGAGTTGGACATTTTATTACTGGCTGCCTGATTACTGAGGATTCAGCAGTCGATGAGGGTTAGACAATCTAATATAAAATGAGCAGAGTTCCTATAGATTAAACATTGTTGGAATAACCTGCAAGTAAACCCCATCAGACATGAAAAGTTAATGTATTTTCTTTTACAACATTCATAAAAAATAATTGAAATAACGGCAGTGTGCTTATGTTCATTTCCTGGATTAGTAATGCTCATTTATCTCAGAATAGCCCACTGTAATAAAAACACCACTGCTATCATCTAAGGGCTGGAAAATGTATGTCCAAACAGTGGCTTTAGAAGAGGTAGAGAGAGGAATGAAGAGAGTGACAAGGAGGGAAACAGAGAGCAAGGAAGAGTGACTGAGACAGAGAGATAAATAGAAAGATAGAGCAGGGTCTGAGAAGGCAATGGAGCTTAACTCTCCATGCAGTCTTTAAAAGGATAATTTGTTGGGACACACACAAGAGGTAACACCAGTATCCCAGTGTGCAGGCCCTGCTGTGGGCCAGGCAGCCTCGGTGGCTTTGCCAAGCATCTGGGCAGGGTCTCTCCTCAGAGCCAGGCTGGGCTCCAGCCCTGTTTGTGAGTTATAACAGATAACTGCATTTCAAATGGATTATACCCCAAACACTGGCTTTGATAGCAACACTCCCTCGAGGTATGTGTTTAGTGTGTCCAGTGTCAGAATAACTGATCTTCTACACAATTTCCTGCGAGCCAAAAAAAAAAAAGAAGGAAAAAAATGATAGAAAAAGAAAGGGCACATCACACAAAAAAAATCACAATGGACAGATTACAATGCCTTCTTGTTCTCATTTATCTCTGGCGCCTGCTGTGAGACATTGTAAACTGCTGAAAAACACAAAAGAAGTCTAATTCGGCTCAAGTTGAGAAAAGGGGAGCAGAGAGGCAGAAGGAGACAGATGCTGTGTCGACTGCCCATCCATAATGTAGGAACCAGAGGCTGTGCGCAATAGGGTTTTATTAGAATGACAACCTGTCATGTTAGGGTGAGATATTTGGCACAGCAGGCCAGGTGCCTGGTGGCCGGCAGAGGAATGTAAACATGGAAATCAAGCAAGAAGACTGCAGGTTATTAGAGCGGAGGTAGCAGCAGGAGACAGTGATTGGCATGAGAGGAAACACTGATTTCAAACAAGCACTGTAATGTGAAATAGGAAATCTCTGCACAGAGGTGCTTAGTTATCCCCGGCTCTGAGAACAACTTGCTGTAAAAAAAAAACAAAAAAAACACAAAAAAAACATTAAATATCCTCATATAATCCTCAAATCCTTCAGAGACCTCCTCAACTCCCATTCAGCACCCCTGTCGTTTCATCACCGAGATCTGAATAACCGATCAGACAGCTGAGAGTTTTGATCTTTAACAAGGACTCTGAAGAGAGAGGAAGACGAAAAGAAAGCCAACAACACCAGATAAAGGAGGGATGAAGACGAGCGGCTGCGATATACAGATATGTGGCGAAGAGTGACAAAAGACAAGGGAAAGAAACAGAGACACCACAAGATACTGAGAGAAGACGAAGTGAAAAGACAACTGCTCCGTTATTTGGCAAGAGATAATTCACAGCAAACAACAGTCAGCATTAAGATGATGAAATGCAATGCAAAAAGCGCCTTCCTGGTTGAACCAACTTGTCCATTAAATATTAATTGTGATTAAATTTTTCTCACTTTCATCAGAGCCTGTGAGTCAGGGCGAGGGAGCTGTCCTGTCATTTCACACCCCACATCCTCCTGTGCCAAGTGTCTCTCATATGGGAGATAATGATCAAATACATTAGTGGGTAAGGGGGGGAGGAGCACAATCTGTGTGTGTGTCTGTGTGTGTGTTTGTGTGTGCCTGTGATTGTGAGTGTGTGTTGTCAAAGCCGTTTCCAGGCCCCAGTGAGGTGGACATCAGCCTCCCAGCTCCTCTCAGACAGCAGTGCTTAGAAAGATCATCCTCAAACCAGCCAAGCCTGGAGAAATGCTGTAACATAACACATGGTGGACTAGAGCAGTGTATACACATGGCGTTTCTTATGTCTCCCCCCTTTTTTTTTTTTTTACCTCTTTGAGCTCTTTGGCTACATCCTTGAGGTCCCCCAGGATGTTTTCCAAATTCTCCACGATTGTCTTGATCTCCTTTTTCACTTTTACTTTGGAGACTACTCCTTCAGCGTCTGCATGTGGTGTCCCTGACATTCTTCAGTTTCGGGCACGGTCTATTTCCTGAAGGATCTCGGGTCAAATCCTTTGGTCGCCACGCTGCCACTTTGCCAACGCATTCTTTTTTTCAGTCCTCCTCTCCCTGTTACTTTTTTTAAAATTATTATTTATTTTATTTTTTATTTTCTTGCTCCTACATCACGGCCAGGACGGAGAGAAGTGGCGTCGGGGCAGCGTTGTGTATATCTCCCACCAGGCATGCGCAATAGAGCGTAACACAAAAAATAAGCGTTATGTTAAAATACTGTATCATACTGTGAGAGGAACCGTCCACAGGTCTGTGTGCACCTTACACGTCCATGATCCATGTCCAGCAACAACAAAAGATGACGTGCCGGGAAATATCCTTCACGTCCTCTGAGCGCTAAATTCAATAAAAATAAAATAATAATAATGAAGAAGAATAACAATTAAAAAGCCAAACACGAATACGTTTTAAAATGCGTTAACTGTAGTAAAAATTAAAAAAGAAAAGAGAGAAGAAAAAGAGAGAGTCCACAGGCTGTTATCCAATCGGCTGTTATTTTAATGGTCCATAATCCTCAGGCAACGACAAAACGGTGACACTGTCCAGCTTTTTGCTCAGATTGTACAACACGGTGGTTCTGGTGGTACTGATGCACCCTGCCGGGAAACTGCTGCCAGGTACCGATACCCCAGAGGCACTTTCCTCCGAACAGCAGCGGCGGCACCCGGTCAGTCTCATCGTGTCTCCATCGCTGCCTCCTTGGAGAGTCTGAGCAGAGCAGCAGCGTACGGAGGCTGAGGGGGCTCTCTCTCTCCCTCTCTGTCTCTCCCTCTCTCTCTCTCACGGCGGCTGTTGGTTTGTTCTCATTTCATAACGCAGGCATGCTGCTGCTGCTGCTGCTGCTGCTGCTGCTGCTTCTGCTGCTGCTGCTGTTGAGGTTGGAGAGGTCTCATTTATTAGTGCTTATGATGTCGAAGACTGTGTTGTTGTGCTCAAGGACGCATCATGAGAAAATTGGCCTCTGGTATACAGACAAGTTAAAAGCCCCCCAAATTTGACACTCAGACTGAAAGAGACACGAAATAGATCAAATTTGTGTGTAGGGCCTACATGTCTTTATGATCTGCTTACCCTCTTTGGTCATTTTGCAGTGCTGTTTGCTGTTGTTCATCTGTTAAACCGTCTTGCATTTCTGTGGTCATTTTGTGTTGTAAGCCTACGTATCTCTGATAGTTTTGTGTCTGTTATGGTTATTATATATTTGCATTCATTTTGCATGTCTATGTGTTTGTCTTGCATTGTGGTGACTTTGACTGATGGCTGTAATGTAGGCTCTCTGTGGTCATCTTTGTTCCCTTTGCGCCCCGTGTCTCTTGTGGTCATTTTATGTGTCTTTTTGTCTCTTTGCCACAGGGAATCTTGTGGTTGTTTAGTGTATCTTTGTTACCCTGGGGACTCCTGACCTCTTGGGTTATTACCTGCTGGGCCTGTGCCCAGTACACTCATTCAGTTGTCCATCCATGCTTGCACACAGATTTCCACCAGCTTTTAATGTCTAAGCTCTAAAATACAGATATTCTGAATAAAGTTGACTTGAGCATGCTGTGCAGCCAACTTCATTCTTAAATTCATTTTCAGAAATATGATGCTATAGCCTATAGCCTGATATGTTGGAAAGTGGACTCAGTCATTCATAAAATAGATTTAAAAACTGATGTTCTTTATCAATCAATTGCTCATTTAATCTATAAATATGTACTGTAGGCTAGAATAATTATTTTAAAAATGCCCATTCTAATTTCTCAAAATCTAAGGTTAAATCTTCAGTATTTGGTTATATAAGTCTTAATGTTTGTCTTACAGCAATCAAGTCAAGTTTCAAAAGTCAAGTTTATTTATACTGCTCAGTTGCAAAAAAGTATCCTGTTTTTATCCAATGAGTGCAGTACATAGTGTAGGGCATGTGCAGCCATAGCCTAATGCAAACAATAAAACAGTTCACAGAAAAATACATATAACATAGTAATAATTGTGTATTGCTTTTCAAACAATTTAAAAGCAATAAAACAATTTAAAATTTAGAATAGAAACTCAACCAGATAACCAATAAATACCATAAATATAAGATGATTGAAAACAGCCACAGGTAATCAATAAAATAAATAGCTGCTGCTGCTGTGATTAAACATATGATCAAGTTGACAGCACACCACCTGTGTAAAATCAACGGTGGTGAAAATAATAATATTCCGGTTTCTGATTGGTCACAGCGGGACCCGCCCCCCTCGCCAATGCGGAAGTGGAAGTTAGAGAAGTTCACCCTGCTGTCTGTGTGCGTCGGCCAAGCAGTGTTTGCTCCAGTAGCCGCTCTGTCTGCTCTGCTGTCACTGTCCTGGAAAGAGAGAATAACATCCAGCAGGAACATGTCTTTGTCCTTCGAGGGGAAAGTGGTTCTTGTCACGGGGGCCGGAGGAGGTAAACTGAGCGTTAGCTTAGCTGTCACTGCTGCTAACTACTGTAACCAGGGTAACACAGGTTTTGTAACGTTAGCCCCCAATGCTAACTTGTTAGTTTTCGAGATTTATTATGTTGGGTAGATTATAAAAGCAGCCACTGGACAGGTCGTTATTTCTTCCTTTTTCGTGTTAACTGCCCAGTTGTTCATCTCGATATGTTACGGACGGCTAACACTGGCGAAAACAGTGGTAAATTCGTTAAACATAAACATATTCATTGGTCATGCTAAAGAAGAAATAGTCTACTACGGTGTTAATTAAGTTAGACTAGTCAGCAGAGGTTTGGTGGTCTTTGTATTTGAATAACACAGAGAGCAAAGTGCATGCACTATGCGCTGACACTAATTCCAGTGCAAGTATGTGAAAGGGCAAATCCACCACCACTGTCACAGTCAGTGCTACACAAAATAAATACATGGGCGTCGTATGACCTGTAATGAACCAAATGTGTAAACCAGTTCATTTGTAGTAGTAGTCATGTCAGTTTGTGTGTTTAGGTACATTTAAAAATGACTAAACAATATGAAACTTGACGTGTCAACCCTCCTCTCCAGCATACAGTACTGTGATTTTAGTGTCATTTTACAATACAACGTGGGCTTTACAATACAAGGGCTTCATTCCTAGGCAGGGGGAAGGGTGGAAATTCATCTTATGAGGGATTACTGCACTTTACCATTAAAGAAACCTCTTGTATGGCGTGTTGTTCTTGTGGAAATGACTCTAAAGTACCTTGAAATTTAAGATATTGAAATTGGACCACACTGGAATAAGGTTTTACTTGCATAATTACAGTAGATTAGTTCCCAAATTCTTGGATGGTCTGTTGCTACTTAACTCAAGATAAAATTTGTGGATGTACAAAGTGTGTAATATATTATTATTGTTATTAAATTTGAAAATATTGAACCAGAAAGTACTGTCATTCTCAAATTAGTTGTGAATAACACTGATGGCAACACTAATTAAGTATTGTAGAAAATATTTAGATAACTCAGTGTTGCAAATCTACTACTAACTACTAGAAATGCCTGAAATGACTGTGAATATTAGCTTAGTGACTGTGTGAGGAGACAAAGCATTGGCTGTGGTTCCACAATTTCTCTTACTATGTGTCCTTTAGTGGATACGGATACAAATTACTTTATTAATATTATTTAGATATTGGTGGGTGTCTTTCATTTTGTAGACTCATCTGTCTTTCTTTGTGTGCAGGCCTTGGCAAAGAATATGCACTGGCTTTTGCTGAAAGAGGAGCATCAGTTATAGGTAAATAAATATGCTGTGGTTAGTAAAGACAGAACACGATCTTGTGAACTTGTTGAAATGCCTGCTGTGACTGAAAGCTTGTAGCTTCAAGTGATGTGTTTTTGATTTTTGTCCATTCATATGAATGTGTCAAAGCGATCTATGGCTCAGCTTGATTCCATATTTGAGTTGTGAGAGACTGGACATCAGTTTCATTTCTCAAATGTAATTTCCTAGCAATGTTATTTAAATGTCAATTTTTACCACTTGATAATATTATTCCCTGCTCACTACACAAACAAAAGAAATAGCACTGCCACTGATTTTATTGAATAACATTATTGAACAACATATTAAGAGATACTGCCTTAATATAACTCATTTACAAATCTGCATGAAAATGTCGTAAACACAATGTAATGAAAACTGCTAGTCATTCAGTCACAGAGTAGACTCTGTGAGTGAGTTTTTGTCTCACCAGTCCCTGGTTTCTGGTTCACTTCAAATCATATTCCAGTGAGGCTCATGCTGTGAGTCAGAAACATTTCAAACAAAGATTGGGCTCCTGCCTCCTACTGGGGCTCAGTATCAGCAGATGACCCCGGGCAGAGGTATCAGAATTGGGACTGCAAGAGAAAAAGTTTGATGACTTCATCCCAGGAGTTAAGTCATTTTGGAGACAAATTATACCCCAGAATGTGCATTGAATCGACTGCCTCAGTAATGATGTTACTTTTCAGACAGCACAGTTGCAAATGTTGGCATAAATATTTTGACCTTTTCCAAAATAACAGCTTTCCCTTCTGCCGGGACCGAATTTGCCCTTGAACTCTGACAAGGAATCAGCTTAGCTATACTGTTCTCCTAACCTAATCACTCGTGGAGAATTGCAGAACTCACCCCATTATTGCTAATCTTTTTCTTCTTGCTGCAATAAAGTGAATGACCTTGGGGCAGACACTAAAGGGGGTGGAAAGAGTTCTGCAGCCGCTGATAAGGTGGTGGAGGAGATAAGAGCAAAGGGAGGCAAGGCCGTGGCGAACTATGGTGAGAAGTTTGGACTAGTCCTCTTGTCTTAAGTCTTCTTTGATAAATGATTATCTACATCTGTTTTTTTTCTTTTATTGCTCACTGTGTTTCGTAGTAAGCGTCTATATCACTGATGAGGCTGTTAGTGAGTGTTAAAGACAAATCTATTCCCTAGTAAATCCTTGTACATCTCATATACATATGAAAAAAAGTTGAAATAATGAAAGAAATGCTTTATCAATGTGTCTCTTAGGTGGTTTTTGTTTGTGAAAGTGATAAAAAAGGTATAATGTACTTGAAAATCTGCCATACTTTCTATCCAGTTTATTGCAAAGCCCAGCAATCAATAATGTTAAATGTTATTTCACACATCATTACATAACTAACTGAGCAAGGGAAGGGATTCTCTTGTGTATATTAAAACCTTCTCACAAGCTTTGTCTCAACTTTTGTATCGTAACTGTAATAAGTAACTAACTTTTTTTCCTCTTTAAACCAACATGCAAACAGTAATATAGCCCAGAATCAGCCCTGTAACTATAGCCAAACTATCAGGTGAAATTAGATAGAGCAATTTTGAATTTTGGTTTTGAAAATGGGTAACGTTTCCTCTCTGAGTGTGTTTTTTTTATTGTGCATATACAGATTCTGTAGAGGAAGGAGAAAAACTGATCCAGACAGCTCTGGATGCATTTGGAAGAATAGGTGCGTATTATATTAGTACAGCAGTATTGTGGCTATCGGAGCTGCTACATAATTGCAAAGAAAAATCGACGTAAGTAATGTCATGTCTATAATTAATTAAATCTGGTAAATGTCTTTTCTTACAGATATCCTTGTAAACAATGCTGGGTAAGTCATTTCACAGTAATAATCACACTTTGTCTGTTTTCAGAATGGCCATTTATTGTTGGCGTGGGTGTTAATGGCCATATGGCCAATTTTTAATCATGTAAAAGAAGACCTTAAGTCTGGCACAATAAGTGAGAAAACTTTTTACTATTTTTTTTTTTGCCAAGGATCCTTCGAGACCGATCATTTGCCAGGACGAGTGATATGGACTGGGGTAATTAAATTATCTCTTATATTTACATTCACCCTCGTCAACTCATGCTGTGTATATGTTCATCTCATATCATCACATTACCTTTTCTTGGCTCACCTTCTTCCTTCTATCAAATTGTGGCACTAATGCTAAATGTAGAACACTTGATTTGTTTTTCACTTGAGGTTTGTTGTCCAAGTACCTTCTCTTTAAAAGCAGATTGTCTGTGTGGGTGTGGGAGTTTGAAAATCTACTGTAAGCTGGGTCTGATCCACAGCGTTCCTAAGGGAAATAGCAGGAGAGGATAACGTTACGTGCTGTGTGGTAATGCTTGTGTAATTTTCTGTAGCTGCTTCTCTTCCTCTCCTTTTTCAGACCTGATTCAAAGAGTTCACTTGAGAGGTTCCTTCCTGGTGACCCGAGCTGCTTGGAACCACATGAAAAACCAAAAGTTTGGCAGGTAACTCGCTCAGTTACTAACAGCTTTTGACGTGGATGAAATCTGGACTATCCTCCGATTACGTGGGTTGCACTTTTAGGTTCAAAAAAGTTATAGTATCATTAACAGGGCGTCCATTGCTGGACTGTATTCAAGGAGATATCAGTGCAGTCTAAAAAGCTGTGTGGTAAGGTCTGATCCAGATAACACCAAGTGTATCAATGATACTCAATGATTCTCATGTGCTGCATTTAAAGTGGACTCTTGAGGATGTGCAGTGGAGGTAATGGTTATATAAAGCACGCATCCCATCACATTATTGACTCGGGCTTAAATGCCACTTTCACTTGATACCCTTTAATATGTCTGTCTCCATTGATTTCATGAGGAAAAAATAAAAAAACTATGCATACTAATAAAAGCCTAAGACGGCAAATTTAATATGAATATGCAAAGCAGTAAAGAACGAGGGGAAATTAGTTAATTTGGTTATTCAGCATTGGAGGTTAATCTCCAAACATTTTAAATGCCGTTTAAATTGATGACTCCACAAGAAGCAGTGAAGATGTCTGTGCGGGCTCGTCTCATTCTTTGCAGTAGCAGAACAGCGTGAAAAATTCAAATATCCACTGGTTTGAAGTTGTAGAACTGATGGTGCTCTGCCACTCAGCAAAGATTCTTCACCTCTGGACAAGCCTCTTGAATGAGTCCAGTGGATCATTTATATTGACTTGAAGCAGTGTGGATATGTACTTGAGGCTGCCACGATGTGGGATTATCACCACACAATTATCAGAGAGTTTGAAATGAGTGAGTGTGAGTTGAGTGGGAAAAGGCCACCAGATTAATGAACACACAGATATTATTATCACTTCAGTATCAGTGTTTCATTTATATTTTTATTTTTTAATTGTCCTGCAGGTTATCACTAGTAATATAATTCCCACACATCTATTTGTGCTGATTATGTTTAAGACCTGCTTATAGATGATATGAGAATAGAAGACCAATCCAAATTTTATTTGGTGAAAAAATAATTCACATTTATTCAACCAAAACGTGTAAGTAAATTTACCGTGTTCACTTCTGTGTCAGCAATAAAGTGAGTTAGAAGCCGTTGGTGCGAATGGACTAGTATTGCATGACTAGGTGCTCTACATGTGGGTACTCTGGTGTGTTCATGCATGCGTGAAAAGCGTGTACCACTTTGTGAGATTATGTGTGTATGTGGGGGGCCGTCTGCGTCTCCCATTACTCCATAGTGATTTCTGTCACTCTGCGTTAACGCTGACTTGTTCCCCCGGGGTTTGTCTGTGGCCAGAATCATCATGACGGCTTCAGCAGCGGGCATCTACGGTAACTTCGGCCAGGCCAACTACAGCGCGGCCAAGCTGGGCATGCTGGGGCTGGCAAACACGCTGGCCATCGAGGGACGCAAGTACAACGTCCACTGCAACACCATTGCTCCAGTTGCAGGGTCACGCCTCACAGAGACCGTCATGCCCCCAGGTGAGTGTACAAATTGAATGACAGAGATAATTGAATTCATTTGGTCTGTATACGAAATACCTTGGGTACACACATGCTGTCACATTATGCATGTTGTTTGGACAGGCCAAAATAGGCAAATGGTCTTTCTTCTCTTTTACAGAGGCTGCATAATGTAATGCCCATGTAATGTTGATTTACGAAATTTGAGGCAGCAGTGCTCCCGTTTGACATGCAAATTTGTCATCTAATATTCAAGAGCTATGTTTTTTTTTGTTTTTTTTTTCCTGCCGTTCCAAGAGCCATGATGAAATCAAGCACCCTCTTAAGTGCTTAAAAAGTTTTGATGTGTCAGCCTTTGATTTAATCAGGCAGCTCTGGCCTCCTTTTTTTACTGTAGGTGTTAGCTGAGTAAGTTTGCTAATGAAATATTAGTATTTTTTTGTTAACAAAAAATAAATATTACCTATAACAGCAGGAGCAGCATTGTTTACAGACGGCTTGGGAGCATGGGATGCTGTGTGTTGCACATGAACTAACTAGTCAGAAAATTAAAACATAATTTTCCCATTGTCGGCTGTGTTTTAAAATTTTGCGATGAGCCTGTAACGATCCACCAAACTTAGTATTAGTAAATGTCTATAAATCATTCTACATTATTCTGTCGTTGGTTAGTACAGTGTATATGAGCAAAGCCAGCAGAATGGAGGGTCTTTCCTACCAGCAGTATAACAGGTTCCCTGTTTGAAACAGACTTAAGTGACAAATTAAAGCACTGGTTCTGTAGCCCTGCAGGGCTGGTCGACAGTGGCATCTGTCACACAGCGCTGTGCCAACTGTCACAGGATGGCCTCACCTTGGTAAATGACATGGTTCCATATGTTGGTTTTCACCGACTGAGGCTTGTCTGAAAAAAATAAACAAATCTCATCTTTATTAACATTTTTCAACACTGGACATATGGTGTGTGGGACTCAATCTTTAGAGGGAATTAAAAACATGTTCCATAGTTGCCTAACATAATTTCCACAAATTTTATACTTATTCATCAGGTAAGCAAATATTTTTCAAGTTCAGTTTGAACTTATTTTCTCTCAGCCTTTATCGTTCAAAAAATGAGTATAATCCTGCCTCTCATACCAGTGTTGGTTGGTTGTTTTGTATTTAGTACTCCAGCAGGTTCTTTTTCTGTCTCCCTCTTTTGAATATTGTCTGGAATAAACAGTGAATATTAATCCAGCTCTGTTTGCTGTGTAGCAAGAGAGAGGACGATTACTTGAGGCTTGTGTAAGCTCATATTTACCACTATTTCTAGTATTTTTAAAATGATAAAATTATACAAACGCAGCAGCATTTTGATACTCTGAACTCCTTGTAGTGGGGGCACTCCTTGAAGACTTGAATGTTTTTTTGTGTCTTATTTAGACCTTGTGGCATCTCTGAAGCCTGAGTATGTTGCTCCCCTGGTCCTCTGGCTCTGTCATGACCAATGTCAAGAAAACGGAGGACTGTTTGAGGTATGTTCTTTCTCTCTCTTCATGTGAAATGAGTAAGGTTTCACTGCCACTACTAGTACTGCCTTTAGCTTTGTGTCTGTTTTTTCCCTTTGTCATTGAGAACAGTAGTGTACCAATGACATATTCAGCGTCTATAAATAGAAAATATTTTTTCTGTTTGTGTCATCTGCTCTCGTTTCATCTCCTTTCAGGTTGGTGCAGGCTGGATTGGTAAATGTAAGTGCTGTGTATTTTTCCAAAGGAAGTGTCTGTATGCATCTATGATATTCATTAGTCCTCAGTTCACCAGTACTCTGTGTGTGTGTGTGTGTGTGTGATGTTCGCTATGCAACGACCTCTTCATTTGTGTATATCCATTTGTGCAGTGCGCTGGGAGCGTACTCAGGGCCACATTGTGAGAAAGAAGAACCAACCCATGAGTCCTGAGGCAGTCAGAGACCAGTGGGACAAAATATGTGATTTTACAGATGCCACCAAGCCTACTAATGTACAAGGTCAGAAAAACACAGCAGCAAACACATGCTCGCATGCACACAATAACTAACAAATGCACATAAATTGAAGCAGATGTGTACAAATGATATATATTTTAGCCTTACCTCTGCATGTGTCTTCATACACGCATACATACAGCCATGCACATATTTACATGCAGACCATGAAGTAGATGTCATATCATTGTTTGTTGTGGTGTAGATCTTTGCAAGGTCATTTCCTTTTGTTCCAAATCATCATTTATTCTGAACAAGATGATTTCAAAACTGATGCTTTGATGTTTTTGAGGCTGTTTTGAAACAGATTTTTTTTTTTTTTTTTGTACAAATCTGTGTTGGATCGCATGCCGCCCGCCTGGTGACCTTGCTGGTTTACTTTCACTAGTCTGACTCATTCTGTGTTGAGTCACAATGAATCAGATTACAGATCTTCTACCCTACAAGTAATCAAAGGTACTTATTAATGAAGTAACCACAGTTATTATAGAATTTGCTCTTTGTGAAGACTGACAATCTGGTGCCTCCTCGGTAGCAATTATCTTTCATGATTTAAAAAAAAGAGGGATTTTACAGAGCTCTAGCATCTCAGAGACCCAGGGATGAGACTCAGAAAGTTGGCCTTGAACAGTCTTAAATTCTGTTTCCTTGAAAAGAGCTTTAGAAGGTATTAACAAGTCTTACATTTGATCAGCAAGAAAACGATTGCCTTCTGTAGGGAGAAACGTTGCTTAAAAAATGCTTCTGTGTGCGATTCCAGGCTGTTTGGAGGCTGTTCAGCTCCATCACACCTGCATGAAACACTGTCACTGGCAGCTACAGTTACTGGGAAGCTCATCAACTCATAAGGGCAAATGTCAGTTTAATGAACTTAAATGATGGAGACGTTTTAATTGGTTAATTCACCCACCCATTTCACAATAACACAATGCAATAATAGATTATTCTCAGCAGAACCATTTGTGGTCTTTTTTAATCAAATTCATCTTGTTCAAGAATTCAGGCAATATTCATCATAATTTATGAGACAAAGTTAAGTCAAAAACTCAAAAGTACAGACTTTTCAGTTTCATTGATCTGCACCAGTTCCCAGTATAATACAACACAGCCAAATGGAAAGCTTGAAAATTGGGTCTGTATTATAAATGGATAAAGAAACACAAGGTTTTTATTTTCATTATTTGGCTGTCAGTGTGACACTGGTAATTGATAGTGTTCATGCTCACTTGGGACATACTTATAATTAAAGGTGTCATTGGCCTCTGAACCGGAGTGTGGAGACCTCAAACTCAAAGACCTCATTGGGATTAAGAATAAGGGGGAAAGGGAACACTGTCAATTTTGTGGTCATGAAGTTTCACTGACTAAATTTTAGTTAGAGTGAAACTCCTGAACTCAGTTTGCAGCCAGACGGTCTCTTGTTATGATCAATTCACCTGTGTGTATTAGAGAGGACAAGACGGTGTTAGAGATCAAGAGAACGAGGTGGAGAAGAGAATTGGAGGTGAATTAGAAGATGAGTATGAACAAGACGAGCGTTGGTTCTGATGATTATTTCTCTCCGCCTTCTCCATCCCTCTCCAAGGGAGGGACGGCAGTGCTAACATTAAAGCAGAAGTAAGTGATATATTTGTGTTAATATAAGTCTTAAATAGTTATATCTTCCGACAGCAATCACTTACATAGAGTGTTTGGACCAAAACACGGGTCTGTCAGTCACTCTGCTCTGCTCTGAGCCGAGGAGAAAACATTTATCGTATCCTACAGTTTTTATCCAATGAGGAGAGAGAACGGCATGCAGGGCTGTGTGTGCAGCCAAGGAACGCCGTGAATGTGGCGACGTAGGGACGAGGACTGTTATGGTGCGTTCTCGTATTTTTCCGACCGTGAAGTGGTACCAGTTCGATCTGGCGAGTTCACCGGTCGGAATCGAGTGGCTGTTATAGTGACTTTCACCGGTAAAACAGGTCGGAGAAACACGAGTGGGTTGCCTGGAACGCTACAAAGTCGTAAGTTGTGACTTGAAGCTGTAATTTACGATTTCAAAAGCCTGCCTGGAACGCAGCATTAGCGAAAACGACCGGACCACTTACTTCTGCTTTAACTGAACTGGGGTGGCGGTCCCACAGGGTGCTATCTGGGCTCATTAGCATGGCTTTGAGGTGCTTCCTCATTTGTAGCTTATTACAGAGACTTGTTGCTGCCTCTGTTCTGTAACTGTCTGCCACTGAGTGATGGTAATTAGTAGATCTGGTCTTCCCAGTCTGTGTCTTGGACGTCTTCAGTTGTTTGTGTTGAATGTGCATCGGTATTCCTAGCTTGTGTTACCAGGGTGGATATATTTACATTCTGTTTTTAGGCAATCTCTAGACAAACAAAGAACATGCAGTGTGTTAACAACTAATGTTGGAACAGAGAAATCATCGTGTTTATTCTTAGTGCTCGTGGATTTCAAATCCATTTATCAGTTTTAAAGCTGCTTCTCATTATAAGTTAGATTGAAATTTTTATGATGTGTTCACATCTCCCTGGAATTGAGTTTAACTTTACTTTGATCCATTTAACTTGAGATTAATAATTTTTCCAGAGCTGTCAGAGCAAAAAAAAAAAGAAGAGAAATCCCCAGGCTCATTCCTGAAGGTTTCATGATCTTATCTTGGCCATGAGTTAAAGATGAACCTGATACAGAGTGTGAATACACACACAAGTTGTCAGATATGAGGTAGTGTGAACTTTGATGCCTGAACACTATGAAACTACCACCAGCATTTAGGTAACCGAAATCGCTTTAAAATGCGAATTTGATGTTTTACACTTTGCCCTTATATATTTTAATTTAGCAGGAGCCAGATTTGTGTTTCTTTTGATCAGAGCCAGCGCAGCTGTTTTTCCCACATCTTGTCTGCAGCGTAAGCTAAGACTAGCTGCTGGTGGTAGCTTCATATTTAACCTACAAACCTCTTCTCATTTGACCCAAATAAATGTTCAAATGCTTATGCTTCCGTTCTAATAAAATAGTTTGCTCAGGCTTAGATTAAGTAATATGCAGCTGCAGTACAACAGTGCAGCCTGAAGCCATTGAGCCATGTCAGCAAGCCACCCAATCATGAGAGTTAATTATAGTTTCAACTCACCGCTCATGCAGCCTGTATTTCAAAATGAGAGTGCACTGTTGTTTAAGATAACGAATAAACCCTGCAACTGTTGTCGAGCAGTGAGCATTGATCATTTTAGCCAGCTAACACAGGGTAAAACTGGATTAGTTGCACTTCATATTAGAACTGCAGCTATTTGAAAGGACTGACTGTGCAGTACTTGTATCTTACAAGACTTATAATATATATCTGAGATATGGAAGAAACATGTGTTTTCACCAGATGACATGGGCTTCCTCTTCTCAGTATCCAAAATAATTCCATACAAGTGATATTGCTTTTGTTTCCACAATCACATTTTTGTGCACGGTTCTCCAGTTCCCCACTCATTTTCAGGTTGTGGTCGATGACTGGTGGAGGCTGGTCCTGCTTTTTTGCCTGTTTGATAAACTGAATTATTGTGCTGCTTGGTAGTTCACTCTGAATACAGACCCAGCGTGTCACAAAGTAGCAGCAAACTCTGTGCATCAAAGAACCCTTTATATGCAGGAGATTATGTTTTATGAAAGAAATGTCTGAGTAAGTCTTCCTTTTGCATCAAGCAGCAAAAAAATTCGAGTTAATTTACTTGCATAATATCCTAATTCTTCTGTCTTTGTGCGTAAGAGATTGACATTCATGAGGTGTAAGGGGTGACACTGGTGAATTAGTTTGCCTGTGACCTCATCGTCCCATGTTTCAGTGTTTCCATTCATCCGTTGTCTCTCACCTTTTTTATGCAGAGTCTCTACAGTCAATTGTGACCGTGCTGTCTCAAGTGGATTCGGAGGGAGAAGTCGGTGCAAATCCAACTGCCGCTGCTGCTGCTGCAGTCTCGACTTCAGGCATTAATCCTGTGAGTACAGACGGCTGTTGCTGCTTTTTTCTCCCCCCTTTGACGTTAATGTGCTTTAATGCACTTGCAGGTCTTGGAAAGTCTCGAAAATCGATTAATTTGTTTCCTCAAGAAAAGTTTCTATTCAGTTATGACCGTTGTTGGGAGACTTCACACACCCACTGAGTGAAAGTGGGATTGTTTGCGACAGCGGTTTACGTGTGTTTTTCAGCCGGCACCAACAGACCTGTAGCATAAATCATCTCAGATCCAAGCAACAGTAGCTAAGAAGCTCTTAGTTGAATAAATGGATTGATCTTATTTATTTGGCCATAGCATTCATCTTTGTTCCACTGCTTTCGCGGGTCCTGGTGGCATTGATAAAGTGAATTACATCATTAGTCATGATTGTCATGTGCTGTTGGGAAGTATTGAAAAAAAAAAGTGAATAAATAATTCTAGGCCACATCATTGCCACTGGTTTCCCATCATGCTTTCAAACATTAGCTGGTGTGACCGTGAAAGAGGAATTTGTTTATGTAGTATCAAAATTGTCCTTGGTAAACCCTGATGTGAATACCGGTATGTGTCAGGCTTAGAGACGTGTGGGCTTCGTCTTTGTTCCCAGTCCTCCTCCTCTTGTTCTTTTCCTTGATTCCTTCATTATTTTCTAGTCTCTGCGGTTTTTAACCTTATTTTCACCACAGCAACTTCACGTCCATCAGTGTTTTTCTCTGCGTCATTTGCTTATACGCTGCCATTTCTCCCGCCGTGACTGTGAAAGTGTTTGTAACGGTTGGTCGATGATAACTTTTGAAAGCCTGGAGCTGTAACCTATTTGACTGTTTCAAACATGGCAGCTCATGACTCTTTAATTTGACCACACTGTATTTAGTCAGAGATGATAATAGCCTTCTCCAACAACATACATAACTACTTTGATGTCTCCAGTAAACAGGAAACGGTGACACGACAGACAAGTGGCAACTCAGATTAGCTTTTAAAACGTGACAGAAAAAAGATGTCAGAGCACAATGGTGCAGCGATGACTCCCTGGATGAACGCTCCTTCACTTTGTGTGTTCCCTGTCACTGAATCACAGAAAGGGAACTGATTACAGCTCACACATGGCTGAGTTGCTTAAATAAAACATTGACCCACAAGTATAATTGCATAACATCAAATAATTATCCACGGGAACAGCCACCACCATTTTCTGTTAAGATAGTTGTGATGTAATAGCGAGGCTTTGTCTAAAGACTCATTTGTATTTGTAGTATCACTCAAACTGATGAATGAGACCTTTCCTAACTGTGTCGAATTCCCAGCGTGTTTAGAAATGAGCTAAGCATTTGAGTCTGTTTAGAGGATAGATTACTTTTCCTTTTTTTTAATGGTAGGTGACTCACTTTCGATGAAGTCTCTCTATTATTTATTTTTATTTTTATTTTTTTTTTACATCCTGTGAGACATTTAGCACTCACCAGCCTGCATCAGTGGTATCATGATTCAGCCCCCCCAAAAAGGTTAAATGATGTACAGTACACTCAGTGTCTGTCTTCTCCACGGTCTCTGGCAGGGCTGTGTGCGTGTGCGTGCGTGCGTATGTGTGTGCACATGGGGGGTGGTGTCTAGAGTAGAGATTTGGAACAGAGTCACAAGTAGCCTCAAGACAAACATCACCATTGTGTCCTCAGCTGACATAGCTGTGTGTGTGTGTGTGTGTGTGTGTGTGTGTGTGTGTGTGTGGATACAAGTATTTTTGTTACCTCTCTTGGCCCATGTATTGCTGAAGTTATGCCATTTATTTCACACAACTCTCCCACTGCACTGAGGTCTGATCGTCTAAGATATTGTTGTATGTCATGATTTATTGATGGATTTGAAGGATGGATTTGTAGCAAAACATACTGAGCATCACAAGGTCATATGGTAATGTTTCTGCTCATCCTTTGGTAGCATATTTTTGGTGGCTTGGGCCCCATTTTTGTCAACGTTAACATCTCAGGACCTCCTCAACACAATCCTTCAACTTCATCCATTCAGAATAATTGGTTAAATTGTTAGATGTTGTGGTCAAAGGTCAACATCACAGTGGCCTCATATAATCCATGTTTGGCCATAACTCATTAATTATTTTTCAGCGAGGGTTTTCAAACTTGAAGCTGAGTGTGTAGCCAAACCAGAATCAATATTTTGAGCAGAAGTGAGAAAGGTGAAGCAGCTCTAATTTCACACAAGATGTTTATGTACAAAATCTCTCCTAGCAGAAGGAGGTTCTTTTTTGTCTGTAGCATTGATTATGGGGGATGCAGGGCCGCTGTCCTCTTTCACTTCAGTCTGGTGTGTTTTCTTTAGCCACCAGGATGCTCTAGAAGAGAAGTCAGTTTTTCCTCAAACCCAGTTTTTAATTTCATAAAGGGATTTTTCCCATGTAAGTGACCAAATTGACTTCCATCTTTCATGAGCCTCGACCACTGCTGCTTTTTATTCTACCACGTCAGCTGTATCTTTAACCTCTGTGTGTGAGGGCATGTAATATTAATACCATTACTGGGGATGTAGGACTGGTTCCCACATCTGCATTTAAATGCAGTTTTAATTAAGAATCTGCCTCCAGAGGTCAGGCTCTGAAGTGATTATGGAGCAGCTGAGAGGTGGCGTTACGCAGAGGGTGAATCACACCATTCTGGCAAGTAATATTGTTTTCAACAATAGCTCAACAAAGAGGTTGTTTATGTGACAAATGAATAACCATGGGTCCACGATGGCAAATCTATGCTTGGTTTTTTTTTTGCTTCACAGGATATTTGAGTGTGGCTCAGTCAGATTTGAGAACCAGAAATATCTTTATAAAGATCTTTCCTCTAATTAGTACTGCGGCCTTTCTCCCCTTTCCTATTGCAAATATTTTATTTATTTCTTCGATTTTCTACAACACGAACTGTCAGGAACTTGCATTAGACATGTGCAAAGATATACGTTCTGTATGGACCCAAGAAATAATCAAAGATGATTATGAATATTGTCTAAATTGTAGATGACTTAGATTTTTATAACGACTGGTTTCTACAGATTCTGTAGGAGTCATGATGGAAAATTTATGATCAGTGTGACTCTCAGGAAGCTCCTAGGGAGAGATTAATAAGGGTTCTAAAACATTTACAATACTGGAGGGAACCACCTTCACAAGCTTTAAAGGGCATTCGTGATTTTGTGTCATTAACACTTGATTACTTGCGCCGCTCCGTTCAGGAGTTTGAGCCCAATTTGCAGGCTGCTCGTTAACCGAAGTGCAGGCCCAAATTGAAAATCGCTCCGTAGTTCCTGTACTCGTCGTCCCAGCCAACAGCAAAGCTCTGGGTCAGTTTAAAAAGAAAAAAAAAATTGCCGATCACTTGCGAAGCTCTGCCCGGGCCGGCCCAGGAGTACATTTCTGAAGTGCTGATTCCTCTTAACTCTGTGAGATCCCACAGGTCTCCAAACCACTGACTGCAGACGGTTCCACAGATCACAGATTAAATCCAATAAACTACTGTGCCAACTCTGAGCTGTACACCCTCTCTGATACAATCTTGTTCAATTTGAAGATGTATTTTTTTCAGTCTGTGGCCTAAGTTGTTATCACTTTAAAAAAGCTGAATCATGTTTCCAATGTTTCTAGTATTCCTCATTCAGTTTGTAGCCCTTGCTTCCCTCTTCATCATCTCTTATTGTGTGTGCTGCTGTGTAGTGTTGTCCAAATATTTCCCGACTGCTTCATTCTGACTATATATTGCGTATTAAAGTGTTTCAGAGGTTGAGCTGTGGGTCTGTGTGAACCTTATTACTTTTTTGAAAACCCTCAAGATTGCATCTTAAGTTTCTCCGTTTAAATTATCGGACAAATGTTCATCCTCTCCTCCTCCTCCCCCTCTCTCAGGCTGAAGCAGTGGGACAAAAATTGCCACCGACCACATTCAGCTTCAACCACACACAGTGTATCCTCTATGCACTGGGGGTCGGCATGTCCACTAAAGACCCGGACCATCTGAGGTGGGTAACTGAACCTGCATAATGTTAATGACTGCAACTGCCTGAGGGACTCTTGACAAGCCAAGCTGTGTGAAAATGAACCGAAAGAGGCGATAATCAGTGTGGTTTTACTGTACCTTGACCTGTGCAGAGAATCTATCTAGGCTTCCAAACACGCGCCCTGCGCAGCCATCTGTGCTGTTATTTTTATTGGTCTGCTATGAAAGTGTGATTTTTCACAGTTCAGTAACACTCACAATTTCATTTCCAGGTTCTTGTATGAAGGCCATCAAGACTTTAGCTGCCTCCCCACCTTTGGGGTCATTCCCTCCCAGGCAGCCATGATGGATGGCGGGCTGAGCTCAATCCCTGGACTCAACATAGATTTTACACAGGTTAGATATCATATCATATCATATCATACATATTAAAGTCTTTTTCTTGTGTGTGAATGAATGTGTGTGACAGTGTTGTGTGTACATACATGTAATATGCATATCCATATGGTATATTTCACACGGTCGTGCACACAAGAGGAACAATAGCAATACACACATTACTCATGCTAATGAGGCTTTAAGTAGTGTAGTATAATTATATATCACAGCTGTTCTAATGTTCTGTGTCAGGTATTGCATGGAGAGCAGTATCTGGAGCTGCACAAACCTCTGCCAACCTCAGGTATTTCCTTCTCTACTATCAAAAGTGCACACAGTTTGTTATATACAAGTACTTCATGTAATTATTATAGATTTTACATTTTGATACAGTAAATTCAACAGGAGATACTTTGCAGGCTCAATAAGCCGTTTTTCCTGGAGTCATGTTACTGTACATAAGAAGCCATGTAACTGGGAGCAGTCTGAGTTCAATAGATAATTTAGACTTGAAAGTGAGGATCTCTCTAAACCGTTTGCCTCCAATACTACGAAATCTGATCTGGGCCAGTTTACCTATTCAACCCTGATGGATTTTTTTAAAAACTAGATAATTAATATCCATTTATAATGTGGACTACAGGGTATGTCCAATGTCTGTGCCTCCCATGTGTTACTGTTACATACAAGTTACATTCAAGTCACTGAGGAGTGATTTTAAAAAGAAATCTCTGAGGATATATTAACAGAAGTTAATTTAACAGCATTTACCACTGTTTTGAACAGATTTCAAGATTTTTTAATGAAACTTTGACTTTTATTTCCTTATGAAAAGCAGTAGCCAGAAATGAGAGATCTTTCAGTGTGAGTTGTACACATTTCAAAATTGTCAGTTATATTTCTCAAATATACTTACAGTTGTGTTCTGTTTAAATGCAAATATGCATTATATTTCATTTGCAAGTAGTTCTTAATTACTCTCATTATAAACTGATGTTTTTAGATGATTTTCTTTTGTTTCACTGACAATGAAAGTTCCCAAATGATTCTGTTAACTTTACTTAAAAGGATAAATGCAGAAGCTGGGTGTGTCAAATGTTTCAGGTTTGTGTTAAAACCTGTGCTGAAAACATGCAGGGTAGATTATGATACATTATTATATAATGTGGGAAATTAAATGGGTCAAACACATTTTTCAGGTGAACTGACCTCGGAGGCCACCATAGCAGACGTGCTGGACAAAGGGTCCGGCGCTGTCATCCTCCTAGACGGTGAGTTCCTCTGCCCCTCAGGGTGAACAACTTTTATCATGCAGTGTGTTTATTTCAAACTCATTTGTTTTCATCACTTTAATGTGTCTATTCTTGAAAGTTGCCTCTCAGGCTGAATTAATAAAAGTTAATTTTCAGTCTTTGTCTGCAGGGATTGAAATAATGGACTGAGAATGGCTCATATTTCTGTTTGACAATTCCATAGAGATGGATGATATTAGAACCACTCTGATCTATAATTAATCCGACTTTAAACAAATATCATGGGACCTGTTGTTCCCTGAGGAGTCGCAGTGGGGGAAAAAAACATGTAATTTCTTTACACACACTAAACCATCTTCCGTTATCCTCCGAGTAAAGTTTATTCATTAAGGCTTATTTCTGGCTGAGACGGCATGTCACGGCGACACCCTACAGGAGTAGCTTCGTTCATCTGTATTCCTAGTGAAATTTTGAACTTGTCTAATGAAACTAACCAGGAAGTACGTACTGTACTGTAGCTGCAGTGTGGATTTGTTGCGTCTGAAAGCTGCTAACTGTCTCTTCACACTCTCTACCCTCATGTGACTGCTTCCTCCTGCTTCAATTTTACTATCAATGTACTGTAATGGAACAAACACATGTGAAACAGGTGTTCTTCTCAATTATTTGTTAGCTGCTACTTAGTATTCAAACTGGAAAGTTATAGCAGCATGACAAGTGGTTGTTTGTTTTTCTGAAGTCAACATCTACAGTACAACATGGTAGTGAGAATATCTTTCTACTGTAACTAATATAACTGGTGGAACTTCATCTGTATAATTACATTTGTTCACGATTTGAATGTTTTCTTGTGTGACTGCTTATAACTGCTTCCTCCACTACATTAGTTACCTACCTTGTGGAATTTTCTGTTTCTTACCAAAACACATCTTGTGTGTCCTTGAGGCCTAATTAATGCACAAACTGAATTTCCTTCCTCAGTATTTGCTTGCAGGCGTTCTTCCTCCCCTGCCCTTTGGCTATTTATCAGGGGAATAGCTTAACACTGGCTTGTGAGTCTGTGGAGGTGGGGCATTTATGTCCTCAAGCATGTAAGTAAAGGTGCAAGGACAGAACAAAACAAACAAAATAAAAAAGCTTAGTGGATAAGACACTTCCCAAGAACGGCGACATTCCTGGCGCCTTTTGTTGCACTTCTTACATGAAGAGATGCCGCTTCTGCATGATCACTACTTATAGCTTTTAGACTTTAACCTGTACTGTTATTTTAGATTATTGCCACTTTCATCTGAATACCTCTGTTTGAATTTTGTGTTTTTTACAGTGAACACCTACAGTGGTGGCGAGCTGGTGTGCTACAACCAGTTTTCAGTGTTTGTGGTTGGAGCTGGAGGCTTTGGAGGGAAGAGAACCTCTGAGAAAGCCAAAGTATGCGCTATATATTTAATTTACTCAACCAAAACGTTGGTGTTTTGGTGATTTGATTGGTTTTAACTTGTGTTTTATTTCCTCCAGGCTCCTCTTCCGCCACCTCAACGGGCTCCAGATGCCGTAGTGATTGATTCCACCACCAGAGACCAAGTGAGTGTGTGTCTGTGTGGGTTTCACAGCAGAATAAATCAGCAGCATTGATAATACGTGGGCGGAAACAGGACATATTGTTTATGTACCTCGGTAATAACCATAAAGTTTTATACAAAATGTGAAGTGTTGAACACCGCTTTCATGCTGTCTCAAAAAAAAAAAAAAGAACACTGACTGTATGTTTAGAGCAGAAAATAAAAAAGAAAGGAGGAATAGAAGTAAAAACCAAAATCCCTTGAGCAATTTAAATCACTGCAACTGTATCACTTCAAAGCCATTCTTATTTTAGGTACCTCATCTATTGCCTTCATGATAATTTAATTTCATTCCACATCTGTGTTTGAAAAGTTCAGGGGTTTATGAATTAGATATAGATCTAAACAATTTCTTTTTCCCCTGCGGTCACAGGCGGCCTTGTACCGTCTGAGCGGAGACTGGAACCCTCTTCATATAGACCCCAGCTTTGCTGCCATGGGAGGTGAGAGTCTGTACATCCTAATGTGGCCAGATGAGATTGTTATTCAATTAAATATCTCAATTAATTTTTCTCAGGATTAATCTTTCCCTGGGATTTTCTGGCAAATGGTGTATTTTGATCTCATGTATGCTTAAACACGCTGCTACTTACAAATGCTCTTTGGTCAGGCTTCAAGGCTCCGATCCTGCACGGCTTGTGCTCGTTTGGCTTTGCTGCAAGACATGTCCTCAAGCAGTTTGCTGACAATGACCCGTCCAGATTCAAGGCTATCAAGGTAAATAACAACTGGATGATGTCAAAACTCTGGGCTTCATATAAAGTTGTTCTTGTACAAACAAGTTTTAAACAGTTTTGAGAGAATTTTTTTTCCTCAGCATGTCATCCAAGTAAAGGTACAGATACAGTCTGTGTCGGAGAAAACACTCATATGATTCAGGAGATATGTTGTATTAATCTGAATGACTACAAAGGAGGTAGAGCAGGTGGTCAACGGTTCGATTCCCAGCTTCTCTAGTCTGCATGTTGATGTGTCCACGGGCCAGATACTGAACCCAAAATTGTCCCTGATGTATCATTGGTGTGTGTGTGTGTGTGTATGAATAGAATATGCAGGTAGAAGTGTTGCACAAATGTGTGTGAATGTGCCATATACTGTACAGTACAGTATATACATTTAAGGTCAATTTACCAATGAGTCCAGAGTTAAAGTCACTGAAAACTGAAGGAGAAACAAAAAAGTACTGTAGACTCTTTCTTTAGATTTAATGATCATGTTTAACATGGGGACTGCTTCCTCTGGGTTTTAATGTGCGTCACTTCCCATATTAACTTTGTCTGGCAGGGAAAAAGCAGAACGTTTTTTAAATATATAAATGTGTGTGAGTGTGTGTGTACATATTAAAAAAAAAAATCTTTCTTTTTTAGTTTTTTAAATCTAACTTTCCATCGAAATGTTCCCTCTTGTTTCTGTCACAGGCTCTGCTCTGATGACTTTATCTGTAGCTGTGGACTGATGTGGCCACTGACAGTTACATTTGTTTGCTGATATCTCACAGAGTGGGGTTTTTCTCTTTGAGTGAATCTTGAAACCAGTAGAAGAGACAATGTAACATGTCAATTTGTAGGGTGGGGGCATGGGGTTGTTGATTATAATTACCTCATCATCTTAGAATAGTTGATTAAAACACATTTAAGATGCTCAACTTTAATTAGATAAGAGAGGTTTAGGATAAAAATATAAAATGTGCTTTGTACAGTTTTAAGCTTTAGGCTTGTGCTTCCCCTTTAAAGACATGAGAGTTTTATGCCTGATAAACTATTTATCAGTCTACAGTAGTTAAATGTTATGATTTAATTTAATTAGAGATCCGCAGACTCCACCACCTCACTGAGCCTCTTCCTCTCCTCCTCAGGTTCGCTTTGTGAAGCCGGTGATGCCCGGTCAGTCTCTGCAGACTGAGATGTGGAAGGAAGGCAACAGAATTCACATCCAGTGCAAAGTGAGTATTTATAGCATTAGAGTAGGTTACAGTCTTCTCAACACATTTGTGGATGAATGAGTCTGACTTGTCTTTTCAACGCGCTTGTGTGAATGTGTCCTTCTGATCGCTGCTCCGCTCTCTCTCCTGCAGGTGAAGGAGACAGGTGCCGTTGTGCTCTCAGGAGCCTACGTGGATTTACACGCCACATCAGATGCTTCTCCAGAAAATCCCACTCAGGTTTGTTGGCCTGTAAAATGCTCCAGCAAACAACAATTTCTATCGCATTCCTTCATGTAGCGGCAGCAACAGAATTTGTTGACTCTGTCCGCCTTCATGCAGGGAGGAGACCTTCAGAGTGAGCTGGTGTTTGCAGAGATCGGCCGTCGTATTAAAGACTTGGGCTCCGAGTTGGTGAAGAAAGTGAACGCCGTGTTTGGCTGGGAGATCACCAAAGACGGCAAGAACGCCGCGGAGTGGAGTAAGTGCTGCTCAGCTAACACACCTGGGGGAGAAATATCAGTTTAGGTGTTAATGGATGCACAAAAGGAAATTATTTTTGTTGTATTAAACTACAATGTGTGTTTTATTGACAGCTGCCAGGCTCAGTTTCTGCTCTGTTTGTGATATGACACAGGCTTTATTTAATGAAGTCTATTTCTGTGTAGAAGAAAGCAGGAATAGCTTTCTGTTGGATAAATGCAACATCATGAAGCCAAAACCTTGAATATATATAAAAATATGTATTTATGTAGACAGTATATTCTTTCTTTTGGTTTCCCAGAAGTAATTCATAGAGCAGGCAAAAAACAATTACATTTAAGTCAGACTAAAAACGTTTTTACCGTTTATCTAAAATACTGAATATAATAAAAGGTTTGTGTGATAAAAGCAAGACATTCCTCACCAATTAGCAGCGTTGAGAACATTGATAGTGCTGCGTCAGAACAAACATGTGATAAATTTTGCTGCCAAGATAAATTGATGACTTCTCTGCCGACTGTAACTGACAGAAAGCTGCTGCTCACCAAAGAGACAGCTCGGTCCAGCTCATCCCTGCTTTGCCAACAGCTCGCTGAGAGGGTCAGGACCGACGCTGTAACACCACGACCCCTCCCTGTCATCATTAAATTGTTATATTGCACCTCGCCGGATCGTCACACTCCCACAGACTGTTCGCCTTCCTCTCAGGTCTTAACACGTTCGTCAGCCTCTCCGCTGACTCCACTCAGAAATCAGCCGTGACAACGGCGATTCGCTCTGGCACCGGCTCACCATGAGACAAATGTTGAAATATGAGTACGAGCTGTAAAGTTGACAAGTTGATTTGACCCAGATTGACATTTTGCTAACAAGCTGTCAAAAAAAATCGGCGCTAATGACTGAGTAATGACACAGAGCGGCGAGCGTGCTGCGGAGGCAAAGCAGACCAATGCCAGGCCAAACCCAGGGACAGTGGGGCTCTGTCAAGTTTATATGATTTAATCCATCTTTTCTTCTTCTTCGTTTCTCCCTATCCTCCTGCAGCCATTGATCTGAAAAACGGCAGCGGCTCCTTGCACCGAGGCCCGTACAGCGGGAAGGCAGACGTGACCTTCACAGTGTCGGACGGAGACTTCATGGAGGTGGTGCAGGGAAAACTCAACCCTCAGAAGGTGACAAACACGCGTCAGGCCTGTTCACATCATACTTTAACAAAGGACCCATTTGCATGACGTGCTGTGAACGGCTTCTGTTGCTTCTTCAGTTCATGTTTATCCACGCGAAGATGAAAATGCCCCGTTGTGTGAGCACAACAAGCTTCTATGTAAAGCAGGTGGTGAAGTTTTGCAGAGCAGATGCTAGAAAAGACCTTGAAATACTAACATAATTTCAAATTCTCCTCTTCCTGACGTAAAAATTGCATATTTTTTTTACATTTTAATTAGAGCAGAAGTGTCTTTGAAGAGACTTTCAATCTCTTAATTACTTTTTCCTTGATCCGCTCATGTCAAATAAAAAAAATGGAAGGCGGCGATCTATCAAACCGAGTTCAGGAAGCTCTCAGAGCGAGTAATCAATCCACGCTACTTGTTATGTCTATAGCATCTCATCTGTCACAGGGAGTGACCATCACCGTACAGAATTTATATGCTTCCTGGAGCTCTAGATATTGATCTGAGGCCCGTGTGTGTGCGCGTCTGTGTTCTTTACAAAGATCCCTCAGGCAGGGTGTTTCCCAGCAGCCTCTCCGACGATGAAAGGAAGCAGCTGGTTGAGAGATTAGAAGGTGGAGTTGAAAGGGACACTACAGTCATCCAGGGCTGTCAGACTCGGAGCTGCCCTGTGATTGATTTTTAGCCGAGGAACTCACATTGCACATCGTCAGTTGTTCACTTCACTCAGCACAGACACGTTCCCGCTGCGTCCCCTCAGCTGGGAACCTTTATGCATATGAGCATCAGTTCATTGTTCTGCTGCCAAAGCAACAATAGTCACATATTCACTTTTGCACAAAGTTGATTTTTGTAAAATTAAATTCATCTATTGACTTCACTGCTCATCTTTGCAAGGTCTCAGGGGGGTGGAGCCTATCACAGCTGATACAAGGCTCAATCTGAACAAGCCTATCAGATCAGTCTATCATAGGGTCACATATAGAGACAAGCAACCTCTCACACTTACACCTTTGGACAATTCAGAGTCTCCAATAAGAATCCAAGCCATAATACTTTATTTTATTTTTTGGGGGCTTTTATTGCCTTTAATTGACAGTCTATACTGTTACTGTACTGTGTAATCAGAGTGTTGGCTGCAGGCTGTGGTGTGAGGCCTCTTCAACTTCTTGTGCACTAGAGAAGAGGAAACGACCGACCAACCAGAGAAGAAGGTACTTTGTGCTTTATTGGTTAAAATAAGGGAAAATAATAAATTCTTTCTGTCTTTTCTTTGCCAGGCGTTCTTCTCAGGCAAGCTGAAGGTCAGAGGGAACATCATGCTGAGTCAGAAGCTGGAGGTGATCCTCAAGGACTACGCCAAACTGTGAGCCCCTCAGCCAAGCGCCCAGATGACTAGTTAGGAACTCACCAACCTATCAACTCTCTCCATCTGCCTGCTGACTCAGTCCTCTGTATGTTTATTCTCTGACTCCAAAGAGACATGGATAAAAAACAAAACAAACAGACAGTAATATTATCACCAACGCTGTCGATCAAGTAGGAAACATCCTTCACTCTGTCGCATGAATTCAGGTGTCTTGAGGGAAAGAAGGTGCTTTAATGTTTGTGGCGCAGCAACAGGAGCAATAATTCATTTACTTCAGCTGGTTGAGGTTAAACTCGGTTGGTCTGTTCTTTTCAAATGTGCACTAAACACGCCTGCCTTCAAAGATCCTAACGTGAAAATAACATGAATTTAACTAAATGGTATTTCTATGTTAGAGCAAATGAGCGTCTGCTACGCTGAGGAACCAACATGTTGTCTGACGTTTTCTTTCTGGATGATGATGATGATGTTTTAATCTCAGTTTTACTAAAGTCATAATTCATCTGTTATTTCATTATAATGACTCATTGACCTCAGTCTGTTGGAGTCAGAAATGGTTTCTTGTAACTGATACTGTATGATAATGTAGAGTTTGCTAGTTATGAAAATAATGATTGACGTTTTTTTAATCATTTCAGTGCAATTGTAATGTAATTCAACAACAGCTCTTCTATAAAAATAAATGAATTCAGAATCTTATTTCTGGCCTGTAGTTGATATATTTTCTTAAAACACTGAAACAATGTGTGAGATGACGGTGAAGAGTGAGTGGCACTGTTGCTCACAGTGATGAACCTACCACAGATTAATCACCCAAATTTTATGCAGATAAAATGAGCATTTAACAGATAGAGAGGGATCTTAAATATTGGATTAAGAGAATCACATATCCCAATAAATTTACATTTCTCTGAAACAACAGATCAACTCAAAAAGTTGTGATTTTTTTTAACGTGTCCCGTTCTGATCGAATACACTTACCCTGCGTGCCTCTGACAGTGGGAGGTGGTAACATGTCAACAAAGGCAGTGAAAAAGAGTCACGTTAACAATCCTGGGTTTAAAATATGTATCTATGAATATGTTTCATTCAAACACGCTGATTTAATATGTAGAAATGTCTATTAGCTATCAAATCAACCATGTTTCACTTAATCTTTAATATTATTTGCTGTTAAATGAAAGTTAGGAACTGGCTTGAACCTATTTAAATGTTATTTTTAACTCCTTCTCAGAAGTGTTGCAAACACAGTTTATATGAACCTGTGTGTAATAAACATCCAGTAAGATGACCATGTCATTTTCTGTCATTGACTGAATATGACATTTATAAAAATACACTGCAGACTGTTGGTAAGTAATGTGTGCATAATGAATGTGTTCATATATTCCCCTTGATACAATTGTGAACTGCAGAAATACACTTATGTGACCAAACCCGTGTCACCTGTGTTCAAAATTACAAAACATCTTCTCATGTTAAATAGTTTTTTTTTATTACATTGATAACATTTTCTGTATAATACATAGATTTACACGTTATCTTCATTATAAAATTAGAATTATCTGATCAATTCACATTTGCAAGAAGAGAGGAAAGGGGAAGAAATCAGCATTGAATGCGATGGATTGGGTCTTTTTTTTTCATAAAGCTGAATGAGGGGAAAAAATCAGGAGTTTTGGTAAAATGTATTTTATTCTCCAGGTTTTGTCTCAATACATTTTTTTCTAGCTTTGATAAAATGTACTTTTATCTCCAGTCGTTGCAGGAGTACACTTAAATTTTCCAACCACTTCTGATTTGTGGGGGGAAAAAAAATCTTGCACTGTGGTTGTTCAAGCTCACAAAAGGAAAAAAAAAGAGAAAAGAAGCAGGAAATAAGCTTACATCTGCCTTTTGATCAATGATTCTATCTTCCTAAATATGAACATGTTTCATAAATATACCTGTATTTATACAGAATACGATTCTTCATAAAGTGGCTCTTGTCATTACCTGCTGTTTATCTATGACTACTTGTTATCATTATGTAGTTATTATGAGAAGCTTATGAATCTATGTATATACACAACTGCAATAAAGCTGCTTCATCTAAAAGGTTTTCCTCAGTTTATCCTCCCTGAAATCAAAGCTATTGTACATTTGTTCCTCTACAGCAGCACAACAAGGTTCTGTGGGTAGTTATCTGAATGGATAATATCCTCCTTCACACTTCACTGCTATAGGACAGTGCAGCTCCACCAAGCTAAGATTACAGTTTCCAAGCATGTACTGAAGGCAATGTGCTGAATTTGCATGATAAAAAATAAATTAAAAAAAAAAGAATCTGAATGATAACAAAAAGTTAAGGTAATTACTGTCAGTGTTACAAAGGAACTGAATAGCAAAGCAGATGAAGCAAGTCTGCGAATATAAATTAAGATTACTACAAGGCAAACAATATATCGTTTCCAAGGCAGTTTCAAATCATGGTCCATATGGAAAATTAAAGCTGGCAGTAGATGAAAGGGAAGTGCATCGTTATTGGAATAAAAACATTTCCACAACAAAGTAAGATATCCGTTAAAACTTGTTTACTGCCCCGCACACCCGGCCCCTTTTCCATTGTCAACAGCAAAGTTTTCTGCTACATGTTTTTAAGATTAATAGTCAACATTTCAAAAAACAGAATGCAGCCAGAGAAGGTATTATTCATGGTGTCCCATACCAACAAGGGCCTTAAATTAAAGCTACTTTGTGCAACTCAACATCAGTAATAATCAATAGTATTGGGACCAACAGTACTAGTGCTGGGCCAGCATAGCAGAAGTAAATTCTTAGAGATTAAGGACACTTAATTATAATCATAATAATACCATTGATTAAATCTAGGCCAGGATAGAAACATATTGTACCATATATTGTAATCCTACGACCAGATGCTTGGACTGCTATATTGTCATCCAGCCCTGTTGTTATATTGATTTACTCTCTATATATAGCTTAGCTTAATCTTTATGTGCAAAATAGAGAAAGAGAAACGGTGCATTCAGGTACTCCTTTAAAGTTAGGAAAACACTGGGTTCTGACACACATGAGAACTTGGGTCACAAATTCTGACTTGATTTTGGAAAATATTCACTTTCTGAGAAGATTGATGCACTCATGGTTTGTAGCTGTTTAATGAAAGGCTTGGGTTAGTTTTTCTTTAACTGAGTGGTTAAATCACAGAGGTTGGTTACTCTCGTTTGGCTTGCTTACAATCTGTTGTGCAGCTTGAAAGCAAATTAAGATAAATCCACTTTAAAGCCTTTAATGTGCAAAATATTGGGTCAAAATTTTGAGTTTTTAAACTTTTCTCCAGTGTTAAAGTGATTTCATTATAATGGTAAGTAATTCCAATGGTAGGCAGTAAACAGGAACTGCTGCTGTTACATTTGATCTCCCTTTTAATTTTCAAAATGTAAAACATGTTTGGGAGGAAAAAACAAGAAAACAAAAAACTCAACTTGAAACCATGGTAACGTTATATTTCGAGTTGAGTCTGGGCGAGACTGAATGAATATCAGCTTGGTTTATTACAACTAAGTAAAAGTTCACACCTGTTTTTTATGAATGAAAACTTTAATGTTTGCCCCCCAGAATACTGAATATAACATGGAACAATCCAGCAATAATCTGGCAAAAATAATCTTATTGTCTTATTGTTACTGTCAGACAGAGAATGGACAGTTGTCTCCTCCTGTGTCTGGTCTTTATGCTAAGCGAAGCTAAACACCTGCTGACTTTAGACTGACACACAGACATGAGTGGCATCAATCTTCTCCTCTGCCAGAAAGCAAATAACATAACATTTGCGAAGTTGTTACACTGTTGTTTTAAAATTGCAGAGATATGTTGTGTTTACTCCTTCCTGTGCCCGAGTCGGGCTGCAAAAGGACGTTAGCCACACGAGACTGGATAATGAATAGTGATATGAAGGTGATATCCTGTAATTCCTAAAGCGTGGTCTGATCGTGACAAACTGCTTTTTATTACCAAGCTGGCATCATTTGTGTTTAAATATTGATACTGGCACCGAGAAAGTGCCGGGAGTCCTTGAATGTGCTTTGTACCATGTCCACTGGCCTCACTGCGCTGTGCTGAGCAGGTCTGATGGTGTTGTACAGTCTCAAGACGTTCAAAACCCCTAAAAGGGATCACGCATATCTGTACGTCACGCTGCACACACAGTCCTGTTTTATCACCAGGGGAGCCTCCGCTATGGTGACTGCTTCACTAACATGGACTATAGAGAAGATGATACTGTACTAAGTAGAACAACGTTGCAGCTTTAGACTCTTCACAGTCTCTTCTCACTCCTGCTCCTTCTGCAGCTTCGCTTCCTGTGCAAAAAGAAAAAAGGAAAACAAGGAAAAGAAAAACTCGGAGGCTCTCCATGTGCTCTTCAGCAGACACTGAGATGGTAGTTTGTTTGTTTTTTGGAGAATCTCCAGCTGCGTTTTGTCCTTTTTTTTTTTCTTTTTTTTTCTCAATGTGCCCACGTTAGCTTCCACAAACGTTTAAAACATTTGTAGAGGCTCCTGTGCTTATGCCAAGTTTGATGTTAGTGTCCCACGCAAAGCGGGACCAGGTGACATCATTTCACTGCATGGTCACTCTCTCCGGCGGCCCTGAATCAGACAACTCGCTCTCATTCTGTGAAAGTCTGGAAATCCTATGTATACTTCATCTGCTTTGTCATGAAAGCTACTCTTCCTTTAAATTGGATTATAATACTTGACATCATTTTTCCATCATGGTCCCAAAATGAACCAACGTCCGCCAACGTCCATCAGGTATCATGGTTCTTTCCACAATAGTGTTAGAAACTTTGCTCCGCCCTAAAATGCACTTCATATTACGCAGCTCAGTTTGCTTTAAACTCCATCCTCTTCCTATCTATATGATGAAGTTCACGTCGTTCTTGAGGTTGCCGTGGTTGTTGTTGTTGTTGACGCTGAAGCGGTTCGGGAGGACCCTCATCTTCATGGTTCCGTCGGCGCCGCAGGAGAAGATGTGATTGGCCGGTCCCACCTCGATCTGCATGACGCCCGTGCCCAGGTTCCTGAACAGTGACTGGCGGGCGTGTTCGTTTGGAAAGGCGTAGAGGAGACTCTGCGTGGCCAAACTCCACACCTGGGGAAGTCGAGGGAAGATGAAAAACATTACCGCTTTAGAAACAAAATAAAAAAGTATGTACAGCAACTAAAATAGTAAAAAGTACGTATTTACAAAATAAAAATCATTGACTCATTCATCCATAATGGGTGCAGTTTGATTTAAGATAACTCCACATGAATGAATTCTCCTTCAGGATGAACTGTAAAAAAATCTGCTAATCCTCTGACTTTTCACTTCTGACTTCTTAGAGAATGTATTTATGATCTGTTTTTAAAGGTTTAAATCTCCAGTAGAAATGCGTTGTCAGGACTGAGAGACGCAGACAGAGCAGAGATGATATTAAAGTAGACAGATTCTTGCGGGGCTGGTTTTGGTCTCTTTGCATCATTTGTTGACAGTGAGAAAAATATAGAACAACAGCTCTCTTATCCTGGAAGTTGATTCGCCTCAGACTGGCAGACAGGAAATTGTTAAGACAAAATGTGTGTCCACTGAGAACCATGATTAGCTCTGAGCAACTTGAATTGTTTTGAGTCTTATTCCCGGCCTGGGAGCTTTATTATTTGATAAGGTATTTCATTGACTTAAGTCTGTATATTTAAGTTAATCTCCCAGTTCCATGACTCTAATCAAACTTTTTAAAAGCTTATAAATTTGCAGCACTCCCATATTGAATTTACAAATCTGCCAATATACAAGTAATGACTTCAGATGAGAAACATTATACGCGACTTTGGAGGTTTTTGCGAGCAATCATCCAGAATGAAAGTCATTTGAATTTCAAGCAGATGTGCACTGCACCATCCCCCCCCCCCCTCTCTCTACATCTGCGGGACACAGTGGCTTCATCCTTGGAGTGACAGCTGTGTGATCTGTGCCAATATATTCAAGTCAAAAAGATGAAAGACCTGCTGCGTCTTGAAATATATTAGCTAAAGACGGTCACATCTCCTGCCTGTTCAGTCCAAACAGCCAACACCTCCCCCCCCTCTTCCCTCCCCATATCACCCCGCTTTCACCTTACACATTCGTCTCCATCCTTCACACCATTGTCCAGACCAGGTGGTTAATCATAAGTGTGACATTGGTTTTCGATTGGGGTCACTTGTCTCCGTGGATAAAGGCAACAGTCATCTTATTGTCAATGTGCGAGAGTGGCAGAAACATTTGCACCTGGGTGCCAGATGCCCTGCAGGACTGTTCTGTCTGTTTTTTTTTTCTTTTTTACTTTTGTGCAGAGTAAATGATCAAAACTGATTCAGTATTCCAAGTTTTTTTGTTGCTGTTCCCTCTGTAGGTCTCATAAGAAATTAATGACTTTCTTTAAAGTGAAGTCACAGAACTTCAGGGATCTCAGGGAGATTCTCTAACAGAGCAAAGTCTCTGCTTTCCAATTTTTAACACACCCTGGAAAACAGTGACTATAATGCACATTTATACAAGCTAATATATCAAACTCCCTGAGCACGTTGTGTCGAATTTATCTCGCAGAAATGGGAATATATTGAGTGGAAATGTTTTGATTGTGTTATTTAATTTGAGAATACCTTGATGTTGCCCTCAGCTGATCCGCTGATAAAACAGTCCTCAATCGGGTCGACCGCCATGGCTTTAACGGGCGAGTCGTGGGCCTGGAAGCTCTGGCGCTGGTGCTTGTGAGGAAGCTCCAGGACGCTGATCCAGCCCTTCCTCCCACCTGTGATAAGCAGCTGCTGCCTGGGGGCCATCGCCAGCACCGTAGCACCCGACTCATGGCAGCAGAAAGCTGATGAGGACGAAATGGAAAAGTCAGAGTCAAAAGGACAAGGTTGAGTAGATGCACTGAGAATAGTGTGTGTGTGTGTGGGGGGATGAGTAAGGAGAAGAGGAAGTGGAAGACTATGCACTGACTCTACTCTGTAATGATAAATCAGTGGCGCAACTGCCAATCAGTGCATCTTTAAATGTTGTTAATCATTCTTTTTCACCAGCCATCCACCATAATTCAGTTTAATAATATAGATGATTAATGCAATATGAACATATACACACATTTGAATGGCTGGATTGCTTAATTTTGCCTAAAATATAACTTCAGCGACTAGAAGATTGCTAGAATTGCTTTACTGTTTCCACTAGAATCAGCTTATTCCCTGTTGCAGAAAGGAAATACATGTCTTACCGTGTACAAGGCTGTTAGTAGGAGTCACCAGAGTGTCCCATAAACACACGTTCCTGTGGGGAGTGAAAAATAACCAAATAACCATTCATTCACTCACTCAATATTTTAAACAAACATCATTATTCCTGTCAGCCAGAGCAGAGTGGAATTATATGGAAATGACTTGAGTATTTTAATTATAAGTCCGTGGCACTGGATTTAACTGCGGGACGTGTCTGGTACCTGTTGTCTGTTGAAAGACCTGCAGTGGCGATGAGGGAGGAGGAGCCCACGAAGACAAAGTCATGAGCTGTCTTGTTGTGGCACTGCAGCGTCTGGCAGAGAGCAACACAGACAACGGTCAGTGATTGTGACAGTAATAGAGAAGCAGGAGGAGAGTTTACAAAAATGAGAATGACAGGAAGAAAATGAGAGGTAGGACGCTAAGGTGGACTGGACAGATAAAAAAAGAAGAAGAGGAGAAAAAAATATATGCTGGAAAAAGAACAGGTTGCAAATTAATTGGTTCTGGACTTTCTTACCAGGAATGGTTTGGGTGCATTCCCACTTGTGTTGGTCTGCCAGAGGCTCAGAGCTCCATCGGCGTCAACGATACCAAACTACACAAAAACATTCGGAGAGCACATGTGAGACTTTGTTGGAATCGAGTTAGACTTTTACATCAGACAAACAAAAACATATTGACAGTACTCTTATCTTGTATTTGCACACAGCAGGAAACCATCGTTCCCTCCAGGTGATTTGGACCGTGCTCAAATTATGCTCCAAAACAGCCTCATTAGTCCAAGCGCCTATTACATAACTAAAAATCAAGACCTCTGCATGTCCTGTCTTGTCAAGTTTTGTGTTAAAAAAAAGAAAGCTGATTTCACTCTTTTGACCAGAACAGGCAGATGAGATGGTACTGGCACAGGAGAGGCCCCCCCCATCAGAGGAAGTTATTAGCTTGAGGCGAGCGCCTGAGTTCAGAGTAGTTGAATCACTCAGCTGAGGAACAATGTGTGCTGAAGCCAAACTCCCCTCTGTGGTTGGTGAAGTTGTGAGAGGGAGTGTGAAAATGTTGCTGAGTCTGACAGGCTCACATCACAATGCAGTCGTGCTGCAAAGCTAAGAATAGTTTGACATCTGTATAGGGGAAGTTAACTGTTTCAAAGAGTTCAATTTCCTTGTCCCTATAGTGGGAGTGTGTGTGTGTCTGTGTGTCTTTGTAACCTTGTTTCCTTGGTGGTTGAATCGTATCCTGGTGACTCTGGAGTTGCCTGGGCTTCTGAAGCAGATGATCTGCTGGGAGTGACCCCACTCAAACATCCTCACGCTCCCATCCTGAGCTCCTGTCAGGTCTGTAACAAGAAAAAACAAAACAAAACAACATTTTTTTCTTCTATTTGATGAAAGGAGCCGTTTATTTCACAAAAACACGTCAACAACTGTGACTTTATCAGCCTTTAAAAACTGGCTGGGAATTGTTTGAACAATTTGTACTTTCAATTTGCAAACTGCAAGGTTATATTCATGCAGCCCTTTTCTAAATCAACAGCAGCACTGGGACCTGGAGAAATAACCTCACAGTCACTTGCTGAGATTCTGCATAGGAGAATAAAATGAGAACCTTTTTCGGGTGACGCAATCATCCCCCGCAGGCACTTTTTAAGCATGAGAAATAAGATGATAGCACCTTTAAGAGGCAAATACTCCTCTAATCCAGTGACAGACATTAGAGTTGTACTTACAGTACGGCAGTGTGGGATGTGAGGTCATTCTTCTCACATTATTGATATTTCTCTTGATCATCTGGGAGAAGCAAAGTGAAGAGGAGGAAAGGAAGACTTTCAGCAAAATGTTAACAGACGAGGCAGGACTTCATTATGTCCAACAGCGATTTACTTTTACAACAGGGATGAGTACACTGCAGATGTAACAGTACAGTTGGACGATATCGGACAGCTCCAAAGGGCAGAGATGGAACACCCTGTTCGGTTGGTTTTTATCCATCTGTTCAACTGATGCTCTGACAACGCTCGTGCAACATTTGGCACCTGTAGTGCACGACACTCAGCTGTGGCAGTGAAGTTTAATTTGCCGTTTAAGCCTTGATTACAGACAATCAAAAATTCATTTTCCCATCAATTACATCATTTATCAGAGAATGCTGCTGCTAACTGTTTCCAAGCACTGAATGATTATGAAAAGACATTGAAATGAAACTTGAATTATTATCTACTCTTGTGCTACATGTGTTTTTATTGTTCATACAGATCTCATGGTATTTTGAAACCTGTGAGGTATGGGTTTAGGTTATGGTGAGACACTGTGAAGACTTAAAGCTAACACTAGGCTGATTATTTGTGTAGGAGTATCTGCCAGTTTCTTTTTTTCAATGTCAACTATTGAGCGGGAATACAAGATTTTAGGCTCCTATAATGTGAGGGGAGTCTCATTAACAACTTTAGAGTGACGTGACAACAAAATTGGTGTCTGACATCCCAGGTGACCTTGGAGAAGAAGCTGTATAAACCCTCTGTTTATACAGCACTAGAGCAAAGCCGGTCGTAACACAGAGAAAAGTTATTGAGCAGGAATCAACAGACGGTGCTTTAAGATCTTGGATGTCGTGCTTGAACTGAGATTTCTGCCAGGATGTGACCAGAGGCGTTGCAACAGGGCCCCGAGCTAGACAGGGGCCCCCAGAGATGGCTGAGATTGGTCCATATCAATGACACAACTTGAAACCCCCTTTAGACACCGACATCCCCCTAATGGGATCTCCTACCTGCCTGGTGGCTCATAGGAGAGGCTGATGACTGAAATTAACCATGAAGCAAACCTATCCAATGGGAGATGTTTTTATTTCTCTCCGTGCCTTTTTAACTGTGTCCTGCTGCAGCCTTCACATTCATTGCACTGCAGTCAGCTCAGGTTAAAGTCAAAACCATCGCTGGGGGTCTGAAAGCTGCAAAGACGAGAGTCAGACCCAGACTCAGACAAGGAGTGTGCGCCAAAACTGACAGACTGGCAAACTGAAGGTCTGGTTGGGAAAAGAATTAGTGGGTCTCACTGTTCAATCTGCATATTGAGATCAATAAGCAAACTGGTGAACATCAACAAACATGACTCATTACTTCTCCATTGAGAGACACCGCCATCACCAGAACCAAATCAATCTCCCTCCCCACAGCTGATGCCAAGTTCCTCTGTGTTAGAAAAACAGCTTTTATAGACTTTTCTATAAAAACACCACAAAAAAGAGAGTTGGGCCCACAAGCTGCAGCAGTCAACAATATCTTAGTTCCTTTGCAATTCAGTGATGGGAGCTAATGCTAATAGCCATGTTGGGTTTGGCACACTGAGCCCTGGACAAAGATGAAGGATCAATTTAAGTCATTTTATCTATCTATGGATGAAACAAATGTGAGCAGTTTTAGAGCCAGAAGACCAGATGTTATGAAATTCTCTCTTGGCACAAACATCATGAGGTCACTATGATCTAAATGTTGACCTTTAAAAAGAAACTATGCAGGATTTTTCTCGTGGCTATGCTACATTTTTACCCTTATTAAAAAACTCCAGAGTAAATGTGATAGTGAACTACATGACTTATTACGAGTGAGAACGGAGGCTCTCTGTCTTCCACCTGGCGTCTCATGGCTGAAATCCAACCTTGCAACATCAGTGTAGTACTTGGCTGCCGCCCCAGTGTCCCAGCTCTCATCTCTGCGGCACCGTCACACAAACACGCTCCGTAACCCCCCAATCTTTTGTTTATGACAGTTTATGACAAGACTACACAAACATACACGTTGTAACATTGTATGTTATATAACTTATTCACTGTATTGGTTTTTCACAGGTTTCGTTGTAAACAAATGCACATGGGCAGGCGGAGGGTTAGCAAAACAGAGGAAAAGCTACTGGACTTGCATAGTTCCTCTGCAACTACCAAAATTGTATTCATTCATCTTTAAGCCCAAGTATATGTGCCGAATCTGGATAAAGTTTTGACTTGAGACATCACATTCAACAGGCCAAAATCATGTTTTGTGAGGTCACAGTGGCCTTGACCTTTGACCTCCAAAATCTAATCTGTTCAACCAATTTATAATTTGTGCAAAATCTAACTAGATCCACTTTCAGAGTTTTAGATATATTCAGTTCAAAAGGCCATCACCATGTTTTGAAAACACACCTTGACCTTTAACAACTAAAATAAAAAAAAATATTATCATTGAGGGTGCTGCAATTTACACACGATGTTTAAGCAAAATATCTTTACTGCATCTGTCATCTTCTCTACAACATAAAGTAAGTTGCTGTGGTCTTTGGCCCTGTCCATATCATTGATACACTGTACATATGTTGAGAACTCACCACAGATGCTCCCCTGCCGGTCTGAATGCCTCCCAGCCACGGCATGTTGATGGGTGTGCCAGGGCAACTGTGGGTGTAAGGTGTGGTGCCATGGACTGCAGCAAAGTCATCTCGTGCATGGACAACCAGGAAGTCATCACCTCCAACACTGCAGATAGAGTAGTATTTGGTAAGAAATTTCATGACAATGTAATTTAAATTTACTTTTTTACAAAACTAGAGCTGTTTAATTGAGAAAGCTGGCAGGATGCACATAATGAAGATTTCACATAAGGAGATTAATCATCCAGAGATGGGAAAAGATGTGGTAATTCAGACCGTACTGCTTTGTTTGTAACGGTGTGTTAACTTCAATAAGAATAAGAACAAACACCAACAGAGCGTGTCCTTCCTCTGAGATTCTATGATAATATCTCATACGCATATTATGCTGCACCATGCACGCACACCAACGATGCAGATGCATATACCACCTACACAGCTCATACTGACCCATTAACACTGTCCAGTGCCCATAGCCTATTTAGCTCTATTGGTATGGAGGTGAAAAGGTGAGATGATGTTACTCTGCATGAACTCTAACAGCTGCTGAGACACACACAGATCGCCCTCTTACCCTTTGGCCTCAGCCTCATCATCATCGATCCAAGTTAAGATCTGTGTGGCCAAGATGGATGACACATCCAGCTCCTGAATGTCATGGGTAGAGGCCATGACTAAACAATTACGATTTGCCTGGGAGACAAACCGAGACAGAAAAAAAAGGGAGAGGTGGGTGACAAAGAGGATAGGTGGAAATTGAAAAAATGGTGTGATTTAATCTATGTGCAAAATTGGAAAAGTTAGACAAACCATAAGAGCAAGAGACCGTTTTTTTTAAATTCTATTTTGCCTAAGGTCCCAAAACTCTCCAGCTCTTTGCTTAAATGATGACCTGAAGTGCACCCTCCTTTGATCATTGTTGAGAAGAGGCTAGTACCGCTGCTTCCCTTTTAAATAAATAGCTGCATTCAAGCCAGAGTATCACAGTATTAAACTTCTTTCAATATCAAACAAAGAAATCACAGGCTTAAAAACATCAAAGGGGGTACAAAGTAGTTTAGCTGTGGTGTCACTTGTCAGAGGAATTTCATATTTGCTCTGAATTTGAATTGCCTGCTTTGAATTTGAAGGTATTTTTCTGAAAACGACGCTATGACTTGAATTGAATTTGTGTTCTTTTTTTTTGTTTGTTTATGCAAATTTCAGTTTTCCGCTTGGTTAGTCAGTGGCAAAACAATTTTACAACACCAGAAAGTCCAGTTATTATGCACACCTGGGCTAAACTAATAATAGTGGTATCGCCTTTGGGACACATAACACCAACCTATTATAATTGTATCAAGTTAGAAAGGCGCTGGGCAACATTAACATTATTTAGTATTTCTAGCAATGTGTCAGTCCAACACTCGGTCTCCTTTTAGCTTTGTATTTGGTCTCCTCCAAGTCCTGTGGAGAATATCTGTCGCTTTAGCTGCTAAAACCAACAAAATAAACCGAAAGAATGTTAAAACCAGACTAAGAGCTTACAGGGAGACCGCTGAGATGGGTAATTAGTCTTGGTGGGTTTGTCACTGTCACAGAAGATGACCCCCGCTGTTAGTATAAACTCTGAAGGCGAGATTCACAGCTAGTGTGTGTGCCAGTGAATGTTTGATAAAATCCAATCCCACAGACGGAATCTTAAAGTAGTTTCGACAGTTTTTTTTTGCAGTTTTATAATAGATTCAATGTATTTGAACATTTCCATCTGTATACAGTATGTTTGTATACTTCTGTCTGTATACTTAATGTTTTCCCAGTCACATAGAAAAAACAAAAATAGTTTCAATACCAAGACAATACCAATAGAATAACATACAGATTGATAACCTGATGAAGTCATGTGTGCCTTTCTCAAGGTAAAGTGTGCAGTTCAGTTACATCAGTGTAAAAGAGTTGTACCTTGTTGATGGAAAAGGCTGTGATGATGTCAGATTCCTTGTGGATGATGCGTGCCTTTCCTCCAGGGCAGCCCATATCTGAGTCAGACTGCACAGAGGAGCAAATACATGCACACACACACACATAAATAAATCACCATAGATGGGGATTCAATAGTTACAGCCGAAACATTGGTAAACATACCCTGCATACAAATAACAGCAACAACTTCCAATACATTTCCCTTCATGCTACGGGGGCCAATGACCTGACAAGATCCATGAGAGGAGTTCATACATAAACTGTCAAATTATATGCTGTGGAAGGCTGAAAATAAAAATATATAAAAAAGGAAATCTCAGTCTGGGCTTGCTTTCTGTTTCCCACACCGACTATGCACTCTGTTAATGTGTTTGTCTGTCTTGCCTTGAGTTATGAGAGGACATGTGAGGTGCATTAGGCCATGCTGTTAACCACAATAGCCAGCCTACAGTAACTGGTGTAGTGCTGTTAAACAGTATGAGCACAAAGACCCTTGAGCAACGAGCACAAGCACACACTGTGCTATGTGGGTCGTATGGAATGTATGCAGTGTGCTGTATTGTAGTTCTGCATATTATATGTAACATTTTGATGCCAGAGTTACTCAACATGAGACAGGAACCCTTATAACATGAGATTGAATTAAAGTCTACTGCATTTATTCAAGGAGAAAAGACCATGTCTCTTTTTGTCAGATGGAATAAATGAAAACTTCACTTGCAGAAATCTAAATATGGTGGTTTGCCATTTTTGCAGCGCACATAATCCCTGTGGGACGCAGATTCACTGCGACAGTGTTGGGCCCATTAATCAGAAGCTATTCAGCTTCATAGCTCGTCCTCTGAGAGACTGGGCTAATTAACACCGAGCCAAATGGAGTAGCTATAACATGGCAGCTTGCACAGTGAGAGACAGAAGATTAGAAAACCTCTCTGAAGCATCAGTGTACAGTATAATTCAAGATTTATGGTCCACATTCACATGAATATTTAGACTGTTAAATGTAAGATTAATATCAAACACTGAGGAAGAGTGGGGGAGGGGGTGGGTCATGGCTTTGGCAATATGTGTACATTAATTCTGTCAAGATGATGGTTTTCATGTTTCTTCGATTATATATGACAGGTCCCATTGAGGACTGTGCTGCAGAAAGCAAGTGCAGTCACATGATGTGCGTGTTCCTCTTTGTACCACCCACACTACACTTTCACAACATATGTGCGCAGTATGACACTGTTCACTCAATGGCTTTGTCAAATCAGAAGTGCTGTTATTTGTATCAAGACAACTTCACACATTTTTATGAACATGCCTACAAAAAAAAAGATAAAACAATGCCATTTTGTGTCGGTTAATTCTTGGAAACATATTAACTGCCTGAATAATCTAGCAATATCTGGTTTTGTCAACTGTGATCGAAGTCATCCAAATATTATAATGCTAATAAAACAAGCAAATGGCATGGTTTTACTTGTTAGATGTTTAATTGCCAATATTATTAATTCCCATCATCTATCCTTGCAATGAGCTGAATAGTTTTTTGACATATCTAATATCAGTGCCACTGCAATACCTTATTCTACATAGCATAGATACATATACAGTAATATGTGGCCTTCCTAAAAGACGCCACAGTATCTGATCACAGAATAAGTCAAAAGTCAAAGTTTTTGGCAGAAAGAATTGCAGAAGGTACTGAGGTTTGATATCCAGCCCACTCACATACTATAAGCAATCATTTTTCCAGAGTAGCAGTACCTGGTTGTTTCCTGTCTCGTCCATCCCTGAACATTTCATATTGTCAGTCTGGTCCTCAACCGACTTAATGATTGGGGGGGAAGCATCACGTGGCAGACACACCCAAACACACACACACAAAAATACACAACATACAACAACAACCAGTGATGAACCATGCAAACACACACACAGAAATTGAATTACTGTGATGTTAATCAAACAGGGTGTAATTATTTGAACAGAATTAAAAAGCATCGTCATGCAACTGGAGGCCGTACTAATACATGTGGTTGGCATGCGGAACAAAAAAAGCACAAAGGCGCCAACGAGGATGTAATGGAGCAGTTTCTCTGAGGGGGGGAGGTACAGACATGTGTTGTGGATTTTAACAAACTAGTTAATGTGTTATTTGGTGACAATTAATACCATGTACTAGCTGTGCAACATGGAGGAAGGTCATGCAGTTGGTGGGAATGTGTAATCGTGGTGTACCTCATTCAGATCGCGTTTCTTGGTGAAGATGTTTCGAATGAAAGTCTCCTGTATTTCTTCCTGCTTGACCAGAAACTGCCACAAACGTTTCACTGGCAGCGCTGAATGGTGGCTGGTCCTGAAAAAAAAAGCACATCTCCTGCATATTAACAATAATGCTCATTGAATCAGCTGTATCAGTTCACTGAAGCACAACTAAATGTGTTATAAAACATTATTCTGAAAACTTTACATATCTGTTGCTTAAGGCAAGACACATCAAATGCAAAAGCACAACGTTGCTCTTCCAAGAACTGTAAATCCCTACAGTATATATAATGTACAGGCCATGTGGAAATCTACAGAGGTCAGTCTGTGCAGGGATAAAACTGTGGATTGATGGTTTGGATTGCCTGAATGTCTCGTGCAGTAACATCCGTTACTGGAGGCAAAATGTAACAGTGCAGCATCATGTTAACATTAATTCATGATGTTTAAAAACCTCTGGAAGTATTCTTGTGAAGGATAACTCACACAAAGGCTAACACATTTCCAATTCAATAAAAAACTAATCTCATACACTTGTGTTACTGATCTTTAGCTCGTGGCGTTACCTAAACGGGGTGTTGGACGGTTCAAACAGAGCCTTGTGCCTGAGCAGGGCGGGGCCAGGTGTGGCCGCTTCATCCTGGGGGTGTGTGGAGATGTATTTGGAGGGAGGGCCCCCAAAGATCTCCAGTCTTTTCTGCAGCAACTGCTCCCAGCGCTGCAGCGTCTTCAGCACAGCGTGACACAGAGGAGAGCCCACAGGCAGATCTGCATTAAACAGAGGCGCGCACACACACACACACACACAGGCGCAATAAGATTAGCTTAGACAGGCAGTGAGAGATAGGGAGGCTCTTATCTACATCCTGGATGCTACTACATCAGGGTGTGTGGTGTATTTAGGTGCTTACCTAATAGATCATATCCTGCCATTGGGTAAAAGGACTTGAGGTTGACCAACACCAGCTGAACCATTGCCAGACGCATTAAGCACCAACTGAGAGGGGAATAATCCATTACAAATCAGATTACAGTTTTGAATGTGAACACTCCAGATGGGTTTAAAGCCTTAAAAAAATAGAAGGAACAATAAAGGATTGTGTAGAGAATCGACAGCACTCTTAGTAAGTGTTGCACTTTCTTTAATATAAAGAAAGTATAAAGAAACTGACGGGTTTATCTGTACTGCTGCTGTGCACTTTATATTAAAAGAAAGTGCAACACTATCTAAGAGTGCTGTCGATTCTCTACACATGTTGATCTTTTGGACTGGCACCTGAGTATCACCGGAGAGTGAGCACTCCTAATCTGCCTACAATAAAGGGTTGTCCAGACTGAGAATGTAGAGCAAAACCTACAGGCAAGTGTATCTGAATGTAAAGGCTATGCACAGTCACAAATAACTGTGGAAACATGCAGCTACTTCAAGCTGCTTGAAATGAGGCAAAGATGAGTCACTGTTTGCTGTAATACCCACCAAAGTGCTGTCATTACCTGTATGAATTGTGGTTGGAATGCTCTCGCTGTGGAGAGTTGGGGTCGAACAAATCTTCATATTCATCATCTTCCTCGTCTTCATCTTGACTGCCCTGGCTCTCTTCAGAGTCGTACTCTATTCTGTTTTCTGACGGTGGCAGGTGAGGCTAAAAGACACAAACCCACAAACACGGCATCAACACGGACAAACGCACAGTGTTTTAGTTGAACAGAACAGAAGCATGCATTGATTTTTTTCATCTGCTGTCAGTCGTCTGTAGTACATGTTGAGTGTTATGGCAGATTAATGCATTTAGATTACTACATTTTTAGATTACCACTGCATTTCTATCACATTAAGTTTGCACCTGGTGAACAATAAATAAGAAACATTATCCCAACAGTAGGACAAATCAGACAGAAAATAAAAGGAAAGGAGTGGATCTAAAAAAAGGACTCAGCTTTTTGTTTTTACCTTGGCTATGAAGTAATCCCAGATGCTGAGCTCTGGAGGGACAAATCGTTCTTTAAAGATGGAGGCAGCTTCTTGTTCAACTACAGGCACATGCTTGGGACTGGACGGCCCCTCCCGCTCTATCCCCGACTCCTCTTTGGATCCACTGCGTGATGACAGAAGCCTGAATCGTCTGGACTTCCTGTCTGTGCCACTCGGAGAGGCTGGAGTGTCAAGAGAAAGTGTTTGTTAAAATACAATGATTTCAGCTGCCATCACTACCACACACACTTTTGCACTTGTGCATTCAAGCTTGATATTGTTGTTTTGTTTTTTCTGCTAATGACAATTATGTCACCTTTAAATATTGAACTATCTCCCTAAAAAACAAACACACCAGAAGCTCAACAAACAAAACTAGTTCAAATTGCCAACATTTCGTTAAATAAACAGGAGTTGCAGTTGCATTACATCATGTTTCCTCTGCTGAGCATGAGATAGCAGCACAGAGATAGTGAGAGAAACAGCCCCTTCACTAATAGGTTGATGGATTTCTATATGACCTATGGATGGGAATCCAATTAATTTAGCAAGGCTGAATTGATTTAGCTACTGGGCCAACACCCAAATAAAACCCAAAAGACAGATAGTCAGACTGCTAGAAAGAAAAAGCAAACAGTCACTCACCTGGTGGAGGTGTTCTGACCGGGCTGTTGGGTTTCTCTATGACAGGGATCCGGGCGCCCCCACCGAACACCGTCACCCAGAGCTTGCTGTTGAGAGGGTGCGCCACGATGCGAAACAGCTCGTTGCTGGAGTGAGTGGCCATGCCGTGAACAAACAGACTGAGGAAGACAGCAGTCAGGATCTCACAGAGCAGCACAGCCAAGCCTGGCTGGCTCTCCTCACCTGCTGAGCTCAACAGCCGAATCAGAGAGGCGATGCCTGGGGAGAGTAAAGGACCGCAGGATGAAAACCAAGAGCGAAAAAAAAGCGGCATCTGTAGAAGCACTTCAAGTGTGTAAACTACAAGAATTGCATTTCTTTTAGACACCATCACATAATATGGCAAGAAACAGAGAAGAAGAACATTTCATTTATTGTAAACCATTTTTTCATGGAATACGTCCAAACATTTGATGCAAGGAGAATCACTATATTCTATATTTCTCTTCCTGGCAAGACTTTTGATGAAAATACTACTAGCAGGTAATTCTTGTGTAGCCAGACCCTCTAAAGCATATTCCTTGCTGACATTTTCTCCTAAAACTATTTTTAAAACAATTGCACTAGGTGCTTCCTTATTATGATGGGTGCTGTATTTTATTTCACAGATCCCGTGTTAACCATCCTGCTGCTGTAAATACTCACTGGAGCACTGGAAAATGGTCCTCATCAAACACAATATTCACTCACATCTGAGCCCTATTAACTAGAAAATCAAACAAGTAAACAGCTCTTTCGGGATTTTACTAAGTCTCTATTAGACAACACACTACAGTATACCTACAGCATGGACAGTTTCTAACCATCTTAATCTTCATAAGGAATGAATCAACTTGCTAATGACAGGAAGGAGAAGTTGCACTAAGTTGTTGTTTATTTGTTGGCAAAGAGAGAAAAGTGTGTTTCTTTAAATCAAAGCCAAAAAATGTATCTGTTTTGCTTGATTTACCTGGCCACTGTGCAGGAGAAGTGTTGGGCTGCACAGACTCATCCATGCTGACAGTTCTCACTGGCTGCTTCTGAGACAGCAAAACACTCTGATACACAATCCCTGTGAAATGGTTCACATGGCTGTGGGAGATGAAACAGACAGAAAGAAATGGACCCCATGGATTCAGTGCGGGTACACAGAGCAAAACATTTATATTAAACATGAAACATTGTGCTCAAAAAGTGAAATTTAAAAAAAAAATTGGGTTAGGTGGTTTAAATTTATAATGCCTAAATGCTTTATTTTAAATGTCTCGAGTCTGGAAAACAATAGTTTCTAAGAAAGAAGTGTCACTCATCATGAGGAGAAACCGTCCGTGATGAAGAAAGCAGGTACAGTTCACAGTGGTGCATTTAGGGCTTCATAAGAAGGTACCTGTTGGTTGCTTACTTCATACTGAACTAACTCAAACTGACGGCAACGTGACAACAGAGACACGGAAAAGCAGAGCATGTATCAAAATGTTGTCAGCTTGGCAGCAAAACACTCAACCCCTGCAACCTACATCTTGAACTACATTCTAAAAAATTCACGCTGTCTTACGCTCGCTCTCTTGCTCACACACTCAAGAGGGAAAAAATAGAAACAGAAATCCATCAAACCTAAGCAGCGTCACACCCTAGGAGAGTTTATTTCATAGTTACCATAACAAAGACGGTGTTAAATTAGAAATAGCCTCGCAAATTTAGTTATACTGTTCAACTCCCAGCAGTTTGTGATAAGTGTGTGCATGTGCTAAGCAGAGGGCGAGGAAGATGCAAAACCAAGTGATTTAATCAAACTGGCTAGAGTTGTGTGAAGTTTGAAACACTAAAATCAGAGATCTGACTAATGAAATCAAAGTCTAATGAACGTTTTCTCTCTGAGATAACAAACATCATATTCTAATTGATATTTGCATTTCTATCTCTGGTGTCACAGAACTATCACTTTAAAAAAAAAGAAAAAGGTCCATGTCTTTTCGAGCTCAAGTTTAGACAACTCTGTACAACAACATCAAACAATTTGGCAGAACGGAGACGGGAACAAACAGGAGCACAGCTGTATGCCAAATAGGTTATTTAAAAAAAGAATAAAAGAATCCAATGCACAGTCATTCAGCCATCCAAGGTTTAAATCCTTCTGGGGTTGTTGATAAAGTAAGTTATGGTACCTACGCCTCTTAAATTAACAATGTTCCTTCCATCTGTCAAACCCAAAGATCAAATTAAGTATTTACAATGAGAATGATAAACAGCAGCCACGCAGCTTCCATGAATTATTCTCAACATGATCAAAACAGACAAGTGACTGTCATATTTCTGGTGAGCAAACTTCCAACACATTTTTTTCTTTTTCTATTCCTTGTATCACATCACTTGAGAGCTTTATATAAAACCAGCCCAAAGCCTAACGCATGTGCTAAAATGATTTTTCATAAACAAAACCTAAGACATCCTGAAAAGCATTTTCCATTTCGTTATCACGTAATGTTTGACTTGAACTGTATGTGTGCATTACCCTCTCATTATAAAGTATGCTTGGTTACCAGCAGTCATGTCCCCTTCCCACTTATTTCTTATTATTCTGCTCCAATAAGCCTAAAAAAAACTCTAACACACAAACAAATGTAAGCAGAGGACACAAATTACAGTAACATTACTTTTGTCAGTATTTTGCTTCCGTTAAAAATCGTATCGCTCGTGACACATAAATAATCCAGTGGTGGCTAGTGCTGTTAATGGAGTCGTGTCAGGGTGAATGTGGTGGAAAATGAAAAAGTTGTATCAAAGTCAAGCATCGCTTGAAGACATATTAAGAATTCAAGAATCTTGCTCTGAGAGATGCTGCCCTGTAGATACCCACTATGAACTCAAACCTTTTTGAGTCACGTTGCATAAAAGCTTTTTCAGAGACTCTAGCTGGGACGTGCAAAGATTTATTTCCCTACATCCCCAAATCATTGTCAAGAAATGGATGGTATGAAAATAGCTCAAGATTTATGATGGGTAAGTGATGTGACGCATGGGTTCAGTATGAAACAAGGAGCAGTCCCTGTAATGACAGACTAGAGAGTTAAAAGCCTAAAATTAATGGAAATAAGGACAAAAATATTGGGACACCTACCTGTATGTGTGTCCATCACACAGACACTGATATATACAGGCAGACAAGGAGGCAGCTAAAGTGTGCAACACGTAGATCTGAAGTAAGAACAATGATGAGAGAAAAAGAAAAACATGAATTAGCATTATGAAATTTTTCTTCAACTTGGAAGCAAAAGGTTTTTTGAGACTGTAGGTCCATTCAGCTCTGCAGGACTACATAACATCTTTCAGCTCATTGTTTCAAGGCTCAGAACCTCAAGGTTTCCATTCACTCTCTCTGTTCAAGAGCCAGGCGTTGATGGAGAGCAAAACAAGGGCTTACAGGAGAGAATACTGGTCTTACATTAATCAGGCTCACACAAACGTGTCGTCTAATGACTGCTAATGCATCTGCTGGATGTGAAAATACGCTTCTGTTTGCTTAAGAGTTAGCTGTATATCAACTCAAAAGTGTGATAATACATCAGTGCTGCATCTACTACTCCTTTCCATTGCCCACAACTGACCAAAGATTTATTGGAGGGTTAACACACAAATTATAAATATAAAACCTTGTCCACATGATTTGTTACCACCCATACAGTACGTAATAACAACTTAACACCGCATCCTGACATACAGCGAGCGAGCGATACAGCGGCGTAATCTCGCACAAAGGTGTCCTGATATGCAGCGTGACGATTTTGTCGCCAGTATATTCTATTGGTTCAGAATCCAAACCAATCAAATTATTAAATTAGGGACGTAAACAAACTTCTGGCGCTATTTTTAGATTCCTGGTATTTCCTGGTTGCCGTTTTTCACATCTTGGAGTGTTTTTTCAAATTTTATTTCTCTCATATTCGCTGGACAGAGCGATGCCATTTTTTTTCATATCTGTATGAATAACTTCCTTCAATGGTGTAGAAAATAAATAATATATTTCAATTCATGGGTCAAAGAACACATCTTCCATTTTGATCGATTGGTTTCAATAACATTCTGGCACTTTTGCTAGAAAACACAGAAAGCTGCTCTTAGTGATTTGGACCTAAACAACAAATGTGACCAAAGACTGTCTCACCTCATTGTTGACAACATCAGGGTGTGGAGGAGAGTCGAGTGCATTGATGGTCTGCAAGATGTCATGAGTCAGGTTGGTCAGGTAGACGATGGGATTGGCCACCACTGTCTTTACGTTGGCTGTGCAAGCCATCAGAAGAGGGATAGAGGTGGGTTGGGAACTTGCTGTCGCCACTGACTGGATGGAGTTGTCCTGTGGGCAGAGGTCAGGGAGGACCGTGTTGAATCAAAAACAGATGACAGATGACTCAGCAAACCAGTTGCAACAAATACAGTATGGCCACCAGCTCCCCTTCTTGAGTTACAGCATTCAACGATGGCCAGGAGAGTTTTAGCATTACAATATCACCGTGATGACCATTTAAAATGTCGTCACTTACTGTAATCATTTCGTATTGTTGCACATTTGTGTTCATTTCTCAGATTCAGAATCCAAAAAATATCAAGGTTTCTGAATTTGCAGTTCCAAATAATAAAAAATTATTTTCTAAAGTGGACATTTTCTGAATTTGAAGTCAGGTGTTACTGAGATATGTCGTTCATGAGAATGGGACATATGAATGGAGAAATGAACAGCCAGAAAACATTATTCTTCCAGCAGTGGCTATCTCTGGCACAGAGGTATAACAAAAACATTGTTCAGTCTTCCCAAAAAAAACACACTCATAACTTGCATCACACCACAGTAAACTAGGAATAGATGCACTGAACTTTTTCATCTTTTTTTCAGGAGGGTTATAGAGAGAGCTCACACAGAAAGCTAGGAGCTGAACGGTGCCGCTTTGAACTGTGAATTTTCCTGCCATAATAAAAGACAGGATGAGTTAACTGCTGAAGTGTCATACATGACTGTGTGCTCATGAGAAGACTGTTTTCCAGTGTAGCATGAATGACAAAATAAAAGAAACACAAGGAATGGAGAAGAGCCTTGTCATTTGTGTTTACAAGATCTCTGAGCATGACTCTGCGTGTAAGAATACCACAGATCTGTTCATTAGGCCTGATGGATCACATTCACATGTCACTGGGTTCCTCAACAGAAGCTACACACATTGTAGTCAAGATGAAGTAATAAAAACACACACACACATTTCCTCGACAACAATAGAGAAATTTGACAACTATGGGACCAGAGTTGGGACAAGAGAAACTACTTTTTTTTTCTAAAATCAAAGTACAAGAGTTGAAAGGACTCCCAGTGCCCATCGACTGTGCTAACATTCAAGAGTGTTGCTCCCATGTTGGCTCATTGAATTGTTTACCTCAACCAATAGTCAGCCTGAGGCAGGGTTTCCCTTAGGAGGCTTGGAGATTCAGCACAACCTGTCAACCCATTGCGGGAGGTTTGCAGACAATCGCCAATGCACAGTAAGTAGATCTGAGAGTGTGTGTGTGTGTGTGTGTCTTGGGGATGTAGTTGCATTAAGACAAGCTTTCAGACGGCTTCAAGTTCGTCTTTCATTTGTACTTGGCCCCTCATCTGCTCAGTATCCCTCCCCTCAAACAGAATACGTGATGACTTGTGCTGTTATTAATTTACTTGTATCCTCTCACTTATGCCTGTGGTTTATTTGATCATCTTCCTGTTTTTGTTTTAGTGTAATCACCAATCATAAAATCCCATAATTTAATCTGTCTGTAAAGCACTTTGTGTAAATAAGCACAGTTAAAAACAATAAACATTAGCCAGTGATATATAGAGTAGTAATAATTAATATCAACAATGTCCCATTTAGTTTGTGCTGTCAGCTATTTCCAGAGCCTGACTGCAAGACAGAAATTATCAAGTAAATCTTATGTGACACTGTAATAAACAAATATTTGTCTTTTTTTTTAATTTTTAGATTAGATAGATTATTATACAACCACCAAAAGACTGCAGCATTAGCAAATCATCCAACTAAACATTAAAATTTCTTTGTCTATTTATTGCTAAATAATTAATTGAAAATCTCGAGCAACCTAAAGAGTCGGGCAGAATAATTATTTAGTGGACACGCTGTAGAGCTGGGCTTACATGACTTTAAATGTTCATGTCTTAATTACCTGGTGAGACTCTTGAAGCAGCAGTATGAGCTCCATGCGTACAGAAGCCAGTCCTCCACCATGGGAACCATGCAAGCTGCAGTAGCTCAGGAACATCCTCAGCAAGGGCTGGTTACTCTGCAGCCAGTGCCTCCTGCTCCTCTGGCTGTCGGCACGAGGGCTCCCAGGCTGCAAAACCAGATTCACTTAACGTTATTTTATGGACAAATCGTTCCAACATTCCTGTAAATATGGCATTGGCTGGAACGCTGGTTGGCTAGTCTTCAAATAAAAGCCTGACAAATAAAAGTCTTTGAAATGTTATTTTAATTTGTAAATACGCATTAAATGTACTGTGCCATGGTGTATAATAAGGATTACAGCAGCATGTCAGGAGGGTAATAGAGGTCTCACCACCAGAGATCCAAGGACAACTGGATCGACATGACTCATTGTTACTATGTTATTCTTTTATTACAGTACAGTGAGTGTTGCATCGATTTTTGCTCATGAAACAGTCGACAAATCTAAAGGCAACCAACTACATAGACCAACCTGTTCCTCCTCCACCAGCCCAGAAATAGGGGCATCACCCTGGGCAGACAACTCTGGCAGGCAGGGCTGGTAGCTGCAGCAACGCTGGAGAGCCACCACCTTGGGAAAAACAGAATTTCATCTTAAAAAATCAATTTATCAGGGAGGAATTTATCATTCATGCGTGGGAGTGGAAGCAAAAACATTTCACGAAAATGTCAAACTGTTTTCATAGAAGGCACACAACTTCATAGGAGAAAACCACTTGGGTTATTTCCATTATGAGGTTTATACAAACTGACACATAGAGATAAAATCTTAAAAGAGTGAACATGAAGACAGGAGATGTGTGGGAATTATGCAAGTTATAAATGTTTTATTGAGTGAACCTAAGGGTACAGACAAAATAATGCTTCCCCACTTAGATGGATATTATAACAATATTAAACTAAAAAAAATATTACAGTTTTGACCTTAAAAGTAAGTGTGTGAGTGTGGACTTACCTCTCTCTCTAGCCACTGGTAGAGCTGGAAACGTAGTTTTCCCCCGTCAAGTTCATACCCTGTTGACAGTGTCCGGAGCTCATTGGTCAGAATCTTCAAGCAGGCGGTAAACTTCAGCTGAGCCGCCAAGATGTCATCAGAGGGTGCGATGAAGTCATCTGCATTTTCGCTGTACTCTCCCGTCACGGTTTCCATTAGCGGTGACACGGCATCCTGCGTGTCCTGGAACACACTGCTGCTGTCCGCAGTTCTACCGCTCTTCCCATTTTTAGTTTCTTCTTCATCCTCATAATCATCCTCCTCCTCATCTTTGTCACTGTCCCACTTCAACTCCAGGGGCTCGTCTGGTAGAGTCACCGACGGCTGGCTCCAGTCAAAACTTAACACTGAATCTGATTTACTGTTGGATAAGCCGTCCGACTCATAGCCATTCAGAGCTGGTTGAGACCAGTCTGGGTCCGTTGCTTGTCCGTTCTTACTCCCAACACTCAGTTCACCGGTGATGCCTGTGTCCTCCTGGTTCAGAAGTTTGGAATGCTTGTGGACTTTGGGCATCTTGGAGAGGACTTCAAGTGCCAGCATGGGGCAGCCAGCATGTAGGTGTGCATATGCAGCTGTGAAAAACAGTCTTCTCTCTTCCAGACTGATGGAGTCAGCCCTGCGACCCTCTGCAGTCAGGCCGACCTTAGCTTTGTCCGAAGAGCCAAAATGGCGGCGAAGGAGGAGTGGGTGGGTACGGAGGTAGGTGTAGAAGTTGAAAACCTCAGGGTTGCACGGAGACACAGAGGAGGGACCTGTCAGAAATATGAATAAAACATGAAAAGAAAGAAATATTAATCATGAAAAAAAAAACAGCCACTTTTTCAGCTCTGACCACTGTGAGCAGATGGGACACAGAAACGGTGCTACAGTACATCTGGCCAATCTGCAAAGAGCTGCAGCATGTTAGCAGTAGCACTGGTACACAGCCAAACAATCTGTGGTCACTTTTAGGTGAGTAGAAGGTGGAGTATGAGTTTTGACAGCTGACCAAATGGACAGAAAGGCAATGCTTTGAGTTAAATCTTTTTTATATGTTCATGAACAATGTCAAAGGAGCGGACTAAAGGCCTGCCTAAAAGACCCAGTCAGGACAACACATGATCTAAGTTAGAAAAAACATTTTCACCTCTCCATAAGTCAGTATTTTTTTCTCTCTAAGCATATTGGATGTACTTCCAGAACATCATTTATGAAACACCTGGGATGTTAGGGCCTGGTTTGGCTCTTAAGTCAAATGAGGTTCATATCAAGTTCAGCTTGGAATCTATTCTTAAGGCAAGACGTGTATATTTTCTTCCATTAGCTGGTCTTCTGTATCCCATAGGGTGCAATTACTTATGCAATTTCACATACTTAAAGGACCAAAAATAGTTGCAAAACTGAGACGTTTTATGAAAGAACATGATTCGACCTTAGTGCCCTAAGTCTGCAGCACTGATAGTCTACAATATTTGTATAATATAACATAAATTATAGAACAACAAATTAGTAAGTGTTTAAAAAAATACTTCTCTGTATTATAAAAATCTCACATTTGCTCTCAGTGGACTCAAAACTGTTGTTAGCAGGCTGGTCAAGTAGAGTGTCCAAGGCTTTGCTGTAGTCCTCCAGGACCCAGTGAGCCATGCTCCGCAGAAAAGGGTCTTTGTGAGCTGGAATCTGAAATACACAGAAAAATTACAATGACTCTCATTCTAGTTCCTGCAGTGTATAAATTATGACATCCTGCTGGATAGTTTGATAGAATGGTTCATTTTCCACAGCAGGAACAGTAGCTTGTGGTTGTGACAAACACATCCTCTATGCACCTGTTTGTCTTGTCCCAGAACGTGTCTCTGGAGGATTTTTTTGTAGGTGGATGACGTCTCAAACTCAGACTCATACAATCTGGAGATCACCAGAGCCAGTTGTAGGTCCTGCATTTTCTCTAGACACACCTGGAGAAGGAGGAAAATGATGGAAAAATGAGACCCTGTGCTCACTGGAAAGAGTTAGTGGATATAGCTGAAGTTGTTCTCGTAGCTTGCCACTGGTGAGGTGTGAGGTGCATTTCAATGAGACTACCTCCCAGCCACACAGGAGAGACTAAAAAAACAAAGTCAATGATAGCCCATCGCCTCGGTGACACTCATTTCCATAAAATGCTCTGAGAATCTCCTGTTACTCACGCAGATAAAATTATGTGACTCATTGCTTTAGGGACTTTCTAAACAGAAATAACCTTGATGAATAAAAGGTTAAGTAAACAAAATGACCACCAGCAGCCCAGTGTTAATATGTGAGCAAAAAGATGGTGAGATTCATGTTTTTGTGGGTTAAAAAAAACAGCTGCTCTAAAAATCATTCATAAACGCATTAACAAACTGAGAGTGCATACACAAAGGCCAAAGGTACTCACATCTGTCTGGCTTTTACAACAGAAAAGGGGAAAAAGGAGGTAATTCTATGGCAATGTGTGTGATCTTTGTGTCTCTGCACTGGTGACAACTGTGGCCAGATGCATTTTGTTCGGTTAAACCCCCTTCCATTATCATAGATGCAATATGTCATTATCACTTTGAGATGCAATATCTCATTATCACTTGGACTCCAGTAAGAACTGATCAGACACATAAGAAGGTCTCTTCCATTCTGAAAACTGTTTCCATTTGTCTCCCTGACGAAGGAGTTTTTAAAGGTTTAACACGACCAAGCCATAAAAATAAGGCTTTTTAACCTTGAGAGAGTGCCTGAGAAATTCTTTTACTATCATTTAATTGTCCCATCCAAAGAGCTCCTCTAGGAAACAATTTGTGAGTGCTATTTCAGCAGCACTGAATATGGACATTCATATGTATGTTTGACTGGTGCTGATGCAGAGATGTGTTTTTGTGATGGTATTTTTTTTGATGATAAGTTTTACTCTGTCAATGACTACCCCTGACTATGAATTTTACAGATTAGAAAAGCAGCCGGCTCAATTTATCCTGAATGTATGCTGAATTTAACTTGTGCAAAGCAGGCTAACAAGTGGCACTTGCTGATGAAGGAATGAGGTTTTTTTTTTTTTTTCAAAAAGTGTCATGTCTATTTTCCACTTGCCTCAACAGCATCCTTAAGGGAACCTGCCAGAAGGAAGAAGGCTGCAGAATGCTGGAACCGCTGTTTTCCCAACAGAGAAAAGGCATTTTTCAGTGCTGCTTTCCTCCACCGGTCCTCGCTGAAGTTGTTGCGGAAAAACTCTGTCATTTTTGCATTCTTCTGAGACCTGGAGAGAATGATGTGATTCAAAAGAACAAAACTGCTGTCACTGGTCTGCAATGATCTGACACAATCTTTAAAGGCAGAGACAAATAATGTGTGACTGTATGTACATGTGTGTGCATTGGTATTTCATATGTAAATTCATGTCAGTGATGCCTACCTGTACAGTCCCCAGACCACTGCCTTCTTTTTCAGCGCAAGGTAAAATATAGCTGCATCCAGAGGATCATTGTTTCTCTGAAAAGAAGCCTTGGCAACCTGACAGAATAGTGGAAAAAAAATGCATTCAGCTCAGGACAAATGCAGGAGCTGTGGGCGTCCGCAGTCCACAGCATACAGTCAAGAACAAGTTGTAGCTTTATGGGTCATATCAGAGAATAGTCTACTGTACTTTACAGCAACCTCAGCAAAATTCCACTTTCAACTTCCTGACAGCACTTCATGAATGAAGCAATCAATATGAAATGTATAGCGCTAACACACTAATGGACAACCTTCAGAGCAGTAATGTGTAGAAATAAAAGAAAGATGTTTGGCATTTTCACTTGAGAAATGACTAAAACCACTTATCAAAATAGTATAGATTCATTTCCAGTGCATCAACTTGTAGTTTCATATACATGGAAAAGCACCCGATCTAAAACTACATCAAAAATGCATTTGGTGATTAAAATAAGGCTACAATAGCTGACATGAATGTACTCAACTCCACAGAGGCACTGGTGTTCCCATTTCATATACAGTACATCTCCTCTTTTACTCTGACCGGCTACTGGCTGACCAAACTGCTTCATTCTTACAAAACTGGAACAGGGTCACCATTCAATATCTAAACACAAGTAACTTGCATTACTGTAACTGCCTCACCTTCTCAATGCACCTGCGCAGCTTGTTGGTGCTGCGCAGCCACCAGCCCACGCCCATGGAGCGGAGCTCAGGCCAGGTGGGTTCTCCCTTCTGCAGGGCGGGCAGCATGTTCAGAAGCTCCTCCTCAGCTTCAGAGTGGAAGGCCCACGCATAATGACATGTGGACAAACCTGTTGAGATGAAAATTGGAATGTTCAGAATTTCATGAAGAAAATATCAACAATGCAAATATACATTTAATAAAAACCTGATGAGCACACTGTGCTCCTGTATTTACAGGCTGGAGTTGCACAGTCTTTTCCATATTAGGCAGCAAGTGGCCTATTACTGTACATCTACACTGTGTTGCACTGCCATCCAGTGAGGAGTCACAGATTATGTGCCTTGCTCATGGGTAAATTCACTGCAATAGTTAAGGATAAAAAATGACTATGGTTTATACTATGGCTTGTTTACTTTTCTCCCTGAAACTTTTACTTTCAAAAACTTACAATTGAGATCTTCTCGGAAGGAGTGCAGGTAGACAGTTTTTAAAGGATCAAGTTGGTGCCTTAGAAGGAGCTACTGTACCAGTTTCTTCTTTGGCTTTGTTTACATGATTAAACAAGGCCAAAAAAAAGTAAGTGTACTAATTTGACATACTAGTAAATACATATCTGTGGATTCTAGTCTTAGAATCCTAGTTAGATTAGAAGAATAATGTTTAATGTGAATATGGTCCTGTACAGTGTAATGAATTGAAGTCTTCCTTTGCTCACTTGAATCAGCTATGGGATGACCAATGACAACTGTTTGAAAACCCCCAAGTTACTGTACCTTGTCGTAGTAGCTGTGCTCGGTGTGCTGGAGGCAGGGAGGTAGAGAGGAAGGTATGCAGCCTGACAGCCAGCAAGAACTTCAGACCGCACTCATCCAGTGTCTCTCCACCTGACAGCATTTCAAAATGTTACAATATTATGTTGTGGAATGGGGAACTTATTCAATGCATTTCTTTCCATCTATAGGGTCTTCAATTCATTTTATTTTATTTTATTCAAATTCCCTTTGTACCTTTGCCCTTGCCCTGACAGTCCCTGAGGTCTGTGCTTGTAGTAGCAATGGTGTCAGCCAACGCCATGAGAGACATCTGCTCCATACGAGTTAATCCCGGCAAACTGGAGTGAAGGAGGTGGCTGGACAGGACCTGGGCATGTTCAGGACCGAACTGTGTAGGACTGTACTGTGATAAGTCAATAACCTACAGACAGGGGGAACACACGGAGGATTTTGAGACATCACATAATACTGTAGAGATTCGCAGGAAATCACATTAAGAGACAGGGTATCATCATGGCTGGATTCATACTTACAGAAAAACATGCATAATATGTTGACATTAACTCTGACTAATGCCTCAACCTTTTGATAACACCTGGATACTCAAATGACACCAGGGTAGATTTCCGATGCATTAGCTAGGGACATGCTGGTCTCAAAGCATCAATATCTATAAAATGTACCGTGACATGTACAATTTTGCATGTCTAAGGAGCGCACTGAAATACCAAGAGTCCAAAATGTTGCAGTCCACTCGCACTTATTAAGTCTCTGTAGCCAACAGGAACTGACCTTGTTGCTTGTTTGCTCGTGATCGTTGTCCAGAGGGTCCAGCTCTGCTATGCTCGGTGTATGGAAGAGCTCGTCATAAGCGTCTGTGTGAGTGGAACCATGCCCACTGTCTCCACTCACGCTGCCCACTTTATCTGTAAGGAGGCACAAAGCAGAGCTAAATTACAAAAGACATGTAATTCAGTAGAGACCTAAGGAAAAATACCCTCCTGCTGTTGAGACAGCAGAACAAATTAAAATACCAAAGAGCAAGATCTGTCTTTTTTTTTACTGTATACATGTTTCTGCTTTCATTCTCCTCACGTTGGATCCCCAGAGACACAATGAGGAAAAAAAGTCGGGAGGAAGAAGTAGAAGACCAAAGAGAAGGATATTATCCTCACTTTCTCAAACCTTGAGGCAGAGTGGCTAAAAACGGTAGTTACTTTCTCACTGTAGATACTGTTTCTCTATTTATGTTTGTGTACCTGCTTAAAAGCATGCCTGAAGACACTGTTCAGTGTTTGTTGAATTCAACATAGTTAAAATAGCTACAATCTTTTTTAATGCAACCCTGTGGAAAATTAATCTAAACTCTATCAAGACATTGTCATTATTATGCTACTGCTCTTTTCCACTGCAGGTGCTTGTTAATTGGTTGAATTAATTAATGGATCATTATGCTGCTGCCAATGTTTGTGTTCTCTTTGTTAGGGTCTGTTCGGGTTGATAAAATTTAAATTGAGTTAATTATCCTTACATGTATTCGAGGTTAGGTCTAGGTGTGCTTGTGCTTGGGTCTGTGTTTTGTTTTGTTTTGTTTTAATTAATCAATGCACATCTGTTCCAGGTAATCATGGTGCAGAGTGCATTTCTTCTGAATGTGAAATGTTTACGTCTTAAATACACTCATTATAATTGACTTGAGTTGAATAGATACAGTGGACTTTTAGGAATCAAACCGTGAACATCCTTTCTTGTCATTTTGTAGGTTCATGTTTTGTGAATATGGTTATATTTTCCATATATTTTTTCCACTAGTGCCTATTTTACCATTTATTTAGCTAAGAGAAAAACCCTTAGACCGATTTATCTGTGGCCACGTTGTCATCATTTACCACCATATATTTCTTGTAGCCCTTGTAGCTCTGTACACAGCTCAACAGACCAGTTTGTCATAGTCAGACTGGGCATCAGGTGCCCTAAGAGATTTCTCCCACATTGGTGGCTCTGGGGATCCTCAAAAAAAACAAACACTTTTTTTTCCCCTGTCTCTTTGCTGGCAATCTCTGTGTGTTTGTCATTTGGAGTGTAAGAATGCTGACTGTGTGTCAGAGCTTTTTATTAAATCGTTTGACACAATGTGAAGCAGAGATATGGAGATACACATTATACTTCAGTTATACTTGGAAATTTAAACACTCACTGTAAAGCACCTTATATGTTGTATTGATGAATAACTGATTAAAGGAAGGCCCACAGTCTCCCTGGTCATTCTAAAACCGGACTGTGTACCTACCAGGTTTTGGTGATGTATCCTCATCAGCTGCTAGGAGGGCATACAGGGGCAGGGGAGGGATGGAGCTTATCTCCGTGTAATCAGGGGTGGAGTTCTCTCCTTTGCTGAACATCTTTGGATCCCTGGCTGTGCTGCCTCCGGCACTGATGGTTCGAGAGCGCAAACGTTTCTCTGGGTTATTGGAACTGTCTTTCAGTGCCACGATTTCCCCGGCAATACATTTCACCAAATGGGAGAGGATGGCCTTGGCACGGTGAACCTAAGGATAGACAAATTATATTGCACATTGTGAACATCCACATTACCCACAACACATCTCAAATTCATGGTATTTTTTAAGGAATTGGTTTGATTTACTACAGATTTGAACCTTTAAATAGTAAATCTTACTAACTGACCATCAGATCAAATCAAGAAAAAAGATAGAAGATTTCTTTAACTTACCTTCCCTAGATCCATGAGCTCCAGTAACTGTACAGGGTGGTATTGGGGCAGAGTGGGAAAGAGTTGGTGAGCTGCCTCAAAAAGCCCAGAATCTTCCATCTCTACAGGGAGGTCATAAGCTGTTCTCTTCCCACTGAGTTTCTGAGCCAGGCTCATCATCGACCTTGTCAGGGCCTTTTTTGGAGGGGCTAGTGAAGACATTGGAGCCCCAGGACCGAGTCCCTCCTCCTGGCTCTGTCTGACAGCTGAGATTATGGAGGAGACACTGCTGCTGATATCTGTGTCTTGTGCAATGGCGGCATTAGGTCTGGGTGGTGTTGGAGGCTGCCACTGGGAGTACACATGCATCTCACAGTCCATCCCTACCACTAAGATGCCGTCTCGTACCCAGGAGAGGGAGACTGGAATGGGCAATGAGCCTTCAACAGAAGAGACCAGATCAACCGATCGAAGCAAGACCAGGCGAGACAAGCTCTGGTCTCGACTGGCGTCAGATGAGAGACCCAGTTCTGGAGGCTTCCCCGATAGACGCCCGTACATATAAATCTTTGTCCCTATACCGACAGTCAGAACGTGTGACCCATCCTCTTGAGACACCCAGTCCAAATGAACAAGACTCTTACTAGTGGAGCCCAGACAGTTCTCGTTTGGCAAAGAGAAGTCCATGTTACTTGGAATACTAGCGCTTCCATTTGTGCCGCTGTTTATACCACAGTGAGCTGTGGGATCTGCGTTATCCAGCATGATGGTTTGCTCCAGAATCCACTGTGAACCACCTGTGGACTCAGACTGGAAGATGCCTATGTAGACCATTGGTTCTCTAGTGTTTACAAGGTTGGGGCTTGAAGTGAGATTTGGGCTACGCTGTACAGTCAGGGTTGGGGTCAGCTGGGTGTAGGGAGAGGATGCCAGTGTAGGAGGAGAAGTCAACAGTCCAGGAAGGTTCAGATGAGGTGTTGAGTTCACTGGTGCGTTTGGCGTCTGCCTGTAGGCGACGGCGATCCGTCCAGTGTGACAGCAGCTGACCTCTATGGGACGGCCTGGCACACCAACTGCGCTGCTGTTGGGAAACCTTTCTTCCACCAAGAGGGGCCATTCCTCCCACTGGTACAGCAAGGTGTCCATACTGAAGGGCTCCGTCGCCACAACGTTACACCGCCAGAAGCGCACCTTTCCATCAGAACAGGAAGTAGCAAGAAGGTAAGGCACACGGCCGGCTGGCAGAGAACATGACGCACTCAGGTGACCTAGAAGGACAGATGACAACACTCTATTAGGCTATTATTATTATTATTATTATTATTATAGAAAAAGCTTTCTTCCATATCTTCTTTGGAGAATTTCTTTGAATTCATTTGATTTAGGAGTTTTGTTTGTATGTGTTCTGTGTGCTTTGTAAAACAGCACAGAAATATTAACCTCGTCTGTTTCCATTTTCCATTCCAGCACAAACATAAGCTGTTTTTTTTTCATTTGTCAACTAAAGCACAGGATCCTTAAAAAACATTTTTGTCTAAACCAGTGTCTGTAAACTTCCAAGCAGCTTCTGTATTTCTCTTTGTGTGCCCTTCAATTAGACTGGCAAGCTTGCACTGAAAAATTCAGTTTGAATTCCCTTAAAAAAAACAATTAAGGTACAAGGAGAAATGTAATTATCATGACTACTATGATTAATTAATGTGCTGCTACTCAGTACTGCCCTTTTCATGCATGGAGTAACTCAGGCATTTTACTTCCAAGCTGCGCTGTTTCTTGTATCTGTTTACCTCAGAGTTAATTTATATGTGAATGTGTCCTCAATGTCCCTCACCTGCTGAGGGGGTAACACTGATGGCCTCGACCCCTTCTGGCAGAGCCATCTCTTGGCTGTACAATCTGTGTGTTGTGAGGCTGAGGCGACAGGCACTCTGTAGATTGGAAGTGCAGGGTTTACTCTTCTGAGTTACTGGAGAACTGAACGTGTCATAGCTGAACTGAGAGCTGTTCATCGGAGACGCCGTGGGGGCATCCTTCTCCATCATGGTTTGCTCTGTGGGGAGAGAAATGGAAAGCAGAAAATATTACTTAGAAATCCTGACAGAATATCCGAGAATGCTTGCACATCACCTCATACTTCGTGACAAACACATAATTAGAGATATTATCTGACTTTGTCTAAAAATATACTTCTCAGGAGATGACGTGCAATCCTACCAGTGAATACATTTTACAGATGTTTCTCTGCTCGGCTTCTTGATCATTACACAGTTACACAATTCTAAACCATACGACACAGTTATTGCTCTTAACCTGACATCATGATTTTGTCGGGAAGCTTGCAGTGACTTGTAACTTAGAAAACTGCCTTTAATCTAAATTTGGTTAGAGACTAAGGGAGAAGATATAGAAAGGCGTTTTCTTGAAGCAACAATAAATCAAAACATGTCTTCCATCTCATGAACTGCAGGTGTTTTGTTTGTTGTACCCACCCATGGTGACTGGTCGAGCAGCAAGATGGAGATGCCACATGTGGAGGAGTGAGCGACCTGTAGGGGTTAATTCAACCACTACCAGGAAAAAACGTGCCGAGAAATTTGGCTCACCAGAGGCTGTAGAGAGTCACACAGAGAATATTTATGACATGTTTAAAAGGTGGTGCAAATGTTGGATGCGGAACCTGCAAGATAAAAACATTTTTAAAGCACTGAGTGAGAAAACGGAATCATATCAGTACCAGATTGGGAAGAATCAGGAGCGTCCTGTGTGCTCTCTGTTCTCTCACTGCCAAGGATCAGCTCCTCCTCAAAAACGTGCAGGAGTTGGGTCTCCTTCCCCTGCTGTAGAGAACAACTCTTTATCAAACTATATCAAACGCTACAGCAAACACCAAACAACATGCCTCATCTACTGTGCAAATATGCAGACACTCTGGCAGATACGAGTTGTGCCGATGTTACACTAAGTTGCGCATGTGCCTCATGCACAAGCTGCCTGAGGGGAAGAGAGTAGGTTTGCTCTGCATCCATTTGTATTTTTTTAATGTTGACCTTTCACAGAGTCTGTTGTGCAGAATGTTTCACATATCAATGCTCCAGATTCCAACTAAGGCTTTTAAATATATATTCAGTTAAAAGTTTTATTTCAGTAGAAAAGTTTATATTTAATCTTTCTTATCCAAGAAGTTTATAGTCTTGGATAAAGTGTCCTTAAAGGTAGGGTCTGGAGTTTTGTGCCTAAAAATAAAAATTAGACTTTTACAAATGAAATCCGTCTGAATCATCACCTATGGGCTTCTAGTGCTGTGTGGTGGGGGCTCTGTCTGCAGCCCCTCCTCCCCCTGCCTGTATTTTGGTTTTTTGGTTTGTTTTGTTCATGTTTTGCTGTGCACGTGGACGTTTCTAGGTGGAGCTAGAGAGTCGCAAATTAGCAGAGACACCTATGGTGAGAGAGTCTGTGTCATCCTCCAGCCAATGACGGAGCTCAGGTGAAGCTACCAACAGCAGGAGGCTCAGGCCTGTTAGCTGTGCTAGCTGTCTGATGCTACTGAGTCTCTATCTCTCTCAGCAGCAGCAGTCAGGACAACAAAGAACAATAAATACAGTCTGAGTGAAGCACTGGAGCCGCGGACCGATTCCCGACCTAGATACCGACAAAGCCCTTCTAGACTCAATATTATAACGTCTCTGATACCGACACTGGTAACAAGTATTAGCACCATATTTTAGCGTGATTGCTGGCTAATAACACCCGCTAGTTCACCACAATACAACGGCATAATAACATACACGGAGGCTCCCCCCGCGGCTCCAGCACTTCTTTCAGACTGTAATTCCTATCCTTTATGGTCATGACAACTGTTGCTGTCAGAAGCAGGAGGCTACACAGCTTAGCCTGAGGGGAGGGGCTGAGTTTCACTGTTTTGTTTACAAACTGATAGGGACAAAACTCCAGACCCTACCTTTAACAAGAGAGCAAGAGCAGGGGAATACATTTTGAATACATCCCATTTCCCTTGGGCTTCACTGATACTTACAAAGTCGGTAATGGTATCCAGCTCTATGATACACCCAGGTTTTGCTGTGGATTGCTGGCTAATGATGTTGAACACCTCCCCAACATATTTCTGAAGAGAAAAAGAGATTAAAAATTTAGATTAGCATTAGCCCGCGGTTACTATAGCAGTGTCTTTTTGCTGTATAATTCCATACTGGGTTAGAGGATCCTCTTATTTCTGATGTTATACACTTATGCTGCCATGTCATTTTTCTGCCACATCATCAACAGCAAATTGACAACACCTTGTTACCTCACCACCCCTGGAGAAATTAATTAAAAACAGTCACAGCAATGACTCCTGTCTGAGGACTTACTGATATCTCAGGGTTGGAGAGCTCACTCAGGAGTTTCTTAGCTTCGATAACAGCCTGATACAGACGGAGAGAGTGGCCGTCACTTGCCACGAAGCAGGCGCTGGGGGAGTTGCAATATACACCTTTAGAGAGAAAGGAAGCAACAAAAGAAAACATGTCAGCAATTAGGTTTGTTTTTCTAGAAAGGACAGGAACAATTGTACAGAATACTAAGAAAGCACCTTTAACAAACAAGCATAGACTCATATCAAAGACAGCTGTAAATTTCTCTGGACTATGTGTAACAATTCTATTGCACGGCATGAATTTTAAGATTAAATGAGTTGTTTTCACAATTGATTATTTATATACAAGGGAGTATGCATGAGGGTAAAACAGACTGAAAAACAGTTCTAAAAAAGATTTTTAGGGGACTTCAAGTCCCAAAGCAAAGTTTATTATTCAGGAAAAGATAATTGAATTTTCTCCATATAACTGGACCAAAATAACTGTTTGGTAAACAAACAAAATTATGAAAATGAAGCTGTGCTTCCTGAACTGTCGAAATAAAATTTCTGGGAGAATGAAGTACTCGACTAAAAATATATTCTCACCTAAACAGCTGCTGGGAATGAGAGTGGGCAGCCAGGCTACATTAGCAAATGCTGATGCGTGAAGAGAATTGATCCTAGCCAGCTCAGAGACCCCGCCTGACAGAGATAGAGGGCCAACAGGGTCCACTCTCCATAAAATCAGCTCGCTGTAGATTGCATTGGGATCTTGGGAGACGGCGCCCAGGGACACCCGGCTGGGCCGTGACCCACGGGGCAGAGATGTTGAATGAGAGAAACCTGTGGATGGCTCTGGAGGAGCCAGAATGCTGTCTACGTCTGGTGTCCTCAAGGCGTTGTGGTGCGAGGTGGTGAGGAGGAGAGGGAGCAATGAGTGACAGGCCAGGTCATTGAGGTGGAAGCGGTGGCCACAGTACCGTGACTTGTGAGAGACACTGAGCACAGTGGAAAAAGCTGAGTCCTCTGCAAAACTGACTGCCCACTGGTTCAGAGAACCATCAGCATGTTTTGAGATCATTAACACGTTTGGGGTGAAAATGCTTAGCCGAAGACTACTGCTGGGTGCAGCTTTTCCTTGACCTCCGTAGCTTATTAGAGCAGATTTAGTTTGAGGCAAAGTGCTCCCAGGTGGCCGTTGTCTGCCATGCTGGATAGCCAGATCCACATTCTTGTTGCAGGCATACATGACAACACTGTGGCTCAGGGAGATCGCGTCTCCTGTAGGGAATGCTACAGGGATACGGGACACAAATGACACCTGAAAGAGAAAGAAAGACATCACAGCAATGAAATCGGAAGCAGCTAAAGCTTTCAGCTCTGAGTTGATACTAAGAGGGACTCTAGCAATTATTTCTATTTTAGCTTGAAATAAGAATATGTCAAGAAACAGCAGGTTCCCATGTGGATGTGGTAATGACGCAAATGGCATTGAAGATCATGAACCCATTCTACAAATGGGAGCTCAAAACAAAGGTCAGTAATTCTTCTAGTCTGCTTTCGGGAGCTGACTGACAAGTGGCTGTCTGAAATTAAAGAAGTCACTGAGACAGTGACTGAGACTCGGGGGGATAGAGAGTTCTTCACTTGCCCCATTGCATATGTATAAAAAAGAACAATGTTCAACAATACTTATGCTAATAATAATAGCAGGATCCAGTGTGCATTATCTAATTAAAGCAGGCAGGCTTAATCAACCTGAATGTCAATGAAACTTGGGATTCTCTTAGCTGCCTTGCCCGAATGACTAACTGCTGTGTCACACGGTTCTCATTATTTCACTGCTAATAAAAATGCAGCAGGGGACTTTTCAATTTGATATGAAGTCACACATAATTAGAATATAATTGTCTTGAATGGCTGGATGAGAAGCCATTAGAACGGGAGCGAGACCATCTCGACTGTCAAAATGATTCACAACGTTACTGATGTGATTAATTAAGAAGCACACCTCAAAAATCTGAATACAAATAAGTCATGTGAAAAGGAGTGACCAAAGCTACTTAGTTTATAGTAACAATTGAATCATAAAATAAAAATATAATTCTATTTATTTGTTTGGTTATTTAGACAGGACAATGCATATTGATGAACACTGAGTATAGAGTACTCAGTGTAAATACACCGGACTTAGCACTGCTACTAGATTTCATCTGTAGTCCCCAAACATAAAACAACTGTCATAAAAAGTCCATAAAAACAGAGGACCGATAGATAACAAAATAAGTAGATTTACATGATTGTGGAAGGATTGGACATCATAATTTGTTTTATACTAGATTCCTACCATAACTATTCTGTATCTGTGTATTCATTTATCAATCTTTGAATGCAGACTTCACAAACTGGAAATAGATAAGGGTTACTAATTTTGTTGACAAGGTTAAAAGGTGAGCACATAAATGTGTTTAATAATACTTTGGTATTGAACACAAAGCACCAGCGGTGACCTTACCTGAGCTTGTCTGAACATTCCTGGCTGGTATTCATCTAACCAGTCCACATGCCAGACTAACAGAGAGCCGTCCATGGGATGAATACTGAACAACATGTCTGCTCCTTTATTCCACTCCTCTAACAGCACGTCCACCTGGTGCTCCACAGCTGCCAGAGGAAGCTCCACAGCCTCGGGTCCTTGGGGGTCACTTGGCCTGCTACTATTTTCGTCTTCATCGAAGTTATCCTCATCCTCTGGGTCTGGAAAAAAAGAAAAGAAAAGAAATGAATAGTGCCAAAGTTTATGAAAATCAGTAAAGCAGAGTGCAATATGTAGGGGTCAGACCAAATGTTTTTCTGTACCTTCATGGGAGCATTCGTTCTGTTGCTCCAGGCTGCCTCTGAGCTGCTGTAGGAAGACTTCCATAGCTAAAGTGAAATGAAGCTCTTTGTTGTTGAGCCAGTGGACAGTAAAAGGACCTCCAGGTTCTTCATCATCCATGCCACTCAGAGAAGAGATGGAGGGCAGTAGAGGAATGTCTGCGATGATACAATAATAGACAATATATGACAGTGATACAGACATTTCAACGTTTAGTAAAAGAGGTTGAAGTGTAACAGAGATTTACATCACATTAAATTATAGGCATGGAGGACAAACAGATGTGCTGTAGCTAATTAACTTTCATGACTACAAGTGTGGTATGAGGTGTTCTAAAATATAATGAAAGCATAGAAATACAGTCCAGGCAGCATCTTCTGACTCAAGGCTGAAGTAGATTATGCCCTGATTCGGGTCAAATTATTAAAATGCCCTACAAAAACACATGGGGGAAACAAAATGAAAAGGCCTTAACATTCTCCATGAGCAATTTTAATTGAACACAAAATCTCACAAGGATGTTAAATAACCACTCAGTCTTTAAAGCTTCTTTTGTAACTTGTTATATCAAAAGCTGTAAAATTGAGAGATGAAGCCCACAGATTATGTTCAAGCAGGGGTAAGTCTATTTTGCCCTTATGGTTTAACAATGACTGATATGTCGCAATGCTGGAGCTGTTCTCTTTACAAAAGTACGCCGTGCCATCTTGTGGCTTTTAATACTTAACAATCAATTTAGATCATTTGTCTATCAACTATCCACAACAAGAGGAGAGAGAAATTAGTGTCTGAGTCAAACCTGTGGCCGGGTTGATGCTTGCAGCGATGTGGAAGTGGCAGAGAGCGTTGGCATGAGGCATGTGGCTGTTGCTCCTCTTGTGGTTGAAGTGTCGGCTCTGATGGTGAGGCAGGCCGCCTGTCAGGGAGGGCTGGGGCACGTCTCGATTTAAGGAGGAATGCCATGATTCTAGAAAATTCAACTGTAAGGAAAACATTATTTAGTTAAGTAAATTAACAAACCATGTGTCACTGTCATGCCAAACGTAACTGTGAAGGCTGAAGTGAGACACCACAGTTCTCCTCCGAGGCTGTATTGTGGAACAGGTGTTTCTCCTTGGTTTAAATGAAATGTATTTATTTTTTGTTTTGTTTTCCAGTAAAGTGTAAAGACCTACAATACAGTTCTACACTTGATATTAACCCATGAAAACAGTCTCATGTGAATGGCAGCCAAAAACTTAAAAGACAGCAGCCACGGTTTTGCAAGAAATCTCATGCTGTTCGTCTCAGCCTGAGGTAACATTACAAAATGGAAGTTTGAAATAGGTATTGTCCATTCTTCCAGTTTGGGAGGGAGAAAATTACTTCAGACTACAGCCTGGATCATCTAGCACAGTCTACTTTTTTAATGAATAATGCAACACATGTACACTTCCAGACTTTCCTCAAGGCACAGTAGAGAAATTTGCATACCCATTTTTCCTGTAATCTCATGTGCCCTGGGCTCTGTGACAGCCAGTGAGGCCAATAACCATTTAAAAGTCCATATTAAAATGGATGTAAGTATTGTGTTTGGGGCCTTCAGTAGCTAGGATGTCAGCAACAATCTGGTTAACAAAAACTTATAGCAGAAGAACCACTGGCACTATTAAATGAGGGAGAACCAGCAGCAGATGAATGAAAAAACATCAAAAGTCAAAGTTACAATTTTGAGGTGTTCCACAGATTACAGAAAGGAGGTTAATATTATTCACTGATCTCTTGTCTTAAGCCCTCTACAAAGCTTCAAAAAGCATCTTCGTGTCTGATAGGCAATTAATTTTCCCTTTTAACTCCACCAGGCCACAGTTGTATTTCTATCTTTTCCCCAAGCCTCCCTTTGCTCTTTCTGCCTCATCTCTGCAGTTGCCTAATGACATAGTTCAGCAGGGGTGGAAGTATAGAATTCAGGCTTCTTTCTCTGGGTTATTTGTTAAACTCAATACACAGGCTGTTACACATACATTATTATTGTATATATTTTTAAGTTCTATTTCATGATATGATTTGGTTTCCTGCTCTCTTTTTGGATAAATGTTACTATCATTACATTTAGTGGGATTTACAGTACACTCACTTGCCAGTGTACTATTTAGGTACACCTACAGTATCTAAAAACAAACCTTCCTAAGGTTTATCATTTCTCGATCTTGTTAAAACTGCTTTAGAGTGGTGTTGGCAGATTCGATTAAGTGCTGTTGAATGTGATGAGTTGACTGTTTCTCAGATTTTGATGTAGATTATATTGATTTGAGTTGTACCTAAATTAAGTGGAAAATTGAGTGCATTTTATTACCAGCAAAAAGCACATTAGTGTTACTTACTTCCTGTGTTGTTTTTCCTGGTGTCTTCCCATTGCAGGTGTGTTTCCTGGTAGGACCAGCACATCTGAGTGTGTCGCTGTGTGGGCCAGGAGCATGGTTGTTATGGAGACCGGACAGGAGGCAGTCACCCGGCAACAGCGTCTCTGCCCAGAGCCGACACACGCTGTCCTTACAGCAGGTGAGCAGAACGTTACACACTGCACCTCTTTAGGAGAGAGGAAGTAAAAGGAGAGACAATGGGAAACTGTTCAGGTTGTGTCATCGGCGGTACTCAACTTGTTAGTAATGACGTTAATGATCATAATGTTGATAGAACTATTTAGCAGCAGGCCAGAGGAATAAATACCTGTAGAGAGATACATTTACCAAAGTAGTAATAACACTGGTGATTAAGAAATTTCAAATGCAACTTTTAATGAAAACCATGATTACAGAATATGACATAGAAAGAGAAAGTACGCTGTCGGAGATTGACTAAGATGATTATGATGATTAGAGAATGTTGTTTTTATTATCACATTTGATTATGATCTGATTGTGATCAGATTGTCGCAATACACATCACAACTTTAATGCTTCCCAAAGCTTTGTTTTTTCCCCTTCCCAAAGCTTTGATAGGACAGTTGAGAGTTGACAGGAAATTTGGAATGACATGCAGTATAGGGCCGTCCGACGCGGGATTCAAACCGAGGACTGTTTTGTGCTATATAACTTTTTGTTTATATAAATTTTGTTAAGTAACAGTGGAGTGGAGTGACATCATTTTGCCAAAAATATTTCTGCATGTTAAATCTGCTGTGAAATGTGTCACATTCAGTCAGAGAACAATTAAAAGGTTACGTAATATTAGCAATGCTGTATACAGTGTTTCCCACAGGTTTGCAAGGTAACTGTGGCGGCAGCGGACCATTAGCAATGCTGTAATAAAACACAGCAGAGCCTGCAGCTTTACGTGGTGCAACGACCGGCCGACGGGGGGGGGGGGGGTGAGGGGGGGCGTGGCATTCGTGGCGGGCATAAATGCATGTGTGGGAAACACTGTGTGTGTGCCTGTTAATAGTGTTTAACCTAATTTCAATCTGCTACCTTTTAAGAGCTCCTTCATTCTTTTTTTTAGTATATTTTTTGGGGGGTTTTTTGCCTTTAATGTACAGGACAGTTGAGAGAGAGAGACAGGAAATGGGAGGCAGGGAGGGGGGGAATAGCACGCAGGATAGGGCCGCCTGTAGTGAGGACTATAGCCTCAACACATGGAGCGGATGCTCTACCAACTGAGCTAAACACCACCGCAGGAGCTCCTTCATTCTTATTCAACTTGCAAAACACTACAGTGTATCAGACAATAAATCAATAAACACAAAAAGAGACACTACCTGTCTAGCCAGTGAAACACACCTAAAGAACAGGTTATGCCAACTTTTAACAATTGTTGTGCAACCCGTCCTAAGGCTATGGTCAACTCCTGGAAGGTAACTGATGTTTGTTAAATTTGCTTTTCTTAATCCTGCTGTCAGCTGTGTCAGTTTACATAAGAATGAACTGAGTAAACAAACCAAAACAAAACATGGCTGCAGGAAGAGAGCTGTGAAATGTTGACAGTGTCTTTACCGTGGCATGTACATGCTGGTCTTTCTCCAAGAGAAGCCAGTAACAGAACGGGGATGGGCCAGGTAAACGAAGGAGAAGGCCAGCTCTCCCTGGACACTGACGCTGGGCTCTGGGGGCGTAAAGAGTCTGGAAACACCCGACTTCCACTTACTGGTGCTGTACCAGACCTTTACTAGGCAGTCATCCTGGAGAGCAGAGACAAACAGGGGTATTTTGTATCATGGGATGTTAAAACCATTATGTTATTTTACAGCTACACTTGAGTTTACAGAGTTTGGCATTGGCATAGTATATAATATTGCTAACATGACCTTAACAAGGTAGTTTGCATCAAAATCTGCACAGGTTTAACAACTCCTGATAGATGGCACTTACCTGCCCGGCAGTAGCAAAGAACTCTCCATCAGGTGAGAACTTCATTAAACTGAGTGGAGAGGCCGTCCTTCATACAAAAAATAAAAAATGACAGCATTTTCAGTTCTCAATGAATGTCGGATATTTTGTTTGTGATTTCAAATAATGTTTAAGACAGACTAAAACAAGTTGGAGCGAAAATTTAATTAAATATTCAAGGTTAGCTTGTGCATATTTTGTACTTCTTACTTGCTCTGCCAGATGCACCTCCAGGAAGAATGGGAGTCCCTTATGGACATTTCTGCCTTTCCCTGCTCTTCAGCATCATCTTTTACTCCATCAACATTAGACCACAACTGGAGGCTACTAGAACCTGTTAAGAGAGTGCTGCCTGGGTACACAAACACAAGTTTACTTTTTGAGGATATATTTTCCGAATGTCATACATCATATCATGAAAAAACAAAAACCAAAACATGGCATATACACAGTACAGAAGGGTTTTATTACCAAATAAATAAAACTCAAAAACTAAACACTTTGTTATCTGTGTAACATTAGGAGGGAAATATGTATGCAAGTACCTGTGGGGTGCCAGGCCAGGTTCCGTACCATAGACTGTAGCACAAACTGACCAGTCTTCTGCCATTGGCAGTTCAACTTCTGAACAGAAAAAATACACAGAGCATCAGTGTTAAAAATATGATTTGCTCTGAAAATAGCAGTTATATTACTCTCAATGAATCAAAAATAATCATACATGGCTCACATGAAAACAGCGTTACTGTTGGGTCCTGTTATGCAGATGTACATGCGTGAAAATTCTCAGTCATCCAGGTCATGGATATCAAAGAGAAGTCAACGGAGGGCAAATGGAATTGGTTATAGTTACTTTTAAGATGTTTTATCCCAGGGGCTTCAGCAGTTCTGAGTGAGTGGTGGGGAGTCTCGGGTGCAGCTTGGCATTTTTGGACTGTGCCATAGCCTACATACTGAGGAAGACAGCCTCTGCAGAGGAAGTCCACAGATAAAGACCAATACTTTCTGACTCTCAGTCATCACCTGATAATCTGCCTACCAGTGCTCAGACCAAGGAGAAGGAGCACAAACATCTGTAAGACTTATCCACACTAATACCTTGCAGTTTCTATCACTTTTGCTGTATTAACACCTGACACACACACACTACTCCAGTTTTAAAGCCCCTTCCAACTTTTGGAAACACTGCTGGCACTGTCTGGATTAAAAAAACTCTGGGAAGTTTGGGCGGGCTAAACCAGACACATCTGGCAACGATGATGCAGACACTTGCCTTGCTTTGTACTTTGGTCTTATAACAAATTATAACAAATTCACAAACAACAAGCTTAAGTTACACAAGAAGTGCCCGGGGACAGGGGAGTCATCCCTGCTTAGACTGCTGCCCCCTGTGACCCGGCCCCAGATAAAGCAGAAGAAGACAAGTGAACAAAGGAAGCTGAAGTTAAATTCTACATTTTTATGCTGTAACTGCCCAAATGTTTTTGTTTTTCATAAGGACCACACACCATTCAGTCAGAACTGAACAGAAGAGTTCACAGTTGCCCTCTGAGTAACCATGACGTAGATGACTGAAAATCTTCACAGACACTTACAACTGCATAACAAGAGGCTACAGTGTATCTGCTTTCATGTGAGCCACATGTGATGAAGCCCCATGAACGATTGTGATAGCAGGGAAGCACAATGTAAGTGTACATAGTTTTGCTTAGTACGTGTAAAGTCTTTCCATTACAAATTATTGTTATTGAAATGACAAAGCTAAAGCTTCCTCAGTGATTCTAGAGCAGATAACAGATAACACGATGTGCATTAGCTATTTCCTGGTGACTTTGTGAAGGGTTTAGAGGAAAAATATTCCTATCCATATTAACTGGCAGGAGAGGATTGCCTGAAGAAGAAAGGACTTGTTATTGAGGATGATATAAATGCATGCATGAGCAGACTGTGATTGGAAGATGATTTAGGGCTACTCACGGTCACCGATGTATCTTTTTGATGTGGATGCTGAACAGGCTCAAAGACACACACAATGCTTCCATAGGAAGCTGCAATCTGTCAGCAGAGAAAAAAGAAGAGGCAATACAATAAATATTAATGATGTGTTTCCTCATACAGAGAAATAATATAATATTATTCAATATATCTCAATACAAAGTCTGAACATTCAAAAATACTAATACTAATATACTAACTGCATATTACAGTTTTGATTTGTTACACACAACATTGTTTTGCAACATCATCAACGCTGTGTTTATGACAATTTACAGACAGAAAATAATGAGTGCAGATTCTTTTTCAATATCCTAGTTAGGAGCGAGAAAAAATAATCTCTAGTCTAGAGTACAGTCCCTGGACAACAGAACCAGAGATATCTTGAGCTTATAACAAGCCGATGTTGAGTCAACTTTGTCTTGTCAACATTATCTCGTCTACATGTACAGTACGCAAACCTCACATCAGATCATTGTTTACGGCCATGTGCTCAAGTGCTTTCCATGGAAGTCACAATGTTAAACAGAGTGAATGGGTGAAATCTCTATGGCATTGAACACAAATAACAAGGTCCGGGTCTAAGATAATACAGGCTGTGTGTACTGTATGTCACTAATTGGGTAAATAAACTGCCGACTGTCAGTGAATGAACTCACAGGAGCAAATGTGCATTTATATAGGAGCACATACAGAAGGACAATTACATAGAAATCACAGTTCATATAAACAACAATACATATGTTTCTAGGTAATAGGGATTCAATAAAAACATATTTCACTTTTAATTACATTCTTGTAGAGATCAAACTCACTGCTGTTTAAGAACTAACTACACATACAGTACATAATATACATCATACACAATACATTTGGTCCAAGGGATAAAATCAGTCTATAAAAAAAAAAAAAAAAGTGATCAGTAGTTATATTGATTTTTACACAAGTCTCCAGGAACTATTTAAAAATAACTAGGAGCAGCCTGCTTTTTAGCTAACAAACTATAATGGTTGCAGTTTTTAAAAGTCAATTTAATGCCCCTGCTTTCTGGTTTTGATTGAAAGTTTCTGCCTGTCCCGTTTCTATGCTGTTGCTCTGCATGCATTTGTTTTGAAGAGATATGACTTGGAACAAGCCATGGACAATAACAAACGGGCATTCAAACTGTGAATATATCAAAGTGTTCAAACAATGTAATTACTTTTTTCTTTCTTTTTTCATGCTGTAAATGAAAATATTTGTCTTGTTGAACCAATAACCAAGTACTGGAGAGCCGAACCGTGTAGAGCACAAAGTAATGTAGGTCAGAGGCCAGTTGCAGGTTTCTATTCTCAGATGGTGTTGTTTTTACTAATTGAGTATTATCTGAAAACAATGTGGTTTTCTTTAATTATAACTTAGAGATAATGAGTTTGAAAATAAATGAGCCATGGCAGTGGGTCAGTCATGCTTACAACATGCATCAAAAGTGGTACAATGCAAACCATGAGCACATGGGATGTGTGTTCAACAGTGTTGTGTAAAATAGCATTGTAAATATCAGCGTGGAGAGAAGCAAGCATACCGACTGAGTGTGCTTAAACAGACGCTGGACCATGCTGGAGGCATGTGAGGTTAGTTCTGGCCCAAGTGAATTGGATTAAACATCACATGAGAGGAGTGGTGAAGGATTGGGTGAAATCTTTCTTTTTCTTTTTTTATTTGATTGAAAGCAGGCGCGTCTGTTGTTTTAACAATGCCACCACCATCCCAATTAGAAAATAGATGCGGATTACAGTGATGGTCTGGTTATCATTATTTCTGCCTTTCATATTTTTATGAAGTAGTGTGTCAAGTTCACACAGATGATGTGAAGCTGGAGTTCTCTTTTATGTATTTCAATGCTGCATTGTTGCTCTGTGGTAATATAAGTTGGACCGGTTTTTAAAAAAAGCAGAAGTCTATCAGGATAAACAAATGTGGAGATAAACATGAGCAGTCTGTGGTGATTCAATCATTTTGGGGTCTTAAACTGAAAGTTCAAATTTTAGAAATCCACTGAGACTAAAGTATCTAAGGATTAAAACTTAAAAGAAACCAGCTGCTTCATACTGAACATGTTTGCAAAAACATATTACAATGTTATAAAGTTTTCACTAACAAGCTATGCTGAGATTCAACACAAACATTTTCAGCTTCACAGATAAATTCCAAACTTACGAACATCATTCTTGCTCCATAACACATTTGCAACTAGATCAGTACCTGTTTTAAGTACAAAACTTAAACAAGTCTACGAGCAGCCTTCCCAGAAAAAGAAAAACCCATCCATTTCCAGATCCAGTTCTTCTACTATTAAAACTAATCAAACTAATTAAATGAGTCTCCCGGCAAATGGGAGCTGTACAAAATAAAACCTTGTCATTGTCTCTGAGCTGCAGTTGGAATTGGGAACTATAAATAACTAAACATTTCCATAAATACTTTTTCCCCACTGAAAACGGTCTCAGATGCAAATCACATCACAACAGTTTTGTTGTTTGTGACAAAACTTTAAACCATTTTGTGGTCATTAAAAGGGATTAACCACTATATGTTTTACTGCCTGATTATGTTTCCCTCACTTGGAATTGATGACAGCATCCTCATTTGAGTTCATTTAAACAGCCTTTGATGTTGCAAACAAATGCCTTTCCTGAAAGCATAAGCTGCCAACACTTCATAAGAGTGCAACAGAGCGTATGCCTTGCAAAACAGTCAAAGTTAATCTACAACAAAATCAAAGGAAGTGTGCATCATAGTACAAAAACACTTTTATAGCCCTCTGCTTTTTCTCTCTTAATTTGGGTCAGGTGGTTTATTTTACAACATGAAAGTAAAGTTATAATCATTTGTCTCTCTGATCTTCCATTTTTACCATTTTGACTGGTGTCAAACTCGGGTGAGGATTGTTTTGTATTACTCAAACCCTGAAAAGTTTATAGCAAATAATTTACCATTTATTTACCCATAGTACAATACTGACCTTCAAATACAACAAGGTAAAGAAACAAAATGTACCCTGGGATTTTATTTTATTTACTTAAATTAAAACTGTATGGGATATCAGGAACATCCAGGAATATCAGTTTGCGCATCAACCTGAGGACCCAGTGGGACAAAGTGCCACTCCATGTCTCTTACCTGTCCACCCTGCAGTGAGCAGTCAACACAGCCGACCTGAATGTTGCCATGTTTGGCCCCTGGGATGATCTGCAGTCGCTCAAAGTCACTGCCCAAAATCACCACGTCACACCCTGACGCATAGGCCTATCAAGAGACAAGGAGAAAGAAGGGCAGACAACAAGAAGATGATACTCAGATCCGTCCAGAGAGAATTGCATGAAAGGTCACATGAATTGCACTCGAGCCGGAGCCAGTGTCACAGCCTAAAACATGCCACCATATGACGGCTCTGGAGCACAGGCGGATAAGATTAGAATTCTACACTCTATTTCTGTGGTTCTCACAAGAGGAGCTTCACATGAGCTGTGATTCACTGTGACTGTGCATCTATCACAGGAGGGCAGAACGACAGAAACATTTCCCCTATTGATCCGCTCTCTACATTGCAAAAGACTAGCAAGTCAGAGGTTCAGACGCGCAGCAAATTCTTAATCCCCAAGAAATAACTTTGGGATGCAGTGGAGGGATATCCTTGTGAACTGCTGAACACGACGCAAATTATACAGTTGTAATGTGACTTAACAAATAGACCTAGGCCAGTAGTTCTCAACAGTTTGAAGTCACAGCTGCCAGAATAGCAAGGTTGGTGTTTTTGACACCCACACTACAGTATATGCTAGCAAATGATTTAATGCTCTTGTTGTCTTAGCATACGACTACTCTCAGTTAGATGAGCCGAGCAGGTGGGGGTTATAGCTGTGAAGTGGTGAAATGACTATGGCGAAATTAGGGGGTGCCTGTTTTATATGGTGCTGTCCATTGTACTGACACAGAGAGAACTGCAAGTCATTAACAGTCAACATATCAACATTTATTTTATAAATTATGCTGTATTAATGATTATTAATTCATCTAGTTTTAACAGCCAGGTGTTGTGCAAAGGGATCTTTATGTAGATCTGGATTTTTTACGCTTTCCTTGACTTCCTCTAGTCCTTGACTGAAGGAGGACTGCACCTTCTCAGGATTACAAACTAAGCATCACATACATAACACACTGTTGATAGAGAACACTGTTTTTGGCTACGCATGCATTCACTGCATAAAGTTAGGCTGATATTTCTAAACCTTGTAGGAGCTCGACTTAGCTCTAGCTCCCCAGAGTAACAATGCCATTAGTTAAGCCTTCTTGACAGCGCACTCCTGCTCTACATGCTACATTTTCATAAAAATAAAAAAAAACAGCTCAGTGAACAGAAATCTCTTCAGCTCAGTTTAACCACCCCCTGAGAATCATGGCTCCTAAATTGCAAGGAGGAAAATATTTCCAGAGCTTGAAATATCTTACTGTGAATGGCACATTGTTGACGTTCCCTACAGAGAAACAATTGTCCCCTGGGTTGACAGCCCCTGTGAGGACCTGATGGAGATTCATGACTCTTGTTTATAGTCTCCTTGTGCTCCTTCCTCCTCTCTCCTTTCTCATAACACCATCCCACTCCAGGTGAGAGTTGCGGAAAATCATGAGAGGGACGTGTTCGTCTTCATCTGTCGTCTGTAATTTCACTTCAGTGTCTTTAGTGGCAAGCTGCAAAGGAGAGATACAAACAAAGATGTAAACAGAGAATGTTTTGCTTCAGTCACCTGTCAAGCCTAGGGCATTACTGACTGCAAGATATTGACTATAAGCTGATTAAACACTCAACACTGTCATCAAGGATGAAATAGATGATCTCCAAACTGATGATCACATTGTCTATACAGGACATCAAGTGTTCTTAAGTCAAAAACAGCAACAAATCAGGAGCACCATGGGGGCTTGTTGCATAAAAAACATAAGAGCAGCCACTGTAAATGAGCATTAGGGCTATTTTTCATACAGACAGGTTAAAACAAAATACTGGTGTGAAAACCCATTTGATCCTGGTGGCCCATCACTTCCTCTGAAATGCATGTCATTTAAATACTGTAGGTGTGTCAGTATTATAAGAGACTGGCATTGAGTTTCTTGTTAGCCTAAGGAACTGGAATGACCACTAGACCGTCAAATATGTCGGAGCCTACAGAGTCTAAAAAGACATGTAACCAAAGACAAGCAAGGTTATGGTATACTGTACCAGCTGATGCTGCACAAATACAGTGTCACATTATCACTGGAGAGCAAGATTTTCAGCAATACAGAATACCTGTGTACTGTACTGTATTTCACCTTTGTATGCTGGACGCAAAGCCTTATGAACAGAATACATATAATTAAAAGGGTGAAACGCAGGTGAGTCAAGCAGGTTACCACAGTGAAGGTTTACACCTTACAACAACACCGAAGGTCCTGTTATTCCACATTGTTTTGTGTTAATTTACAGAGATAAGAGAACATAATTGAACCCTTTGGGATTAGTTGCTCTATGTACAACATTTGTCTCATGACCAGGTCTTAATCCAAGTTACACTAATAAAGGAACACAATCTGTTTTGACTACATATTACTACAAACAAACCCTTGTTGATCTTGTCCATATTGAACATATTTGCAGTGCAGATTGGTAAAAGGGTTGACCAAAGCAAATTGAAGCAAGTTAGTGATCCTAACACTCTGCACAAAAAACATCTGCTAAAATGAACAAGCCTCAAAAAAGATCACAGAAGACTTACAATAATGAATTGTTGATTTGCATAAAACTGGAAAGGGTAATCAAGTCATCACAAGTTTGAATATTCATCAGTCTGCTCAGTCGTGTAGCGACGAATGAACCTGGACCTAACAGCTAAAGGCTTAAAAGAAACTTGAGCTGTTTTTTGTTTCTGTTCTTGATCCTGTACAAATCATGATGTAAAACATCGAGCATCTTGTTCATGCAGGGAAACCAATGTCTCCCATTCTCAAAAAAAGAGGAAAAAAGCATCACTGTGCAACTGCAGTTACAGCAACTTAACACACCATAAAACCATTAGAAAAATGCTGTGGACTGAGTCTGGGATGAATTGTTTGGGAAGTATGTTCAGTACTACATAGCGAACAACAACTACTGCATATCAACATTAAAACATCATCTCAAAGATGAAGTAGGATGAAAGGGCGATCATGGCTTGGTGCTTTACTGCCTCTGGGTGCACAATGCCAGGGTGGCTGTCCACCTGCTGAAATATCAAAATCAAACTGCCATAAAATGACTTCAGAGAAAATCCACCTTTGAAAGTCATCATAAGAGTTGAAACCTCAACTCAGTGCTGTAAGATCACATAAAGAGAAGCTTTAACACCAGACATCCTAAACTATGTACTGTGCATAGCTGGGCTGCTGCAACCGCTTTAAGGAAGAATATTTTCTCCAAATATTGTGCAAGTCTGATCACCAGGCAGCTACTGAATTTTTGTAAGAGACAATGCTGCCAAAGGAGTTAAACTGGTTATTTTACCAAGAACAAAGTGAGTGTTCAATAACTAGAAAAAGATGTAAAAATAATATGATTGCCTGTGCTACTGTATACTTTAAACACAGTCTGTTTTAAGACAGGAAACTCCATGTTTTTTCTAGACAGTATTTCTTACACCCTGTGCCAACTTAACTTTGCTGCAGACACAAGTACAGTAGGGTCAGTTCAACTGAGGGAACCAATCTATGTCACATGTCTAACAACTTTGTTGGACGCAAGGTTACTATCTGCTTATCATAGCCGTAAGCAAACCATTAGGGTCGGTTAGTAAAGGCACTGTCATTTTAACGTTACAACAACAACAATAACAACAACACAGGACTCATCCTATCAGTGATAGGAAAACAAGCCCGTGAGTGTCAATAACGTTAAGGCCTGCAAAATATAACGCAAAGTAGCAGCAGTAAGTGACGTTATTTTAACTGAAAGAGGGGGAAATAATGAACACAATGTTTCCTGTGCTGTGGCAACTCACGTGATAACGTTTCACACGCCAACGCAGTGAGATCCAGTTGACACATCTGACTGACGTTGTGTCAGACAGCCCGATTAAACATACATGCTACTAAGGAAACACTACATGAATTAGCAAACCTGCTTTTAAAGTCCCCCCTCGGATCATGACGCTAACTGAGCTGTCAAGTTTAGCTAATCAATCCAAGCAGTTTGTGACACAAACACCGTAAAACGACCTCACTGTTTGAGAAACCGATTAGCCACTCACCGTGTACTGCCTCTGTGAAACATTTCCTGTAGATATGGTGTAAACAGTCTCCCCGTTTAAGTTGCCTTTTTTTAATCTATGCAGCTCTCTAACGTTAAATGTTACGGTTTCGGTCCCCTCAGTTAGCTAGCGTTAGCTTGTGCTAGCTTGTGAGGCTGTTTTAGCCAGCGAGCTCCTGAACTGGAAAGCTTAGCTGTAGCTCACTTCTGGTTCATATATCCTGACCTCCGACAGTCGCTGCTTACCAAAGACGAGTCTTTGTTTACCTCTCAAAATGCTAACCGCAAGAAGGAGCCAACCTCTCCCCAAGGTTAACAAATAAGACGCTTCCAAAGAGGGACCTTTTCCTTATGTTGAAGATGTGTCATGATAATGACTGTTTCGCTGCAATGCATTGTGGTCCTTGTAGTTTACAGTTGCGCGAGGGTTGCCTACAGTTTAAGTAGTGGAAGTCGAAATGAAGTTTTCAAGTAACACGTAATCAATACAATGGATTAAAATATGTTTTTTCTCTTTTTGATTTTTATCATTTCAATTGCTATTGTTGTCTTTAATTTCTTTCTTTTCCTTTTAATTTTTTTCTGTCTTTGATTTTCAATATTTCTCTGCCTATGTAAAGCACTTTGAATTTCCTGGTAGGCCTATATGAATTGTGCTATAGGCTACCTATAAATAAATCTGCCTTGCCTTTCAAATAGCTACTATACTCAGTTACATCTGACAAAATCCAACCAAGTAATAGTACAAGAATAATAACAGGTAATTTTAAGCAGATTAAAATAGTAGTTCTATATGAAAAACTGAGTTCGTATTATATTGTTGTTATTAATTGTGATATGATGGCTAATTACAAAGTTTGGCCACTACAATCCAACATCATTCAGACACATAGCTGAAGGTGACAACAATGGCTAAAATAAGATAGGATAGGCAAACAACTGTCAATATTAAGAAAGCTAATAAATATTTTAAAACAGAGACAAATATTAAAGGAATGATTGCCATAGAGATAGAGTTCTTCAATCTAATTTCCCTGTGTAAATTACAAGTTGCCAAACTCTTATATCTGGTTGAGTTGACATAGAATGACCCTGAAGTGCGGGGGACATGTCATGGTCCCAACCTTTTTCAGTGTTGATTATTTTATTTCAAATTGTAGTTTGCATTGGCAGAAGGTTGTGGTCCTTTCCGCATTGTTTAACATTTCCCCAGGTGTGGCAGTTGAATTTTGTTTACCCTTAGTGAATGAGGACATTGCTCAACTCACCTGTCCTGTTCAAACAAATGTTTCAAGTGTCTAAATGCTACTAAAGAAATGCGAAAGATTAATTACTGTGGCAGTGTCCCACAAATCATGAATATATCAGTTCAATTACACAAATTTGCAAACATTGTTCAATGCATCCATGTGTGTCCAGATCCACTGCCAGCACAGCAAACTCAGATCTGTGGAGATAACCCATGGTCAAGTCATAGTTTACTGACATGTGCACACAGCATTACCATGGTTAGATGGGAGGCCAAAGCACCGTCTAGTAGTAGGCTATATTTCACATAACATGACTGTACAGTATTTAGCATAGGTTAATGTAACAGTTTCAGCGACAAGACTGTCTGATTGAATGTATGTATCAAGAAATAGTATTCTGTGTCCAGTCATGGTCTCTTGAAAAGCAACAATTTCCAAGTCCTTACTTTGTTCAGATGTTAAATTACATTTCTTTGTTTTGGGTCATTGGATTTTAAAATTCAATCTAAATTGATTTTCCATCTCCCATTCTTGTCTCCTGAGACAGGATAGAGGTGAGGTGGGAGGTGACTCATGTCTTTGTATTAAGCTTACATGACCACAGGGTGTCACTGTTGCTCAGTAGACTGGATTCCTGTTTACTTTGACCAGTCAATTGTTCCCCCCCTTGTATTCTTGTAGCCTACATAAAACATAGCCTAATGATTTTTTTTTCATTGAAATTACAGTGATTCAACAGTCCACTGTAAAAGTAACAAAGGTTAGAGATAAACCGACCAAGGTTTAAAAAAAAAAAAAAAAAGTGGCAAATGACATAACTACAGTAAATTGAATTTGAAAAGGCTAGGTTTTCCTGGCCACTGGAGCGCGTGCATCCAGCGAAGGTGAAACTACCGTGCTTGATTTCATCTAACTACGTACATTTGTTTGATTAATTGTTTTAGTGTTCTAGTTTGATCAGCGAGGTTTTGCAAAGTGGCTCGTCTATCAAAATAAATGATTTAATCAGTAGGCTAGGCCTACATGACGTGTTAACGCACTACTGAAAAACCGAGCCAAGCACGTGTTACTAGACACAAACATACAATGTGCGCGCTACGCACTAAACTTCCCTTTTAAAAATCAAGACTGCTGTAATTATTTGCTGGCCTCAATTGGATCAACATGATTTGTTTTCTCTTTTCCATTCAAAGTTAGGCTGCCATAATAAAACGTATCGCCCACGATCGCCCCGTGTGGTGGACTGGTGAAATATAAACACCAAGTCAGACCGTAACTCCTGTTTGCCTAACATCGCGTTGCCCAGCCCTTCTCTGTCCCTCACAGGTGAGTAGCACGATGCGCATGCGCAGATACTAGGCGAAACTAAACGTCCACTGGGCTGAAAAATCAATGCAGTTGTTGCCATAGACATATAATTATATGTCTATGGTTGTTGCAAGTAGTTAAATAAACAAAATCAGACCAACTTATTCTCTCGACGCAAGACCTGCAGTAAGTTTGCGAAATAATATTGTTATAGTAGTGGAGAAGCAGCTTTCAGGAACTGATCGGTTTGTAGGTTTTCGCGACTGCGAGAGAGAGAGCGTTAGCTAGCCCATTAGCACTCCTGGCTAAATGTCGCCCTAGGCTGTTTATCAGTAGGCTAGGTCCATTCTACAGCTCCCACGTCTCCCCGTGCCTCCCAAACCGAGTCCAGATCTATCGTCCAGCCAGCAGACAGGTAAATATTCTGCATAGTGTGCAGCCTATTATCAGTTACTGGTAAACATTTTAAGATCCATGGATGTGGATTTGAGGTAGGCTATTTTCCGTCTGTAATGCACTGCATATTTGTTGATGTATCATTTTAGAGGAATGTCAGTGTTTATACAATAGAGATAAGTGATCTGAAAATGTCCATTGTCAAAGCCAGAAGATGCAGAAGAAACTGCATCCAGGAGAGAGGCAACCCAAACAGAGAGAGATTTGCTGCTGTTACTGGCATGAAAAGGTAGGTTTCAGGCATGTCTATATTTTCTGTTTAAAGGCACCAACTGTTACTTAAAGCTATTTGATGTCCTAGTGTTCCTGAAATTAAAGCATATGGAGATTTTTTTTTAAATGTACATAGCTGGCAGCTCACTTTGTTATTTCTGCCTTTTACCTAATTTACACACGATCTGTTCTGGCCTCACTACAAATGGCAAAACACTGTTGACTGGGGATGGGAAATGAGGATGGGGGTTTGGAGGTTTCAAACTCATAAAAGCATAAATGGGACAGACACTCTCCATGAATAATTAAAATGGCTGACATGTCAGTGACATTAGGGAAAGTTGGTGACATTTATTGTCATGGCAGTTGGATAGTGGTGATGACGAAACTGTTGACTCTCCAGTCAAGAAGTAGGTCATAGCATTATTAAAGGAGTTTCATAATTTATCCGTGCTAAATATTACATTGATTTTCAGTTTACACACACACACACACACACACACACACACACACACACACACACACACACACACACACACACACACACACACACTGATAACCCATTCCCCACCTGGATGAATTCACATACACAGGCGTGACCACACTGCTACTGCAATTTACGCGGACTAGATGTTAAAAATTGAAATTGAATTCTTGTGCACAACTGTGCACATCAACACACACACATGCACCATCCATTCCTGGTGAAGATATGTCAGTCTTGGTTTGACCTTCAACAATGTTCACAGGGAAATTTTTATATTGTTGTTCAGGGAGATATAGTCTGGAAAGGATGCCCTTGCTACTGTAACAACACAACACTCTGCTTCACACTCTCCCTTTTAAATTGAAAATATAAAACTAAATTGGGATTCTCTTTGTTGAATTTGAATGATTCAATTTTTGAATGAATGGTCAACTTATACTAAATTGCCAATTCCTCCTGTTACCTTGTATAAAGTGCTTTCAGGTTTTTCTCTACGCTCTGGTTGGGCTATGGATAAAAGTTAGAGGAGGGGGCGGTGCGTGGCGCAGTGGTTATTAAAGCGGCCGCCCCATGTAGAGGCTACAGTACTCTAATGCACTCTGATGATACTGATGCGCTGTATGCTGCTCACCTTATTATTTGCAGGAGACAAGACAGTATTGGTTTGTGAGTTTTGTGACTGTTTTTGTCTCAATACATTTTTTATTTAGAATCTTTTGTTTTTGTCTCCTCATGCCTCATCTTGAGTGTCGTAGATACTCTGTCATTCTGCAAATTAAGTAAGGCACTGTAACAATTTCCCTGTGTGAAATTGATAAAATTGACCTTTTATCTCTTAAAAAGGGGGTGTTTGGAAAAAAACATGGAAATAATTTACTTTTCACATTCATGAAGTTAATCAAGTCATCAAGTTAATTTTTAATGATTGATTTTTAATTAACAAAAGTAAATAATATACAGAAGATTTTTGCATTATTTTTATTGAGTAAACATTAAACACAAGAGGGCAGTGTTGACACATATAAAACTTCTGATGGCAAGACTGTCCTAACTGTCAAGGCACTGCAATTTGACCTCACCCTCTATACTCACACTTGGCTGCTGCATAATCCCATGTGAAATAGGCACCACATTTTAAATGCAAAGTACGGGCGGGTGAAAACCAGCCGAAACCACTGGCCTGTTCAGTTTTAACAATCATGTAAAATTTATTTTCAAATTACACCAACATAAATGTTGATTATCAAGTTTGGGGCTCGCTCCAGATAACGTGAACTGCGCCCCAGCTGCTTCGGAAGGTTGAATCAGTCCCTCCTAATGCATAATCCATGAGTTTTTATTTTTCCCTTGAAATGTGAGTTGTCTCTTTGAAGTGCTTTGTGGTATTATTATACTGTGGTTTTGACGAGTAATAATGTTGATGTCTTGTATGAGCTGTAATTACTGGATCTGGAGGTAGGAGGGCAATGCCAAAATGGGCTTGAAGTTTCAGTGTGGCCGCGCTTTGATGTTTCATGGGTGGGGGGAGTGAGGGAAGGCAGCTTTTCCACAGAGAAAATACCCACAAGTTGCTGAACTTTGTCTGACAGACAGGGACATGAGTAACTAACCATAATGAATCATAATGGTTAATAAAACAACTGTTCTTTTGAAAAGACTAGCCATTTAGCATTTGGCTTCAGTAATCACAAAATGATAAATAGTTTCATCTCTGGGTAATTATGTGTATCCTTTAAACACTCGTCAAACGATAAGCTTTCATTTTAGTGTCTATGTGTTAAACTGCACTGGGATGGATAATGGTCTTTGTTTGCACTCAGTAAACCAAACCAGCTGCACTGCACTGCATGATAATATTGTTTTTGTTGGTGCCATCCCTGGCAGACTTTCTGTATTTGTAATCCACCAGCTCTTCCTCTCCTCTGCAATAATTTCAACACTGTCCTTCATTTCTGCGTAATGCAGTGACCTGAGTGAAAGCGTCCTTGGCTGCGAATGTTGTTGAGTCAACTGGAGGTGTGTTCATGTGTGTGTACGGGGTGGGTTTTTTTGGCTCCGAGCTTGTGTGAAGGCCTGCGTAAGTCGGTGCATGAATCCATCTGGGCGCGTGCGTGCGTATACGAACATGTGTGCGTCATTGCGTGTGGTGTCTGTGAGTGTACTTTCTGTGTGTTTGTGTCGCTGTTTGAGTGCAGACTCATCCTGCAGAGGTGATGGTGAAATGATGGGAACAGACGTTACCCTCAGAGGAAGACGGGTTAGCAGGCAGGCGGCAGGATATCCCATCACATTAGGAGTTCGCTGCGCCCACTTCCCTCGTCTCTTCCCAGCAGCCGTATCCAGAAAGAGGTCAGAAGGGGTCAAGCAGGCTCCTCCCTCCGTTATTATCCTCCCATCACCTGCCGTCCTCTCTGTGCTGACAACAGAACTTTCTCTTTTCTCTCTTCACCCCTTACTCTTGACACCAGCTTTTGCTCTTTATGGCCCTCACCCTTTTCCCTTTTTTTTCTCCTTGTGGGAGTCTGCCTTCATGATATCCACGTCTTTTTTCTCTCCATCTGTTCCCCAGTCCTCTGTCCTTTCGCAGCCCTTTATTTGTGTCTTTTTTTTTTTTTTTTTGCTCTTTTGATAGGCTTACATCACTCTCAATTTCCCTCTGTCATTTCCTCCCACAGATACAGAGAACTCAGGGGTCCCTCTTTCTGAGACCTTTTGTTGTGTCTGCAGCTGATCTCCAGATTGTAGCAGAGATGCAAGCCACTGCTGCTTCCACAGACAGACTGGAGACTGAACCAAATTCGGATCTGTGGTGAGTTTTTAAGCAAGAGAGGGGAAGACGGGCGGTATACTGCGAGTGTTAGTGCACAGCCTAATGTGTGTCAAAAATACAGCTGAAATCTGGGGCAAGTGGTAATGCAATATAGATGTTATATCATCATGAATATTTCATGGTACACAACAATGTACTGTAGTAGAATAATGGGTAAGTTTGGGTATTGACAAAGCTGTTCGACAGCGGTGATTATTTGATGTCTCTATATTACCTGTCACGCACATTTCAAGCGAACTATCTCAGCCATCTTGGCAAAAAATGTGATTGCTGCCTCAACATTTGAATCACTTTTTAAACAGCGCTTCAATATTTCAACATGGTGGTTGAATATTTAAGCAAAGGCTCTCTCTGTATGTATCCCACATACAGTAAGTCTAGAAATGACTGATTTGCATCTTACATAAAAGTTTCACAAATTCACAAAGTTGCGCACATTCTTTATATTATATTGCGGTGCTGTTTTTGTGAGCCCACACTCTCCGTGGTTCACACCTATTTGAGCTGTATTTTCCTAGATGTGTTTTGACTTCCTTTGAACTCAGGTCTCTTTATCATCAGATGCTTTGGCATCATTCTTTGTCTGGATGCCTCCTCCTGTCTGAGGAAATGTGGAGTGAACTTGCTTAATGAGGAGACAAGAATATTTTTACATGATTTAAACAGAGATCACAGAGCAGACGTCCAGAACACGTCTCTCTCAAACAACACATATCTGATAACAAATTAGATACAGTGTAGAGACGGTAATTGAAAAACACTTATCAAGAGAATCTCACGACTCTCTCTCTCACACAGGTGTATATATCAAAATCGTTAGGCTACATGAAACAGGCTCAGAGCTGCAGCTAGTTTGACATTAGCTATCAAATTTTCCTTTAGTAGTAATATGTGCAATCTAGCATTTAGAGGATATGGCGGATTGGTGAGCTATGGCTGTTGAATATACCTGTAATGGCTCTGGTTGGGTCATTATCCTCCATGATATCTGGTTATTATCCATGTCTGATTTATGCTGCCTCTGTCGACCCTCACCCACAGTGACCTACATTCACTTTCATCTCACCCATCAATCATTTAGCAGTTCAAAGCCAAGGTTTGTCTGCGGTGGAACGTCGAGGGTTTGATCATAATGACATTTATTCTCCAATGACAGCGTTAAAAAAGCGACAGATATTATGCATCTAAATGTGTTCTTGCTGCTCCCCTGTGGTACAAACTACAATACATCAAGCGATGATAAACGGGGAGCAGATTGTTTTGCCACTCATTCTCACAGAGCGGAGTTATCCAGCTGCTATCAAAGTCTGCTGTAAATCCAAATACCATATTTCTGTCAAGGTCAAGGTTCGATTTCAACATATTCTTTCCCCCGCTACTGTTAGGCGTACCCTCGCTATTCACCCCCAACCAGCTACCAAAAAAACAACCACAATTCAAAAGAAACAGCACTTGAAAACTCACAGACAGCCATCGAGACACAAAGGCAGAGACACATAGTCAGGCAAATATAGTAGGAGTGAGAGGTAAAACCAAGAGAAATGCCCCTTGCTGAAAAATAGATGAGCATTATGGGTGTGTAAGCAGAGGCCGGATGACTTATTCAGTAGGGACTGCGCGTGTGTGTCATTAAATCAGGTGCTATACTCACGTTCAGCCACCCAGGTAGAGTTAAGGCTGGAGCTCAGCGAGAGAATTGAAACACTGGGGTCAGACCTGGATCTGGAATTGGATCTGGATCAACTTGAGCTGGGATGAAGATGGGAATAATAATCTGCAATGTCAGGGGAACATCTGCTTCCACTTTGTATGCCATTGGAGTTCCTCTGAGCGACACCGCTCGGCAGCATCATTTCCTCATAAAATCAATTCCACTCAACACCTGATATGCATTCGTAGGTGCAACAAGCTACACTGTACTTCCACGGTGTGTACACAAATATCTTGCTTGCTCATGTCGGCAGAGCAAGGAGACAAAGGTCAGTTGTGCTTCCCGCAAAGATGTATAATGGACTATAAAAACTTTCCAACTATTCCCCTTACAAAATTGATTTCCTACATCAATGAATCACATTGCTGCAATGTCACTGTGATAAAATGGATGATAATTCAGCTTGTCCTTTTTTTTTTTGGTCATTTTTCTCACAAGTAAAGCCCGGACAAGCAGAACCAGTATTTCCTGGCTGAGATCAAAACTTGTACTGTATTTGCACAGGGAACAGATGCATGCGGGAAGAGTGGCCCGAAATGAAACTGAAGTCAGGAGTCGGTCGCAGTGAGGCATTGTCTAGTCTGTACTTTGCACAGTTTGTCTGGCCTGGGGCAGTAGCTGGGCTGTGGTTGGTGGTGGGAGCAGAGCTCGAAGGAGCGAGGAGAAATTAGTGCCAGCCTGTTAAAAAAGCAATTTTACACATGAATTATCAGCATACAAAGCAATAGCACACATCCTCTTAGCACGCAAAGTTAAACCATATATAACGGATAGATATATATATACTGTATATACATTATGTTTGAAGTTGCCAATGTTATTGTCTTCAAAGAAGGCTGGGATACTGTGATTATTTGCAAAACACGTTGTGCATTGTCAAAGCTGCTTTGGTCTATCAGTTCACCTACACAGCAACAATTAGTAAAATACAAAATACAGAGAATTAAAGTATTTGATCATCTGCTTATAGGTTATTGTGTTGTCAACATCTAACCAAGGCAGATAGTTTAGACATGGATGAAGATGGATACAGTCTCAATCAAATTTGATCCATAAATCCCCAATTCAGTACGACACTTAATAGAGAATATAAGAGTTCTAAATAATCATATTTGAGCATGGAGATTCATTCATCACTGTTAAAATAGCCTAAACTAAAAGGAGTATGATTTCCACCCACATGCACTTTAAAACCACTTGTGATCACTCGACTGTAATTCCTCACTTAGGTGATGTGATGACACCTCAACAAGTACAATTTGCTGGAAAAGGCAGTGGGATCTGGTCAATATTTAAAAAAGAACCTAGAATATTGTATCGTAGATGACAGAGAATAAATGCAATAAGATTGCAGGTCGGCTTTGAGATGACCCATTTGTTTACCTGCAGCCCTCGGTTGTATTCCCTCTGCAGTTTACAGCTCCATTTGCAACTGACGTCAACAACCTTTCTCCGTCTCTCTTTCAAACCTCATCTTCAGCATGACGTCCATTTGTGGGGTAGATGAGGGAGGGGGGGAGGACACATGCTCACATGCACGAGCGACCCCCTCGCCCCCCAACACACACACACACTCACATCCACACACTTACAGACACGTGCACAACAAGCCCATTCTGAAATTCTAAAGACTATGCTCTCTAACTGTCACTCCTAGTTACAGACCTATCATGCAGAAATGCTGACTTATTCATGGCTTTCATGCAAACCTGGATGCACAGAGGAAACTGAAGCTGGCTGGGGCGAGGCCCAGTGGGCTAGTGTGTGTGTGGATGGTCTGCCTTACAGTAGTTTGCTTACTGTACCTTACTCAGCCGTGCTTGACATCATTTTGCCATTAGACGCACACACCCACACACACACACCTATCTTTGCTATCCTTGCTATCTTCGTCAGGACACTCATCGACATAATGCGCTCCCTCGCTCCTTACCTTAACCTGAACCATCACAAATTCCCAACACTTACTTTACGATGATCCTTATTCTAACCTCAGTCTTAAAACCAAATGTTAACCCTTAATCGGACCTCACAAAGATAGAAGTGCAAGTCCACACACAAACATACACATGCATTCAGGATATACAGTATGTGCTGACGTTGATATCTCTGGCTTACACTCTGAGCCAATTTCTAAAAGGGCTTTTAATATTTTTGGCAGCTGTTGACTATATATTGATGACAGAATAGAAATCCAGTTTTTGCAGTGAGTCAGTGGGAGTGCAATTTATGCCTGTATTATATCATCATAAATCCTTATTACAGCATATTTGCTGATAGTAGCTGAGAGTGTTACTTACAGATAATTGCACCTCTGTTTGTTTAGAATTAGAAATACTATTAATTTATTTGACAAAATGAATAAAATAGGGCACTATTTGTGTAAAGTACAGTAAGGGACAATGTAGCAGCAGACAAAAAAAAATCAATGTCAGCTGGTTAATAATAATTAATGCTGATGATCATCACAGATCATTAAAAATGTTGAGTACACATTTACACCAAGGGTTACTAAGCCTACTGTGTTTAGAGGTGACAATTGTGATAAGTGGCTGATGTTTATGTAGCTTTATGAATGTTTTAATAGCAATCAATCATCTCTGAATACAAATTATTTACCTTTTGCAAACAGCAGCACTCCTTTAACAGGTAGTGCGGTTAAGAAAAAAAAAAAAAAAGGTTCTGTCAAGTTGAATTTTCCCAGAGACCAATTAAAATGGTGTTTAAGTGTTTCTTGCCAGCTGGATGGTGCCATGAATGTGAACGCTCTTCCTGTGACAACAACTGATTCTTATTTCCTGTAATAGTTACTGTTGTCTACTAATCAGCATAATACATAACAATTAAAAGTGTGTGTGTATGTTCACACTGACTGCGGGGTTCTCGTACCACTGTACACAAGTAGACGTGTGTTAATCTGTGTAAAGGTGCACATGTGCACACATTCATATTAGTGCAAATTTGATTGACAACTCCCTGCTTGAGATAACTGGCAGGTATATAACAATCATTATTCATCTGCTCAGGGCCAATATAACACAGTTTATTCTGTTTTTTTTCCTTTATGCAGAAACTGACACTCTGTCACCCAGTATCTGTTGAACATTGCTCTTTACATTGAAGTGTTTGACGGTAAAGTCACAATGGGGAGACGACACATCGGATGTACAATAAACACAAGCACACTCATACACAGAGGAGTATACAGGATACCTACCAACAAATCCAAAGTTTTATTCAGTTTTTCTGTTATTCTTGTACTTGTGACACCAGTAAGCACAGTGGAGACAGCTGTGGTAGATGTGTGTATCACTAGTCACCTGCTGTATCAACACCTATGAATTCAGGGTTTATTTCTAGAGCTCAGTTGATATTCCAGCTTCATTTTAATATTGTTTGATGAACCTGTGATTGAAACGGGCTCGAGGGTTTTTGAGTGATGGCAGCTAAATGATTTCTCTCCATCAAACCTAAGTGCCTAGAATACAGCTGGGACACCCGTGTGGAATTTTGAACAAAGTACATTTTATTCTTCTATCCTCTGTGCAGTTACCGTTGCCTATCTTAAATTTATGGGCTCCATGTTCTCAAACAAATGTTTCTGCCGACGAAAAGCAGATTGTGAGACTCATGTGAGTAAACATTTATCGGTGCTCATAAATTACACAGTATACTTTAATTTTAATCATCCTACCTGCTCTGCTGTGCCTAACCATATCCTAGATAGCTTTGGATAGAAACAGTACCCTTTGAATGGGAATGTCTTATAATACCTGAAACAATCACACTTTTATACAAACTACAATGGGATTCTAAGAAAATGGATATGATTTCTGAAATCATACACTCTGGTCAATAGAAGCATAGACTATCAAGTAATAATAGTTCATTTTCATCTACAAAGGAACAAGCATGTAATTACATGATAATTAAGTGATAAACTAATCTCTTGCCAGTCATTGAACAGTGACTTAGCTGACTTTTTCATTAACACTTGATGTGAATTAAAGATTTTTGCAAAGGAGCATTGCTTTTACTTGAACACGGGGTGCTTTGGTCCCTCTTCTGCTGCTGGAAATGCTGCACCTGAACAATAATTTCAAATACCCACAGTATTGCTGTCAAGCCTGTAGCTGTTTACCAGTGTTAGACTAGATCCTTGTAATCCCTGCTTTCCTGTCTGTTTTCAGAATGATCCGTAAGCGAACATCAATTATGAGATGACACGAACTGCAGAATGCAGCCTATGCCATGAATGCACATGCACATCCAGCTGTTGTGCTTGGAGAAGCCACATGGGAAAGGTTTAGAAACCAGCAGTGTGTTAGCCACACATTTTGCATGCAACTGTACATGTTTGCTTTTTGTCACTTTACACCCACTGGGGATAATAAACAGGCTGCAGTGCCCATTAAAGCACTGAGAGGGGAGAAAACAGACAGATTCAGTGATTGGCCAGCAAAAGTACAATGGCAGCAACTACTGTAAATGGGCAACGTTCTGTTTCTCTGCTGTGTGTATGATTCACAGGTGAGCAGCGGCCATTAGGACTCCAGCAGCAGTGGCAGTTTGAACAAATGATGTTTCTCCAGTTGTCCAGCGCAAATCACACTGCTCAGTGGGCTTCAAATACAAGAGGCACAAGCAGACTGGGACCTCAAATGTCGATGAGTCCAACGGTATGTTTTTCTGAGCAATGACATTTTACACATGTCAAAATTCTGACTTTTGTATTCTAGATACATCTCCTGAAGCTCTGGGCTTCTATAGTTACAAATATTTACCAAGAAGAAAAAAGAGAAACATTAGAAAGAAATCAACATATAAAGATATATGCTAAATGCACCACACAATCAGTATTGATGTCACACATGATAATTATCTTCTCCATATTGGTGACACTTTCTTCACTTTTGAGTTTTAAGATGCATTTTTCTCTCTACTTTTTGGCTCTTGAATGCAAGACCTTTGCTTATAATTAAGTATTTTCATGTTCATTTATTGGCCGGGTGCTTTCGTTTTAGGATGTGAATATTTGCTCCACCACTGCTGAGGTGTGATAGTGGAAGAAGGAGAGGAAAGAGTGGTGGGGTGTCAGAATCACAGGAAATTGTGGAACTGCAGGATGTTAGGAAGATTTTAAGGGTCTTGAGGAATGCTGGCGCTGTGTCTTTGTTGTCTTTCCAGGCCAGCACTAAATTGTGAACTAGCCCTAAAGTGGAAACCAGTGAAATCAGCAGTAGACATTTGATGCTTTTAGATCATGTTCCAGGGATAGGAGAGGAGACAGGCAGGTATAAGACCTGCTGTGGTTCAGTCTGGAGATGAAAAAAAGCCCTGAAGAACTGCTGGTGCGCCTGCTGCCTGTCCATGTCCAGGATGTGATGGTTGCTCTGCCTCTCCTCCACACTCAGAGACCTACTGTGCCTGGCACAACTTTAGGCAGATAAAGCGAGATAAGCTCTGACACGAGCATATTTCCACAGTTCAAACTAACTGGTGTGTATCTTGACATTATTGAGCTCGATTTATACCCTGCCCGCCTCCCACACTTTGCAACACTTGCACTACAAAGTGTGTGTGAGAGTTCGAGAGGAGCCAGTGAGACAGAGAGCAAGAGAGAGAGAGATTAAAGAATGTAAAGATAGAGTTAGAGTGTGTGAAATAAGGGGCTGCATGTAGTTTGTTTTGGTTGGAGGCTTACAGCATTTGCATGACTATTGATGTTAGATGTTTTTCCTCATCTGATTTGGTGTCTACTATCCATAATGATTCACCTGCATGTGTAAACTAAGACTCCAGTGCACACCTCACGCAGAATTTTAATTAACTCTTAGAGGACTTCTGTGCATTATACCGTACTGACGTGATGTATGATATGCGAATGCACTCTAAGCAGTTAATTGCATGGAAATGTATATTTTTGCATATGTTTTAACCAGAACAAACACCAGTCTGTTTATGATTAGACATTTTTAAATAAACAGGCTCCATATCTGCTTCCAGGAATGATAGAACAACACTAGAGCTATTATGTTTTCTCCCTCTGTTGCGTGGCCCTTTGTGATGGTTGAGTTGCGTGTTGGTAAATGAGTTTTGTTCTTGCAGAAAATTAAATGATAACAGATGAGGAGAGGGGCTGGCAGGAACGGGCGCTTTACTTTACATTGAAGAGCAGCGGTATAGTGTTTGGCATCGAGCCTGTGGAGGCAGCACTGCACTGAACTGTTACAGTTACAAGACAGCAATAGTGGCTGACAGGCTACTACTCAGGAGCACAATTACACACACACATACACACACACACACACACACACTACTGCTTTCACAGGTGGCCTGTTATTATATAATGACAGGCCCAAAGCCTCACGCGCATTAACTATGTCCCTCTGGAGTTCATATTGTACAGTGTATCTATGTACGATCTAGATGTCTACACAGGTGTTTGCGCACTACAATATAATGTGTGTTTGTATTTGAGAGCATGTGCAAGCAGTTAGGTTTGTATTTTGTGGCAGGCTTGCAGTTTTTAATCTGACAAATTAGTTTGACTTGGTGTGTGTGTGTGCGTGTGGTTTTTTAGGGGTATGTGGAGCATGCTCCTGGCATCAGATTGTAGCCTCAGTGTACCATAAATTTAAGCAACAACATTTTGAACTCCACCATTGTTTTCAGATTTTACCCGATGACCCTTCTGATTAGATCAAGGGCCAAGTAAAGAGACGGCCCATTTGTGTAAAACCCTGTGACTGTAAGAAAGAAAGAAAGAAAGAAAGAAAGAAAGAAAGAAAGAAAGAAAGAAAGAAAAAAGCATTTGTTGAATGTGTGCGTATGCGCGTGACAGTTGTGACCAGGAGGGGACCACCAGGGGAGTAAGGGCAGCCCTGGGACCAGAGACAAGACAAAACAGGTCTTACAAGTCTTATCTTATCAAATTCGCATGGGCTGTGGGAAAAAAACAGTACAGAAAGTGGGCTGGTGCGGGCGGCATGAAGGAGAACCTGCGTCTTTATTGTGTCTTCAAAATTATCACTGACAGTTTGCATGACACAGAGACAGCGCAGCAGCCTGCATGGGCACAAAACGCCACTTAATCTCATTTGAATTTCTAACTAACCCCTTCATTATTTCTTTTTTTCTATTATTTCCCCCCCCTCTTGTGTACAAACTATTTATAGCACTCAAGCTTTCTCCCTCTCCGACGCGCATTCTTATGAAATGTCGCTGCGTAAAAATAGATATACAGTTGTCCATAACTGGCTCCCATTGACACAATAGCTCCCCGTTCCAGAGCCGTAGCTCCTCCCTACAGTATGTATGTGTGAGAGGGAGTGTGTGTATGTGTGTGTATGTGTGTGTGTGTGTGTAGCGGGTGGGTGACAGCTGGGCTCGCTGCGCTCCGCTCCAGTCTGGTAAGAAGCTTCATCTCCAAATAGGATGACCGTCGGCTTTTGTGGAAGGGACTGCGTTCAGGCTCCGTAGCTAGCGCTGGGACACCCGGTTGGTTCCGCCCGTTTCACTCACCTGAAAGGAGTTTAAAAGCCTAAACGTCGCTTTTTTTTCGCCCCTCCAATCTCTAGTGTGGATTTCCGATGGATATTCCGATTTGAAGAGGTGTGATTTGAGCGCGGCATGTAACAAAAAAGAAGCGCATGAGAAAAGTAGCGCTCGTTATTGTTATTCTGAAACGAGCATCATCCGAACTGCTTTTAGAGCCATATCTCATGGATTACTAAAGGACAGAGCCGTGTAACCACTCCAAGGCATATCCATTCATGAGCTGAAGGTAAGATTTCTTTGTTTATTTCAAACTTTAGGTGCGCTCGCTGCCTTGTACACCAGACCTCCTCCAGCCCCGGAGGCTTGTTTTCTGATCCAGCGAGGCTGACGGGCGACAAGTGCACAAGCTTCACCGGGTTACTTTATCAACTTGGGGCGATTTCACGTATTTATAGGGCGATTTTTAAGACAGTTATTAAAACAGAAAGTGTCTGCTTTTCGATTAAAATGAGAACTGTGACACTTTCCTCCTCAGGGCAGACGCTTCCTGCCGATATAAACAGACTTTCGTGCGTAATCCCTCTGATGCTGTTTACCCATATAGATTAAAGAAGTGTCAGTCTCAGTGGACCTATGGCAGACCACATTGAGCCGAGACACAAACAAAACAATGCCAGTATCATTCTGTGTAGCAGGTACACGGAGGCTACGCGGCAAATAGGAAGCGTGCCTGTGGGAACTTGCAGGACTCGGACCGACTGTTGTCCTCTGGCTAACGGTGCTTCTCTTTCTTTTCTCTTGTTTTTCCCCCAACCTCGCTCACTCTCTGAAGATATTTCACAGCCTCAGCCACAAAGCTACCACATGCAGATCTGAAATAAAAAATGAAAAATTGCAGGAGTTATAGAAGCCTAATAACATATTCATGCCTGATTTGTTATGAAAACGCATAAGCAGGGAAGTGCTTGTTCCATTATTGCGGAGCACGATGGGATTTTCATTTGCCATTTATTGCAACGATTGAAGATGCAGAATGAGAGCAGAAATTTACATGTAGACTAATGATGCAGCCTATGTTTACAATCTCTCTCCATTTTAATTATTACTATAAAGCTGATGAGAATTAGAGAGATTTGATGGGAATTCATTACCAGTCATTTTACATGCATATAATATATACATTTTTTATTGTCCTTAAGTGAGACCTTTCCTCTGCTCTCTCTGGCATAAACACAAATCCACTGGCTATAGGGTGTGATCGGGAGTTTCAAGCTACCGGGAGGTGGAGTGTGTCAGGTCCAAAAGATCAATTGCATGTTTGTAATTCTGACCATAGGAGACAAAATTGCACTGGTCCTCAGAAGTGGATTTGCCATTAAATGAAGTGCTGCTGCTTTAACAAGCTGGGAGAGGAGATAGAGGCCTCACAGACCACATCCAGCAGCCTTACTGCCAACACCCAGTCACTCCCATGTGTTTTCCCCCTCTCCTCTCCTCTCTTCTCCTCTCCTCTCCCAGTATGGAAGACCACCCCCCACCCACCCCTCCCCACTGCTCCCCCTCTCAGAGGCACTGGGAAAAGCTGGAAAAAGGATTTGGGCAACTCTAAATGTAGGTTATAGATTAGGAAGTGTGCAACGATGATGAGAAAAATGGGTGAATATGAAAAGTGGTGAATGGCCACAGAAAAAAAAAAAAGTGCCGCCTGCCAGCTGACTTTCAGCAGAAGCACATGGTGTTTTGGAAATATGGTTCTGCTATCAACCTTTTTAAAAAAAAATAGAAAGGAAAGAGATAGAAATGTTTCATGAGTGGAAAGGCAGTTGTATTTCATTGTTTTTCCTGAAATCGCTGGAAATATCTGTGCTCCTGTGTTGCCTGTTTGGTTTTTCATCTGTTACCTTGTGTTTTTTTGACTTTTTTTTTTTTAGCAGCCAGTATACAGACTGTGCTGGGGATTAAACATAGATCTTGAATGTGCAATCGCAGAGTGTTTCAACATTTTACCGCTGCTCCTCCTACAACATTAGCCTCAAGGCATTCAAATGTCCTGGAGGCATTTTTTTTGTTGAGATGTTGTATGGGCTGTAAATCCCACCATACTGTCTCATGAAGACTACAACAACACAAACCACAGCGCTAATCCCGTCATTAACACTTTATACATGTGGACATGCTGTGGGGCTGATACATGAATTACAGCATGATTTACCTTTGTGACAGAAGCCTGCCTGTTCTCTTCCTGGAGAGGCAGAACAGAGCAGAGCGACCTTAGTTGTTGCTTGTATTTGGAGCAATTCTCCGTGGAGAGTTTGATCCGCCGATCCCCTCACAATAGCAATGGGGATGGCATTGTGTGTGACTGATGTGGATTTGTCACACTGTATGTGTGTGTGTGTGAGGGGGAGAGGGGAGCAGAGAAAAAAGAGAGATAGAGAGAGTTTGTATTAACCTGTGCCAGTTAGGACAAATGTAGATGCAGCCTGAGTGTAGTAGGTCTGAATAATTGATAAATGGCTTTGCTCCTGTTCAAATGAATTGGCCTTCCATTATAAACAATGAGACCGGTCAGCTGCTGTTAACCACTGGTCCTCACTCAGTCAGTGTCAATACCCAGCATTCAATAGTGTGTGTGTATTTATGCATATTTTATAAAAGCCATGCTTTATTGATGGGCATCCTTGGTGTGTGGGCTTGTGCTGGGTTTTTTTTTCTTTTTCTATTCTTCAATTAGAGTGTGAGAAAGCATCAAACCCCTCTCACTCATCTGCAGTCAGATTTATTGATGCTTAACCCATTTTCCAGATTTCACATCTTTCTAAATCGCTGCTGCTTCAATTACGCTGCCTTAACGCTAAATCTAGCTCCAGCGGTGGGTTGCTTAAAAAGCATAATCATGAGCTTGCGTATGTAGTTTTTTATTTTTATTTTTTTTTTACCTCATTTGGTTTTTTTTTAGAAATACAGGTCAGCATAATCAAAGGTGCTTGTTTTTCAATGGAGCCGTCCATCACAGATGTTACATGACACATTTGCTGATTTTTTAAAGCTGCGCCCGCATTTGGCTGTTCAGGTGTTTTGGGAGTCTGCTGTGATACAGGAGGTGAATAAAAAGAAACGGGGAGCTATTGTAACCTGCTCCAACAAATTACGCAACTCCTCCACTGTGTAAACAGTTTTCTGTGGTGCCTTCTACCGCTTCATTGCTCTCAATTTCTTTTGGTCATGATTTCCTTGACCCTCCGAAGTTGAACACATTATTTGATAAATTCTTTTCATTTTATCGTACAAAACCCACTGGATGATATTATACAGGATGAGCAGGGCAAGTGTCTAAATTTCCATGTACCTCCTTTTGTTTATATGTTTGTTTGATTTTCCAAAGGACCAGCAGCTTATTTGCTCACTGCCCCCCATCCTTTCTAGTTAAGTTGGAGCGTGTCACCCGCTGTTTGTTGCCGATGATAAATGATATTCCGTGTACTTTGGGGATCTAATGTATCTCACTGTGCAGTATGGTTCAGTGTGCTCTAGTCACAGCATGGCTCATTGAAAATGTAATCACTTCGCTAATCACTTACTTCAGCGTGTTGGTCCATGTTCTCTCTCTTGCACACGCACATGGACACATGGCGCTCCTCTTTCCAAGTTAAACTCTGTGTCGTACTAACTGGCTGCTTTTCTCTCACTTAGCCTTAACCCCTTCCAGCTCCTTTTATGAACGACTCTACGGTGCAGCCACCGAGTTAACCGTCCATGTGTTAAACATTTTTCATACTCGTTACATTAGCATAATTGATTGAGCGTGTTTTATGTGCCAAGAAAGCCAGAGGCATGAAGGGAGCGAGCAAAAGGCTTATTTTGGGGCTGGGCGCAATTGGCAGAACTGGCTGAGTGGCTGTTGCCGTGTTGGCTCCTGGTCCTTGGCAAAGCTTTGTTGTTGGAAATTAAGTGAATTAGAAAGTGATAGCCGGCCCAACTAAGAGAAGACAGTTGTGGGAGCCAAACTTTGTCGTATATAGCACGCACCAAATGGAAACACAAAGATGGAAACATTTCACATCAGCTTAAAACGTCAACTCTCTGTCTTCGTGGAAATGTTGTATTTTAAACACTTAGTACATGCGACATTAACATGTGGTAATACCTTTGTCACAGCTGACTTTGGTTGCCTGTCATTACTCAAATGGAAAGGAAATGCATTTGCAGGGATAATCCAAAAGCAGCGGGGCTTTGTGTGATTGCCAGGGAGATGGATGGATGACTGGCCTTGAAAAGAGCCAAGTCTGTGTTCTACAGATCAGATGATGTAAAATTGCGCTCCAAGGCATAAAAAAAAATACGACGTCCTATAGTTCCTGTCGTGTTGTTGCGCTTTTACAGGTGCGAGCCAACCAGCTGTGAGTCACCGAGAGAGCCACAATCTGTAAAGACTCATTAGGGCCGCATCCGCCGCTGTGGCTTGTGGTTATTTCTGTGGTTAGATCGCTCGCTGGAGGTGTGTGTCATGTGGATGTTAAGCATCAGGAGAACTGTGCCGCCTCTTCGTTTTGCTCCTTTAGCCCTGACTCTGCCTATAACTCACTGTGGCAATGTGTCTCTTTGAGCTGTTGTAAGTCAGACCCTTTCCCATTTTCTGTGCGTGTAGTACCACAAAGCGCTGAGGGTGGTTAATGTGTGTGTGTGTGTGTTGGTCGGGGAAGGTTGGCGGGCGACGGTGGGGTGTGCGTGCGTGTGTGTGTGCTCAGTCAGTGTGTGTACTCTTGCGACAGTGCGTGCATGTGTGCGTGGTGTTGTTGGAGTGCATCTGTCCCTCCTCCCCAGGCCCCAGCGATTGGCACTGCATCTCTCATCTATTAATCATAGAGAGCGCTTTCTCTCTCATTCCGTTGCCATAGTTTCAGGACCTGAGACAGTGTTGGGGCGCCTGGCTGCCTAGAGAGAGGAGAAGTGAGAGGAAAGAGGAGGAGGAGGCGAGGAGGGAAGGGAAGGAAAGGAAAGGAAAGGACCGAGGTGTGACTGAGGGAGGAAAGGAGGAAATGATATAAACAGAGCAGCGAGGGGGAAGGCGGAACAATTGAAACCGAGCAGAGGAGGAAAGAGGGGAAGTGATTGAAAGAGCAAAGGCAGGCTACACCACCGAGCAGGTCCTCACACCATGGATGAGTGTGCTTCAAGAACCAAAATGGATTCCATTTTTATCTCAGCAGTGAACCCTGTATCTCCTTCTGTGCACGAATCTTTCCAGTCTCTCTCACGTCTACGCACACACACATATATATATATAAACTGTGCTCTCTCCATCCTAAAGAGAGCAAAAGAATATTTTCACAGTAGGCATCATCTTGTGAATAGCGTGCTCGTGGGGCTGGTGCGTCTCCAGTGTGTTACAGTACATTGAGCGGCTGTTATTTCACCTTGCCTTACAATGGAAAAGCCTTCCACTGCGCTGAGATGGAAGATGGGCCCGGGCCTCCTGTTTCATGCTCAGTTGGATGTTTTGATGGTAAATCATGCTGAATTCATGTGTTATTCAATGATGGATTACGACGGAAATTGACCGCTATGGAAATTTCCAAGGCAGGGTGGAACCTCTCGCTATCAAGCCTTGTCTCTCTGTCTCTGTCTCTTTATACTGTATTTATCCACCCTGTTTTCTTTCTTTCTCTCTCTCTACCTTTTAAAATTTCTCTCCTCCCCTGTGAAGAGGGAATACAGAACATGCGCTCTTACTTTGAGCGAAGCACTTCGTGTTTTAGCTGTAGGCTTTGTACCTCCCATATGACCTCATAATCTCATTTGGGTCTTTTAATGGCTAACCATGCACTGATGTGGTGGTTGTATTATCGCCTTGTCTCATCATATCATACCCCACTTGTGAGCATTTCCAATGGGAGCTTTTTTGCGGAGTAGGCAACTGGCAGTGCTGTAATCATGGGATTTTCAGCGCACACTGCCACCATTTACTCAGAAACAGAGCTCATTTTTAATGTAAGCAAGAGGGAATAGGAATAAAGGAAACATATCATTTTTTACAGTGGTGCACACACAGAGTGAATACCTGAGTGAAGAACAAACAGTGTAATTCTCCCTCCGCCATGTATGGACGGTCCACATGGGGATAACCATTAACGGACAGAGGGACAAAGGAGCAAAGTGAGAGGGTGCGTTTGCTCTTTGTGCTGATTGCACCGAAGTGCTTTTGTCCCTTTGAAGTGATGGGATTGCAGGTGACATCATAGCGGTGGCATTCTCAGGTGCAGCAGGTGAATTAATCCAGGTGGGGGATGGGGTATCGTTGTGTGTCTGTGTGTGTGTGTGCAAATGCATTGTTTTAATGCTCTTGTGGAAGAAGGCCCCCATGGCTGTGTGTGTGGACATGCGTGTGGGTATGTGTGCATCAGCCATCAAAGCGGAGGAAAGCCAGTGTGTAAGGTGATCTGTATGCTCATTGCAGAGCAGCAGTCGTACTCTCCCAGAGGCTATAAGCCTCGCTGAATGTGGAACAAGCGGCTTCTTCTTCCAAAGCCCCCACTGCTGGTTTCCATGCGTGTGCCAAACGAGGCCAGACAGATTTTGTTTATTATCCACGTTTCTGGATTTCCTCCGCAGCAACATTTCTGTTTAAATGATCTGTCAGCGGCTATGTAATTTCACATAACCAAATATCGCTTTCTAATCCCGTGATACAAACATTTATCAGCTGACCCCAAACCTGGCAGGACATCCTCGGCTCAAAAAGGCATCGACTGATATCCTAGACAGCAGGAAACTTGTAACATCCATCCTGAGCTCATCAACTGATGATGATGACAGATTGCTGCAATTGGCCCGGAGCGAATATTAATTATTTCCAGGTGGCTGGTAAATCTTTACAATGACCCGTGGTTATTCTCACACATAAACATGTAATATGATTAGGAAAGTCTTTTACATTCATCCATATGAAAGCAATCTAAACAATTTAGACTGGTTGCGGGTAATATTCACTAATGTACGACACTGCACATAAGCAAATATTATTTCAGGGTATGTTAACGGTCCTTCACACTGCAAATAGAAAAATACAGGCTACATGCATCTCCTCAGAGTTTGCCTCAAACCTTGTTAAGAAATCAGGCCTCTCCTGCATGGTCACAGTTGCTGGCAGACTACAAGTGATTCCCCCGAGGGTCCTCTATTTCAGAATCCAATCAGGCAGAACTCTGAACAATATTACCTCTGTGTGTGCGTGTACATTTATTACATAGCTAATGAACAAATTGCAGCCATGTGGCATGGTCTGGTGGCGTGGCTGGTGAAAAAAAAAGGACGCACGCGCACAGGCTCTCTCTCTCACACATATACACACACATACACGCTCTCCAGTCCCCAGCCACCGTCTTCCCCTTTTCACCACGAGACACACATGTACACACACACGCACACACACACACGCCCAACCACAAGGCCCCCAGTGTTCTTGGCCTGTCTGCCCATCAGCTCATGCAGAGCACTGGGCTGGGAGTACTTATCATCACTCTGCTGAGTGGAGGCCTCACAAAGGCCCACTCACGTCACACACACAGACACACACACACACACATGCACACAACTCAGTCAGCACTGGGAGGCTGCTCAGTACAGCCAGGGCTGCTGAGCTGATTAAATGTATGGTGTGACAGCAGCCTGAGCTGACACTGGGAGGATGAAAGTCTGATAGGCAAATGGAGACTGGCAGCTAGACAGGTAGAAAGGCAACCATATCTCCTATGAGGTATATTTAAATACTTGTAATTTGCTTTGCCATATACCTGATGGTAGACTGTAACTGCTGCCTCGGTTATATTGACTGACAGTGTTTTTTACAAACCAGGAAAGATACAGTAACATCCTTTTTCTGCTCAGAGGTCACAGGAAGGCGGTCAAGGTGAATAGTTGGACTTCAACCTGAGGAATCATGTTCTGTATCATACCTGTTGTACACAAATTACTGAAGAATTATGGTTTTGGTTTACTGACCTACTAACTAGTCCTTTAATTGCGCTGCCAAATGCAAATACAACAGAGAGTGTGCTGTCAGTATGAGCATTTTGCATGGGCATTGGAGAGTTTGCAAACATCATTTTGTTTCTTACAGAACATATTCATTAATGCAAATTGGCTGTAAATGAATTTATTTTTTAGGGGATGGGAGCAAACATTTAGGGAAAGAGACTGGCTGGAAAAATGACAGGCAGTCTCCGTTTCCAAATGAATTCTTGTGAGAAGAAATAATATTTCACCTCGCCCCTCCCATTCGTGCCCCTTTAATCTGGACAAAAGATGCTCTGTATGTGGGCAGGTAATCAGGCAAGCAGGTTGATAGGCTGGAAGACAGACAAGCTGTGAGGCAGGAAAAGAGAAGTTGTGCCTTGCATAGTAATGTATTCATTCATTCCCTACTCTGATAATGTTAACAGCGAGCTTGGCTTGATTCATTCATCACAGTCCACTGGGGGCCTTTTTTTACGTTATTTGTTAAAAAGCCTCTTTACGTTTTTAAACCTGTTAAGGTTTTGATTTGTGCGTTGACTTGATTATCCAGGAGACGATTGCCTCTGCTTCGCTTTGTGGACGTGTGCGAGGTTATGTGCATATATTTGAGCCAGAGTCTTGTTTGTGTATGTGCGCACTCTTGCATAAATTGTGTGTGGAGAGAATGAGAAATGTGCAGCGAGGCCTATTTTAGTCTCAGAGTAGTTACGGTTTGTCGGCCAGTGCAGAAGCTGCATACTGAAACGCTGGGTGTTTTTTGATCTTCCCGTATCCTCAACTAATCTGGGACCGTCTCATCTGCTTCACTGATAAGTTCTTTGTATTTGTTTCTTGTGGGATCTGTTTAATTTCATCCAAATAGCCAACAAATCCTCTGTTTATTGATTGTGGTATTATACAGCAGTTGAACCCTTGATTATTTAATTGGGTTTGGAGTCTGACTAAGGAGGAATGGCTATGTGCCCAGCTCCTCAGAAGGAGGGTTTGATGAGTCAGAACTGGTCAGACACCATCACACAGAATCATTCCTGATTTCGGAGGAGGTTATTAGAATTGCTTTGTGTTTTCTCAATATTAAATCCTGTTTGCCTTAAGGCTTTCAAGCTGCTGCTCTCAGCTGGTTGACAGGTAGGAAAAACAGACGACAGCCAATTCATTAGTCATCCCCCCTCTGTAGTTTCTCTCTTCTTTCCTTTCTGTCTGTGAGTTTGAGTCAGAGTACATGTGAGCTACACTGGATGTGCCTAAGTAGTAATGCTAGCTAGTCTAGTAATGCTAGCCTGGTAACTAGATAGCAACACAGGATGGCAGGTGAGACTATCTGTTAATCATTTACATAGTAAAGCTGGCTCCTTTTACAACTCTGAAAAACTAAAACTTGCGGAAGTGATATTTTGTCTTTCTGCTTTTAATTCATATCTCTATCAGGAGACCATAGCTCACTGAACCAAGTGTTTTTAAAACCATATTTCAGGGTTGACATGGACTTTAGAAAACAAAACGCTTTCTAACTTCAAATCATTATTACGTCCTCTGTGACTTGGTTATTAGAGAGAGGAGCGTTACTATTATTGCGCGAGTGTTTTCAACACATGGCACCACTTACCTGGTCTCCATCTTGGGTTTACACTGCAAAGTTACAGTACGTTACATCACCGCACATGACAACAAAGAAATCAGACAGCAAGAAAAGGAGGTGGGATGAGTCTTTGGAGTTTCTGCTCTGACCTAGATAAGATTGGGGGGGTTTTGGAGTGTTGAGCTGATCCTGCGGTGTAGGACTATTGTTGTCATTCAGTCTGTACCTGACTTTGATCTTCATCCTCCCCTTGTGTTGTGGTTGGATTTGTGTCCCTGTTCAGTCCTGTGAGGTGCAGTCATCCAGGGCCAGCTGAATTCCCTCTAGCTGACTGGTTGATTGTTGCAGACTCTATCTAGAACAAACAGGTTTTCATGTAGCCAGCCGATAAGATGCGACACGGTGGTGTGTTCACACTGGCGCCGCCGCAGCAGTCATTTGTATCACACATTAACAGGTGAAGGACTTAGTGCGTCTGTCTGTGTGCGCCTTTGTTAGGCAAGCTGTTTGACTCTGCGTGACCTAGACGTCGGTAAATGAACAGACGCGCACATCACAGATGACTCGGACAAAGATATTTGATGTCATTACAACACTCTGAAGAATGGGAATGTGGTCAGCAATAATTGGATCACTCAGGTCTACGCGCTTCTCGCATGCACCTGCACGCCTTCACGTACACTGAAGCACGCACAAACAAACATAAACACATTAACTCAGTAAGGAAACCTGTGACAGCTGAGAAGCTTAGGTTTGAAACACATCAGGTTCAAAATACTTCCTGTTGTGAAACTGCTAGAGGACTTGGTGCGTAACAGCTGTTACTTTGTACGTGTCGGCCATAACTTTGTGCAACATATGTGGCGTAGCTGCAGCTGTGCTTTGTGCGCTCAACAGAGAATGAGAAACACTTTTTTGTAAGAATAGAGGGGAAGTCATTTTTATCACCATGCACAAGCATGGCATTTGAATTTCACAGAGCCAACTCATAATTCCCCCCCAAAATTGAATACTTTATTTAATTCCGGACCCCCCACACTACACACACATATACACACCCTTAACGCGGTTTTCAGCTGTTTTCATTTCCACATTCCACCAGTGTCTCCGTCTTGTTTAGAGTGATAGTATGGGAGAAGCAGTCCGCAAGGCCTCAATTACCTAGGGAGGCTGTTTTTTTTCCCCCTTACCTCCACCACTTGCATAATAAGGTGTGACTGTCTGTTTGAGTGCGCTCATTGCCTGTCCCACCCTGGAGGCAGTCAGATAGTTTATTCCTTCATCACGGTGATTTCCATGCTTGTAACACTGGACTAATTACTATAGTAAATACAGCCTGGGCTGTGACTACGGCATCAACTGAATGGAACGGCCGTGCACAGGGGAGATGCGTTTAATTAATTGATTATTATTTGGAATCCTTTGCGAATGATAGGAGTCGGTCTGACATAACAGAGAGGAGAGCGGCGCTATTTTTATCCGGAGCACCTGACCAGATAGCAACTGAGTGGATGATTTTTTTTTTTTCGTATGGGTGAATCAGTCTGGGACAAGTTAACATGCTGTTAGAGTTTGCAAACCTTAGGTAGATACGAGGATGTAGCAGCAGTGCTTCAGTCAATTTAGGATAAAGTCCCCCATTCTGCTCTGAGTGTCCTGAGTGATTTCTCATCCACTTCACATCCTTAATTCCTTGTGCCACTATATTGAGATTAAATAAGGGTTGTGGTTGGGGGAGATATCGATTTTAGTGGCTAGAACGTTAGCTGATTCTCAGGAGCTTTTTATAGCCATTAGCGATGGTTATTCATTCCCTGGGATGCATTGTATTACGTCTAAGGAGGGTTTAGGAACGGATGGTGAGATTGTAATCAATGGAGGCTTTAAGAACTTCTTGCCCCGCGTGTCTTCCCTCTGCTCGTGAATGACCATCGCCTTCCCCTTTTAGACAAAACCTCACCCTGTCATGAGTTAACCTCATGGTTCAACTGTGCTCAAATATCGTCATCATATGATGTGGTCATAAGAGTGCAACAAAACCATAGTGGGAATGTTAGTCATAGGAGCAGCTTGCTGATTACAGTAGGCCTGCCATATGTCTCAAGGAAACAGAGCTAAAAGGAGATATTATTCACGGTGGGATGTAATGAGGAGAGAAGGGGGAGGACACAACAAGTGAAGAGGTTTTGGTTACCCTTTTAACTGATAGTTATCTCTCAAATGGACAGAGAGTAGAGCGCACCTGTATTGCAGCCATTTGTAAAAGAGGACAAATAGTGTATTTCATTACCTGGTGGATGATGGAACTTTATCCACCTCTCAGGGGTTTTATGACGGAGTTTGATGAACAAATATGTGCAGGAGATAACAAGCTTTGGACAGGCTTTTATGGCACTGCGACTATTATAGCTGGAAATTCTAGATGATGCGTGTACAAAAGTGCACACACATTCGTGCATACACCGCACACACCCTGGCATGCAAGTATGCTCACACAAGCAAACATATATCATAGATATAGCCCTTACGTGTCATCCATACATCCACAGCCACCCAGAAACACACATCGCCTGAGGGTGAAGACATGCTATGCTATGGGCTGGGTTTCGTAGGTATCCCTCCCTGGTATCTACTATCAGGGTTTTGGGCTGGGTTCGGTGTATCGAGTGTCCGTAGGTCGCACATGTGCAGGGAGTCAGATGACTTTGTGGTCAGATGAAGATCTGATCCCTGAGAAGCCTGATTCTGTGACTCAGGTTTTCTTTGTTTTGCCGGCGTCAGATACTTGCAATTAAATGATGAGAGAGAGGTCGGTTGGGTTTGTGTGGACTACAGCTGAAACAACTAATGGATTAGTCAATTAGGAGGAGATCAACGGGAAATTAATCTGCAGCTATTTTTGGAATCCATGACTCATCTCGGTCATTTACTCCAGAAAAATGTAAGCAAACATTTACTGGTTGCACCTTCTTAGTCAGGAGGGTTGGATGCTGCACGGCCCTGGAAAATAATAGAGGACATTTTTCACTCACTGCTCATGTTTTTCAGGAGAAAAATTATTAATTGACTATGTCTGATGTTTTAAAATGTCCCAGGTCACGATACAGTAGTATATATCCACATCTTGATATACAGTAAAGGCTTAATTTTAATTGAAGCAATGTGGTTTGGTCACAGAGAGGATAATAAACCTCACACGTTGAGCATAAACAGCACATTTTGCTGGCTTGATGGTTTTTGGCACCGACATCCCCTACAACTTAACTGGGAGCACCACAACAAGGTATGTTACAATATTGCTGCATAATATAAAGCGCTGCTGCACCATCTGTTGTTTCCAAGTTCTTTCAGTTACAATATGTTCCTGAATTTGAACATCAAAAACGTGGCCACACCAAGAACACGGAGTCATGTTTTTACTAACAGCATGACTGCTACAGGCTTTGGCAGCGTGTTGAATATAACATTTCTCTTCATTGTGACGTGATGAAAAGACGTGTCACCGTCGGTGTAGGTAGCAGCTCTAATTGCGGGGCCGTACGCAGTGTTTCCTGTATTCAAACGCTCCATAGATCTGTTTTTTTTTTCATGTTCAAACACAGAAGAACATGATTCCGTTGAGTGTTGTCGAGTGTTCAATCGAACCTATCTGATTGTGTTTCGGGCCACCCACCCTGCAGGCCAGAGGATGTAAACCATAGTGGTCGATCACAAAGAGCCATTCAACTAGACTTCCTCCTCAAAACAGATCAAATGTATAGATAAGACAAACAAACTCATGTTGGGTGCCTCAACAAATCATATGATATTTCCCCCTTGTTCTCTGTTCCAGTTGATACGGCTCTTCGGTTGAATGTATAGCAAGTCTGTTCTCTCAGCCTCGAAGGTATAGAGATGCTGAGAGGTTGCCTTAAAAGCTAATTTACTTGCTTGCTGGGTGTGAATTTCCAGATTCATCACCACACATATTTACAATTTGCCCCCTGTGCACGTACAGATATCAACCACGACAAGACAGCGAAGTTCATTAACATCTCTGGTAGCGAAAAATCATTTCTGGGCTGTGTTTGAGTGGGAAATTAAATGACACGATAGTTTCCTCCAATTTCTGCTGTTCTGATCAACCCTATTTCTGTTTCTCATCCCTCCCGCTACGGTGCGGTGGCTCTCGCTAATTACCGAGTTATGTTTCTATTTGCTCTGTACAAACTTGTTGTCAAGAAGAACATCAGTTCCTGCGCGCAAGAGGATGTTTCCAAGAAAAAAGGTCCAATGTCCACCGCTCCTCAGAAAAGCAATCGGAGAAGCTCTCGTGAGCAGATAAATCAAACGGAACTGCTGTAGTGGCAAAACATCTATTTCCATGAAAATGTCTAAAAACCAATTTAACATAGGAAAAAAACAAGAAAAGAGGGAGAAGTACCTGCTCACTTCCTTCTTAACGATTTCAGCTGTTGACATACTGTAAGATTTGGAGTTTCTGTGTGAAGAGGGGGTGGATGAGGAGGAGAGAAAAGAAATGAATCTTCCTTTGGTGGAGGTTGGCCTCTCAAGTGCACAGTATGGTGCTTGTGGAGTTGAAAGTGTGTGTGCGTGTTTTCTGTGAACATGTGTGTGAGTGTGTGTGTGTACATCAAAGTTTTTTTATGTGTGTGTTTTTCTCCGTGCTTATGCCCTTCCTGCTGTGAGCTCGTGTGTACTTAGGTGTGCGCAAACGAGCGTCTTTGCTGCTCTGTCGACCCCCTATGATGTAAATATTGCAGCGCTGGGAAAGCAGAGCCAGTCAGGCCAGGCCAGAGCAGCAGAGGTAAAGTAAAAAAAAAAAAAAAAAAAAGGGCAGACAACCTGCACACAGACCCTTCTTTATACCTCATTAATAACACAGTTCCACGAAGGACAGCCCGAGGCTAGAGAAGGTCTGTCAAGGTAGTTCATTGTGCGGTAGGAAGTGAGTTGTTCATATGGTAATAGCTGCTGGAGCGGGTTCCTTCAAAGCCCGTTTGTTTTAGTGAAAGTTGTAGTCACTCATTGAAGGGGGACTGGATGGAATGTGACAGGCTGCACTGCTGTTTAGTTACTGTAGCTTAATTGACCCTGAGAAAAGCGAGCAAAGGCGGGGGGCAGGAGGAGGAGGAGGAGAAGTGGGGTGAGTGCAGAGAGAAGTCGAGGAAAAGGAAGAGGGAGGGCAGGAGAAACAGACAGAGCAGTGTGGGTGGGTGGGTGGGTGGGGGTAAGAACAGAAAAAGAACAGAAAGGAGAAATTTATAGAGACAGAAAGAAAAGAGAGGACGCTTCATTATGGCAGGAGCAGCTCTCCACTGGAATCTGCTTATCTGTTTAGTCGACAGGAAAAGTCTTATTGGTGAATGCAATGCACTGTGAGATGGATTCCTCTGAAGTCTCTTCTGCTAATGAGCCAACTTGTCCAGAATCATCATCTTTCTAATTATTTGCTTCATTTTTATTTACAATTCCATTTATGGTTTTCTCTATTTATTGCATGCTGATCTGCTGCTTTATTTTCTGGGTCAGGGAAAAGCTGAGTCTTGTCTTTTCTCATTAAGCCACATTAGGACTACAGTCAGAGAGATGTTGTAGGTCTGTGGGGAAACATATTGGGAAGGTTTCTGCAAAATAAGGTTTTCTTCACCTTCACATGTATTTGTGTACAGTGGAGTGTAGTAGTAGGTTTAATACATCCCATGGGCTCACAAACGGCAGCCAATGAAATACAGAAAATACAGAGATGCATAATGCAAAAGTTATATACAAGCACACAACACTCCTGTAACTGTCACCAAAAAACCATTTAGAGGAAGCAGCCAGAGGAAGAAGCCAGAAGCCAGGGAACATTGTGACACACAAAACAATAGAAAGAGAAAATACCTGCACACTGCGACCACAAATCATCTCCACAAATTATCTCCCTCGCAGGAGGGAAACCATTTGTGGTCAAAACCTTGTCATGCGAGGGACTGGGAACAAATTAACGATGTGTCGGTATTTGTCCTGCAAAAAAAGATGCATAGCGTAGCTGCCTCCTGATGATACCCTGACACAGGGCGTCATCACAGGGTAGTCAGCAGCTGATTGAATAAATTACCTCATACACCTGTTTGAGCCATCCCTGCAGACAGCGGTGATCCTAGAAAGAAGCCCATCCACGCCCGAACGGCAGATGTGACAATCATCAAATGTGCTCTGGTTGACGCGACAATGGACAGATGTTCAGTAATGCAACACATGCGGGGGTGGCACTGTGTGCTTTTATGGGATGTTTGAAGCTGTTTATAGTGCAGAATGTATGTCTGAAGGGCTGCTTTCCCCCTTTGAGGGCCCCAAGTATTTGCCTTGCCTGCCCCTCCTGGTGGTGCGCCTCTGTCCTTCCTGCACTGGGGATGCTGGAGACTTGACTTCAGCACTGCTCATGTTTTAGGATTTTACTTCAGTAGAAAAAAAGAAGACTTTTCAATCCGTTAACTGAGCTCTGTTGAACACAGCTTTTGTGTTAATTCAGTCATTGGAGTTTTTTTATTATCTGTTAATAGCGTACCTAGTGAGATTATTAAAGTTTGACCTTATGTGAATGTGTACTCAGACTCAGTGGCGGCTGGATTTGCCCCCCCCAGAAGTGGAGGCTTTGATAATACTTTATTTGTCTTAGCTTTCGTATTCAATGTCATGCTGTTTCCTTTTTTAAACAACACAATGTGTTAAGTGGACATTTTCTGTGTGTGCGTTTCTGTGTGTATGTGTGTGTGTGCACAGGAGTGAGCAAGTGGGTGGGTGTTTGACTGTCTGACATTCCCCCGAAGCCATTACTAGGTAGGTCTAAGCTGACAGATGTGATGGATGATGACACAGACGCAGTGCACACACACACTCATGCACACGCACGCACACAAACACAGACTTATTGTGAGTGTGCTGCATCGCCACCTCACACCTTGATCTTTTACTCAAACGTTCACGTAAACAGTGGTTCAAAAAAAAAAAAAAAAGAAGACGGGCAAGGCCACAGACGGAGACAGAGCGAGTCAGATAGTCAACCCTGTCCCATTTTTTTCCCATCTCCTCAGTATGAAATCTCTCTTCTGTCTCTGCTCTACCCTGAGGCCATGAGCTAATCAAAAATGTAGAGACCTCTGCAGACCTTGGTCAGCCTCCCCATTATTTGGGTTAAAGCTGAGCTGCAATCAGTGAAGCTATTTTAAGGCGCCGGCTGCTGCTTGCCCTGTACTTCCTATATCTCTCAGTGGGAACACAGAGTCATTGATCTATTGCCTAGCAGCCCTCCTGCACCCCCCCCCCCCCCTCCACCCCTCCACCCCCTTCCTCTCAGTTAGAACCCACAAAGCATATCTACCCTGCATCTTTCACCTTCAGATGGCATACCAGCGATACTGTGAGGATATGAAATATCAATGCGAGAGAGAGGACCAGCTCTGAAAATGCTTTAAGTGACACCATCAGCCATCTCATCACAACACCCACAGTCTCTTGAAAGTAGTTCCTGCTTGGGGTTTTTTTTTGGTACACGGAGGCTATGAATTGTATTTCATAAATTATAAACCCCGAGATCCTTGCTGTGTGCAGTGTTCGGGAATAAAGAAAGTGTTCCTCAGGTATGTGAACTGAAACAAAGATAAAAATGCTGCCCAACTCTCCAGCAAAGCATTAAATAGTCTGGCTGAGCGCTGGTGCCGGTGATGGCGATGAACAAAAATGCCTGTGTGCTTCTCTGGATGAGAGTAGATTTTTCTCTCTGTTTTTTTTTTTTTGTTGAGGGAAGCTTTTGCCTGTTTTTTAATGTAATGACTTTTTGAAGTGGATCATTTAACTGAAGAGTGACTGCGCATCTTTCCTGTTTTGGATAAACCTCTACACTGCTGGGGATTTGAAACTATTCCAGTGGAAAATACACTGTTGAATCATGTATTACCTCATCAATTCTAGGAAAGATGTGGCCCAATGATGGTTAAGAAATCCCACGGTATTACTTGATTATTTTATGTGGTTTTGAACAATTATTTTACCAGGAAGAAGGCCGTTGTGCAAAACCTCACCTGCTCTGGCTTGTCAGGACTCAGCTCAGTGACACTGGACAGGAGGAGAGTGTAGCAAGAAAAAGGTTTGCTGGAGAAAACTCGTGTCCGCAAATACCCCACATTTATCTTCCTGTCTGTGTGTCCGAACTCAGTTTCTCTGATTTTCTGTTACTTCCCACCTGCGTTATATATCCTGTGAGCTCTCCTCCGCTCATGGTCAGTCTTAAAGGAGGTGAGAGGCGAGAGCAGCATGTTTAATCCAGGAGTTTGTGTGTGTGTTTAGGGAGGGCTATAGTGCCAGGGTGTTTGCACGCAGCTTGCGCGGATAATCTCTGATATAAAAAGTCAATAGAATATAACTGTTTTTCTAAGAGACAAGGAGACTTAGGGGATGTTTGAATGTTGGAATAGTTGAAAGGCGTAGGCTCACAGATGAAATCCTCTCGAGTCTGAGTCGAGATGTAATGACTCATGAAAGCATTTACCCAAACTGCTGGCAGAGAGACATTTGCATTTTCTGGATATTCTATACATGAATATCATCGAATGGCTTTCAAAAGCCCCCTTTTCAAAAAAAAAAAAAAAACGCCTCTTTTTTGCCTTAAAAGTTAATCCAGCAGCAATAAGCAGCGGGGGAGGGGCTCGCCGAAGTGATAATACAACTATTGAGACATCCTGTCACTGTGACATGTGTGTTGGTTCAGCAGGCACCAGAGTTGCTCATTCAAACGCCCCCCCCCTCCCGCGCCTACTCAATCACCACTTTAGTTTACATAGCCTATCCCACCGTCTGAGGTTCCTGCTGTAGACTCTCCTGCTATGTCTTTGTTTGTTTTGGTAATGGATTCCAAGTTGCTATTGTCGCTTATGTCACTTGATGATTGATGGGAAAAATTCACCTTCTCCCCATTTGCCCCGCAACCCCTCCTCCCCGAAGCCAACCTTGCATGCCTTTCCGAGATGAACACACAGCGAGAAGAACAAGTTCCATCCTATTCTCCTGACAAAGTGACTAACTGGCATCCGGATGCTCGTTTTTTTTTTTTGGACCAGCGGGCCGTGCCTTTAAATCAAGCAGGAGACCTCTCTGAAAACAAGGTTGAATCTGTGCGGCTATGACAGTGTAGCCTTCTAAAGGGAAGGCTTGGGATTATATGCGTGGACGGTTTGGGGGTCCCTCTATTCATCGCCCATGTCACCCCATGGGGGAGGACTAATTGGTGGCCCCAAAGAGCCCCCTGTTTTGTCCCCGCTCCTCACAAAGGCATCGGGGTGCGGTCGCGTAGAGGATGGGGGGTGGAGGGGGTTAGCGGTGCGGATGGAGAGAGGAGCAGGTTTCCCATAGAATACTTGGCTGGGATGCACAGGAGGAGGGAGGGGGGGGCGCCTCGCCACTGGGTTGCAAGGGGACACGACACACTCATTCACTCACCCACTCACTCATTCACACACACACACATACACTCTCTCAGTGGGGGATTCTGGTGCCAGTTGCTGGCCTCCTCTTCTACAAATGATCCAAGGCTGACCCACATAGTCAGCCATGTGTGAGGCTTCCCTTTATCCCGCAGCCCAGTTGAAACACTGAGTTATGGGTGTTCTCTGGTGCACCCTGCCTTCTCGGCTGGGACTGCACTGGGGCCCCATGTGGGCCGACATTGTTCACCCCGACCCAAGGACAATGAAGCTGTTGGCCGGACCGAGAGAGAGAGGGACGGGAGGGGAAAGACGGGCGGAGGAGAGAAGGAGAGGCAGACAGAGAGAAATAGATTGAGATGGACAGAGTGAATGAAGAGAAAGGAAGGGAATGGGTGAGAGGTATTGATGGAGGAGATAGAAAGTGTGTGTGTGTGTGTGTGGGGTAAGATAGACAAGGAGAGATTGCATCTTTGGTTACAGAAAGGGGGAAGCGATAAGGAACTTAGATGACACAGGTGAGGGAAGGGTGAAAGATAGGAATGAGAGATAGAAAGAGCGAGGGAGTAAGACAGATGGCGAGACAGGCCAGCGAGCAAAGGACTCAGGCCAGTATGGGAGTATTGATTGCAATGTGTGCTGGGTGTCTTCAGCTGTCGTAGCTGGATCCAGAGCGGGGTCGTTAGTGTCTGCGAAGCATGGAGCCATGGACATTAGTGGCTCTTTAACAAACTCTGTATTGATTACGACTTAGAGGAAGACTTACATGTATACCAAGGGATAATGCCCTGTATGTAATTAGCACCATTGCTCCGATAGCAGGTCTGTGACATTGCACAGAACGCATGGAAGAGAAAAACCATCACTTAGGAGAAGATATCTTTGAAGTAAAAGCTTCATTTCGTAATTTCTCTCCCTACTGTTCTTTATGGGCCTTTTAGCCTCTTCGCCCTCGCTGATATTCGATCTAGATTCAGGCATTTTATTCGGCTAAAAGCAGCTGATGGAGCTAACACTAATACTTTATCTTTAAGGCATAAAGAATGAGAGCCGTGACAGTGTCATGGATCATTTAACTCGTTCCCCATTCTCACGTCGCCCTCCACCGTTTCTCCCTCTCCATTTGACCATGATTAGCGGCTGGCCCGGCTCTCACAGACAGCAATATAATTGACAAACGACTTTACCTAATCAAGTGATTGTGGTGATGATAACGGCGAGAGAGTGTCGCCTGATGCGTGGCCCAGGAGGTCAAGCGCTCACACAATTAAAAAGCGTGTGTTGACACTGGCACATGTTGCCGTTTTTAAACCTGATTTTTAAAAAAAGGCTAAGAGACGTATATGTATGTGCAGTGTCCTCTTACATACATGCACCCTTCTCATCACTGGCACACTTATTCACATATACTGCCTGAGTAAGATGTTTATATTACTCAAGACAAACAGATCCATGTGTCAGATCTCTCTTTCTTGAAGTAGTTCCTCTGAGCTATTTGTTTTTGACATTCTGCAGCATTGGCATCCATAGATACAGATGAAAGATGGTGCTGAATCCACTGATAAAAGCTGCTGGATTTCATCAGCAGTCCCTCAGGCAGCTGATGCATGTCAGCTGTCATGTTTTCAGGTGCATCTGCAAAGATCAAAAAACCCCGTTCGTGTCGGACAGTAAAGACTTGGTTGGAAGCGTTAGATGGCACCTTCTGAAAGAGTTTTGTATCAAAGGCTTTGTTGCAGTTAATTGCTTGCAGCATTAGAGAATGTATGGCTAAGTATTCATTTACATGCCTTTTGTGTGCCTCAGTCACAACACTTTTATGTAGTTTCATTAAAATTCTTATTTTTATTCTTGGCTCATATCCTACTCAGCTTTACCTCCCAACTTGACTTGTTTTTTTTTCAAACAAAGGAATACATGCTTCTGAGTCAGTGTGTGTGTGTGAGAGGGTTTTCATTGATGAACCACCTCACGTGCATCTTCCAGCAAACACACACACACCATGTTAAACCAGTAGCACGTCATCAAAAGCTTAGAATTAAGCGCTCTGTGCGCTTCTGGAACCCATTTTAGAGTGGGGTAAAAACCACATGAAAGGTCTGCCCCTATGCTTCCGCCTATACCCCCATCCCTCCTTCTTTTTTCTCCCTAAATCCCCATGCTCCCTTCCCTCTGCTGCTGTTAGAAGATTAGACAACTTTACTAGATCTTATAATCAGAGATGTCAACCGCAGATGAAAATGCCCGGCCAAATGCATTTTGATAGCTCCCAAGAAGTGGGAGACATATGCAGGTCATTACGCTTTTTCCTCAAAGACAGCTGCTGCCTCTGGATCTCAAGACTCCCTGAAAGTCTCTGGCATAAATGCAAGGTAATTACCATATCAGAGATCAAGACTCTGGGCTCTGACACCACTTTTTCAATTACTCAGAAAGGTTGTTAAGATGCAAATTCAACAAAATGGCTGAAACCCCTAGAGAGGGATAGAGTTTCACACCCAAAGCTGCTTCTTGAGTTTCTTAGCTCATCACATTTTGACAATGAGAGGGAGAGAGAGAGGGAGAACGTAGAGGTTGGGTGGGGTGATGCAGGCTATCTATAATTCATTCCGTTCGTTAGCGTGACAACTCAACATCTCATCTGGGCAGAAATTTCATGCAAAAGCTCTTCATTCAGCCTCGATTCAGGTCTATTTTTGTGCTGATTGTGTTGATTGTGCATCGAGTTTGAAACCTCATGCCTGGCACATGTTTTTTTTTCGTCTTCTCTTTTCTGGAACAGGAATTTCAATCTGTCCTCACGACAAAGTAGCTCTTTCATGAAATATACACAAGGAAGTTTGTTTGTCCTTAAACAAAGATCTGCATTTTCCCTCCGAAAAGTTTGCACTGGCACTGAAGTGTTTCTCTGCCACGGCTTTTTAAATCACATTCCCTAAATTATTAAATCTGTAAGTTTGTTTTTCAAATTCCAATGTTTAGTTTCCTTGGATAAAACTGTGGCGCAGCAATGTACACAACTTTACTGAATGTTTCCTGTTATGCAAATCTGTGATTCTCCCTTCAGCACAGGCTCAGAGGAAATGATGGATAGTAGGAAAAAAATGATGTTGCAGAAGTAAATCATAGAATTAATGTATTCATGACAAACTGAAAACAGACTTTTTTAGACTTGTTGGACAAAAGCAGTTTTGAGTTGACTGCTTTACTGACCAACACTGACATCCTTAAAAGCCCAGTGCTCCGAGCTCTCGCTGCTGTGGTGCTACAGTAGCAGGATATGAATGATAAGAACAAGGAGTAAAACTGGCATGACTTGTTTTTGTGCTGTTGGATGGTTTTTACCTCCTTCAGCCTCCTAAGTATAGGAGTAGTAGTGAAACATTTCTTTTTTGGAAGCAGAGACCCATCATGTCATCATGTCAGGGTGGATGGTTTAACTTTAGTGTTTAAGTGTCTCTTGTGACTCACTAGGGGAAATTAATATGGACGTAAGATGGGGCAATAGAAGCAATAAAGGCAGATCTAAGTAGAAACTGTAACTGAAAGATGTGGAGGAGCAGCCTGGTTTGACTGGTGCTGCCAGGAACACTGGGAACAATGTGTGTGTGTGCGCGTGTTTCTCTGAGTGTGTGTGTGTGTGTGTGTGCCAGGGCCTGGAGGAGGGAAGTCTCTCGCTGAGGTCATGCCATGTAGGCCTCTCCGCTGAGGCCCACCCTGCCTGGCAGCCTCACACACACACACACACACACACACATTGGGGCTAATGCCAGATAGAGACTTGAGGAGACTCCACCGTTCTGTGGTTGTTAACTCTGTATGGCCTCCATTATGATGGCCTCATTATCACGGAGCTGGATGGTGCTGATGTAGATGTATATCTATATGTGTGTGCGTGTGCGAAGAAGAAAAACAAGGAGCGACTTATCGACATAAAGACCTTCATGTGTGTTCATGTGCAGCATGTTCAATCAGCGTGTGTGTGGCCACGCTCTCAGGGTACGCCTATGTGCTGGAGTGCTGGAGTGCATCGGCAGCATGTTTCCTCTCAGTGAACACTAAAGGTAGGATGTCTTCATCCCGCGAAGGAAGAAGACCCCGACAGTTTCGAGGAAAGAACCGGAGGGCTTACGCAATAATCCATTAGGACTTCATATTATGCACATATACATAAAGTTCGCTTGCTTTCTATTGTTAGTGCCGTGCCCAAATTCTCCCTTGACAGTCTATACAGAGAATTCATGCATTATGCAGATCACACAAGAGGGCTTGTTCGCTGTGTGAGGGTAGGGAGGAAAATATGACTCCATGGTGAGTTATTATAGCACACACGCCACAATGTTGTTTACACATTCTTATAAATTCAGAAAGGAAAAGGCAAGAGAAATGGGATGATTGGAGTGCTGTGTTTTTTTCTTCTTTTACTTCTCCCATGCCTCCCTCCGTCTTTCATACTGCTTCTTTAGAGTTAATAAAAACACTTTGGTGGCAAGTGGGGATTTATTTGCATTTCCATGCCATGCTTCTCCGTGCCAGTCTTTGTTTTCCTTTAAGCAAACATGAGTAGTGTTTCCCGTGTGTAGCGCCCTCTCTTTCCTCACCCCTACCGTCACTATCCTCCCCCCATCCCTCTCTAGTCTACCACTTATCTCATTACTCCCTTGTGTAGATTATTTGTGGTGCCTCCTCTCCTCACCTCCCCCCCTCTCACATTTTCACAAGAAAACCCTCATATTTACACCCCACTCGCCGCTTCCTCATGCTCCTCTTTCACCTCCCCTCTTCTCTCAAGTAGTGTAATCTCCCCTTGCTCCTCTGTATACTCCTCGCTTTCTCATCACACATTTGTCCTGCTCCCCATGGACGGAGCCCCCGAGGCCCCCCACATCTCCCATTCACTCATTTGGTGCCATCGCGGCAGCATAATAACTTTTAATCGACAGTCCTCCCTGTGCTCCCAGTGTTTCATTATGGCCTTGGCTCCGCTCCCTGCTCAGGCGATTCTGATTCTTGCTGGAGCAGCTCTCTGTGAGCTTATGCCGGTCTCCTACTTGATTAGGAGAAAAGAAAGAATGAGCGCACAAGGGACAGAGTGAAGGGGAGAAAGATAGAAGACAGAAACTGTGCAAAAGATAGATTCGCTCTGGGAAAAAAAAAAAAGCGCTGTAGAGAAAGAGAGGCAAACAACTGGAAAGAGGAATGGCGTCTCACACAGAGTTTGCGAACGTTTGCTGGCCATGGACGACGAGCCAGCAATGGATGTCACCTTTGCTTTTAAAATAGTTAATCTGCTCCTGGAGGGACAATGAATGCTTTAAGTCCCTCTCCTCGCTCGCTCTCGCTCTTCTAAGTCCCTCCCATCAGCTAAACCCCTCTGAGGCACATTGCTCGGATTAGCTTGTGTTGTTGTTGCATCTCTTCAGCTCTATAGCACCAGCTCTAGATGCAAATACAGCCGTTACACAGTATATACTGGAAAAGCATGTGCATATGAGGGGTAAGATGCTTATCCGTGGATAGGTGGGGGGGCTGGATGGTAATTTCGTAATCTCTCGGTGTATTGGGTGTTGATGCACAGAATAAAACGAAAACATAAATCTGTTGCTGATAAACCCATCGGTGACTGGTAAAACATGTATTTTTGCTTTATACAAGTACAGTCTTTTAGACTTACTCTTGCTCTCTTTGTTACACTGTTGAAATCACAGCTCTGTTGTAATCCTTGGACGACTAACTCCTGCAACTGCAAGTTTAATACATGCGTGTCTGTGGACACAGCTAGTGAGGCCTTGTTAAAAATAGCAGTCAGTGTTGCAAATAAAAGTTATTGGGTCCTCGCACAGTGATGTTCTCTGTTTCTATGTCATTTCCCATGGACTGTATTCAGGCTATGGAAGGGGAAGGTAATTCATACCTTGACCCATTTGAATGCAAGACAGATGTGGTTGGTTGAATTCTGATTTCTATCATACAGTAGCTCCACTGTGTGATGTGCTGTCTATTATACTGTACATTGCCATTGGAGATAACACCAGCGAAAATGATGAAATGAACTGTGCTAACATATCCTGCTTTTTTTTTTTTTTTTTTGAAAGAGATTATCTCTCTCTTGAGATTATCCTGTCCATTTGTATTAATATAATGCGCCGTCTGCGTTTTAATGATATGGACATACACTTACATGTAAATAGACTATAGGGACCGTTCACATACTGTCCTCAAGCGGCCTTTTTCAAACCCCGTCTCCTAGAAATTACATTTACAGTATACTACTAATTTGTTTTTCCAATTATGCTTTGTACGCCAGTGTAATTGGTGCCAGGATTATGTTCCCTGCCAATGCTCTTTCTAGGAAGAGCTACCTTTATCTCCAGCAGTCACAGGGAGGCGCTTGGAGTTAGTTGCTAAGGGAAAAGAGTTGCACAGGAAAAACAACAACAAATGAAGTAAGTTTACAGTAAACAGTTCACATATACTTTCAGCATCAACATTTTGTGACTGGGCGAATTGTAAATGAACAAGGTTTTGTTGAAAAGATTGTCTTAGAGGCATTGTGTTTTTTATGGGGTTCATTCATCACACCAGAATATAAAGTTTAATTGGTTTTAGGATTTATTTGCAGTGGCAAAGAAAGTATTTCAGCATGCTTTCCGTGTTAATTCAATATGATGGTCTCTTTGCATGTCTTTGAAACCTGTCACCTTTGACCTCTCTCCTCATCTGACCCCTCCTCCAGTGAGTCAGCTGTGTATTCTCGTGGCATGCTCTGCTGCTACAGCACGAGGAGGATTATGCGCTTCTGTCCGTTGGTGTTGTCTTGTCCACCAAACCAAATCTCATCAACCAGTTAACAAACACCGAGAAGGCAGCAGTGGACTGTCGTATAGTTCTCTGCACGCAGGGATTTTTGACAGCTCATCAACTGTCGGCTTCGGTCTGTTGACAGATGTAGAAATGGTGCGTGTCAAAGGCCAAAGCAGATGTCTGTGCGCCTCTAGATACATGTCAGATGCAGGCATACCTATGTGGCCTGGACTGATTCTACAGAAATGGCTCAGACTCGAGATGACATAAAAATGCAGTGTCTTTTTACAGGCTTGTCGCTTTACCCCCTCGAGAGGAGCTCCTTTGAACAAGCTTTAAATACTAATTCAAGGCAGACACAGGTCTCAGAGCAGCTTCTCTTGTCTTCTTTACAGATAACATTTGACACAGAAGGAGCTCACCTATTTACTCATAAAGTGCAGTAATATACCCTGCCGATTAGAAAATATTTAGACCTGCAGGTATGGGACCAGACCTCCGTGCCAAATCTAAATAGCTTCACTAAATCACCTCACAGGCATCTGAAGTAATTTTCTCTTAACCTGTCAGTGTGTGATTTTAATTCATCATATTAATATGCCACAAGAGAATGAATCTCTACAGCATCATTTCACAGATGGCTTCATTTTTCAAAAGAAAAAATGAAAGTGAAAAATGAAGTCCTCTGAAATGCTGCGCTGAATCGGTTCCTTCGCAAACTGTCGGATTCGAGCAACTGGCAATTAACAAGCTGCTTTGGGAAAGAAGCAAAGATAGCGGGTGATTAGGCGCACAGTATATAACTGTGTTTTACACATGTCAATGAAATCTGTTTATTATAGCCGAAGTTCTCATCTGTTCACTGCAGCTGTGTTTCGTGGCCACATGCAGGTTTAAGCCGAATTATGGGAGAAAGTGTCTTGAATGTAATTAGTTCTGAAAACCAGATATGTGTGGGTTTTGGTGGGCTTTACTGTATGTTGATTGTGGATTCAGATTTGGATCATAAAATCTTGGCGCAAGAGCGAGTGACTTAAGCAAGATGATGCCATTTTAGAGTGTGGCTGCCAATTATCAGGTTGCTGATGACGTTCATCTCTTATTTTGAAATGCAAAACAAATATAGACCACTAAATCAGCTCAGATGTCACCACCTAGATTTTGCATGACTGCACAGGTTGGACATGCAGTGAGACAACTGGTCTTTTAAATGGAGAGTTAACTCATGTGCACAGAAACACAAGCTGGGGATCACCCCGGGCAGGTACTGTACTCTGCTCTCTAAGATTATGGCCAAAACAACTAACAGCAGGACTGCTAATTATCCTATTGTTGTGTTATCCTTTTTACAGATTTAGTTACCACAGAGTATTAAGGTAAAGATGGTAATCCGCATATCCTCCTTTTAACAAAGAAACTAGACGCCGTGGAGGATCCGTACGGCTGCGTGTCAGCATGCAGGTCAATTACAGTACACTGCCAAAGTTTGCATTTTACAGTAGCAGGCTTCTTTGAGTGTTGGTGTCAGCAAAAAGACGCAACTTTTGAAGTCCTCAAAAGAAAAAAGAAAAAAACTTGACAGTGAAGAAACACACAAAAAATGCCAGTTTATGATTGCCAAGTTTGTTACAATCCCTTTCATATAAGTAGCCTTCTAAATTCTGCAGGAGTTTGCCCGTTAAGCCAGCTTGATCAGGGTATTAACTCTGAGCATTGTCTGACAAGATAGCTCCTTTGCATTGTTTTCTGTTTAAAAATTGCATGTCTGTGGAATTAAATGCACAAACAGTTAAATGGTTTAAGATACCGGATGAGCAACTTGATCCTCTTATGTCTTTAGGGGCCCTAACTCTGTCAGTAAAGCGCAGATTTCATTGTTGCGGCGAGCAGACTGAAGTGCTGTCTGCAAGCTTTCTCTGCGATTGCGTGCATGTGAAGGTGCGTGCGCGGGTTTTGCTTCGCTACAGGCTCTGTCCTTGGATTAGAGTTGGTGCTGGTGGTGCTGGTAATGGTTTTGATGGGCTCATATCTGGATGGATACAGGGAGGATTGTATTGAGGGATGGATAGAAGGGAGGAGCGGGTTACCCCAAGGACTCATCAAAAGAAGACAGAATGAGGGGAAACAAGAAAGAGAAAAAGGAGAACGAGGACGTTGCCTGTCCGCCTTTTTTTCCCCTCCAAGGCCGGCGTGACAGCAGCTGAGGCCTGCTTACTTTTGGTTGCCTTTTAGCTTTAGCGGAAATGTGAACCCTAAGCAACCCTCCGCCTCTCCTCCCCTGCTGTATCTCTACCTCCCTCCTGCTCCTCTTCGCTTCATTTTGTTTCGTCAATGCCATTAAGCAGATTTACATTATTCAGACAAACTCATTAATCACATTTTCCCCTGGATATAATCTGCTTGTCAATCTGAACCCTGGCGAGGGTGGGGGGTGAGTGAAGCGAGGAGGAGGAGGAGGAGAAGAAAGCGAACGATTGAGGTGAAGAAAAATGAGGTAGACAGATGGATTATGTTCTGCTGGAGGGTCGCTCGGCCTAAACAGCCAAACAGGCGCAGTTCACTGTGATTATGCTCATCTTTATAGATATTTTGTCTGCGTGAGGAGAGCCAGACTTGTGTTTATCTCAAGAGCCAGATGGACACGAGAGAGATAGAGAAACACTGCGAGAGGGAGCGAGAGGTAAAAGAGGCGGAGAGGGAGAGCTGGGGACGGGGGCAGAAATGGGAGTAGAGAGTGAAACTAGAAACTAACAGAGAGAGAGAGAGAGAGAGATATGGGGTTGGGGGAGGCTCCAGCCACAGTCTTTCAGTGGATGATGATAAATTACTTTGACAGAGACAATCAGGATGAAATGTTAATGCGAGTGTGCCAGAAGATGCAGTCACAGCCAGACTAAGTCCTCCTATGGGGAAATGAGATGGTTAGTTAGAGCGCACGGACACGCTCCGCTCACACATGAGGCAAGACGCCTTCGAACACGCACACGCCTGCCCAGATATACAATGATGCAACAAAATCACTGAGGAAATAGAAGCTCTCTTTGCAGATGGTTTGCTCATGTGTATAAACGTACCGCAGTCATGAAGGCTGAAGTGTATGAAATGTATGAAATGTCACTGGGTTTTTTTTTTTTTTTACCTTAACCTTTACCTCCGTGAGTACAGAAGGTGTCTGCATGCCTGGAGTTTGCGGAGTAAAAGAGGAAGTAGTATATTATTCATTGCACAAGCTGGTGGTCCAAATTTTTATAATTCACAATGCGCTGTCACAATGTGCAATATACGATTTTTATTTTTTATTTTTGCACACCGACATCTTTTGTGTGTTGTGCAATGATGGCGATTGTGCCCAGTTTAAAAAAAATGACAGCTACAAGTTTTGCCTTGCCTGCTTACGCTGCATCTTCACGCTTGATAAATGCTGACGGTGGTCCTATATTCTTTTCTCTTTTTTTGAGCAGGTATGTTTATGGATACCTATGTCAGTCTGTCAGGACTAAAATGTCACTTGACAAATTGCCATGAAATGTACAGATATGAATAGATACCAGTTGGCTTAATTGATCCCCTGACTTTGACTTCAACCACCACCATGGCTTTTAGTAAAATGTCTCAACAGCAAATCAATATTCTGCCACTTTGGTGAGTTCCTAATTTTTCATCTGGCGTCATTGTCAAGTCAAAATGTATTGTTGTCAATACTTCAGTTTATGACAGGCTACCTACAAAACTTGTGTCATACCCATCAGCCTCGGCTGCAGTTTAGGAAAATCAATGATCCTACCTGTTGAACATCGCCATGTTAAACTGCCTCTGTGAACATATAAGCATGTTCATGACACCCATAGCCCTAGAGCTGTTATCATGGATGTAGACTCTTAATCTTGTTTAATAAAATAAGCAAAAATCATCCGTTTTGCAAATTTTATGGCCAAAATAAAGGTGTGAAGATGCTGCTACTATCATGAATCAGTGCCATTAGGCTTGATAAACTATTGCTGTTCTTTTGTCTCTTCCAAATACTCAAGAGACCAAAAAAAGTGGCCTCTCTCCTCATGATTCATCAAACTCCTCTGGAAAGTGGGCTGACATGATAACTCTTCATCGACCAAATAAACAGCCATGATAGATGTGTCTGCTTAACCAAAAAAGGAGATTTTTTTATGTTTTGCTCTCTTTCTCTCACTTTATATCCATCCCTTTTCTAGCACACTTGAGCAACCATTCCCCAACTTGTCTCTAAACTCTCTCCTCAGATCTTTCCATGAACTATGAGAGCATATAATTAAGAGGAGCTGGTTTAAACCCTTTTATACCTGATGTGCTGGAGGTTTGTCTGGCAGTCAGTCAGGCAGACAGAGCAGGAGACAGACAAAGAGTAAGACAAAGAGACAGGCAGACAAGGAAGTAGTTTGTGTTTTTTTTTTTCATGGTTCTGATTGAAAGGAAGCAGTAATCTTGGCATTATAGCTTAACGTCATGGCAAGTGGGCTTCACAGTCTCTGGTTTCCCCACGGTGTAAAACCTGGGATCTGCAGGTATAGGCACACACCCACCATCTGACAGGCCGACTGTAACACAACACCTGCAAGGGTAAGCACATAACCACATGGTGCATACTACTGTACCAACACGCACAACAGTCTCTCTTCTAAGTCTCTTCACACTCTATCCTTCATTATCACTCAGACTGCGAACAACAGGTCAGGAGTGAGGTTCTCACCACCTTCAGCCTGCCTCCCTTCGCTTTTATTTTTCCCACCTTTATCCTTAATGCTGACGGGAAGTCGTAAAAGCAGATCTTTAGATGTTGCCCAAAGAGGTTAGAAGGTGACAAGGTTAAAGATGAAAGCCAGAGGAAGTGGTTGAGGTTTTTTCTTTCTTTGCAGAAGCCTTACATGTGGTATATTCTTATAAACCCCTTGTCTGATGGTAAGTGGCTGCAGAGAAAATAAGTTTAGGGGGAAAAAAAATAAAAAAAATCAGGAATTGCAAGCGTGAAATGGGTGGCTGTTAAAGCTTTTATCACTTGAGAGGAACAACACTTGGTGAGTTATGGTGTGAAAGAAAAGAATAGATAAGAAAGAATAATTATATCTCCCACCTTTCAGACTGTAGGTTTTCAGCAATTACGCAGTGTTATCTTAAACTGTAAACAGGTATTTCTCCCAGTGCACTGCTCATTTGCATTCAGGAAATTATACCGCCTCAAGTTTTTTTTTTCCGACTACTTTGACCACACATAGTTACACTGTTGTTTTCTGCAATACTAAAACTTGAATGAAAAAAACAACAAAAAACAACAAAAAAAGAATGGTTTTTATTAATGATGAGTTATGGTCTGTTCAGCTGCATAATGTTTAACCCGTGGCAAGTTTTTACTTTACATTGTGCTATTTTTTGTTTCTTTGGAATATAGAGAAGAAAAGAAGCACGCACAAAACACTTAGAAAAATTATTTAATTTTCTGCCTGTTCCTTGAAAGCTATAAAGCCCAGCTAACCTGGTCCGGCCTGGCTCAGTTCAGCTCAGTTCAGCTCAGCTCTGAGACCCCACAGGGGAAATTTGCAGCCATGATGTATAGCCCTGGCCGCTGAATTAATGCAACATTTCCATTAGAAAAATTGCATGACACAGCTGATATAAGAAGTTAGTGATCACAAAGACGCTGTGACACAGCATGGAAAATTACTTATCGGAGAACCGTCATCTACGCTTTGCTGAAATTTGTGACGGGAGGTAGCAACAGAGACAGCAATACTGTATATACGTCCGGAGCTGATGGAGTGAGACGCCTAGAGGAATCTTGTGAAAGTGAAATAAATTTGAACACAAATGTCAATTAGATTCTGCATCTTCAAACACATGGAAAGTGGTCCAGATGCAATTTTATACAGTCTGCATGTGATTTTAAAGTCTCTGAAGTACAGCCAGTGCTCATTGTAACCGTACACTGTAATTACAGCATAATTATTGTGCACAAGAAAAACGATGATGTGAGTTTTGGTTCAAACTGTTGTAAATCAAACATAAGGTCAGATTCTCTTTGCTTTCACACCATATTCAGCTGTACGTCTTATCTCATTCTGGCTAAATTTAATCCTCTCTTATGACAAATCTCTCGTATCAGACCTGAAAAAACAAACGCTGGCTGCTGCGTGTGTGTGTATGTGTCTGTTTTAAAATGGCCTCCCTCAAGAAAACCACATTTTTATTATATATATATTTGTTGTTGTCACACGTTGTTACATTTACAATTAGCATGTGTACGTTTTGCTCATACTCCCCATCCAGCCACGCGTTAAAAGTGCTATGGGCACTTGCATTACCATTACATCACTTATGGTAGACTACAACAGGACGAACATCAGGGGACTTGTATTTCTTTTCCCTGTGGTGATCTCATAACATTTCTAACTTGTACTTTTATCCTGGGGCCGTCTTTTTACACTGCTGCATAAATGAACTCGCGGAGCTGTAGCGCTGCTTCACCGTATTGATTCTGTGGTCTCATTATAAAGAATGCACCTCTCTTGTGGCACCAGTATTCATACAGCTCATTACATGAACCTAGAATCCAGAGTTTATTAACTTATACTCTAGTGCCTGTCATGCAAATGCTCTCAGTTTTATAACTTAAACATTAAAATAAGGCAGCGCGTTTATTTCCAACTTTTTAACTTTGCAATGTTGCTCCATGCACTGTAGCCATAAACACATCTTGAGCTAACTGAGGTTAACTAATAATCCAGCTCCATGTACGTACAAACCTGAAAGGATTTTGTTTGTAGGCTCATAGCTAATTGTTAATGGATAATTAGACTATACTACTAAGTAGCCTTTGTAGTTAATGGGTTCAGCATTTGGCATAGACATTTTATTTTGTTTATTCATGACAATTGTTTACGCAGGGCTTGATCCTAATACAGGTCAGAGCCACGCTAAGGTCATAAACTCTGATTGGATGGAGAACATTTGGGAACTAGTTTTTTTTGTATCATTAAAATACTTAATGCCTTTTACAGAGAGTTTACAGAAAGAGGTTTGACTTGTGGTTTCACAGGCAAAGAGAAGGTATTTTTTCTGCATTTGGTGTCTTGCCTGGCAGCAACAATATCCTTGTTGTCATGATAAGTGTCTTACAGCTTGCTACAGTAGCACAGACATGCTAGTCTCCAGCACTGTGGACATAGTGACACACTAAGTGGTCTAATTGCAGTGATTGGCTTGGCTCTAATCAGGTTTAGAGACAGAGACGTCGGTTTCCTGAAGGATTACATGCTTATATCACTTCTCTTGCGTATCTCCTGATGCATCTTCTTCTCCTTCTCCTTTATTTTTTGAAAATCTCTTCTCATTCATATCTTATGTTTCCTAACTTTTCTCATTTGCTCCGGTTTCCTCTGTGGATTTCATTGGCAGCCGAAACGAAACGCAAGCAATAAATAGCTTTCAGAAGTCTCTCCCATGTCGGAGGTGATCACTGTACTTTTTGTATTGCGTTACCTCATCCTGTGACATAATAGTAATGGTAATGACAATCGCCACTCTGCTGCAGGCTGACAACATTTATTTGCTCTTGGCTGTACCACATTGTGTAATACATTTTCTTTTCATACATTTTTATTTTGCACAGTGTCGGGGCGTCTCAATGATATGCCTGCCTGAACGTTGTCATCTCATTCATTAGTTTAGAGCTGGATGCGAGTGGCATCACTCCTACAATATGGTCTGTGGAGATAACAACATTCAGGCAGATTCATTCTGTACACTGGCAATACAAGAGCTACTGTGGTATAACATGTTGTCAGTCAGAGACTGTGGCCTCGCGTAGCAGCTGGATTGAATGTCCTGGTTTATCAGACATGATTCATAATGCTATTGGATATGATGCACTAAGAGAAAACAAGATCCTCTGTTATCAGTATCGCAATATCACGGGCTAACACAGAATGTAATTGCGTTTACTTTATTCCATCCGCCATTATAAATATATGTTTCCTGTCATGGAGGAAAATTGAGTTCTGTGGTATGAGGCTTTATTATATTTAAAGATGTATGTAATGTTTAGTTGCAGAGAAGCTGAGGGAAGGAAGGTAAGGAAAGAAAGAGAAAGGGAATGGAAGAAAATGTAATGTACAGAGGCTGACTGAACTAAGTGAAAAAGAAATGGAGACAGATAATGAGATGGAGACTAACAAAGTGTGTGCCAGCGATGTGCTCTGCTCTCCCCCAACCCGTGGCCAGCACATTACCTTAATAGAGATTAGCATCATGCTCAGTCAGATCTGATAGGCTCGTTGCTGTAGAACTGAAGGCCAGCTAGCCAGTTATCAGCGAGGACACCGACTCAATCACTTAGCATAATGGAACCTGCATCAAATGAACTGGGAGCTCAACAAGAAAATGCCATTAACGCAGCCGAAATGATTTTCAGTGATGACAAAACAGGAAATGAAATCTTGCTACATCAGTATTTGTTACTGAAACAGATACACATGGGTGTTTTGTCTTATTGAGTCGTATTATTTATAAGAGATTGTCATATATAGGCATAATACACCTTCTTTTGGTCACAAGGATGAATAACTAATGATATGTATGCTGATGTCTTCAGTGTGCTTCTCAATGTTCACGCCGCATTGCTAATCATACCACTACTAAAAATGCATAATAGGTAGATTGTCGAAAAGTGGCACAGTTCAACATGCTGAATAGCAGCTGCAGCAGCAGAGAGGAGTGCATTAGGTGCACAATGAGGCACAGATAGAGACGGTATCACACCTTGTAAAACTCTCAAGCACACCTATTATGATGAAGCAAGAGACTGTGAGATGTGAAAACTGCACCAGATGGATACAACAACAGAAAACCATCACACCTCTCATTCAGTCCCTGCAGGCCACCCGCTTGCATCCTGTGTCTGCTTTTCCAGTTTGGATGCAAAGAGAGGAAAAAGAGCACAACAATAAAACAGCTGTAGACAGTGAGTGGTAAAGCACATGCAAAAAAAAAAACCCAGCGCAAACATTTCTTTTTGACATTTCTGCCACAGACTTGCACCAAAGTACAAGGTTAAGCACATGCACTATGTGTTATCATCAAGGTCTCCCTGCCTCTGCCCAAGAACAGAAATTATGTTGGTTGCAGATAGTAATGCATATGATTTTCATGACTTCATACATTCATACCGTATTGATTATAACTTAATGTCTATTTAGTCGAGGTCCATGCAGCAAGGATAAAAATATCCATTTCTGTCTTCCGAATCCCCCTGAGCCTGTTATATCCACAGTAAAACCACTTAGTGAGCCACTGTTGAATATTGACTTTGAGACTTTTCTCATTTACAGCCTGGGCCTGTTGAGGAAAAGGGTCTGTAGCTATCCAGCTCTTGGGCCGGAGTTACAGCTGTTGTTTTATTGATTGCTCATCCTCTTTTATTTGTGGGAAAACTACCCCAGGAACACAGCGTCCCTCAGCTACTTCTTCCATACACTGTTAAATACCCAAACTAATTTCTGCTATGACTCACAGAACGTATGCATGAATTGCTTCAAGTCTATCAAGCTCTCCTCTCGTCCTGTTACTGAACCTTTTTTTTTTCTCCTCTCAAAATTACATAAAAAATCATTTTAGGGCTCATGCATTTTGGATTTGGAAATACTCAACCAGAGACCCAGAGAAATGTATTTCTCTGTTATGCTTTTCCCTGCTGATGGCTTAGCTGATGTTTACTGAGGACGAGAGCCTGAGGAGGATGAGCTTAACCCTTTCCTTGAAGTTGCATCTTCTCCCGCATTGGCTTCCTGGCTGTATCGGACACACTTTTCTAAACATATTGTCGTATGTTTTCAACCCCAGGCAGCCAAATTTAAAGCATTACATGACTCACCAACCGTACAGGCTGGAAGTCCCAGGTCTGTATCATGACTAAGCATCGCATGGCATGGCGCAGCACCGCCTGAAGGCACCCCGCAGTCGGCTTTCATAAAGTGAGTTTCCAAGTAAAATGTGCATTATGCCGTGTGACAGTTTCAACACCCCCATCGCTGCTCCACAGGGTGCAGTGCTTCAGTCATTCCAGCATCTCTCCCTCTGCAGAGTTAATGTGGCATTTAGCTCACTGACATTCTTATGTTTTTTTTTAGTTTTTTTTTTAAACTGCTTGTTCCTCCCTGCTGCACCTCGGGAAAAACCGAGTCCTGGCTTGTATCTCGCCGCCGCCTTTGCTGTTTTGACCCGGGTCAAACAAAAACGTGTGATCTCGGGTCAGACTGATAAACTATTTTATGGATCAACAAAAGTTCAGCCTTATGTTAAAAGCCATATAAAGAGTAGAACGGGTAAACAGGATGATGTTAAACAATCAGAAAGGCGAGGCTGAGTGCCATCAGACCGAAGCGATAATTAGATCAAAAGAGAGACTGAATGCCACGTGCTACTGTACCAAGCATGTCCTTATCAGCAGCAAATTTCCGCTGCTTCCTCCACACAGCTCTGTATCAGCTCTTTCCAGATTGATTAAGTCGCTCTGCTTGTATCATTGCGAGCGATGATTGACAGGCCTGCAAAAGGTTCTGATATTTAAATTTGTAACCTTGCTCTTTTTTGGGGGTCAATCTCTTAAGCAGCAGTTGTGTGTCTCTCTCTCTGTGTATGTGTGTGTGTGTGTGTGTGTGTGTGTGTGTGTGTGTTTGAATGTATGTCACCAAGTGGGGGCTTGTTTTGACTCATAAATGCTTTTTCCAGACAAAGCAAAGGAGCAGTCTGCGCAGCACTTTTTTCTTTTGCTTCCTTTCACAAGGAGATGATGAGAGAAGAAAAATGAGTGAAGGATATGAAGAGAGCAGAGAAATGGAGGAATGCTGCTAATACCATAATACTGTAAATGTGTTCATGAAGTCCCAGGGAGGTAGAGATCGAGGCTACTGTATGTGGGCCTGATAGACATAGAGTTCACAGTCATGGTCGCAGCACAGGCTTTGAGCTACATGCTAACATCATGCTTGCAATGACAATGCTATCATGTTAATGTTCAACAGGTGTACAGGAAGTTCACTGTCTTAGTCGAGTGTGTTTGGCAGTGAAAACATATGAGGTTGATGGGACTGCCATTAGATTTAGTTATAAACCAAAGTGAAATTTCTACCCGATGATGGTACGAGAGGAACGTTTGCCAAAGTTACAGTTCATCCGCAGGGAAGCATAAATGTCTGTTCCATATTTTATGGTGATACATTCACCAGTTGCTGAGACCTTTTACTTAAAACCACAAATGCCAACTTCACGGTCACACTAAAGGAAAAGTCAAAGGATCATCAAAGTCTTTAGGATTCATCCTCTCGGCACCCCAGATACCCGTACTAAATTTCATTGGAATCCATCCAGTAGCTGTCTTGTCATCAAAAGAAAGAGCCAGGATGAGGGTGAGATACACATAACATGTCTGTTTTTTATTCAGATTCTGACATACTTCCTCTACTATTTACAGACAAGTCAAACTCTATAACATTTTTTTTGTCTCGTTATAAACCTTTAGCTATTAGAGGTTTTTCCAAATTAATTTTGAGACCTTATCTCAGCCCCAGCAGCCTAACAAGTTCTTGACCTACTTTTAAAAAACACTGTAGTGAGCTGTAGGTAGTTATCCTCTCTCATCTTTCCCCTCCGTCGATTTCTGCTGGTGGCAGCGTTGGTGTGATGTCAGTTTACTTTGGATCATTCTCTGACAGTGAACACCCATTAACCTCCCCTTTACTTCCCTCTGCCTGCTTTGCTATCTCTCAGTTTCCTTTCCTTTCTTTTCATCTCATTGTTATACATTTTTACTTTTTTTAAAAATTCTACTCATTTCTAAATCTATGTTAATTTGCAACAAAGTGTGTCCTCTGTACATTTTGAAAAAGGGTATCCATCGCTTTGCGACAGATAATTGTTTTTAATGATCAAGAAGCACAGAGGCATGTCCAGGCCTAATAGCTTCTAGATCAGAGAGGCAGAATTATAAAGATAGCAGCTTATCTCCACTCACTGAATGTCTTTGTTAGGTTGCTGTCGTTCCAAGTTGGCGCTTTGCTTCTGTTCCCCTCGCTGTTCTTCTGTTTCTCTTCGCCCCCTCTTGTCGTTTTTGAGTCGTCTTTGGCCCGCTTCCAGAATCAATCCGTCACCTCTTTAAAGGGAGACGTTCTTGCATTTGGGCTTCTGTTTCCAGAAGGGGGCCTACAGCGACAGGGTGCCTCATTCATGTCCACTTCATTGTCTTTTAATAATCGAACCATGATGGATTACCGCCATACAGATATTCATTTGAAAGCAACATCTATGGGGATGAAAAATAGGGGAGGAGAAGGAGAACGTCTGTATTTCTTTTGATGGCTTGCGGACTGTTTGTGGTAGTGTGTGTGTGTGTGTGCGTGCATTTGTGTGCTTTTATTGGATGGTAGTTTGGCTCCTGCACTCTAAAAGACAGGCAGGTTCCTCCCTCTCGCTCCCTCACGATTCCCTCCTCTTATCGTGGCCTCCTGGGTTCAGGCAGACAGCTCCTCCTGTCTTTTCTCTCTGATTTATCAGCCCAGGCCTGACAAGTGTAAACACCTGCCAAGGTATCCTCCCCATTTGGGGGTGCTACGTGGTTGGATGTGATCCATTTTTCTTTTTTTAATCCCCTTATGGTGGATCAATGCATTATTCTCACCTGGCTGTCTGTTGAACCTTCTCTGCTTGGTCTTTCTCTCTTTTTACTTTCACACCTCACCCCGAACACCATTTCCTCCAGCATGCCTATATGAGCAGGTGTGGTCTGAAGCTCGGTTAACAATCCGGTATTTATGTGGCTGAGTTGTAAAAGTGTATAGTTTTAGTGTGGTCTGGTGTCGGGGGCTACGGTGTTCACACCCGCGCGTAAGATCTGTTTCTGCTCAGTAACGCCTCGAGACCATCACACAGCAGCAACTTCTGAAGTTGTTGGAATTACCTCGCTGTCGTTCATGCGGCTGTTAAATCACTGCGGCTTTTATTCAGCTCCAACAGTCATGAAAAGCACCTGGAAAGGGAACACACAAACAAACTGCTCGTCTCTCAGACGCTCTTTCAACCACTTTTATTCATGATAAAAGGGGTGATGTGTCTTTGGAAGCGTGCAGGCGTGTAAAGGCATAGTTTTGATTTTATTTGTCCAGGTTGGAAACTTTTCCTCGCTCAGCCAAAGGCAGTGCAGGTGACTCATGACTTGATTAACTCAGTGTTTAATTGTTTTATAGAAGAAATGATTGGATAGTCCACAGAGCTTGGGGACAGGTCTCGGTGGAGCTATTTCTTTTTACAAAATAGTCCCTCTGAATACCAGATTATCAAAAATAACAGGATCAGATAGGTTTCTTCATACCAGCACATGAATTACAACACAGATGCAAAAAAGCCAAACATGTATTCTGTGTGGTATCACGCTTTGTGTCCTCTGTTACACAATTAGCAGCACCATCATCCAAATGTGGTGGCTGGTGGTGACGTTGACGTGCAGACATGTAAGAGCACATTGCCAGTAAGCTACCCCTTCTCTTTGGCATCCCTGTCATCTGCAAAACCTTCAGCACCAATCTGTGGACATTACCCAGACTGCCAAATATAAACACGAGCAGGCTGCGCTCGAACCAAAGCTGTCAGACGGCATTTACAAGAGGCTGCCAGTTTATAACCTTCACATAGAGCGCTTCCTCCTCCACCTCCACCTCCACCTCCACCTCCTCCTGACTAGTCTAGGATAAAAAATAAAAAACAACACTTCTTAACAGACAAGTGTTTGACAATGACGTGCTTTAAAACATCAGTCATTATCACAAAATCTGATCATGCGGAACAGCAATCTCTGAAACCACACGATACAAATCTTATTTATGTCCTTAAGGGCAACTCTTCCACACTCTGGCGCTATCTAAAGCCACTTATATATGTAGCAGCCATTCAAAACACAGAGTACAGAGTGATGGCCATGAAACAAGCTGCGAAGACCTTTAGGTTGTTTTTAAACTGCCCCACAGAATGACACACGGGAACACGATGTGATCTCACTAGGGCTGCCCCAAAAAATTCGAAGCTTCGAAGCTTCGTTCGTTGGCCATGGTAATCGATCATGAAGTCCGTGATCGATTTTTTTTATTTTTTATTTTTGGAAGGTGCGGAGCGGGGGCGGCGGCGGCAGTTACCTTAGTGTAACCTAATATAAAATCTTTACACGTGAAAGCACTGTCACTGCTGCATCTGCACACCTGCTTAGGTGTGCAGATGCAGTTCTTACCTGATCCACCTCCCTCTCTCCCTCCCGTCCTGAGGAGTCTACTGGACTGTATTCTATAATTCTCCTCTTTTCATTTCTAACTGGCCCGTTTCAGTGTTGCCGGTGCACGCCCGGTGTCTCCCCACTTTCTCTCCCATGCGCACGCTCGCACCCGATTCACATATCTACCGGTAAAAATTAAATGTGATAGTAGGAAAACTGATCGCTCGTGAAACGGCCCGGATGCACTGCCTGTGAAACCGCAGCGCAGCGCGCTGGAGCAGAGGCAGGTTCTGATGGTGTCTTTACGCGAGCCGCGAGCTCCGTCTGTCAAGCTGGATAGCCCAGGTTGTACCAGACGGGAAGTCGGGCACCGAAAAGGAGAGGGAATCCGGTCAGTTTTCAAAATAAAGTACCGGTAATTAACGGATGATTAATTTAGCTGTTGCCTGTCCATCTATAAATACTTGTCAGTTGCGTCTGCACACAAGACACACACCGATACAGAGCTAGGGACAGACCTGTGGAGCCGCATTTCACCGGCGCGGAGAGAGCACGAGAAGCCGCTCCCCGTGCGACCGGCAGGCAAACAGCTGTTTCTGCAGCCACTGTCCTTGCACTACACACATTTGTTCATTTTAATTTTTCTGTTTTATATTCTAAATATTTAAGAAAAACATAAAAAAAAACACACGCAGGCAAACATTTAAAGCAAATTATATTAAAAAATATGGACTTAATTTTTTTTTCGGATGACCCCCCCGCCCCCCCCCCTCCCGCTCTGGCAGCCGGCAGCCGTCGAAGCTTCGATTATAATCGAATGTACGGCCTCGAAGCTTCGATTGTCAAAACATGATAATCGGGTCAGCCCTAGATCTCACGCTGCTGTATCTAAGGCTCGGTTAACTTTGTGTTCAGAAAAAAAGGAGAGAGAAAAGTTAGGGTGAGGGAAACATCACTTCTCTGGTTGATATTTGCGTCACGTTCAGGTTGGGGTGTAAACATATGTTGTTTTGGGTATTTTTCTGACACGACCGATGCCATTTTTCCATCATCCACACAGGTCTGCTCTGATGTAATTAAAGGGCAGTCTCGCACTTCATTGCACAGTTTGATGGCTGGCACAGTGGGGGCTTGCGGGGGATGAATAGCTGGGACCTTCTCAAGATTAACTAGTTGTGCGTTTGTGCATGTGCATGTGTGTGTATTGGGAAAAAATCTGCCCAGCCCAGCTTCATCCTGTGTGTCTTGACCTGTGTTTTCTGTTTGTTTGTGCCCATTAACTAAACTACGTGTAGCTTAAATGTCAGGTAACATTTCTGCACTTTCCTTCACCTGAATCCCGCTGTGGCTGACCTTGTCACGCTAATAAATGAGTGTTAATGCATGTATGTTTTAGCTGCAAGGACCCATAGCTAAGAAATAACATCATTAGGCCTAATAATATGTTTATTGTTAAAGCTAATGCAGTTGGGCTTGGCTGACCCCTCGGGGCTCCTCGGTCTCGGAGAAAGTGGATGTGTGTTGCTGATTGTTTTTGCATCGTACAAATTAAGTTCATGCAGTTTTCAGCTTATAGCCGAGTATACGGGCCGCGTGTGGATGCACAATTATGTCAGTATGGTTATTCATAAGATGGTGGGGTATGCAGAGGGATTCTGGGGGGTCCTTGTGTTTTTATTACCTGCTGGTGGCCTCCTGCCAGCATCCAGCTTGATTAACTCTCCCCTTACTACCCCCTCTGCCACACACACACCAACACCAACCTTATGCACACTCACTACCAGCTACTTTATCACTGAAAGCGTGCGGGGGATTTAAGGGAATAGCAGCTAAGGTTCTCAAAATGTTATTATCTATTAAAAGCCTGAGGAGGAGGCACCGGGCTCTGCGGTTTCACTTTATGTCTTCTCTTTGGTTGTTTTTCAAGAAGAGCGTTTTTGTAAGAGAGGAAATCCACACACTTCCACCTGCGCGAGTGCGGGTTTTCGGTTGTAGGTAATTTATTGCTGGAGTTTGAGCGCATGTTTAAGGCTCGATTCCTGGATTCTGATGTTCTCAGCTCGCACGCACGCACGCACATACACACACACACAGGCGCACACGGAAGCAATTTGCTCCTCCACAAAACAAGTGTAATTCAGTAAAGACACACTGTGTCTCGTTCCCTCCTGTTACTCATGTGTGGCGGTTCGTAATGAAAGGGCCACTGGAAGGCTTAGGGGTTTCACTTAAGTCATTTTGTGCTCAATTTATTTTGTGTATCGCAGGAGGCAGTGTGAGATGGTTTGACTAACAGTTTTTAGCATCTTGTTACACCCCACTGATGTAGATGGAGGATGTGCCTTACCTCGCCCTCAGCCGCTACTGTTTCTCAGCACAAACGGGTGAAATATCTGGAGTATGATTAATCCCCTAAGATTAACTTCACCAAACAATAACACTACTGCATCGACATTCATAAGGAAGAAGCAGTTTTTCATTCGAGTCTGACATAATCAGGCCCTGTCTAAAAATATCATTATGGAATTACTGCCATTTATTAGACTCTTAGCACACGAGCCAGATCGCATCTTGCTTTCTTGCTCGGTGCAACCTCCATCTGTCATTCACTGCGTTAGCTCCCTCAGGGCTAACCTCCCTGCCTCATGCCACTTCCTGCTCATCAATCAGTCAATTACTAGAGGACTTCCGGGGTCAAGGTTCAGCAGAAACACACATTTCAGCCCTCCACAGAGGAATACTGTACTGTATAGAGAGATGGACAAAGCCAGTTTTTATTTACAAATTGGGCACCGTTTGCGCGCAGCTCAGTCAACCTTCACTATACCGTAGGAGAAAGGTGAGGGTGAGGGAAAACCATTTTAGTATTTTTCTTTTCAAAAAAAAAAAAAAGAAGTGGAGTGCTGTATGAAGGAGGAAAAAAAAACCAAGCAGTGTAAGGATAAGAGGAGTAGGCCAAAGAGGGAGGAAGGAGGGAGAGGAGCAGAGCGGCCTGGGAGATCAAGGTCGTATCCAGGCTTTAGTATTGGTATTCTCCTCAGTGTTAAAGTGATTCTCCAAGTGAATAGTGTTTTCATTCCTCTCCTGAATGAGATTCACGGGAGCATGGAGAGAGAGAGAGAGGGAGAGAGAGAGGGAGACATGACAAAGAGAAAAGAAAGTAATTCCCCTTCTCTCTCTCATCCCCCCCCCCCATGTTCGTTCCCCCTTGGACATACAATAGCGAATGAAAATACAGCGTGGGATAAACAACTTTTATCAGACAGGAGCAAATGAAATCGCCAGTTTTATTCAATTCTTCATCCCTGAAGGATCCCCCTTACTTTATCTACCCGGCAACATCTCACCCCTGCAGCTTCAGCTACAGACAAAACAGAACCCGAAAAAAAAAAACCCCAACAAAAAAACAGGAAGGTGCTTTATGCAAATGAAATGCTTTATTCTTGATTAGATTACAGACGCAATAATTGTCTCGGATGATTTATGGGTGTAATTTGTCGCCACAGACTGCAGTAGGAAAAGCTTGCCGTCGTTTGTGCAATGAAAACGTTAGATCAACACAATTTAGGGCATCTGCTGTAAAATCCACCTCAGTGGGCACATATACGTGCATTATATAAGGAAACTATCTTTTTGAGGACTTTTCTTTGCTGGGATTATGAGTAAATAATCAAGACAAAAGGCACTAAGGTTTTGGCGTTCACATTGACAGTCAGTACACCAGCTGAGGGGGTCAACAGTTGGTATTTAAGGTGGAGCAGCGACGAGAAAAGAGATGAAGAGGGGGAGAAAAGGTGGTTCTCTGTGTGTTGGTAAAGTAGCTGCATTGATGCACAGATACGACCCGCTGTAGCCATCGGCCTGAGGGATTCAGGATGTGGGATTGCTCCCCTTACAGTTGACAGACAAGTGGGAAATTAGGCACTTGCCATGCCATCCCGTTCCATCTCTAGGTACCGTTTTTACTTTACAGCAGGCTAATCTCAACAAGAGCCCTCCCACTTCACTAAGACCCTGTCACACACACACACAGGGAGAGAGTGCCAGAGAGATTGAGAGAGAGGGAAACTCAGAGATCTTCTCTGCCTGACATCGATCTATGACGCATATTACCACCATAATCCAATTAATTCTGTTTCGCTTGCAACGCGGCTCGCTTGAGTCATCGAAAATGCATATATAAATATATCTCTGACAGATTGCAACGGGCCGTGCAAAATGCACAAACAGCTAATTCAGGTGGACTTGAATTAGTTTGGCAAACTCCCCTCTTTTGCATCTCCCCCTTCCCTCCCCAACTTTGCGTTTCTTTGTTTCACACAAAGAATGCAGAAAGCGAGGAGGGAAAATAATTGAGGAGGCAGTCAGGTGAAAACAGATTTGTTTGACAAACTTTTTTTTCTCTCCTGCCTTTCCCATTTTCTCCCCTTCATCCCTCTCCATCGCCTCCCTCTCCTCCTCGTCTACCTCTTCTGTCTTTCTTTGTGCAGGCTGAAGGAAAACTGTAGCAGAGGACCAGCAGCAGCAGCAGCAGCAGTGTTGGTGCGACCATGAGGTCAGAGGCCTTGTTACTCTACTTCACGCTACTGCAAATAGCCGGGGCGGGCTTCCCCGAAGACAGTGAGCCTATTAGCATCTCACACGGCAACTGTAAGTATATCCTTCTTGCTTTCTTTTGTTTCTTCTTTTTTTTTTAGGGGGGGGGTGCACTCTCCCTCTTCTCATCATCAAGTCCTTCCTCGCTCTCTGGCTGCCCTCTCCTCTTTATCTTCCACTTCTCAAGTCCCCCCACTCTGTATCTCCCTCACTTGTTCTATCCTTTTGCTCCTCCACATCCCTCTCAACCCCTCGCTTCCTCTGCAACCCCCTCCTCCTCCTACACTGAGTGCATTCTGAAAGCACGGAGCGTAATTTGGCGCCCAAGGATAGGCCCTCTACACACACTAAAACGAAGGACTTAAAGCAGCAGCATTTGAAACGGAGCCCACCCCACATCAAAGGATAATCCGCTATTTTTCTGTTGGACTCCTAATGCTGTGTGTGATAGTGTTAGCGCTGTGGCAGGCTATAAAGATACGGTCATTGTTTCTCCCTCTGTCCCGTCCCGTTCTGCTCTCTCTCTGGGCGTGACGCTGTATGTCCTGGCCAGGAGAGCTGAAACATAAGCCAGCCAGGCTTCACATAGACTCCTCCATCAGAGTGTTTATTCAAACCAAGCACTTTCATCCAAAGCCACCAACAATACAACGATTGCATGGTACAGCACAGCACGTTTTTAGCCTGCAATTTATGGTCGCGGGAGGAGCTCAGCCAACAGCTGTGGCGTTGGCTTCTTCTTCTCATCCAGTAAAGACACACGGGTTGATATTTGACCTAAAACCAAATAGACATTTGATATATGCTGTCAAATTCATACATTTCAAAAATCTCAAAGCTATTAATACAGTATTTGCACTTATGTAAGTTTGACACAGGCAGGTATTAATTTTCCGTCCTGTCCTTGCAGACACAAAGCAGTATCCAGCGTTTGTAGGCCACAAACCTGGCAGGAACAACACGCAGCGGCACAAACTGGACATCCAGCTCATCATGATCATGAACAGGACGTTATACATCGCTGCCAGGTGAGTGATGAAGTCTGTTATTTTTTTTAACATGTTTTCTCCACATGCAGGAGATCCTCAAATAGAGTTGCTATTTCAGATGGAGAGACATAAATTCAAGAAGACACTTCAAATTGCTGTTAAGTTTTATGGCTTTGTGGATTCAGAGTGCAGGCCACAGCAGAGTGAGATTAGTCAAACTGAGCATGTGTCGTTCCACTAGGATTGTTAATTCCTTTATCATCACATTTCTCATATTACATTAGCTGACTGAAGTTGACTTTCAGCTCATGCACGAGCCTCATCAGTTGTTGCCGGTTGGGGAATGTCAACATGTGATCCTGTTTTAACTTGATAATGGCTGAGGGGCTGCGGGATCCGAGGCAGTCAGGCTATCGAACTGAACTCCGGAGCCCCGCTGTGATGTTTTCTTCTAAAGTTCGGGGAATCCGCAGGGACTAATTCAGAGGAAAATCCCGAGACTTTAAAGCAGTCTGGACTTATTCTTTCATTACCTCTTTGTTGTTTTCTATTTTTGGCTTTGCCATCTGCCAAACCCCTTCAACCTCGAACGATGTCCCTGAAGACTTACCCTGTTGTTGTTGTTTTTTTGTTGTACAACATTCAAGCACGCATACACTACTGTATGGATGCACAAACAACCCCCCAGAAAGATTAAAAATACAGATTAATTAAACATTAATCTCAGTTATATCAGTGCTCTCAATTCTCTGGTAAAATCTACATGATGTGAACCACATTTTGGGTCTAAAGGCTGACTCCAAACAGCTGTAATGCACATGCTCCACATACAAATCATGTGTATTTACAAAGCAACAATTGGAGACCATCACAAAAGTTTAAATTTTTTATTTGTTGGCAGCTCAATACCCCTCACAAATCGATTTTCTTCGAGCTCGTTGTTTCTTTGTCTGGCATTTTTTTCCCCCTCGTCTGTCACCTTCCTTTATTGCTTTCTGTCTTTCCTGCAATGTGTTTCTCACCTGTGTGTTTGGTTTTGAGTGACTCAACTTTCGGAGATAGGATGGCTCAATTACACCGTCAGGAGCCATGCGGAAACCACTACTGATTATCTGTTCTTGCTCATGTGTATTTCAGGATATGTTCACATCGCCCCATGTGGCATTTGCGGCACTGTAACATCAGTCGGATCCGTGGCCGGAGCATCAACAGACAGTCTTACCTGCGTACGAGAGTTGATGAAACGAAATCAGCGGGGAAAAGGACGTAATAGAACAGATCCTTATCTGTTTGTTCTTTTCCATCCGTGCCTAATTGAGTGGCAGGCTTGATTGGCTACTGTTAAAAAAACACAATAGGGGTCTTTCTTTGCTTTCCTCCCAAGCATGTCAAATTAAGTGGCCGAGGGAGGCTGCTGTTTTAAGTGGCAGAGCTTTTTAACATAACTGGGTCATTAAGGCGAGGTGTGGGGAGAGTTAGAGAGGAAACGGAGCGAAAGAGAGAGCATGTGTGTGCGTGTGGATCACCAGAGGCTTTGGTCTGCCTGTCGCCCACCTGCTCCACATGGGGTGGCAGTGGCCTGAGGGATAGGGGAGGGACAGGAGACACAAAGGCTTTATTGGAGGGGTGTGTACGTAAGTGTGTGTGTGCGCATGTGAGCTGGAGAGACGGTGTGCGTTGCCCAGATTAGCACACAGGCCAGTTGTCAAAGGGATTTAAAAGTGATTTCTTGAGTGCGATGTATGTGTGTGTATGGATATATATGTCGGGGATGGTGAACATGTGTCGGTGGGCCTGTGGGTGCAGGCGTTGCAGCATGTGTTTGCGTGTGCGAGGTCACCTGGTGCGTCGGTCCACAAACTTGCATTCTTGCTTAAAGCAGACGGGAATTCTGACACATGGCCGGGGTATGTGACCCCCGGATGACTGGAATGGCTGCCTCAGATTAGACCGAGCCGGATGACCGCCATTGATCCTGACACAGAGAAGACCGTTGGAGTCAATAACATGGATGCAAAATGACGGCCCATGCGCAAAGATACATTACCACTAACAGGATATCGATAAAGACATGTAAAAGTTGAATGACATACAGTTTGAGGCAAATGGTGAAGACAATCACCACTTCAGAAATCAATGTGAGAGCAGGCCAGCCCAGCAAGACATAAGCTGCAAAACAACGAACAATGGTGCAGAGAGAAAAAAAAGAAAAAGGGAAGGAAAAAAAGAAAAACGAGGCAACATCAATAGTTGCTTTTATGACGGTTGTCCAGTCAAATGACTTGTTTATTCTGGGGCCAGCATCACACAGCTTTGCCATCATGCCTCTACACCAATGAGCCTCAGTTCTTGGTGTGCAGCAGCTTGCAGATGGCCACTATGAATGTAGTCCAAAGCCCAACACTGTTTCAGGCTGTTTTTTGAATGGCTGCTCAGTGTATTAAATCTCCTTTGGCTCCTGCTTTGGCACTGGCAATGACATCACAAGATTTTTAAACTGTGAGATGCATGCAAACATAGCAACTGATGAAATTGTCAATAGACAAAAGTGGCCTAATCCATAGAGGGAAAAGTCAAATCTTCCTGGCAACATAGGAACTCAGAGCAACAGATGCAGTGATTGATAATTCATCCCCAGTTTTGAGCTTTGAATGAAATCTATTGATTTGGGTGGAATCAGATGCTCCTTCTGCAGTTCTGCTCCATCCATTAACAAAACGGACTCTGTTGACGAAGCTGTGATGCTTTCACGTGTAAAATATAATTGAGCCTCTCAGATTCACGTGTTTTTATGTTGATTATGAATTCACCACATGAGCGTTTCAGTTTCATAATATTTGGAATCATATTCCATCACTCACTTTCCATCAGATGCTTTATCTGAGTTGACAGTGCAGCCTGATAAGATATCAGACCGCTGTCAAAAAGCCTCTTGTTTGTTCAGTTTCAACAAGACAGGCATTGGCCTCAGTATAGTGTTGATTTCTCTCACTCTTCCTTGAATATCTGCTATTAACAAGAGAGATACAAAGCAGATGCCCGTCACACAAGGGCCTGTTTAGACCAATACAGATGCTGAGAAAGTTGTTTTTATTGGTGAATCATGGCACAGAGAGGCGATTGTGTGTAGAAGCAGAGAGATGAACATGAGATTCAACCTCGTATCCAGCTGCAGAGAGTTCTGCACATTTTATCGTAGAGATTAGCTATACATTCACCATGACAACTGAGACACGAGCCCCTGTATTTTTAAGTGCGGAGCATAAAAACTTCTTCATGTACAAGCTCAGTGGTTTATGTATGTCTGTTGTCGTGTGTGTTTTTTAGGGCGTTTAGCAGCAGAGTCACGTTCCGTAAAAGCAATAAAGCGTTGTTGATGCAGTGAGAGATGGACAGAGGAGGATTCCTGTCCCAGCGGCCCATATTTCATGGTCAGGGTACACTATGTAGAGCATTCAGAGGGAATTCATCACAGTGCAATGGGAAATTTATCATTTTGATCTCTGCGAAGAAAATATCTGATGTGTGGCATGGGTTTTAGAGTGTGTGTGTGTGTGTGTGTGTGCCACTGTGCCAGGGTGTGCGCATGAAAAAATATATTAATGTGTGTGCACAGCTGTAACTGCACCAGTGTTTGGCGTCATTTCCATAATTGTACTGATGTAACTGCTGAGATCTGGGGAAAATTTGACAGGACAATGAGACAGACTGTAAATGAGATAACCCGCCCAAAATGTTGATGATGATGGTCTGTCGTTGCTCAGTGCGAGTGCCAAGTTGAACCAGGAAGTCTGAATGTGGACGTGTGAAACAGACAGTTTGGGAACAGTTTTTTTCCCCCCTAATAAGTTTAGCTTAAGGTCAGGATTTGTATGATCTTATTACTCTTTTTTTTGTTGTTGTTGCTTGATCTGGAATGATGGCTAAAAATATGCAAATGCACCCAGGCTGGGATTTCCCTTTGAGGTTAGGGTGAGGTTTAAAAACATGAGGAGAAGACGCATGCAGAGAATGAGACTGACAGTCCATACATAATTGTGCATGCATCTATATATGTGTGTGTGTGTGTGTGTTTGAGTGACTGAGAGAGAGAGAGAATGTGTTACTGTATACCCTGCCTTGCAAGCATGCCCCAGGTCTCTCCACATGCAGGGCATAGTCGCCATTCCCGGTCCTCTGTCGGCGTTTGCCATGGTAACACCAACCGCACTCTGTTTACACCCCTCTATGAGGCTGGGAAGCATGGGAACCAGAGAGAGAATGTGTGTGTGTGTGTGTGTGTGTGTGGGAGGGAGGGAGAGAGGGAGGGAGATAGAGAGACATCGGTGTGAGAGTGGAAGGACCAAAATTTGTAGTTACCGTTAGCTCCCACAAAGAAACACACTCACACACGCAGAGACAGAGTTAGAGTCAAAATCCCGATTACCTTCTCTCGGTTGAGTCCTCTGGAACTGTTGTGCCTCTGCGGCTGCTGTTCTTCCCTGTCGGGTCTCTTTGGGTCTCGCAGTGGAGGCCACTAGAGTCTCCATTATTGTAGCTGCACCAAATCCTGTTAAAACCCACTAATGATGGGGATTACACGGTTGCCTCCTCTCCCTCTCCTCGCAGCACCAGCGACATCCAGCCACGTCCACACTCTGAAACAAAGCTTGCAGCTCCACTAATCATAATCACCTGAATTAAAAGTTGGACCAAGTTTCTACAGTAGTTAACGTGCAATCGCACAAGTACGTCAGATACTTTCTTACTCTGAAGATGTTCAGCAGTTGAGTCCAACTTTTCATCCGATATCATAAAGCCCGGCCGAGTTAACTAATGCTCTTACATTAGTGTCATATTAGCATCACACCAAGTTACTGGTTGCTGTGGCTACTCTAATTGGTCAGAGAGGAGACTTCTTTAATTTCCTCATATGCTATGCTGCATATTATGGCACTAGACAGCTTTGACCATCAGGTACACATACACATTATACGTGGCAATCTCTATAATGTGCATGAAAAACCATACTGTGCTTTTGTGACATCCTCTTTCCAAATGTTGAAATGTTAGTCGTATTATAGTCAGATTTTATTGGTTGTTGTGCACAAATTATTTATTCATGAGCACAGATTAAGCAATTCAAACAACAACTTGAAAGCAAGAATTATAAACACGAGGCACAAATTGCTAATTCTCCTACTTACTGAGCTCAAACGGACGATTGGATGAATTTGATTCGACAAATATAACAAAATAACATCTTTTATGCAGTTATTATTATTACGCATGCCTGCCTAATTGTGTGTGTACTCAAACCATATACCCCTCACCCTACTGACCCAGCCGCGCACAAAAAAACACACATAGACTCGTATACAATCACACAAAAGGAAATGTGGAGAGAATGCAGAGAAACGGTAATGAGAACCTCAACCTTCGAAAAGAACAACCTGCCTCGGCTTCGGGGTGAGTGAACTCTGGCTTGTTGTATTTCATGCCACCACATCACTGAGGCCCTCTTGATGCCCTCAGCCCATTCAGAGCTTCGACAACTCCCTTCACGGCCCAAAGGTGCCTGCTGGCTTACCCAGTTCCCTCCCTCCCACTTTGTGAAGAGGATTTGAACCAGTGAAAGCCAAAACAATGTACAATGGGCCCTCCTCTACCACCCATGATCCAGTTATGAAGAGAGAGGAATATGGGTGAAGGGGGCGACGAGAGAGAGAAAAGGGTGGGAGGTGGAGAGGAGGGCGGACGTGTCGGCATTTAGTTTGCGGAAAGAGGGGTGGTGGCACAAGGTGCTGGGTGCATGCTAATCACATTCCCCTCTTTTCTGCGACTGGAGTGCGAGATAATTCGACAAAGACCCAGCAGATGGACCAAGCTGGCTTGCGGACACCCCAAAAGAAATGCGCTGTTATGAAAACGACATTCTTCCGCACAAAGCCCCTGTGTTCTCATGGCCACGCATGGCTACATGTCCGATGGAGACCCTCTATGTCACTCTGCTGCACTCAATCTCACACTCTCGCCTGCGCTCACTTGGTCGACTGTCTGAGCCTTGATCTTTCAGCTCTTTCTTTCCGTCTGTCTGTACCCATCCTTTAACAGCGCCTCCATATTTGTGTCTAAGAGGATATTTGCATACCTTCCGTCCTACTCACACATTTTTGCAGCTGAATTTCGGGAAACGCGAAGCCCACGCCAAGTGATTCACATCGACTGCATCCATCAGTTATCAAAGGCTTCTGTTATTTCGTTTCCCTCAGAATCTTGGCGGTGTTTCGAATTTCATCGTAAACACTGCGACCCCTATGGACCCTTATGTTTTGCTTAGCACCGTGTCATCTTTAGAGCATGATTGACAGAGACCGACATAGATCAGAACATCTCAGATGGACTTCCATGAATTAAGACACTTGGATCCAAATAAAGGCCAAGTCACACTGGACTGATTCTGACTGGACTGTACCGTCGTAACTCAACCAATTCTAAACACACAGAAATGATGCATGTGTTTTTAGTTTCACTGTGACCTCCATTGCCTCTCCATAAATTCACCCCTAAAATTAGAGAAAGACATTTGTTATACTGTAGCTCCTCAAGAACTTGCTCGATGATTGATTTCTGTATCAAATCATGCCATCGTTGATTGTTTATCCATGGATGTCAGTGTTTCCCCTACCATTGTACAGGCCTGGCGGGCCGCCAGGCCAACGAGAGCCCCCGCCAGGCCAAAAATATATATATAATATAGCAAAAATAAGCGACACATCCATTCATTCAGAAATCAATAATACTGTTTAGGAGGCTGTGTGCGGCGCTGTTTTGCAACGTGAGTTACCTGCTTCGCTGCCTAGTACTGTAGTAATGAATGCATATTATGGGATGTTGAAGTTTGTAGCAAGTAGAATCGTGAAAAAAGGGGAAAAAATCGCGGGCGACAGATGTCTGCGAGAGAGGGAGAGGAGGGAGAGAGAGTTGAGCAAAGGCTCTGTCAGGTGGGATGAACTGGGTCGCTGCAGCGCGTGCTCCAGGTGAGACCAATTCTAAACACACAGAAATGATGCATGTCCAGGTTTTTCAGTTTCGACACAGCTGTTAGGTGACTGGCTGTTTCTGTCATTGTTTCAATGTCCCACATCCTTGAGTTTTACAGGGGCGTCTCAATAAATTGGAATAACATGGAGGTCTGGGCCCCAACCAAGTATTGAGAGCATATAGATGGACATAGCCTACTTTTCAGAAGGCCAACATTTTCATCTTAATTTTTTTTAGATAGCTACTGGATTAATACTTAAACTAAATTGTCCACTGCAGCATGTGAATGCAAAATCTGATTGGAGCCAGCTATCTGTTAAAATGTTGTCCAGGTTTATGTTTTTGGTCATGAAAGGCCCTTCAGTTCAAAATTTCAACTGTGATCAGGCATTAAACAGGTGGCTCACCTGTTCATGCATGGAGGGCGTAACTGCTACTATATCAAGAACTGCTACTACATGCTATATCAAATAATGTGAAATATTGATTTCTTCTGTATCAAATCATGCCATCGTTGATTGTTTATCCATGGATGTATTTCAAACAGGACCTGCTAACAGCTATATTTGGTGTACTTTAAACAAATATAGGCAAGAGCAAATTCATAGATAAATAGAATAAACTGAGCTCAAGGCATAGGGCCCACAGTATATGTGAATTGTAGTGTAGAAAGTGTAGCTCCACCCAACCCCCGTCCAAAATAGCTATGAATAGATAATACTTTTATGTATCATTGCAAAACTATATTTGAAGGAACTGGCCTAATCTAAATGCCTGGATTAGTCCATGTAGTATGCAAATCCAGTGGAGGAACTCGGCTGCATCATTTTTCATTTGTATAAGTAATTTTACAACGAAAATTTAATGTGTACATCTGTAGTGTAAATGGATTTTATTCGAGGGGACAATAAACAATAGAACAGAGTTTTTTAGTTTCACAGTGAACTGTTCAGTACAAATGGGAATAGGCTTTTGCATATTAAAATTTGGTTGTGAAATTACTCTTTGCCGTCTCTCAGCTGCTGCAGCACAGCAGCTTTTACCCAGGTCAGTTGTTTAGTCTCAAATTTGCTCGTCGGGCCAGAACTCTGAAATCAGACCTCAGTTTTAGGCTTGTGGTTCAGTAGATTACACCACTGCATCTGTCTTTTTCATAACAGGAAAATATAAACATTTTTATAGCGAGCAGATTAATCTATCATTAAAACAATTGTTAGTCGCAGTCCTAGTTTCATTATCCAGTCAATCCAGTATTTTAGGAAAGGATGTTGAAAGTCAAATTGTACCTTGTGACAATAAGGTTACATTGCCAGGAAATAAAAGCAATAAAATCTTGGCTGTGATGGATCATGTATTTCAAGTAGGTTTAAAACTTGCAGGTTGCTTTTCAAAGGTTATTAAATAAAGGGAAACCGCTGGCTGCCTCGAAGCGGCAGCATCAATTTAAAAAACTTCAGGTTTGCTTTGGAAAATGGTGCGCAATAATGTTAACTGCGTTCGATTTGTAGTTAATGGCCTACAACACACAATGCCACCAGTGTTGTCCTTGAAGACCCTGCTGCTGCTTTTCATTCTCTCCCATTCACCATGAACTTCCATAGACGTGACTCACGCACCGGGGGGAAGTGAATATTTTGTAATATGAGTTCAGGTGCAGCGGTGAAGAGTGGAAAGGGGTCGCATCTGTCTGTGTGTGTGTGTGTGAGTGTATTTGTGTGAGTAGGTCGGGGGGTGAAGGAGGGGGTGAGGTGGCTGTGGTGTGTTGCACATGTGTGTGTTTGTAGAGCTGGTGTTGACACAGACACAGCCGCCCCATTGTCCTCCTCCATCTCCAGTCAGGATGTTTGAGGGACGCCTCATCGCTTGGCTCCCTCTAATCTCTGCTGGAACCGAAAACCCCGCGGCTGGAAAGCCTCAGCCCTTGAGGACGCTGTTAGCACCAGGACAGGAGAGGCACAAGGCAGGGGAGGAATAGCTCGGAAGGTTACTGTCGAAAATTATGGAGAAGTCAATTACACATTACTCATGAGCTGTTTTAAAATTGCAGGCAGTAAAAAAAAAGAACCCATGGGATCACACTAAATCCACCAAGTAATCCTCTGATTTAATAGCTTTTGATTCAGTTTTGTCTTTTTAATATAAAGTTAGAAGTTTAATATAAAGATATAAATGAAGTTCAGTGAACAAGTTGCTGAACTTTAGGTAACCGAGCCGAACACGATAGTGAGATCATCCATCATTATTATCGCCTGTCATTTTTCCTTTCCTTTTAAATGGCTCTTCTTCTCTTTCTTTGTTATATCTTTAATGGGATGAGAAGGGGTTTTTTTTTTAATGTGTGACAAATTACAATTGCTATTTTTAATAATCAACTTTACTGTAGCTCCTTGACCTATACATATCCTGTAACACTGGGAGCAGAGTGAAAGAAGCACTGGCAGACAGTGAGGCTGTTCAGGAACCCTGGCAACTGAATCCAGATCAGTTAGCTGGAGCGGTGAGATTAGGGAGCCTTGATGAAAAACGTTTTACAGTGGAGTTTGCGGGGTTTTTTCCGTCATGGCAGACTGCACAGTGACAGTCAGCATCTGGCATTCGCTAATGCAAGTGAACTTGAAAATACAAAGGACAAGGGAGGCATCTCAGTGACCTGAGGTTGACTTCGTTACTTCGTTTTCTCTGTCCGTGGCTGAATTTTTGATTAAAATTTTAATTTCAGTCAGTTTCATATAAAAGGATTTTCCTTTTTCTTTTCTTTTTTTTTTTTCTTTTCAGCACCATCACTGAGGGATGAACTGAACATGTTAAGGTCAACTGCAGATTGACTTTGCAATTAAATTAAATGATGTCCACAAAGATAAAGAGATTTGAATATAGTTTGAATATGATGCTGACATAATTCAGAATTTCATATGCCAACCTGTGGATAATAACGTTTGATGAATTTTTACACAAGTGGTTTTAAGGCAGAGTTATTTGAAGTGGGTGAAAATAGAGTAACATTGAGTTTAATCACATTTAAGTGTCTCTGACATAATGGATTTATGTTGTACTGATATATTCTTTTGCATCTCAAAGGGAAAGTGATATTGTGTAAATTATTTGAAAATATGTCTTGAATGATGTGTATGTGTAGCAATGGGCTGGTACTACTATTACTCGAGGTAATTAAAACATGGTGCACTGTAGAGTTACGTGATGTGTTACAATTTTGACATTTAATTTCGTAAATGAAATTAAGTTTTTGACTCTCGGTGTCGATACGGAAAAAAGGGAGACGTGACGGAAAAAAAACAAATCAAAAAAATGTCACTGGCAGATTTTGTTCTTGAGCTCACCGGGGCTGTGAGCAGCACTGTTTTCTTAATTTCAGCTGCTCTCAAAGATTAATTATTCAATTTAAGGATGGTGGCTGATAATGTACAGTAGACTGGGTTTTATCCTGGAGGAGATGGCGGTGGCCCCCAGGAAAGCGATATAAGTGGATTCATTTCAAGATGCCTGTTCCTCCAAAGACTTTATTAGATTTAGTTAATGAGAGAGCAAGGCAGGCTGGCTGGCTGAGCGCAGGTTAGGGAGCTGGAACGTAATTAAGCCATGAGTCTGACGATGCCACTGTTACACACTTTGATTAAAAACACGTTCAACAGCTAATCTCCAACAAATTAAAGCAGTTACATCGTTTGGCACGGTCACCTTTGGTTCCCTCCTCGAACGAGGTAAATCCCTCTTTCTTTCTGTCTCTTCCGCTCACCCCACCTCAACACCTTCTACCCACCCACCCCCCTCTCATCACTGCACCCTCCCTCTGCCTGTCTGCACCCTAATTCTCCACGGTAAGTAGGTGTAGCTACATGCCTGGTCAACCAGCCTGTCTGGGATGTAGTTAACCCTTGTGGGTTTTTATGTCTTCCATATGCCCTGGTTGGACCTACATATATGGCTGGACTTTGTAATAAAAAGAGAAGCCTATATATTTCCAGGCCAGCACACATACGTCTTCTTGTCTGAGCTATAATGAGTGTTAGTATAGATTTCCTGTAGCTCAAACACTAGGCTTAATTGACCTGAACAGCTCTGAGTGACTTGGCACCTCCCGTCTCAACCTTCCCCTCCTCCCTTACCCCCCTCCCCTCAAGACCTTTCTCTGGGACAAAGAGGCTTTTGTCCCCAGGCCTGCGCCACCGCGCTCTAAACCTTTGTTGACTGTTTCTGTCTGACAGAGCAAATAGCTCTGGCCTCCTTTTGTTTATTGTCATTTCTTGAAGTTTGAACAAAGTTTATACAAAGCCCCATTTTCTGACGTTGTTTGTTGCCTTCAGGGGTAAAGCAGAGTGAGGAAAAGAAATGGGTTTATTGTTTGTTGAATTTTTGACTGTCTGCTGCTGTCTGACCTCTTATCTTCTCATCTCTCTCTCCTTTCCCCCAATCCCCCTTTATCCCTCCCTCTCTGTCTCACCCTCTCTGGATTGCTCGCAGGGATCACATATACACGGTGGACACAGACACTGCCAACAGTGACGAGATCTTTTTCAGTAAGGTGAGTGAGACGTCTGTCTGCTTGAGGACGTGTCGTTCTCAGCGTGCCGTGATTGACAACGTAACCCTAATAACCTGGCTCCGAGTGCCACTGTGTGTTTACGTGTACACGTGGGTGTATGCGTGCCTGCATATAGTATGTGTGTGCCTGCCAGCGGTCTTACTCACAAGCTCAGCGGTGTGAGCTTGGCGTGTTCGCCACGATGACCCTGTTAAGAAGATTATCCAATCAATAGCTAGCAAAACGCCTGCGTCATCCGCGCTCATCAGTGGGACAGCGGAAGATCTGATGGGTGTCACTGAGAGGACAGTAGAGGAAGTGAGCGACGGATGTAGGAGGAGATGAAGATAAGGAGGGACAAAAAAAGAGGGAATGGTAAGATGAACTGCAGAAAGAGACAAATAGGATCCAGAAGGGAAGAAAAGCTCATTGTATATTTTCAGATTATTCAAAAAGCGCCTCATATTTACATAGACCCTCAGCTGTAATAACCCACTCTCCATTTCGTTCCAACCACCAACCCCAACCACTCCTCCCTGGCATCACTTGCCCCTTAACGTAATGCATGCAAACAGAATTCAAACAAGGCCGCTCTCGTGTATACAACAACCCGCCGTGCCTCCACCTCATCCACTTCAATGTCATCGCCCGACAAGTGGGTCTTAATGAGAGCAGGCTGCAGATGAAAGGCTGGTGGGAGACGCGTAGATTGATTGATGACTGAAGGTCTTTAATCAGTGGCCAAGCTCCAAACATGTTGTAGTACAGCGGTGGGTATGCGGTGGTCTCAACCGGCGGCTCAGGGATGACCCTCGGGCCACACGGGGCAGAGACAGAGAGCTGTGTGTGTGTGTGTGTGTGTGTGTCTAGATATAACTTAGCATTGACTGATAAGTGCATGTGACAATGAAAGAGGGTTTTTGTAGTTGACTGACAGGTATTGGGTAGCACTGACCCACAGGCCAAGGGTGTGTGCGCACGTCTGTGTCTGTGTCTGTGTGTCCATGTGCGTGCACGTGCACGTCGTGAGGGCCAGCCAACCTATCAATCCACACAAACGAGCTCTCGGCACCGAGGCAGGATCCGTCCTTGGGCGGACTCTGTTCTGATCCAGGGTCAGAATCGTATTTCAACCTCCCTGGCAGAGATTTAGAGGTTCAAGGAGGTAAACTGATCCCCGATCAGCACTTGGAATAAAGTTCACCTCGGAGCGTGTGCCTCATGAGGAGAATCAATGAGAGAGAATCTCAGATGATGATTATTGATCACAGTATTGATTGGTTATCGAGCTCTTTCCCCCTACCTCAATGTTTATCTTGTTTGCTTTCTGACCCCGTCCCTCTCTGCCTCTCACTCTCTTCTCTGCTTCCATCCTCCAGAAAATGACATGGAAATCCAAACAGGCGGACGTGGACACTTGCAGAATGAAAGGGAAACACAAGGTAAAGGAAAACTAACCTCGCGTCTTCTCTGCTTACACCTTCAGTTCAATTATAGAACAAATGTCAGCATTGTTCACAAAAAGATTTTTTAGCGAATCACACATTACAGACAAGATGTAACAGATGTAATTAAATACAGTCTCTCTCCTTCACATGCACACATTTACACAGGGGAGTCTGCAGATGCAATAACACACGCCCTGCGTTTCATATACCTTCTGCTATCATTGTCGGTGTAATTGCGTTTTCTCTGCACAGTTCTAACAAAACTGTGAAAAATGAATATTGATTTTTTTAAAATTATTATAAATAATGTGGCACTGAACAGCAAATTAAATCTGCTGTTAACATGTCTTAATGTGCCAAGAGGAAATGCTATATATTATGATTGTGTTCTGATGTTGGTTATGCATGCTTCTCACTTCACTTTTCTGTGGAGCGCTTCATGCTGCTCTTCAAAAGGAAGAAAAGAAAGAGCCTGTTGAAAAAAAAACCACATGTGGCTTTCAGTATAAAAGTGTGTATTATAAAAGAAACAAATGTCACCATGGACCTCCTTTCTTCTCTTCTCTCCTTTCTCTCTGCCGGCTTCTGCTCCCTGAAGGATGAGTGTCACAATTTCATCAAAGTCCTCCTGCAGCAAAATGATGACACCTTGTTTGTTTGCGGAACAAATGCTTTCAACCCCTCCTGTCGAACCTACAAGGTTGGATTGCACTCACAAATACACGCTCATGCGCACACACACAAACACTACTGTTTGGTGCTGGTTTTGACCTCAGTGACCGTCATGCATCACATATGTTTTTATAAAGCTCCTTTCCACTTTTGCTTTGTCACACACACACATTCTTTCTCTCTCACACACACAGGGGTATTTGTCAACCCTAAGCATGTAGGAGAGTGAGGGTGCAAGCTATGGAATGACGGACATAGATGGATGGCTTTCACAGCTCAGCAGACCCCCCTCCTGTGTCTTTATCTCCAGGTGTACTTTGACACGCTCGATTTAGAAGCAGAGAAACCTAACTACCTCCCGTCTTGCATACGCATTCATTCACACACACTAAAGCGCAAGTGAAGGCACGGTCCTGAAATCCGATTCAGCCGTCCCCTGTAAACAGACGCCTGCCTGCCTGTGTGCATGCAGGCATGTCTGGGGATAGTTTCAAGATTCCTGTAGGGAAAAGCACCAACCACCTTTAGAAAATGCATTTCAGTGAAAGCCAAGAAAGAGAGCAGGTATAGTTACACATCTAGACTGACTTTTTTCACGGGCTGAAGTTGTGATGTCAGGAAAACAAGCAGATGGACAAGTCTGAAAAATAAATGTGCACAAAAACCCCGCAGATTTTTAAAGCATACAAGCATGCAGAAATGCAAACAAGAGGAGCAGACAGGCGTCCAACTGCTCGAAATGTCCCAATTTTTTCCTTCCCCACTGATATAAAAGTGATGTTTCCTGATCCATCATGCTGTGAAAAATGAGTTGGATTGCCATGACAATGACTAAATCTTTGCTCATTCACAAAACAATATTGACGCTCCTGCAATGCCTTGGCTGACCCACTGTTAGGACAGCTAAACTCACTGCTGAAAGAATATTTTATAAAACTCCAAGGCACATATTGTGTTTGAAACGAAAAGTGCAGTAAAAGCGGGTTTAACATCAATATCATTCCATATAAGTGTCAAGCGGGGAAACTATACCGAACTTCAGATGTGAACAACGTCGGACAGGCAGCGCACAAAGACAGAGGAACAATCAGACAGACAGGCAACAGTAAGAATGACAGGAGGGCAGACAGAGCGACTCAGCAGAGGTTTCTGTCCTGAAGGATGTTATTGTTTGGTTTGTTAGGATGTGATGTGATGGTCACAGCACACGGAGATGTTATCTAGGGGGCCTGCGGGGAAAACTCTCCTTGCTTTGGTTCACTAGATCTGTTTACCAGAAAAACAAGACATCTCCGCTCCGTTGGCTTTGTGGTTCAGCATGCTAAGCACACAGAGTGGACGTCTTTCAAATCTCCGACTCTTCCTGCAGGGAGAGAGGAATTTATGTCACCGCATTTATCAGGCGTGGTTAGCTTTTATAGCTACTCCAGTTATGGTTTCAAGGTTTGTGTTCTGGCTGCTATTTGCACTGATACTGCTGCTAGTCTGCTGGAGTTAAGGGCAACTGAGGCAACATGCACGCACGCTGGCCTATGTAAACATGAAAATCAATCATACTGCACATAAATTGCTTCACACGACAGGCAGTGCAAATCCAATCTCCAATATATGATCATATAGTGCTCATCAGTGTTTTTCCATGTTTCTTTCCAATTAGGACTTGAATATCATATGACACATATGAGTCAGTTTAATATGCTCGCAACTGCTCTTCTCCTTTGATAATAATAATTTAATCTTAATTACTTCACTTGAATGAAACTCCCATTTTAATCTGGGAATGATTTAATCAACATGAATCTGATATTGAGCACATTTAAAATGTTGTGTAAAGTTCTGCTAATCACATGCACACAAACATGCACATGTACATACAAATTCCCAGGCACATGTGTGTGGGTGTGAAGACCCCCCCCCCCCTCCACCTCCATACAAATACTGACAACTGTGCAAACATGCAAACACACAACACACATATTTCAGACGCACACACACACTGTACTGCTGGCAGGCTGGCAGGCTGTCTGGGCAGATACCAGGCCTTTGATGGCGTGCTGGGCTCATCCACTCTTGCTTGGTCAAATGTGTGTGTGTGTGTGTGTGTTTGTGGTTAAATCCACCTTGGCCACAGTTTGCCTCTCCATCTCCCCAGTGTGACAGCGCTGAAAAGAGCTTCTGTTTCGGGGCCAGCCTCATCCCACATTAATCAACAACGCTGCGAGGGCGAGTGGGAAGGGACAGGGGGGGAGCAGAGGTGCAGGGAGACGGAAGGGGGGGAGATAGAGGGGGCAGGGAGGGCACCTGCCCAAACCAGCGACACCCCATGTTGTTGTCTGCTCTAACACCTTCCTTGTCTGGCTACCTATTTATTTTTACCTCTTTCCTTCCCCCCAAACCTACCAATGCTCTCTCTTCATTAGCTTCTTCTCGTTATCCTCCCTTCACCTGTGAATTGTCAGCACTTGGTTACACACACACACACACATGCATGCATGCAGAAAAAAAAACACAGACAGACACCTGTGACAGCCATGTCAGAGTTTTCTCGCTTTGCACTGGCTCCCTCTCTCTCTTCTCTTCATCCTCCCTTCCCCCTCCCTCCTGGCCTCCTCGCCTCTCTCCTCCTCTCCTGCCAGGCTTAATTCCTCTCCCCCTCCGTTGCTCCCACCACTCTGCCATCTTTCCCTCTGTTGCTTTCTCCCTCTGTCACTCCCTTGCTGCGCTGTAATAATAAACACCCCATCCAGCTGGGCTGATATATGACTGGAGTCGGTTTCATCGCCTGTTGCCGGGCGAAGTGGGGGGAATCAGCGGGGAGTCCTGGAGGCAGCGGGTCCCAGTTGATGGGCCCCCGACTTGATGCCGGTGGACTGAGGTGCACTGGGAAATTTCATCTGTGTCAAGTCTTTGCATTTGAAACACGATGAATGTACACACAGGGATTTACCGCAATCAACAAGGTGAAAACAGATCCAAGTCTTTCTATACTGCTGCTGCTGCTGCTGCTGCTTCAAAAACAGGCTGAAAATACTGGTTATCACAAAGAAAGACAAAGGCTGACATTGTCAGGGGTAATTAATGATTGGACATTGCGCAACCGCAGATTCTTGTCATATCTGTGTGGTGTTTGTTCACCGATTTCTCTCCAAAAGATCAATCATTTACAAAGCTGAGGCCTCAGATAAATGGGCTCCTTCCTCCTTCGTCCATTTCTTTCAACAGCTGCAGAGCCTCCAGTTTCCTGCTCTGGTGTAAAAGGTGGTCGGGGAAAAGAGTTCATCCTCCCAGGGCTCAGAAACAGGTTGCAGAGAAATGGGCCACGACTATTAATCTCCTAGGGCGATGTGTCCTTGTTTGGTTTACACAACCGCTTTTTGGCCCAGGTGTGAACTTGTGCATTTGACCTTTGTAGAGGGAGAGAAGTTGTGCAGGTGTGGAAATATGGACTGCTTATCAAGAACTGTGAGGGGACTCAACTCAGCTGCAATTGGTAAAAGATTTTTTTTACCCCCTCCGGGACCTTTCTGGTCTGTTAGTGGCTACCCCTCCTGTCATAATTTCCAAGATTGTTTTGGACCCAGTGGATGTTATGCACCAGTAAAGATGCCCTTTACTGTGCTTATAATACAGCATGGACATGTCCATAATATTTCAAGGAAACAGTTTGAAGCAAAGGGATAATAAGTGGGATTGCAGGCTCAGTTTACCCTAAATTTGTCCTTAGTAAGATTCCACAAATCCCTCAGCAGTGGTGAGTAAAGCCCATAACAGGGTCCTTGATAAAGACAACAGAGACAAAGAAGAAGAATGTGTCCCTCACCCTGAGTAGCGAAGCTGATGCTGAACCAATTAAAACACTCCTGATGGGCATGTTTTGGATCTACATTGTGTTTGTCTAATTAATTAGCATATAGCCTATGGAAAACACCAATGAGCTATTGAAGTAATTAATTCATCTAGATGCACTGCACCCTGAGCCAAGGTTACTGTACATTCGTCTTCCTAAGCTACAATAGATCCCTACTGAACAGTGGGTTGTTAATGCAATGCTGACAAAGTGTGACAGCACAACTGTTCCCTTCCCATTACTTTGAATTGTGTTTCTACAAAGCTGAAGCACGTCTTTCTCTTCTCGTAGCTAGTGGAGGTGACAGCATAATAAGGCTTGCCCGGTAAACAAGGTAAACAAATCCATCTAGCTGTGGATTTTTTAAACATCGCATTTCTTTATGGTAATGTTTCAAAATGTTATGTTTCATCGTGGCAGTTTTATGGATTGCTATTGCCCCTTTCAGAAATCCCGCATATTGGTTCAGACAAGGCTAACAGCATGCAAGCGAGCGAGCGCTCGGCTGTTGTTTCTCCGCACATGTCTGCTTGACAGGAGACTGGAGCTGTACTTAATATCAGCGGCCGGGCTGGGAGTGCCTTCCTCCGTTCAAACGGCAGGAATAGATCAGTGACAGTCAGCCGGGCCCAGTAGACAGAGGTCATTTCCGCAGTGAAATCAACTGAGGAGATGGCGAGGGCGGGGGTAGCTGCTGTGGCGTGAGAGATACGGGGAGTGTGTGTTTGTGATGTGTCAGAGACGGGGAGTGTTTGTGTTAAGGTAGCTGACACAGAAGCTGCTGACGTTTCAAGCTTAACCGAGCTGCTCCGTCGCTCTGTACACACAGACGCTGTGATTCACTGGACGCACCTGACCTTCAGCGACTCGCGTCCCTTATGATTAACTCAACCTAATCTATAATTACAGTCTCCCCTGTCTAATAACAATATATATCTTCAAACCAGTCTCCCTCCATATATTATCCTCCTATAATTTTTTTTTTGAAGAAACAGAAGGAATGAGAAATCGAGAAAAGCACCGCTGCTGCTGGTGGTTCTGTGTTTGTTGTAAAAGGTCACTTGTAATTTTCTCTGCCAAATCAGCCTCAACAATTTCTCTGGCAGGCTTTTCCAGCATTGCGCCGGAGTGTGTGTGACCTTTTTAGTGGGCAGATGATAACCGTTTCCGCCGAGACAGGAATAGAAAACAAAATGACCTGTTTAGAGACCAGAAAGGGCGGCGTAAGCAGTTTGCAGCCTTGGCGAGCTTCGCTGCTTCTTTGTGAGGAGAAAGGGAGAAAGTGAGGAAGCATGCGAGAGATAAAAAACTGAGATAGCGAAGAAAAATGACTATGTATTGTGAACTCCGCAGGCAAACACAGTAATCTTCCCTGACCTCAGCCTGTGGCCAGCGCATTATGACTTTTTCTTCTCTCTTGTGTTTGTGTGGAGCCCTGGTCATTAGCCAGGGTAAGAGAGCATCCTACGGCGTGCTGGGGAAGACAAGCCTACCCATGGTGGGATGATACTGACCTTTCACCCGCATTTAATCCTCTGCCCATGCCCAGCCAATCGCTCTCCGACCAAACTGGGCACACAACGAGAAAAACTAAAGTTCCAATTCACAGAGCTCATCCCACTAAGCCCTAAACTAGACCAGCAGCGCTTCTTAAACAATGGAGGAAGCCTTAAAATAGCTCATGGAAATGGGACTACTGAGTGATGGAATGACAAAAAAAAAAAAGAAGTTTGGGTTAAAATGCACTCCCACTGTAAGGAAAAGACAACTCCTACATTGTTGGGGTGAAGAATTAAAAGTCAGAGAGTCTCGCCCAAGGAAAGGCTCCGAGCATTTAAGACAAAGTGAAGGATGCAAAATATAAAATAATGACTACTGTATGATCCACTACTTAAAAACTACCGAGCTTTATTAAAAAAAAGTCCCCGTGTTCCCTGCTCAGGGCCATGTGCTCACCCATTTTCCCTCTGCCCATTTATTTCCTCTTCACGGCAAAAGCACAGACTGGAGAAATCAGGGCAGGGGAAAGCACCACAGTAAATGGGTTAAAGATCTGTCTCGAGGGTTGTTAAAACTCTTCTTTAACACCAGCACCAGTTGAAGGATAAAGGATGGCAGGGGGAAAGTAAACCGCGTCCACCCATACTGTGAAACATGTTTCTGTGGAAAATTATCTGTTTTTTTTTTTTTTAGTATCTCCCTCCATGACAGTTTCCCAGATACTCCCAGATGGGCTGCTTTGACAGCTCTCGGTAGGAAACTGCAGTTCCATCCACAGGGTGTTCGTTTAGGTCGGAGCTCGATGGACACACTCCCGGGCAGGGTGCCACAACTTTTTAGGACTGTTTTGACTCACACCAATATTTTTCCATTATAAAACAGTAGTCTTTTTTTATTTTATTTTTTTCTTGCGGTGCCATCAGATTTACATTGTTTTGACATTTGAGCACATTTCTCCACTTCCTCCAACTGGGAACCAGCATTTCCTGTCTAAGCAGTATTTCAAGTGCATTGTTTGTTTGACAACACTACTACGGTGTCTTGACCCTGTATTGACCTTTCACCTCATCTGTGACCCTAGATGGACACCTTGGAGGCTCTGGGAGAGGAAATCAGCGGGATGGCGCGCTGCCCGTACGATGCCAAACACGCCAACGTCGCCCTCTTTGCTGGTAAGATCAGACCTGCGTATGTTGAACTGACAACTATTGTCATGTGCTTTTCCAACGTCAGTCTATGCGCTGTGGCTTAACATTGGTGACAGTCTTCACAAGTTGCCATGAGGTGAAAATAGATTGTGTGTGTGATAGTGCCACCACCACTACTCACTGACTGCCAGGAGGCAAAAACATTAATCTTAATTCTCTCCTATGGGCACTTATTAAACACTGGAACATGTTTGAGCTAGATGGGAAAGTTGCATCTGTTTGAGCGAGGGGATTAGTTGCGGTTGTATTTAATATTGTTCTTAATACCCTGCGGTTTATCCTAATGGCAGTGCTCCGACAACATGTCAAAGAAGGAGAGCCAATCTGTGTTACAAGCACTAGAGCAAATCATCGAACTCTGGGCCACATTTGCTCTGTGTCAGGAACTCGCTGCTTATTAGAGCGCTGTGGAAACACATCAGTAGTAAAGTGGGAACAGAAGAAGCAGAATCATCTGTCTCCCGCTTTTATAGTAGATTTCTGTCATCCCCCCTTTTGTCTCTTGCTCGCTGTTATTTCAAAATGCACAACATTGAAGACAAGTCGCAAACGGACGGGACCAGAATGAGTCAGCTTTCCGTTGGCGGGGTGCGATTCTTTCTCATGCGAGGGACCCGCAGGCTGCTAAAGACATCCAGTCCCCATTTGTATTTGCTGTGAACTGATTTATGGCACTATTGATGAGCTGTCCCTGCCTGTTTAAAGCGGAGAAGGAGAGCAAACACGTAGCTTGACCAGTTAATGCGTAGCAGAGCTGCTTGGAAGGAGCTGGAAGCACTGAGTAATCAAGAGGGTTCCTCTGACTGCTATCCTTTCAATTATGTAGTTTGACTTTCCACTGTGGTTGAAGCCGAGGCGGGCTGAGGTCATGCCGGCGGTGGATTGTGAATTCGCGAAGCATGCGTGTGTACGTACGAGCATACGAGTGTGCGACTGTGGGTTTCTGTGCTGTGGTGCTCCTGGAGAGGCAATGTGCGTGCAGGGCTTCGGTGTTTGTTTGAGCTTTTGAAGAGTGTTTAGCGGGAGTGAGCAATTACAAATGTGCAGCATGTTCAAGTGTGTGTACAGCCCTGTTTGTTGTCCATCAGAGAGTCTCTTTGGTTTGTGTGATTCATTCATTTTTCCAGGTCTGAGCTGTCTGAAACATGTTTGTATATCTAGCCTCAGACAGCAGGAATCTCCGAGTGGCTTCATGTGTTTCTCCGTCTTCACTGAACTTCTCTCCCCTTCACTTTTTTTTTCTCCTCTTTGTGGCTCTTTTTCCTCTCCCCCCCCCCACCCCCCACCCCCACCCCCTCCATCTCCCTCTTTCCTCCTTATTGCTCTCTTCGTCGCTGTGTTCCCTCTCCAGATGGCAAGCTGTACTCGGCCACCGTAACAGACTTTCTAGCGATCGATGCGGTCATCTATCGTAGCCTAGGCGACAGCCCGACTCTGCGCACTGTCAAACACGACTCCAAGTGGCTGAAAGGTGAGTATGGGACACACAAACAAAGTCGCTGAAGTTTAAAAGCACCCATCTGACCGAAACGTTTAGAAAACAAGGCCAGGACGTGAACATGCATATTTTGTGTTTTTCTAAATTAGATGCCTTATATGTCTTTACACCTCCGCGTATGAACCTATAGGTATGAGGAGTGGGAGCACTTATGCTAATGCTACACGCTCTGTTTGACACAGTCACTTTGCCAACCCGTCCTGGTAGAGTTGATGTAGCCAGGAAATTGCTGAGCCCTGGGGAGAAACAAACTCAAGTCCAGCCTGTCAAAACTCAATAGAGAGATCCTTCTTTCCTTGCATGCAAATGATTTCACTGATATGATGGATGATAGATTGAAGCACTCAAGGCTCACAGTCGGTGCTTTCTGCATAATATGACTGACATTGTGCCTGTTTACTGTGAAATATGGTGTCAGAACTGCTTTGTCACGGTAGAGCGTCCCTTTTTTAAAAAAAACAAACTAATATTTTATTTCTTTTTTTTTTCCTCCTGCAGAACCTTACTTTGTCCAGGCAGTCGACTATGGGGACTTCATCTACTTCTTCTTTCGGGAAATTGCTATGGAGTACAACACAATGGGAAAGGTAAGCGGAGGCTCCTATTTTTCGGCTATTGTTTGAACCTAATGAGAGGTGACTTCCTATTTACAGACAGAATAGGGAAGTGCCAGAGGAAACTAACAGGATATGGGTGTATCACACAAGTGGAAGGAGGCTTTGAGGAGCTGTAATGTGGCCAAGACATTTTTCAGGAGCAGATAAACACTGGGCAGGATGCGGGGCCTAAAATAGATTCAAAAAAGCAAAATCTGTGGATGTCTGGAGATCCTATTTTGAAGTCTAAATATATCGCTTGAATTGCACGTCCATGTTGACCTATCGTCTCAATGCTTCCCAAGAGGAATTCCACCCAAGTGGCTTGGTGAAACGAGACAAGGGGTGGCAGAGGAGAGGTTGAAGTAGGAACAGGCTTTCCTCAGATTTTTACACCAGAGGGACATTAACGGACATTTTTCCATTAATCTTCACAATTCAGTTTTGGACCCTGACCTTAGAAAGTTTAATTGGACACCAGGTAGAAGAAAATGTGTTATGGAAATGGATCGCTGAAAATGTATTTTTTCCTGTATAAATGAAAGGCGACACTGAAGAGAGAGTAAAAGAAAGAGAAAGCACGAGATGGGAGCAGAGCAGATGTAACAAGGATCACAGAAATAATGGATTCGCTGACAGAAGTGACAGGCATGTGTTATACAGGGCATGAATACAGATCAGACCTCTCAATCGGCTGGGTGTTTTGAAAGCAGTGTCAGTATAATTATTCATGTGGCAGTTAGAGCTGATGGCGCAGAGAGTAATTTAACATTTAGGGAATGATATCTCTTCATTGTTATACCGTACAGTAGAATGGCCTTCCCTGACAATGTAAATAGTCAGCTCTGCTTAATGGCAAGCCAACAAAATCCTCTGTGGCGACTTTGTCTTCGCTTCTGTTTTAATGTGGAGCCGTTAACAGTTGTTGCATTGTTGTGTGGGGAAAAATGCAAAATGATAAATATTTCATTACACAAGTGAATATAATAAGCCTCAAGTAAGATATTTGTTCACGTTGTTAAGTCATTGATGTTATGTACTGTATGAGTAACACACAGATAAACCGGTGTTTATCTGCAGGGAGTAGAAATGTGACACGCTAAACTGTTGTATGTAAAGCTGGCATTGAGTTTGACAGTCTCACCTGTTCTGTGTAATACCTTTTCTGTAATCTCAGCGCCCTGTAATCTCACCGCGAACAGGCCTGTGTGTGTGTGAGATCTCTCAGGAGGAGCTGTGTGCTTTTTCCTTCATGCACGTTTGTGTGTGTGTATGTGTTTAATATGAAGGTGGAGGGTTGTGGTGTATGCATAGGCAAGGATGTGTGTTATGTCTCTGTGTGTCTCTGTGTGTGTGTGTGTGGGGAGCAGGTTGATATGCATGTTCGCTCCCATTCACACTGTTTACTCTAGGCTGCAATTTCAGGTCAGGGTTAGATTTATTGCTGTTAAGTATAGTGTGACAACAACTAATTACAACACTGGCTACATGATCTTATGGCACAGTTGTAATTACAGCGCCGGCTCCTTTTTTAAGGCTGTACGCTCTAAATTCTCTGTTGCCAAGTTGCTGACTGTTTAACATAGCATATCAAGCACACCAATTTACTCTTTGGTGTCTTTAATCTCGTATGAGGCGATGAAACACCGGATAAAAACACCGTGGTGTCTCCCAAAGATTTCCGTCATTCAGAGACCCAAACAGGGAATATCATTTAAAAGTTACTGGTGAAGTTATTTCTCGAGGAAACAATCTAACTACTACTTTAACTGCTCCTCTATCACATATTATATAAGTGTTTTTGGATGATAGATGAAAGACCAAGGCATTAGATAGAAAAGACTTTCCCTAAATGCTCTTTTTTTGATGGACTGCTAAATATTCAGTATAAGACACCGAGGCTGCAGATATGACATATAAAACTCTGCAATTGAAATTTGACCTTTTACTGGGCGCCTCTTGTGTGTCAGGTGGTGTTTCCCCGGGTGGCCAGGGTTTGTAAGAACGACCGAGGCGGCTCGCCCCGCGTCCTGGAGAAGCAGTGGACCTCCTTCCTCAAGTCTCGGCTGAACTGCTCCATCCCCGGCGACTCGCACTTCTACTTCAACATCCTGCAGGCGGTGACAGACGTCATCCACATCAACGGGAGGGACGTGGTGATGGCAACGTTCTCCACACCTTACAACAGGTACACAGGAGAAAAAAACTGAACAAAGACGATGACAAAAATAACCGGCCTATCTATCACACCGTGTGAGGTTTGAGGTCAGCAGCAGATGGATGTAATCTCTTGAGGTCACTTTTCTTCAGCCGTTTACCTTCTCTTGTCACAGATGAGTTCATGCGTACCAACAACTTCTGCACTTTCCGCATATTAAACCAATTATCTTTCTCGGTTTGAAATACTTTTAAAATGCCCTCGATTCATCAACGTTATGACAGCCTGACCTTTGTTAATGTTGGTGCCGGACGCCTCTGCTGTGCCTCGTGCACTTCCAGAGACCACTGGGTCAACATTTACATCATCTGTCAAAACAGTTATGTTGCCCTTTCGACATGCAGGTGTTTAATTTTATTTTCCCCTTTTACAAATCGTATTCAGAGCTGCTTTCATATTCATAGGCAGAGGGAGTTTTTATCTAAATTGAAAATTACCACAAAGCCATAAAGCTTGGCTGATAGCTCGCACATATTGTAATTTTCCATTTTATGGCTGCTTTTTAGCAGATAAGACAATTGCTTGTGACAGTGCAATTGAGCATGGTTAATGGACATTAAAACCCAATGAAGCAGGGCCTCTGAAAATTTCTATAAGCGCCAGTTTTGATCCTGGCATTAATTTTCCATTTCATAGTCAGGGGGTGAAATTAGAGGGAGCACATCCAGACCGTAGGCAGCTCTCAGGGTTGGGTGTCGTTTAATTGTCTGTCTGGTTTGCCGCCTGGCCCATTCCCCTGCTAACCGGCCAACTCGCTCCCCATCACCATCTATCTGCCTTGTTAGCAGCTCAGTGTGAAAAGACGTGCGACTGTCTAACTTTCTGTACATACTGACACAGCGGGTAATTATCATAATTTAGAAGCTAAGCCGAGAATTAACAGCTCTCTGACCTTGCTCTTTATAATACTGCCCTTGTGTATGCTGTCTCGCCAACGTCCAGTTGATGAGTCCCATGATGCAACAGCCAGAAAATCCAGCCAGCTGAAAGAGACAAAGATATTCCTCTTGTGCAGAAAGTCTGATAAAGAATAACCTCTTCTTAGTTTTCGTTTCAGAGAGCAGATGCAGGGAAAATAGAGAAGTGTGTCAGCACGCTGCTATGCATTGATTCCACTCAGACGGACAGAGGCCAGTGGCTCCACAGCAATCACAAGAGGGTTTTTTTTGTCCCCCTTAAAGTGAATCGCAATAATAAGATAATCTGTTGTCCATATTTCTCGCCTAACAGTGGACTTGTGATGAACTTTGTTGCCTCGAGGGGTTTTGGGGAAACCCAGTCTTAAAGGGGATGGATAGAGAATGTGTGTCCTCATGAGGCTTAGCAGCCAGACACTAACTCATAGACTATGACAGCGTATTCAGCACACAGAGTCTAAGCTGATATAATGGCACTGAAACTATAATAGATTCAGAAATGAGGCTCAAATGATTCTATTACGTGGTGGAAATTGCACTTTTTTCAGCCACATGAAGTCTTTTTGGTACGGGTGAGCGTAGCAAGGATAAAGATCTCGACACCTCTTATTTTTTCTCCTCTAGCAAAAGCTCGACAGCGCTACAAACCTGGCTGTGTCACCCGGTGTAAATATGGAAAAGCTAAAATGAGACATCCTGAAGGGATTTAACCCTTCTGAAAAGGGGGGACTCTAAAACCTTTTCTCTGTCTCCTGGTGATAGTCCAGACTTGGAAAGGTGTTTCTTTGATGTGCTCTGTCAAGGGGATTGTTTATGTGTTCTTTTTTTTCTTTTCTTGTGGCAGTATCCCAGGCTCGGCAGTGTGTGCCTATGACATGGCGGAGGTGGCCAACACATTCACAGGGCGTTTCAAAGAGCAGAAATCCCCAGACTCCACCTGGACACCGTTTCCTGAAGAGAAGGTTCCTAAGCCAAGGTACAACAGCAGTTAATTAACCACACATACACATGCACACAGGCATAGACATGTTCACACACTCTGACACACAGATTTAACACATTACATTCTGTCACATCCTCTTTCTCTCTCTCACACATACACATGCACACAATATACGGCCTCGAATGTCGATGCACACGACTTGTTGAATTATAATGTGTTAATAGCACCACAAGTTTAACTTGTGTTGTGTCATTTTTTATACATCCCTCCCTTTTTTTCGTGGGAGATTACACATCCTATGTCACATTGCGTCACATCCACACACTGGTTGCACAGACGCACTCCCACAGATGCCACATTTTTTTTCCACCAGCCCATTACCTCACCTCTCTCCCCCTCATGCAGTTACATTAAAGAAGGGCTCACTATCAACAAATGAAGCATGAGATCATTTTACAGATGGCTGGCTAATTCCACAAATGCACCAGCCCGATCAATCTCCCATCTATTGCTTGCTAATTAGCGCGCCAAGAGCTGCTCTCTTATCCTCTGGAAGAAAAAAAAAACAGATTTACTACAAAGATCTGGGCCATGATAATTGTTGGTACCCTGTGCGTGTGTGTGTTCCCATATGGCTGTGGAGGCGGCACCTCCCCAGCAGAGAGCCTGTACTTTTTACTCTTTGTGCGTTCATCTCCATTCACTGTGCGAATATGTGCGAGTTTTCTTGCTTCCGTCAATTAGCGTGTAATTACTTGCTTATGTTCAACAAGTTCAGACGTCGCAAAGATCAGATATAGCCACCGTTGTTTCTGATGTGATTGATTTCATTTCCATCCTCTGCTGCGTTCAGACCTTTCATCTTCAGGCAAACAGACGGAGAGCTGTAACAATGCCACCCAGGTCCGGCCCTGCAGCAGACTGTTCCTCCATGTGTTACACTCTCATACTGAATCATTTACAGATTTTCGTATTTAAGAGATGTCTGTTTCCGCTCTGCTCTCCATATGTCTGCAGACATAAATGTTGCTACAGCAAAGAAAATGTTATACTGTAGCACTGGCTGTTACTTTTTTTTTTGTGACAAATGGTTCTGCAAATGTTGCAGTTTAATCATCAGTTTATGGATTGATTTAACATGAGCAGCTGACTTGACATCATCTGTGAGTTTTTTCATAACATTTTATTTCCGATGAGCTTGAATGGCTAAAAATGTCTTTTGCATGGTTCCATGAGGCCATAACCCTTTTTTTTTTCGCACATGCTGTATGAAAGGCAAAGCAAACTATATTTGCCCTTGAATTTGTTCTTTGTATGGATTTTCATTTATGCAGGGTTTTCCATTATACACTTCTTCTTTTTTTTTTTAAAGTGATGATGTACGTATTTGGAGGGAGAGTTGTCACAGAAACACTCTCTTATGTACACACAAATACATACATACACACATATACATGCTGTATATTTTGGGGTTTGGTTCTGACATTTTGACAGCGTCTGACATTCAGTGGCCGGCGGGCTAATATTTCTATGGCCTGGTGTGGATTATGTGGTGTGGCAGGGTATCAAAGACCACGCAGTAAAGGGTTTTTTACAAGCTCTCAGAGGTGAGATGCCTGCAAAGGGGATATGCTATCAAAAGCAGCTTCTCTTTTACAAGCAGCTCACCGACTCCCTGTAAAAGGATCAGATAGATAGAATGTCTCAGTGCTTTACCTCAGGTTCAGAGAAAAGAAGACATCCTATGTCCTCTGCTCTGACCAAAGCCTCTTGGAATGAGAGTTTAGTAATTTAGAGCTACACTCTCATTGATTTAAAGGGAGGTGGAACTTACTCGTATTGGCTGTCTTGCCTTGAAGAATCGCCCACCCCCACCCATCCACTTCATGGTCAATTTAGTGTTTTTTTTCTTCTTTCCGTCCTTCTCCTCTCCCATCATCCGTTCTCCTCTTCCACATCACCATCATCCTCTTTCCTTCTCCATTTGCAGGCCTGGCAACTGCGCCGGCACTCCATCCATGGAGAGGTACAAAGTATCCAATGAGTTTCCCGACGACACACTCAACTTCATCAAGATGCATCCTCTGATGGACGAGGCCGTGCCCTCCATCGCTAACAGGCCCTGGTTCCTCAAGACCATGGTCCGGTACGTATTACACACTCCAAAGGCCGTTGTCATCAGAGGTTTATGAGCCTCTTCAACTCAGGACAATAATTATGTGTAGTGCTGCGCCGAGAGTTGGACGGTCTCATTAAAACACAGAAGTACTCCACCGCAAACTAGCCACTGACCTATTTCCACTGGAAACTGATATAGACCATATACCAGACTGTAGACCTATACTATGCTCTACTATACTATCATCCTCCCTGACTGTGAAGTAGTGCAAGTAAACAGTTTTAATTCTCTTTGATGTCTGGATTTGTGTCCTTCATGAGGTTTTGGCAGTGTTTAGTCTTTGTTGCAAATTGCTTGTTTAAATCCTCTGACGATATTTCAAAGAGAGGACACTGGAGTAAAAAGTTTTTTTTTTCTGTGGTTGGTTTCTCTCCTGACTCTTTCAGAGCTGAGCCCATTTCCCAAAAGCCAGTGCACTGTGTGCTGATACTGTTTGATCATAAAGGTCTGCCTGACTTTAAGCTACACTTCACACAGACATTTCAGGCAGCCTCTGGGGGGAATACGACAGCGTACCGCCGCCCCATCGGCAGTGCAAAACTAGCTGACGGAGCATTTGGTGAAAAGTAAAAAAAAAAATCAAAAAAATCTAGTTTTTCATATGGACCTGGTTCCCATTTGCAGCTGTTGGAGATTTAAGGTCAGGAGTGTTTGCCAGACCCTTGACAAGCCTCAGTGGTGGTAAGATCATTTTAAAGATGAGATACGTAGAGAATTCTTCCTGGGTTTTACAAATTATTTGCGTCGTATCACATCTTGCAGCTACTTGGCTGAGGTTTGACCTACATACTGTGCAGGCTTAGTCTGAATATGAAGAGCTTTCATCAAGGTAATCCCTACAACTCTCTCTGTTCATTAGTGCTCCATATCATGCAGCCATGTAATGAATAACACAGTGTTTCTGTCTTTACATAATCAGCAATCAGACAATTTTATTTGGTTTGAAATGACACCACAGTGAGCAGCGCATTGCATTGCATGCAAGTCAGAGGCAGTAGATAAAAGCATTATATAAGCTCAAATAGCATCATGAAGGCTGAGTGAGGCCTGTGATAATTATCACAGTCTTGATAGATGTGATATAATATTCTTCAACTGAAATCAGCTGGAAACAAACATCAGCAATAGACACCACGATATTCAGCAAGAGTTTTTGCTGCAAATGTGAACAAGCTTTTCCTGTCCTGAGCCTGGCCGCGCTGTGGCAGGGACCTCAGCTGGCTGGACACGGTGATCCACATGGAGGAGGGAGACACACTGAAGAATCCCCCTCTTGAGATTTGTATTAGCCTGAATAGCAGACACAGTGAATGTCTCAGTCCTTGAGATTGTATTATTTCACTGAGATCAAATCACATTGACACGGTCCTTAGAGCTCCTGTTATGCTTGAAGAGATCCAAACTACATTAGACCTTCAGACCGCTGCTACTGTTGATTGGATAAAGCCACTGACACAAAGCTTAGAGATATTTAAAGGAAACAAAAGGGAGATGGGATGAAAGGATGTGACCTTGCGTGCTTTTTTAAATGGGCTCTTGGTGTAAACCGTTATTGAGGTTAAATTTACATGAATCACATCCAAAATAAGTTCTCCTTCAGAATTATGAATATTTTACCACTGTGTATCGTCTGACAAACACTAGTAAACCATTAATGAGGGTGAAAGTGGACTTTCTAGATTTTAAGATAAGCCCTCGTCTTTAATCTTTGAATTCAGTCTCCTTCAGTAAAAAGTCATGAAAACAAGCATTTGCATAATACAGGCTGATGAGTCGATCGGTACCTTTTTGAAAACTTGAGGAGTTTCTTGGCCCTGGAACAAATTGAGAGATAGATTACGGCAGCAGTGATGTGATGAAATCATACGGTAAAGGTACGTAGCCTCAAGTGAAGAGGCTGTTTCTTAAAACCTGTTCTTATTATTTGATCCATCTGAATTTCATTTCTAAACCCAGTAATCTTAAAAGGGCACCAGTCCAAAACACATTGACAGGCAGGTGTCTCATTTGCCAACTTGAATCTACTTGTTATCTGCATGTTTTTTTTTTCTCGACAAGTAATGGAATGAAAATTGAGTTTTATGCCCTCCACCTGGAGCTGAGCCAAGTTGTGTGACCAGCAGCTGTGAATTAGAAAAGTGTGTGTAGCTTTCACAACTGTTGTCTGTTGCATGATCAACGTCTTTTGTCATGTTTTTTCTTTGAGCAGCCATCTGACATGCCCCGTGGCAATCTGATTGAGTTTAATGAAATAACAATCAGTTAATGAGATAAATAAAACAGTGTAATCTCCCCTGCTGTTCCGTCTTTGCTTTTAGATCTGACATGACTGATGGGTGGCAAACAGATTTATTGATTATATAATGTTTGGGAAATGATTTTCACCCAGTTTTCGTTATTCTTATGTTTTTCTTTTTCAGTTGTTGTTTTTTTTAATCAATGCAATTTGGATCTCAGAAGAAAGTGGGCCAGAGAAGAGAGAAAGAGTAGTGGACAGGAATATTTACACTGAATCCTGTGTCCTTCATAACCATCTGTTGCTCCGTTAACTGGCTCCTCTGTTGGCTGGCAAGATGAGCATCAACCAACTAATTATCTGATTTATTTTTTTACTTGTTACAGGTATCGTCTGACACGTATCGTGGTGGACAATGAGGCGGGTCCTCATAAGAACCACACAGTGGTCTATCTGGGGTCTGAGAAAGGCATCATCCTCAAGTTCCTGGCCAAGATGAACAGTGGCTTCCTCAACGACAGCCTGTTCCTGGAGGAGCTCAACGTCTACAACCCCGACAAGTATGTAGCTCTGGTTGGATTACGTGTGTGCGCACGAGAGACGGATAGAAATAGAGAAACACATGGATACAGTTGCTACAAACGAAAGGAGGTCAATTTTTGCATATGTGTGTATTATATATATAGAGAGAGTATGTGTGTGTGTGTATGTGTGTGTATGTCATTTTGCATGTTTCCAACCATCTCCCAACTCAGCCAACCCGCCAACCCACCAGCTCCATCAGTACCAGTCAGTTCCCCCGACCCAAGCTACACAGTGAAGCCAGCCAACCAGATGGCTACTCTATCATTTAAAAGAGTTTTATCAGGTTACACTCTGTCCAACCACAGCTACTAAATTAAAGACATGGACCCTAAGGCTCTGGATAGCGTTGCGCTGCGGTTCCCGACCACAGCGTAGTCCAGCTCCTCCAAAATCATTGGCTGATTAAAGGAAACACACACACACACACATACGCGCACGCTCACACACCGAGGTCTGTGTTTGTCTTCAGAGGCAGCCTGTGATCTCTTACTAATACATTACACGGCTGTTGGGACATGTATGGATGTGAGCGTGTGCTCGTGTCTGTGTGTGCGTGCGCGTGTGAGCTGGGCACGGTGAGGTGAAGCGAGTTGAGCATTGTTGTGTAGTTGGAATAGGAGCGAATAAGGAAAAATCAACCGCAGCAGGACCCTGCCAAAGCAAATATTTAGTCGAGGGGTAATGGATGAGGGGGAACGAATGGCAGTACAAACAGAGCAGGGAAAGAGAACTGAGGTGAAACTCGGGGAGGGGAGATGGAAAGAAGCAGAGGGGTGAAATACTTTATTTTATTGGACAACCAAGAAGAAGAAGGGAAGGCGAGTGAGGACTTGACAGGAGGGCTTTCAAGGTTACCGCTGTTTGTTATCCAACATGCTGCGGCCATGTGACGAGCCTTATGGAGTGGGGATGAAGGGCAGGCTCTGCCCTGTTTTCCCTCCCCTCGTTGTGTCTCTTTCTTTCCTCCTCTCTGTTTTTCCTCTCTTTGTTTTCTTCTCCGTCTCTGTGGCTGAGGCCGAGCATTCGCCGGCTGCCGGCCATCTGGCTTCGGTCGCGGTACAGTAAGTGACTTTGCCTGCTTCTCTCGCTGGCTGGCAGGATCAGCGCAGGCCCGACCGACTGCCGTGCATTACCCAGTGTAGATGGACTCTAAGCCCTAATTGAGAGCGTTAATGCGGGACCAGAGCACTGCGAAGGGGAGATTAAATCCCAGGAGCAGGATGGTGGGATGGAGAGAGGAATGGATGGAGGGAAGGGATAGAAAGATGCTTGACACGCCCCGAGGGATTAGGGTGCGCTCCTATGGGGCTGACGAGACAAAGAAGACTAGCGGGGATGGAGGAATGGAAGAATGGTGGAGGGGCGGGGGCGAGTTGGTGTTAGTGGGTTTTACAGTTAAGTGCGGTGTTATTGCTGACTGCTCACAGTGCCCATCTGTCTGTTTATCTGTTGTATCTGTATCACCCCTCTTTTATCTCTCTTTATCTCCCACTCTGTTCCTGACCTCATGTTCTCAAGTCCAGCATTACTGTACTGTATCTCTCCCCTGCCTGACCTCGCAGTCTCTTTCTGCCACATCTTAATCTCTCTCTTTTTATCTCTTTAAGTGAACTGTTAAATCTCATTTTCGAACTTCTTCCAACTCCTTCTGCCAACTTTTTATATTAGACCTTGTGCCAAAACAGTTGAAGGAAAGACAGAATCAATCGATGTTTTCACCCTCTTCTCTGTCTCTTTTCCTCCCATAGGTGCAGTATAGACGGTGTGGAGGACAAGCGCATCATCGGCATGCAGATCGACAGCAAGAGTCATGCTCTGTGGGTCGCTTTCACCTCCTGTGTGGTTAAAGTGCCTCTGTCTCGCTGTGAGAAACATGGAAGATGCAAGAAGTGAGTTCGATGTTCGCATGCTCAAATCCCCCCTTCAGGGAGTGAAACAATATTTCAGTGTGCAATATAACGAGGAGCTAATGGTGTATGTTTTCGTCTTCCAGGTCCTGTATAGCCTCCAGGGACCCGTATTGTGGTTGGGTGTCAGAAGGAGCCTGTAGACAAGTGGTTGGCAACATAAAGTGAGCAAACACAAACACCTACGAGTTGCAAAGTGGGAGGAGACATTTTGGCATCCAGTGCTGTGGAAGTAAAAACTCATTTTATGCATAGACAAAGTTTGGCGAGTAGCAGTTTGCACAGTTCCAAACCATGGGTGTGCAGCATGGAAACAAAATGTTGTGTTTTGTTGTGTACCAGCATGTCAATTACATATCTTAAAATACTGCTCAATATGCTGGTAAGCTAAATATTATACTTTGCAGCAAATAGGTTTAAAAAAAAAAAAGTATGTTCACTTTTTAATTCTGCATGAATTTAAGAATAATTCAGCAACCATTCAAGTTCCCAAATGCTGCAAAGGCTCTGCCCAGACCCGGCATCAACATGCATCTCAGGTGATTCACTCACAAGTGAGCAGCTTTAAGCACACCCCCTGACACCTGGCATTAAAATGCATCTCCACATGCATCTCCAGTGACTACTTGTGATTGGATCTCACCTCCCTGCTCTATATGCAAATAAACATGTACATCACATCTATTAAAGATCAAATGTGTTGTTGGTTTAGCCAGTGAAAGAGAGTGAGAAAGAGGCAGATGGATTGAGCAGAGCACAGAGCAGCTCGGTGGATCAATGCACTGCACTCAGATCTACATTGAAATAAGATTTTACATATTTGAAATGCAGTATAAGACCAAAAAATAGGACTAAAAATAAATAGATAAATATAAAATAAATACATTGTGGTCAAACAAATAAATTAACATTTATTCCAGTTCATTAGACCTCAGTGCATCCTCAGTATGCATTGGATGCATACACACCTGCACCTATTAGTTGTCCCTTTGTGATCAAATCACCTGAGATGCGTGGTTAGGTGCTGTTTGGCAAGGGCTCCTGAGACCCACAGGATTTAGGATTCATTTCTTAAGGACTGCACAACAAGTCGGCAGAATTTGCTTTCGTTACAGCGTAGCAGGTCTGTGTTGGCAGAGACAGACATTACATCAAACATTACACATACATATTATACATGATTATACACATTCAACACAGGTTAGAGTTGAGTGGAATTCAGTGATGACCTGATGGCAGTGGGAAAAAAGCTGGTTTTGAACTGGGTTGTTTTTGTTGATATGGCCCCTCAGTATAGCGCCTGCCAGAGGGCAAAAGTTGGAACAGGTGGTTAGCTGGGCGTGATGGATCAGAAATGATCTCATGTGGTCTTGGTATTGTGCGTTTATGGTAAATTTAGTCAAGTGATGGGAGGGGGTTGCCTGTAATTTTAGATTTAGCATTATGATGCGTTGGAGTTTACTGCGTGAGTGACTGTCCAGACTACCGTACTGTGCCGTAGGTGTGGTAGTATGTCAATCCACCCTGTGTACCATAAAACACGATCCCATTGGTATTGCTCCAAACTGTCGACCACACCCTTAACGCATGGGGTAACTTAAACTCTCTTTATATATTTAGACATTGATTGTACTCACCTAGCAACATCCTACATCAGCTACAGCTACAGCTACTATACAACACAGCAAATGCATTCACCATTGTCCAGGTTCATGTTTTTAGCTCTGAGAAGCCATTATAATGCTGATTGATCAGAAAGAGCCAGAGAAGCATGTGGTTTATAAGCAACTTTTATAAAACATTATCCCACCTTTTTTTTTGTGTCATGCCTGGTGGCATTCCCCTCTCGATTTGTCGTGTCTATGATCTTTCTAATTTTATGGTGAGAAAATGCAATTTCCTCCAGCTGAAAGCGCTATTGGAAGGATGAATGGAAGGAAAGTGTTGCTAGCCCCAGGCTTGGGGTTGGGTACGCAGAGCTGGGGAAAGCTCAATGGTCACGGTAACTATAATTTGTGGCTGTAGTTATGACACAGCACCAGATTATGCTTTCTGAACAAACAGCATATGGAGTTTTGTGGTGGGAAAAAACATTTTACAGATGAAGTCATAACAAAAGGACCAGTGCTCTGATGGCTATTTGACTTTGATTGAATTTGATCCCCCTGCTGCAAAACGATCGGTCCGACAGGCCAATCAACCAGAGACGCACATACATACTCGAAACACGCAGAACAGAAACACCGCCCTGTTATTATTCTGAGACGCTGAAGCAGTGAACTGTTCTGATTGAGTTTCCACTTTGGAGCCGGAGCTGACACAGTGGCATTAAAGGGGGCAGATGACCTCGCTCTGTTACTGTACAATATTTTTAAGTGAGAGGGTGGGGGTGGAGGATTAGGCCCGGTAGGATCTGTTGGTGTGTGGCGAGCTATTCAAAGCATTTGCCAGGCTGGACAGAAGGAGGGATGAAACGAGGGAGGGGAGAGTCAGAGGCATTTTGGTGTTAAATAAAAAAGGTTTGCTCAGACAAACAGGTCCCTGCAGAGAAGACTTGTCTTTCTCATCACCAGTCTTTCTTTTACTCATTAATATAAAAACCCTTCTGCAGCTCTATACCTCTTCTTGTGTTTCCTTGCCTCCAACTTAACCAGCTACCTATCATCTTATCCCCATCCCTTCTGTGTGTCTATTTTTATCCATCTCTGTCTTTCCTCTGACACATTATTTCTCTCTTGCATGCGTCCCCTCCTTTCTTCTTCCATCTGGCCCCGGTGTTAGCGTGCCAGCTTTCCCTTGTGGAGTTATGCCTCTTATACCTACTGCCTATAAACAGCTTGCACTCTGGTCTCCTGCAATATGGTCCCCCCAGTCACCCCCTGTTCATGCAAATGATTGCATATGAATTTGTATGGTTGTTAATATGTAAACCAGGCACATGACTGTGTTTCACTGACAACAGATCAGCATATTCATAATCATTTGTTAATTATTAATGCCACTGTCAAAGTCACTGACCCTCACTTCTTCCTGGATTAGAGGTGGGGTTTTATCAAATCTGCAGGCCTCTGATTATTAAAGTTTGAGTTTAGCGCAGGTATTCCTTTGTAAATCAAAGCCATGAATCAAAATGAAGGGGCGCCTTTGAGGAACCATTATACAGACTTACTTTACACTATACATACAGTATATTAAATCCCTGGTAGCCAATCTCTTTAGATATGAATAATTAATGTTATTATGCCTGACCTGCATTTCAGCAACCAAGTCCCCTCTGTGCAACCACACATCTCACATAATAATCACATCTAATATAAAATGTGGCTCTTGGCTGCCTCCAGTTATGTACAGTTTGAATATGATTTAAATATGCATTACATGGCTGCAGAGGGATCTTAACTCTGAGCTGAACCGTCTGTAGTGTCACAATTGAAAACACACCGCACTTCTAACGCCGCTGCTATGGGACGTGAACCCTGTAACCGAGGGTTCACACTGCAGTTCATTCACTTTCCCCGTGTGCCAAGTAAGGGCCAGACGCCATATCTGTAGTGTGACTACTCATTGTTAATTCATCTAAACATTTTCATGGCATCTCTGAGAGGAAAATCCAGCAGATAGCAGGAGAGCCTGAACGGTATTTGTGCTTCGACAGGTTTAATTGTACGACTCTGCGTCTGCTTTGTGATTATGATTGTGTATGATAAGCAAATCAGATAAGCAGATTAAATGTACCCACAGAAATGAAAAGCGGATGCCACTTGAGTTGTTTGTGTGGCTGCTTTTGAAGGGAAATTGGTTATCAACAGGGTAAAATTCACCATCTCCATCCCAATTAAGGTTCTGTCAAACTGGAGGAAAAGATGACTACAAAATAAATGGATGCAATTTTCCAATCACCCCCCCATGAAAATAAATATACATGAAGTATAGACTTTGTTTCTGATTCGAGAGCGTAACAGTTAAAATCCAATTGTATATTTAAAATCTCCCGCACCTTTCCTCATTGTCAGGTTCACGCTTTAAGCTCAGATTGGGGAGGATAAGGGATGGGTGATGCTGTTTTGGAAAATCATTCGTCTTCATGCTATAATTGTGACCAGTGAAGGGTGAGGAAGATGAGAGGCGGGTGAAAAGGCAGGAGGAGGAGGAGGAGGAGAAGAAACAGCGAGGAGGGAACGAGGGGGGTAGCTGAGGAGGACTGTGAAAAGCTGTCATGCGTGACTGTGATCCTGGTTGACAGTTGGTCCGCTCTGTTTCACAGATCTCCTTACTGCCTGCTTGGTGGTCTTTCAGGAAGAAAACAGGTCTCTGTGCAGATTGCATTAGAAAATAACATCTCTGAAACGCTCTCCCTCTGTGTCATATGATGGCCCTCAAGCATGGTTACCCCTCACTTCCCTGGTCTTGGCCCATGTGATGGGGCTATTGCCTCATATCTCCACTGGTAACCTAGATGATGTCAGCTGCAAAGAAATGGGAGAGAGGATTAATCAAAGTGAAATGCTGATAAAAAGAAAAAGAAAAAAAAACAGTATCTCCTTTTGTAAAGTTTTTCCTTGTGGTTCAACATTGTGGGAAATATTTGTCTTGCCAAGAGAGCAAGATGAGAAAATCTCCGCTCCCTATCTTAGCATCAAGACTGGAGACTAGACACAGAGAAGTAGCTAGCTTGGCTCTGTCTATGCAAACAACATCAGGGATCCAACAAATGAATCATTAGTTTTTATTAGCTCACCAGTAGTTCAAGCTAGCGGTTTCTCCCCACTCTTTTCAGTCTCCGTGCTACGCTAAGCTAAGCTAACCAGCTGCTGTCTGTAGCTTCATTTATTGATATGAGAGTCGTGTTAATCTCATCTAACTCCTGGCAAGAGAGCAAACAAGCAACAAAAAGTCATTTTTAAAAAAAGCGATACAACATAAAATAACTGTTTTTATTAGAGCCAAATAAAACATAAATCTATTTGTATCAACACTATCGGCAGCGAGGCCGGTGCCAGCTATGGATTTACTAGCCTGCCAGTTTTCTTCATAACCACTGATTTTAGGCCTCCAGGGTACCCGATAGGTGTTCTTTGATTTTGTTCCAGTATAGGGATCTCTGCAGAGTACACACTGTGCAAGCATAGGGTATGCTGTGTTTGGAGCTGTTTTTGAAGTAGCCTTCCTATAGCTTTGTTACTTCGTTAGGTGTGGTGAGCCCGCGCTCGGCCTGGCCTGTTTTCCACTGCTGACCATGATGTCTCTGTTCCCCGCAGATCAGCCTTTGAGCAGGACGTGGAGCATGGTAACACAGATGGCCTGGGAGACTGCCAAAGTAAGCAGGCCCTCTTCACTCTTATCTTTCCTCCTCTCCTCCATACCCCCGCTCCCCCCCCCTACGCTCCCCCACACCCCCACCATTCCTCTCTTCTCTGTTAACTTGGTCTCCCTCTTCTCTCCGGCCCTCCGTTTTCTTTCTTCGCTGCTGTCACCTCTTTCTCCCCCGTCTGTTCCGCCCTCACAATCCTCTCTTTCAGCCTCTTCCATCCATCTGTCCCTTTCGGCTCTCATCCTCCCCTGTCCTTCTCCCGCCGTTTCTCTGGTCCCCCCGGTCAATAGAGTGCTGTGTCCCTTCGCGCCAAGACCTGGTTCCTTCTTGCAAATGACTACAAAAACACAACCCAAACATTCAAGCGACACACAGAGAAGGGATCTTACTTGTGCGCAGTCACAGGGCTCGTTTTGAAACATTAAACAAGACAGGGCTCTCAACCCAGTCAGACTCAAAAAAGCTTTGAAAGGTTTCGTTTAATCTACTACACAGGGAATGGCACATATGTATATTTGATCTTTTCATGTCCAGAGTTACTGTTTGAAAATGCGATGCCCTGTTGATATTCAACTGAGCCGCTCAGTTTGCAAAAGAAACTTCAAAACAATTCGACATTAAATCACTCATCATAGTTCATTTCATCTCAAAGTTGACTGTTTACCCCGAGTAAATGAGGGCTGTGCATTTTCACTTCAATTTCATCAGGATGTTTAGTCAAGGGAAACCATAGTGTTGGACCTTTATTAGCTGTAGAGGCCATATAGATCACCTGTGATTAAAAGTTAGGAGACTTATCGGACAGCCAGTCGATTCTGAATTACTTTAAAAGTCATGGCTTTTGTTCATGTTAAAGCGTAAGATCTCTGTGCTGCATGCAATAACACGTTTCCCTCTCTTCTTCTTCCAGATACCTTTGTGGCGCTGAACGGTAAGTATTCCACATAAACTGCATAGGCAATCAAAAAAAATCAAATAAATAAAGTAAAAAAATAAAAAAAAAAGACAGGAGCTGCATTTCATCTCCCCAGACTCTTTAACTTCAGCCACACCTCTTCGTCTAGTCAATCAATCATTCCCTCTCAAGGAAATGAAAACTCCTCCCACACGTGTAAAGAGGGTTTATTAATGACTCAAGGCTTTAACTGAATTCATTTCATTCCTTCTTTTTGATAGACGTTCCTTCCAGTTACGAAGGTAATGAAACATTATGGCACGGTCGGTAAATTTCACTTCTCGTAGTGTTTCCTCATCCAGCCCCTTTGGTGTTTAGAATAAAGCATGTAGAGTTAGAAATCAGAAAGGTAGAATTAAAAGCATTAATGTGGATCCTTATTATAATAGTTCTGTCACACCTTCTCTCCCGTTTATGCCCCCCCTCCTTGCCCCTTTTCCTCTGTATCCCCCTGTGCAGTAACATTGATTAGCCCTGACCTTTGCTTGACTAATTGGATGGATCTGGTTGTTGGTGGTTTGAGGCCTTGACGGTGAAGAACTGCCTCAACATGCACATTAAACGGGACATGTGTCAACAGAGAGACAGAGAGATTAAATTGGCCTGTTCGGAGTCGGCGTAGATCAGATACGCTTCTGCCAACTGCGGCTGAGCGTGTGCAGTTAGCACGGCCAAAGATGCTTGACTCAGAAAGGCTGATGTAAACATGTGCAGACATTTTTAGTCCTGGTTTATTCTGTGCAGATTACGTTCCCTCTCTTTAATAAAAGCACAACACAATATCACCATCGCAATTGGCTGCTGGCTGATTGATACCAATTTCTTTACTCAGGACCGATAAACAGATGTGATTACCCCGCAGCAAAGTCACTCCTATCCATCGCACCCACACCTACGCGCACATCCACCTTATTTTTTATCTAATCGGAGGGTGCGCTAGTTTGGTTTTCACTCACTCTCTCTCTCTTTCTCTCTCTCTCACATGCACACACATAGACACATACCTTGCAGCTGCCAGATCAAAACAGTCAGATACATACAGAAAGACAAGAATAGACATTTTGAAGTCGTTCCAGAAAGCCCAGCGCTCGCTCTCTCCCTCTCTTTCTCCCACCCCCCTGTGGCTGTACCCCCACTGTGATTCTCCCTCCTTTTGGAGATCCAGGGTCACAGGAAAAGCATCTGTGTTGGTGTGTACCCCTGTAGTGCTGAATATGCTTCCACAGGCTTGGCTGTGTGTCTCTAGATGCACGCACACACACGCACAGACACACACACATAGATAACACCCAGTTTACAACCCCCCAAACAAAGTCTCAGCCATTGCCCCAGAGCCTCTCCATCTATCTGTCAGTGGTTGATATGGATTTGAAGATAAATAAATGCCCCTTCTCCATTCTGCTCTCCTCTACTCCAGACTAGACACTGTTGCCTCTCTTTTAATCTGCAGAAAGAGAGGGATGTGCATCCGTCGGCAGTTTAGGGCTTTTCTCCCCCCTCGCCCCCCTCCTCGATCCGTGGAGGAGCTCTGAGGCCCCGAGTTCTCTCTCTATGTGTGTCATCTGCCTGAATTGCACTTCCCCTGGCGGTGGGGGAATGAATTATAAAATAGGCCTGTCACACTAATCTCTCAGCCTTGGGCCAATAGTTAAATAAATCATTTTAATGATTGCCACGCCACACGGAGGAAGAGGAGGAGGAGGCGGCTCTGGGTGGTGTTGTGTGCGGGTGTCTAGATGTGCGTATAGTCTACCAGCAGCGTCAATGTTAGCCTCCTAAAATGTCTCCCCATCTTCAAACCCAACCATAAACACATATTGAAAAGGCACACGCATATCTGCAAACACACACATACGCACACACACACACACATTGCTGTCACCTCCTCTGTAGAGAAAGCGTGTTAAACTGGGAATAGGGGGCTGAGCTCCACAGAGGATGTTGATAAAAGTGTTGTCACTCTTCATCAAGGGAAGATTTTTTTTTTTCTTAAATGTTTGGCTTAAATACATTATATTAAATACAATATATATCTTGTGTAGGGTGGCTTAACTGTAAGCATGTGGGATGGTAATGTGATTAGCACGGTTCAAAAATAAACACTCAGACAAAGCTTATGCACGAATTCTGGTTAGAAAAGAAAAATGAGAGAACTGAGACAGGCGGATGCGGAAAAGTGCCGAGGTTTGTTTTTTGCGAGACGTACAGAGATGAGGTGCAGGTGTGACACTGTGTGTTATCCACAGGTGATAGCATAGAGATAACATGGTGCTTGATAATGTCAGACATTCAGGTGTGTGTTTATTTACATTTTTTTAGACAGATAGCGTGGGTTTTTCCTGTCATAGTCTCATCATCATCATCATCATCATCATCATCATCATCATCAGCGCTCTGTTATGACACCCTCTTCAACTGTTGGCCAGTAGTTGATTTAGCCATTAGGAATTTAATTACAGCGAGGGGGTCAGATTAGAGAAAATTCATTAACGCTTAATGACAAATTTCTGATGATTGATCTAGACACTTTGCTGAGGGCCTCGCTAAATAAAGATCACCAGCTGAGCAGACGCGTAACATTTGGGAGATCTTGGGTTTTAAAACTAAGAAAGGAGGGGAAAGGGAAATGAGAGAGGAAAACAGAGTTGGAAAGGAGGAGCAGGCGACATCAAGAGCAGGAGAAGCTGAGGAGACAAAGGTGTCGCCTCCAAGTTGCTTCTTTTGTGCAACAAAACGGTCCAAACCACAAAGATCTTGAGTTAAATGTCACAAAGAAAAAAAAATGGCGGACCTGAGAACATATGTGGCATGAATTGAGCATTCTTACAAAAAAAGAAGATTGAACTGTGAAGTTTAAAGTGACAGAAATCTTGAGAAAATCTAGTGGGGAAGAACGGGAGCAGACTTGGAGGTGCTTTATGGTTGAAGAAAAGTTACAGGCGGCGATGGAAAAGAAAAGTTTGTCTCTTGTCCTTCGTATCAAAGGTAGACACCCCATGGTGATCGTGGAGAAATACGATTGTACTCTGCTCCGCTCCGACAGACCCGGCAGAGCTTTGACATGTCAGTCAGAACAGGAGGGGAGAGAGTGAGAAAGATGGAGAGAGGCAGAGAATGACAGAAAAAAAGAAAGGACATGTCCATCCTGAGAAAAACTCTCACACGCACACACACACACAGACATGCACACACACATACATTTGCTAATGAGTTGCCCTGGGTCAGTGGGGGGAGAGACACTTTGTTGCTTCACACAGCCCAGCAGCTGTCCTTGTGTGTAGGAGTGTGAGTGCATTTGTGTCTGTGCTTCAAAGGAGGAAAAGATGTGTGTCTGTGTGTGTGCGTGCGTGCGTGTGTGTGCACGTGCAGCCCCTTGCTGGCCTGCGCTCGCATTGCACTGAAAGTCTGTCCCTGTCTGCCCCGGGCGTCCGTTAACCTGTGTTGTGTCTGGCAGGCCACCATCATCACCACCATCACCACACCCTCTCACTCCCCACCTCGGCCCTACCCGAGGCCGCCGAGGGCCCCCTGGGGCGGGGCCGCATGGTGGAGCGGAAGGACCCCCCCATGAGCTCTGACAAAGGGGAGGACCCCTACGTGGCCGTTCCTTCTCAGACTCAGCCCGAAGCCAATGGTAAGCCTTGGAACACAACAGTGAGCAGTCAATTTGGTCCATTGTCACCTGTGGCAAGGGAGGGGTGGGGAGGGAGGGAGGACGGGGAGGGGGGGAGGGGTTTTTGCGTAATTGAGATTTACGGCTGCCTGGCTGCTTCCAGCTGACAAGGTGTAGAGATACTGGATCACTTTCTCTCCGGGGGACAAATTGCCTCAAACTGCGCAGGTACACCCCCCACCGAAATGTACGCAAAACACACCCACAAGATACATACATATGCAAACAGTTTGCGCGCACGCTCTGTCCTCACGCACACACACACACAAACTCACTCATACGCACACACAGTAGGATGGATTTATTATCCGTGGACTGTAATGTCCCGCAGGAGATGTAATATCCAGACCATTACACTCTGAAAAGGAAGATGGCAATGTATTTATTTCCTGGAGAAGATGGCCCGGGCCCCTGGCTCTGTCATGCTTTGCGACACAGTGACATGACATTGAACGCCCTTTTCTCCCGTGTTAACAACCTGCCTAATGCCGCAGCGGCTCAAGGACGCCTCGCTGGATAAATGAGAGAGAGCGAGGGAGACAGAGGGAAGGGAAAGGGACGAGAGGGACGACGCACACATCGGAAGGGTGGGAAGAAATAAAGGTCACTGCAGTGCTGATGATCCACGTTTCATCCCTTAATAATGCAGCTAGACCTATTACAGATCCCATTAACACAACATGCTACACATCCAGCAGCATCACATACAGTGGTGTGTGCTATTAGAGGCAGCAGCAAAGGAGATATTGATTATTAATAACCGTGATTCATCATGAGTGTGGCCTCATACATACTTTCTATTTAAAGCATGTAAATATAGAACATCTAATGAACCAATAAAGAGATATTGTCAAATCTCTTATAAAAACATGTCCTCAGTGTGTATTAACATTACATTCTAGGAGAATCCAACATTGCAAATACACAAAAAAACTTTTGACAAAGCCTGAAGGTTATTTGACATCACTTATCGCTGTTCTGAGGTTATTACTTAAATCCTCAGAGACTCTGAAAAACCACCACTTGGAAGAAAAAAAGTTCTGTCACTTGCTTTCTTTTTCTTTTCTTTTTTTTTCCTTGTTTAAAAAAAAAATCAAACCAAGATGGCCGCTGGAAACGTCAACACAGCACTTCACTTAGTTTGTGCTACTTGCACAGCAGCAACCTCATGAATGGCTTATTATTATTAATGGCAAGAGACAGATTTTTTTTTCCATCCACTTGGTTGAGAGTCTTTGAAGGTTTTGGAAACTCCTCTAGAGCAGTGATGTGTTGACAGGTAAGATCAACACCTGTATACTTCAGTATTACACTCAGCTTTTATGTTCATACATTGAAAGACACAAACTGTGACATACTAAAACATACTTTCTGTCATAATTACAAAAGATAATTGCGTTAGTTCGCCTGTACCGCTGCACACACACACACACACATCACCATCTCCTGTCGATGGAATAAACCGAGGCACAGCAGCGAGTGCGACGTGTCAGCTGGAAGCAGTAAGGCAGATTGGATAGATCCAAGCACAATGGTGGCAGAGACTTCAGACAGCATGCCTACAGCCAGCATCACAACATGCTGTCGCTCCCCTTGTTGCCTTTACCTGAGCAGCTTTAACGTTACGTTACTCCAGCCTCACAAGAAATGGTGAAGGGTGCTATACTTTGAGAATCACACACAACAAAAGCTAAAAGCCGTCTTGCAAATCATAAAAAGCTACTTTTTAAAAAATGATTTCTTTCTTGGTGGGGGGAACGTAGGTGCTCCACGCTCAGGTAACGGCAACAGGGTTTCACATTTCAAAACAATGCTTCCTGCTGTTTTTTCTGTATTATCATTATTGTTGTTATTGTTATTATTATCATTTTTATAAGACACCTTTGCAGCTTGTTTCGGTATTTATCAGTTCTATTTCAATTTCAGCTCTACAGTCTTTTGTTTTTCCTTTTCTCTGAAAGTCAGCTCTGATGAGATTTCTTTGATTTTCTTGTGTTGGTTTCCTGTGAGCAGTTCTTGATATTTTGCATGGCTTGGTGTGAGATTATGTCTTCTTTTTTTTTTGCTATTTATATATTTGCCTTTTTCTTGCCTTGATTGCTTTGATGGTATTAAGCACAGTTTTGCCTCCATGCGGCTTAATGCTTTTCAGCATGGCAAATTGAGCACCACAGTCAACAGTATTCATTTCCTGCTCCACCCATCCTGCCTCCTCTTCCTTCCTGTCGCCCACAGTATTACTGGCTTCAGGTGTCAACTGTACTGTGAAAACTTTTGCAAACTGCGTAAGTTGAAAGTGAAAATGGAATCAGTATGGGCTAGGAGAGATGATTATGGAGTTATGTAAATGAGTCGTTTTATCTGCATTTTAATACCACAGAGATGGATTCATGCAACCCACTTTGCTGAAGACATAAGGGATAAATATTCGACTATACCATCTCCATCAATCTCTAAAATTAAGTGAAGAAAGTTTATGCTTGAGTGACAATGTATTAGCTCATATCCAAAGTCATTTGTATGCCCGTTCGTGATTTAAAAAAAAAAAAATTACAATTACTCCCCAACTTTTCCATTTGCAGTTAAGACATTGCGGAATCTTATCTGCTAATGAATATTACAGTGCTGCCAATATGTATTAGCCCAACACCACCAGAGTAATTAGAAATGCTGCAAAGTGACGAGTGTTTCACACACTGATGATATTTAGCACCCAACAGCATCATTATCCGGCATTCCAGTGGGGCCGTCGCAGTTGCCAGGTGGTCGCTTGTGTTTCACAGTACATTTGAGCCTGGTGTTTGTCTGCCTATCTGTCTGTCTGTCTGTCTGTCTGTCTGGACCTCATCTGTCTCTGTTTTATTTTCTCCCACTCCTGTCGCTCCAACATAAACCTCACCCTTCGCCTCCCATTGCTCGACCTGCCCCCCGAAAAAAAACCCAGCAACCCCGCCACTTTCCACCATCTGCTGCCATTGTGATCAGTCTCCCTTCCACAGGACCTCTCATCTGACTGGGATGGCATGTTCCAAGGCTATACCTAAACCTAGTGCAAATTAATTCCTGAACCAATTTATGGAGCCGCCTCCTCCTCCTCCTCCTTCTCCTCCCCCAACGCCCCTCCCCCTCATCTCTTTTCCTCCTCCATCCTCTCTGTCTCTCCCCCTGTAGTCTGTCTCTTCTCCAACTGGAGTCATATCTCTTCTCTTGTCTGCAGGATTGAATCCTTGCCCTGCTCCCTCCCTTTTTTTCTCTCTCTCTCTCTCTCCTCTGTCTCCCTCTCTCTGTCAAGCTCAACTCTCCCCCTCCCCCCCTGTCCCACCTTACATCCATCCCCCTCCCCAACCTCCGACCTGTAGCCACCGCTGTGTTGCTCCAATTTATGGGTTCATTACAACAGCTATCGAGGAGGGGGAAGGGGGGGAGGGCAGAGGGAAGAGGTGGAAGGAAAGAGGGATGGAGAGAGACAACAAGGGAAGCGACATGGGAAATGAAGAAAGCACGAGAGAGAAGAGAAGCAGGCACGATAAAGATTTATTAAACAGAACAAAACCATAATATAGCAGTGAAGGTTATAAGGAAGAGAGTTAAAAGGTAGAACGCAGACAAACTGACTGAACAAACGTGATGGAAGAAAGGGGAATAAGGGAGGATATAAGATATAGTGAGCTATTGTAGCTGAGCTGAGTCAACAACAGCGTCTCTCTCTATCCCTCGCCGTTATCCGTTTTCATACTGGGCTGTAGTTTTTACCCCTAAACGGTCTATATGCTGTATTTTGTGTTTACCCAGCTAACTCAACTAATCTTGTCCGACAGAGTGATGTGCTGAGTATCAGAAACCTACCAGTGCATCTGGTTGAAACCCTGTCTCCTGGAAATGAATTTAATATACCACTAATAGCAAATTAATTTTGAAGGAAATATGATGCTGCCCAGATGAAGGTTTGATCGATATAATGAGACTATAAATTAACGCCACAAGCAAGTTGCTGCATTTTAGTGACTGACGTATGAGCAAAACTTTCCCTGGCAAGGTGTTTCATTTGTTTTTCTTGCAGAATCTGCCCACAGCTACAAGAGCATGATTAATATTGCTTTTCAAAGGTTATATTAAGACACTCCAAGCACGAAATTTTTTTTGCATGAGACAGGTTCTTTTTTCTTTCATAACAGTAACTAGACAGCGTCGCGGCTGACAGGTGTCTATGCTCATTTGTCTGTCCCATTTATATTGGTAACAGCCCCGCAAATGATCATAGAGTTGAATCAATACCTCTCTAAATCAGTTTAACACAAACTGAGCATTATAATCTTTATGATGGAGGGTTTATTGCAGGACTGCTGAGTTGAACTGCATTAGCGTTAGCTAGATGTGGCCAATAAACTTGCAAATGTAACTGTAGAAATGTACAGACACAGTCAGGCAACAATTACACTTCTTACTGCAATGTAATTGGGGAAATCAAATTAGCGCAATATAAACATCATTTCTAGGAGACATGGTGAGATGCTTTCTCTTGCCATGCTCATTATGATTTACAAATCAGTGTTGATTTTCAGCTTGATAACTACAAACTCGATGTGCAGTTTTCATCTGAAGTGCCACAATGTTTTGTTTTTTTCAACATTGTGTTTTCAGAACAACATTGTGACACTTTGATGATATTTTTCACCACGGAATGAGAGCTACAGTACTGTAATTTATTGAGGGATATGATTTCCTCCCCTCCCTACATGTCAGGATTTCACTGTAATACCAACTTGTCTGACAGCTGCTCTGCAAGAGTTATTTTGAGCTGCAGGCATCACTCTGACACCTGTGTGCCAAGGTGAGGCGGGTATGATAGAGGAAGGGTATGACCCTGCTCACACTGAAGTGCAGCACTGGTTTTTTTATTTTTTATTTTTCATTTTTCCATGCCAAAAAGTCTTGATAGCCTGAGCATTTCACTTTCTAGAAGGTTGTGGAGGGAACACTTCACTGCTGTTACTGGGCATGACATGTCAATCTTGAATGCTGCATGTAGTTAAGTGAAGTATGTGCAGTACCAGCAGAAAACAACATTTTTGTTTACAGTCAAATTCTGATTTTAAATTTTAATGAATTCAACCTCCACTGCGTTGAGTGAGTCCAGCTAGATGCCCCCAGTAGAGCAGAAGTGTGGCTTTGATCTTGGCTTTTCATAACACAGTTATGCTTGTATCGTTAAAAACCACAAAAACAAAAATCTCAACTAATACAGCAGGAAAGGATGGGCTTAACCACTTGTTTTTCATCCCACATTAGCTCTGCTAATAGTTTTAAGCATCTACTGCTTAGAAACAAGAGGCCATTTAGTATCCATTACTCTTGAATGTGGTCAGTCTAATTGTCACATATATCAGCTACGGCTCCTCTACTACAAGTAGTGAGCCAAAAAAAGATAGACGAGGAATTTCTTGGTTGTCTGATTATAATGGAGAGACTCTCAAATTGCCCTCCCCTGGAGGTGAGCTGACAAGATCTGAGGTAATAGAGGCTTTAGTTTAACAAGTACTCTGTTCACTGTCAGATGATGCTGCATTTGGCTGCTGGTGGTTTTTCAGCAGCCTGTGAGGTCAAGCACATTCAATGTTAGTAGTTGCATATGTCCTTGAAGCAGAATGACGGGATTTAGATTAATCCTATAAAAAAAAGGATGATGGGATCTAGGTTGATCTAAAATGCTGAAAAACTGCACAGTGGCAGATAAAAAAACAACGCTGAGAAGTTTTTGTAATCAAATGATCCCACAACTCGTATCATTGTCATTCAGACACCTTGCACTGTTCACAGGATTTACAGCTTCTCACTGGCCAAAGACTGAGTTCGGCATTTGTGAGGTGGATGAATTATTTGCAGCTCATTGTGAATCATAATAGAAACAGTGGACTGTTTCCCGGCATTGCGTACTTCCCTGACTGACGTCAAGCCATAAGCCATAATTTCCTCCACTGATTAGCGTATTGTTCTCACGGACCGCTTTTGTCTTCCGCACGCATTTGCTGCTTACTTTTCCATTTTTATGTTTTGGTTATGCTTTTCAGCGAGGCGTCTCACCATCACCGGTTGGTAAAATAGCTCTGCTTTGTTTTTCGGGCCATGTGAGGCTGAATTTCACATCACAGCATCTCATCCTTTTGTGCTGAAACCTGTCTAACACACATGCAGCTGTCACTGTTTTTAACCCATTTTGAACGGAAGTTAAAGCATAACGTTCACGACGTCCATGACTGAGCCACTCATCGTGCAGATACGGGCTGAATCTTTGTTCTTTAGTGGCCTGGTCTATATGAATACATTGCTAAATGATTATCAAGGCCTGCGCTTTTAAGTGGATGAGTCATCAGCGATACACACACAGCACTTCAGTCGTACATGGAGGTCAGAAGTTTGCCACATATTTTCAGCAGTCAAAGTGAGATGAAATACACAGTGGGTCTCCATCTATATAACAGTGACTCACCAGAACTGGAGCCAATACTGAAGGGGGAAAAAAAGAAAAAGCCATAGAAAAACGTGCATTTTAATAAACTGTAATTAACGAGTCTAGTACATGTGATAAGCCTGCTGTTCCAGGAGTCTGCTGTCGTCATTATGCCAACATGTGAAAGCAGTAAAATACAGGAATAATTGGATTACTCTTAGCTGAGCTGTTTGTGCTGGGCAGTCTCTTCTTACAAGTCTATCGCTCATTAAAACAAACAGCAATAGTGTCAATTTAAGGCATCAAACAGCTGATGAAAAACATTCCCTGGGACATTTAATTTAGCCTGATTTCCTGTGAGTACTAGGTGCTACAGTTTGTATGCAGGGAGGTGGATAAGCTAGTACATTGGTGTTAATACCTGAGGTGCCGAATGATATAATTAGAGGTTTAATTATACCTTAACTGGCTCATTAGCATGCAGCGCACTGGCGCAGGATTGTCTGATGCTTTAATATTGAATAACACCATTAGGAGCCTCTCGAACACAAACATACACAAGACTTAATGGGATAATATCCTAACGGCTGGATTCAATAGAACGTAATGAATTGCTGTCATAGTCTAAAAAGCTATGTCCTTTGTAAAAAGATGACATCAAACAAGTCCCTGAAAGCAAATAAGAAGTTTCTAAAGCTCTCAGCGAAGGCAGAGTAAACATTTTCCGCTCCTCCTCTTCATCTTTCCCTCTGTGCCGATAGTTCTTCAGCTGTCAAGGTCCACTTTTCTTTCTTTCAACAAGTGGCGAGCCTGTGAGTGCAGTGAAGTCTGATTAAGATTTTTATCATTTTGCAGACAACGCCTTTGTGTTACGTTGTGTTGTCAGAGGTTAGGGCCCTCTCCGTAACCCCTCTGTGATGTTTAACTGCCTTTGAAGTTTTCCCAACACCAACACAAAGACGAGCTCTGTGGGCTTAACTCAGCTGGTGCCTGTGAAGAAGTGAGTGTGAGAGTGTCTATGTGTGTCAGGCAGACAGAGAGAGAGCATTCACAAGTTCCAGTCACAGAAGATTACAACGTTTCTGATTTACAAGTGTTGCCGACCCAGGCTGTTTTGACAGTCAGAAATATCTGAGTATCTGAGATACGTGTTTAATATCTGAATGTTGAGGCCCGGGGCGGTGTGAAATTCTAATCAACTCAACCACTGAGCGAAGTGTTGAACTGCAGGACGCCTTGCGATGCATTGTGGGGGTGAGGCCAGAGTTGAAACCAGAAGATTATAAGTCACTGTACAGTCAGAACAGCCGACGAGATGAGACCAGAGCAGAAAATCTGTGAGTTTTAGCAACACTTTGATACTTTTCAAGGTGACGCTGCAAAAGTTTTGAAAAGTTTTGCCAAGATCTGAAACGGCTCTCTAAGAAATGAGCCACACAGCCACCTTGATTCAAAACCCTGAAGCCCTGTGATTTGACAGAGACAGCTCAGGTGTCCTCCGTGGCCGCTTTCATTCTCTTTGATGTTAGGATGAGAAACAATTCCTCACATGAAAAGATGGAAGTCTTCAAAGTTTCTTCTTTTTCTTTCTTTTGTATATACCCATAGCCATAGGCGAAGTGCCCTCTGGCAGTGTATGTGACTGCAGGAGACATGAGAGATGGATGGAAAGAGGGAAAAAGTAGAAAAGATCTTTTAAAAACACACACACAGAGGCAGCACAGGTCAAATATGGCTTTAACCCCGATTCCCACACCTGGAACAGATGACAAAGACACAGCTCCGGAGTTCACCACAGCCAGTCGGGCCCCGCTGCCCTCCTGCTTTGTTATTCAGTGTGAACCCCAAAGCCCTGGTTAAAAGAAGTTAACCTTTAGCAGCAATAAATGGACTGTCATGAAAATTCATAACACTTTTCACCAGATATAAGCACCACAGACAGAGATGGATGGCTGTATTTACATTTAACGTGGATTATGGATAAAAGAGAGATTTGCCAAAGTATATGTTTATGCTTGCACTTTCTTTTTCTTTTCTTTCCTTTTGAGCAAATGATTTTTTTTTTGTAGTGATATTAAGTGTCCCGTCACCTTAACAGACGCTGAATTCCTCTCCCTTTTTCTCAGCTGTTGGCAGAAACGTTGAACCCAGCAGCTCTTAAACAGCAACCGTTGCCGTTGTCATTTCTGCCAAAGGACGATAACTCGCAAAGCGCGTGAGGTTTATAATTACAGCCTTCCTAGCTTCCACTGAATAGAGCACTCACCATACGGAAGACGAGCAGCGTGAAAGAAAACACCCCCCAAAACAGGACGAAAGTCAGAAAAGTGATTCATTGTCTATGCAAAGGGGAGAAGTAGCAGAAAGTGATGGGAGGAGAGGAGAGGGGGAAAAAAAAGATCCAAGTGAGGACAGAAGAAAGTCAACAAAGTGAAAGATAGCAGCAAGCAGGAAAAAGTATCTCTCCGTTTTCTCTGATGTTGCTGTTTGAGATGGAAAGCAGATGGTTTCATCAGACAGGCGAGCCATTTGGTCACACGAGCAGCATAACACTTGTCAAACCCTAATGCCCATCTACAGATAACACTCATCACGTCTCGCACTATCCACGCAGCACGGACACAGCCCTGATAAGAAGCGATCTTGGCCAGAAAAGAAGTTCTTAAACCTTTTGTTTAACACTAAATGAGGTATGGCTGAGTTGCACGTCGTCAGCCGTTAAAGAGGGGAGTGAAGTTTTGTTTTTACTATGAATGAGAAACGATGAGAGGGAAAGTAACTCCTTTCTTTTTCGTTTTATCCTAGCTCTGCTTTAAAGTTGATGCCACGACTGAGATATTGCTTTATGCTTTATTTCAGCTGAGGGGGAAAAAAAACGAGTTTTAAGTTGTGTTTTTGGGCTAATGAAGTATGACTGCAGCTAGCAAGGATTATGGATGTTAGTTGAGAGAGTCTGGGTTTCGGTTCCATGAGAACAGATTACCATGCCGTTTCTTTGTCTGTGTTATGTCTCGCTTAGGAGACAGAGAAAGAAAATATCCTCCGAGTGCGTCCTCGGTGACACAGTCGAGCTGAAAAGCCTAAACACGATTACGCGGCCCCTTCAGGATTTTACGGAATTATTGCAACTAACGCTTCGTTTTGTGGCGCGCCCGCGTTTTGGAAAATTGCAGAGCAAATCGAAAGACTTTAATGATCATTTGCAAGAGAAGTGTGAAGTGATTTGTTAAATCGGCAAACTGTGGAAAGAGGAAATTGCATCGATCCGCTTGCTGAAAATTGTTTTGATTACTGTGTGTTGTGTTAAACTTTTGATGTTTGCAGCTCATATCCTGTTTGCCATTTCAAATATTTAATGCAGTGCCGTGTTTCACTTTTAAAAATAATACATTTTCTACTCTTTTGTGAAGATCCACAAAAACAACAAGATATACAGACCAAGCAGAGTGATAAGAGGGTGTGAAAAAATAAGTTTTAAAATAGAAAGTCAATAGAAACGAGTTAAAAGAAGACAATAGCATCATAGGGTTTTTTTTAAAGCCAGTCTTGGCACTTTTTACGTAAGATCCGAGTAACAAAATGTCTTTGATTTCTGAAATCGACTATAGAAATCCTATCACCCACACAGTGCTTATTTTAGAACATTGACTCACTGTAAAACACACCTCCTTTGTAGTAGATGCACACTGGCATAATGGATTATGAGAAGTTGAAATCCATTCATACATATGAATATCAGGTTATTGTTATCTTAGTGATATCATCCACACTGTCTGAAAGCTTTCATCTTTTTTTTTCTTTTTTTTTTTTGCATTTTACTTTTATCACTTTTTTTTTCTTTTTTGACCTCCGCAGGAACTTCAGCAAAGTCGTTCACATGGAAAAACTGTACAGTGAATAATATATTGCCCCGGATCGCGGCACGCACGTGTAACTGAGTCACGTTATCAGGAACCAGCGGTGCACTGTTGGAGCTTTTTACTTGATAGAGCCCACCTGTCTAATCCTCTGTCTGTGGTAACTGATCTGTGCTGGCCACAGGTCATGTGTGAACGCATTATAAATCTCTCTGCTGTGGACTGGTGTGTTTAACCCGAGGAACAAAGTGTTGCATTAGATGTCTACATTCATCAACAGGCTGGAGGCTATCAGCACTGCTCATGTGTGTATGTGTGGGAGGAAGGTACATGTGTCCACAGTCATGCGTACGTGCGTGCATATCACTTCAACCCCATTTTATTACACGCAACCTGCTGCTCCCACTCTCCCCCCACCGCTAGAATACTTCATAGCTGCTTTTATTGAATTATCTTTTATTTGGCCGTATTGCAGAGCGTCTTTGCCAGTCTTTGAAAGTGGCGCTTTCATAAGACACTGATGACACAGCTCATTGGATTTAGCGCCTAATCAGAGGCTTTTTAATGTATTCTCTGTGATTCATGAGATTGGATCCAAGCTTTATGAAAAGTCTCCCATTTGCATCGATGAGAAGAAAGGGTTTGGGTATTTCAGGCTCCTTTATCTGCTCTCATATCTTTTTTCATTTCAGCAGAGGGTTTTATCTGGGATTTAAAATGTGAATCATAATCACCCCTCCAAAACACATTTTCAGTCTAAGATTGGATTTTCGGGAAATACTGAATGTTGCTACTTCAAGCTCCCGTTTGTACCCGTTCTGAATAGGTGTTCCTCATGATGGGATAAACCCATCTTCATTTGCATGTTTTTCATGAAATTATTTAAACCTCTAATCTTTTTACCCAGAAAATATTTTTAATTATGGTAATTCAATATAATTTCCTGTTTTTTTTATTTAGCTTGTCTAATAATAAGCATCTTTCCCACCAGCTCTGCTTTTCTTAGAAACAACAACACACCAGCAGCAGTGTCATCTTCCCCTTTATTTAGTCTGCCAGTCTGAATGTCATCTCAACGTTTCTCTGCAGGTGTGATCCGAGAGAGCTACCAGAAGGGTCGCGACCAGCTGGTTCCCGTGACCTTGTTGGCCATCGCTGTCATCCTGGCGTTTGCCATGGGCGCCATCTTCTCTGGCATCATCGTCTACTGCGTCTGTGACCACCGGCGGCGAGACATGGACCTGACGGGCCGCAAGGAAAAGGACAACCACCACCTCCACTCCCGCCGGGGATCCATGAACAGCGTGACTAAGCTGACGGGCCTATTTGAGACACAGGCCAAAGACGGTCGCCCCGAAGCGATTCTCACCCCTTTGATGCACAACGGGAGAATGACACCGAACGGGAAGATGTTGATAAAAGCGGACCAGCACCACCTGGACCTCACTGCTCTGCCGACGCCTGAGTCCACCCCCATGCAGCCGCGTCGTAAGCCCAGCCGGGGCAGCCGCGAGTGGGAGAGGAACCAGAACCTCATCAACGCCTGCACCAAGGACATGCCACCCATGGGCTCCCCTGTTATCTCTACAGATCTCCCCCTGAGGGCGTCGCCGGGGCACATCCCCAGCGTGGTGGTCCTGCCTCTGCCTCAGCATCAGCACCAGCTCCAGCCGCATCTGCAGCAGCACCAGTCCTACCAGCACGAGTACGTGGAGCAGCCGCACCACAGCGACCTGAGCATGGGCCACGGTGTCATGGACGACCAGGGAGCCACCCTGGAGTACAAGACCGTGAAAAGCCCGTGTCACAACCTCACCATGGTGGATCCAGATGGCGTGCTGCCGCCTCGTGTGCCCCAGCGAGAGGCCTCGCTCACCGTTCCTCCCGCTGTCCCACAGATGGGCAAACGCCTGGAGGTCCACTCGTCAGTCTACGGGCTCCGGAAAGGATCAGCATCTGCCGCGTGTGGATCCTCCGGCCTCAAAAAGCACAACACCAACTCATCTAACTCCTCCCATTTGGCAAGACATCACAGCTTCAACCGTGTGGAGACTCCACCGCCTGCACCACAGAGGGTGGACTCCATACAAATGACAGCACAGGGCATATCTCTGTCACGGCAGCCTGGAATGAGCTCCTATGGTTCACTGCCTCGAACGGGCATCAAACATCTCAAGCCTGATGTCCCTCCCAAACCCTCCGTAGTCTCACTCTCAACAAAAGTCAAGTCCAGTGACTCCTGCACATAGTCATCTTGTTAGCCAGTCAGTCCAATGTGAACAGACAGTAGTGAAAGGTGTTTTCTGAAAGAGAGAAAAAAACAGGGAATACTGTACAACTTGCATCTCCTTTTAGTGTTTTTTTTTTGTTTTTGGTGTACAGTGGAAAATGCAACACTTTTTTAAAAAAAAACAAACACTTTCTTTTTATATAAATATGTAAATATTATACAAATGGTTGTCGTCATTTGTTGCCGTCATAGAGCGCAGGCTCTGTCTGGCTCCCAGTTCCTTTGTAAACACACATGGGAACATGTGCTACTGAAACAGAAGATGATGATGATGCTTGTCCTGAATATTTCATCCAACGGCATTCTGTAGCATCCAAGACGGTGGCTCTCTTGTTTGTGGTGTCTTTGGCCACCGGGACTTGACTCGATACTTTATCATGCTGGTAAAAGCACATAAGAAGACAGCCCGGGGAGTGTGGAGAGTAATCGTTGTACAGTACCTTGAGGACCGGGGAAATCTGAGTGAGCAGGCACTCAGAGAGACTGAGCTCAGACTGAACGGACAGATGGCTGCCTGAGTTCTGTCGCAAACTGTGAAAAGCCTCTCAGTGTTACAGCAATCAAGTCCTGCCTGGGTTAGACTGAAAGCCTGGGCCAGAAGAATCCTCTACTGTACTGGTTATTGAATAACACATGACTGTTAATACTAATAGCTTGTTGTATTTATTTTTATTAAGTGCTTTTGGAAAAAAAAAAAACAGACTGACTTTCTAGGCTCGGAGAGAGAGAGGGGACAGAGAAGAGATCTTTTAATATTAATTAATCAAGTGTGAGAAAAAAAAAACTTATTTAAAGTCATTAAACTGGAGCCAGTAGAACTTTCTTGATGACTGAAGGTCCACTAGGTCTTACTGAGCGCTCAGTGGGGCCTGCAGCTTGAGATATATGTGAAGAGGAGGAGATATTTATTTAAACTGTGCCAGACAGGGACTTTTACCTTCATGGAACAGACTTTCCATTGTTTTAGACCAATCATAAGAAAAAAAAAGACTTCCTGAATCTCATCCTTTCACTCCTCCAATGAGCAACCCTCCCTCTCCTTCTCCCCCCATCATCCCTTCCAATCAGCACTGTGGTTTTTTGTGTGAGTCGGTAACATTTGTCCTGATTGGTTGCTGGCTTACCGGTGCCATCGAAGCTCACTGTTGCATGTTGCAAATATAAGAAAAACCAGCTGCAGCAACAGTACGGGAAACTGCATACGCACGTACAAAAAGAAGCTGTAAGTGACGCTGCGAAAGCGGGAGCGGAGCGTCGCCTCCGTCTCGGAAAGATCATCGTCTTTTCTACCGGCGTCACACAGATGAGCAGGCGAAAAAAACAAAACAACAACAACAGCAACAACAACGAAAAAACTACAAAAACATCTGTATTGCCTGCTTCTTTTTTCCACATGTAAATTTGTGCCTTACACCCTAAAGTAGTGACAATGTTTTCTTTCATAGCTGTTAACTTTGTCTCCTTGTAGTATTTTTTATTTTTTTTCTTACATCATGATATTTCCCTGGTTTGATAAAAATGCAATTAAAGAATGTAGGTGTTATTGTTGTAATTCTGGTCCCTAGACATAACACACTTACCGTCCAGAGGGCAGAGAGGAAACTGGAGTCTTATTTCCTCTTTCACTCTTTCTCTCACACACATTAATACATGCACATGCAAATACACGCACACACACACAAACACAGACGGATATACGCACACACACATGCACACACTCATCTTTGTGGTTCATTTCTGATTGTGCCATTAATGCGCTTAAAGCAACCCTTTATGTTGTGCTGGCAGTGTTGATGAAGACGTTGTGAGTGTTTTTGATTTTCTATTTTATACAATTTAAAAGTCCTGGTATTTGTTTTTACTTTTTTTTTTCTTCTGCTGTCTCTTTGTTTGGAGTGTTGGTTCATTGACTGATTAACTGAATAATTAGCATTTGTTACTTGAGAAGGCCAATGTACGTGTATCTTTCCGGTGCACTGCAATAATAATGCGACAACACCATAGCAAACGTACAGGATGGGATTACACACGAGCCCCCGGTGTACTAACACAGTTGTTGGCTTCTTCTTCTGTGCATCGTCACACTTATTTGTTAGGCAGTTGCATAAACAGGCTGGTTCCTGTGAAGAAAGTTCACATTTTAAAACAGTGATATTAAAAAAAAAGTACCTTATTTAACCCCCTTTTTTAAGAAAAAATAAATAAAAGAGAAAACAGTTTAGGGACGTTTTTTTTATTTTTATTTTTGCTTCACTAACTCTCATGATCAAAGCCTTAAGAATGGCTGAGAGTTTGACTAATCTGACCCCCTTTTTTCTTCTTTCACTTCCTTTACCGAAGGATTTTTTATTGATCACACCCCCCGCCCCCCCTCAACCACTTAAATCAACAGAGCACTCCCTTAGTGTTGTATGTGTAGATAGGTAAAAGTTTTCTTGATATCAAGCAATTTTCTGTTTCTCAAACGGAGGAAAGCCAACTATGTCTCAATCCACAGCTAACGTGAGAAGGACATGTAGGATGTGTGACCTGACTAACATACGTGTACATACAAACAGTAGATGCTTGCAGGGTTCGGTTGCAAATGACGGGGTCATGGGCAACGCATTAGGTCAAAGTGGGAGCCAAGGGGAAGTTGCCCCTTCAGAAATATGGTCTTGGGGTCGGATGAGACAGTGATCAGTTTAAGCGATGATCTTCAAAGTCAAAAATTACCCGAGATTAGGATGAAGGGGTGTGTTTACTTCAGACTTCCAGATTACCACTGTAGTGTAGATTGGTAATGGGCTCTAGGAGGCCCCCTGTTTACACCCTCCAGTGGATTCAGGTGTTCATGAGCCAGCAACTTTTCCCAGGCCTAAAATAACGCTGATCTCCAGTTAAATGTTTCTAAATGTTTGGTTGCGTCAGCTTCTCACCTCGGAGAAAAAGTCGTGTCTACGCAGAATGTGAACAAGAAAATCTGTCTTGGTTCAGGAGGTTAAGTGTCCACATCCTGCGTAGACGAGTACATTTTTGCTGTGGCTGAATTTCAGATTCTGCAATATCGAGCATTTTGGTGCGGGAGTAAAGTTTTAAAGACTAGATTGGGTTTGACTGTGAAGGCTGCTGTGGACAGTGAGGTTCTTTGGTGTGTGCCTTTTTGTCTTTCACCCTTGTTATAATACACTGCTATTAGATGCAAATCGACTCTCTTCTCAACCTTTTGAACTTTGTAAGCTTGTAAGATATTGTGACGTCACAAAGTTTTTTGCCCTACTCTCTCCACTTCCTTAACATCTGATTCACAGCTTAATGTATGTTGTAAAGGAAAAAAAACTCTTTAATTTAATGCAAAATGTAATAAAAAAAAAAAAATGAAAATAAAATTCTTGTCATGAAGACTGTGATATGTCCTTGACTTTTTCCTCTTGATTTTTTTGCCTGCGGTTGTTATCTTTTCACTGGGAACATCTTTTGTACAAAGCACAGTTTGGGGAAAAGCCTGCGTTATGTGCAGGATTTGAAGGTTCTTCCGATATAGAATTCATTTTAAGGAAAAAAATTGAACTTGTGTGACCTCAAGTATACTATTCTACTTTGATTGTAAAACCCCTGCAACCCCTTGAGATGAGGGAAACTTTTCCTCTGAATAAGAGCCCCAAAGCTCATCTGAGTGGATGAAGTGATTTAAACTAAAGGGAGAGCTATTTCTTGAGCTTCATATCTAATAAGTGAGAAAATACAAGGTTATCAGCAAAGAAAGAACAGCTCTGTACTCCATATTATTGATCCTGCCGGTTAGATGAGACAAACATTTTGATGAAGAGTGGAGACAGACAAGTACAGGATCTACTCAAAAAAAAATTAGTATGTGCAGTGTAAGTTGGGGTTAATCAAGGTATTCCCAGACAGTGAATTAATTCTTTAAACATTTTCTGAAGGCAGGCAATTGGAGGGATTCCAAGACATGGGATGATATTTCCTTTTCTTTTAGATCCATTTAAAAGATTGCAGCTGCATTTAGAGACGACTGCAGAAAATGAAATGCTTTTTTCAAAGTGAAGTCCAAAGGAGCATCAATGATTGAATATCTTTCTCAAGGGCCGACAGGAATGGACCAGGTTTGGGGAAATCCAGATGAACACTTGGCCACGGCGTAATCAAAAATTACTCCCACAGAGAATTATTACCCAAACCTGTAATTCCCCTCGGATCAACAGAGGATTTTGATGTTATTCAACTAACATCACTCTGGGTCTCACAGCAACAGTGAACTGCTCTCAGTATAAAAAGCTCTAAAAAAAAATAAAATAAATCGCACCTGCTCAACACTAGACAACAGGGAAAAAAATTGTGTTGTGTTCAAGCCAGATCTATTGGAGTTGGTGGAAACCAAAGCAGAGCAAAAAGTCTAAGTCTAATCAACATGTGCCGGTGTAAACACAACCATTATCGTGAGCTGATGTTGGTCAATGTGCTAGATACATTGTAAAGCAACAAGTTTGTCATTTGAGCTTCATATATGTTGTGGTTACAGCTTGTTCTGTTGCCTGTTAAATGCTGCTTTATGCTTATTTAAATATGATTCCAGTTGTAAGGAATCCACAGCCATAATGTTGTCATAATACCAAGGTTATTCTCAAATTTAACCCAGTGTCCTCATTGAGTTGCAGAAGGTTTTGAGCACCTGGGTTTTTAATCTCAGCGACTCAGTCCTGAGGAGAACCCACACTAACAGTATCACTTAGCACGATGGTTATTTGTATAAGGGTGTATTATGTTCGGCCCGTGACAATGGATCAAGCCGTGGCGCGTGTGTGCTTAGTTTGCAACTGAAGGGAAAATGTAAACGGAGAAAGGGGCACTTGAATCATTTGACAGCAGGGGACATTTAACTTCCAAACACAAAGGAGAGTTACAGTTATAATGCCATGTTTATAAATGCCAATCTCAAATCATCTTTTCAAATGTGTGGAGAACAGACAGTACCATTGTCAGTTAATGTTGACTAACAGTGACCAGAACAGCTCCCGTTTCAAATCCGGATCTCCAGTTTCATACGCTAGCACATTCTTGGTGTCATTTTTGTCAGGAAATGTGGCTTTGGCAGCGAGTTCGACACTTGAGCCTTTGATCTACAGGTGAGTCATAATGCGTTGGTACAAGTCAGACTGCGCGTGGAGATCAGATAACCAGGATGTGGTGCAGCTAATGAGGCCTGTCGTTGCCTTCACAATGCTGCATTGTGCGGCCGCCATTCGGGCACCCGCGTGTTGTTGTGCTACCCAGAGATCAAGATGCAGATACTGCAGATAGTCACCAGTAAGTCATTTCCAACATGACATGAGCACAATCGTATCTAGCGTTGTCAGTGTGAGCAGTGTTATCACGTTAGTTAGTCAGAGTGTGGCTCAATGACCTCAAAGGCCGGTTGTCAAGGGGTCAAAGCAGGTGAATCCTATGACTCTGTGTATGAGGGCGGGGGTGAGGGGGGATTTGACACTGGGATAAAGACAAAGTCAGCATCAGGACAAATACTCAGTCATATTTGTAGCACGAAAGTAATCCAATATTTGCAACATAATCTGTGTGTCATAATGTAATATAAAATAAATCACAATCCTAATGTAAGTAAGTGGTTTTATTAGCTCAGTTATATATTGTGTGTGTCATAATACAACATGCAGTATTTACGGGTTCTCTTGATGTTATGAAATCTGTTTAATTGAATAGAGATGCTTTTAAAGGCAGATGAATAATGAAGTGTGAGTGGAGAACAAGCTTGATATGTGGATCCAGTCCAGTAGCTACATCATTGAATAAAGATGATCATGTTTCTGTTACTGTTTGCTATTTTCAATCATTTCTGCATTTTCTTTATCCATCTCTGTGTTGCAGCGGCTGTTAAGATGCTGAGTTTGACAAGAGTTAATGACATTATATTTTATTTTATGTGATGTCAAGTGATAAATCTTTACTAGAAAACCTCCGATGTCCCTTGTTGTCCGTGTGCATGTTGTGCCAATGCAAGTGCACTCATTTCAGTATAACACAAACAAAACAATACAAGGCAGCACAAATATATTCTCCAGGAGATCCATTAAATTGAATCCATACCTCTCAGAAAATAAGCATTATAACCTCCACTGAGATCAGATTTGTAGCAGGACACTTGTATTAAACTGCCTAGCTCTAGATAGATGTTCCTAATAAACTGGGGACTGAGCGTGCATGATTAAATAACCGAGAGTGGCAGAGAGAAAAAGAAATCTGTCAAGGGATTTATTGATGTTAACAATCCCTGTTGCTGTCTTACTGCCCATTCCAGGGGAGGAATTAAAAGAGGCATCGCAATGGTTGTGAGGCTCCATACATTAACACCTAAATGCATCCACTAATCTGGAAGTAAATATGAATTGCTCTTTGATTAGTACAGTGCATGTTGCAGATTTATCTTACTCAAGTGTAAATCACTAGCAGTCACTCTGGCCCATGACCTGACATCATGACCTGTCGATCCAAGAGCTTAGCGGCTCTTTTCCTTGCCAGCAACAGCTTCATAGGGCGGCCTGCCAGACTTCCAACGATCCCGGCAACAAACCAGCCCCCCAGCGGTGGTCAGCCAGCAGAGCGGCTAACCAGTCATTCAGCCAGCCAGCCATCTAGTTAGCAAGCCAGCTATTGATCCCTTCAACTGGCCTCCAAGTTAACCATCGAGACATCCATGCTGCCGTCCTGGCTCCTGAGCCCCACCTTTCTTACACAACTCTAATCCACCCTGCATGATCGTGGCCTGGCAGTGCTCATTTCGACTGCCCGGCAATCTGTGGTCACAACAAGCTTAGCCGTGTGCTAATCCTCGCCGTCCCATCCAGCTATCATTATCCCCACACTGATACTGTCTGCTTCCGCTCCTGCTTTAAACAGCACATATCCCTGCTCTATTATTATTATTGTTGTTATTATTATTATCTAATGCACTTTCCTGTCATGAACTGAAATGGCTGCTGCAGGTTAAACACAAAAGAATGAGACACAATGTCTCAAAAAATAGAAAGAGAGATAAACAAACGGAAGAGATAATTATCTGCCAAATTCAAAAAAAGAAAAAAAAAGTCTGCATAGTCAAATACAGACAGGGTGGGACACACACACATTTACACACTCTAGAATAATGTGTCCCCTGTGAATTAATACAGCTCTCTATGAGTCACTAATGGGGGTCAACAGGCCCCTTAATGACCATTCTCCATGTTGGTTGATTTGTCGTTAGTGTGTCATGAAATAAGTACGTGAGATTCATGGCACTATGCATTTGTCGGTTTTACAGTCAAACGCGTGATTGTGTGTATCTCTCTGTGTGTGTGAGTGTGAGTGTGCTAATCTGTGTGTTGTCAGTGTTAGTGTGCAGTGTCGTAATCACCACTGTTTTAAAGTCCTCTGTCATTTTTCTGGGAATTTGGGGGTTTGGGGAACCTGGGAGGAGTTTTGCAATCAACCATTAAAAATTTACACTTGGTGGATATTTAATGACGATGATTCCAGTGTCTTTAGACTGTAAAAATGTGATTACTTTCAGGCCACTAAGTAAATGGAAGGTTTAGTTCTTCTCTAACAGCGTATTCCTGGCAGTGTGGAAAGAGCCACATCAATTAAAAATGAAAAAATCTAAAATCTAATGCCAATCCAACATGTCTGGCTCAATACCTAAAGTAGTGTCAGATGAGATTTATGTGATAGCTACTGTGGAATGCTCTGTTGTTTCGGACTATAGATTAAAACACTGGATCAAATAAAACAAGGCTGTTCTCGTGTCATCAGTTTACCCACGACTCGAAATGTTAATTGATTTGGAACAGAGCAAGGGATAGTTCAACATTTTGGCAAATTCATCCATTGCCATAATCCCTATAGTCATACAAGGAGTAGGAGTAGATTTATTATTGTTGGTGCATGTTGTTTTGAGGTGAGCTGCTCAGCGAACACAATGGAGGTGACAATGTCCCCAGTCCCTCAAAACTCATCAACAATTCCATGTGACCGGCGCATTCACCAAGCTATGAAATAATGATGTATAATTATGTAATTATGAAGCGAATACTTGGAACTACTTGCGCTGTTGAAATCACTCCGCCCAGAAGCCGTGTCTGGACAACCCTGTCTCGTAATGTTAGATTATTATTTCATAGTGTGGTGATGGTGCAAGTCTCAACTTGTCCACAAGAGCGTTTTGGAGTTGTTGGACTGTATATTTGATGAGTTTTGAGGGAAAGGGGACAATGTGCCATTACCTCAACCGTGTTCGCTGAGCAGCTCACATCTCTGCCCCGCATATCTCAAAACAACATGCACCAATAATTAATGATAATAGATCTACCACTATGACTATAGGGATTATGGCAATAGGAAAATTGCCATGATGTTGGAACTATCCCTTTAAGATACACGCAACAGACATCATAGTATTAATTGAGAGTCACTGCGAAAAAAGATATATTGGTATTTGGAGTTATAGCTTGTTTTAAATTTTCATGACCAAAACACACACTGCTGGATCTTTTCAGAGGTCAGCCACCTCAATCTTCGTCTTCCTTGGATTTGGGGATATTTAGTCACCTTTACCCAAGATCCCCTGACATTTAGCATCCACACATTAATCAGTCTTCATCCTAAAAGCCTTTTATTTTGTAACCTTAAAGTAGTCACAGCATGTGTGAAAGTACTAACAAATAGGCTATGTTAGATAAGCAGCCAACCATGGTTTTATTAACAGTGTAATCACATTTATTTTATAATAATTATGAAGATAAATAACTCATTATCATACTGATCTTTTCTTCCATACACAAAGATGTATTCCAGATGGCAGAATCAAGTGTTGTCAGGTAAAAACGAGATATCAGAGACACCAAGGACAGAAAAATTGTGTTTAGAAAAAATGGTAGGTCTGTCACTGTTGTCACAGTAAACGTTGACAGTGCTGGAACAAAAAGGCTGACAGTCAGAGCAGCAGTAAGCACTGAAGAGGAGGCTTTGTTAAAGGTCAATTGGGGAACTTCGACTCATGACCTCTGTATTTTTTTTTCCTGCCAGTATGCCTGCCTTTTTGTCTGTATGCTGTGTATGTGTGTATGTCTATGTGTGTGTACATACAGTAGTTCTCTCTATGAATGTCTCTAATCCTGGACTCCGAGGAAAAACAAATCTTCCAGAGGAGACGCAGAGCTTATTGCTGCTCTATTGTAAACCGGCCCCAGCAGAGTACGCTTCACAGTAAATTAGAATAAAACAAAAAATACTGGATTAGTTTTGGCCAGAGTTACTGTGTCTGCACTTTTGTTAAGTATAATAATGGTATACAAAGCCAAACCTTTGTTGTATCTTGTATCTTGATGTTAAATACTGAACAGAGTGAATCTTTAAAAAAAAAAAAAAAAGAGTCAGTGTTCATAAAGCATCAGAGAGGTACAGTAATCTCCACGTTGCCGAGGATCTCTGAGCTTTAACGGCCAGAGCCAATATTTCACACTCTACCTTATGTCTTGTGCACTGAACAATATCTGCTACACTTCATTTTAAGCTGATTAGGTTTTGCAGTAATCTGGATGTTGGCCAAAATACAGTGCAGAGCGGACATTATTGCCTTGTCGGATACATAAAAGCACACCGGAGACTTTTTCTTACCCTTGTAGGAGACACATTAACACATCTCGAGCACTTAAGCTGCACTAAATGTACCTTTAAGGCATTTGGTCGGCCTTGTTGTCAACCTGTAAAAGGTGTAACAATGCAATAGGACTCCATGCTACTGCTGCCACAGAGCACAAAGAAAAATTCACACAGATTTTAACAAAGTGTGGCTTCAAGAACAACATCATCCAGATCTACCAAGTACAGCTGTGCAGATTGTAAAGTCAGAGTCATTGCCTTCAGATTATGTAAGTGTACCCACATGCATCTTTCTAAGAAATATAATGCCTGCATTCATGCAAAATTCAAAAAGGTGTGTTGCACGCCATCTTCCATTTGCAGTAAACCTGCATTTGTTTCATGAACTTTAACCGAGAATCCATTAGAATTTCCTGGTTTTTGTGGTGGGACGGCTCAGTGAGAAAGCAAAGATGCACTGAAGGGATGAGTAGCACGCCAAAAACACTGTCGTGGTGATAACAGCCTATTCTTGTATGATTTCCAGCGCACTAAAGCATGCATCATTCAGCTCGAACTTCTCAGAACCCGAGAAGAATCCAGGAGAAGATTCTCTCAGCGAGGATTCACAGGAACGAGGGCGAGAGCAACTGTCTCTCACGCTTTGGAAAAAAAAAAAAGCCTTGGGCTGTGAAGAAGCAGCAAGAGGAGGATACCTCTGAGACTTCTGATGGCAGAGCGAGCAGGGAAAAGAGCCAAGCCTTGTTCTGCCATTATAAGCTCTGCTCTGCACACACTGACGAACAAGCAGGGGAGAAATTGGCAGTGGGAATAAGGGCAAGACGGTGTAAATTTGGAGCACAAAAGGCTTAAGGGGGCACTGTGCATGCATCCCTGTGGCCCCCCGTGTACACACACACACACACATGCAGTACAGTATGCACGGGGCTTAAGAGGTGGCTGAGGAGAATGACTGGCGAGGGGATCAAAACAAAGCCCGTGGGTGATATTGGAGGGGGAGCTTAGGGACTTGGGGTGGAAGTCTGCTCCTCAATATGCACAATCAGACACACACACACACATATGTTCAATAAGTCTAAGAGCATTGTCCATAAGAGAAGTAGAGATAACCTAAAAGACACACCACCATAACAGAAAAAGTCAAACTCACATACACATACACAGCATAAGGCTCTAACTGGCTGATATTGCCAGGAGTGCATGGATAATCCTATGAAACTGTGTTTGTGTGGAGAAACTAACTTTCAGTGGCCAAGAGAAAACACCCTCCAAACGCTGAGAGAAGATGCCAATCAACTTTACACCACAATAATCTGTGACCTGGTTTCTAAATGCTGTCAGCCCCTCTGATGGGTGAAAATAACAACAAATAGCAGCAACATCCAATTATTTTCGTTTCAGGGCACTTCAACATTTTCTGTAAACATGCCCGCTATTTCCATAGTAATAGTTCAGAGCTACAATTGGCTTGATCAGAGCACCATATGGGTAAAGATATATATGTGTGTGTAGTGTGGAACAAATAGTGCGAGCTGTACATGTATCTGCGAGAGGATTTCGTGTGATCATGCAGCGTCCCTCCAACTGTGTAGGTGCAGTGAGTAGCAGGAAAAATGTGGTGATAATTTAGAGAGAACTGAAAAGTCCTAATTTATGGGAACACAGTTCTCATTAATGGTGTCATCCAGTGAGGAACCCAGAGTCACCATTGGGGTGACAAAGATATAAATGGAAAATGTCACTTGATTCATGCTTTTGCATATGTTGTTAATTTTACAGAGGACACACTCATCAGTGTGCTTGAGTATAAACAACTCCCTCCCAAAGCCATAAAGCGGAGCAGCTAGATTGCTTTCTGGGCTGAGCATCTCGAATAAAAGTGAATATGGAACTAATCTTGTGGGAATGACATGAAACTATCAATTAGAAGAAGAAATCCCTCTCAAGAATGTTGGCCTTGCCCTCTACGTCTCAATAAGATACAGCGCCAAAGATCTCTGCTTTTGTGGAGATTTATCATCCGTTTCATTAAATTCTTACTTTGTATTGTAGCTTTTACTTCTTTTTCTGTTGCTTTACCTGTTTAAATAAGTTTAACCTAAGATACAAACACTCTTTTGTGTTTTTTTCCCTCTCCACACAATGCTTTTCATGTGTACCACAATCACATGATATCATCCAAAGCTGTCCACCACTGAAATGATTATCATCTCTCACTGCTCTCTGTTTTGTTTTTTTGCCCCACTTTTGAATGTGCACCACCAAAACAGCCGTAAACATTTCTGCATGTGGTTGTTTTGAGGACAGTTTAACAGTGACTGTGAGTAATTTGAATACATTAAAGTCTATGGGTTCTCTCCGATACCCAAAATGTTAAAACTGAATACTACAATAAAAGAATAATAATAATAAAATGTGCAATAAATGTTAAAACTAAGTTGTGTTTCCTCCCATTTACTTAACAACAAGATCTTACTGCATGTCACACTGAGGGTTTTATATCAATTAACTCTTTTTATAAGAAAATGATTTGTCTCGTTTCAATTATTTTGTGATTGTTTAGTTGCTCATTCAAATCAAAGCCATTTTATGAAAAATAAAGAGAAACGATATTTTTCCAAATACACACTATAGATGCTGCTTTATTTAAGTGTATTGATAAGTTGTATCCACTCACTTTGATCTCTGAACTTATGTGACACTTTTATTATTAGATCTACTGTTATGGTCCTTGACCCAGAACTTGTCAGTGTCTGTGTCCCTGCAGTCATTAAAAACATGAGAGGAGGAGGTCAAAAGAATAGTGTGTTGAAAGTCTCACCTCCTCCCCCTCTCAGGCCACTGTGACAGGGGACAGGAGTGAAAACATGCTCATGTGAAAGCTTCCACGTACTTGTTAATTTGCTGACGGGGGCTTCATCCATCCACTCTGGGTGAGGGAACCGACTTTGTCATCTTGTTTTGCTTTTCCACCCAATGACAATGTACTGCCACAGATTATTTCACTTGAGAACACAGGTCCATCTGCTGGTTCCCATTGGGTTTATTTAGTCCTGACATTATTCTTTATTTCACATAATCTTTCAGTGTATATTTATTTTGTGAAGCCCTTGTCCTGCGATGGCTCAGCCGGTGTGTCAGAATAAGAAAGAAAAATACTGATTCCCACAGGGAAATTGCTCTGCTCTATTTCTCAGTATGCAGCTAGGAAAGAGGAAATAAAAAATAGAGCAATAAAATGTAATCATTATTTAAGCAGTAAACAGTAAGAATACCAACAATGTATGTGTGCAAATGCAAATTGCAGAAAGTAAGTTATCATGGCTATAGTGAAAAAATAGTGTGTAGTGCAAAGCAGATAAACATTAATCTAAGAGCACATAAACAACGTTGTGCAAAGGAAAACAAATGTTGATCAACAGTTTACAGTTTCTATTGAAAATTAAGGAGCATGTCATCAACAAAGAGATGACATGCTCAGATTAGATAGACTCATGAGTCTTTACTTCTTACACCACAGCCTGAAGGAATGAATTCTACCGGCAAAGGTACATTCTTTGACAATTCATATGAATTTGCAGCTCACTGAAACTTTATGGATCATTTCATGTCTGAGCCAGTAACAGGAAAGGAGTCTACACCCATGCTAGTAGCTCTGTGTGGAGATAAATAATAGACCTGCAGCGTTCACCACCTGAGATCAGTGCAAGAATTTGCTACTGAGCACGAAACACAGAGACAAGTGGAGCTGTGGCTGATGGGAACGCCATTAGTTCTGCTGTTATGTGATCAAAAGCCAAAGTTTTGGGTAAATCAAAACTAAATTCCATTCTCAAAAATGAAAAATGACATGGACCCACATAGGAAAAAAGAAACCTCTCCTCAACCTCCCATCACAGATAGCCATCATCCATCTGTCTAACATGCTGGTCATTCATCCAGGACCTAAAAATGAAAGACATGGCACCCGATGTCTGCTGATAGCTGCTGTCAGAGGGGATTGTCTGGGCTTGTCACACACAAAACTAAGCAGAAACATGTTTCTTAGCGAGTGTGATCGCGCCTTTCTTTCAACAGCCATACCCCGAAAACAAGAACACCTAACTGAGATCACACAGGGATTTGTGAACATGCTCTACCAAACACCAGTCACCCTTCACACTGAATGAATGAATCAGATCACCCAGTGAAGAAAAAGTACTTTGCTAACATGAACTATTTCATCATGGTGGTTTAAGTGAAGCTCGAGTCTAGCAGTCCTGACAACTTTTATCTGAAGAGGTTGTCTGGTTTGTCTGATACAGACATCCGTATTAATCTGGACCAGATGAAAGAGTGATAATCATTCCTCTGTCTCTCGATCTAACAAAGCTTTTCACTTCTCTATTAGTGTGGCGACTTGAAAAGGACGGCCTCGACAATGAGATAATACATTCTGAAGAAAGTTTATCTAAATGTCTATGGCATATGGAGCACATTTGAAACTTTGCACATCATCCATTTCACACAGCTGAAGTAAGAGAGTGAAACCAGGTTCTAAGCAAAACATCCTTACAATGACATTATTGCATTAGTGGCTCTACCCAGACAGACGATTTCTTTATAGTTCACATTAGTGTCAATGTGTCCTCGACCGCACACATTAGAATGCAATTGGAGCTAATGGAGGAGACCAGCAGATTACCAGCTCGGTCTAATAAAACAGCAGCAGGAGTGAGAAAAATATCACAGTGTACGTGGGAAGAATGGATGCTTGTGTAACATCTTTGGCTCTGACACAGTCGAGCAGAGTCAGCCTCGGACTGTGGACCGAGGTTGTGCTGAAACACGCCCACAAGGCTGCTGCACGGTGAGAGGTGGGAAGGTCATCGGATGTTTTTTTTGTTTGTTTGTTTTTTTGGCTCAAAGAAATTTGAGATGAGCAGGTGCAATATGGATGAACCTTTGTGGAGGGATGTGATGATATAGCAGGTGATACAGAAGGAGATTGTACAGAGTGATACCTATAAAAGATCATGACAACAGTGTGATATTTTCACAATGCAGATTAACCACAGATACACACGGTTTGTCATAAACATCAAACATGCAGATGAAATTAGATAATTAGATCATTTCAATGCTCACAGATATTATCAATATTTGTGAATTCAATATTTTTGTCTCTAATTCTTTACAAATATGCACTCATAATTCA